>CM062856.1:28442600-30926100 GCA_031772225.1 Eubasilissa splendida | reverse complement strand
AAAGCGATGAGATATTAAATATATTGTTTTAAATACTAATTAATACATTAAATTAGTATTTAAAACATCACAGACCTATGTTCTGAATAATTACAACTTCACAATAAGAATGTGTTCTCCTTAATTGTTGGCGAGGAATCTCTTGAAAATAGAAGATTAAAAATGCCGAACGTGGTAATGCACAAAACAGGTTCCAACAAAACTGTATCGAGAGTTTTGGGTGCCTCCACACCGGGACTTCACTCAGGCGTAATAACTAAAAAAAAAAATCTGTCATTCTTTTAAAAACATGTAATTTGCAGCTGTTCCATATTTTAAAAATAAGTTGTTTCTATAGATATTGAGCATTGAATGTGTTCAAGTATCTACATACATCTAGTACGCGACATTTTAATTTGTTGTTCTGATTGTTAGATGTTCTGTCAGATTGTTATAAAAAGCAGTGTTGTGTTATTATTAAAATCAATGTTTTTTGAGATCAGTATAATGTTTCTGATGGTTTTAAATTATTGAGTCAAATTCACTAAGTTGGCTATTTTCTGACGATTTTCTGCTTCATAATTACATATTTTGAACATTTTAAGTCTAACAAATAACAAAAAGATGCTCACATGTTTTATTTATTAATATAATATACAGTATTGTGTACCATTAACAAAAATGTATAAAACCAGAATATCTATCCTAAAAATAAAATAATAATAATGGAGTAATGCCTTCTATGGTCTCAAATTAGTTTTCATCCGTCAGTTGTAAAACAAATATGTTAGAATTTTTTGTATTTCGATAATAATATATTCCATACATCAGCGACATTTGTGTATTCATTACCCATTTTCCATTAAGATTAGTGTAAAACTGTATAATTTCCAAAATATGCCATTTATATTTAGAAAAATGTGTAACACCGAAAATATAATTTATATACATTTTTCACTAACGTCTGACCATGATTGCTCGAGCTGACTTTTTATACATACCCAAAACCCAATAAAAGTACACAAATACAGGACCGATACAAATTTTTCTTAGTATGTACATTATAAATGGTTATTTTGGATATAAGATAAAATTTTAAATAGTAGCCCTAAAGTAGATGAGTTATACAGTGAAACCATCTTAATTATTTCCCATTTAATAAGTTTTCTGGTCCCGAAAAGGTCCCATACAAATTACATATTTTTTTATGCTTAATACGTTTTCTAAATAATAAGTTTCCCACGTAAGAAATTTAAATATTTATGACAGAACTCAATTTATCCCTTTACAAAAATACCTTTATAATACGTTTTACGGCACAAGAAATATTGTTTGACATTCTCAAAAATGAAAGTGGTATTCTATCAATGGGTGCAATAAAATTAGGGTTTTGGGTTTTGCCCCATCATAAGAGATCTATCTACTGATGAAAATTGTTGATAAAACAAGAAATAGCCGCTGTAAATTATTTTTTGCATCTGCAGGTAACTTTCACAATACAAGAACCGCATTGGTAATATTAATATCTTGTTTTATTTTTAACTTTAATTATGCAAAAATTCCTGGCCGAAAAACCTAATTCTTGAAATAGCTTAGATTAATGGTCGTTTTATGGCAAGCTTATTTCAGAAAACAACATAATGCATTGACATGTATTACTCTAATTGTTCACTGTTTTGCATTAACTGAACCTTTAATACGTTTCGGGAATTTAAAATATCGTATTGTTATTAATTTTAATTCATAAAATTATTTAAAAAAAAAATTATGTTTTAAATTCGATAATGTTCCATTTTCGGAGATACCATACCCTGTTTCATTAGGAGCTTCAATTAGCATTTCTGGTGTATACGTAATTTCTCAGATCTTTATAAAAAAAGATGTTCGGTAAAAGCAAATGGTACAATGGCAACTAGAATCTAGAAGTTTTGAATTTAGGGCACACAACTCTACCGAAAAATGCATTTTGCAAAAATCAGAGTTACTGTTTGCTGAAGTTTAGCGGCGTTTCTTAAAAAGTAAAACTATTAATGTGTTTCGCTACTAGCACTTTTTTTTCAATTACCTTGTATCATGGTATAACAAGATATATATTTGAAAATTTATCGACAAAATCAAAAAACAAAGCAGAGCATTTAAATATGTACTGAAAACTGAACTGAACTCTGAAAAGTATAACATGTAGAATCTTTGATAAAAGTTCGTTGTTGAACTTTTTATGCTTTTTACATCAGCACAATATAAACAAATAAAACAATAAATGATATCATAATCATTGTGATTAAAAATTAAAATCGTAGAAGGATAAAAACAATTATGTATTTTCGCATAAAATTCGGCCCTGCTGATGTTCGATATCCTCTAAATAATTTCTCCGAAAATACACTGCAAATAAAATTCAGTAAGAGTGAATATTACATTGACATTGTGTAAAGGTGATGTTTTTGGACAGTTATATTGATCATACATGCATTGAGAATACATGTAAAAATTACCAAAAGGGATCAGTTTTAGGTACGAGGTCATTCAAAACAGGTAACTATTTATAAACAGTATTTTTTTTTAAATATGCATTCTTCAAGAAACACAGTTCATTTTCTAAGACAAGTAAAAAATATATTTTGTAAAAAGAAATAAACTTAACACAAGATAATAAAATAATGTCCGAGTTACATGTGACATCTTTGATCTATTAAGCGTGACCTATCCTTTACGATAGAAAAAGTGCCAATTTGAATTTTAAAATCAATTTCGTTGTTTCTACTTCCGATGTATTTTTATTTGATACTTTCTAGCATTCTTTTTGCAGTTTAGATAGCCATTCTTTGAAAATAGTAAGAATATTGTTTGATCATTATACGGTGCAGATGGTCTCGGGCCATGGCGAGTTTTGGGCCAAATTATTTAACCTGGGACTTGCTGAGGACCCGTGATGCGTCTGTGAGATTCAATCCTGTAAAAGCGACTGTCTTAGGTCAGTTTTTAAACATTTTTTCACACCTATATCAATAATTCATGTGAATCTCGTCTGATATAATTTTTGTCTTAAATTATTTGGAAATATTTAATGAAAGATTAGCTAAAAGGAAAACGATTAGATTAGCTAAACAAATATTTGTTGCGTAATTCATACTTTTACAAACACCTGGGTCGGATCTGACCAACCACCGCAGTGGATGGGTTAACTTTAGTGATATTAAAGTGCTCTTAAAAATTTTATAATATTTATTATGGCAAAAACCAAAGAACTTTCTACTGAAATCCATTGCTTGATAATGTCTTATTATCAAAATGGAAAATCAAATAGACAAATTGCACGGGAATTAAAAATATCAGTAATAATCTATAATGTAAAAAAGTACAAGGACAACGTAAGTGTTATAAATGAAAAGCGCACCAGTCGGAAGATCGGAGCATAGTGATTATAAGCAAGCGCAACAGGCGCTTTACTGCACCAAAAATTGCATCCCAAATAAATATGGACCGGCCCAAACCTATAAGTCTAACAGTGAAACGGACGCTTCAGAGTGCAAGCCTGCACGGGCGTATGCTCTCAAGAAACCTCTTCTTCAACCCACAAATAAGAAGAAAAGGCTACAAGAGAGAAGAGAGGCACAGCAGTATAAAACATGGACATTGAATGAGTGGAATAAAGTGTTGTGGAGTGATGAATCCAAATTTGATTCTAGGCAAAGAGTTTTCATTCAGAGGTTTGAGGGAGAGCACTTGTCTGATCAACGTGCAGTGCCTTCGATAAAATACGGTGGGGGTTCAATTATGGTATGGGGTTGTTTTGGTGGATCACGTATTAGGGATATTGTCAAGATTGAGAGAATTCTCAACAAAGAATGTTATAAAAAAAATTTTGGAAGGAAATATATCGCCGTCGAGAATTCACATCATTGATCGCGGGTTCATTTTCCTACAGGATAATGATCCAAAATATGCTAAGCTTATTTGAAAACAATTAAAAATACAAAGAAATGTTCTGTGATATGTTGGCCTCCCCAATCTCCAGATTTAAACCCTATACAGCTCTTGTGGGATGAACTGGACAGAAGGATCCGACAAGCCTGTCCCACATGGAGACAGCCTGTGGGAATTATTACAACAAGAATGGAATAAGATATCCTCTGAGACATAACATAAACTTAGATAGAATGCCCAAATTGTGTGAAGTAGTTATCAAAAAAAGGGTGGACATATTGATGAATCTAAAATATAGTGTTTTTCTTTTGATGATTATAATTTATTATTTGACATATATTTAATAAAAGTATTTGCACAAAATTCATTTTAGTTTTGTTACATTAAAAACATATTTTGTAAGTGAGCAAATACTTATGGCGGTAGTGTAGGTACTTCAATATTAAAAAAATAATCTATTGGTTAATTCAAATGACAATACACATAATATGAATATGTACAACATTTGTGATCTCTGACTCAAATGTTTGCAGATCTTTCATGGACGTATTCTATTTCTAGTATCAACACTTGCATCGCATATCTTTTTTACCATTCTCTCCCAATTTATCTGTTTCACATTACCAAATATGCAAAATCATTTGTTTCACTAACACAAAAGTGTTTTAAAAATGCCCAAAATTGATTATGTCCTGCAAATCGAATGGTTTATAACTCTATTAATTTTTAACATTTTGTTAATTTGTCTCCATAATCTTGGCTTCAAGAAGATATATTTTGAATAAGAAAATATATTTTGTATATGCAAGAATTTTCCATATTAAGACAACTTTGTGGCATGCAGAAAATGAATTTAATGGTCGCGGTCTTTCTTATAATGCTTGTATTGTCTTAATTATGGCAAATAACATTAAGTTTATTAGTTTTAAATTAGTGTAGAGGTCCTATCTAAGTAATAGTTTAAAAAAAAATGTAATCTAGTGTATAACTTCTGGTATAAATTAATAATAAAAACCCACACTTTCGTAAAAAACCCGAGTATGTGAATTATTATTGAAAGGCAAGCCTTAACCTGTTAGTTGCCTAAAAATTGTATTTTTACAAAAAAACCATGCACCACTGGTATATCTAAAAAAAATGTAAGTACTATTTCATCATAAGTGTCCATTGAAGAAAATATATAAGTTTGTAGTGTTGTCGGGTCATAACATTTAGGAAATTATTATTTATTTTATATTTGGTTTTTGGAAAGACTACATCAGGTTTTATTAATATTATTGTATTTAATGTGATGCTTAAAATGAAAAAATGTTAGCACATCACAATTACTTACACATCGCACTTATATAGCAATAACAACACGCATAAAATGATGCCGCCGGCCGCGACAATGGCCAATGCTGCCTAACGGCGCACTCACTGTATCTATAGTAAAACACCCTAATTTTAATTAATAACTAAAAAAATATTTTATTCACTTGAATTACTTAGCAACAAAACAGAAATATCGCGAACGTACGTCAAAATCTAACTGACAATTTACTCAAATTGGAACGTTTTAGATACTTTCCTACTTATTTCACATAATAAACTACGAGTATTATACTTAATAGCAATATGTATCTAATGTTTATCATGTTATATTATTATATTTTATATTCACCTCTGCTACAACAAAAATGTGTATGTCAATAAAATCTAATAAATAAATTGTGTCGTTCTCGTCATTGGACTTTGCGGTAGTAATGAGCATATCAGGAATGTCTAAAAAGTTGGCAATATCTCCACTAATGAAAAAGTCATTGAAAAAATATCACCATTTTGACGTCGATCAACTCAAATCTGTTTGTCGACTGTAGAATGTAAATTTTGACAACTGCCAGTGCTTCCAACCTTACTGACGATTTCACAATCAAAGTGACTGTTATTCGTGCCTTGACAAGCTCAGCTTCGAAACCTTTGATCGAGGAAGAAACTACATCGCGACTGCACAATTGCACGCTGACGTTGATTGCCGAAATAATGTAAACAATCAAAGGCTTACCTAATAAGCAATGTGCGTAATCCAATATCAACTGATTACTTAAGGGTGTCATTTATAAAATGTTTAATTTTTGATACATTTACTGAACTAATCTTTAGAAATATCAAGCGTTCCAGACTTTATGAAAATGGCCCACTGTAACTCCACTACTGAAAAATGCTACACTAGAACCCGAAGACCTCATGAATTATCACCCGGTCTCTAATCTGCCTTCTTCCCAAATATAATGGAAAAGGTTGTATCATGTTGTCTTAATATGTATTTAACAAAAATAAAATTATTTCCCAAAATGCAATCTGCATACAGACGTCATCCTTCTATAGAAACAGAGGTGGTTTGAGTCCTGTCTGACATTATAACACTTACTGACTCGGGGCATCTGGTCTTGCTTGCTCTTTTAGATATGAGTGCTGCATTTGATACAGTCAATCATCAAATCTTGCTTGAGAGACTGCAAAAAACCTATGGGGTAGATGAAAAGGCACATGGTTGGTTTAAATCATATCTTTGTAATACAATAAAATCCTGTTTATTCGAAGTTGAGGGGACCAAAAATCAAAAAAAAAATTCAAATAACGATTTACGATAATGAAAATATATATATATTTTTTTAAATACTAACTTTTTTCATTACAACTCAAAGTAATTATATATACCTATATCCACACATTTTAAAATAACAAACAAGTTGCCAAAATACAGCGTACACAAATCACAATATTATTCTTTTAAATCTGATTATAATGGACTATCTTTCCGCACCATTTTTAATAACAAACAACAACATAATTGTCAACACCGCCATTTCTCCATTGTATTGAAGTTAGCAACAAAAGTTCCCAGCGCTTTTAAAACTTTGTTTTGCGGTGGTCACAGTAGCATTTCGCACTTGCCTATGACATTATTTTTTTTCTTATCTCTCCACTTCCGTACTCCTTTTCCCTCTGTGACATTTCTCGCCTTTCAACGCTTAAGTTCTATCTGTCATCATGTTTAATATTGTTGACAACGTCAATAACCTTCCAGCGAGCTCACTGAGTAATTTCCCTTGAGCGGGCGCTTGTCATAAACTTTATGTCATCTAGTTTTCTCCATGTAAATGGTGTTTTCTTTATATAAATGTTAAGGAATTTGCTGTAAGATTATGAAAAATGATAAATGACAGTACATAAGAAAGTCAAATATATATTTGACTTTCTTAAACAAAAAATGAAACAACACTCTAATTATTTCAAAACAAAATATTTTGTCGACCTATTAGTCAGAATCAATATTCTCGTCATTACAATTGTTGCAAACCACCTTAACTGCCGAATGGTTCTTGCATGTAAAGGACTGGCAACGGCAACACTTCAATGATGCTGAGGATCTTTTCTTCTCCAGCGCACATGACTGACAAATCGGTTCAACTTCCCGACCATAATTCACTTTGAGAAAAGCATTTATATCTTGCGGTAAATGTTTGACATTTGATCTGAAGATAAGATGCTCTTTCACCATGGTCAATCCCAAATTTTTTAGGAAAATTATTCGATGCTTTCGGAGCCTTTCCTGGACAAGCAAATTTGTATAAAATTTGAGCATTTATGCCGCCAATATTCATTAGAGTCCAAATATCAATGAATAACAAAAACTTCTAAGCACACCCAGTACGTCTGTAGTTTAGAGAGACACTGACCCTCGAATAGCTCGGAGCTCGATGCTTGCGACTAAGTGGTAAAAGTGGGGCAGGCGATAAGGCGTATTTGTCATAAATTTTAAGACAGCGCGCCCATTGCAAGGTGAATGGGGTCGCGTATTCTTCTGTTAATTTTGTTTTGGATAATATTTTTTGTCAATCTCTTGTGTTAATTCAATTTTTTAGCAACTGTTGGCATTCAATACGAGTTTCGCATTGGTGCCATTTTCGAGAATATAAAATTATCAGTCAAAATAATAAAAATGTTTTAATTTAAATTTAATAAAATATGGAAAAGTCTAAGGAACGCAAAACACGCAAAATGTCTAACACGTAAATATTAGATATAAATACAATAAATAATTGTCTTTACATTTAAAACAATGGCAATAAAAAAATTAACAAGATACGAGAAAATCTGAAAAATGTCTTCACACATTCTTCAAAATGCCGTAATACTAAACTTAAATAGAAAGAAATGACTATTAAAATGAATATAAATTAAATAATTTATAAAACACTGTGAAGTCTGAGGAATTCAACTGAGTACTAGCGTTTGTACAACAAAATATACAAACGCTACGTGAACAAAAATAATAATGGTAATACGGAACAGAAGATTGGCAAGCACTGTCATTCACAGCCAGCAACTGGGGAATAACGTTACCTATAAGGGTGCCAAGATAATATTTGCTACCTTTTTCTAATGCAAAGAAAACGAGTGAGAGAAAAAATAATGCGAGCCGAGTTAATGTGTCACGGTAAGGAAGATAAAGATTTAAAAATCGAAGACGCACAAGACATATTAGCATCTGAAAATGAGGAGAAAACAAACAATGCGAATTAACTTTATGCGTCGTGAATCGGTATTGGGGTGGACACTACTCATTGGATGGACTTTGACATTTGACAAGCATATCGCGTAGCGCACGTGTATTTTCCAGATTACGGACATTTGACAAAAAAAAAATCGAATTTGCGAAAAATAGATCGACAAATTCATCTGATAGGGTCCAAAAATAGCTTCGAATAACGATATTCGATTTATAAGTACAATTTAGTATGAAAACTTTCCAGAGGGACCTCATTCTGCTCCAAAACTTTGACTTGCGGCGAATTTCGAATAAACAGGATTTTACTGTGATCGCAATCGGTGCGATTTCAAAATTCAACTTCCCCTACATTTACTTCTAACATCGGGGTACCTCAGAGATCAGTTCTCGGACCACTATTGTATATTTTATATACAAAAGATATATAATAATATCGTCAGGGTTATGGCCCCACTGTTATGCAGACGATATGCAAATTTATTATTTCTGTAAGCCGGATGAGACAGAAGTATTAAAAGGAAAAATTGCAAGATGCGTAAAGAAAATAGGCGAGTGGATGTCACAAAATAGACTGACATTGAATACACCTAAAACAGAACTACTATGGACAGCAACACCTAGAAGGCAAAACTTAATACAGAAATCAATGTCTGCAAATGCTAAACCTGTAGTTAAGTTGTCGGGTGTGCATATTGATTCAGATCTTTCAATGAATGCACAAATCAGCAAAACTGTCAGTGCATGCTTTTATCAACTTGATGTACAAGGCGACACATAACATGGCGCCTCTGTATCTTCAATAGCTTTATAACCCCAGATAATTTGAATGATAGACGTCAAACTCTCAGGTCAGCCACAGGATGGGTTGTAGAAGTGACCAACCAGGTCCAATAGCGTGGAACTCTTTACCCTCCGTCATAAGAAACAGAAACTTTATTTAAAAAGAAACTAAAAATGCACCTTTTCATAAAGTCATTTCCATAAGTAAAAATAACAATTTTTAATTTTAAAAACAAAGATAATGTAGGACTGTAAAACGTCCTTGAGGTGAAAGTTTTTATGAAAATTGCGCTATACAAATTATTATTTATGAGAGTGTGTGTGTTAGATTTTCAAATGTAATTGAAATTGCAGTCATTTTTGTATAGATCACTTTTATCTATGGTAAAAAATAAATCTGGCAACACAAAAGTGAGCGTCAACTGTCAATTTTGTATGGAGGAAAAATGATGATTTTTACACTTGATTTCAGACTTAATTCGTGAGTTGAATAATATTTTTATGGGTCACCGTATATCACTACTGGAAAGAACAATGTGATTTAAAATTTACTTAAAAATTATTTATTAAAAAATTTATTAAAAGTTATTTACTGACGCCGCACGGTGTCTCGTGGGTGTCGGCCATAGAATAAGAATAGCCAACGTTGCATTCTGATGTTTAGCGCTCTGTCCTTGTCTGTCAAGTATCCGATACGGGTCTTCACAGGGTTAATAACAATTGTACCTTCATACCATGTGTATAAATAGTATTGGAGTGAGCAGGACAGAGCTTTTTGTTTAATTTTAGCTATCTAACCAAATAAATGAACATTCATATGTGCCATATAAAAGACAATACAGTTCATACCATGCGAAACACTTTAGAAATATAACATAGAAAATATGGTGAAGCTGTAAATTGATCAATATTGTCACAGATAGATTCGGTTTATTATCTTTCAGCACAAAATGTAAAAAATAAAGAGATTCTGTTTCATACAAAACTTCCCAAATAAAAAAAAATAAAAGGTACAAGGGCACCCACCTTGACCTTGAGGTCTCTCCTCGAACGGCCAGGGAAAAGCGGTAGCATGAGGGAAAAGTCGGTCCCAAGGGTATGCAGGGCCCTATAGAAACGCAAGGTTTCAGCGCGTCCCCATTCGCGACAGCGACGCCCCCTTCCATACACCCCACGACCGCTGCTACCTCCGTCCCATACCACAGACAGCTGCGATAGGCGCTGACGACTGCGAAGCGCCTCTGACGTCTCTATCACCTGCTCACAAACATATAATATGTTACTTCAGTTCATATAATGTTAGTTTTGAAAGCGACGATGTTAAATAGGCTCACCAAACTCTGTTCATCAATGACGATCTCTCCATTGGGCCCGAGCTTGACTTGAGGTACAGGTGCTGCCTCAGGAGCCTCCGGGGGAGGTGGAGACGAAGGTGGGAGTTCCACCGGTAGAATAGGGGGTGACGGAGGCGCCTCCGGGGGCACTTCACGTCTGGAGGAAATCATTTTGTTTTCAACAAGGCTATGGCAAAAATGATACCATTAAAATAAAACTGATTGCAAATTGTTCTCAAACAATAAGTACCATATTTTACGGTAGGCTATACTTACTTAATGGCATTGTTGGGAGGGTTGTAGAAGATGAGGTCGTACATGGTGAGTGCCTGGTGTGCGGGAGGCGGTCGCGCCCGCGCCTTGCCACGGGGAGCTCGAGGGCGAACAGCTCGCGGGGCGGGCAGCACGGGCTGAGGGACAGGAGGTGGCGGCGCTGCAGGGAGAGGCTCGCAAGGAGCGTCCTCAGCCTCACTGGCACTGCCCTGTCAAGGTAAAATTGTTGATAATTAAATTGAAATATATTTGCTACTTCCTTTTCGAAAAAAAAAAATGTAAACATAAATGTAAATGTGTGTCTATCAAATGATATAATTACTGTGGTTACATAAGTGAAAGAGTACGGCACGGAACTTAGCTAAATATATTATTTACCAGGGGGTGTTCACTGCATACGAGCAAAAAGGCTGTGCTTTACTAAATATTCTGAGAAATTAATATAAACTAAACAATTCTAATTATTTAAAAAGCCTCTATAAAATTCTTCCCATTATTATATGGATTAGCGTAATCCATGGCTAGACTTTTTAATTCCAACAGTCCTTCACGTGCAACGTTATACTGATGCTGCGAGATAATTAGCTTGTTTGTGCGCATCTAATTTGTTTAATCAGCAAAATAATCTTACTGAACAGATATTTCCTACTGAAACTGGGGCATTCTTAGATGTGCTAATTTTCTGTAGTTTTCAAGTAAATTTTTCTGTTTTTTCGAAAGTGATTGTCTTGACCGAAAACTGCACCTTTTATTAATTCTACAGACTAAATTATATTTTTCATGGTGCATTCCAATGTCATTTTATAGTTTGTATTTCATATGGTGTTCGCTATAACTTATAATTATTGGCTATTAATTAGGCGAGCATTTTTGGATCAATTATTTATTAGCAATAATATTGAAATATTAAATCGTTAAAACATATTTCTTTCTGTTTTATGAGTTTTAGTTATGGTAATATTAGAAAATCTAGTTATTTAAATATAAGTTTTTGACTACTATATCAATGAAACATTTTAAATAACCTTTGTTCATAGGACAAGGATATTTACATACAAGAAGGATACAAAGGGAAATCGTAGATAATATTTTTAAGCGAAATCGAAAGCAGAGAATGGTAAGGAAGCATTAAAAGATGTCTGTTTTGAAGTAATGAATTCACCATTATTTTCTAAATTTAAATTGATAGAATTGTTCTCAAAATTAAAATAATTTTTCGCACATTTTTTTTGATACCTAGCACATCTACGTATATATAGCTAGAATCGTCAGTTACAGCATAGTTTGTGCTTTTATTTATTTTTTATTACATATACCTATATTCATTATAATTATATTTTTTGCCTAACTGCATGGCAGTTTTACTGCAAGGATTGCCTTTTACATAGTTAAACTTATTTTTTTTATAAATAAAATATAAGGAGAAAAAAAATTTAGATAAGATGTTAGATGAATTACTTAGAAAGATATAAAGAAAAAAATCAATCTTTCGAAAAAATATACAATTTTTACAGGGTGTAACAGACCTAGTTAGTCCACAGTATCTAAATATAATATAATATAACAAGGAAATAAAAAATTTGATAAGAATATATTCTTTTACTTTGTATTTTAAAGTGGTAACTGGGGTCTCATAATTTTTTTTAATGTTTAATAAGTCTTTATTGATTTTGTTAATTATTCTTGACACAACACATTCTCTCGTTCTCTCACCGTACACACGGTACTCTCATACTTACTGCATGCCACTGCTGTTTACATATTTACTTATCGTCTAACATTTACAGCTTTAAAATAAATTTATCAAAATAAAAAATGCAGATGGGACAAGTAAACACAACCAATTTCTTTATATAACTACCCTCTGTCTACCATACACGTGGACACTCCTTACTATTACAAATTAGTTATTCAATTTCCTTCATTGACTCCTTTAATTTTGTATGTGTTACATATTGTAGTATGTAAATATACAATCTATATCTATCATTAATACCTTACTATGTTGCCTTCCTTATCCAGAATATACAGGTGTCTTACAGCTAGTATCAAAAACTTTGAGGGAGTCTTCTTCATTCAATTTTGAACAGAAAATATTATCTAGACTTAGGTAAAATGTGTAAAGTTAAGGAGGTAAGCAACATCAGTTTGCATTTTTCTTTCAATATTTCTTACTTATCTTTTGTAAAACGTTGGACTACCAATAAAGTAATTCATATCAAATTTTATAAATTTCGAAGTTGCTGCCATTGAACCAACGCTTTGCTCTCGCTTATATGCAAATTTAAGAGTCCGATTGCAAAAGTGTCTTGAGAGAAATTGACGGCATTTAGATGATATTGTTAATAAAACGTAAAATCCGCATCATTAAATTTCATTTAGTGTAGTTTTTTTTAAAAATTTAATATTAAACTTGAAAATTTTCCGCTGGACACCTTTATTTAGCTTCATATTCACTGACAGATGGTCATGATTTTATAAAAAGTACATATTTTTTTATCAAAGCATATTTTAATTAGGTACTCCCGTTTGACAACACAAATTAAACAACCGTCTGCAGACAGTAACTATTGACGTAATTTGTTGGTTAATAAGCATAATACTTTCACAAATTTCAAATGATCCTTTTCACATTCAAAGCTTGATGCAGAAAAATTTACATTTTTTTTATTTCTTTTCACGTTTTTACATATTTTATTAAATTCAATGAGAGCGCAAGGTAATTGTAGAAAGAAAAATAAACAATCTTTCATTAAGTGTTACAATTTTAAAAAATGTTGTCCATCTCATCATTTTATGTTTTATATATTTTCTACACTGCAAATTCTAGGTCAATGGGTCAGTATGTATTGAGGTCATTGAACTTTCATATTCGCAATGGATTACATAACACTTAACTATTTGCATGCAAATGTTGAAAAATAAATAAATAGAAAGTTGATAATTCGCCAGGCAGAGGGAAAATTGACAAATTATCAAGAATATTTTTCGTTCTAAATTACTTGATTTATCTATTCTTGAAGTTTGGATAACTAGCTGCGAGATACGCTGTATATCAGCATCCCAGGAGTAAACTATGTTAAGTCCATTTTTTTTAAATGATGTTATCTCCTATTTCTTCTAGAAATTAATTGTCTTTCGTTGGTAACAATGAGCTAAAATAAATAACTATAATTCGAGTCAAAATGATCCTTGGTCCAGAATACAATGATTTTATATGCCCCCTTTTCTTTTCTGGCAGAACTAGTCTCTTTTTGGGCAATTGTCACACCAGGCAGACAGAATCCATTTTGATTACAATTTACCTCTCCCCGGGCAGCACTTAAATATATTCCGGATAAGGGAGGCAACATAATAAGAGTTTTAATAAAACTGTTGGACACCACTGCATAATAATATAGGAATTTTTTAAAACTCCAATATTATGCAGTGCCGTCCCTCAATCAAAATATACACAAGTGTTTGTAGGTGTTCTGCCTGGTGGGAGGGCGATGTCAATTGTGATCAATTTAGTATATAATGTTTTGAGAAGGTATTTTTACATTGCCAATTGCCTCTCTCCAAAATGCCTTGCACTGAATAACTCTCAATCCAGCTCTATTAAAAAGGGCTTGAGCCATCCTACAAAGATTACAAATGATGCAGGACTACATATATGAATACCTGCTATTCCACACTCTTCTGATAAATCTTAGACAAGTCTACTAGGTCCAGTACCATTTTTGGTGATCTGGAGTTTTTCTAACCTGACTGCCTACGTGACTGTCAGCATTAGATCCAAAAGTTCAATGTGGTTAATGGCTTCAATCAAATGAACCTAGGAACACCCTAGGAGAATTAAGTCATGAACCCTTCGACCCGAGCCCAATAGAAGTATGGTAGGTATTGGCTGTAGCAGATTAGAGACTACTTTTGGACGATTGTACCTTTGGAAAATATTAATATCTCCAGCAACATTCAACATAAAAATACACAAATATTCTATTTTTATCAGCTAGCAGTACTATTGTGTCAGATCTGTCATTTTGTTAATAGTGTTTTGTAAAAAAATTGTACGAAAATTAAGTTCTATCTTGATGAAGTATTTTTAATGAATATTTACAGATTTTCTTATATAAATTCATTGTATATTAGTAAACCAGGAATAAGCCTATTTGATTCAATTGTTCCTTTTGTATATTAATGATATTTTGTGTATTTATCGTACCTTTGGACATCCAAAGGTACACATGTCCAAAAGTACGAACCAAAAATCTGGTAAGCCAGTATCCCCCAATGACATGGCAAATTTAATTAGTAAAGCTTATCTTAAAGCATTCACTTCCGAAAACATAGCGGTTTTAAATCTTCTGGAATTTGGCCAGTGAATACAAATATACTCCAATGCAAAAGATTATTTACAGTCTTACTTGACGGATAGGCCACAACCTACCCCACTGATTATCTAAATGTGGTACCAACTATTCTATTATTCTGAACATGGAACTAGCTTCTGAAACAGGATCCAAACAAAATAGAACATCTCCGGTCATTCCAGCTACTGAAGAAAATTTTGAAGAAATAGTTTTCTCAGAAACTCCTATTCTATCAACCTCTTAAGGTATACCATGTACTAATTAAACATTTTCAAAAATAGCTAAAAAAAAAATCAAAAAATCAAAGTAGGAAGAAAATAAAATCAAAAAATTTTATGGACACTCTGGAAAAAATAACATTATAGAAAATTTTATAAAGAATGTTTAGTGACATCATATTTTTTATCAAGCTCTCTGGCTATATTTTTTTATAATATCTTATATTGTTATTTTAATAGCCCTGTTTAATTACTGTTATCCCATGATATTCAGAAAACTATAAAAAATACATTAAACATTTTTAAAAACAATCACGTTTGTAAGATAAAGGATTTTAAAAGGAGATCAATTACTTATATGGTGGGGACTCGACCAGACTGGGTCCTATTGAGAATCTAAATCTACCGCAAACTACCTATAGGAGGTCATCAGAGCAGCGATGACAGTCGCTCTGCTTGTCGTAAACGTCCTCAACTTTTGCAACCAAGTTATTCTGTGAATCCTCTAAGGCTTAGTTAATGAGCACCCGAAGACTACCTTTTAGGACTGCGCTCCTTGAGTACTGTGCGCGACAGCTGATACTTTATACTAACACTTTTTGTGTTAATACCAATTGTGCCCACAATGTATCAATGGCATTGGCGTGAAGTAGGTACAAACGTAGGTTATGCTGTTACCGATGGTGCTAAGTATATAATAGGAATACTAGGTATCAAAAAAAATCATAGAAATTTTTTTCTAATTTGTAACTATTCTATCAATTTAAATTTAAAAAAAATTGTAAATGTATTACTTTAAAAAAGGCAAGTTCTTTTATTGCTCGGTAAAAAATTTCTCCTTGGGACAACGGATTTAAAATGTTTCATCAACAGTGTTCAAAAACATTTATTTAAATAATTTGCTTTACAAATTAGCATAGCCGAAGGATTAATCCCTTTCGAAGACAACATACACAAATTGTTTGAAAAATGCAGAAAGTTCGCGGATGTAAAGATGCCAACGTAGCTTCAGTAAGAAAATATTTAGTTTAATACAATTATTATGGAGAATGAACAAATTACATTTAAAAAATCAAATTATAATAAATATTACTATTGAGTTCCACTAGCTTGCGTAAGCATTATTTAGATGTTACAGCTGTTTCGGCAGTTCAAACAGTGGATAAACCACGTACAATCAACTTATTTAAATGATTTTAGTTACCCCTTCCTCTATGAGTAATCAGGTGGTTTCGGTGGAACCGATGTATATTAATATTCTCATTCTCAGAGGCACTCCCTTATCATTAAAAATTTCCTGTTAATGTGTATATATCTATGTTTGCTAATGGTTTTATTGTTGTGAAATTATTATGTTAAGCTTAATTGTCAATTTTTCCATTTCTGTAAATGATTAATTGAAATATTCTGTAAGTGCCTCTATTTATTTTAACTACCTAGATCACTCCATTGTGATTCGTTATTTTCTCCCCACTTTTTAACATGTTTAAAAAACCTAAAATGAAGACAAACTAAACACAATAACAATAAATAAACAAATTACATGCAAACAATGGGTACGTACTGGCAATTTGCCGACCAGCATGCACATGAAGTTGCTACAAATGATTTGAAATTTTTCTAAATAATCTATCGTATCTTCCCAAGAACGAGTCACTCATTCATTGCCTTTGTGCAGGTCATTCACTTTTGCGCAATGCCAAACAATCTTTCGCATTTGCCATGATGGCGGCTTGAATCCTCTATCGTCTCAATATTTAAGTTTTAGAACCGTCGACGATGGTGATCGGGGGAATTTTGCGGGACTTTGATACATCACGGCAATCTTCAGATTTACAATTCATTTTAAAATTTCAATTTAAATTGTTATTTTGAAATTGATGCGCTGAAAATATCTGCAAGTTTTTACGGGTGCATCTGGATGTGACAAAAAATCAATGTCAATTGAAATCAAAATGGCTTCTGCCTGCTTGGTGTGATAATTGTGCAAAAAGGGGCCAAGACTGCCAGAAAAGAAAAGGGTGGGTATCAGCACACGCAGAGAACGCTGGCCGAAAATGAGGTACCATCTCATATGTACGAGTATATTCTAAACAAGGGATGGCACTATATAATATGATTTATTATATAAGATTACTAAACACGCCTACAAATTCAAAGATTACTTTAAAACCATGTCTTAACATTCTCCTTTCCATTCCAGATGTGGTCCCTTTCATTCAGCAGCAGTCATCAAAAAGCCTCGCATAGGTCAACTTCCACTCTTCCATTTTATCTTGTCTCTGCTTCTTCTGTACATTTTATAACATCATAAATTGAAAACAAAATTATACCTGAAGACTGTTTCTGCGTAGAGCTAACTTCGGTATAGGTTTCAGCTTTGGTCGATTCTTGTTGGCACCAGGCAGCGGGATGATGGGGTCAAAACTGCACTCATCGCCCAATTCCAGGCCACTTTCAGCCTTGCCATCGCTGGCTTTATCCTGACATGTTCTCTCTGGGCCCTTCACGGGACCTGTCTCATCTTGGATGGCTTCATTCTGACCCATCGCTATCTGGGTCCCTCCAAATTGATTTGCCTTTTCCTGTATTGGTCCCGCCCTGTGCTGGTCTACATCGCCCTCATCTAGTCTGCCCCTATCCTGATCTACCCTCTCTTGACCCACCTTCTCATGACCCACCTTCTCATGACACGCCCTGTCATGACTTGTACCCTCTGACACGAGTGGTTTCCTACTTTTGCTCGGGATATTTATGGCAGGTTTCACTGTCCTGCGTCGTTGCGAAGCAGCACTATCCCGAGGACCAGAGTCTGAAGCCGCAGGCAAATATTCCTTCTTAGGAGATATGTACACTGTCTCCGCAGGCTTCTCTCCTAATATAGGATCATCGGGTGCTCGAGAAGTGTTCTCTGCAGACACTCGCTCTGTCTCCTTGCCTTGTCCCTTTCTCCGCACGGGGAGAGAGGCCACGGCTTTAATTCGTGCCCTTCTAGTGGACATCTTTCACAAGGGAAGGTTTACCGCTAATGCCTGTAACATATAAACATATTATTTAATATAGTATACCATATAATACCCTAATTTATAATAATGTCAGGATAATACATATTCTTTTTTTTTTAATAGAGATGCGTATATGGAATACATGTCACATCTAAATTCTTACTATTTTCAAACTAAGCTAAATGCTTGCGCAATAAAAATAGGACTAACTGCTGGTCTCTTGCAACGAGGCTCGAACCTCCGACCACTATATCACTAGGCCAACACCTTAACTACTAGACCAACAAGCTACTCTATACTTTCAACAAATGGTTGCCACCCTAATTCGTCATATCTGCAGAGAATTACATATTTCTGTTGCATCTAAAAATAGTTTGGGCTTAGAGATCATAAAAATAACATGTAAGAAGTGTAAAGGGTTTTCAGCATTGTGAATTTCCTGGACGTTTTCTTTAACCATTTATATTTTAGATTAGCTCACATTGTTACGGTACCTCTTTTTAATTACTGTTCATACTTTATGTTTAGTTTACTTGCAAATTTTGTGATGAAAACATCTTGCAATTTTACAAAAATCTCAGTGTTCTTAAAAATGTTTATTATGGTCGAAATCAAAGAACCTTTTACCGAAATGTGTTGCATGAAATCTTACCATAAAATTGGAAAATACAACCAACAGATTGCACGTAAATTAAAATATCAAGGCCAATAGTGGACTTAATGTAAAAAAGTATAAGGATAACGAAAATGTGGTGAATAAAAAAAGTATTGAACGACTGAAAATTAACAGTTCAACAAAAGACAGGAACATAGAGATGATAGGCAAATGTAATAGACATTTGACCACAGCAGAAATCGCATTCCAAATAAATATGGACAGATCTAAACCTGTAAGTTTTACAACAGTGAAACTAAAATTTCGAAAGGTAAACCTACATGGACAAATAGCTGTCAAAAAATCACTCTCTCGGCTTAAAAATAAGAAGAGGCTACAATGGGCACAAAGGTTGATGAGTGGAGTAAAGTTTTGTGGAGCCATGAGTTAAAATTTGATGTATTTGGTTCTAGATGAAGAGTACTCATTGAGAAGTCTGATGCAGCGTCTTCGGTATAGCATGGTGGGGACTCTTAATATAATATGGTGCTGTTCTAGTGGATCACATAATGGAAATAATGCCAATATTGAGGTTGTTCTCAATAGAGAGGGTTATCGAAAAAATTGAAAAGAAAATATGTTATATATAAATAATCCAAAACGTCTTGCCTACTGTCGAAAATAACGACCGGAATTTTAATAATTTGTGTTAGAATTTCGTTCTTCCATTCTTTTATTTCATTTTATCTGAATTAAAAAAGAACAAGTAAATGAATTGTAATAAAATTTCTTATTTGAAACTAAATCAGTTTATAAATAAAAACTTTTTATTGCTTAAATTAATAAACAGGGACAATTGTCACAAATGACAACACAGCTAAAACCATAGATTTACACAATTACACCACAGATAAGAGAGAATTACACGTAGGGCTGTACGGTGTCTACGAAGGTCATAAATATACATCAAAAAAATATATAACGTATTTCGACTACAGATCTATGCTACAGATACAGAAGATCCTATCCGGCTGACATATGGAGGGTGGGTCGGGAGTTATAATTAGATTATTCAAATATGTATCATGCTCCTGGTCACTCGTTAAAACGACACCCCGCACTCTAATAGAATGTTCGCTTCGCTACCTATCCATCAGGTATCACGTCTTCATTAGTATCATGGTTATAGGAGGATACAGTTGAACATAAACACACGGAAGATACACAAATTAGACATTTATTAGTTACACATTTACACTCACGGGCAGGTGAAAATACTTATAACTAACTTAATCTATTATTAATTCTACCTCGGGTTATCTTGCGATGTTCCTCTGGATCCTTTTCCGGAGACCTAGTCTCAGACGATATTTATTTGTCTTATATTTAGCATATTTATTATATCTTAAATTACATAATTTACATTATACTTAAAATCTAATCCTGTCAACTAATTCAAATTACCTAATCTGACATAATTATTTTATAATTTACACTAGTTATCTAATTTTACGTAACAATATTAATTATTAAATCTAATTTTATATATCACCTTCAGGTTTTATTCTCAAATCAGTTATGAGTCTCAATTCTCAAGTCATATTTTACTATCTTTTCATATTTCTACGCCTTATTATATTTGAATAATTTAAAATGGCGGTTGGAAACACAAAACCTCAACTTTACTGACTTTTACCTTTCCTACTTACTTTCTTTGGGTTACAACAAATTAAAATACAAAATAAATTATGTTTCCACCTTGAGGCTTTCAACCTTTTACTTTTCCTATCAGGAGAATAGCACCTTTCAGTTCGTATAATAAATCGATTTAGATATAATTGAAGGTTACAACCGTTACAATCTTTTACCTTTCCAACGTCGATATATAAAAGTATACCTACTTGACAGCATAGATAAGAGATATACCTGACAGCCATTAATATACTCTGACCATAGAATGATTCAGACAGTATTTAGTACAATCTAGTATCCATAGATAAGATATATACTAGTATCCCTAGTATCTATGCAGTTGACGAACATAGATAAGTGTTAACGAGTGACAGGCGGGAACATTCATACTAACAAACGTAGCACTACTTTTTTGTTTGTTATATTGGTTGGCCTGCCCAAAAGTGGTGATCATAGATAAGATTATAGAATATATATTATGACGATATTTAAGTTTGTTTCTATTATCTATGACCATAACCGTAAATAATCCATACGTATAACGACTTTTGACGTTACTTCTTACTTTCAAATTTTATCATGTTTCGAAGACAAAAGTGCTGTGTACCTTGTTATTTGAGTATAAAATCAATATGTGACACTGGTTTCTCAGATATGAATATACTTAAAGAGTGAATTTGTAAAATATCCAACCTAGAGATGCTATTCAAATTCTCAAAATTGCACGCGGCGTACATCAACAAACGTAAGTTTTCATCTATATTCATTCCAGGATCAGGAAGTCCTTCTGAAGTCGCATTACCTTCGCAGACACTTTGAAGCCTACCACTTATAACTTTCATAAATTTTTATCTCGTATTTTTGTAGAGATGCATAATGCTATAAATAAGTTCTCAGGTATTTCACGGTAGCTATAGCCGTCTTTACATCACAAAAATTTATTTATCCGATTAATTTATCAAACTTTAAATTATATGAAATGTGGTACATTGGTAGCTTATAGCAGAATTTTTTTATCAGAATAGTTTGCATTAAAAGTCTTCACTTAATAAGCTTAGCCTAATATTAGAATAAAAAGATATATGTACTTGACATTTTGAATCCTCATTTCCCAACTTACAAATATAATTTATTTTTCAGAGATAGCACAAGGAGACATTAGCCAAGCTGAATTTTGTATTGACACTGAGTGAGTGTGGTGAGTACTAGTTCCCTTGCCTCATAGACACCCTCGGTCGACCTGTTCATTATATCACAAGATTAATTATAATGACAAGTCACACAAGACTGATGTAATTAAATTTTATAGCATTATATTTTTGCTTCCTTTTTTTTTTTTTACTATGTTTAACAACACTTAGAAATCGTGTGTGCTTTGCGTTGTTTTTTAGAGGTGGAACCAGAATTAGTGGGCAGTGAGGGAGGCAGCGAGCGCTTGGTCCTGTTATTGTGTGCACTCCACCTGTTAGGAGCTGGGAGCCTGGCTGCCAAGCAGCACCTCCTCGCCAGGACCCTGCATTCTTCTAGTTAAGAATGGTAAGCCCATTTTGTCATGATTATTTTTCAGTCATATATGTTTGTTACTGTAATTCAAATAAATATTTGTTGCTATCCATAAGACAAGTATTTTATATGTCATTGAAAATATATTACGAACACTAAGTACGTAATTATATTTGTTTTCACTATTGTTCTTCATGAATAAGTACAGATCCAGAGCCTCTGTTCCAAAAAAGCCGTCCCCGCCACTGCTAACAAAATCCTCTACCATTGCGCTATTCGTATGGTAAACTCGATGTATTTAATTGCAGTTTATGTATTTAGCTACAACTTTCCCGGAGGCAGAAAAGAATTAACCAGTGTAAGGAACATGTCTTGAGTCAGAAGCAATGGGGAATCCATGCGATTTACATATAAGCATATTGTTATATCCAACATCCAATTATTTTTCTCTAATACCTATTATCTAAAACAGATATTCATATTTTGCAGATTAAATCAAGAAGATGAAAGTCAGGTAGTCTTGTCGCCCAGATGTTAAACCGATCATGTTAAATGATGCAAAGGAGACTATGAGCCAATGTATTACTAAAGAAACAACTGTTTATACAACTAAAGTATGCAATGTAACTTAGACATGTACATTTTTTATAATTTCTTGTAAATCACTCATAATTTAATATCTATTATCCGCCCACTCCATTGCGATGAATTGTGAGGATGATGAGAGCGATGAATTAATGAATTGAGCATTGTTATTGAAGGAGACCGACAATATGTATTTATTGCTCTTCTTCAAGTTTCTAAAGTTGTGAAACATCCACCTTAAAGAATGCACCACCATCTGTTGTTGATGAAAGAAATAGGAAATTTTGAGGAATGTATAAAATATGTAAAAAAATTTCAAACATTTCTTTTGTTTTTGTACCTCAAATAACTTTTTTTAAATTTCCGGGAGTACAAAATTACAGTTTTATCAGATCGCCACATGCCTAATATATGTTATAAATTTAATATTGCTGCTCATCTTAATTATTAGTTTTAAATACAATAGAGATTCAGTAAATAATTTACAATAGATATTCAGTAAATAATTTGATTTTAAATTTAACATAAAAAATGAACATTTATACATGATGCAAAGACGTTAATCATATTTTAAATGTCGGTTAGGCTTAAATCCTTTTTCATACCCAGTCAAAAAATGGCACGTAAATTAGTTCTTAAAAATAATAAAAATAAAAATCGAGCAAGTTCATTCTTTCAGAGTAATAATTTATAATAAATTTAATGTATTCTAATGTAGAATATATTATTTTTATAGTGCAATTAAATTATCCAATCACTTTGGTACCACTTAACAAAATCTCACTTATTGTGCAGATATACTTGCTATGGAATTTGGCCATTTTTTATACATTTATGTAAAGTCATCAATAATATACTTCACATTTAAGTAATTGTTATGTTTTCAATAGGTTCGATGACAATAATTTATAATATAAGTGAATGTAATGTTTTCAGTATGGTCGGTGACTAAAATATATTATGAATAACACTGAATTTCAAATCTATCCACAAAGCGATAACCATTTTGTATTATATTAATAATTTAATATGATTATTATGCAAAGACAATTAACTATCATACGAAAAGCATTAACTATCATACAAAACCTATATAGTGTTGCAGGGATGGTCTCATATAATGTATTATTTTGTATAATCACTAAGTAAATCAATATTTTTCATTATCAATTTAATTTAACAATGTGTGCAGTACAAATTAATTGTCAGGATGATGAGATAAATATATTAATTAGCTCTTTAAGAACATTGTTAGCTAATAATATTGGTTATTGAAGAAAACTAACAATATGTATTTGTTGCTCTTCTTCAAGTTTCCAAATTTCAGAAACATCCACCTTAAATAATGCACCACCAGATATGTTGTTGATGAAAGAAATAGGAACGAACCCAGCTATATTGAAAAATGACGTATATTGAATAAAAATTCTAAATTCACTACAATCAATTTTTCATACAAAAATGAATTAATATAATTAAGTCTCCTTAATATGTATAACAAAATTATATAAATGTATCCATTGCGTTTAATATCACATTATTTTTAATTTTACCACTATTTTTTCTGATAAAAGCATTGGGTTTAGACAATTCTAAGCCAATTGCTTAATAAAAGTTTTACGGTGACTACGCTTGTTTGTTCTCCACTCTGGATATTTTTGGACCTAAAGAATATTAGCATTTAGAGCTGCAATATCGAATAATTCGAAAAGACCATCGTCTTGTAGCCACCACACAAATATTTCTTAGTCATTTTATCGCCCGTATCGTAATTTTGTTAAATAATAATTCACCACCTGCAGATTGTATGAATTGGTCAAACTTTGTTGCAACTTTTTTATCTTTGCATTACCACATTTTTATCTTGTCTTATAATTTATATTCCATTGTCAATTTTCTTTCCCTATTTTTCTGTTATTCTAGAATTTGCATATTTCGCATAATAAATATTTTAAAACAAGCTTGACATTTTTATTGTTTACCAAATTCCCATTTTCAACAATAGATGTAATTTTATATATTTTTGTTACAAAAATTTTAAAATTATTTCTATTGATTGAAAAACATTATTTTCGATAGAAAAACTATTTTTCTATCGAAAATAAAAAAAAACGATTTTTTAATTTTTTGGAAAATTAAACATTCAAAAAAAGAGCGGCAAAATCTGTGAATTAGTACCCACATTTGCATTAGATTGCGCCACTGTACCTTGCTGTGGTACCGTTTTTTTCGTTAGAGTTGCCAATCTAAGTATATCTCTTATGACAGGGGCGGACGATAGTGGTAGGGATGGATTTGCTCTTTTTAATTTAAACATTTAACATTTTGAATAACAATACCTTTTTGACATTAAGCAAAATTATTTTAATTTCAAATTCATTTATTCTTAATAAGTTTTGCGATGAAAAATATTGTTATTATTATTGTTGTAGGTTTGTGTATCAAATGCGTTTGTTTTGAAAACTGCGTGGTAAATAAATGATACATATAATCTCTCAATTTAAGAATAATTTAGTTTGTGATTTCTCGTATCGTCTGGAATGAGCATTAAATGTATATAATTTAATGCTATAATTGTAATGTGACAATATTAGTAGTTAAATTCCTACAACAATATGAAATTTTATTAATTATTCAGGCATTTTTAATTAAACTTCCACCTATTGCTGCCTATTATTATTCTTGGCTTTAAATGGTGTTAAAGTATACACAAGATGTGTAAAAATTCAGAAACTCAAGACTTTGGGGTAGGTTTTCTTACATTTGGATAAGCATCATCTTCTGCATTGACAGTTATTGTTGAATACCCATCTTCAATTACAACAAGGTGATCGAGAAAAGTTTTCATATTTGTAGACACAATGTCTTGTATGAGTCTAATGAATTTTTCCTTGAATATTTACAATAGTTTGCTACCACTACTGTCCATTTTATTTCATTTCAAGTTCACTACTACATCCTTCATATTTATACTTTTAACAACATTCTGACGATAATCATATCAACACAAGATAGCTATATAAGTATTATAGCTTAAAGCAATATAATAAGAGATTTCCACATTGAAATATAGATTCCACGGAAATGGCACAAAGTGGCCAGCAAGCTTTGCTTTTCTGCTAGTCATACATGAATAGAAGAATGCTGCGCTTCTATGTATAGTTTGACTGCCAACCAAAGTCCATTCACTGTTCGTACAGTGCAGTAAAAAACATTTATTCAATAAAACAACATAAATGCACACCACACAATAGATAAAATATAGACACAAGAATAAGGGCCCTGAGAGGGACAGCAAATGGCCTATCTAGCAGGGGTGCTACTGAGACGAATGTCCATCGCTCAGCGAGGAGTGGCCTGGAGGTGGATTACTTTGGCAATACCCTCAAGCCTTCAGACACAACACCAGGAGTTGGGTATTAGACTGGGGAATATTACGTTGGTGAGATAGATGGGACACAGCCACGACGGGGAGAAGGACTCACTCCTTCCTCTCCCGAGTGGCTGTGAGAGTTTGATCATAATACGGTGCAGATAGTCTCGGGCCAAATTATTTGACCTGGGGCTCGGGGAGGACCCGTGGTGTGTCTATGACCTTGAGAGACAGACGCCGAAGCACATATTCTGGATGGGTGAGATTATGAGGTATACCAGGGAGGATATGCTTGCAGAATTGGATGTGGCAGGTCATTGTCCGGCTCGGAATGATGAATGAAGAACGAAAAGAATTTTGGATTTTTCCAGAAGTTTGTGGGTGTTTCACCGGAAGATTTTGAGACAGTCAGGTGTTTAGAAAAAGGGTGAGGGCCATCCGCCCTTCCCCTTGCTCAAAAAAAACTTTAGGTTTAATATCTGGCAGTCCATTTGCTGGAAGAAACCTTTTTTGTTTTTGTATATTGTTTTCTTTTTTTCCCTTTAGGGGGTGTATGAGGATAATAGGGTCAGTTAAAAATTTGAACCTTTTTAATTATGTTTCAAAATATTATTTAAAATGTAAAATAATTATGTTTCAGCTAATTATTTTTAGGCACGCTCAGATTCAGTGATGATTTACTTTTGATCCAAGCGGGTGCATTATAGCAAATTAAAAATTATTTACTTTTTTCATGGATTATCTTCATATTTTATATCCTTCTTTATATTATTTTGTATATACACACTTGTATTTAGCTTTTCAGCTTTTTTATTTGTTGGAGATTATCCACGATTTTTTATCTGGATGAATTTTTTTCCCTACTACCCTGGATAATCATGATTTTACTATGTTAGGCCATGATAAATAACCATTTTTCTCATTTTTTCAAATTAATTTTACTTGCAGTACCATTTTAAACACCAAATCGCACAGTGATCACCATGTAGTGCATTTAAAATGTTAATGATAAAATGATTAATATTTATATCACTTGGTGCATTTAAAATAATCACTGTGCCAGTGACTTGTGAGTTGGTATCGCTGTTTGACGGAGGCACTTCATAGTATTCAACGCGTGTTTGTGTCAGTGTTTAATTTACGGTGGCACTTTACACAGTAACAGTCTAATTCTAGGAAAGTGAACGTAAATTCCTGGAATTACACTGTTACTGTATAGTAATAATGACAGTATATCAAACATCATTGTTGCTTTAATGAACATTGTTCAGTTTCACCTACTCGATGGTAAAGTAAATTAGTTGATAATCAAGCTTGTTGTTTTCACTGCTTCTCTGATCTTTTTCTTATCCTTTAGAATAGACAAGGTAGAATGCGCTAGGCCTAAATCACTCAATGCTAGAGGTAGATGACGCAATACATCTTATAATATAAATGTCTCTTATGCTAACAACGATGGATTGCAGAGATATGATGGTTCTCGTACAGTGTTGGTAGGCGTACAATAATGCTTGTGCGGTCATTAATGATACAGATGGTCATTAAGGGAGGAGTTCCTGCAGTTATATGTTCTATAATAACAAAACTAATGAGGGAGAATTGTATGTCATACAAACGACACAATATTATTTTATTATTAACATACAAATTTGTTTTCTTTACTATAATTTACATTATTTTACACATGAAACATCATCTTTCAAAGAATTTGATTTCAAAATGATATTGATAGTAATTGAAATTAATTATAAGAAGCGTTTATAAGAAAAAGTTTGCACATGAAGAATGGAATAGATGTTCTTGGAAATGAAATTATAATGTTACTGCTCAGCTTAGCTTACTGTTCAATTCACAGTGAAGTTCAAAGTGGAGGAAGTAGAAATAATATTGCTTTGCTCAGAATATTGAAGTCTTTGTCGATGACATTAACAAAAAAGTAGTAAATTGTTCCCTAGTTTTTCCAAAACAGTCCAGGAAATAAACATGGCCCATTCGGAAGTGTTTGAGCATTTGAAAAAATGGGAAAAGTGAATTATGCTGGCATACGGGGGCCGTGGGTGAATCAGTATAAATATACTGAATTAATAATCTGTTTCCCAGGCAGAATACACTATTTCAGGGATGACAGCGCTGGGGGTGCTGTTGTGGAGACATGCTCGGGTGCGGCGGCGGCGCTGGCTACTGAGTACCCTGGAGCTGCTGGGTGCGCTGGCCCCTCTGGCTCTTTTGCTGGCACTGTGGCAACGTCTCGCTGAGCTGCGCCACCCATCCGCACCGTTCTATTCGCAACCGCTGACCGTATCGCAGTTATGGATAGACTCGCCTCCACGCGCCCTGTTGTGGGCACCCAGCCCCTCGCCCTTCTACGAAGACGTCATGAAGCGTGCCGCCCGCAAGTTGCATCTCCGTGATGATGGTAAGTTTGATGACTTACAAATTTGAAAAGTCACACAAGTTCACTTTAGTTAAAATGCAAAATTAGATGTCAAATATAAATAATGAAAAATCCCTGCTAATAAGGTTTGAATTTGCTGGTCCTTCAGAAAACGTATTAAAAGGGGTTCACTGTATTTTAATTATCAGAATTATTATTATTTAATGTAAAGATATGGGGATATAGATGAAATACAGTAAAACCACGATATAACGAAACCCGATATAACGAAAAATGACGTATATCGAAAAAAAAATCGAAATTTAGTCCCTAAAACCAATTTTTCATACAAAAATGCATTTATATAACGAAATCCCGTTAATATTTATAACAAAATCATTTTTGTCCCGTACGAAAAAATGCCAATACATTTACGTAAATTTATAACGAAATAAAAAAATGTTAAAAGATGAAAATATTATTTCGCACTTGCAAAGCCGCGCCGCTGCATCTGCCGCATGCGAACGGTTTAATGTCCTTTTCGGCGGGGCGCGGCGGTCTGCCGACAAGGTAGTAAAACAATTCAAACTTCTTCTTGGGTTCATAGTATCATATTTTGAAGTGGTTGCCGCCGTTACCGGTAAGTACCTTCGTAATTTATATACGACTCATTTTATAAAAATGCCGCGATTCAACTGTCAAATTTTTATTTATGAATTATTTTTTATATTTCATGGCCAAAACTATGTTTGAAGCGGCTCTACATTTAAACACAATTAAAATATTGTTTTGCAATATTCTGGAATTTACAAAAATATCTTCCAATTGGTGTTGAATAGGTTCTGTTCTTAATTTAATTCCTTTGATTATCCATTTGCTTATCTGTTTTAATAACAAAACTACTAAAAATATGTAGGTATTCAGTTCCCTATGGCCTTCTTCCTCCTTTGTTTGCAGAATTTGCGATCTTTTTTGAAGCCGCGCAACATTTTTTTGCGACGGCGCGTAACATATAGTAGGATTTTTTTTATTTATTTCGTTATATGTGGGAATTCGTTATTACGAATTTTTATTTTTTGGTCCCTTGGATTTCGTTATATCGCGGTTTTACTGTATATGTATAACAACTATTAATTTGGGATTGGACTAGTAAGGGCTTAATGGTTCAGAAGCTCGAGATAGCCAGAATTGATTCTAGATTGTGTAAATAATGAGCCCGCACTGATGGTCTAAATAATTAATTCTATTTAAAATTAACCCAATCAATCAGTCAGCACAGCTGTCATACAAAATTAATTCAAATATTCTGTACAATTATCATTTTTTTATTATTTTTAGGTTTGAAAGGATTTGAAAGTGAAGAAACATTATTAAGCAAGAACAGAAAGGTTTTCGAAATGGACTCCACAATACTGGCAGTCATTTTTCAGGTATTGTTGAGTCTTGTATTTTGTACTTCCTTCTACAATACAATACAATCCCCATCTAGTTTAGAAATAATTTTGTACGAGTTCTAAAATTGTCTTGAGTGGAAGGATTCGTCCACTTTTGGGTAAGAAAAAGTCTTCCTAGAAATGTAGACTTTCCACTTATCTCATACTTAGAATAAGCTGCGCTGTCAGGGGACCATTACAACATAGTATTCTTACAAGTCTATACTTTTGCTTACATTTATATACACAATATTAATTTACTGAATTTTGTTATTTTTAATGATTTAATTAAAACACTTTTTTCCACTATTTATTATTTAATGACTATTACCGGTTTCAGCCTGTCACAACCATCTTCAAACTGGTACATTTATCTCGTACAAGTCCCATACAAATTATGTATTTTTTTTTATGCTTTCCAAAAATAAGTTTCCCGCCTAAGAAATTTAAATATTTATGACAGAACTCAATTTATCCCTTTACAAAAATACCTTTGCAATACGTTTTTCGGAATAAGAAATATTGTTTGACATTCTCAAAAATGAAAGTTGTATTCTTTCAATGGGTGCAATAAAATTAGCGTTTTGGGTTTTGCCCCCATCATAAAATATCTATTCACTAACAAAAACAAAATGACATGTTTGAATTGTATTATGTATGTATTATGGCAAGCTTATCCTTTCAGAGAACAAAATAATGCATTGACATCTATGTATTACTCTAATTGTACATTGATCTGCACTGAACTGAACCCTCAATACGTTTCGGGAATTTGAAATATTGTATTGTTTCATCAAGATTTTTTAATTGTATGAATAGATTTTGTATAATATTATGTATGTTTAAATAATATGCAACTAATCAACAATTTTTATGCAAATTATTTTATTTATTATTGTTATTAGTTAGTTTTAGTTCATGAAATTGTTAAAAAAAAATTATGATGTTCGAAATCCGATAATGTTCTGTTTTTGGAGATACCATTCCCCGTTTCATTAGGAGTTTCAATTAGCATTTCCGGTGTATATTGAGAATACATAACTTCTAGGATTTATACAAGAAAACATGTTTTCCAGTAGAAGCAAATTCGCAAATTTTTATTAGACTTTATTGACATACATGTTTTTGTTGTAACAGAGGTAAATATATTATAATATAACATGATAAACATATGATACAATTATATTGCAATTAAATACTCATATTTTATTGTGTAGGATATATACAGCATTGTCCTGGCTACTTTGCTAGACTGCAGTCTGTTTTTTTTGTGCTGTTGTGGTGTTATTTAATTCAAGAAAAGATTTGACAGGAATAAAAAAAAAATATATATATACAGTAATACCGCGATATAACGAACCCCGATATAGCGAAAAATGACGTATATCGAAAAAAAAATCGAAATTTAGTCCCTAAAACCAATTTTTCATACAAAAATGCATATATATAACGAAATCCCGTTAATATTTATAACGAAATCATTTTTGTCCCGTACGAAAAAATGCCAATACATTTACGTAAATTTATAACGAAATAAAAAAATGATAAAAGATGAAAATATTATTTCGCACTTACAAAGCCGCGCCGCTGCATCTGCCGTATGCGAACGGTTTAATGGCCTTTTCGGCGGTGCGCGGCGGTCTGCCGACAAGGTAGTAAAACAATTCAAACTTCTTCATGGGTTCATAGTATCATATTTTGAAGTGGTTGCCGCCGTTACCGGTAAGTACCTTCGTAATTTATATACGACTCATTTTATAAAAATGCCGCGATTCAACTGTCAAATTTTTATTTTTGAATTATTCTTTATGTTTCATGCCCAAAACTATGTTTGAAGCGGCTCTACATTTAAACACAATTAAAATATTGTTTTGTGTTTGCAATATTCTGGAATTTACAAAAATATCTTCCAATTGGTGTTGAATAGGTTCTTTTCTTAATTTAATTTCTTTGATTATCTGTTATAATAACAAAACTACTAAAAATATGTAGGTATTCAGTTCCCTACGGCCTTCTTCCTCCTTTGTTTGCAGAATTTGCGATCTTTTTTGAAGCCGCGCAACATTTTTTTGCGACGGCGCGTAACATATAGTAGGATTTTTTAAATTTATTTCGTTATATGTGGGAATTCGTTATTACGAATTTTTATTTTTTGGTCCCTTGGATTTCGTTATATCGCGGTTTTACTGTATATATTTTTTTTAAATGTAGTGGGAGTGTTGTAGAACTAGTAAATTATTAGTGTAGGCACTGTATAATGATTATGTTAGAATGTTGGATAGCGATGCTTCTGATTGATCTCTATCCAATTGAATCATATATTGAGTCCATATTTGTGTAATCTTATTGGAAGTGAACAATTTCCAGTTGGTGCTGAGTGTGTTGTACAGTTTTGGAGCTAAGAACATGTAAAATCTTTGATAAAGGTCATTGTTGAACTTTTTATGCTTTTTACATCAGCACAAAATAAACAAATAAAACAAAAAATGATATCGTAATCATATTTGTGATTAAAAATTGAAATCGTAAAAGGACAGAAATGTTATGTTTTTTTGCATAAAGTTCGGCCCTGCCGATGTTGTCTAAATAATTTCTCCGAAAATGTACTGCAAATGAAATTCAGTAAGGGTGAATATTACATATTTAAACAGAATATAATAGCCTTTATTAACATTGCATGGTGATGGTTTTGGACAGTTATATTGATCTTATAATCGTTGAGAATACATGTAAAAATCACCAAAAGGGATCAGTTTTAGGTACGAGGTCAAAATAGGTAACTATTTACAAACAGTACTTTTTTTTAAATATGTACAAGTTGATCACACAGTACGTTTTCTAAGACAAGTAAAAAAATTATGCTTTGTAAAAAAAAAAAAACTTAACGCAAGATAATAAAATAATGTCAGACTTACATGTGACATCTTTTGTCATATTTGATCTCCTATTACGCATGACCGCATTACGATACAAATAGCGCCGATTTGAATTCTAAAATCAATTTCGCATTTTTGTCTTGTCGGTGATTCTACTTCCGATTTTTTTTTTTTAAATATTTATTTGATACTTTCTAGCATTATTTTTGCAGTTTAGATAGCTATTCTTTGAAAATAGTAAGAATATTGATGTGATATGTATTCCGTGTACGTGTCTATTTAAAAAAAAACATTCTTAAATAATCGTAATATTAATGTAACTTTAGTTAAAATGCAAAATTAGATGTCAAATATAAATAATGAAAAATCCCTGCTAATAAGGTTTGAATTTGCTGGTCCTTCAGAAAACGTATTAAAAGGGGTTCACTGTATTTTAATTATCAGAATTATTATTATTTAATGTAAAGATATGGGGATATAGATGAAATACAGTAAAACCGCGATATAACGAACCCCGATATAGCGAAAAATGACGTATATCGAAAAAAAAATCGAAATTTAGTCCCTAAAACCAATTTTTCATACAAAAATGCATTTATATAACGAAATCCCGTTAATATTTATAACAAAATCATTTTTGTCCCGTACGAAAAAATGCCAATATATTTACGTAAATTTATAACGAAATAAAAAAATGTTAAAAGATGAAAATATTATTTCGCACTTACAAAGCCGCGCCGCTGCATCTGCCGTATGCGAACGGTTTAATGGCCTTTTCGGCGGTGCGCGGCGGTCTGCCGACAAGGTAGTAAAACAATTCAAACTTCTTCATGGGTTCATAGTATCATATTTTGAAGTGGTTGCCGCCGTTACCGGTAAGTACCTTCGTAATTTATATACGACTCATTTTATAAAAATGCCGCGATTCAACTGTCAAATTTTTATGTTTGAAGCGGCTTTAATCACAATTAAAATATTGTTTTGTGTTTGCAATATTCTGGAATTTACAAAAATATCTTCCAATTGGTGTTGAATAGGTTCTGTTCTTAATTTAATTCCTTTGATTATCCATTTGCTTATATGTTTTAATAACAAAACTATTAAAAATATGTAGGTATTCAGTTCCCTATGGCCTTCTTCCTCCTTTGTTTGCAGAATTTGCGATCTTTTTTGAAGCCGCGCAACATTTTTTTGCGACGGCGCGTAACATATAGTTGTAGGATTTTTTTTATTTATTTCGTTATATGTGGGAATTCGTTATTACGAATTTTTATTTTTGGTCCCTTGGATTTCGTTATATCGCGGTTTTACTGTATTAGTTAATGCTCTGGAAGCACATTCTCACTTATCACTCCTGATTAATTGCAACTGAGATATGTTTACACGAAGTAGTAACGAATAAGCTAAGTATACAAGTAATATTTCATCACTTTATCAACATGGCTGTCCCTAGAATGTGAGTGGTGCTGAGGAACCGGCGAGGCTGGCCTACTCGGTGCGCTCCTCACAGAGCCACGACACCTCTCGCACCTCGCCTCTCCTCATCTTCCCCGGACCACATGAGCAGTACGGTGAGCTAGTGATCTTTGGAGTTGTGTAGGCCTAAATTAACACTGTTACCATGTAAAACATTTTTATGTTACCTTTATTTTCTCCCTGTTCTCCATTATTCTTCTTTCTTTTCTTTTTTCTCCCCTCTAATTAATTCTACCTTCAATTAACCATTCAACCATCAAAAGTTGTTTAAAAATTTGTAATTTACCATAATTTAGATTATCTTAGTCTCGGGGACACCTGACCGCCACTGGAATGTATCATATTTTATTATTACCTTATTTAATTTCCAGCTCGAACTTACGAAGGTTTCGTCGCTGTTCAGATGGCTCTTGACTTATCATTTATAGAGAAGAAATTGGGTAAAGAGATCAACACGGTACGTTCTTTCATCATTTTTATTTCTCTGACCAACCTGCAATGTACAAACTATAATCAAAGCATTGCTTCTCATAATTGAAAAAATTGTCTTAGGAAACAAAACTTTCTAAATTATATTTTGAAATAATTAATGTATACAAGTTAACACACAACTTAATATTTTACTATGTAATTTCAGTGCCAAATTACAACTGATTTATTTGTTTATAAGTTGGGTTATGTTGTGATTATTGCTGCAGACCCTCAGCCTGCAACAGTTTCCCTACCCGGCCTATGAGCACGATGAACTATTCTGGGCCAAGTTCAGCATACTGCTCCCATTGACCACCGTGCTGGGAGCACTATTGTTGCTGCTCGTCTCCGTGGGCCGTCTCGTGTCAGAGAAGGCCAGTGGAATTAAGGTACACTGCACCTGCACTCGAATAAATAATTAAAATTTTATATAAATGATTTTCATTAAATTCATATTCTGTTTCTATTGTGTTGTTGTTCTTCACAAATGATGTAGTGTCTGAAATATCAGTGATGAATGATTGTCACTGTAACAAATGTTAACGTTTAAATTATCCTTAACAGCAGTACATAGCTAACACACAGAAGTCTGCTGTGTTATTGGACCACTTGATATTTTTAAATTACAGTAAAATCCCCTTTATTAGAATTTCCCATTATTGACATTGTCGACGATATTAAACATGGTGCCAGATAGAACTTTAGCATTGAAAGGCAAGAAATGTCACGGAAAGAAGAGAACTAAGGAAACGGAGAGTGAAGAAATTAAAAAACAATATGTGAAATGCCACCGCGACCACCACAGAACAAAGTTTTAAAAGCAATGGAAACTTTTATTGCTAACTTTGCGGATTCAGCGGAGGAATGGCCTATATCAACAAGATCGTGAATTATGTCTTTATTAAAAATGTGAAAAGATAATTTATTATAATTGTTTTTTTTTTAAATAAGTTATTTGTTTAAATTTGTGCTGTAATCGTGATTATGAAGGGACTATTTAACTTTTTTTAAGTATGGACTTAAGAACGGACGTTCCCAAAAAAATCACTTTTCTTACAATCTTCTATACGTAGAAATTTTTTTCAATAGTCCTTGTGGTAGTAAATTTGTAAATATTGACTATTAAAATTTGCATATTTAACATACGAACCATACCCCGATCGATATTGTAGCGCACATTTAATTGAATAGCAATAGTAATTTTCTTACAATTTTTTTTGGAAAACTGAGAAGCATTAGTTGAAAATTGAACAAATATCTTTCTGTAAAAATAACTAAAACAAGCGGTATTAGTTTTGTTATAAAAAATGTTAAAAGTGAGCTACTTTTGATGGTTTTGACGTTTCCTTTTATAATTTGAATAGTGAGAGATGGCAATGTGGCACTACACGGAAAATTTGAAATACCGAAAGGCGCAGCAGTTTTTAATAAATGCGAGTAGCTCACAGATACAGGTTAACTGTAGGTTATTGTGAATAAAAATATCAATTTTTATAACAAATGAAGTATTTATTACTATTCAATATTAATAAGCATCATGTTAACATAATAAATAATTATTGATTCTAAAATATAATCTGTGATAGAATTTTCATAAAGAATTTCATTTTTAACATCAAACAAACATAAAATCCTAGCAATATATATATTTCTTTAGACACTAGTACTTTCATATTACTTTTTTTTTTGGTTTTTAACTTTTTATTTTTTGCAAATTTTGAATTTTTAAGAAGTCTAAGACTTTCGTTATAATATATTTATTTTTAGTTATCCGCACTTTCTTATCTAATTTTTCAGTAAACAATTGCACAATAGCATTTTCACCGCCTTTGTAGATTTTTTTTAAATGATCACATGAAATGTCATTTAAAGCTAGTTTTTTACACATATTGATAGAAATAATATCCTTTAATTGTGCCAACATTCGTAAATTGACTTTAGCTTTGGCTGACTTAGATAATTCTTGCAAATAATACTCGCATTTTTTGTAAGAGTTAAATAAATTACTTTGTAATTTTAATGTGTTAATCAAATTTTGTAGTTCTCATCTGGAATTTCACATTGACCTGTTTTATGAAGTGTTTTTTGAATTTTTTGTTTTTTTAGCTTCAGACATACTTACTAAGGCTTTAGCTATTTTATCACCAGTCTTATTTTTAATGAATCTACCATTTTTTAAACGCAAACTCATTATTAATAAACTATTCACAATCTCTAATATAAAAGTAACCTCCAAAATTTTTTCAAAACATTGACAGCACACGTCTCCAGCGTAGGAATATTCAAATTAAGAATACCATGTTGCCGGATCGGAGAAACGACGCAATGAGAATATTTTTGAACTTCTGCGCATGTGAGCGGAAGCGAAAAATTACACTGTACCTCAACTATTTTTTATTCTATTCATAGTAGTTTACATACGGGGGAATCTTCTTGAAGGTTGAGTACGACTGCTCTTTGGGAAAACGTCCTTAAGAGGCAACATTCATTTTTCCAGTTTCAATTTTGAGATATTTTTGCATTTTGCATACCCTTTCAAGATGAGACTAATAGTTCATTCTTTTACAATATCAATTAAACATAAAATGCATTATTTTTTACGTAAATATTGCTAGAGTGAAAGGTATTAATAGAAAAGGACAAGTATACAATTGTTGGTTTTCTTATATTCCTAGGTAATAAGCTATCAGAAAATAGCCATTTCTTCAACATTCATAATACATAATGTGTTGCCATTTGAAATTATCAAGCGAAAATTAAATAATTTGTTATAGTTCTCACCTAAGAATTGTTATGTTTATACTATGAAGAATTATTATGTTTATGATAAAAACCATTGTTTGTGTAGATAAACATATAAAAAAATACAATTTTGCCCCTATTTATAAGGAAAAAATTGATGTAAATTCATACTGATACATAATATTGATAACTTTTGAAGCAGCTGTATTTGTGAAGAGAAAACTATTTATGCTAATATTATATAATAATCATACTCCAGTTGTAATAAAAAAAACTGTTGTTTTTGAAATATTTATTTATTGTTTTAACACTTTTTGTGCGGGGTGCCGCTCTCGGGTCACAAGTACGTGTAGCGGGCGAAAACCATCGGAATGTGATAAAAAATCTAACTTTATAAAAAATGCTCTATCTTCCAAACCGTTAGTAATTTTCTAATGAAATTTGGAATACTCACTTACCATAGTATGGTCCTCAATATTGTATACTTTTTGGAAACAAATCGCTTTTATTTTTGTAAGTACATTGAGGCAATCACATATTTACAGCATGTTCACTATGATATAAAAGTTCACATAAAAACTATCGTTTTAATATCTAGATAAAGTATGGTATTTATAAAAACATTCACCCCTGTGAAGAGGTACGTCACAAAATGTACACATATAACTAGTAAAACTTTTCTTTTTGTGTACAGAACACACACGACACTGTCTTTGTGGATATTTTTTTTTACCGCCGGTAACAATTTTAGTCGCTCGATGTTTTTTCATGTCGAGTGATAACCTCCCTGGAGGATCGCTTTTGACTACATTTCTCGGTAATTGAGATGATGGTCCCGGTTCCTCCAGATTTATGTCGGTTCCACAAGCATGGTCGGCTATCCAAAATTTTCCAACGGCGCGCAAAAACTGTTTGTATGTTAGTCTTTTGGTTGGATTTAATGTTTTGTACACTTTAAAAGAATTAAATAAGGCACAATTCAACAAAAACATCACAACTCTCTTGGTCCATTTTTTTGTTTTTCGTAATACAGAGTAATACGATAAATACTGATCTGCACGATCAACGCCTTTCATATATTTATTATATTCTATTACACACTGAGGTTTCCAAATACGTTGTTTTGTAGTCCAATCGATGTTGTGGCTTTCTAGGATAGTGGACGAATGTATTGTTGAGATCATTCGAACATCTTTCTTAGATTTCCAGTGTTGCAACAATACATCTTTTCGTCGACGGAAAATACTTTGGCCTACACTAAGATTCGCCGTTTTAAAACATTCTGGAAAACCTCGGTTTATTCTCATTGTTCCGCACGTTCTTATTTTATGTTGTAGGAGTACTTCACTAGTTTGCACACTATTATAATAATTATCCATGTATACGTGATGCCACAAATTTAAATATGGACCGAGAAGCGAATGAATAGTCTCTAATAATCGTCTTCCTTTTCCGCTGTAAATTTCGAGGTTGCAAATGTACCCCGTAGTTGCTTCACTAACCATACGCACAAGAACCCCATATTTTATTATTTTTGACGCATTATACACTTTAAATGAAAGTCTTCCCCGCCACGGTACAATACTTTCATCCAGAGACAGTTCCCTTTGAGGGTTGTAGACAGAAGAAAACTTTGGTATAAGGTATGTCACAATTGGTCTAATTTTTTCAAGTCGATCGCTGGGATTCGCGATGTTCTCATTATTAGAAAAGTGCCACGATTGCCATATCTGTCTAAAACGATCACGACTCATTATTTTTGAATAAATAGGTGTTTCGATACACGGATCTGTTGACCAATAATCATCTCTTGTGTCTTTTCGAACTTGTCCCATAAGCAAAATCAGTCCTAAAAATTTTTTCATCTCTACAAGACTTATGGACTTCCATTTGATGGATTTCTTCATTTTTTTGATCCGTGATTCGTTTTGTGTGCGGTATCGATGGCTTTCTTCTATCATCATCTCAAGTAAATCATCCCCGATGAACAGTTTTACTACGTCCATTATGTTTTCGGGATCGCTTGGTGGTACACGAACACCAACGTGACCTAAAAATGGTTCAATATTAGGTGGATTGTCTATTTCAGACCATTCCGTAACTTCCTCTTCCTCCGCATCACTTTCTTCAGAATCACTGAATTGTAAGGGCATCACTGGCACCCTCCTCCTGCGAGGGAACTCTTCACTGTCACTTGTGTCGTAACTATCACTGTCAAATTCAGGCAAATAATCGCTAGAAAGATCAGATAAATTATCCGCGAATATTTCCTCATCACTTTGATAATTTTCTGAAGTCATTTTTTCGAGTTTAAAAAGAAGTAATATAATTATATTCCGATAAACAACAACACGCCCGTTTTATAACACCGTATTTAAAAACTAAAATTCAAAGTGACTTGGTGAATTTCAGAAATACAAATATTGAGATCCACTTGAGATGATTTACTACGGCGGACGGCCCGTAAACCTACGTTGGGTTACACACTTTAAATGCAACAAAATAAATTCATTTCGATCGCTATAGTGAAATCGTGCATTCTCACTCATTTGTGAATGAATAATCAAGTACAAGACAGAGACAAATATAATTTTACCATAATATACCTTCATTAGTCATAAAAAATATACCGCTTATCTACTCGACAGAAACTTCGTGCGCTCACTAATTTATTCAGTAATTGAGTGATTTCTTAAAATTTCTTTACCAATTTCTTTCTCTGTAAAACTTAAAGCATGTATTGACATATTCCTTTTTATAAAATCATTAAATTTTGTGTATTTTTGTTTAAATATTCATGTACAGTCAAACTCTCGTAAGAGCTGCGAGCAATTATTATACTACGTAATAGACACGAAGACAAAAGGATACATCGGACATATATCGGGATTTTTTATTTATATACATGTAGTTTGGACCTTTACCAAGAGATTGGTATACAACACTCATATAAACAAATCGGGTAGTACTACCTTTCCTGCCTTTAAAGTAGAGTCAGCTGAAAAGGTAGAACTACCCGTCCCGCCGTTGAGCACCAGTCAGGCGCGCGGGTAGAACTACCCGACCCGCACAAGAAGTGTTAATAAATTACATATATATTTAATATTAAAATATAAATAAAAGTATGACAAAAGTATTATCATTCGCTGTTAAATAATTAGTTATTCGTCAAGCATATTATCGTTCTTCAGAATTTTGTTGTTTTTTTCTTTACACATATTCAAAACAAAATTTGATCCACACCATATTACACTTTAAACTGAATTTAGAAATAAAACTTTATTTTTTCTTAGCTGGAGAGCTCGTTCATGGATGTGCGAAAACAATAACTAATTACTAATAAAATACTTGTCGATAGAAAGTAGAAATTCCATAGAAAATTTTCAGAAAATCATACAATTATAAGTGTATTTGAAACATACATTTTCTCAAAACATTTTTAAATACATGCATATATTTGGCCAATGTTGCTTTCATTATTGCCAAAGTCCTCCACTAATTAATGTCTCGTCAACTTTTGACTTTTGCCACATATTGATGCTTGCTATGTTTCAACCTTGAATTAAATCTGTGAAGCCAATCATCGGAGGCTCCAAAATCATTCATTGACCAATGAACATCCTTTCTCGATGAGAATTGGATCAGAAATTGGAATACTGGCCACATGCATTTGAGAAAAAAATTCAAATAACCTGCTTTTCAGCCCTTCATGTTTTGCCAGGTGAATATACCGACTTGTGTTTCTTTCCTTCACCTTATGATAGGATTCTTCAATTTTGGCACACTTTTTAAAATTGTTGGAACTGTCCAGTTGGCGATACCATATTCTTTCACAATATTTTCCTTACTGTCAATTTTACTGTCCACATTTTAAATTAAATCTATTTTCTTAGAAATTTTTAACGTTTTATACGTACTGCAAACTTACGCCATTTCAAATTTTAAATGAATCTACAGGCAAAATAAAATATGAAAAAGACTAAAATTTCAAGGACGCAACAAAAATATGCAATATTCTTTACACTTCAAATAACACTTAAAGAGACTAAAATATCAAAAAAATGTTCCTCACGAAATTCACAAATAAAAGTACAAAAAAGACTCAATATGTCAGTCAGATGACAGTAAAAATAACTAAGAATTGTTTTAAATGTATGTAAGTTGTCTTAGAATAATTTTATGTTATGAATTATCATGTTTTTTGCATTATTGGTAGAATTTTGTATGTAAATTCATTTGAGGGGGATAAAATATTAGGTAAAGCGAAAATAAATGTGTTTTTTTTTGTCAGTTTGCTTTCGGCTGTGGTTAAGTATGTCAGTATTGTTATTATTTTTTAGCCCTGTTCATATTCTTACTGTTTTCATTTTCACCCATAGTAAAAATGTTGAGGCGAAGTAATTGCAATGTATTTTATTGTTTTTATTTACGAGGGATTAAAACCCAAAAAAGCTACTGAGAGCATTTGTCAACGTTAGTTTAATCAATTCAAAAACGGTGATAGGAATATAAAAAATGAACCGAAAACAGGAAGACCTCAAAAAATCCATGGCGACGTGTTAAATTAGATCCGCGCAAAACCATCAAGGAATTATTAGAAGAGATCGGCTGTCCCTGGTCGATGGTAAAAGATCATTTGAAAAGGCTTGACAAAAATTATAGGCAAGACGTTTGGATTCCGCAGTCTATCGTTGACGGCCTTGGATTAACGTGTAACAATTTGTTCTTTGCTGCTAAGCAGGTATGGAACCGATCCATTTCGGAGACGAATTATAACTGGAGATAAAATGGATCCTTCATAGCAATTCACATAAAAAGAACAATGGCTTACCCAATGTCAAACACCAGTTTCAACACTTCGACCGACATTGACCTTAAAATGCTTCTTTTAATGTATCTGGTGGAATATTTTGGGTGTTATTCATTATGAATTATTAAAACCTGGTCAGGCCATCACAGCCGAATTTTATTGTACTTAGTTGGAGAGATTATAGGTGTAATTATTACAAAAACGATCAGTCCTAGTTAATAATCAACGGTCCATCTTACAATACGACAATGCAAGACTGCACACAATGAAAATTACACAGGACAAATAAAAGAACTGGATCTGGAACTTTTACCACATCCGCCTTATTCTCCTGATAGCACCGTTGGTTTATCATTTTTTCCGGTCTATGGAACATCCGCTTCGAAAAAAAAATTTCAATTACAACAATTTCAAAATTATTAAGATTAATTTTTAAATTAAGAATTTTACAAAAGAGGCATCAAAAAATTACCCAAATTGTGGCAAAATAACTAACATAAATAAATAACAATGGAAATAATCTTTCGAAATAAAAATAGTAAAATTGTTTTGTAAAAAAAAAATTTCTCACTACAGTTAAATCCCGTTTGTTCGAAGTTGAGGGGACCGAAAATCATGAAAAAAGTTAGAATAATGACTTACGATAATGAAATAAGAATTTCAAAAATTTGATATTCTTTTTACATACTAACTTTTTTCATTACAACTCAACGTAATTATATATACCTATTATCCACACATTTTAAAATAACAAACAAGTTGTCAAAATATTACATAAACAAATCACATTATTTAAAATAAAACGACTGTCTTTTCGCACCATTTTTAATGACAATCGTCGAAATTGTTAACACCGTCATTTAACTACCTATGGCATCTTGTTTTTTTTCACTCTCTGCTTCCGTACTTCTTTTCCTTCCTTGAAATTTCTCGACTTTCAACGTTAATGTTCTATCTGTCATCATGTATAATATTGTCGACAACATCATTAATGGGGTTGCGTATTCTTCTGTTAATTTTGTTTTGAATAATACGTTTTGTTAATCTCTTATATTAATACGATTTTTTTTAGCAACTGTTGGCGTCCAATACTAGTTTCACATTGATGCCATTTTCGAGAATATAAAATTATTGGTCAAAATCATAAAAATGTTTTAATTTATTAGGTTGATGCATAAGTAACGTCGTATTTTTTCAAGAAAACAAAAATTTATTTTTTAGCTTAAACTTTATTAATTTAGTCAATTACATAATTTCCATTATTTTTAATGACTTTCTCCCATCTTCCTGTCAACTTTTTAATCCCATTTGAATAGAAACTTTCAGGTTTCGATGCAAAGAACGTGTCTAGTGCTGTTTTCACCTCCTCCGTTGTATTAAATTTTTTTCCATTTAAATAATTTTGTAAGGATAAAAATAGGTGAAAATCAGAAGGAGCTAAATCAGGAGAATAAGGTGGATGCTTTAAAACATCCCAATTTAGCTCCTTTAATTTATGTTGTGTTATCATCGCAGAATGTAGCCGCGCATTGTCATAGTGAAAGACGACACCCTTGCGATTGATAAGTTCAGGTCGTTTTATTATGAGTGCCGACTTTAATTTTTTAATCTGTTCACAGTATCTTTCAGCATTTATTGTTTGGTTAGGTGGCAATAATTCGTAATAAATAATGCCCTTCATATCCCACCAAACACAAAGCATAATTTTTTTTCGATGTCCTTGGTATTTTGACGGGGATCAGCTTCGAGTATGGCTTTCAGTACATCATCATTGGTGGTTGAAGGGCGTCCCGATCTTTCTTCATCAGCTATTGATAAATTCCCAGATCTGAATTTAGCAAACCATTGTTGACTGCTTCGAACATCGATAGCACCTCTGCCGTACACATGACATATGTTTTTGGTTGCCTCAGTTGCATTGTAGCCTTTATCGAATTCAAAAAGTAAACAGTGTCGAATATGCACTTTTCTCTGACATTTTAAAAATTCACAAGGGCTTTGTATAGCTCAACCGCTAACGGTAAACTGAAAAAATGTTAGAAGAAACCCTCCTTTATATGATACAAAGACACCATTAAGAACATCTGTTAACACAGTTGGTGAAAAAATATACCACAGTCTACGTAAAAATACGACATTACTTATGCATCAACTTAATAAATTTAATGAAATTCGGAAAAGTCAGGAACGCAAACCACGCATTCGAGAATATGAAAATGTCTAACACGTAAATATTAGAGAAATATAAATAATTGTATTTACTGTCATAGGTTTATTTTTATAATATAAAGTTCTCTCCTAAACAAGCGGCGTATTTTGACATCACCCGTCGCTCGCCTCCATAGAAAGGACCCGTGTTAGAATTCCGCTTTCTCCGTACGTATTAGACAGATCTGCCCCAACTACTGTTGAACTCGGGACGGCCTCCATCCGCTCTCCAAGTAATATTTCCAATCTCGAATTTCAAGAGTTGTGTGATCATTATTCAGACATAAAACCTTTATTAGTGACTTTACGTGTATATTGTGTTAACATCTGTGTACTCATGGTTCGCGGATTACATTCATTACCATACTGTTCGGCTGTGAACCTCTTCATCGGTCTAAGCGTACGCCATTTTGTAACACAATCACGCGTGATTTCATCTTGCATCAGCAATCATCCTACCGAATTTCCGCCGCAGATCATCATCGTACACATTGTACACACCGCTATATCTCTATCCTCCCATCTTTTGCCTTCTGCATCGTCTCCCCGTCTGCACTTCTGCTGCGAAGAACTCCTCCATCCATCAAGGGTCCGTCATCATTTCTGACTCGCCCGACCTTTGTGCAGGTATACACCTCTAAACAACAAAATTGTGCTTACAATTGTAATCCTCGAGGTATTTATCGATTATTCATATTTTGATTTGTGTCTTCGCCTTGAGAGATCAGCTTAGCTGATATAAGTAATATCCGCTCCGCGGAATAAACCAGTGCTATCAATCACGATTGAATATGGGCAGGGAGAACTGATCATCCTTGAATTGATTTATACATTACTATCTGAGGTGTGCATTTGTGTATTCCTGTATCTTGCATTTACTTTATATTTCACATCATCCACTCTTGTCAACCCTCATATTAATATTAGTAATTCTGATCCATCTATAAATTCTGTTTTCTTGAATAAATACATATTGTCTTAGAATAACCTACACCATCTTTTATTGATGTGTTTTCCATCAATTTGACTCTGATTCTCACAGCCCACATTGAGAAGAATAATTCGTGCTCTTTTCGAGCTAGTCGAGCAATGGATTATTAATAATTGACATCTTATCCATCTAACCTCAATCGAAAATCGAATATACAACACCTAGAAACATCCTCTACATTACATATAAAACAATGGCAATAAAATAATTAACAAGATATGAGAAAATTTGAGAAATTCCCACTAAATAGAAAGAAATTACTTAAAATTAATATAAATTAATTAATTTATAAAACACGGAAAAATCTGAGGAACTCAACCGCGTACTAGCGTGTGTACAACAAAATATACAAACACTGTAAACAAAAATAATGATGGTAATAATACGGAAATAAAACTGACAAAAAAAATCGAATTAGGCGAAAAATAAATCGATAAATTCATCTGATAGGCTCCAAAAATAGCTTTGAATAACTATATTCGATTTATAAGTACAATTTAGTATAAAAACTTTCCAGATGGACCACATTCTGCTTTAAAACTTTGACTTGCGGCGAATTTCGAATAAACGTTCTTCAAATAAACAGGATTTTAATGTGTAATAAATAAATAAATAACGAAATTTCTTTTTGCTTTATCTAATATGATAAAATTTTTGAATTATAACGAATTTAGAAATAAAGTTTATATTAACGAGCTTTTACTGTATTATTCTTAACAGATTTATTACATTTAAGTTAGGAGTACGCTAACATTTAGATTTTAAGAATCAGTATTGTTCAAACTCTATATGATATGACTGGCTGTGATGATAGTGAGTGTGGAGTGTGTTTGTTCACAATATGAAACTGATCTAAACAAACCTTTGCGATGAGCTTTTTTACCGATGACAAATTGGTAAATTTTGTGAGTAACTTATTGATTATTTGGCATTAGCAATATACACATGTTCTCATGTTCTGTTCCATATTACAGGAGCTGATGAAGATGATGGGAGTAAGCTCCAACCTGCTGTGGGTGTCACATTTCATCAACTGTATCACCCTACAGCTCTTGGTCATCGCTGTGCAGATTTGTCTCCTGAAGCTCGGACCTGCTCCGCTGGTACCAGCCAGTGATACCCTGATTCTGATAATATCTCTCTTCTTGTACATTAACTACGTTATCTTTTTTGCATTTGCATTCAGCACAATCTTCTCTAGATGTAAGTATGTGTGAATGTGTGGAATTAATTATTACCATATTTTGATTTCATATCCAGTAATATTATCTCTATTCTGCTAGTTCACAGTATGTACTTGTTGAAATAATATAAAACCCTTTATTGCTAGCCTCGCTGTCCTTCCTAATACTACCATCTTGTAATGATATATCTGGTGTTGCAGCGCTGGTGGCGAGCGTGATGGCCTCGGTGGCCTGGGTAGTGTCCTTGATCATAGCTATGATCCCTAGCCTGACGCACTCTACTCTCACTGCGCTGGCTCTATCATTCCTGCCCAACATGCCCATTTTCTGGATGTACCAGCTCATCGGTGTACAAGAGATGGACGGTGAGAATACTATAAATACTATACAAATTCTGTTATTGTAATTGTTTGCAAACATCTCAAAGTTACCATGTACTTTTTTCAGTAAAATGATCTACCAAAGCCATGCTAGTAAAAAAATAAAATGTGTCTATGCGTAAAGTAGGAATATTATTTGTACATGAGCTTATAATACCCCAATAGTTGTTGCAGCCTTATATGTATATAGATATCCTTTATTCACAGGCACTGGAATGACATGGAGTAGGTTGTTGAATCGGCCATCGGAGTCAATCTTAAGCTTGGCCCTGCTGTGGTTGCTGACGGCGATGCACTGCCTACTGTACGGCCTGTTCGCCTGGTACACAGAGCACGTCCATCCCGGTCCATACGGAGTTCCACGCTCGCCCACCTTCCTCTTCACAGTCTGTATACCCATACATCTTTGCTATTTTTAAATCACAAACTGTGTTCAAGTAGGTACATATGAGGGATTCTTTTTAAATATTTGAGGCCCAATCATTTTTTTTTCGTTTTTGAAACAGAGCACTCAATTCTACCAGAAAACATGCCTTTTGAAAAAAAATCTTAACATACTGTATTTGCCAGGTTAGCCCTCCTCAGCATTACACCTACCTAAACACGTGGTAACGATGGAATCTCTATGGAATGTTTATTATGTAGTGCCGTTCCTTATCCAGAATATAAATTTGCGATAGCATCTCTTTTTTCGGTCGCGTCTTCACTGCATGTAGGTACTTTTCCCTTCCTTTTTATCCAATTGGTAGCCCTGCTTTGTTCGGCGCGTCCTTGCTATCAGGCAGGCGGAAGCCATTTTGTTTCAATTGACATCGATCTTTCATCGCTCGATCACATAACGGAAACCTTGTGAATTGTTTTTGTGCTTTAATTAAAAAATAATATCGCGATATTGATGATAACTGAACGCGGTCAGAGAGCCGTGATGTATCGCAGTCCCATGATATTAACTCTAAACCTTAGCGTCGGCTCGAGGCGGAGGAAGCCAGACCACGCCGTAGATCCAAGTGGGCTAGAAGGAAACGATCGCGCAGGTTGTACTCTAGTGACTCGTCGGCAAGATGATAGGCAGTCTTCTCGTTCCCATGATATACGAAAGCTATCGTGGCAAATAGGTGATTTGAGAGAAATTGTAATGCGATGTGAAGTGGTGAACCGCGATTCTGATTATTCTGGCTTCTCTCAAAATACCAGTAGAGAAGCAACAGAAGTGCCTTCCATTAGTCAGAAGAGGGTAGTTTTTCAGATGCCAGCTGCTGCAACGGAATTAGCTGAACCATGGAATCCGAAACTGTCGGCATATATGCTCGAATCCGTGGAACGCTTGCATCGGTTTAATTCGGCAGAGTGGTTGAACGTTCGCTATGCCAAAGTTCAAAGTAGTCTTCAGGTGCTCATCAACTGGGCCTTCGGCGAGTCGGAGGAGCTCACTCCAGATAGCCTGGTTGGTAAGATTGAGGACATTTTCGGGGGGCAGAGCGACTTTAATCACTGCTCTGACGACCTTCTGCAGATAGTTTGTGGAAAGAAAGCGGAAGTAATTGAGTCCCGTCGTAAGCGTTTCTTACAGGCACTAAGAAACAAGCACGAGGCTCAATCATTGTACAAGATTCCTCCAAGCAACAGTCATCTGTTCAAAGAGAAGGCTTTTTCCTCAGAGCTGCAGAGGCTTGGTGGCATATCCAAGGTGTTTAAAATGCCGAACCCATCTGGTCAACCGATACTTGTTCATTTCAGCGTTATGGACAACTTGGGAGCGTTCGCTAGGCCGGATTCGTCCGCCAAGCGAACCCACTGTTGGTGGCCCTCTCCAGGAGTTATTTCGTAACCAGCGGGCACACTCTGGACGAAACCTCCAGCCGCACACCTCGAATCAGAGAGGTGAAAGGCAGCAAGCCTACGGCCAACCTGAAAGAGGGCAGACCTCGCGCCATCGCGCCAATAACAAATGACGTTTTCTGAGCAGGATGGCTAGTGGAGTATCTTCAGAAATGGCAGGAGCTCCATGCACCTAGCGTCATTCTGAAGATGATTTCAGGGTACCGAATCCCATTCGTATCCAAGCCTCCGTTAGTCAGACCGTCACAGAGATTGCAGCGCAATCAAAACTCCTGTGTCCTCGGACATGACCCGCCAAATTACAGGAATGCTTGCCCAGGGAATTCTCTAACTAGCAGACCAATCCTTCAAGACCAAGGCTTCCACTCTTGGATGTTCCTAGTAACATCTTCAACTTAAAAGGCCTCAACACCCACGTGATTACAAAACACTTTTTCCTCATATCTCATCACAGATTCCACCCTTTTTACAGCCAAACGATTGGATGACAAAAATAGTTCTGTCCCAAGCGTACTTTCACATATCTGTAAAGGCATCCCATCGAAAGTTCCTTCGCTTGTTTTACAATGGCCGATCCCTTCAAAAGATTTGCCTGCCATTCGGCCTTGCCAATGCACCGCAAGCATTTGCCACCATCTCCAATTGGAATGCAGAAATCTTGAGGAAAAAGGGTGTTTGAATCGTGGTTTATCTGGACGATTTTCTCCTGGCACATCAGTTCAGAGAAGTATTGGAAATCCAGACAAGGGACGCTTTAACCTGCTCCATTCCCTGGGGTGGGAGTCAAACATGTCCAAGTGCATCTCCATCCCAACCCAAGAACTGGAATACCTAGGAATAACATGGGACACCAAATTCGGCATAAAACGCCTGTCTCGGAACAAATGACAGAAGCTCCGGGCTGCGCTTCGAATGCTACTGACAGAGAAGTCTTGGTCCCTGAGACGGGCTCAAACCATCCTAGGATCATTAAATTTTGCCAGTTTCGTGATATCCAAAAGGCGCCTTCACTGTCGTCACATGCAACTGCAGTCGAATGCCATGCGGAAATGCCTCCCCAACAAAATAGTTCAAATGAACTCCCAGGTATAGGAAGACTTGCGTTGGTGGCTAAGCAATCTCAAGATGTGTTCTCCGATTCACAATTCTCCAGCCACACATTTCATGTCAACAGACGCAGCGGGCACAGGTTGGGGAGTTCAGATGGACTACCATCATATATCAGGTCGCTGGACAGAGGAGCAAGCATTATGGCACAGCAATCAAAAAGAGATGTTTGCAATTTTAAAGGCGTTCAAGTGGCTGAACGAGAGGAATTCTTCAGTACTCATTCAATCGGAAACCAGATTGTTTTGGCATATCTCTGCAACGAGGGAGGAATCAGATCGGTGGTCATATTACACCTTACATTTCGGATAATGAGGATGCTAGACCAGCACAACATAGTCATAGAGAGTCAGTTCCTACCTGGCCGTTACAACGGTCTAGCGGATCGTCTATCAAGAGGCTCAAAATTACCAGAATGGCATCTTCTCCCCCCTGCCACAGAGAATATCTTCAAAATATAGGGAACTCCAATGGTGGATCTATTTAGATCTCGGTCAGCTCATGTAGTGAAGAGCTATGTGTCCCTAGACCCAAGCGACAGGCAAGCATTGTTTCCCAACGTGTTTAACAGAATGTGGCATTTCCCACTAGCGTGGGTTTTTCCCCCACCATGTCTCATCCCTTGTGTTCTGACACACATGTTAAAGTGTTCAGGAATGTACATGCTAGTGACCCTCAGATAGCCCAAGGTGTTTTGGTTACCAGATGTGAGAGTACGAGCCATTGCGCCTCCTCTAGAAGTCCTGAACCTCTTAAAGACCCTAATTGACATAGCAACAGGTTGTCACCCTCCCAGGATTCAGGATACGCATCTAGATGTGTGGTTGAATCCATTGAATGGGAAGAATCCATAAAAAATTGGTCCTAGAAGAGAAAAATTTATTACGTGCGAGCTGGTGAAATTCTACCCTAAACGCATATAAGCAAGCCTGGAAAAGATGGAGCATCTGGACAACAATAGAGAAAGTCGATCCCAAAAATCCTTCAGGGACTCAACTTGCTCGTTTCCTTGCACACTTAAAAATTATAGTGCCTAGAACAATTGCCCTGCACAAGTCAGCTATATCTATGTCTTGTAATCCAGCTAATAGAGAGAACTTAAGTAGTCATGCGCTGGTAAAGCAGATAATGAAAGGGATTGCAAATACGACTAACAAACCTCCGAAACCCCCCACTTGGGATCCTCGCATAGTAAGTACCTGGTTAACAGGTAACTTGCCAAAACCGATAATGCTATTCGAAGCTTCAAGACTTTGTGCTACTGCTACTGGCCTCGGGGCGAAGGGTTCATGACTTAACTCTCCTCATTTGGTGGAAACCAGGAACTTCATTACTCTTTGGCCTGTTTTTGGTTCTAAAACTGACTCTACGTCACATAAGGCAGTCAGGTTGGAATCTTTCCAAGTCTTCAAAGGTAGCACTGGATCCAGTATACTGGGTGAAAAAGGTCTGTGAATTGTCTAAAGAGCGTAGAATAGAAGCCGGCAACAGCTCAAACCTCTTCATAACTACGTGTGGCCCTGCAAAACCAGCATCATCCGCAATCATTGCAGGATGGGTTAAATCTGCTCTAAGAGAAGCTGGAATTAATGCTTCAGCAGGCAGAACTAGATCTGCAGTAACATCATTGAGCTGGATTGAAAACTACTCAGTGCAAGATATCTTAGAGAGAGGAAATTGGCAATGTGAAAACACCTTCTCCAGGTATTATAGAAAGGAGATAAAAGGTTCTTCAACTCCGACAAGTAATTCCTTTTCCCTAGCAGGTCTTTTTAAACCAGTAGATTAATCACAATTGACATCGTCCTACCACCAGGCGATAACAAACACTTCTTAAATTTATATTCTGGATAAGGAACGGCACTACATAATATGGGAGTTTTACCTACCATTAAAACTCTTATTATGTTGCCTTCCTTATCCAAAATATACTTAAGCTCTGCCTGGTGAGACCTAAATTGAAACAAAATGGCTTCCGCCTGCCTGATGGCAAGGACACGCCGGTTGAAGCAGGGCTACCAATTGCATAAAATGGGAGGGAAAAGTACCTACGCATAGTGAAAAGTCAACCGAAAAAAGAGATGCTATCTCAAATTTATATTCTGGATAAGGAAGGCAACATAATAAGAGTTTTAATGGTAGGTAAAACTCCCATATTATCAGTGCATTTTTTGACGGCTGTAAAATGGGACAAATTTTTTTATGTACTTCTATATACTGGTACTCATTATATTTGGGAAATTATGTGAATTAACATATTAATTTACTAAAATAAAACACTAGCACAGATTACACATGTAGACCCTAATTAGGTTCAGCGAATACAATTTACCAATGAGGTTATATTACAAAAAAGTCTAAATAAATTTGTACAGACATGTCGATTAGTCATCTTCTGTCTTTCGCTGGTAACGCTTGGATGTCATTATTAGAACAAAGTGTGCTTTTTAGGTGGTTTAATTATTAAAAATGGTGACTTGTGCTGTCAAACTGTGCTATTAGATTTCATCATTAGAAGTATTTTTTTAAGTTTTAATTTTACATATATTAATATTGTTACCTATCACAGAAACGCGTTAAGTTAATTCATTACTAGAGATTAATATAGAGAACATCATCGTGTATAGGTATAATGAAAATAAAGCAATTATTTGGATAAAAATAACTAATATACTTGAACTGCTTTTATTCTAGTTGAACTTCATTAGTTAGTCCAACAAATGGAATTTGTATATATGTGTGAAAAATTTATAATAATAATTTCGATAACGAAATATATTAAACACGAAGCAAAATATTAAACGCCACGACAGTTTACTGCAATGTTTAAAAAAATATTAATACATCAGGAATTACGAGATATAAGAAATATACAGATTTGGAATTTTTCTTCAGCAATAACAAAAATTAATAGCACAAGTGAAAATTATAGACCGGAATTGAATTGAAAATGAATCAAATGAGACAGATAGTAAAATCTATCAGAATTCCTAGTTATAAATTTGATAGAAATTTCTAAGCAAATAATTTCTTATATTTGTGAATTCGTTGTGTGACAACTGGCTTTGAAGTTATATTGCACGACCTGTATAGACAGTCTCTTTGCCAACGAGAAATCAGTTCGGCATAGTTTTATCATACAGAAAGATAGGGGAGGGTTATTATTATTAAGATGTTATTGATATCTGTTCACAAACAGAATCGATGCTAAAAACTATACTACAGGTATACACTACAAAACACCTTCCCAAATAATATAATAATGTAAATTTGGAATCAAAAGCGTTAAAAGAGATTTTTAATTATAAATTTCTTTGAAAGTTTTAACGTTCATTGTAAAGAAACACATCCTCTAGATAATCACCAACTGCAATTGTTGAGAGCTGTGCTGGATAGGTATTTGTCTATTCGAATAAGGTATCTTACAAAATTAACAAATATTAAACCTAATACTACAAATACGAACAGGAACGAAAAATTCATTAGCATTTTTGTCCTTTTACGATTTTAATTTTTAATCGCAAATATGAATACGATATAATTTTTATTTTATTTGTTTATTTTGTGCCGATGTGAAAAGCATAAAAAGATCGATCAATCAAAAAAATCAGCTGGATAATTTTTTTCAGAGATAATTCAGTTTTCAGTACATATTTTGTTTATACACTGTTTTGTTTTTTGATTTTGTCAATAAATTTTCAAATATTATATAAATTGTTATACCATGGTACAAGGTAATTGAAAGAAAAGTGCTAACCATAAAACATGTTTTTTTTAAAGATGCAAGAAGTTACGTATTATCAATATTCACCAGAAATGCTAATTGAAGCTCCTAATGAAACGGGGTATGGTATCTCCGAAAACGGAACATTTTCAGATTTTGATCATAATTTTTATTTTTTTTAACAATTTCATGAATTAAAACTAACTAATAACAATAATAAATAAAGTAATTTGCATAAAAATCGTTGATTAGTTGTGCATTATTTATACATACATAATATTATACAAGATCTATTTGAACAATTAAAAAATGTTGATGAAATAATATATTTTAAATACCCTTTAATAAAATTTATATTTTATTGAAGGTTCAGTTAATGCAGAACAATGTACAATTAGAGTAATGCATAGAAATCAATACATTATTTTGTTCTCTGAAAGGATAAGCTTGCCATAAAACAACCGTTAATCTAAGCTATTTTAAGAATTGGTTTTTCGGCCAGGAATGTTTGCATAGTTAAAAATTAATAATTAATAAAAATAGAACAGGATTGGTATTACCAATGCCGCTCATATAAAAAATAATGTATGGCGGCGACTGTGGCAATCCCTGTTTCCTGGAAGCGAGGCGGTAAATTTTATTGACCTATTCAAATATGTCTTGTTTTGTTTTTATAAGATCTAGATCTTTTATTATGGGGGCAAAACCCTAATTTTGTTGAACCCATTGAATGAATACTTTCATTTTTGAGAATGTCAAATAAACTTTCTTGTGTTGAAAAACATATTACAAAGGTATTTTTGTACGGATAAATGAGTTCTGTCTAAAATATTTTAATTTTCTAGGCGGGAAACTTATTATTTGGAAATCGTATTAAGCATAAAAAAAACATAATTTGTATGAAACTTTTTCGGGACCGATGAATGTGAACTTATTAGGCGGGAAAACCTATTAAAGGGGAACTTATTAAGATAGTTTCATTGTATATTAATTTTCTTATGAAGTCTGGTGTCCTTACAGAGGACATACTGGTCACCGCAGCGAGTCTCTCCAGGACCCCCGAGAGCGGATGGAGACCTGGAGGAGAATCAGGATCCCTCTTACTTTGAATCTCTGACACAGAATGCAGAGGTGGGAATAAGCATTAGGAATTTGTGGAAGGTGAATATTTCTACTGCTGAGTGGTTTACTGCCATCATTAGATTCTCTTTCAATCTATGTCAAATAAGCACTCATTCTCCAGTCACATCAGTCAATCACTGTACACATCACTGTTAGTTTATATTAAATTTGTGCAGGTGTACGGAGGCTGGGGACAGGTGCATAAGACGGCACTGGCGGGAGTCACCATGCAGGTCCTGCGCGGGGGCATCACCGTCCTGCTGGGCCACAACGGGGCAGGCAAAACCACCCTCATGTCCATCATCACAGGTTCACCCGACTCTTCATCTAATCTAGTCCTAGCAATCTTGAGGGCAACATCCGTGGCCTTTCCGTTCCTACTGGGACTTGTGTGTATGTACCTCAATGTGGCGTGCCTTCAATATGAATTCAATTTTTTTATTTTCCTCTCATTGAGAGTAGTGGTCATCGTGGACCCTGGATATTACGGATAGCAGATTGACTATTCATCATATAGTTCAGAAGCTGACTTTACATTTATGTCCATGTTGACATTCCACATGGTCTGATTCTTTCTATCCTCTATTTTTCTACGATGTCCTCATGTTTAGTGATATGGCTAATATTTAAAGGTTCGGATTTGTGTTTTTGAGGAAAATACTACTTCATGTTTAATTTATTCCTAATCAAGGCATACATTTTGCGTTCATGCTAGCTGGTATGAGAGCATGTATGTATCGCCAGCACGACATTTCAGTAGCACTGCAAAAAATTTGAAGATAACCAGTTTTATCTTATCTGCAGTCATGCTGTATAGTCCGATTCAGAGCATTCAGATTGCTTGCTGCTGGGCTAAAAATGATTTTTATAATACATTATAATCGTGTTAATTTAAACCCCTTTTATTTGAAAATTCAATATAATTCGAAATTTTCGAACATTTCAAAACCCGAATCGTCAATTTCTCCTCTTTACCTCTTTAACATGAAAACCCCCTTAACATGTACGAAATGATTTTCGGGCCCTTGCATCATAAATCAATACATTTTTACATTACATAATTCAAAAATATTGAGTAAGTTATAAAAAATTAACTAAGCACACGGTTTTTGTAACGAGCGTGCCCGTGTGAAGCGTTCTTTATATATTTCACGATACCTGCCGACACAACGCGCATCTGAGCCTATTTTGTGTGCAACCTCCTTTATGTATACATATTTGTATTATGTCGCTATAAAATTGGGGATTTCCGGGTGTGCTTTCTCCAACTGGCTGCTTTGGCAGTTCAATTATTTTTACTAATAGCTGTGTTTTTAAAATGTTTTTTTTTTAAAGATTCACTTTCCGTATTGTTTCACATATTTATGAACGATTGTATTTCTAATGACTGTTTGTTGTATTAATAATCTTCATTTTCCTTGAATGAGATTACTGTTAACACTTATCTTATTATTTCACGTGACATTTTTCCAGTGATCCCGAGACAAATGCGCTCTTTTGATGCGGTGGTAAAATTTGTATCGCAGAAGTGTCAAAAAATGAGACAAGAAAAATAGATGATTTTTACAAACCAAAACATGCCTGACAATTAAAAATATTTAAATTTGTTCTTATTATTCTTAATTTAGTGTTTAGTTAGGATCTTTATAAATAGATCTAATATTCACCCTAATTAGTTTCAGTAGTACATATAATAAATTACATCAGGGTTTTGTATTAGTATAATAAATATACTGCATTTTCGAGATGATTTCGCGAAATATGCCAAAATTTGTATGCTTTTCACGAAATTAGCGGCTTTTTCATGATTTGATGTGATCGCGAAATTTGTAAAATTAAATTTTTTTTTAGTCCCTTGAATTTCTTATTAACGGGGATCCGCGTCATACTAATTCAATTTTTTTTGGTCCCTTGAACTTAGAATTAACGTGGTTCTACTGTATAAAAGAAAAAATTAACTAATCTTAACCTAGAGATATTAAAAACATTTTCAAAAAGACATATTCGCCAAAGTAGCGAATATGTGGAATTTTTTCTTACTGGCAATGACATTTACCTATTCATATATGGATCATGTACAGATCCAATAGTGGCAACGAAGTTGAATCATATTTCTCCATATTTCAATATGTCTGCCTTAGGACTGTTTACTGATTTTATAATAATGATTGTTCACATAACTTGTGAGTTGAGTATATTGAAAGGACGCAGATTATTTTATTTGATGTATTTTAAATTAAGGTCTCTCATTGACTTCTCTGAATAAATGTCATTGACTAGTTTAAAACAAATTATTGATGAATCGATTGCTCAATATCCTATCAGTTTTGGTACAAATGTCTGCAGGCATGTATCCGGCCACACGTGGAACCGTCACCCTGGCCGGCCAGGCCCAGGCCCAGACCCTAGCTCCGCATCACTCCATTGGGCTGTGTCCACAGCACAACCTCACTTTTCCTGACCTCACCCTGGAAGAACATCTCATCTTTTTTGGCATGGTGAGCTCTACTCTGGTTTATATTTTAATAATATAATGTTGGATAATTGCTATATTTTAGTAAAAAAGTTCACCTCAATGGTGCTGCTTGCTTTACACATAAACTGTTTAGTCCTGCACTACTTTCGTATTTAATATCAATAATTGTTTTTTGAACTTGCAGATATATTTTGATAAATAAGACTGTTCATTTTTTATGAAGTCTCTTTCACTCTTAGATTCTTATTTTGATTCAAATATCTTTATATGGTGAAAAATAAAAATTGCAATATGATATAGTAAAATTGAATTGATAAGTTGAATTTTGAAATCGCGCCGAATGCGCTCTCAGTAAAATCCCATTTATTCGAAATTCGCCGCATTCGAAGTTTTGTAGCAAAATGTGGTCCCTCTGTACTAAATTGTACTTATAAATCGAATATCGTTATTCGAAGCTGTTTGTGGATCCTATCAGATGAATCTGTCGATCTATTTTTCGCATAATTCGGTTTTTTTTTGTCAAATGTCCGTAATCTGGAAAATACGTGGGATGTGCTTGTCAAATGTCAAAGTCCATCCAATGGGTAATATCCTCCCCTATACCGATTCACGACGCATAAAGTTAATTCGCATTGTTCACTCATTTTCAGTATGCTAAAAAAAGATGACAAATATATCTTGTGCGTCTTTTTAAATCTTTATCTTTCTTACCGCGACGCATTAACTCAGCTCGCATGCTTTTTTCTCTCGCTCGTTTTCTTTACATTAAAAAATGATAGCGAATATTATCTTTGCGCCCTTATAGGTAACGTGATTTCCCATTTGCTGGCTGCGAATGTCAGTGCTTGCTAATCTTTTGTTCTCGTAGTGTTTGTATATTTTGTTGTACAAACGCTAGTACGCGGTTGAGTTCCTTAGTCTTTTCAGTGTTTTATAAATTATTTAATTTGTATTAAAATTTTAAGAGTTATTTCTTTCTATTTAAGTTTAGTATCAAGGCATTTTGAAACAATTACAAACAAGACAATTGTTTATTGTATAATCTCTAATATTTACGTATTAGATATTTTGATATTCGTGAATGCGTGTTTAGCGTTAATTCATTAAATTTAAATTAAAACATTTTTATAATTTTGACTGATAATTTTATATTCTCGAAAATGGCACCAATGCAAAACTCGTATTGGACGCCAACAGTTGCTAAAAAAATCGAATTAATACAAGAGATTGACAAAAAATATCCAAAACAAAATTAACAGAAGAATACGCGACCCCATTAATGACGTTATTGACAATATTAAACATGATGACAGATAGAATTTGAGCATTGAAAGGCGATAAATATCACGGAGGGAAAAGGAGTACGGAAGCGGAGAGTTAAGAAGAAAAAAAACAAGACATCACAGGCGAGTGAGAAATGCCCCCACGACCACCATAAAACAAAGTTTTTAAAGCCCTGGGAATTTTTGTTGCTAACTTCAATAGAGTGGAGAAATGGCGGTGTTGACGATTATGTTGTTATTTGTTATTAAAAATGGCCCGAAAAGATAGTCCATTATAATCTGATTTTTAAAAATAATATTGTGATTAGTAGGTATACATAATTACTTCGAGTTGTAATGAAAAAAGTTAGTATGTAAAAAAAAATATTAAATTATTTTTAATAACGTAAATTGTTATTCAAACTTTTTTCTTGATTTTCAGTCCCCTCAACTTCAAATAAACGGGATTTTACTGTACTTATAATTTTTTTTAAATTTATGTGCGCCATTCACACATCATTACACTTAGCCAATATCTAATAAGTTTACAAATGTGAAGTTGAAAAATTTTTTTTTGTATAATTGATTTCTATCCATTTCGTAACAATCTGCTCGCCTTATCAAGGGCTTATTATTTGAGTGCATAGTGTGTTTTCCAATAATTATGAGTCTCTGAGATAAAAGCAATTAAACATGAAAAATCAAAAATATCGATTGAAAAGATATTGTTTCAAAAAGTTATGTGTATTAACCCAAAGAAAGCCCACGTCGGCTATCGCCGACAGAGAAAGAGACAAGGCGATGAACGTCAGAATGTCGCGTTGGCTATCCTTATTCTATGGAAAACTCTCAGATTTGACATATTTTGCGTGGTTTCATACAAAGTGATTGTTATTTTATTAAATCTAGAAATAATATTATCGTATTAATTTTATGATAAACTATTGTAAAACAAAATAATATAAAATAAATGTGAGATTGAAAATTGGCTAATGAAAATGATAATAGAGTTGCTGGTGAGTAATACAAACATTCGGTGATAATTTAATTCCTTTGATCAAGTTTAGTGCCTATTACAAATGTAATAAATACACTTATTAGCCACACATATCAATATATGTGCAACATAATCAATCTAATGTGCAATATCATTTTGGTATTGGTATGGCTGTTTGCAAATTCACATATTTTTCCCTGGGATACACGACATTCTCCGCCGCAGCCTAAAATAAAAACGTTAAATTGCTAATAAATTGAATTACTAAGTAAAATACCAAATCTTTGTATGATTTCAATCTTTGCATGATTTTAAATTTTTATTTTAATATAGCATATCCACTACAAATAATTATTTATAAAATGTTAAATAGTACATTTGGAAATAAAATAATGCAGTGAAAAATATCAGATAAAGGGGCTAGATTACAAGAGTGCAGTGAAGGAGGGTGCACAGGTGCTGGAGCGCCTGCAACTGAGCAGCAAGGCCGACTGGCTGTGCACGAACCTGTCGGGGGGACAGAGGAGGCGGGCGCAGTTGGCCATGGCGCTGGTGGGCCGGCCTGCACTCCTGGTGCTGGACGAACCCACTACAGGCTTGGACCCGCACTCGCGCCGCCAGCTATGGGACACCCTACTGGTGAGTTCTAATCTCCTCTCCTCTGTTGACCCGCTGTCGTCTCCAGCTAAACATTGTTGTCGCTGTTGTAGGAAATTCGAGAGAAACACACCATCCTGATCACCACACACTTTATGGAAGAGGCAGACGTTTTGGGTGACCGGGTGGCCATTCTGGACCATGGTCAGCTGCGCTGTTACGGAACGCCTATGTTTCTGAAGAAAGCTTTTGGTGAGTTAATTCCATTTAGTGCAGGTTGATGCTATATTCCTAATTATATATTCCCCCAGTTGTTTAAGGGCATGCTTTCATTTTTAGGTATTCTCTCCATATTTCATTAAGACAAAAAGTTGATTTTTAAATTATATATTTTTTTTTTTTTAAATATAGATGCACACACGGAATACATATCACATCAATGTTCTTATTATTTTCAAACTAAGCTAAAACGCTTGTACTATGAAAATAGGACTAACTTGCCGGTGTTCTGGAACGAGATGCAAACTAATAAAAGGGCGCTAGAAGGAGGGAGATCCACCTTTTCTTGGAACCGTTGTAGAAGTTTGCAACTTCTTTTATCGGTTCCACACATAATGCAATGCAAATTCTACAATTAATAAAAAACAAAAGCTAATGTAAGAAGAAGACCACTAGATCACTAAGTCAGCGTCTTAACCATTACACCAACAAGCTACTCACAATTAAATTTGGGGATGCATTATTTTTACCTAAATATTCAGAAAGAGGCTGTCGTTTCGAATCTGTCTATGCAAAACGGAGGAAGCGAAAATTTAACAGGGCTTCTTTCTATTGAGGTGGGCGACGGGTGACTAGACTCAAAATATGACACTTGTTTATGAGAGAATATAAAAATAAACCTATGACATTTGTTGCACACAGAGATTATTATTATTTGTTTTTGTTTTTTGTTTGCTTTTTGTTTGGTTGGTAACAACATTGTCAACTGTCTCCGACAGGACCTTTTATTGAAACACAATTATTTGTATTGATCTGTTCCCATAGCTTTTTTTTGATAGGAAAATCTCATCTCGCTGCTTTTAAAAAAGGAAACAATAATAAAAGTGGTTGATTATACCACATTCGAGACAATCTGTCAGAATTCTCATTATTTTATCATTTATACGTGAAATAAAATACAAAAATATGTTGTCATTAGTATCAATTGAAATTCTTAATAATTTAATGAAGTTACTACAACTTTGTGTGGTGTATATTGCGTGTTACAATTAATAATAATTATTCATAACTCTATTAATGTTTGTTTTTGTGCAGATAAGACATCTCTCGTCACCATGCTAACAATTTTGGCAGGTTTCTTTGCTTCAAAAAGTATATGATAGATAGGTTTAAGGCGTGACTTTCATTAATAATTGAAATTTTCTCAATTTTTATGAAAATATGGGTTTTTATTATTCATTTATATCAGAAGTTATTCAATAGATTAGCCCTTTTTTTCAACTATTACTAAGATTGGACCATTACACTAATATAAAACTAATAAACTGAATGTTATTTGCCATAATTAAGACAAATTTGAGTTAATACGTTAAATTATTGGATAAACAAAATATATTTTCTTATAATCTTGAAGCTAAGATAACGGAGACAAATCTGTTCTAAACCAAATTAGCAAAATGTTAAAAATTAAGAGTTATAAACCATTCAATTTGCAGTATATTTGATCAATTTTCGACATTTTTAAAATACATACTTTGTTTTAGTAAAAACATAGGTTTTTAATAATATGTTATATTTACTCACATGCTTTGAGGTTTCAGCTACTATTTAAAACTAAGTTTTATATCAGAAACACAATAATCAGTTTTTAAATACAGTAAAACCGCGATATAACGAAACCCGATATAGCGAAAAATGACGTATATCGAAAAAAAAATCGAAATTTAGTCCTTAAAACCAATTTTTCATACAAAAATGCATTTATATAACGAAATCCCGTTAATATTTATAACAAAATCATTTTTGTCCCGCACGAAAAAATGCCAATACATTTACGTAAATTTATAACGAAATAAAAAAATGTTAAAAGATGAAAATATTATTTCGCACTTAAAAAGCCGCGCCGCTGCATCTGCCGTATGCGAACGGTTTTATGGCCTTTTCGGCGGTGCGCGGCGGTGTGTCGACAAGGTAGTAAAACAATTCAAACTTCTTCATGGGTTCATAGTAGGCCCATAAAACCATTTGACATAATTCTTGCGGCGTTCACTTGGACACGTTTTACGTACGCATACGCCTCTAATATGTATTGCAATCCCAGACCCAAACAGCTGAAAAATACAAAAATTAACAGGAACCCCCCGAAAGTTGCAGTATGTACTTATTGGGAATGTCAGTCTCAGTGTAACGTTTGTAGAGTTAAGTTTGTTCCGCTTTTAACGCGATTATTGCATGACCGAACTGAATATTTACATAAATTCATTTTCGTTTGACAATTGTTTTCGTGTGAACTTGTCAATAATATAAATAATTCGTTAAAATATTTTATGGACTATTTTTGTACGGCATTTTGTGTTTCTATTAACTATTGTTTGCGTGTGTTTACTGAAATCTGCGTTTACATACTAGTGTAGCGTAATTTATTATTTAAAGTACATTTCTTAATATTTTGTGAAACCTTAAAATGGCTTCAGTACGTGATAATTCCCGCAAAACTTTAACCAAAAATGACACATTGAATGAGGAAAGCAATGAAATCTCATGTGCTTCGATGATTGCGATGCATTGGCTAAAATAATTATACGAGACAGTGAAAGAAATGTTAAAACTAAACAGGGGAAAATAAACGATTATTTTAAGTGAACAATGTTAACGATAATATTTTGAAGTGGTTACCGCCGTTACCGGTAAGTACTTTCGTAATTTATATACGACTCATTTTATAAAAATGCCGCGATTCAACTGTAAATTTTTTATTTTTGAATTATTTTTTATGTTTCATGCCCAAAACTATGTTTGAAGCGGCTCTACATTTAAACACAATTAAAATATTGTTTTGTGTTTGCAATATTCTGGAATTTACAAAAATATCTTCCAATTAGTGTTGAATAGGTTCTGTTCTTAATTTAATTCCTTTGATTATCCATTTGCTTATCTGTTTTAATAACAAAACTACTAAAAATATGTAGGTATTCAGTTCCCTATGGCCTTCTTCCTCCTTTGTTTGCAGAATTTGCGATCTTTTTTGAAGCCGCGCAACATTTTTTTGCGACGGCGCGTAACATATAGTAGTAGGATTTTTTTTATTTATTTCGTTATATGTGGGAATTCGTTATTACGAATTTTTATTTTTTGGTCCCTTGGATTTCGTTATATCGCGGCTTTACTGTAATATATTTTCAGTCTAATGAAATACAATATTATTAATTAGCTCTCACAGTGTTAGTATGCCGTTCGACACGGCCACGGCGGTTGTGAAATCTGCGCTCCGATAGATTTTTATCAAATTTGCCTATAAAACATATAAAACGATATACATATAAAATAAATTTTCTTGAAAAATATACCTGAATCCCGGTGGCGCAACAACAATATTTTTCGATAAAATTGATTTTATATATATATCTTTATAATTAATATATTTAATTCATATTTAAAATATCACAGACCTATGTTCTGAATAATTACAACTTCACAATGAGAATGTGTTCTAAAAAAAATATTATGTATTTGTAAATAAATCATGTTACACTTTTAAGGAATATTGACAAGAAGTATGTACATAAGGATATAACGTACCAGTATTTTACTTGAATCTACATGCAACTGACTATTGAGATAAATATGTATTTTTGGTTGTTTTTAAATAATGAAATACTAAGCACACATGGAAAGACTGACTGTTAATATGATAATAATGTATATACGTATTAATTTTTAATTCTTATAATCTATCAGACTGGTCAAGTTTTGAATATTTTCTTGTAGCATTCATAGTAAATTGTTGAATACAGGTTTGCATAGTTACAATCATTTTGCATAGAAAAAGGTATTTTTGTTTCAGGACAAGGCAAGAAATACATTGATAGGGAGAATTCGGAAATAGTCTGTGCAATACCTACCTGGACCAGTTCCACATTTTACATATTATTAAACTCACTATTTATACAAACTGAATCATCAAAATTAATAATAATTAACCAGGATTTTTCATATACAATTATATTTTATTTAGAGATTATTATATTTCTAATTTAAGGACTGACCTTTTATAGTGTGATCTGCGTAGGCACTGGCTACACTCTGAGCGTGGTGATGGAGGGACAGGACCGAGGTGAAACGGCCGCGCAGGAGGTAGAGCAGTTGGTAGAGGCGCACGTGAGAGCGGAGCGCCTGGCCGGGGCGAGCGGTGAAGCGGTGCTGCGCTGGCGCTTGCAACCGGGCCCCGCGCCTGCCCTGCCCGCCCTGTTCCAGAATCTGGAACGCGAGCGAGACACCCTGCGTATCTCCGGCATGGGACTCGCTTTGACCACACTAGAAGAAGTTTTCCTCAAGTTAGCCATTATTTTATTTTATTTTAATATTACAAACAAGACGCATCATATCAAATAACATGAAATTCTTATTTTTAAATTTTATCAATGTAAATATTTGTTTCCTATTTGAAAAATGTATCTTCAGAACTAAAAAGGTTACATCCATTTACATTTGTCCATCCACCTAATTTGTATTTTAAAAGATATTGACACACTCCAATATAATGAAGCATTCTTATTGTGAAGTTGTAATTATTCAGAACAGACGGTCTGTGATGTTTCAAATACTAATTAAATGTATTCATTATAAAGATATACATATAAAATTAATTTTATTGAAAAATATTGTCGCGCTACCGAGATTCGAACCTAGACCTCGGGTCACCGGACCTTACACCTTGCAACTTTTTTTGTGGGGATACCTTAAGTTGTGAGTTTACAGCAACAATCCTCGGAACAATTCAGGCCCTGCAAGAAAATATCTGCCGTGAAGTTGCTGCCATTGAACCGACGCTATGCTCTCGCGTGTTCGCAAATTTAAGAGTCCGATTGCAAGAGTGTCTTGAGAAAAATGAACAGCATTTAGACGATATTTTTTATAAAACGTAAAATCTGCATGGTTAAACTCTATTTTGTATAAATAAAATATGAAAATAACACTGTAGTTGTTTTTTTAATTTCATATTAAACTTGAAAATTTTCCGCTGGACACTCTTTAGATGGGTTTCAAATAATGAAACGACAGATGTATTAATTTAAAAAAGTGTCATCAAAAATACTGGCGCTGTCGCATAGTTGGTAATGCACCTTCCCAGGACTGGAATAGAGATCCAGGTTCGAATCCCGGTAGCGGACAACAATATTTTTCGATAAAATTGATTATATATGTATATCTTTATAATTAATACATTTAAAATATAGTTTGATTAAAATTCATTTCCATCAAGCATTACGAAATAACTTTTTCTATGGAGTATGTTATATATATATGTAATTAATCTCTTCTATTTCTTCCTTAAGGAGTACAGTAAAATCTCGCTTATTCGAAGTTGAGAGGACCGAAAATTAATAAAAAAGTTTGAATAACGATTTACGATAATGAAAATAAAATATATACACACATTTAAAAATAACAAACAAGTTGTCAAAATACAGCGTAAACAAATCACAATATTATTTTAAAAAACCCGATTATAATAGACTATCTTTTTGCGCTATTTTTGATAACGACATAATTGTCAAACTTGTCAATAACGCCATTTCTCTGATGTATTGAAGTTAGCAACAAAAGTTTCCAGCGCTTTTAAAACTTTGTTTTTGGTCGCGGCGGCATTTCGCACTCACCTTGACTTCTTCTTGTTTTTCTTCTTCAATCTCCGCTTACCCCTTACCCCTTTCCCTCCATAACATTTATAGCCCTTCAATGCTAAAATTCTATCTGTCATCTTGTTTAATATTGTCGACAACGTCATTAATGGGGTCGTGTATTCTTCTGTTCATTTTATTTTGGATAATATGTTTTGGCAATCTCGTGTATTAATTAGATTTTTTAGCAACTGTTGGCGTTTTGTACGAGTTTCGCATTCGTGCTATTTTCGAGATTACCAGTCAAAATCATAAAAATGCTTTAATTCAAATTTGTATGAAATACGGAAAAGTCTGAGGAACGCGAATTACGAAAAATTTGAGAAATACAAATAATTGTCTTTACATATAAAACAATGGCAATAAAATAATTAACAAGATATGAGAAAATCTGAGAAACACCAACCACACATTTCTCAAAATGTCTATATTAAAATGAGTACAAAATAAACTATTTATAAAACACGGAAAAGTCTGAGAAACTCAACTGCGTATTAGCGTTTGTATGACAAAATATACAAACGCTACGTAAACAAAAGTAATGATTGTATTAATACGGAACAGAAAATAGGCAGGCACTGACATTCGCAGAAACTGGGAGAATTACGTTACCTATAAGGGCGCAAAGATGATATTTACTATTTTTTTCTAATGTAAAGAAAACGAACAAGAAAAAAAAGCATGCGCATTAATGTGTTGCAGTAAGGAAGATAAAGATTTAAAAATCGAGTACCCTTGATATGTTTTCATCTTTTTATAGTACACTGAAAATGAGTAAGAAAACAAACAATGCGAATCAACTTTATGCATCGTGAATCGCTATAGGGGCAGACACAACCCATTTGGATAAACTTTGACATTTAACAGGTACATCGTGTAGCGTACGCGTATTTTGCAGATTACGGACATTTGACAAAGAAAAACGAATTGGCGAAAAATAGATCGAAAAACTCATCTGATAGGGTCCAAAAATAGCTTCGAATAACGATATTCGATTTATAAGTACAGTTTAGTATGAAAACTTTCCAGAGGGACCACATTCTGCTCCTAAATGATTTTATCCGGCGTATTTCGAATAAAGGGGATTTTACTGCATATAGCCTGAACATGCTGAAGATACCAGGTGGAGGCTGTTTACCTCTTAATAATGCTTGATGCTTTTTCAAATGCTCTTAACAATTGTGCATTGTGTAAAAATGAGTAGTGTAGTAAAAAGAATTTGTTCAGATTTTACGATGAAGAATTTAGCAGGCGCCTGGTATTGAAATATCCTATGTTTATGTAAATAAAAAAAGAAACAGCTTCAAATTCTAAATTAAAATCTTTCTTAAGCTATATATCTAAATGAATGCAAAATGTAATTTTATTTCTCAATGTTAAGTAGTACATATTAACGATCAGTTGCGTGATCGAATACACTTTATATAAACTTGCATTAAACAGTCATCACAGCTTGACAGTAATATGACTTTCTTCCCACAGAGTCACAGAAGGAACCACGGAAGATCGGGGCCCCCTCACTATCGGAGACAAGGAGGAGACGGACGTAGGTGAGTGCTGCAACCGAGTGAATATAGGATAAAACAACATTCAGTGATGTTTATAGGTATAATTTCAAACTCGTCCGTTGTGTCAGGTGACTGCTGCCAGTACCTCAGCGGAACACCACTGCTGTTGAGCCGCTTGCGGGCGCTCGTCACCAAGAAGCTGCTGTACTTTAACTCCATCAAAATATCTCTCATCGTGCAGGTCAGTTCTCACAGATCTCAATATGTTTTTTTTCCTTTTTACAACATTTTAGCTCAATCCCCATAAAAGTGTAAAATGACAGTTCTACTTAATTATATTATACTTATATATGTTACAATGAATGTGCATTACCAGTGAAGCTATATTTTCACTAGTGTAAATATAATTTCAGTAACTCGGCCAGTTAAAATGTATCAAACAATTCTTTCAGTATTTGTTCACAAACAAATGAGCCGGTGGGCGGTAGACTTGGGAACATTTTATCCTTGGCTGGTGATGTGTCGCCCTTTGTTTATTATTGTTTATATTATGTTAGTGTTAGAACATTCATTTTAAATCATATTATCAATAAATTGTATTATCCGTGTATTGGTTTGAAAAAATATAAATACTATTTTTATCCAAAATAAGCACAATTTTCGAATATATATGCTTTAGCTCTTTCAAATTGATTCTAACAGGGCTTTCTGTTATTCCTTTTTTAAAAAGTTATCACCTTTATATTGCGACAAATTTCAAATACCATTGAGTAATATACGCTAGGAGACGCCAGGAATTAAACCAAAAATATTTTAAATTTGGATATACTTTGATACAACTTATTTATTTTTAAGAAGAACATGTTATTATTGTGAAGATGCAGTTTTTTTTAATAAAAGAATCGGGTACCCATCTAAAATTACCCAGTTCTCGGTTATTTTTAAAATAAGCTGGTACCCGGTTCTCTGGTTCCGGTTCTACCCAGTTCGGAAGCCTTAATCACACCTTTCCCCTGCTTATACTAAATTTTGCATATTTTGTTACTGTTAAGAGATTGAAGAAAATTGAATGTGTACGTAATTAGATTTTTATTCAAAACCAAAATACATTATCGATTATTCAAGATTAGTATGAATGAAATTGAAGCGAATAGTGATTATTTTGACACCGCAAATCCTGCTATATATAATGCTAATAAAGCTGATCTTATGGCTCGCTTTAATATTCGAGAAATACATTTGAATAATTAAAATCTTACTGTCCCTTTTCAACGACGGAAGATAACTTGCTATTTATTAGGTATTAGCCAAATAGGACAATAAATTAATTTCATAGCTTTGAGTAAAAAAGACAAAGGGATAATGTGGGATCAGTACTTTGACGACACATCTTTTTTCAAAATCTTATTAATCATTAGATTTTTTTTAGCTAAATGACAAATTTATTTTAAAATCAATATAAATTGATAGTGTTACATTATTATTTATTTTATATTCGTTTTTTGGAAGGACATCAGATTTTATTAATATTATTGTGTTTAATGTGATGCTTAAAACAAAAATATATTAGTACTTCATATCACAACTACATTTTGTAAAGTAAATATAAAATCAAAAAAGTTTTCGAAAATTGGATAACTGTAAAAATATCAGCACTTTGACGTTGACATGAGAGTATGTGTGTTAAATTTTAAAATTTAATGATATTGCAATCTGGCCAAGCAAAAGTGAATGCCAACTGTCAAATTGTGTATGGAGGAAAAATGACGATTTTTACACTCGATTTCAGACGTAATTCGTGGTGTTCTTGAGTTGAAACAGATGTCACTACTGGAGATAATAATTTGGTTAAATATCCGATCCGCGGCGCCGGTGATATCATGTGTTGTTTGATGGTTATTTGCCGTGAGAAATAGACGCCGCGGACTGTCACGCGGGTGTCCATTATACTCACGATAGCCAACGTAAATTCTGACAGTTCTTGTGCCATCTCTTTTTTTTTTCCGGCGTGGGCGGCCAAGGAGTTAAAAACACGTGAACGGGTATAAAAATGCATAGAAACTGAATAATCAGGTTTTACAAATTATCGGGAGAAATTAGTATGAAATGTTATTTTTGGGGCCAATTTAAAAAAAAAAAGTGCGAACTACGTGAAAATACGAAATATGGGTACACAAATTATCGGAGTTTTACTGTATATAACTTCCTGTGGAAATGTGTTCTGTTATGATTTCACTGAAACATAATACACATTCAATGTAACAGATACATTATCGAGCCTCAACCTACAGGGATAGAATGATTTCATCTGGTTCTTGGCCATTTACAAGTTTTGCAAGTCAATGTTGGTTGTGATTCATTCAACAGCAGTCAGTATCACTCCTCAGATACTACTGGCGTGCGGCATGTTCCTGCTACCGTTGTTGCCCCAGTCACAGGACGAGGGTCGGGGGCCGAACAGGGCTGTACCGCCCCTGCCGTTTGCCCCCCCACCCTACCCCGCTCCGCTGCGATTGCCCTACTCTACCAACGCGACGACCGCACCTCCTCAGTTGTCCCGGCTCGCAGATATGTATAACATGACGCTGGAGCATACGCAGCGGGACATGTACCAGGGTATGAAATATTTAATTAGTTTTAATTTGATTTTCTGCATATAATACTAGATTGAACGCGCGTGCCCGTGTGAAGCGTTCTTAATGATTGTTTAATTTCATTTTAAAGTTAGGATCTTTATATAAACTTTTATAAATAGATCTAATATTCACCCTAATTAGTTTCAGTAGTACATATAATAAATTACATCAGGATTTTGTATTAGTATAATAAATATACTGCGTTTTCGAGATGATTTCGAGAAATATGCCAAAATATGTATGCTTTTCACGAAATTAGCGGCTTTATTATGATTTGATGTGATCGCGAAATTTGTAAAATGAAATTTTTTTTTGGTCCCTTGAATTTATTATTAACGGGGATCCGCGTCATACTAATTCAATTTTTTTTGGTCCCTTGAACTTCGAATTAATGTGGTTCCACTGTATAAAAGATAAAGTTAACTAATCTTGACCTAGAAATATTAAAAACATGTTCAAAAAGACATATTCGCCAAAGTAGCGAATATGTGGAATTTTTTCTTACTGGCAATGACATTTACCTATTCATATATGGATCATGTACAGATCCAATAGTGGCAACGAAGTTGAATCATATTTCTCCATATTTCAATATGGCTGCCTTAGGACTGTTTACTGATTTTATAATAATGATTGTTCACATAACTTGCGAGTTGAGTATATTGAAAGGACGCAGATTATTTTATTTGATGTATTTTAAATTAAGATCATTTTTATTTTGCCTCTACAGCAATTCTAGAGGAAGGCCAAAAGAATCCTGAACGTGGCTACACTACCTCCTTGCTGTTGGCTCTGTCCTTTAGTCCTGACATGTGGAATGCATTATACTCCACTTCTGTATACCATGGGCTGCCCAGCGCCTCCACCATGCTGGCCAATCTGCTGGCGCTGGAGCTGCTACCCCCCTCCCCTTCTTTCTTCGAAGGGCCCCCTCTGATACCCTCCTGTTACCCTCTGCCACCCTCGGGTTCCCCGGTGCAGCGAGACACGCACAGCGGCAAAAGCTACACGGCCGTTGCCTATTGGGCCTGTTGTCTCACCATCGGTAGGACACTGTTATTTACTAATACTAATAATAAATCAGTTAGATATTTTCTAGGAAAATTGTTTAGTCAAGCCGATACTAAAGAGATTGCTCCTTAATATTAGGAAGCTTCCTGCTGGTAGCCATATTCCTGCCTTATACAGTCCTGGAGCGAGTTACCTGGAGCGGGGGCCTGGTGGGTATAGGGGGAGCCTCCCCCCTCGTGCGCTGGGTCGCCCATCTACTGCCTGATCTGCTTCTCCTCTGCCTGCCTGTCTCCACTGTTCTGGTGATCCTAACCTGCACCCTGGATCCCGATCGTACATTCACCCTCGCAAATACCGCAGGTATTGTATATTGTGCCCCCAACTACAGAGAAATTCTTCTGGTGTAACCACACTTCATTACTAACACTTGAGTACCATTGTTGTAGGTCCGCTACTGATTCTGCTATGGTTGCACATGCTGGCTTCCCTCAGTTTCATATACTGCCTGGTGCTCTCCGTGAAGCAGCCGGCTGGAGGATATATTTTCTTCCTTATTATCACAATTTTTCCTGGTAAGTGATGTTTCTTTATACCTAAAAAATAATAATTCTATTTTCCTATCAAACAGCTCATAAAGAAGTATTATCTAACACTCACATTGATAAGTCTGAATGATTCTTCTGCTATGTTCTTTAACCGAGGCAGGACATTGGAATCTTTGCGGGAAGTTAATGATATCAGCATTTGTGTGTACTGTTAAGGCTTCCTGAGCACAATAGTAAAAATCTCCTTGCAGGTTTGCTGATGGCTGTGTCGGTGTTTGTGAACACTCAGTTGGAGTTGGGGGGAGATGGCGGCTGGGGTCCCTTGCTTGGCGGAGTGGGTTCGCTGCTTGTGCCCCCGTATGCCCTGTGCCACGGCCTGCTGTCGCTAGGCTTTATGGCCCGAGAGAACTCGCACTGTCTGGCTCGCGCCACTCGCTTGAACCAGACCGACCAGCCGTGCTGCGGTGAGTCATGGACTAATGTATTTAATTGTAACTAATATTTTAATAATTTAATCAATCAATTTGAGTTGGAAACCTGACGTGTCACTGGATCAATATTGGATTATTGTTTTGATCTTGACAATGGTGATTCACGTTGTGGACCAATCATCTCCAGTGCGGTGGAGCAGTGGAGCACTGTTTGTTGTTTGTGTGTGCTGTGGGTGAAATGTGAAATCACTGTCTTCATTTAGAAGCGGAAATCGTAGACTATCAGTGTGGTTTCAGCGGCGACTGCAGGGACTTCGGAGGCGTCATACTTGAGTTAAGGCGAGCATTTCTTCTAAATTCCGGTTTCCCGAGATCACTGGTACTACAATTAAATGTCCTTCCTGACATTCTGACTTACAACCAGAGTATTTATTTATTGTTATTGTGTTTAGTTTGTAGAACTCCATTTTTATTTTTTATGAAATTTAAAAAATCTAATTTTAATGAATATTTACACATTTAAATAATGCTTTACGCAAACTATCAGAACTCAATAATAAAAGAATTTTACTTTGCCTGGAGTCCATTATGTGAGATCTGCTTGTTATCACTTAGTGAATTTCTTCTGTAGGGTAATTTTCCCACCAGTTCAGCAAGGCTATGGCAGAACGCACACTTCCTGGTGTTGCTTCCACTCTGAAATCTCTTAGGATCGACTTAATCCAACCTCTTTTTATCACCTGCGAAGCTGGCATTATTTTCCCATTGTCGCTACGAAAAAACATCCATACCTGGTCTTTGTCTCGGTTGCGAGAGTGTGACCAGTCTCTGGAGCCCGAGCAAAGTGTTGGTGTTCTCTTCCTCCGAGCGTCAGATCGTGCACTCTTCGACCCAATGCCATGATGAGTAAGAAGGCCACTTATTGATCCATCATATAAGCTATTCCTTTTCAGTGGGTTCATAAGTAGCCAATCCACAACTAATCAAGAAACTCTTGGTGCTTTTGTCATTCGACAAGATAGCTTTAAGAACATATCTGGCAAGGAAGTTCGACCAATATGGTTCGAGGAGCTAAACTCTCGTGGATGAACAAGCTTCCCTTGCAACCATTGCAGGTGGAAAAATATGAAGTTGGATAGAATTCTTACTGCACCATCATTACCACCTGTCCCAAGCTGGTTTGTATGCATTTAGCGTTGACGCTCACCAGCAAGATTTCAACAGTTGCTACTCTTCCTGGCTCCACTCCTTTATAGCCCACTACTATTATCCATACCTCCAAGGTTCTAGATCTTCGATAGGAGAAACCCTGTTAACATGTCGATCAAGATTCTTCCCAGGTTGCCTACCCGTTGCTTCAAGTCGCTTCTCCAGAACGTTTTCTCCTATCTTGGCACAACTAGGAGAATGGTGCCTCTCATTAGGCTTAAATGTGCCAAAACTCTTGGATCGAGGTTTGGTGGTGGAAATACCAAGGCCAGCTCGTAGTCCCGTAGTCCTCGTGGCCGATGCGAACAGGTCGATCTGAGTTCGTCCCCATACTCAAAATATTCTATATTTTGTGCAGATCGACGAACTGTAGGAGATCTCAAGATATGAGTGAAGGGGGGGGTTCGCGTATCAGACATAATTCTCTTACAGCGTTCGGCCACCACTGTGAATCTCGCAGTACAGTGACGAGAAGATCCACTTAGATGGCTTGTGTCTATGTAATTGGCAGCTAAACCTCTGAATCTAAAGAAGTCTAGAACCTGCTTGAAGGAGCAACTCCTCCTGAACCTGCTTGAGCACTTAGCATAGACCAGAGCAATTTGACAGCGTTGTAACCATCCTCAGAACTGATGACGGATCATTTGTAGTAGTTCTCCCTGGATGCATAGCCTTAAGAATTTCTGGTGGGATTTCGCTATTGGCAAGTGAAAGCACACCCAGTGTTCCGTACAGAAAACAAGAAAACAAGGGTGGTTCGCCGATCTCAGCTTCTCTCAACCGGCGATGATGATGATAATGAGGTTGAAAGAAATAAAACACAAAAGATGTTCAATATAAGCACACTACGGCGATAAAATGGAGAAAGCCTCTACAGCAGAATACTCCTGTTTTTATTCAAATTCATAACAATACATAGTCATTTCGCAAGTACATAAAATGGCGACAGCCCGCCGCTTGGGACGTTTTTCTAAGACGTCTTTGTTTTCCTAAATCTATCCCACGGGTTTTTAGGCGCCGCATCGATGACTACATCTTGAAATTATTAACACGTGTCTTATCATATTAATTAATATGGCGCCTGCTCGGCGAGAAATTCCTGTGCGATACACCCGGGTGAGGTCGATTTTCACCAGCCAGTTTGTCCAAGTACAAGGAAATTGCTGAATAGTCTGAAGAGCTTTATTTCCACAAAGACATCCAGTGCTTTTGAGTACCGATCTGGAGGGGAGGACAAGTGGAGGCTTGGTGGTGAACGGGCTTTTCGCACTCTTTAGCATCTTCCATATTAAATGCGGTGCCCGGTACTACTCCCATATCTTCTGGAAACACTCCAAACGACCCCTCCCTCTAGAACTGACTATTCTGCCTAGTGTCATCTTCTTCTATGCCTCATCTCGGATGGAAAGGGCTTGGGAATCTGAGGTGCCTTGATCACCTAAGAAATTGAAGCTTGAGCGAAATTACCTTATCCTGACTTCCTGCTCATCCATTCTTCGGAATCAAAATGTAGCAATCTAGAGATCTGATTAATGCGTTTCGGGTCAGCCTTTGGCACTGGTGATTCTTTCACCAAACTTCAAATTGTTCTGGCTTGCCCTTATTAAATTTGGCATCGGCTGCATGAACGGCTCATCCAATTCTACACCCTAGGTTAGGTTGTAGGTTCTGGCGTAATAAAAACGAGAACCACGCTACCTCACACTTCTGTCACTTGTGCAACAAGTATTCGACACGTGAATCGAATGCCACCCGGTACTTTATCGAGACTTCGTGGGAAAGTTCGAACCCCGACGATGTTGAGGATTTTCAAGGCAGTTCGTTGAATGATTGCCTGCCGCCATTTTCAATTTTCGGTTGTCACTTTTTTACGGAAGAACATGATGAAATGACAAAAATATAAATGGTCTCTGTCGCACTGCACTAATTAATTACTTAATTTTAAAAGAAAAACAGGAAGGAATATAGGATAATACCTAAAGAAAAGTACAGTAATACCCCGTTTAACGCGGGGGATACGTTCCAGCAAAGTAGAGCATTATAGGAAACAGCATTAAACGAGGTTATGTCACCATGTAAATATTGGCGTTAGGGGAAAATTTTTAATAATGAATATGTATTTTGTCAATTAAGTTTATTAAATATGTTTTTTTTATAACAATACAACAAAAATTTATTTCTTACAAATATAGAAACATAAATAAACATACACCCAGTATTATTAATTTTAAACCAACCTTTAAAAGTGCGTCAAGTAACAAACACTCGATGCGAAAAATAGAAAAAATCAAAGAGATTCTAAGTCATCATTTACGTTTGAGATCATTCAGATTCTTCCGCATTTTCAATTTTCTGTCTTTTTATCAAAAATGTGTCTAATGTCATTTGCATTTTTCGTTTGCGCTGTGTAAGAAGTTGTCGATAAGTGGATAAGTCATCAAAATCTGTGTCATTTTCAATAAATTGGTCCATAATTTCCGTTATAGTGTCTAAACTAGATTTTAGAAATGCCGTTGAAAGTTCTTTTTGCTCTTCTTCAAATTTGCTACTTTCAATATTTTCGTGTTCTTCTTGGTGCGCCAATTCCTTGAGTTCATCATTAGAAAAACTTTCTGCTCTTTCTGTCATTCACTCACTGTATTTCATCTATTTATACTTACAATAACGGCAACAAATGTTAAATAATTAATAATTAATGGGTTATATGTAAATGTACGATGCACTCTTATCAGCGGCGATCGGCATACTACTCTTCCGCATTACGCTTTGGATATCGGGGAATCCCACGCGGTGTGCGATTTTCGAGGAATTACCCTATTCAAATAAAACAGCGTTAAACCGAAACAGCACTAAGTGGAGCAGCGCTAAGCGGGGTCTTACTGTATAAGTTAAAGTTGAGCATTTTTGGGCATGTCTAATTGCAGCGAAAAAATGGCGTCATATGTAATATACCATTGGCTTGACGCTGGCATCCCTACGGTCACGCACCGTTGGGATGCCAGCACGGAGAAAATAACTTGCAAGTACGGAATCTATGGGTAGGAGCGGGTGTCTAAAAGCAAAAACAGCAGGCTATCTCTCTCTCTCACATTCCAGGCATCGATCGGAACACAAAATATTATTTATTAGATTTTTAAAATTTCACAGTTATCGTATTCCACTTCTACGGGACGTGCAACCCAGAGATTACACAAATGATTATAATAGATCTTCATTGTTTCATATTTAAACATTCATTAATGTTTCTAAATTTTCTATATAAAACATTTTGGTCATCTATCTTCCTTAGTGGATTAAGTAGAACACATTCTTATTGTGAAATTGTAATTATTCAGATCTGTTGATTCTGTGATGTTTTAAATACTAATTTAATGTATTAATTATAAATATATACATATAAAATCAATTTTATCCCGGTAGCACAAAAACAATATCTTTGGACAAAATAGATTTTATATGTATATATTTATAATTAATACATTAAATGAGTATTTAAGTTTATTGTATTCACCATTCGAACTCACTAGAGAAACAAACTCCTCATCATTCCCAGAAACATATGTCGTGAAAAGCACAGAAATCATTTTCCAAGGAGAGATTATCTATTCCGAGGTCTGCAAATAGTTATTATCAAAATATAATAAATTATTAACCCTCAGATATTGGGATCAGTTTCTCTAACTGCTCAATTTACAGATCTCAAGGATGCAGCAACAGCTGAATAGTGGTGTGCAGACAGTTCAGATATATAGTGTAGGTGTATAACCCATGCCAAAAAAGCGAGATATATTTTGTATCTGTTAAAAATTATTATTTTCTTTTATTTACATATGTATATTGTTAAATATTTTTTTCTTTTTTTATTAATTTTTTGTAGCTATTTTGAGAGTTTTATTGACTTTCATTATGTCATCATAAATTATATGTGCTTAGTTACGAATGTTATAAGTTATTTTCTTATTTTTATACATGTAGATGTTAATTTTATTATTATCATTGATTTTCATTTAATTTTGATGTTATAAAATATTGAGTTTTATTTTTTATACCAATGTATTATATCAGTCATATGTTGATGTCAGAACAGAGTAATAGCTCTCGACTCCCCATACGGCATATAAAAAGTGCTATCTATCTATTTATCTTATCTATCCCTTAGGAAAGGACGAGATTACGGGAGATTGTATCGGACTGCTCAATTACTTCTCCGATGAGGACTACGGGATCTCTTCACACATTATCTATATGTGCGCTAGTGCCGCTCTTTACACGGTCAGTCACATTAAAAGTAACAAAACTTATGTGTTATGTAACAATGTTCTATAATCAGGCCTATTCTCAAAATTGCAATATTGAAATGAAGGTGATTGTTACACCAACCCTCAAAAATAGTGTTATATTTGAATGAGAGAGAGGGAGAGAGAGTGAGGGAGATAAACGTACCATAATCTGTCAAAACTATCTGTCTATTTTTGAGGGTTGGTGTAACAATCACCTTCATTTCAATATTGCAATTTTGAGAATAGGCCTGATTGTATTCTTATGGAAAAATGAGATTGCGCGGCTATTTACTTTTGCGACATAACCAAGCTGAGTTCCAAATGAATCTGAAATCTTTCTTGATTCGAAACGTGCAATTTGGTGCCGTGGACTCCTGAACAAAAGAAAATTGTTTCGCAATGTTTTAATACACACATCTCTAAATATAAACCACCAAAAAGACATGAATTTGAAACTTTAAAGGAGCAGTACCCCGGCCTATTGTCTTATAAAACATGACTAAAGATAAAAGTATTTATACAAACACACATTCCAAAAAATGACTTGAATCATTTTAATGGGTTAATTAAGTTTGTTATTTCTCATGAGTGATACTTTATTTATTTTAATTGTTTTAGATACTTACTATAAATATTATTTTTGTAAAAGGTTTTATTAAAAGTGTTTTAGATACCTACGTTTAGTGTACATATACTAAGTACTTACTTAAACGTAAGTACTTAATATATGTACTCATTTAGGTGAGGTTAATTTAATTACATGTTTAATTTTGTAATTTGTTTTTAATAAATGATTTGTAAAATAAAAGCCCTTTGATTGTTATCTTTTTGAATTCACCGACCTAGACGAACTGAATTCATATTATGAATTTACATTATTTATTTTAAATCTTAAATACTCCCCAATTCAAACACGAGAATTGATTTCTCTATTGAGTTTTAGTGTTTATTAAAAAAAAATTGACAGCTTCAATTTATTATTTTGTTTAATATTATCAATTTATAACACCATGTTACCGTTTTGGTGATATGTCTGTTTCATAATTACATATTATTTATGAAACAGACAGCTAGTGTTTAAAAGAAAACAGTGTTATATATAAACAATATATTTAATTGCCCTTTTTATTTAAATACGTATGTTTTCACTTAAACAAAGTTTAAAAACATGGAAATTGATAGTATGTCCTGCAAATTTAATGGTTATAGCTCTATTAATTTTTTTTAACATTTTGTTGTTTTGTCTCAATCGAGATTTGTTTCCATAATCATGGCTTCAAAATTATAAAAAAATATATTTCGTATACGCAAGAATTTTCCATATTAAGACAATTTTGTGGTACGCGGAAAATGTTTCTAATGGTCGCGGTCTTTCTTATAATGGTTGTATTTTCTTAATTATGGTTAATAACATTCAGTTCATTAGTTTTAATGAGTGTAAAGATCCTATCTAAGTAATAATTTTAAAAAATCAAATCTAGTGTATAACTTCTGATGTAAATGAATAATAAAAATCTCATTTTTTTCCTAAAAAACGCGGAAATTCGAATTATTATTGAAAGTCGCGCCTTAGAAGGATTCCGAAAGCATCGTAAAATAAACATATTGCATATGGGAATATATGGAATTCACTAAATGCTTGTAATGAACGAACGCATTCTTCAAAATGGAATGAATTGTAATATACATACGATATACGCGGTTTCCAAAAAAGCGGTAATATGAAAAAGATTCCAAAGCATCATAATATAAACGTATTGCACTAAAGATACATAAACATTCACAACGCTTTTGTTTCTAAATCTTCCATAAGTAGTGGTAGTCAAAAGGATGTGAAGTAAAAGGTTGCCAAAACTGTAGCGGGATTTATATATATATATAAATCCCGCCTACAGTTTTGGCATATTATTTTGGCATTATATATATATATATATTGTTTTTAATAAGATAAAATTATATTGCATTATTACTAACTATTTAATTTTATTTAATGTAACTACTTATTAATAGAATTTCATAGTATTTAAAATAAATGCACACTAGTACTGCTGGGATTCTTGTACTCTCCTGTCATCGTAAATTTAGGGTTGATAATGAAAGCTCTGTCGGCACGAATACCATTGCAAAACTCAGATAAAACTTTGAAAACATCTTTAGTTTTCCAGGAGTGTATTTTGCAGATATACTCGAAAAACTAAAGACTTATGAGACTACCTAAAATGTATTACAATCTCCTAATGAAAATAATTATAAATACATGTAGGCGGTACTGATGCTGTACGAGTTTGGAATGTGGCAGCGTTTGTGGGAGTCCCTCATCACCCTGGGCTTTGAGTACCCAGAGCTGGTCTATTCCGACACTGATGTCGTCACAGAGAAGAAGGCGGTCCAGGATGAAATAAATTCAGGTGATCTTCTTTCCTCCTTTTAACATCACAGATGATTCAGTGTCATTTCCACTTTTCGTTGTTAACATATACACATCACTCGCAGGTAACAAGGGAGAGTCCCGACTGCTGCTTCATCGTTTGGCCAAACAGTACCGGAAGGGTCTGCTGAGACCGGGCCACACGGCAGTCAAGGAGATCAGTATTAGCATCAAGAAAGGTATGTGGAGCCTGAGATGGGATAAAACTGATGGTGGTGTTGAATGTAGATCATGATTGCACACTGTTGCAGGGGAATGTTTCGGTTTGCTGGGAGCCAACGGAGCGGGCAAGAGCACAACCTTTGGAATGGTGGTGGGAGCCCAGGTGCCAACGAAGGGAACGGTGGTAAGTCAACGTTATTCTGTATACAAGTTATGCTACATTGTTTGTCCAAATGCAACCTACCTCACAGTTAACTGCGATGAGATATTGTTGCATTTTGCCAACTATCACCTTTTCAGACATTCGGAACTGTTCACAATAATATATTTCAAACTAGGATTTGGTGAATTTATATACAGTAAAACTTTGTTAAGTCATAACTAACGGGACTAAAATTTAAAAAAAAATCCAAATTACAAATAATGAGAACAAAGATTGTTAAAGGCAACATTAGAAATAAATTTTTATAAAAACGCTTCTGTGATTTAGTGTGCGCCGCCGCTGTTGACATCGCAATTTTTATACTGAAACATAATGACTCCATTATTTCAGCATCTTATGTGTCGAAATGTTTATCAAATAACGTATTTCTCATTTCTAAGAAAGGTGTGTGGTGAGTGCTGAGTGGTGATGCGGCAGTCTCTCAAGGCAACAAAATCACGCACATTAATTTGATTGGCGGTCAAACTCGCCTTTTCCATCCAAATTGGAATATTTAAAATGCGCGTGAAAAATAATTAAAAACTTTAAATCTTCATGTCTCGTTGGCCTTATTATTTTCCTACAATTTTTCAATTGGTTCGAATTCAGAGAGGTATTCGGGATTCGATTTTTTCTGCCAATTTTATCTTTGATATCAATTTTTTCTCAGTTTTGAAAATAAGTTCCATTTATCCAAATGGTCAAGGATTTATACGAATTACAAGATGTTGGTGCCATTTTAGAGAACGAAAAGTGAAAAAAAAATTAATAAAATATGTCAACGTATTTAAATATGAAAGATTTATGTAGTTTCTTTAGTACCTACATATGCATATCGCAACGTTTCATAAACATAGAAACTAGATCAAGTGATTCCAATGACAACATTATTTTAATATAACAAACATTCGGCACCTGTCATGCCAGCACGTGGCATTATGATTGACTGGTAGGTGGGGCTAGTTGCAGATGTTTATGAAGAGATGAAGGTCAAATGCCTAGACGTGCGAGTTTAGCGATTTAAAAACAATGGCAAATATGCGAATTACATGAACAAATTATTTATTTTGGTTGTCAAAAACGCATACGAACTGCAAATAATCAGATTTTACGAATTATCGATAGAAATTTGTATGAAATGTTATTTTCAGTTTTACTGTAATATAAAAATTTGGATTCTTATTATATTTTGTCATTGAAATCTTTCCTACTTTCTGCCAAACACGGTCAATCCATTAATCATAATCAGTTTTTGAATCAATTGAGCCTACCATGTTGTATAAAAAATCTTCATGTCTAAATTGTATTGCAAATTTTTCCGCTTGAACCTTCAAGATCAGAATGTCAATAGAAAATCAAGCACTTCTATGTGTAATAAACCATTTTTGTTTGTGTTAAATTATTTTCTATTGCCAAAATGATATTTGAATATCTTGATTGCTCTTCCATATTGACATTGCTGAATGGTTAAAGATAACTTTTTACACTTTATTTTATTAGCACTTTTATTATTAGGCTTTTCCTCCACATCAGCTGTTCAATCCACTCATTGCAAACATGTGGAATACGAATAGCAGAATGCCTCATGGGGGTCATAATACTCGGTAATAAGGAATCCACTAAAGGAGAAGATAGTAGACTGATCTGTTACTTAGCTGTTGACTGGCTTCTAATTCCAATTTTAAAAATGATTGGTGAAGTTTCTCGATATGTACCTGCAATCTGGGACAGTCGCTTTGTTACACTTTTCTGTATCCATTTTACAGCATCACACTGAGCTGGGCTACTGCCCACAGTTTGATGCCCTGGACGGCTACCTCACCGGCCGGCAGGTGCTCTCCTTATTCTGTCTTCTGCGTGGGGAGCCTCGCTCCCTCGTGCCACCTCGAGTGGAAGCCATGCTGCACTCCGCAGGTATATTCCCAAAATATTCTGTACAATTGCAGTAACGCTAGTTTGATACCTGCTTGAATCGTATTGGTAGTACTTTAATGTCGCATTTGAGAAGAAACTGAAACAAAGAATATTAGTGAAGCCTAAAAAGCAAAAAGTTTATTCCATTCTTGCCTCGCCCTTGTCTTCACATTAAGTGTGTGCGCAGGACTGGAAGAATACGCAGACATGGCTAACAGAAAGTACAGTGGTGGAAACAGGAGGAAGCTGAGCGCTCTGGTTGCGCTTGGGGGCGGCGGGAAGGGAAGATCCGGAGTCGTGTTGCTGGACGAACCCTCCGCCGGTGTAGACCCCCGCTCCAGGCTCGCTCTGCACACACTCATACACGCGGCACGCTCCCGAGGTCGCTCAATCCTGCTCTCTTCGCACAGGTCAGACTATGCTATCGATGCTATTCTCTACTAATATGATAATTATAATTTTTAACTAATATTAACACTTTTTGTGCGGTTCCGCTCCTGGGTCACAAGTACGTGTAGATAAATTATCCGCGAATATTTCTCCATCACTTAGGTAATTTTCGGAAGTCATTTTTGCATGTTTAAAAAGAAGCAAAATAAATATATTCTGTCAAACAACAACACGCTTGTTTTATAACGCTGCATTTAATTAAAAACTAAAATTTAAAGTGACTGAATTTGAGAAATACAAATATTGAGATCCACTTGAAATGATTTATTGCGGCGGAAGGCCCTGTTCTATAAATTCATTTCGGAAACTGCATTCTATCAATAATCAAACAGAGACAGATATAATTTTACCATAATATACCTACATTAGTCATAAAAAACATACCGCTTATCTATTCTATACAATCGGAGAGTCACAATAACGGTTTAAATATATGTTTACACAACTCTTTTGACAGCGTAAGCAGGCCAAGCAAGGGCCAACAGACGCCGTCGATCATGAATTATTTAATAATTAGTTAATTTGTATAAATTAATTGACTTATTTTGGAATATCTTTTAATAAACTGATACTAAAAGATACTGTGTAAGGTTTGTGCATCTACTAATTTATTCAGTGATTGGGTGATTTCTCTAAATTTCTTCATTAATTTCTTACTCTGTAAAACTTAAAGCTTGTATTGATATATCCCTTTTCATAAAATTATTAAATTTAGTGTATTTTTGTTTAAATATTCATGTACAGACAAGCTCTCATAAAAGTGGTGTGTGATTATTTACTTCACACAAAGATAAAAGGGTACATTGGACGTATAACGGGATTTTTTATTGATGTAGATGTAGTTTGGACCTTTACCAAGAGATTGGTATACGACACTCATGTAACCAAATCGGGTAGTTCTACCTTTTCCGCCTTTAAAGCAGAACTGTCAGTTCAGTGTCAGCTGAAAAGGTAGAACTTCCCGTCCCGCCGTTGAGCACCAGTCAGGCGCGCGGGTAGAACTATCCACCCCGCATAAAATGTGTTAATGTGCAGCATGGAGGAGTGCGAGAAACTGGTATCCCGGCTGGGTATCCTGAGCTTAGGGGAGCTAACCTGTCTGGGCCCGGTGCAGTCTCTGAAAGACAGGTACGGCTCGGGCTTCTTGCTGTCCCTTCGGCTGCGTGCACACCCTGTCTCTCGCTCTCAGGACACTGTGGACTCCACGACGGGTGAGTAATCTGATTTATCCTGTCTAACCTAAGGTTTCATGGAGGACTTACCTATACATATTTTTGAAATATTACTAGCAGAAAACTCATTGCTACCAGTGTTCCTGGAATTGATAAAACAAAAGACATAAAAATGTTCTTAGGCTTTCACGACCATTCAGAATCTTCTGTGTATAGTTTTCTGGGCTAATCTGCCGTGTATATCTGATCTTTCTGGCCGATGTTTCGGATCCCATTGCAAGGTCCATCATCCATACATCAGATCTGATACACTATACCCAGAAGATACAAAAGAAATTTGTTGCGTTCCTTGTGCAAAGTGTAGTGAAAAATTAATAATATAGTAAACAAAATAACTGGGTTGCTTGAAAAAAAATATGTTCTGCAGTCGTGATCTAAATATGGAATTATGAACGCAATTGGCTAAATGTAGGATATAGATATGAAATAACATGTAATGAAATATCAAATGCTGTAACTAGTAATTCAGGGAAAGATTGCTCGGTTCAGGAAGAAGGAAAACATCATGGCTGAAGCTGAGGCAATGGTTTGGTCAGTGTAGTATACTTGTAAAGCTTTTTGAGGCCGCGGTAAAGAAAGTAATGAAACAAAACATGACAACCTACAACTGTTGAATGGTAAAACACAAGAAGAAGCAGAAGAAACCAAAACAAGCTTCAAATTACACATTTATAGGATTCTGTTAGGCCAGCTCCGGTGATCAGGTAGTATACATAATATCAAAATGAATCATTGTAGTTTTTACAACAGTTTATGTTGTGTGTATGTATTTTTAAATTAATAAAATAAAGTCAGGCCATTGCATCTCTCCATATAAATATGTTTGAATTTCGTTAACCTGTTAGCTGCCCAGTAAAACCCCTAGGTGAAACAGAATCATACCACAAATTGGCGCCAAAATCCAAAATTCATAGACTAGCTTTTTCCAAATTTTATTTTTACGAAAAAACATGAAAAAGTTGGTATAATTAAAAAAACAACAAACATGGAGCTTCTATTTTATTATAAGCGTCCATCGACCGCGATTTTGTACGGTTTTGAGATGAAAAAAATTAATAAATAAAAGTTTATAGTGTTGCCAGGCCTTAACGTTCAGAATAGGAAATTATTATTTATTTTGTATTTGTTATTTGGAAGGACGACTTCTCATCATCCAACTCATCATCGGACTCTGCGGTAGTAATAAGCATTTCGGAAATTTCTAGGAAGTCTGCAATATCTCCATTAGCGAAAAAGTCCCACTCCGCCATTTTGTAAAAAAAAATTCAAAAATGTTTTCAAATTTCGATAACTATAAACAAAAATAAACAAAAAAATATATTTTAACACTTCACATTACACATTATGATATAGCACTAACACGCATGGAATGCCGTTTGCGCTAATGGCCAATATGGTCTATAACGAAGCACTCACTATATTTTTATAGTAAAACACGCTTAATATCTAAAAAATAATATTTTATTCACTTTAATTACTCACTTACAAACAAATAAGTATCACCAAATTAGGGTACAATAGTAAATATATGTGTACTGCAGGATAAATCCTGATAATACTCTGCACCGGCTGGAATCAAAATGTAACTGACAAGTACTTTTCATTTGGAAAGTTCTGATATTTTAAAAGTGCATAATTAGCATGTTGAATGTGTTTGTCATCGATATGAGCGGCGTGTGCGTTCAAGTATTATACTAAAAATCATGTCATTAAATAAAGATGAAATCTGGCAACATGAAATTACCTACATCTGCGCGTGCTGTCACATGGTGCAACGTTTCTTGTCTATGGTATAGCGTTACATATTCTGATGTTTGTCGCTATTCCTCTCTCGGACAACGATAGTCGTCCTGGGCATTCTTGGGGTTAAAGACCAAACTACCATCTGCCGCATTATAACCTTTATAATCATATTTATGATGAATTATTGGAGTGCCTTAACAATTTCTGTTATTGGGCAGTTACAAAGTAAAAAGAAAAAAATTAATTCACAAGTATTGAAATCAGAAAACTTTATTTGATAAGTTCTATCTAAGGATGATAATGTGATTCTGTCTACAGAGATCGGCAAGCCTTCTTTTTTTAATTGTTTTTGCCAAGGTAATGAATGTTTTCATTTTACAAGAAGTCTTTCTGGCCCGCAACCTTTGTATTGGCAGGCCTTGCCTGGCTTGTAAATGGGAGACACTTGATGTTGGCAATGTTCCTGAAGATGCCAGGTAACTATGGTAAAACATTGGAGACAGCACGTTCAGGATCTGAAGCTGAAATATTTAGATTTGCAAAATGAATATATACAGAGCAAACGCAAAACAGAAATGTAATTTTGTTGATGAATTTTTAAGTGTTTTATATATCATTTCCATCTATCCATAATACTGTTTCAGATTTGATCCCACTGTCTACGATGGACTCTGCAGAGAACTTGGTGGATCACCTCAAATGCTCTGTCCGTGCCGCCTTCCCCTGCCAACTGAAGGACCAGCACCTGGTGAGCTGTAATTTTTATAACCCTATTTTATTTTTCTGTGTTGCAATTAGGTACTTTCACTTTTGTATACATGGAGAAAAGTGAAACAATGCGCGAAATATTGGCAGGTGATGAATGTTGAGAGCAATTAATGGTGAATTTGGGAAGTATGGTTGGTAAGAAAGGAAAAGCTTGGAAAGATATTGAAAGGAGGAATTACTGAACACTGTAAACTGAAGAGTAATTCTAATCAAAAAGTATTTTATCTTGTCGGGCGAGGCAAGACTAGTGGTCCTGGTACCGACATCAAATTGAAACTGGAATTAGGTGAAACCTAGAGCTGGCAAAAGAGGAACGAAAGTAGACCAAATGTGAGGAGAGTGTTGATGGCAACAGAAATAGAGGACATCTGCGGAAGAAATGACGGGGTAAGTCAGATACTAAAAGACAGTTAGAAGCTTCAATAAGAAGGTGAATGAGGGGAGAATGGTGTGGGAGGAGAATGTGGCAATAGTTAAGAGATGGCGCCATAATATATAGTTCTTCTGGCATGGCTGACAATCACGAAGATGATGAGAAGAAGGGAATGCAACACCAATTGTTGATGTTTCAGACCATCCTGCAGTACCACATAAGTGACAAGGAGTGTCACTACAGCGAGTTGTTCTCCCGTATGGAGGAGATCCGGGAGGGAAATTCTGATATCTTGGAGGACTACACCATCAGTAACACCACTCTGGAGCAGGTGTTCTTATCGCTTAGTAATGGTGATGCCCCGGCTCAGGTCTAACCGACCACACCCAGGATACATTCCAGCCTCTATATTCACTACTTTAGCTCCTTCTCTATTCTCAAATAAGAAATTAACACATTTTGTGTTATAGGTCATATTACCTGGTTATCCGTAAGATTGCTGATCTCCAGGCGCATGCAGGGCATACATTAGTAGTATTATTCAAAATTCTGTCAAATACGAATTCATGTTCCCATTTAAATTCTTTCCCAGAAATTGTACTAGTCCACAACTTATTATTGAAATAAATTGTGGACATTGGTGTGCACTGCACGCCCCTGCTGCTCTCAGGGTTGTAGAATTTCTAGAAATGCAGGGTTAAATATCATTAATTGGAGAAGTATGGTGCACATATGGGTTAAATTCACAACTGAGACATCTTATTGCCAAGGATGGTTGGTGGTTGATTGACCACAAAATATACAAGATTCGTTTTAAAACTATATAGAGGATTAATAATGTGTGCAAGTGTTTGTAATCTTCATCCTGATCAGTGAGTAGCTTAGCTGTTGGTATATACATATAACTAATGGATAATAATTGACACTGACCCCTCATCAGGAATCAGCTTTTTTATTCTAGTCATGGTGGAACGCATCCACTACTGTCGTACTTATGTCCACACCATTCCTTGAAATATTTAGAAATACGTATTTCCTATCTATAACTTTTGGCCAATTACTTTAAAATGTGCCTTTTATATAAAAAATTTAATATTTGTTTATGACAAATGTGCTTTTTAAATATTTCATTCTGTCTCTCGCTTCTCAGTGTTTCTATCCAGAGTTAGTTTATTTAGTAATGCAGCTCTTTCAATATTATTTTCCATATCTCGCAAAATTGCAAATTGAAAAAAATATATATAAAATTTTGTAATTAATAATAATTGTGTGTATGTCACGTGAATGTGCGTTATGCCAGGAAATATGAAGATAGAGGTAGTCAGAATACATTATTGGCTTCCTTGTGATCTCTGCAACTTTATTTTGAAGATCTGATTGATTTTAACACCATTGGTTAAAAGTGAATGTAATAAATGTAGGTATGAATGTATTGCATTTAATTTTTTTGTTATTAAATTTTATCATAACTTGATCAGAAAAACAGTTGTGGAAAGTACTACCGCTTATATGTATGTATTTGTATTATTAAAAACCATATACACACACTATTCTGAGTTCTAACTGAACGATAACTACATATTACAGTTTCTTGAAATCATTAATTTATGTTTATTTTATGAATTGTATTCAATTTATTCCTTAGGAGTCATTTACGCTCAATGCTACTTATTTTTTATATTTCTCATTCCAGAAGATTCCAGAAATATCAGAAAAAGAGTTTCAACCATAAGTAATATTTTAAATAAGTCTTATTTTGTTTACTTACATTTTCCTTTTCTAAATACATTATATGTACCTATTATATTTTTGTTCAATCAAATATATATACAATACATACAAACATATATAATAGAAGACTTTTCTGGGTCCATCTTTATAAAGTTTTAGTAAGTATTACTAATACATATTTATAATATTTATTTTAAGAAAGGGTTGATTCTTTGTAATCCACTTTTCTCAATTACTGTAAGAGTCGATGGATAACCGGAAACAAGAATGTATATGATATTTATAATGATGATTTCTGTAAAGCGTTCAACAAAGTATTTGAAAATCTAACCGTTAATGTTAGTAACCGAATACGAAATTATTGATCGCTCACATTACCCGCACCTAAATAGATATTTTTATTATTAAGGAGAACACTTTCTTATTGTGAAATTGTAATTATTCAGAACATAGGTCTGTGATGTTTTAAATACTAATTTAATATATTAATTATAAATATATACATATAAAATCAATTTTGTCAAAAAATATTGTTTTTGCGCTACTGGGATATGAACCTAGATCTCTATTTCCAATCCGGGGAAGTACACAAGTGTACTAGTGTTATAGCGCCAGTATTTTTCATGACAAATTTTCGAACCTATATGTTACACTTTTTCAAATTAATACATCTGTCATTCCATTATTTAAAAGCCATCTACATTATTTTTATCCCGGTAGCGCAAAAACAATATTTTTCAATAAAATTGATTTTGTATGTATGTATTAAAACATTAAATTAGTATTTAGATATTTTTATTTATTTAATTTAAATGGACCCTAAAAGTTGATTGCCATGCCATACTCATAAAAAAATGTATTATTCTCATTTTCCGAATATCCAGTACACCCATGAATTCTATGAAATATATAAAAATTAGGAAAAGGTGATACGTAATACCCTAGACGAATTAAAAAAATAGACTTATCAGAGATCAATCTGCATAATGTTCCGAAAGAAACAAAAGTGTTTCAGTCTAAAAGAGCATATCATCTCTGAGGCTCCGGAAGTAAGTCCCCAACTCTTGTTATACAGTGTCATGGGTGGCTGAAATTCTTTTTTGCCCCATCATTCATGAAGAACTTAATTACTTCTTAATAGAAAGACTGAATTTAAAAGTTGCCTTCAAATATTGTGACATTTGGTCTAATCCAAGGTAATTATCAACACTACTCTGATATGAACCAAATGTACATTTATCTACTTTTCTGTTTATTTCTTAATATAGGATATTCATCAAAAAGTTATTCAATTTATCTTTTACCGTATTTATTTTGATGTATAAGAAATAATTCTAATGGTAATTCTACTTATAAGAAACTAATTTACGATAGTTGATTAAATATTTTGATAAATACATTTAATAAAGGTTTTATATACAAAAATATATTCTTAAATGTGAGTTTTGCATTTTGTTTGATTAAATTTTGTTTCATTTTGATATAAAAATATACTTTGACATATAAATACGTTTACAACAATAAACATCCTCAGATTGTTCAGTGGTGCATATTACGAAACTAGCAATGATGATAATGACTTGATTACTTTTATACAACATTTAACATTTTGTGTATTTTTTTATCCTTGGAACATTATTGAAAATATTATATAATACACATACATTACTCATAACTTTTTTCAAATTAACACAGAATTCAAGATAGTTCTTTTATTTTTATTTGCTTGTCGACACAAATTAAAATAAAAGAATTTATCCACCTTCACAAAGAAGACAAAAAAAAAACACCAGTTTTATTGTTCTCTATACTCCGGTTTGTTTTCTACTATACTCGGGCCCAAAATATCCGTGGACTGGTGTCATAAATCATGTTAAAGAAAGGGCCAATGGAGCTTTTCGCTCGCACTTATCCACTTTATGGGGCAATACTAGTGGTGGGCAATGCTTTTTATGTTATTATCGATTTTTTTATAATATTTATGTTTCATAAGTTTTCAATTTGAGTTATTGTGATGAGTTTTTCTACGAGTGTTGAAAATAGCACAATTTGAGGTTATGTAAAATTTTAAGAATATCTCCTTGGGTCTAGCTCAGTGTGTAGTGAGATATCTTATCTTTTGAATGGGCTGTGGCTCAATGTCATTCAAATGGGGAACATTCCAATAAAATGAGAGGATACAGTTTATAGACAATTTATTCAGAAATGTTATACAAAATACAATAATCAGACTGTGGAGGAAATGACATTTAAACAATGGGGCAAAATTTATATGCAGGTGAAATAATAGTATAAACAGATATGTGCCTTGCAGGAGGCGGGCTAGCTTTAATCTCTTAAATAAATATTTCTCAGAATCAACTGATTACCATGCCAGTATGGTGGTGACGGTTAGGACGCTTCGTAGGCCTTATCACTCACCGATTTTACTTAGATTAAATGTTCAATAAAATACCTTTGTATTTATTTAGTAAACCTGAAGATAAACGGAGAATGCCTGCACAGAGGGTGCAGGGTACAGGTGGCGGTGGAAGGACTCCTAATCAGACGATGCCGACAAGAAAACAGGAATGATCAGGCAGGCGACAGCAGAAGAGGCTAGCATGAGTCCGTAGTGGAGGTTGGAGAATTATGTAGAATGATGAGACTGTGATACAATATGTTTGGGGAGCATCGGGTGATGCAATCGGCACCAGGGTTTCGGCGGAGGTTGTCAGCTGTGCTCAAGGTTTTGCCGATGCGCCTAGCACGGTGAGATGGTGTGGATAATGCGAGCTCCGAGTAATCTTTGTGAGACCGGTGATTAAATTGTAATTGATTCATCACAACGATTCTAGCGAGACCGCGTAGAACATGTAATGGCGGTCAGTTACACTTAACAATAATAATAAGATATCTTAGATCACTCGCGGATATGATAATAACAATTTACACAATAAAATGGTAAATCCAATGGTGGATTACGATGGATTATTCCAAACTAATGGCTCTTTGGGTCGAGGCAAGTTATTTATTGGAATTTAAAATATCGGAGACTGTTAGCGCTTAGAGTTCGCCGGGCAGAATGGTGGTTGGGAACAACGTCGGCAAACGAGGAAACTGAAATCTACATTTAATTATTTTTGACGATAGGTACTCAGATATTAAAATAAACCCATGACATTATAGAACTAATTAAATGCTAATTAAAAATCACCACGTGCCGCTATGCATTGACATGCATAATATAAAAATGTGAAAATACAAAGTTATAAAGTATAAAATAACGTCAGGTTGTTTCATAAGTCTTTGCATTTTATGCACTTACAATGATGGAATGCTGTATTTTTCATTTTTTTGGACAATTTGACGTCTATTTGTTAAGTAGTCCTTAAACCACTGTGCCCCTTACGCCTATTTTTTCAAGTTTTTTTTTAGCAATAATAGATGCGGTACGGTGTCAAAAGCTTTTGCAAGATCAAGAAAAATCCCCACGTATTTATTTCCCTTGTCCATGTTTGAGACTATATATTCCACGAGACATGAGGGTATCTTCTGTATTGCGTTTTGATCGGAAACCACATTGTTGATTGGATATAATGTTATTTACATCTAGAAATTTTAGAAACCTCCGTTTAACAATTTTTTTCTAGAATTTTTGAAAAAATACTTAAAAGAGAAATCGGTCTATATATCACTAGGGTTTCCGCTTTTATAAATTGGGCATAACACCAAATCTTTTAGCACGGTTGGAAAGACTCAGGTTAGTTATAAATGCAAATGGTTCGGTCACGTATTTCTTAATTTCTTTTACGAGCTTGGTTGAAATACCATCTTTACCTGGAGCACTGTTAGTTTTTAATTGTTGATTTCATGTGCTGTAGTCGGACTTAAAAATATTGATTTTGATGTTTGTGAATTTAAGCGGACATTATTACATAACTGTAATTCGCATTCTGAGTAAGTGTTCATCTGAAATGTTTTGACCTATTGAGGAGAAGTATTTATTTATATAGTTTAAGATATCAGTCTGATTTTCATCAGTATTTGGAATACTTTCATCATAAACCATTTGAAATACTTTTAATTGGTGAATTCTCTAATAATTTACCAACATTTTCTTGTATTGGTTTTATTTTGTTCTATTAGATTTCTACAATAAAGTATTTTCGCCGTTTTTGTTGAATTATTACAAATATTTCTATATCGCTTATATTGGATTCGTACGTCTATGTTAAAAGGATACTGCTGAACTTTGTTGTGAAGTTTGTTGAAATTAGGCCCTCGGTGATCCATGTTTTTTTCTAGTAGAGTGAGATTTGTAATACATTATGTCTTCGACTTAAGTGATTAATTCATTCCGAAGGTTTTCATGTAAGTCGAGAAATTTTTTGATATAATATGTGTTAGTTTCAAAGATAGGTGAAAATATAATGGACCTACATATATTTAATACGTAAGACAATAATGTAGACGTAAAACATTATTTTTAGAAGTTATTATTTATTCAGATATGTACATATTCATTTCTGCATACATAGTTACATTTAATTACAAACTACTTATTAAAGTACTGGTCCAGTGTTGTTTGCCTTGTAGCCTTTTTCTTTTCTTCATAAATGATAGTATAGCATCATTCACTACTTTTGAAACTTTCGCAAATCGTTCTGGATCAGGGTCTTGACCCATCTTCTTGGTTTCAAATTGGTTCGCTTGTTCATTTTCTTTCTGTTCTTCTGAAAAAGAGTCTTCTTTTCTCAGATCCTCGAGTTCCATCAAAACTTCATTGGTCATTTCCATTGAATAACTCTTAAAATTAAATTGATAAATCCTCTTCTTCCAGATTTAGGTTCAGTTCTTTGGTCATTTCGACCAGTTCGCTAATAACATTGTCAACTTCTTCAGTTTGCATATTATCCTCGGTTAATTTAGGGATGAGCTTATTCCATACGTTACTCATCGTAGATATTGAAATTTTATTCCCGGCATCACCAATATTTTTAATGGCTTTATAAATGTTATACTCTATCCAGAATTTGGTTAACGATTTGCCGTTCTCTCCATCAGTAGCTCTAACTGCCTGCCTAAATGTCTTCCTTAGGTAATACTTTTTATATGTATGAATTACACCTTGATCCATTGGTTGTATTTGGAGGAAGGAACATTATTTTTACATTTTTGTTATAGTCATAAGGTAGATGACCCGGTGCATTATCAACTAACAATAAAATCTTAAATGGTAGGTTATTTTCTTTGCAATATTCTTCTACCTCTTGTATAAAATGAAGACAAAAACAGACTTCAAAAATTTCTTGAGTCATCCATGCTTTTTGATTGAATTTCCAAATTACAGGTAGTGATGATTTGGAAATATTCTTTAAAGGCCCTTGGGTTTTCGCTGTGGTAAATTAAAAGTGACTTAATTTTGCACTCCCCAACAGCATTTCCACCAAGTAAAAGTGTTAGCCTATCTTTAGACACCTTAAAACCCAGCATAGATTTTTATTGTTGGGATATATATGACCGATCTGGCATTTTTTTCCAATATTTCCCAGTTTCGTCCACATTAAAAATTTGTTGGTGCAGGTAATCCTCATTTCTGATGATTTCTGCTAGACTCTTGATAAAATTCGTAGCTCCCTCTGTGTCTGCACTGGCAGCCTCACCTGTCACTTCTATGTTGTGTACTTTATTACGGGCTTTAAATTTTTGAAACCATCCATGGCTTGCAGTGAATGTATGAGTATCAACACTCGTCATTTTTACACTTAAGGTTTTCATAAAGACTCAAAGCTTTCTCTTGTATGAGCATAAGGCTTATCGGTAAATGTTGTCACTGCATCCATATAGCCAATAATTTTTCCATTTCTTCTATTAATATTCCTCTATTCTTGGTAATTATCGTAGATTGCATTGGTACTGATTTTTTTACATGATACATAATTCGAACTTTATTGAGTAAAATTGTTCTAATCGTAGAATGACACATTTTATGAGCATGTGCGATGTCTGCCATCTTTTCACCTTTTTCCTATTATTTTATAATTTTAACTTTGGTTTCCATAGTAATGGCATGTCTTCTTTTATTATCAATTTGAGAATCTAAAGTAGCTCTCTATTTGCTTTGTTAAGTACAAGTTATTCAGCCAACATTATGTGCAAATTATTATATCAAAATTGATATTAATGTGTTGGAGTAGCACTTGCAAGTTATCGAAATTATAATTAATGCTTCGGATGTTGATGTTGAGTAATTTAATTCTTAAATTTTCTTTAATTATTTCTTATCAAGATTCCGGTTCCCTGACTTCTCTCATTTCGATAGGTTCAAATTCTTCTAGGACGTCATTAAAATTAATGTCTTCGAAACCTTTTAACGAAATTAGAATTGTGCGTACTTATTGTGCTAGTGGCATTACAGTTTAGTCTGATGCTTGAGCATGTGTATGAAATGTTACTGGAAATTGTTGACAGTAAATTAAAAAATATGTATTGATTCGTTTTTATTGTTGCTGGCTCCTCTAATGATATGAATTGTCTGTGATGATGCTGAGTTTCAACTTTAACATAATGGGACAACAGCAATAAATAACATTTGTGATTCAATTAAACAAAATGCTAAAAATGCTTCCGACATCAGTTAACAGGCATTTTAAAAAATTGGGAAAAGTGTAAACTTGTGGAATATGGGTAGCTCATAATTTGTCTGAGGTAAACTACGCACATCGAGTCTTAATACGCCAATCGTTAATGATTCGAGAACAGTTTGAAATGTTTTTAAAACATATTGTTACTGGATAATGTATGATATGAAAAGTGGATCCTTTATGTCAACACACAATGTAAGAGGCAATTGTTGGATACCAATCAACCCCCAATTCCTGCATCAAGAACAGGAGTACACCCCAAGAAGATAATGCTATGCATTTGGTGAGATATGAAGGGTGTAAGTCATTATGAATTATTGTATTACGGGCAGACAATTATGACATATTTGTATTGTGCTCAGCTAGATGGTTTGAAAGAGACTCTGACCATAAAAAGACCTACCCTTATTAAATCAAGGATGGGTAATTTTACACCAAAACTACGCTCGAAGATGATATAAAAAATTAATGGATTTTCTTGGGAACTTCTTCCTCATCCACCGTGTTCCCTGGACATTGCCCCAAATGATTTTCATCTTTTTTAATCTCTACAACAACTTTTAAATGGAAAACAATGTTTAACAAAAGCAGATATTAAAATAGACATTGAAGCATTTATTACTTCAAAAAGTAAAAAAAAAATTAAATCAGGTATTAAAAAATTGATTGACAGGTGGAGAATGATTGTAAAAAAAGAAGCTTGATTAAAATTATTACATGTTTTATTTTTAAATGGAATAACCTGGTATAAACAACAGAAATAGTCTAAAGGTTGTAATATAAATAAAAATAAATCTTCAAAACTATGACTCCACTAATACTTAAAACCTAAAAATCCAGATATGTATATATATAAAAAACATCTACAAGCAATAACTAGCATATTTACAACTATATAACTACATTTTTATCAATCGGTGGTCATCTGTGTCGCTGTCATTATCTTGTAGATTTATTATCAACGGCGGTGATTGGTTCCATAAAATAACCTTTTTCAGATTGACCTCTTGCAGCTTGTCGGTGTGTTTTACACATTTCACCCAATCTTTACGAGTAACGTTGTCTATTGAGTCATGGACTAGTTTTTTACGTCTACCATTTTAAATATATTATTTTTGGGTCCAGATCAACTCAATCGGGTTATATTGACAGTGATATGGCGAAATTCATATCACTTTGTGGCCCCACTCGTTTGCCAGTTGATCTAAGGTATAGATATTGGGAGGTTTATTGTTTTTAACTTTCCTCAATAGTTTCTCCTTAATTTTTTTTTCCTGTGCCTGTATTCTTCTTTCTCAATCACTCCTTGTATTTTGTTTTTCTTTGTTGCAGCAGTTGATATCCACTTAAGTACAAGTTATTAAGTTATCAATTATAATAAGTGAGTGTTCTTCAAGCAACTATAAAAAGTTCAAATCCAGCCTGCTCGCCATTCTGCAGCACTTGCTTCTTTATCTGGTCAACAGTAGTCACACTAACACTGCAAATGGAGGCGACAATATCTCGTGGTTTGTTGAGCTACACATCTTCTCTGGATCACTTTTCGAGTTCATCAAAGAACGACAACGCATTGTAGATCACTGGACACTGATATCGCTATCCACTTGACCAAATTACTGTTGTTAAACAAACCCTCCATCTTACTTCAATCAAAGTTCGAAAGAAACTGATTATTTAGCAAATGACAAACGTCTACATGACATATTTATTATAAAACCACGTTGACCAATCAGATAAAAGTGATTTACTGGCTGTGCAGGTTGCATATTATTGTTAAAGATCCGCAGCGTTGTGCATTCCTAGCGACATTATGATTTATGACCAAAGTTCCCTCTTCACCAACTTCACTCGCACGCGATTTGGTATCATAGCGCACAATAAAAAATATAGCGCGCACACAATTTTTAACAATACTTCTTATTCATATGCTGTTTTCTAACGAAGGTTGGCGACCATGTTGACTTATCCTATATAGAATCCCCAACATTTTTAACTTTCCACCTACACTACTAGCTCTGCTGCTTTCTACCTTCCACTGCAAAATATCATATTTTTCATTGCGAAGAATGAAAGAATGAATTCCTTTCCTTGATAGTTCTCCTATGCGTCTTCATTAGTAATGTAGTCAACCCACAGTAGCCTTAAACTGATATGGTAATGTTTTTGTTATTTTCTCCTCCAGCGCACAAATAATAACAGGGGTTCTTGAAATTACACAATAGATATTTTCTGCGCACACCGTGATCCAAAATTAGAAGGAACATTGTTTATGACCGGAGACATCTGAAAGTTTGTGCCCAAGCATAAGTGTCAGTATTTCAAAACAATTAAAATTATAAATACATAGTGTCTACGGGTAGAATATTGATTTCATTTTACAATTCTACTTGTGGATGTCTGCAAACTGCATTATTTTAATGCCTTTTTGTTGCCAAGTGGTATTTCGTCAACTAATGATGCGCGTCCACAGCGCAAGTGCCGGTGTATACCTATACGCACAGCAGTAGTGAATCAACCATATTGAATTGATATGAATAAACTTTTTGTGTCTCAAAAGTTTTAACATTACGCTATTCTGCACAGTAGGCCGATAACATCGAGAGGACTAGATGGTGCCAGGAAGAATGCCAAAAGTTTGTTAAATAATGTAACTGTATATTTTTATTTACACCTTTATTCTCTGACACCTTTCTTTTGTTTTCTTTATTTTAAAAACAATTTGTACACTTTCTGGTCTTGAATTTATTCATAATATTTGTTGTTCTATGGGAAGGTCGGTTCGTGTTCAATTATTATGAATTTGTTTATTCTCACCGGGGAGAAACCACCGAGAGCAAAAAAATCATACAAATATATAATGGACAAAATGAGATCAAAATTATGGAATGTGATGTAAGTAGAATTCGAAGGACAGGATAAGATAAGTGGGACGCGCGTTGACGGTCTGATCGGCTCTAAAGCTTGGCACAGAGTGCAGCAGGTTTGGCTTCTCTCAAACTTTCTCCCTTTGTTCGCGAGTGATGACGTAATGCCGCGTGAGAGAAAGAAGGAAACATATCTGGATGATGCGCGCGGGCCGCTACAGTTCCAGTCATATTTTATATTTTGCACATTCTAATTCATAACTTTATTTTTCCTTATTGCCTTATTAGGTTCCACGCTCTCAACATATGCACACACAAATTAATATTTTCCCTTAAATGAACTGTTTTCTATTTCAATGGTTTTTCATCCTGTTCCATACAGGAAACATGACAAAACAGGGTGGTTCACCAATTCGCGTTTCTTCGGTGGGACAGACGAAATCTGTACAGTGGTGTCCAGAGAAATCCAAATTGTTATCTGGATCGCAACCCAAGTCGAAAAATCTGGGTCCAAGGTGATAGCATGGTCGAGGCGAAGAAGAAATAAAAGTCCTGATGTGTATGCTCAAGGCATGCAGCGGTGAGAATGGTCTCTCTCGGTCGCTGGCACCCGTATTTATTGTCAACCAGCGGGACCCAGGTACGCTAGCCCTTTGTCCTGCGCCGGGCCAATGGAGTGAGACTTTTACTCTTAACCCCGCCCCTGATCGACTCTGCGCCTCCGCCGTCTAGCAGTCAGAGTCGAAAACTTCCAGCCATTTCAGCATCGCAGCGTACTCTGGCTGGCAGAAACAGGTTTTTTGGTATGTTTTATTAGACTATTGAACTATCCTTATTCTTAGGAATATCACAGGCATTTCATTATTTTATTTATATACATTTACTTGCGATATAACACTTTTGAGTGACCACATACCATTTCACCGTAGAGGTAGACAGAGAGGATAGAATGCCACACTCTTCTGTCTTGATACACAATTGTCACCTCATCCAGATTCATACATCTCATACAAGCTCGCCGATTATTGAGGCTTCTAACAGGACCATCCTCCAGTATCTGGTTTACCAAGTCTTCCGCGGACGTCCTTTACTTCTGGTGCCGTCAACACATGCGTCATATATCTTTCTTACCATTCATTCCTCATTCATCTGTTCCATATAACCAAACCACCTAAGTAATCATTTCTTAATCTTACTCACTATACTAAGATCAGGTTTACATTCTTTCCTTATTTCTTCATTATTTACTCTGTCATAAATGGATTTGCCACATATACATCTAAGTGATCCCATTTTCACTGCATTCAGTCTACTTTTGTTCCCCTTCTGCCAGCTCCAGGCCTCACTTCCATACATCAGTGTCGGTACCAGGACTCCATTGAAAACCGCTAGTCTTGCCTCAGTTGACGAGTTCCCATTAACTATAATTCCATTCAAAGCACCGTTCACTTTATTCCATGCAGTCACTTAACTCTACAAACTCCATAAATACATATCATCAAAATGATACAATGAGAGTGTTGATGGCATCAGGAATAGAGGATGTCTGCGGAAGATTTAGCATGACCAGGTAAACCAGCACTAAAAGTTGATCTTGTTAGAAGCATTAACAATCCGACGAGCGTGCATGAGAAAATGTATGAATGTGGCTGAGGCGGGTGTAGTGTGTCAGGATAGAAGAATGTGGCGCTTATCCTCTGCTTACCCCTGCAGGATGGTAGTTAGTTTATTAGTTACAATTGTATATTAATAAAATAAAAATTTATGTGACAATATAATTTTTTCTAGGGTCATTTTGGGGGTCTTTGTCATAGGCAATAAATACCATTTCAATATCCGAATGCACCATTCATATATCAACTGGAAATGCCGTATCGACAGATTGCTTACGGAGATAGACTGACAAATTCAAGGTGGCAAACCTTTTTTGAACTCTCATCTCAAAAAAAATCTGATATTTTAGTTTCAAAAAGTGGCGTGTGCCATATGAAAAATTAATTTTTTATACTTTGGTCAAATTATAGATTGTTACCATTTCTGGTTTAGCCTTTTCCTTTGAATGCTCACTCGGTCTGTCACTGTTGGAATCGTTTGAGCTAATAACATATTCTTATTATTCTTCCAGCCATGAAGCAATAGTGCCGACTGTATTAGAAATTATTAAATTAAAAATTGATAGTTTTTTCGATAAAAATAGTTTTAAAAATTGCGTCGTAAAAAGATACTTACGTTTTTAGTGGCTCAATGAGCGGATCCTTCACGGCTGCGAGACGCATGCAGATAACTCTACGTAGCATGGTTGCTTGGGTATCGTTTCTAGTTAACATCCCAGAGTTGTAGAAGGTACACGGGGGGGGGCAGGGGGGAGAAGCAACATTGGTGAGGGGTACCCTCATTACGCCATTGCTCTCGGGGCAAAATCATTTTCAGAATGTCGTCAATAAAAATATTTCTAAATAAATGTGTAATGTAATAGATTCTTCTCTATATATTCCCTATAAATATATTTGAAAAAGTCCACTGCTGTCTATATTTAATCTTATATTGTTCTAATTATACACTCACTGTCACTATCGTGTCATTTTCACACACGTGGCCATGTGCCGCCAGCTGCGGATTGGAGCCCGCCCTTGATCCAAGTCACGGGCGCAGGCTCTGCAGCTTCGCTCGTGCCACGCGCTTTCACCACGTAGTTTCCGCCGTCGCGTCCGAGGCGAGGTCTTCAGATGTCCTCTAGGAGGCATAGCAGCTTAATGGTAGTCTGTATCTCTCGGGAGCAATGCAAGAGAGCTTCCTGGGCCCGTAAACTACCCTTCGCTCAGCCGTGAATACCCGTTTTCAGTGCGATGTAAGAAGGGTTGGCGTTACCCACGCGTAGTATTAGACTTTATACTTATATTTTTAAATTTCCCGCGAAACGTAATAAACGTCACATGCGAGGCACGGGCATAATACTTTAAAGCCGATATCCCAGTTTTATAGAAGGATTCGTCGAGATCTTCAAAATACTATTCCACAATGGCTGTGGCACTCGAATATTTTTTGAAGTTAGGAAAGAGGTAAAAGTCTGATGTGACTGGAAGCATACTGGAAGTCGAAGCCAGTAGTAGCTTTCAGGGCGGCCATTACATCCTTTATGGTGTGAATCAACGGGTGATTGTTACTGGTGAAAGATTACTATAATTGTCAGCATTCCGGGTCCCTTTTTGATTTCTTCTCTCCAATTCAGTTATTAAGCGCGGAGTAATGTCTATGATAAGAGATATAGTACTGTCCGTTTGTTGTTTTACCCTTGTCCAAATAGTCTATGCTCTTTCAATTTCAGTGAATCCCAAAAACCCAAGTCCATTGCCTAACCAGTTGACAAAACAATATATGTACTCCTTTATCAATGAACAAAACTGACATAGCCTTTTCTTTTATTATCTATGCATAGCCTTCTTGAACCGCTACGCTATCACTGTGGTATGGTTGGGTATGGTCGTATGGTGGATCCAGGTGTCATGCATACAGTGGCGTAACTATGCCAATGCAGTGCATCGGGCCCACGTTAGTAGGGTCCAAAAGGTCTGCGTCCTTTGGTATCAATACGATACGTTTGAGAGTATCAATATTTTTCCCAGCTCTAATATTGACAAATAATTTATAAATTCACCACAGCAATAAATGAAATTATATTAATCATTTCTCGTGAGTATTTTTTAAGAGGACATCTGAAAGTGGGGACCCATCCTTACCCGGGACCGGTTTAGAAGATAGGGCTCCTTATCAGTCCCACTCATCAAAACGCGATTAATAAAACAAATGTGCAAATAATTTCTTAAAGTATATAAAACGAAAGTTTTATGTAATTATAATCAATTATCGCGTAATTTAAATTTAAGTGAAGTCTTTATTCGATAATAGTTATCAACATAAATCCATAAAGTGTTAGTATAATTACGTTGAAAAGATACATATAGAAATTACATAAACTCATAAATATAAAATAATATTACCGTATAAACTTAGAAGTCATAAATATACATAATTTAAAAAAAAATTATAGTTTTGGTTAATAGAAAAAACAAACAAATAAACTAAAATACGCAGAGTAGATGATATTATAAAACATTCAACATTATTAATATATACAGAGTAGATATATTATAAAATAGAGTACAAGGTAGCCATCAAGAACACTCCCAGAGTGGGAAGACGAGACACAATGATGCCTCCAGTTGCAGACTAACGGAGTTACATACACGCTGAGATGCAGATGGTCGGGAGAATAGCGCGTACGAGGGAGGCAAACCATGGGTGCCCGTTCCCCTGTGCACGCAAGATAAATTAAAATAATGCAATGTAAATTTGTTTGATAGAGTGAAAAACACTATCCATGTATTACGAAAACACATGAAAATATCATCGATATACAGGGTGGTCCAAAAAAAGTGAGAACATCTCGTAACATACGAGTTATTTTAAAATATAATATAATTAATTATAGTTCTTAATGTAATTTTTTTGCACAATATTTAGCTAATCAGAAATCATCAAAACACGCCATATTGCATAATCTACTGGGTTTAAATCTTGGTTGTTCAGTGGCCTGGCTTGATGAAACAAACATTCTCACGACGAAGAAAATTGATTGTATTTCTGGCTGTGTGAGATGGAGCTCCGTCCTGCTGTAATGTCTAGCTATACTTCAGGCTTTGTTTTGAAACTCTTTGATCATTTTCCTAGCACCCAACGTTTTTGAATTCGCAAATTTTTGATCAGAATACGGTCTTCTGCAGTGATTTTTGTCATTCTGGGCAACAATTTGAAAAAACCAAATTAATAATCAAAGATACCGACCGGAAATTGTCGAAATAAAACGTAATATATGTAAATATATAAGTAAGTAAATGAGTAAACTATTTAACTAAATAGTTTAACTAATTTTTATGTAATTATATCACATTTTACGAAATGTTCTCCCGGTATGTAATGTACACAGAGTAGCACCCCACTAATATTACGACAGTGGGTCCCCTAACCAGACCAGACTAGACCAAATCCTTGTCTCGCCGTAAAGCGATGCAACGATCTTTTTCAGTAGCTAGTACAATATATCAAAACAAACATTATTTTCATTATTGTCTGAATACTAGGTATTAGCGCGTAGTAATCATATTTTTAATATATTCAGAGGATTTTTGCACCGGGGCCCAATGCCTTTTTCCATTCTACATTGGACCCATTTTTTTTTAGTTACGCCACTGCATGCATAGTAAAAAATCATACCACGAAATGACCGGGATTAGCATCAAATATGGCCAAACACTCGTGAAGTGCACACGAACACGTTTTTATTCCGGAGTCAGAAGCCTTGACAAGCCATAAAGGATAACAATGTACCTATGCAATATGTTTTGCGCAGGGTCCTAAAAAGTTAGAACTTACCTATACTAAATTTGCTTTAGAGTGCAGGATTGTATAGAGAACAGACGGACTTACAATTTTATAAACATAGATAGATACCGATAATCCCAGAAATGACGGTACAGTTTTTTAAAAAATTGCATTGAAGTATGGCCAGCGCAGCCTCGAAATATGGAACGAGTATCGCGGGTCCCGCTGACCTGAAACTGTTCAGCTACTTTGTAATGTGCAGTTGTGCTCTGAAGGGATGGCGTAGTAAATATATCCAGAAGTAATGGATGGATTTAAATTAAACAATGTTATTACTATACTCGAGTTTATTAGTATTAATACTCATTTAATACATCATACCGTACTGTGATTGGCGGAAATTGAACACATCGCAATTCTGCGAGTATCATATCTATCAGATGCCAGATGGCGATAAGCTTATCGCTTTAGCTCAGAGGCGGACCGGGCCGTTGGGACGCCGAGAATTTTCCTAGCGGAACTTCTCTGGTTTCTGAGCCTGAGACTGGTCAATAAGAATACTAATCAATAATAAGAAGTGTGAATCTACTATACACGAGTAGACTATATTATATGTAGAACTTGTAGAATCACCAAATGACTACTGCGCATGAGCATCTCCGGCGGTTTGTTTAATCGGATGGGCGCAAGAGACACCGAACCAAAAAAATAAATAAAGCTGCTGCTCCAAGAAAAGAGGCCTGTTCGTATTCAACTCAGTTCCAGTCCGGCCTTGCTAACACGCGATATTAGCGATAAAGTCAATCTGCACTTTTTGTATTTTAGTGTTAAGATGTGATATCATTGGTCATTTTTTTGATACGATTCATCAATTATCCTTTAATTAAAGATAATACGAGACAGTTCCATTTGGGTATTTGTGAGTGCTGGTCTTTGAAGACAGGTAATTAATATTACATTTTAGTTTGTTCTATTTTTTGACATTAATTGAAAAGTATTCAGGATCATAACCAGCAACTTGAATTTCAAAATGTTTCCTTTCAGCGCTGCCGCGTTTTCTAATAGTCATTTTAAAAATACTTTATTAGATCACTATAAGATGGCCAGATTAATTTTGGTTTTAACAATATAGTGTACAATATTCGATAATATTAATAATAGGCATATTGAATGAACATTTTAATAAACCCAGTAGGTACCTACCTACCTTGTAAATTTACCTAACAATTATTTTACTTTAGATTAAAAATTCACCTCCGTTTTTAAATCTTTAGGAAGAATATCAAAATATATATTTGGGCTGTGCTGGTTATTGTCATATTCCCGAGCGATCTATTATATTTTTAACATTTTGTTTGTATTTTATTATCATTAAAAAAGTATTCCATGTCGCGAGACATTCGGACATTTTCCGAAAAATCCTCCAGAAGGGTTGACGAGCATAAATGAGTGTGCAAACTCGGCCATCCAGGAAAATCGAGATTGGCTGAGCATTTTCTGAATACCAGCCACCATTTTGCATTAGAACCGAAAATACTAGGAAAGCCCAAAAATCATCACGCACATCTTGCAAAGGCGGGATTCGGTGAACATGACAAGGATGACGGTCTGAAACCGAATACTTCGGGGTATCCAGCGCATCAAAACCAGCGCAGATAGCCAGATGGTGATCTGGCAATAGATGGAACATACACGAGAAGACATGCCTGTGCATAGACACGACCTGCTATCAACGCTGTATTGCAAACCAGTTTCGACGCGGTAGTGCAAGCCAATACTTAATTATGACACCGATACTCTCAGACCTGATGATGAACGCTGCAATGGGATCCGAAATGTCGGCCAGAGAAGTCAGATACCCACACCAGAATAGGCCAGAAAACTCTACGCGGAAGATTCTGAACGGCCGTGAAAACCTGAGAACATTTTTGTCATCTGATTAGTTGAAATCGGTTACATCCAATATTTAGGAAATTCATTCATTTAACCTTTTTTTAATACCCGAATCTTTTAATTTAACCATTTATATTTTTGAAATGTATTCTATGACAGTTTTGCAGCTTATTGTTTACAAATAAGCAAATATAAAATACGTGGTAACATTACCAATCCATTAACAGTAACATTACCACAATCAATATTGTAGATAATGGTAATATTGTTCCTATGATTTTTTCTTAAGGAAAAAAAATATTTGACTAATTCAGTTTATTTCTCCGCGAATTCAATTTGCTGTGCGATGTGCGATGTGCAATGTACGAGTATAATACATCAATACAAACAATATTTGGAGAAAGGAGCGGCGCGACCTTAATTTTGATAAGACATCTTTGCACCTCAACTATCGTTAATATTATTTTAATTAAAACTTTTGTGCGCCAACTTTGTCGGGCCGCGTGGTTTCCTTTATATCGATAACAAAAATAAAAGCTGAATATCACTTTGCGAACAAATGGTCGTTTTAGGTTTGACAAATAAATTATGTTTATGAATGATTATTTATTTTGTACATAAATTAATATTGTAGTATTCTGTGCTACATTCTACGATCTTTTGTTTGCTCTATACAGATATCAGAACCCATCTAACTCGATGATTGTAATTGTAATCGAACTTAAAGATTGCGTTCTGAGGAAGAAACAAAAGATTCAGTGGCTCCAAATTAACATAATTTAAAAGTCACATTCATAAAAACTAGAGAAAATCACAATAACTTGAAACATGGCGCAAAAATAATGTACATATGTATATATATATTTTTAATTGTCATAAAGTTCATTACAAATCGCAGAATAATGTAATATTAGAGTGATTGTATTCTACGTGACGCCACTCTGCACACGAGCGCCCGCGGTAAATGGTGTTTCGGAACATATTTATTACATATTAAAGATTTATGAAAATGTAACGTAAACTAAGAAACCGACTCGCAGCTAGTACAGAATTAATATCGCTGGCCGACAGGATTTGATCTTGTATGCTGTATGCGGTGATGATTCACAGAACGCATTTCGAAACAAATCTCATCCATGGACATGCGCCGTAACACCCGGTTTTACTTGGCCTTGATGGACTCAGCTGATCTTGAGTTTCTTTTTTACTTATTACCCGAAGCTGTTTTTTAAATAGTTACGTTTGCTTGGCCCTTTGTATAAACTTTAAAAAAATATGAAGCGCGAGCTTTTAATTTTTTAAGTACCTGGGTAACTTAAAAGGATTATATATTAATCATTAATGATTAAAAAAATATGTTTGTGATTCTAATTTTTTTATATTTAAACGGCGGCTGTTCCGTACAGGAAACAAGACTAGATTGTTCAGGCGTGATTCGCCGGTTCGCTCTGGCGGCTCGAACGTCGATGTCTGCAGCGGCGTCCAAATCGTCGTCCAGTGTAGTCGCAGAGTCGTAGAAATCTCCAGGTTCAGTCCAATGTCACAGCTAAGTCAAGAATGTCAAGTCGGAAATCCAGTGTAGATAGCAGGGTCGAAGTGGAGATAAATGAAACACGATATTCTTTGAAGAGTCCAGCGGTGCGAGATGCGAATGGAAAGGGAATGATTTCTGCAGCCGCTGGACCATTATTTATTTGACAAAAATATCTTTGGGACCGTAAGGCCCTCTCCCCCCCCCCCCCCCCCGTAAGGCTGGGATCTAATCGGGCGGCGTGGCCAGTCCGCCACCCCGATTCGGTCCAGCGCCGCCACCCCTTGGCGGCCAGACTCCAAAACTCGGGTCATTTTTTCTCTCTCAAGAACAGAACTCAAGGGCAGAACTCTATTTTCTCCGCTAATTCTTCTCTCACTTTTTCCTTTCTAATTTCTCAGACATCGCGAGTATTTTATTTTACAGATCCCCCTCGCAATGCCTGATAGACCTCACCTGGAGCGATGGCCCGGGGAAATAATTATTGCACCTTAAACTTAAAAAATCCATTTTTACAATCTAAATTATTTTTAAGGCGCATAATATTATCTCCGGGCGATCGCTCTTTCCAAACTCTTTTTATTATACATATTAAAATTTACATGGCATTTTTTCTACGCTAGTTATGTCAAAGAAACAAAAGCATGATCTTCTTGTTTGGCGGTGGGCGGAGTCCCGCGGCGGCCCGGTTTCCCCTCCACCCGGCGGTCCGCCGAGCGCACGGGCGTAGGGTTCCCAGTTGCGCGGAGTGACGGGCGAAATTTTCCCGTGAAGCGGGAAAGATGGACTTTCGCATTGACCATTTCTCGGGCCGCGATAATCGTGCCCCGCGGACCCGTAGCTGTGCGGAACAGCGCCATTAATTTAATATACACTTAATAACTATATTTTAAATCAATTATTTTATTTTTTAAGGAGAACACATTATTATTGTGAAGTTGCAGTTTTTTCAGAACATAGTTCTGTGCGATTTTAATACAAATTAAATGTTTCAATTAGAAAGATACAGAAAAAATCTATTTATCGAAAAAATATTTTGGTTGCTATCGGAATTCGAATATTAAAAAAAAAAAAAATGGAATAACAGATGTATCAATTTGAAAAAGCTGCAACATAAAATATAGGTTCGAAAATTTGTCGTCAATTTACACGGTTGATGTGGCGTAATGGTAACGCATTCCCCGGTAGCAATCAAAATATTTTTTTCTGTATATCTTTCTAATTGATACATGTAATTTGTATTAATTATTTTATTTTTATTCTAGGAATCCCTAATTTATTTTCTATTCTATAAGTCTACACTACCTCCCTTATCCACTCCAATTTCTTTCTTCATCATCATCTCTTACAAATTCATTTTCCAAAACTAATACCGATATAGCTATTTCATCCCACTATTTATTTTGGATAATACTATACTGAGTTAATTGGTGGGGGCCTGATCTCAAGTAATTTATTTTAATATATTAAGTGGTGATAGTGTGGTGATATGACAGTAATACGAGGACTGGGAGTGCTGCTGTGGAAGCAAGCTCGAGTGCGCTACAGGCGCTGGCTGCTGAGCGCACTGGAGCAGCTCGGGGCGGTGATTCCACTGGCCTTGGTACTAGTGTTGGTAATGATGACTAAAATGCGCTTCATTACTGCACCCTTCCACTCGCAGCCTCAGTCTATCTCAGATATGTGGGAGTACGCGCCCCCCTTATCTCTGCTGTGGGCGCCTGCCCCTTCGCCATTCTTCGAGGACATCATGACTCGCGCTGCACACAAATTGCATCTTTCTAGCAACGGTAATCTTATAAATTTCTAATTTTTCTTAACATTACATTTTTATACTGCACAACGAGATGCGTAGGAATATATTCTAGTATCAAAATTCACGAGCTATCAACAACATCTGATGCAATCGAGATTTATATCTGCAATATACAATGTCACTTTTCCGGCAAAATCATAATTTATATAATTGTGGCTGCTTAGGACTGATTTTGGCAGTAAAATTCCAAAGCTGGAATGCAATGCATCTCCACGATGACTGGTATCGGGTGTGACCAAACTGCTTGTTTGAAATAATTTGGCAGTGAAAACACTGAAAACTCAAGGATGCTATTTTAAAGCTTAATTATTTTTTTAGATTTGACAGGGTTTGCGAGTGAAGAAGCCTTGCTGAAAGAGAAAATAAAAGAATTAGAAGGAGACCACAGAATGATTGCTGTAATTTTTCAGGTATTGTCAAGCTTACATTTTTACTCTTTTATATCTCCATTCGAGATGTGGACTTTGACATATTAAACTCTCATCTAAATTTGGTGTAAAAGAATCATATGTTTGTTTGTTCGTCTGTAAAACTAATATCGCCCTTATCAACAAACAATCCACAATTTTTTCATTTAACATTACTAGATCACAACATTGACTCTCAGATTAATAAAGTGATTTTCCTCAGAACACCAGTAGCTCTGAGGAACCGGAAACCCTGGCTTATCGACTGCGATCCTCATACTTTTTCGATACTTCCCGGACATCTCCTCTTCTCCCTTTCCCTGGGCACAATACGGATTACGGTGAGAATGATTCACTGATGATCTCAATTCACACATGACATAACCATTTAAAAAAAAAATTATAAATAAAATTTTAATCTTGAAAGAGAACCGAATCGACTTGAACGACTAAGACAACTTGACAACAGTTTATTAGGGCAATAGCAAGTTGGTAGAGTGCTCGCCTGTTTCTCTGCATATATACACCAAACTAATAGAGGTGACTGAGATCTAGTTTAGTTGCAGGTTACTGCAATATATATTTGGTAGTATTTCTAACGCATGAAAAATTTTACCAGGGTATCCACTGATTAAACATTTCCTATGTTAAAAATAGATAATCATGAGATTGATAACTTTAACAGACACAAAAGCACCTGGTGCTACTTCACACTTGTTATATTGTGGTGGTATTTTGATTCTTCACGTGACAATAGTTCTATAATATGTATATTCTTCTGTCCAACCAATCTGCATTTGGTATTTGCCATCACTGGTCTGTCTTATTATATATAATATACTTTTTGGTTTATTGTATATGGTACATAACATAAAAGAAAATAATAAATAACAAACTAATTTGTTAAATTTAATTTCCAACAAAAGAGTTACAAATCAGTAATAAAGAAAATAAGTACTTAATCAATATATGTATTCTACAAAAATATGGATTCAACTTTTAATCATCAATTCTTGATGTTTTCCATATAAGTGACACAACACGGAATGTTTATAATCCGACAGTTGCCTGAAATAATCTACAGAATTTTTATTGATATAAACATTGACCATATTTTAAAATAAACATTTATTTTATCCGATACGACTACTATTTGAAAGGTTGCCCTATTCCAGGGTAGTGAGATAAGCCATTGAAATTTAACTTAAGTTGAAAATAAAAGCCTGTGTGAGCAAAAAGAAATGTGTTCACAAAACACATTTACATCAATATTCTTACTAATATATATTTTAAAACTAATCTAACAGTAGGTACTAGCGAGTAAATTGTATGTAAATGCACAGATCGAAAGGATATATTTTTATTATTATTATATCTATTCTGATTCTAATTTCAATACAAATGAATGAGAAAATGGATTGGACGAAATTGCTGAGAAGATGATACATTTGTGATGACTTGTTAAAAAATGTTTCCACACATAAGAATACATCCAAATAAAACATGTTATCTTACTTTGCTAGGTTTTCTACCATAAATTGTAATGGATTTATACATACACATATGTATTATATCACATATGTTAGTCTTCATGTGTTGTCCATAAAGTATATTTTCAAAAATAATTCAAAAAATTATCATCATTAGCATTTTGGTAATTAAATACTGTATGAAAAAGTTTCAAAAAAATATATTTGTATAAGATATTTAAGATAAGAATTGTGACATTTGTTCTTTAATCGGGTTTGTTCTCTATTATCAGGTCAACAGTATAACTCCTTTGTCAGCATCCAAGTGGCTATTGATTTAGCCTTTATAGAAAAGAGGGCGGGAAAAGAGGTCAACATGGTAATAATTGCATTTTTGTATATTTCCTTATTTGAATTAATGGTCCGTGTCCACGGAAGAGGGAACAGAAAATAACTCATTCTGAACTTGAAATAAAATTCAAGTAATAAAATAAAATAAAATGATTTTTAAAGAAACCCAAACAAAATACAATGGTTTGTCTATGAGGTGAAGCAGGGCGAACCAGAAAAACATTATGCGCAGGGGTGGTTATAGTACATGTGTCAGATATGTATTGTGTATTTTCTTTCAATTGGCTTTGTAATATTTTTCTGCCTACATATAGTATGTATGGTTTGACAGTTTCATCTATGCATAAGGTTTCATGTGCTCATATATGAACATAGTTCCGTGAAGTTAACCGTTAGTTAAGCTTTAGTTTCCGGCACCTCTTTTAAGGCAAAAATCTGACAAATTTATAAATTATTGTATATTTTATATATATTATACTTTTGATGTGATATCAGCTATAATAATAGTCGCAAAAATATGAATTGAAATATTGTCTACGACAAAAACCAGCCCATGGCAGTAGAACAGAAGAAAATCTACTGTCATCTAATGGTCATTTGAAATTATTCATTAACTAGTTTGTTGTAGTCATTCAGCATCCAAGAGTTCCCATATCCGGCTTACCAAGCAGACGGATTATTGTGGAGTGTATTCAGCATCCTGCTTCCCCTATCTGCTGCGCTGGGTGCCGTGCTACTGCTAGTCATCACTGTGGTGCGCCTCGTGGCTGAGAAGGCCAGTGGCATTAAGGTATCACCACACTTCATAAGATATGATTAATAATTTGTGGGACTCATTATGTTGCTTGATACAGAACTGTAATTCTCCAATATCATTAATTGACACAGCGGTTACTTTGTGGTGTAACATGATTATTTTAATTTTCCCAACTAAACTTTGTTGTATCAGGTTATAACTAAACTAAAACAGTATTGTAATCTATTCGGGCAATAAGGCGGGGCTTGAGAAGAGGAGGGAGGTTTCTCAGCTGGTTGATATCTCGATGATATATTCTGTATATTTACAGGTACGGACAGGCAACTAGATTCATTTCTCTCCTATATCAACACACTACACAAAAACATTAAATTCACTCTCGAAAAGTGCAAAGATAATATTATATATAGTTTATATTTCCTGGGATTGGAATTGTAATTCTCTATTAAAGTTAATAATAATAAATTAACATTTAATATTTACCGGAGACCCACATACACTGATACTGTGATCCCTGCATCGTCATCTCATCCCCATGCACACAAAATGGCCAGCTTCCACTCTATGCTAAACCAATTGATTAACATCCATTAAGTGCTATGAATTAAAAATAATGCAACAACTTGCAATTAATAATGTATTTAATCGTGAGTTAATTGATAAAATGCTAAAATCAAAAATTAATAATAAAACTCACGGAAACATATTTGTACACAGGACAAAACTTACTTCATTAAAAATACTCATTAGCGGAAAATATTACATACTAGTCCAATTTCCTATAAAATTGCTGATAATTTCTCTTTGCATATAAAACATACGTTTTACAACAACATCGGAAAAATTCTACCTAATTCAAAAGCAAACATTAATATATTAGAAAAAACAGAATACAGCGGTGCCTCGACATACGAGTTTTATTCGTTCCGTGATGAAGCTCGTAACTCAAATTACTTGTATGTCAAATCAATTTCCCCCATTGAAATGAATTGAAATGCCATTAATGCCTAAAAATTTTTTTTTTTTACATGTAATAAGATAAGACAAACCACACCATCAGCAGCTTCTCCATATTTTCATGGATAGATGTTCGCTGTTTATAAATTATTTTAACGCCCTTTGCTGGCCTTTATCTACTCTTCTGCTTCAGTATGATGCAAATTGTAGAAGTGCTACGCTCGTACTGCTTCGCCAAGTCGACTACAAGCACACCTTGCTCATGTTTTTCGATACTTTATTTCTTTAGTTCAATGCACATCATCTACTTCTTCTCTCGTAATCCAAATTTTAGCTCTCAACTCAAAGCAAAAAATCGGCCGAGAAACGGCTCGTATCTTGAAAAACTTGTTTGTTGGAACACTCATAAGTCAAGGTACCACTGTATATGAAATAACTTATGAAGATTGAGATAAAAAATATATAGGTCAAACCGTGAGATATCTAAATACGAGAATAAAGGAACATCGCCACTGTTTAAAAAATAACAACTTCTCGGAATTTTCTAACCACATACATTTTAATACTCACAATAAAACTATGTACTACACAAACGTTGGGTTATTTTCACTACTAGTTTCGAGGTGCAGTCCCTCTCATCATCAGGTGATAACTAAACTAAATACAGAATTATAGTAGTGAAAATAAGCCAATGTGTATGTAATACAAAGTTTATTGTGAATATTAAAATAATCATCTTGTTACACCACAAAGTAACCGTCATGTCAATTAATGATACTCTTATACTAAAACTTCTCCACTCGGTACCTTATAAAGGATTAATAAAGAACAATTTAGAAACCGTTGAAAGACAAAATAATTTAAAATCGGAGAAAACACTAATTAACAATATAACATTCCCTAACACTTTACCTTCACTGTCCATATTCCCGTTAATGACCGAAACCTCCCCTCTGTTCTCAAGCCTTGCCCTATTGCCTGAATAGATTACAATACTGTATTTAGTATAGTTATCACCTGATTATGAGGACTGCACCTCTCGAAACTAGTAGTGACAATAACCCAACATGCATGACGTGTATGTAGTACAAAGTATAGTTGTGAAAATTACTGTAATTCTATATTGGCCGAATGAAATTTTTCATTTTTTTGGTTTAGAGTATTTATAGTTTCTAATGATCAAACAATGGCTTATGGAGATGGAATTGTGTATATAATTGTGACTTCCTTTTCCAATCGTACGATTTGGTGCTATAACAGTTTGAGATGCTTTTATTTAGCTATAAAATTGTTTAAAATACATAAATAATAAAATTTCAGGAATTGATGAAGATGATGGGAGTGAGCTCCAACTTGCTATGGACATCGCACTACCTAAACTGTCTCTCCCTGCAACTCCCGGTCATCGCTGTGCAAATGTGCCTCCTGAAAGTCGGGACCGTTCCTCTGGTACCTGCCAGCGATACTCTGATTCTGATAATATCACTCTTCCTCTACATTAACTATGTTATATTTTTTGCATTTGCGTTCAGCACATTCTTCTCGAGACGTGAGTATATAATTTTTACTTACTGACTAGTTGAGTGATTTTAAATCTGGATTTTATTTTATATTGGGAATAGTTTTTATAAGGTCAATCTATAAATATGATCATGGTCAGCCATGTTACAAAGAAACCGTGAACACAACATAATTGTGCTCTCTTTAGCTAGCTTGGGAGCATAAATGTCTGACAAATGTCACATATTAATTGAAATTTTACAGAATCGAAAAGTATTCTTGATAAGAAATTTTCTTACATACAAGAATTATTTTTATGTGTGGACAGTCAGTACCACAAATTCTATTTAAAAATGTATTAGAAGGGAGCCCACTTTTCAAACACTTTTGTTCCCAAATATATATAAATTCTAATACAGTAAAATCCCGTTTATTGGAAATTCGCCACAAGTCAAAGTTTTGGAGGAGAATGTTGTCCCTCTGGAAAGTTTTCATACTAAATTGTACTTATAAATCGAATATCGTTATTTTTAATTAAAAATGGCGCAAAAAGATAATCCATTATAATCGTTTTTTTTAAATAATGTGATTTGTTTTAAGTTATATTTTTACAACTTGTTTTTATTTTTAAATATGTGGATAATAGTTATATATAATCACGTCGAGTTGTAATGAAAACAGTTAGCATGTAAAAAAAAATCATTATATTTGAAATTTTTATTTTCATTATCGTAAGTCGTTATTCAAACTTTTTTCATGATTTTCGGTCTCTCAACTTCGAATAAACGGGATTTTACTGTACTATTAATTGTAATATGAAAACCAGGGATTGACTGTTTACAAAATGTACTTTTAAAATATGACTTCTCCTTCTGGTTCCTGTCTGTTCGGTAGGACGCAGCAGCAAAGACAAATGCTCAGCAGGTCTCAGTTGGGAATATATTCTAAAATATATATTATTATAATATATGTAAACGTTAACAAGAAAAAATATTTTTAAAAGAGAACATTCTATTCACAAAATGCTAGCCTAGTATGTGGTGGTGTTGCAGCGCTGCTGGCGAGCGTGATAGCCTCGGTGGTGTGGGTGGTGACCATGATTGTAACCATGATCCCTGGTCTCACTAACTCTACCGCCGCCACATTGGCCCTCTCCTTCCTGCCCAACATGCCCATCTTCTGGATGTACCAGGTTATTGGGATAAAAGAGATGGTCGGTAAGGAGATTGCATTACTTATTTCTATCTAGTCATTCCACGTGTACCTGACTTAGCAGTTTTAAAGATGTATAACAATCTAGCATAACTGGCGAATACAGTATATGCTTAGATTTTTGCAAAAGGCATGTTTTCCAGTCAGTGCCGACCCTAGCCTAAGTGGCGCCCTTGGGCAAAAAATTTCTGAGCGCCCCGCCCCTATCCCAAATAAAAATTTGTTAAAATTGTGTCACAATTAAAATTCGATGTATTTAGAAAACTAGCATACATATGAAAACAAAAATCATGTAGCCGCATGAAGGACCTTGAGATGAAATGTAAAAGAATATATTGTAAAAAAAAAAAGAGAAAACATATTAACTTTTCGTTTTTTATATTCGTATTATGATGGCTTTTTTTTAACGTTGCAATTTTTCTTGGACATTATAGATGAAGAAAATAATTTTTTAAAATCACATAAAGACTAGATCAACTATTACAAAAATTTGTTAAAATTATGTCACAAATTCGCCGTATTTAGAAAACTAGCATACAGATAACAAAAATCACGTAACCGCGCGAAGGACCTCGAGATCAAACGTGAAAGAATATATTTAAAATAGCTTAATTAGAGGGGAAAATAAAACTTAACCTATAGAGTACAGATGAAAATGATAATCGCGAAGTTGTGAGATCGACCAACTGCTAGAGAATATATTTTAAAAAAGTATTTATAAATATTGTAAAATAAAACAGAATTGGCGTGAAAAAAAACCTAATCTACAGATGAAAACAATTGTGTACCCGCATGATCGGAGACATAGATAATCGGAGAGAAAATAAAAAAAAGCTTGCCAGAAAGCAGAAAAATAAAACGCAAAACCATAGATAAGCGCAAAACTCAGAAGTAAAAATCGAGCAAAAGTACACACACTTCTAGCCTTGCATTGCAGGCGCAAAAAATAAAGGCGCGTTACAAGCAGGATGCAGGTTTTTAACGTTGATTCCTGGACGTCAAACAACAGCAAGTCTCAAGGAATAAAGAAAAGACATGAGTTCCTGACCACAGTCAAGTGTACCTGATTTTACTTCAGTTCAAACAATACAATTATTCATCCATATTTTGTTTAATAAGACAATTAAGACTATAATGACAATCTTTGTTCGCAAAAAATTCTTTGTTTGGCTTTTACTGTTCCACGTTTGATTTTTAACTATCGGTCATTGTTGGCGCCTGCTGATGATTCACCGTGATTAGATTTTTAAATTACTGTAATAACTGCCTCTTGTCCTTATCACGTCACTTTGGCATCGTCTCAATCCTTTGTGATGTACAAAATGTAACAGACGTAGTCCGCAATACTTTATAAGTGGATACCTGACTAAATTACGAGTCGAAAATGTTCAAGGAATAAGTGTCTAATTTCAATCATGTTAGAGATACAAGCAATTCAAAACAATCGTAATTGAAATTATCGATTAGGTAATTAAAATATTTTATTGATTCCAAATTATATATTGAATACAAAAAATTAAAGATCATCGAATTTCGAGCAGTCAGACCATTTTTTGTTAGATGATTTAGTTCCTGAAGCAAAGATACATTGATAATGGATGCATTTCGCAAATATTTATTTACAAGTACGTAAACTTAAAGCTTAATATGAATTTGTAAAAATTTCAATAATAATATTTTTAAAGTGAACACATTGTTATTAGAGAAGTTGAAGTTCTGCGATATTTTCAATATTTTTCTTGATCCCGGTAGGAACAAATATATATATATATATTGATTTTTCTTTTTTTTTTGCGACAATAACTCTGAGAGTGACAGTGGTGACAGTTGTGTTTGTGCAGGCTTCCAAGGATTAATTGGATATTTACGAAAAAATCAGATATTTACAAACTTTTTTTACTTTAATATTCTTAGCCCACTTGTTTCTATAATTTAAATTATTTATCTTTAATATATTTCTTACAGTTTAGGCATTTGCGTTTTTTTTTCAGTAGAATCTATTTATTGTTACATTTTTATTTTTATTTTGACATTTGTCAGAAATCCTTTTTAATTTAATTTTCGGCCCCAATAGAGCAATTAAGATCTCCGGATCCTCCAGACCCTCTTCCTCCTCCATAACATCTTTCTCGTCCCTCAATACCCGCCTCAGAAGATGCAGAATCTTCAGACGATTCCACTTTTTCAACATTCAAGAAAAGGAAAATTGAAAAGAAGTCGGAAAAAACAAAGAACAATCTTAAGATAACCAGCAGCATCATATCATCTCCTTCTATCTCCCACTCCAATCGCAACCATGACGTCTGATCTACCTTCTGCTTCTCCTGTTAATATAACCCGTCCCCAACTATTATACCCAAATTCTGCTGTCTCTCCTTTCCTTGTTTGTGTCCAAAGAACAGAGCAAGGACCTATACACAATTGGTTTTGGAAAATATATTTCCCAGCAGAACACTCCTGTTATATTGCCCAGGTGGTATCAAAGCAGAAGGCAGATATAAAATTTCTGTAGATTTTAAATCTGCAGTACTGGCTAATAATTTTGTTAAATCTTCTGAAAATACCCAAAATAACAAATTTAAAGCTTTTACCATTTTACAATTTTACCCACATGGGCCTCGTGCGTGGTATCTCCACTGACCTCTCTGAAGATGACATCATCCTACGTATCTCTACTCCCCAAAATATAGGCAAAGTTGTAAAGGCTAGACGTTTGAATTACAAAGACACTTCCACAGGAACCGTTACCTGGAAACCCTCTCAAACAGTTGTGCTCACTTTCGAAGGACAAATCCTCCCATCACATGTGCATCTCTTTTACAATTTGTTGCTGGTAGAGCTTTATGCTTTTCCGACAATGCAGTGTTTTAATTGTTATCGGTTTGGAAACTCCAAACCAACTTGCAGATCCCCTCCTTGTTGCTTCAAATGCAGTAACAACCACCCTGCCGACCAATACCCAAACTCTTCCGAACCTCCCACCTGTCTGAATTGCTTTGGCAATCATACAGCAATTAGTCTCACGTGCCCAGAATTAACAAGGCAAAAAAACATTAAGCAATACATGGCAGCTAATAATACGTCATATTTTCAAGCATCTAAAATGTTTGCCCACTCCAAGAAAATTTTTGCGGAGACTACCGCACAACCAGCCAGCATCATTCCAGTTTCGGTCAACTTAGCTCCCGCAGTATCATCCTACAAAAAATTTGTGTATAAAACACCAAAATCAAAGCCCTCTATTTTACCGGCAACTTTACAATTCTCATCAAATCTATCCTAATGGAAATAATCCTAATGGCCATTGCTTAAACTCCACTCATGTACCAACTCCCTCGAGTTCCTCTAACCCACCATTAAATAATTTTTCAAAATCATTACTCTCTGACAACTCTTCTTTCATACAAACCCTTGTTATGCTCCTCATATCCATTATTTCAAATAATAACTCCTTACCGTCCAACGCTGCTACTCTTATTTCATCATTGTACTCCCTTCTTCCCAGTGGCTCCATCTGTGGAGAAAATTCTTCAGTGGAATAGCTGTAGTATCAAATCAAATAGCCACGATATTGTCGTTCTTCTAAAGTTAAATTCTAATCAAATATCAGTGGGGGTAATTTTGTAGACATGGCTGAGTCCGGGTTCCCATTTTAGGGTCCAGGTTTACCACTGCCTCTAAGATGACCGACAAGATGGCAAAGGCGGTTCCGCCCTTCTCATCAAAAAATTCCATCCCCTTTACACCAGTGAACGTTAAACCCTCCGGTTGCCTATTCAAAGTGGTTGCCGCTAGGGTTGATGGTATCACAATCCTTTCCTTGTACATTTCTCCATCTAATGTTTTCTCGCCTCCAAAACTCTTTACTCATTTTGGGCGATTTCAACTCCCACCATAGTATTTGGAGTTCTGACTCCAACAATAGATCTGGCAGAGATATTTTTGATTTACTTGATGAATTCAGTCTCTGTATTCTGAATGACGGATCCCCTACTCGTCTCCATATCCTAAACGGCTGTCCCAGTGCGGTAGACCTTTCATTGTGTAATGCAGCGTTAGCGCCCAGCTTAGTCTGGACGATGGTAGACGTCCCTCATGGTAGCGATCATTATCCCATTTACATTCGATTTTCTTTGACCCCAAATCACCTTACCACAAAATCAGAAATTCGCAAACCACCAAAAATCATTTACCCATTTAAAATATCAGATATCTAAAGCAAAATGGGAAAAATTCTCCGAAACTACTTATGATAAAATTATTAGTTTACCATCCCCAACCCATGAAAATATAAATTCTTGTTATGATTTATTCATTTCCTGCATTGAAGAGTCAGCAAAATTATATATTCCTGTGAAAAAGATAAATAAAACAAAACCACCCCCTGCCCCCTGGTGGGACAGAGAATGTGCTGACGCTGTCAAAGAAAAAAAAATCTTCACAAAAGCATACACTAAAAACATGACTTGAAAATTATCTGAAATTCAAAAATGCTCAGGCGGTAACGAAACGCATCCTTAAAAAAAAGAAACGGAATGGTTGGAAAATTTTTTGTTCATCCTTTTCTCCAGAAGTCCCTGTAGCAAAAGTATGAGAAACAATAAGAAAATTTAGAAACTCGCATCCCCCCAAAAATTCCACCATCTTCCTCAGAATGGATTAATGAATTTATGAACAAATTGGCACCACCATATGTACTCAACTTTAATGAAACATCCCACAAATATCTATTTAGTGAGATTAGCTGGATAGATTCACATTTCTCCATGGATGAGTTAAAATCAGTTTTAAATCAAGTAACAGACTCAGCCCCGGGAATCGACAGTATTCCTTACTCTTTCTTAAAAAACTTTTGTAATGAAACTCTCATACTTTCTCCAGATGATAAATATTATATATGTAACTGGCAACATCCCTCAATCTTGGAAATCTCAAATAATTGCCCACATTTTAAAAGCAAAAAAAGATTCCAATTCAGGACTCTCGTACAGACCGATTGCCTTATCATCTATATTACTTAAAATTACTGAACACATGATAAAAAGAAGATCTGACTGGTATGTAGAAAACAAAAAAATCCTCCCAAACACTCAATTCGGGTTCAGGAAGAAGAAAAACACAGTTGAGAGCATATCAATATTGATTACAGATATCCAGATCGCTCATTCCAGGAGGGAATATCTCATTGGAGCGTGCATCGATATCAGCGGAGCATATTATAACGTCAACATCAGTATCCTGGAACAAAAACTCCTTGGTATAGGAATTCCCCCTAAATTAACTTGTTTTATCGTCAATCTCTTTCTCCAAAGGTTAATAGTGGTAGAAGTGAAAGGATCATCTCCTGTATTCAGAACTGTCATCAGAGGCCTACCACAAGAGTTTGTGTTATCTCCTATCCTATTTAACATATACACCCTCGACATAGCTTACCTTATTCATCCTCTTTCTCAAATCCTGCAGTACGCTGATGACTTTTTTATCTACGTTTCGGGCCCAGTTTTAAATCAGTTAGAAAAAATTCTCAAAGATAGCGTGAACAATCTGGTTGATTGGCTTATGGGACATGGATTGGAATCGTTTGTGACAAAAAGCAGTGTAATCATCTTTACCAGAAAACTAAAAGTCCCCGCTGTACATATAACTTGCCTTGATCAAGCCCTCCCCGTTAAATCCCAAATTAGATTTTTGGGAGTTATTTTAGACTCCCAACTTACCTGGAACGCCCATATAAACCAAATTGTTAATAGATGTCAAGCAAGTCTCAATACTATGAGAGCAGTATCTCACGTGTGGTGGGGCTGCCATCCACACACCCAAAAATTATTTTATCACGCATATGTTCGTAGTCATCTAGATTATGCATCTTTCATGATGGAACCAACTTCAAAAATAAATCTACAAAGGCTAGATCGTATCCAGTCGCAAAGTCTTAGGTTAATAATTGAAGCAATGCGATCTTCCCCAATCAATGCTCTACAGGTAGAAATAGTAGATCCTCCACTTCAATTGAGAAGACAGTTTATGTCTGACAAATTTCTTTTTAAATGTATGCGTCAAAAAGATCATCCTCTAATACCAAAAATTAAAACTCTTACTGAACAACTTAGAATTAATTCATATTGGAAAAATAAAAGTCCCCCACTGTTAACCAATAGTTTCAAGACTTTTCAGACATATTCTGACAAAATTTTAAGACCAAACCTTCTTCCCCTATATGCCACTCATTTCCAAACCCATACATTCACCCCCAAAATACTACTATCATTCGTAATCCAGAATAACCCCCAAGCCAAAAGAGACTTCATCAATATTATCAGATCAAAGTGGCTGGGCTGGAAACTTTTCTTTACGGATGGGTCCAAAATAGATTTAACTAGTCACACTGGGGCAGCAACAGTCTGTGATTCAGAAAACCTGGCACAGAAATATCGATTACCAAAAGAAACCTCAATATTTACTGCTGAGGCCATTGCAATCCTCGAGACATTCAAATATATTATGAAAAATCTACCCATTTGCACTCCATCTTCACATTAAATAAAATTACTCGATAATGGGCGTTTCACCCCCACAGGGGTGAAACGCCAATTTAAAAAAAAAAAAACAAATATATTCAGTTTTTATGTATATAATATAAAAGTATATAAAAGTTAACTAATCTATAAAAAATGAACATAATAAACCACAAAATACAAAAATTAAAAATATAAAAATATTTTTTCGATAAATAGAATTTTCCTGTATATCTTTCTAATTGATATATGTATTTTATTTGTATCAATAATATATTTCGTAATGGTGCAAAATATGTAATGTATGCAAAATATTTTAGACTCGTAATTTAGTCAGGTCTGTTACAAAATGTATTCAATTACAGGAGTTAAATACATTTTTGCTTGCCGTCAAAGACTGTACTTTATGAGTCATACATTTTAATCAGAATTTTTTTTTTCAAGGTGCGAGGTAGGTATACTATTTGATTATTTCACGAAAGGGAGCACCGCCCAATGCATTCCAGTGCAATTCAAATTTTGAATTGCAGACTCTTTTTAAATTGCCTAAATATGTTAATTCGGTATAAACATAATATGAAAGCATGGCGTCAAGTTGGGTGGTGCGTTTTATGAGTCCGGAGAGTAAAATAGGTTCATTCTATAATATAACATAATATTTAAAAATATGTGCCAAGCAACTAGTGGCGAGCCTAGTTAGTAAAACATGTAAATTCTATAAAAATATAATATTTTAAAAATTGCACCATTTGGTGCTTTGCCCCGGCTTGCTCGGCGCCCTCGCGGGGCCCGAGATCGCCCCCCCTTGTATAATAAATTTTAAACTAATTTTGAATCACTCACGGCACTCAATTCTCCTTTTGCCATATTTACCAATTGGAATTTATTTTGTAAATTGAATTACACGAATGTGGAAAAATGTGTGTGTATATATAAAATATTATTCCAGTATTGAAATTTACTGTATATGTGGATATTGAGAAAAGAAAAACATTTTAATGTTATTTTCATTTGCACTCGGTTGCCCTGATTTATATACTACTTTTAGGTGTACAAATTTAACTTTGTACCTTACTTTTATTTTTTTTGACAAATTATTAAAAATTGCAATTTTAAAAGAAGGTGCCTTTAGATGATTTGATCAGATGATTCACAGATTTCTCACATTTTGTGATAATTCTATAAACTGATGACTGCAATTTGCATCTGCAGGCACTGGAGTGACGTGGAGTAGTCTGCTGTTCCAGCCCCAAGAATCCATCCTCAGCGTGGGCTTGTTGTGGCTGCTAATAGTATTGCACAGCCTGCTGTATTGCCTGCTGACCTGGTACATGGAGAAGGTCTACCCTGGCCCCTACGGAGTGCCTCACCCGCATGGTTTCTTGTTCACGGTTTGTAACTTTTATCTTTATTCTGCCCTGTGCATCGGTCAACTAGAACAATCAAAGTTGAATAGAATATTTGTGTAAAAGATGGAAATATCTGTGTGCTCTTTGTAAGAGTTGTCCATTCATAAATATGGTTATCTATACATGTATATACTTTTTTGTTGGATTATTTGATTAATAATACAAGTCCATAATTACAGTTTTCGGCCTAAGAGCACATTAAACTTTCGACATTGCACAATGTATGGTCGGTTTAGCACTAACTGCATCTGCTAGCTAGGATTAGTCGTGCCTTTCAATCTTAGCAAAGCTCCAGTTGTAGATACATATTCATATTTCCTCAAATATATCTTGTCAGTCAAAAAGAATTACTTAAATGTCACAATTAACTTATTTCTTCGAAATTTAGATGGATAAAGCTCTACATTATATACAAAAGTTAAATTATTTTAAATTTTTTAAAATATCAACTGTAAGACAAAAATTATCAAATTTATTGACACATAATTCTAATATGTATAAGAAATGCATATATACTTTGTTTTGCAGAAGAAGTATTGGTGGCCACATCAAGTTTCGCAGGGACTCGAAGAAGAGACCAAAGACCCATCGGAACAACCGGATCCTACCTATTTTGAATCTCCTGGACAGGATGCCGAGGTGGGAGTTAACATTGAGAATTTGTGGAAGGTAAATTGCATTTGTGAAAATAAGTAAGTTTCTAAATTTTATAATAATTTACTTCATCTTTTTCGAACACCATCACTTTAATTTGCTAGCAGTGTGTCTCTCCATGCACACATTGGACATCCTAGTCACCAGGCATTGCAGATAATCTTCACTGTTAACTACTAACACTGCATCATCTGCAAATAGTTCCAATTGTTCATGTACAAATTGAAAAGCCATCTTACAATGCAAATCTTACAGCATGATGCCCTGCTTGACAACTTGAATATTAAACCGTGATGTCAATGTCCCATTAATTCTTGCACTACAAGCATTTCTTCCCTCATACCGGGATGTGATTGTCTGTATAAGTTTACCCCAGACAAAACCTTCCATAACTTTCTGATTATTTGTCAAAAACTTTTCTATCATCTGGCACAGTGAAAACGAAAAGTGCTTGAAAACGCTCGTACATCCCACACTTTTTCGGGAGTGGTTACTCTCATGCCAGTTCCTCTCAGCAAAGTAACCTAGTCTAGTTGTTAACATAATTTTCTGACATCTATTGATTTTAACTATGCATTTTTAAATAATTTTTTTATAATTATCATATAAACATATGAAAAGGGAACCTATACGAGGGCTGTCTGAAAAGTTTCCGACCTAACAAAGAAACGAGACACTTTTTCTTCAAATTTATTTTTATTTTTCTACATAGTCTCTTTGTAAGTCTATACACTTCTCCCAGAGATGCTCCTATGCCTTTAACCCGTCCAAATAGTACTTGGGAGTCCTTCTCTGCAAAATAGTTTTTTATGAAGGTGGTGACCTCCTCATTTGACGAAAATCTCTGTCCTCCGAGTGCAACTTTTAGCTTAGGAAACAAAAAAAGTCACTTGGGACTAGATCTTGTGAGTAAGGAGGGTGGTCAAGCAGTTCAAATCATAATTCGTAGATTTTCGCCTGAGTAACCGCTGAGGTGTGAGTGTGTGTGTGTGGCTTGATGAAACAAAATTTTTTTTTTGCAAATGTGACCGTTTTTCCGCAATTTCTGCCTTCAGTCTGTCAAGTAATGGATGCATAGTGTGTTCCTGTAATGTGTTGCCAACCAAACAAAAAGTGGTCGCCTCAAGTCACTTCGCTAGGGCACGAGCGGATTCACCCGACCGAAGTCGAGATCCTCACACTCGCTCCAAACCGTCGGTGGACACGGATTCGAAAGCCGGTACCGGACCGAGGGGTCGGGGCAGAAGGCTGCTGGACGGCGAGGTTCCGAGGGATGAGGCGGGATGCAAAATGAAACACTTGCTAAAGGTGTATTCAGTGCACCGCAGTATGTAGTTTGTTGTGTAGAGACGAGACGTTTGACGAGAAGTGACCTCCATACTGCGGTGCGCTTGTATTTATTTAAGATGAGTGGACGTGCGCCGTTACCAGCGCACGCCACCCCAAAACCACCCACCGCACCAATCAGGGCGCGTTTACATGCCTAACCGCGCCCCAAGCGATACGGCGTTCGGCGCCGCCTGCCGGCCGAACAGCGCAACATTGCGCCATTTTTCGGTCGCGGGCTGACAGGCGGCAGAAGCCGTTTTCCGGAGACAAACAATTAAATATCTATATTAAAATTAACAATTGGGGATATCACGAGTAGTGAATTCTGTAGTAAATATCGCGACCCGTGATATCCCGTAACAAGAATTATCCGGCCAGTGTTTTCTTTTGAGTTATTCCATTTTTTGTAACTTCGTTATCTCGGAATGTTCGTTAAGCGGGTTTCTTGCCAGTGGCGGGCTCTGCTGAGGGCCTTTTGATAAAAAATGTAAAACTGGCGGGATAATTTTGTATGGGTGCCGTGGACTACGACATTTGTTTATTTCTACTGTTGTCCACGGCACTAAATACACTAAATTTAAACAACAGTGGCGGCGTACCGGCGGGTGGGCAAAGGTTTATTGTATTCCCAATCCCGCGGCACGCCGCGTAAAACAAATAATAATTATTTATAAGTCAATAATAATATTTCACAACTAAATAACAAATACGTAACATTTTATTTCATGGCACTAGTCTCTGTGTGCAACATAATGGTTTTTCCTTTTTCAAGATAATCGATTAAGACAACTCCATGGCTATCCCAGAAAACAGTCTCCATTACTTTCCCAGCTGAAGGAACAGTCTTTGCCTTTTTTGGAGCCAATTCTCCCTTAGCGTTCCACTGTTTTGACTGTATTTTTGTTTCTAGAGTATAATAGTGTGTCCAAGTTTCATCTACAGTAATTAATCAGCACCAAAACTCTGATTTATTGCGCTAACAGAGCGTTGGAAATGTTCATTCGAACACGTTTGTGGTCCGGAGTGAGCAAACGCGGCACCCAACGTGACAAACACGTTCTTTAAACATGTTCATAGCCTCTGCTATCTCTCTAACCTTAATACGACGGTTGTCCAGCACCATTTGATGAACTTGAGTGATGTTATCGACTGTGGTTGCAGTTTTTGGCCGTCCTGAACATTCATCGTCACCCAAGCTGGTATGTCCACGTTTAAATTCAGCTGCCCAAAATTTCACCATAGTAAATGATGATGCAGAGTCCCCGTACACAGTGTCCAATTCGTCTTTAATTTATGTAGGCATATTGCCTTTCAAAAACAAATATTAAATGACAGCTCGATACTTGATTTTTTCTATTTTCACAAAAACACTCACTCAAACTATTATCAAACAACTGCACGTCCAAAATGGCTGAAATTTTGGCGAGTACTTATCAAAGCATGTGCAAACATGTTCCTCAACTTTTGTTGACAAGTGCTGCCATTTTCATGTTGACCTCGGAAATTTTTCAGACAGCCCTCGTAATAATGATAAAGTTTCATAAGAGATTTATACATTCAAGGTACATAATGTAATGTAATCTTGCTGTAAAACTGCCATGCAGTTTGGCAAAAAATAAAATAAAAAGTAATATATATATAATAAAGAAGATATAAAAAAAAAATTAAAAATATATTATAACTATTTAACACATAGTTTATACAAATAGCTTTGATTTGTCGTAAGCAGTAGAATAATTTGGCCTCTCACGCCGAAATGCAACAAATGCAAAGCGCATCGTCCTTATACGTTCTGGCCCCAGAAAGGGGGGACACATGCGCGCCATCTGCTGGATCTGTTGCACGTCAGCGCAAGTAGACGTCATTATTTCGGTAGTAGTTATTAATGTGACAAGGGCATTGATAACGGGTAATATTTTACCAGAGTAAAAAAATATAGTGAAAAATACAATGAACGAATAAGAGTTAGATTGCATTCGTGGTTACAAAAGAGTATTGCGACCATGGCTGCCATAGAGCTTGTTATAGAATTAAAAAATGCTCCCTGAGTGAGAGATTAAGATAACACATGGTCTGAAAATGTTGAGTTGCTCAACACAATCAAGACTCTCCAGACCGTTAATACAGGTGGTCAGCTATTTTATAGTTATTGATTCATATAATGTTCTAAAGAGAAAAAAAAGGTTCAGTCTTCACAGATCTGTTGATTGCTTTCACACTATTTATTCATCAGGAGTAATAGATTTACTAATTAAACAAATATGAGAATACTATGTAGGGATTTGAGGATGTAAATGAGAAAATAAAATTACAACAGGAGGACAGTTGTTGCAATTTGCATAGATTAGAACAATGCGTGTGTGTGCAGGTGTACGGAGGCTGGGGACAGGCGCGCAAGACGGCGTTGGCGGGAGTCACCATGCAAGTCCTGCGCGGGGGCATCACTGTCCTGCTGGGCCACAACGGGGCAGGCAAAACCACCCTCATGTCCATCATCACAGGTACACCCTCTCTCTCTCTCTCTCTCTCTCTAGATAAATGTATTTATGGTTCGATAAAATTATACAGGAATCACAAACATTAATTATACAGGAATCACAAATTTACAAAAAAAAAACCATAAAATATAGGTAATTCAAAATATTGTAATCATATTATTTTATTAGCAATTTTCATTGACATGAGTAATTATTTCAACAGAAATATTATGTATTAATGAAATATTTTCAATATTACTGTATGTTTATAAATAGTATTTAATTTTTATTTTTATTGAACTATAAAATATATATGTATTATGGTGTAGGCATATTTGATGCTGAAATACATACTTCATAAACTCATTTTTGTGCAAGGGATGAATGTTTCATATTTTAAAGCTGTCATATCTTTATTGTAGTGATTTCAAATATTGTATAATTATAATTTGCAATTTCCTGTATACAGTTTTCTGAGTTAATCTGCTGTCATTTCGGATCCCATCATCAGGGCTGATCCGAAATGTCGGCCAGAAAGGTCAGATTAACCCAGAAAACTGTAAACAGAAGATTCTGAAATCCTAAGAACATTTATATGTAATATGCAAAAGGTCAGTAACATTATTGGGACCTTAATTAGACCCAAGCAGAGGCGTATCTAGAAAAAAAGGCCAAAATAAGAATAATTCGTACAATAAATATTATGTACGTATTATTCATAACAAAGAAAATCAAATATTCTATTTACTTAAAATTATTAGAACAAGGATGCCCAACATTGTCCCAAATATTAATTTTGTATATTTCTTGAGGGTAAAAAAGTTTGGCACTATGTTTGATGCAAAATTTTGGTTTCTGGAAACATTATTGAGTAATTTCTTAATAAAGCAACAATGTAAACCTTGCAATGTGTAGTGAAATAATAAAAATGCACACAAGCATAGATGGTAAAATATTTTTTTACAAACTGTATCGAATTGAATGTCCCGATCGAATTATTGTTGAAACTACAAGGCCTACTTTGAGTGACTTTTCTATTATCTCTGGATGCGTGATATTGTAGGTGTGGCTTCTGATATATTTGTTTGTAATATTTCTTCAGATTTTTATGCAATTGATTTTAATAATATTACGTTTCATTGAAAGTACCTATTTCTGTCGATCTTTTGGACCCCCAAAATACTACCTACTTACGCAGTAGCGTCATATTTTTCATGAATTTTTTAAATTTATTTGTCGGGTCCTACGGCCTCTACCAATTTACAGGCCTTGGATGATAGCTCTATAGTAAATACAGCTCTGAGGATGTGGACCTTTTAGGCCCCTATCTTATGTGTCGTTACGCCGCTGGACTCAAGTTGAGAAAGTTACTAACTATAAGTTTAATAAAGAAATCACATTACCAGAAGGTTCAATATCTGAAATTATGGCTCCATTCCCCCTCAACTTTTTCTTGTAAAGTAGTTGAGCCATGGAGTAACCGATGAACTGTAATAATATGTCTATTTTGACAGGCATGTACCAGGCTACGCGTGGAACTGTCACACTGGGGGAACAGGCCCAGGTCCAGGCTCCGCACCACTCCATGGGGCTGTGTCCACAACACAACCTCACCTTCCCTGATCTCACTCTGCGAGAACATCTCATCTTCTTCAGCATGGCAAGTTTAACTTTAGAACATTCTTGTAATAATATTGAAGTATCCAAACAACTTCTCTAAATTGTTGATATTAAACAGCTTTTTGAAATTTGTTTTTTTTTTATGTACAAGCCTGATTGTTTTGTATTGTGTATGTGATAATTCGTCGTCCATTTTTTAAAGAGGTGTATCTCCAATTTGTTGATTTTACAGCAAACGATATACATATGTATTAACAAATTGTGTGGAATTTTTCATTGTTGAAAATGATTAAAAAAATAATCTTACCAATATTTTTTGATTTAAAGACAGTGTGAGATGTATTTATCCCATAAATATTACTTATTACTGTCATTTATAAGAACTACACATTGAAATAAGAATTGTTATGTCAAAGTGATTTTATGTAATATTACTTCATTGGAATAAAATTCAGATATGCCTATTTGCATGGATTATGAGCATGGTTGTGCAATGTAACCCCAGTCGTAACTTCATTTTAAGAGATAACAAGATACGCCTTTTTGAAAAATGAATGACGAATTGATGTTAACATTACATATTAATAAATTTTGCAGTTTTTTCCTTTTAGTAATTATGTATAAGCCATTAAAAAATATTTTTTTAATGGAACTTTTTGAAAACTTTTTTATGAGGTTACAAAAAATCAAAGCAAATATCGACAATAGTTAGATAGTGATAGATATGGAAATCATGAACAGATAAAGGGGATCAAATACAAGAGTGCTGTGAAGGAATGCGGTGAGGTACTGGACCGTCTGCAGTTGAGCAACAAGGCAGAATGGCTGTGCGCTAATTTGTCAGGAGGGCAGAGGAGACGAGCGCAGCTGGCCATGGCTCTGGTGGGCCGGCCCGCACTGCTGGTGCTGGATGAGCCTACCACAGGTCTCGATCCGCAATCACGCCGCCAACTTTGGGACATCTTGCTGGTAAGTGAGTGTGGAGCAAAGAAACTCTTATTTTCTTACTATTCATCTCCATCTTCAACTCACTACTATCGCAATGTTCAGGAGATCCGCGAGAAGCACACTATCCTGATCACCACCCATTTCATGGAGGAGGCCGACATACTGGGGGATCGTGTGGCTATCCTGGATCATGGACAACTACGCTGCTACGGAACACCCATGTTTCTGAAGAAAGTTTTCGGTAAGTTAATCATTTTATAATAAAATGTCTCCCATCACCAACCGACATCAGTCTATAAGTAATATAATATATTAAAAATAATAATGAATTGAGTAAAGGTACGGGTTATACCCTGAGCATACTGCTGGATAAACAAGGCCAGGATGTGACGACAGTGGAGAAAGTGGAACAGGTGATAGGAGCACACGTGACCGCAGAGCGCTTGACCGAAGGAGGCAGCGAGGCAGACCTACGTTGGCGCCTGCAGCCGGCTCCCGCCCCCGCCCTGCCCGCTCTGTTTCGGGCTCTAGAACATCAACGTGATATGTTACATATCTCCAGCATGGGACTCTCGCTCACCACACTAGAGGAGGTATTTCTCAGGTTTGTTTTCATCACATTGTTATCTACGTATCATTATCCAAAATTGTGTACAATTTCATTTCTTTACTAATTATTTTACTGGGCAATGGCGACTGTCATTACAGTACACTCTGAAACTGAACCAGTGTCTAAGTAAAATTCAAAAGATTTCAGCACAACTAAATTAGAACATGGAAGAGCGTGCTCCTTGGGCTAGAAATTTTATATCATATGTATCATATACATTATATATTGATCCCTATTATTATTATTAATTAGAAAAAAACAAATCATTCACAATTTTATTTAATAATCAGACTGACGTTTAGAGTAAAATTAGTTCCACCAAAGTGTGTATAATGAATTAAAGTATAGTGGAAACATTGAAATGTAAATAACTTATTCGGCAGACAATACTCGCTTATTAGTTTTTAGACATAAAACATGTTAGCAGAAAATTTGAATAATGCCATAAATTAGAAAATTCGTGGAAAAAATCTTTAATAGAGTTTAGTCTGTAATTGACTTTTCAAGCAACAATATTTTTTTATTATTTAAATATATTTCCATCAAATGTTTCCCCATTTAGTCCAGAAAATCAGGGTCTACGTACTTATTTAAAAATATTTTTTGAGGTGTTCTTTAATTTTTTTTATTACAAATAAAATAATTATAAATATAATAATGTAGTATAAAGTGGCTATTCTACCACAGGAACATTGACTGTTCCCCAATCAGATATAATTGTATAATTTTATTTTTAACTAGGTTTTCTAAACTGCTGATAATATTATGAAATGTGAGGCGGTTTTCTTAGAGCCTAGCCTATGTGGGAAATTGCCATAACATTATTGTGGCTCAATACTCACGTTAAGGTTAGTACAGAGTTAAAGTGCAGTGCAAAGCGAGCTGTCATTCATTGTGAACTTTACCGCCAAAGTCCTGTTACACAAAAGCAATGTTTCGTCCTCACAATGCCAAAACATCAAATGTGTGTTTACAACCCCCTCTACCAGGTTAACAAAAATTAATATTTGTAATGCAGTCGTGCAGTAATCTGTAACACTTCATTCTTCTGTAGGGTTACTGAGGGAGTCTTGGAGGACCGAGGTCAACTAGCCGCAGAGGAGACCGAAGGTGAGTTTTATTTCTAAGTTTGTGCAGGCGAGTGAAGTAAAAGAAAATGCATCTAAAATAATTGGTTATCTGTTGCCTCAGGGGATTGCAGCCGGTACCTAAGTGGAGCGGAACTGTTACTGAGCCGCACGTGGGCGCTCATCGTTAAGAAGCTACTCTACTTCAACTCCATCAAAATATCTCTCATCCTGCAGGTCAGTACTATTTCACAGAAACTAATATTAATGTACATACATACTATGTATTTGATTATCTGCATTCCAATTCAATTTCATTCAACTGGAAAATAAGTTAATTATTATTGAAATGTTTGCTTAGAAATCTCTTTAGTAATAATACAACTACCTGGCATAAGCTATTTACTAAAGTCTATGACAATGGATAGACAAAAATGGGTGACCCTTGGAGAAGCTCCTTGTGAGTCTAGCAGTGGATAGAAAACAATATGCAAACAATGACAAATTGAAATGACACATATTAACTTTATTATGCATACCTAATTTATCTTCTGAAGCAAAAAAGGTTTGGGTTATTTCTGATTATAAAATATGAGGATATTTTGTTTACAATAATAAATTGATAGATTGATAAAGTATGTTGCACACAGAGACTATTATTATAAGTTAAAATTGTAACTTATTTTATACTGATTTATAATATTATAAATTATTGTTTGTTTTGCGCGGCGTGCCACGGGATTGGGAACACAATAAACCTTTGCCCACCCGTCGGTACGTCGCCTATGTTGTTTAATTTAGTTTTGATTCAGTGCCGTGGACACAGTAGAAATAAATAAATGTCATAGTCCACGGCACCCATACAAATTATCCCGCCAGTGTTCCCATTTTTAATGTAAACAATCTTTTTCAGGGCCACAGAAATGAGCCCTCCGTTCAACTCACTTAACGACCATTTTTCAGAACAACGAAATTACCGAAAAATCAGAATAACTCAAAAAGGAACACTGGCCGGATAATTATTATTGCGGGATATCACGGGTCGCGATATACTCTATCAAATTCCCTACTCGTGATATCCCCCCTTGTTAGAAATATGGCATATTCGTATTTTTAAGTCTCCGCAAACCTGTTTCTGCCGCCTGTCAGCCCGCGACCGAAAAATAAAGCAAAGTTGCACTGTTCGGCCGGCAGGCGGCGACGACCGCCGCGTCGCTCGGGGCGCGGTCAGGCTTGTAAACGCGCCCTGACTGGCTCGGTGGGGAATTTTGGGGTGGCGGGCGCTGCTAGCGGTGCACGTCCATCAGACTTGAATAAATACAAGGCCACTGCAGTACGGAGCTCACTTTTGTCCGACGTCTCGTCTCATACTCATACTGCAGTGCGCTGAATACACCTTTAGCAAGTGTTTTTCATTCCGCACCTCATCCTTCGGAACCTCGCCGTCCAGCTGTCTTCCTGCCCGATACCTCGGTCCGGTACCGACATTCGAGTCTGTGACCGCCGACGGTTTGGAGCGAGTGTGAAGATCTCGACTTCGGTCGGGTGAATCCGCTCGTGCCTAGCGAAGCGACTTGAGGTGACCACTTTTTGTTTGGTTGGCAACAAAGTACGATGTAAAAAAATGAAATTTTTCACGTTTCATCTAAACAATTATATAACTAATCCACTTCACCGTTTGGCTCGAGGATTGAGTTAGAGAAAGGCTTTAGATAAAAATATTGGTTTTAGAACATAGATGCCACATTTATACTTCGATGTTTTCCACTTTGCAGCTCCTGTTAGCTTGCGGGATGTTTCTCATACCGTTACTGTCCCTCGAAGGGAGTAACGTGAGCGGTGGGGCTTACCCATCTCTACTGTTAGCTCCACCACCCCACACACGGCCCTTGCTGCTACCGTACTTCGCCAACGGGACTGCACCTCCGAGGCAGCTGCCCCGCCTGACAGATATGTTCAACCTGACGCTGGAGCACACGCAGAGGGATGTGTATGAGGGTGAGCAAGCTCTCCACATATCTCGATCTATCTCTCATGTGAATTCTTTTATCTTGTATTTGTTGGTGTATTGGTAATATACTCTGCTAATCAAATTGTCAAGGATTCGAGCTTCATCCCACGAGATCATCGAGTTAGTCCTTTTTTTATGGTACAAGCATTTAGCTTAGTTTGAAACTAGAGACAATATTTATGTCTTCTGAATCTCTTTTTTATTTTAAATTATCTGCCTCCATCTGTCCAATGTCCGGAGGCCTCCCGTCCTGATAAATATGTTCCTCTTCTCTACGTCCACCTGATGCTCCACGGTGCTACAGAAGCTAATGACAACACAGTACTAAGCTAAGATAGGAAGGATTTAACAAATGTAATAATTTTATTATTGTTAATATTGTGAAGTAAAATAATTGAAACGTTAAGGTTCTAGGGTCATTTTCCACTCTCACTCTATTGCACAAAACAATATGAATACATAATAGTATGCAGAATACAGCTTTAGTTCTCTCTGTAGTGATACTAGAGGAAGGCGAAAACCATCCCCAGGAGGGCTACACTGGCCCACTTTTGCTGGCCATATCTTTCAGCCCCGAGGAATGGCGCGTTCTCTACTCCACCTCAGTCTACCACGGACTGCCTGCTGCCACCGCCCTGCTGACTAATCTGATAGCTATGGAGCTGCTGCCTGCCTCCTCCGCCGTTCTCCTGAGCCCCTCCTCCCACCCCTTGCCGCACTTTGAGTATGTCCCAGAGCACAACTCACAAAACGGGAAGAGCTTCGTCAGCATCATCTACTGGGCTAGCTGCGGAACTATTTGTAGGTTATTTTATGATTTTTGTTCTCCATTGTTCTTTCCTCAAAATTTGATAGAATTTTGGTTGGATGCATAAGTATTTTATCCTGCGTTCTGTGAAGATTGGGACTGGTTCTGGAAATTATTTGCTTTCTACTGATATTACTATTATTATTATTATTATTTATTATTATTATTATTATTTTAATTGGTGTACATTAAATATTTCCATGCATGCAGACCAGCTATAACTGATAGTGTAATTATTGAAGTATGTTCTGTTTGTAAGCTGTACCCATATTTCATATTTTCACGTAATTCACACTTTTTTCCAAAATTTTAACCCATATTTTTTTTCATACTAATTTCTACCGATAATTCGTAAAACTTTATTATTCGTAGTTTGTATGCATTTTTTACACCCAAAGTAAATAATTTATTCATGTAATTTGCATATTTTAAATCCAAACTCGCGTGACTACGCATTCATCATCACTTCGTAATCATCTGTAGCTAGCTCCACCCCTACCCAATCACGGCACTGTTCCGTATCCCAATAGATCGGCGCGCTTAAAGCTCGCAACTCGCAAGACCGTAGCCGAACTGAATGATACCATGTGTATACCAAATTCTACAGTGCATTTTATAAGATTTGTTGTTATTTTGACAATGATTTTCGAATTATATATTTCTACTCACCCTTGTAACCCCTAATTAAAATAATTTGAACAATTTTCATTGAATCTCATAATTTATAAATTAATTGTGCGCAACAGTTCTATTGATTTTATATCCAGTTTTTTGTTTATGAAATGTTGAAATTTGTTTAATGTAATAAAAAAACTGAAACCTTTGTACACAATCTACTTTATAATTTTTTTTGTTTTTGTGTTTTGTTTTCTAAAATGAAACGAACATCTCGTAATTTGTGTAAATCCTTGACCATTTAAAATATGGAACATATTAGTATGGAACATATTAGTATGGAACATATTAGTATGGAACATATTTTAAAAACTGACAAAAATTGATGTCAAAGATAAAATCAGCAGGAAAATTTCAAACTTGAAAAAATTGGAAAAATAATGAGCTTCAATGAAGTATGAAGATTTAAAAGTTTTTCATTATTTTTCATGGGCTTTTTAACATCCCAATTTCTTGCCCAATTTTAAAGGAAACGGCAAGTTCAACCGTTAATCAAATTTAAATGTCCGTTATTTTGTTGCGTCAAGCACTGGTGAATCGTTTGAAGAAGCCTGTTTTTATTATTAGACTCACCACGCACCACACACCTTCATTATTCAGGGGAAATTAATTATTTGATAAACATTTCAACACATCAAAATCTGAAATAATAGACAGTCACCATGTTTTTCAGTATGAAAATCACGATGTTAACAGCGGCGGCGTTCGCAAAAAATGCAGACTCGTAAACTGACAACACGGTTTTTAAAATTTCTTTCTAATGTTGTCTTCAAAAAAATTGTTCTCATTATCTCGTAATTCGGATTTTTTTTTTAAATTTTGTCCTGTGGATTACGAATTAATGGAGTTTTACCATATTTGAAATCTCAGGTTTGTGAAGGTTTGATGGTATGTGTATCTGACATATCATTGTGTGAAGGTTCATTGGTTGTGAGTTGATCATTGTTAATTGTTATATTAAAAGTAAATGTATATAAAATTATGATATATGTTATCTAACAAATAAATATCTTTGTTTAAACCACTATTTATTGATAAATCAACATGTTTCCATACCTATGGTATCTTCTTCAGGACTACTATGAAAACGAATTTAAAAGGTGAATATTTACAAAAAGGATTTGGTTATTTATAGGTATCGAAACATATTGATTTATTAATATATAGTGGTTAAGTGTTTTGTCTTATTATGTATTTATATAATATGTGGCCACAAAGTAACTTTGCATTGAAGAAATAATTAACTATTCATTTTTTAAAATACATATTGAGTTAACAATAACACACCCGATGATTGTTCACAATGCTTAATGCAATATTGTGTCCAGTAAAGGTTTTTATTATTTAGCGTGCTTCCTATTGGTGGCAATATTCCTGCCCTACACCATCCTGGAACGTGTAACCTGGAGCGGAGGTCTGGTCGGCTTAGGGGGAGCCTCCCCTTTCCTGCGTTGGGCCGCCCTTCTCTTGACCGACCTGCTGCTCATTTGTATGCCCATCTCCACCGCTCTAGTGATCCTCACCTGCATCCTGGATCTTGATAAAACCTTCACCCTCCCGGACACTGCAGGTAAAATAATCTCATATTTTCATTCCCTACATCATCGCCGCACAATACAATATTTTCTTTATCCTTCCGCTTTATGACTTAATTCAGACTTGTTCCTCAAAATTTTGGACTTATTATATAATTCCATTCTATTAAGTAGTTTGATAAGTTATAACGCATACATAAAAAGCGATATTTCAATCCCTTTGTACACTCATTACTTCTGATTTAGAAGTTCACACACATTCTCGCGATCCTCGAAAAGTGGAAAGCAGCGAAGGGCATAACCACCATTACATGAGAGACAGAAGGGGAGATTTTGATTCATCCTCCATATTCACCAGACATTGCACCTCAACACTTTTAATAGACAAAGAATATTTCCGAAAAAACATTACAACTTTCATCCCAGGATTTTGTCAAAGTGACATTGAAAAAATAATTCCAGAACCTTGGAAATAAAATAAAAAAACACATACATGCATACGTAAAAATATATTAACAAACGGCGATTTATTAAATTACCTAATACTTTATGGCATCGATTCGATGAGAATTTAGGCAATGCATGTTCAACTATGTGCGTAGACATCTTATGTATGTAGTGAGATATCAATATTACTTGCATGAACAGTAAGCTCTCGATTATCTGCGCTGATTGGGGAAAAAACATTTATAAGAGGATATTGTGTCTTGTTCGGTGTTGTGTTTACAACTTTATTTTCTCTTATTATGTATAACGGAATGCTAAATTATGTTTACATCATGAGTTAAATTTCATGTGCACTACATTTAACATAACTTGGAATAACTCGCTCGCATTTGTATTCTTTCTATTGCAATATAAAACATATTAAGACAATATCTAGATTTTTTAAATGACAGCGACCATTCAAATTTTTTTATTTTATTAGAAAAACTACTTAGGGTAGAACAATTAATTATGAACAATAAATTAATTTTTTTCGTACTTCTCTTGAAAGCATATGTCCGTGTAGAGAAGTGGAGTGTGTATCAACAAAAATTATTGTTTACAAGACTCATAAACATTATATAATAAAGATATAAATAATATTAAAGGTTTAAGGGTACATGTTTCTTTTTAAAGTGTTTTTTAATGACATTTAATAGTTCTTTAGTATCACTAATTTTCCTAATGTGATACTAAAGAAAGCTATTAAATTTTTTTCTCCCTAGATGCTTATAGTAGTATTGTGCAAATGATGTGTTGATTTTTGGGCAAAAATACAAATTTAAATCTAGTATGATTTTCAGTAATAAAATGATATTATTGTTTTTCTTTTAAAATTTGAAAAATAGTTTCTTTTAAATACATATATCACAAAATATGTATTGGTACAAGCTTGAAATTCTTCAAAAATTAATTTTGTCGAATAATCTTTTGGTTTTTTTAATATTATTTTTATAAGTTTTAGTACAATTTTTACTGGATTCAGGCTAGTATTATAATATGCTGATTCCCAACTAATGATAGCATATTGCAATAATGATTGAAGTAATGCGTTGTATATTAAGTATAATTTTTTTATCAATAAAAATGTTCTAATTCTTAAAAATATGTATATTAATTTTCTAATCTTTTCAACAACTTGACAAATTTGATTTAAGATAATTTAAGATTTTTATCCATAATTACTCCAAGATATTTGATTTTATTTGTTGTTTTTAAAATTGAGCAGTTAGAGAGACAATAATTTTGATTGTGAGATATATTTTGTGTTGAGTGCTCATTTGTTTCATTATACATTTTTGGGGATTAGAACGGTGGTTAAATGAACAAAATGTTTGCGTGTTGAGGTGTTTATTGTGATGGATATAACAATGAAGACATAGAATTAAAGAAATGAATGAAGATGTAGAAGGTGCACGTGTATTATGAAATGAAATAAAGCGAGTCGGCGGTCTCGCTCGGCGCGCGTGGGCTGGCAAGACCGCCGTTGTGAAACGATGAAACTGGAGAGACTGCTTGGCGGTGAATGATTTAACCAGACTTGTAGCAGCAGCCGGCAGCGCTGTCGCTAGTGTCGATGCCGACTGAGATGGCGGTGAATATGAATTCTGATCGCTACAGCACTCCCCCTCCAGTGACCTAGTCGCAGGTCGAAGGTTGCGATAATAATTCACGTCAGTTGTCACCAATTTGGGGGTTAGGGCGGTGGTTAAATGAAAAATGTTGTTTGGCGTGTGTAGGTGTTTATTGTGATGGATATAACAATGAAAACATAGAATTAAAGAAATGAATGAAGATGTTGAAGGTGCACGTGTATTATGAAATGAAATGAAGCGAGTCGGCGGTCTCAAAAAGATAATTCTTGTAATTCCAAATGCCAATTAGTTTATAGATTTTTTCACTTTGTTCTATTTAAGCCGACTATAAGTCAATTCTCGTATCACTCAACCCCTTGTCCATCTTGCCCGTGTGGATTACCTTATTTGTAAAAATGTTAAATGTTTATTTAATTAATATTTTTTTCTTAGACACATATAATATATATTGTATAGCTAAAAACACAGTTTGTTACATAAAGATTTTTTAAAGTGCATTTCCCAACTAGGCAAGCCTCCTTTAGGGCATATTGGCAAACAAATCATTATAACAATGCATTATAAGAATAATTTCATAATATATATACAACAGTTGTGTCAGTATCTGCTCTACCTCATTTTAAAACATTACTTTTGTTTTAATATTATTTACAATTTCATTGTACAATCTGGGAGCTTGAAAAGTGAGTAATCTTTGACCAAAAGTACTTTTCATTCTTGGAACGATTTTAAGATTATTTGCTCTTGTGGGATAATATCTTTCAGTCCTCATAGATGGAGCGCTTATTTTCTTATGAAAGTTAGTTAATATATTCAGTACATATACATAATTGTCTTACATCCAAAACCTAAAATTCCCTAAAAAGTGGCTCTGAAGAATATGAAAAGTCACAGCGATGTATTATTCTGAGTATAACCTTCTGAGCAATGCTTACTTGATATATATGTACACCTGATGCACTCCCCCAACTATCAGTACCATAGTTCAAGATGGATTGGCACAAAGCATAGTACACAGTTTTCTATTCTAAACATATAAATTAATTTTCACAATCTTTTGGCTAATCTATCTAAATGAACATCCCATCTCATCAATTACTACTTATTCCCAAATACTTTATTGACTTACAACTTTCTATACTAAGACAATTACAACCATTTATATATTTACAAGCACCTAAGTGTAATTTCATATTATTCAAATTTTTGGGTTGTCCTGCCTCTGTGATGGAGAAAGGTGTAAATTTAGTTTTTGTTGCATTAAGGGTTAAAAGGTTTTTATCCAACCAACTATTGATAATATGTAGGTTTTTTTTCAGCAATATAATAAACATGTTCGCTTGTTGTTCTCTTGAATATTATTACAGTGTCATCAGCAAAAGTTATGATTTTTCCCTCAATTTTCAAATCACAGATCATTGATGTATATCAAAAAGCAATGGACTCAGTGTACTTTCCTGTGGAACTCCATATTCAATCTCTTTTTTATCGCTTACTACAATTTCACCAATTTTGGTAGTTTGTTTTCTTTTCTCCAAATAACTTGCTCTGACCCTCGACTGTTGCAGGCCCGCTGCTGACTCTGCTGTGGTTCCACCTTCTGGCCTCGCTCAGCTTTGCGTACTGTCTCGGAATCTTTATGAAACAGCCAGCTGCGGGATATATAGTCTATCTTGTAATCACTATATTCCTCGGTAAGTAAAATTATTTAACCTGATCTTCAGGCAATAATGAAATCAGATGAAACCAACAATAGTGCAGTAGAGTGATGAGTAACATCTCGTTGCAGGCGTGCTGATGGCTCAAGTAGTGACGGTCAGCAGCGAGCTGGGGGAAAACAGGGCACAGTGGGTCTCCGTGCTGGACGTGGCAGGGTCCCTGCTGGTACCTCCCTACACCTTGTGCCATGGCCTACTTTCACTGGGTAAATTGGCTGCAAAGAACGCCCGGTGCCTGGCTACTTCTGCTGATCAACTATGCTGCGGTGAGAATAGTAAAATCTTATCACTTTTCACTGGTACATATTAGGGAGTTATTTTACAATTTAATAAATTAAATTAATAAAAAACAATAAAAATAACACTCTTTTACTTAATATACTAAGACTTGTGTGCACTAAACTCTAGATAAAACATCACTCTATTAACATCTATGAATATTTTTATATTATCTATATAATAATACAGTAAAACCGCGATATAACGAAATCCAAGGGACCAAAAAATAAAAATTCGTAATAACGAATTCCCACATATAACGAAATAAATAAAAAAAATCCTACAACTATATGTTACGCGCCGTCGCAAAAAAATGTTGCGCGGCTTCAAAAAAGATCGCAAATTCTGCAAACAAAGGAGGAAGAAGGCCATAGGGAACTGAATACCTACATATTTTTAATAGTTTTGTTATTAAAACAGATAAGCAAATGGATAATCAAAGGAATTAAATTAAGAACAGAACCTATTCAACACCAATTGGAAGATATTTTTGTAAATTCCAGAATATTGCAAACACAAAACAATATTTTAATTGTGATTAAAGCCGCTTCAAACATAAAAATTTGACAGTTGAATCGCGGCATTTTTATAAAATGAGTCGTATATAAATTACGAAGGTACTTACCGGTAACGGCGGCAACCACTTCAAAATATGATACTATGAACCCAAGAAGAAGTTTGAATTGTTTTACTACCTTGTCGGCAGACCGCCGCGCCCCGCCGAAAAGGCCATAAAACCGTTCGCATACGGCAGATGCAGCGGCGCGGCTTTGTAAGTGCGAAATAATATTTTCATCTTTTAACATTTTTTTATTTCGTTATAAATTTACGTAAATGTATTGGCATTTTTTCGTACGGGACGAAAATGATTTTGTTATAAATATTAACGGGATTTCGTTATATAAATGCATTTTTGTATGAAAAATTGGTTTTAGGGACTAAATTTCGATTTTTTTTTCGATATACGTCATTTTTCGTTATATCGGGTTTCGTTATATCGCGGTTTTACTGTATTTCATCTATATCCCCATATCTTTACATTAAATAATAATAATTCTGATAATTAAAATACAGTGAACCCCTTTTAATACGTTTTCTGAAGGACCAGCAAATTCAAACCTTATTAGCAGGGATTTTTCATTATTTATATTTGACATCTAATTTTGCATTTTAACTAAAGTTACATTAATATTACGATTATTTAAGAATGTTTTTTTTTAAATAGACACGTACACGGAATACATATCACATCAATATTCTTACTATTTTCAAAGAATAGCTATCTAAACTGCAAAAATAATGCTAGAAAGTATCAAATAAATATTTAAAAAAAAAAAATCGGAAGTAGAATCACCGACAAGACAAAAATGCGAAATTGATTTTAGAATTCAAATCGGCGCTATTTGTATCGTAATGCGGTCATGCGTAATAGGAGATCAAATATGACAAAAGATGTCACATGTAAGTCTGACATTATTTTATTATCTTGCGTTAAGTTTTTTTTTTTTTACAAAGCATAATTTTTTTACTTGTCTTAGAAAACGTACTGTGTGATCAACTTGTACATATTTAAAAAAAAGTACTGTTTGTAAATAGTTACCTATTTTGACCTCGTACCTAAAACTGATCCCTTTTGGTGATTTTTACATGTATTCTCAACGATTATAAGATCAATATAACTGTCCAAAACCATCACCATGCAATGTTAATAAAGGCTATTATATTCTGTTTAAATATGTAATATTCACCCTTACTGAATTTCATTTGCAGTACATTTTCGGAGAAATTATTTAGACAACATCGGCAGGGCCGAACTTTATGCAAAAAAACATAACATTTCTGTCCTTTTACGATTTCAATTTTTAATCACAAATATGATTACGATATCATTTTTTGTTTTATTTGTTTATTTTGTGCTGATGTAAAAAGCATAAAAAGTTCAACAATGACCTTTATCAAAGATTTTACATGTTCTTAGCTCCAAAACTGTACAACACACTCAGCACCAACTGGAAATTGTTCACTTCCAATAAGATTACACAAATATGGACTCAATATATGATTCAATTGGATAGAGATCAATCAGAAGCATCGCTATCCAACATTCTAACATAATCATTATACAGTGCCTACACTAATAATTCACTAGTTCTACAACACTCCCACTATATATGTAATGCTAATTTGCACATCAAGTTTCGGTAATAAAAATATCTACCACAAGAATTAACATCTTCCCCCTGATGATGGACTCTGCAATGGGATCCGGAATGTTGGGTAGAGAGGCCGGCCCAGAAAACTGAACAGCTGTAAAAACCTAACAATATTTTAGGTGCTAGTATACTTTAAGGGCTGCAGAACAAAGTTTGGAAACTAAAATTTGGAGTTTTACTCTAATATAATACATTTAAAGAGGAACTTTCATTTTTCCAGTTTGAATTTCGAGATATTTTTGCATTGTGCATATCCTTTCAAGATGAGACTAATAGTTAATTCTTTTACAATATCAAGTAAACATAAAAGTGCGTTATTTTTTACGTAAATATTGCTAGAGTGAAAGGTATCAATCGAAAAGGACAAGTATACAATTGTCGGTTTTCTTAATTCCTAGGTAATAAGCTATCAGAAAATAGCCATTTCTTCAACATTCATAATGCATATGTGTTGCCATTTGAAATTATCAAGCGAAAATGAAATAATTTGTTAAAGTTCTCACCTAAGAATTGTTATGTTTATACTATGAAGAATTATTATGTTTATGATAAAAACCATTGTTTGTGTCGATAAACATATGATTATAAAATATTACAATTTTGCCCCGATTTATAAGGAAAAAATTTATGTAAATTCATACTGATAAATAATATTGATAACATTTAAAGCAGCTGTATTTGTGAAGAGAAAACTATTTATGCTAATATAATAATCATACTATAATATAATAATAATATAATTGTGGACCGACAGCCGTCACGGATCGCTCTGTGATTTATGAAAGTTGACACTTGAAAACGATCCCAGATAAAATTGTTAGGACAACGCATCGTAGAGTTACCTTATTGTTATCAGGATGTTCGGTTATAAAACAAACCGTTTTTAAAAGTGAATTATTATCAAAATATTTGTTTTAATTACTTAATACTTACATTCTCAAAGCCTATGTAACATTATTTAAAAAATAATAATGAGGTCACTAAACGACTAAAACGTCTATGACAAAAAATAATATTGCTGTATCTATTTAGTATAATCTTCCAAACCACTTTTATTTTTAAGAATGTTAATTTTTGATTAATACAGATTTTCTTTGTTGTTTTTTTAAAAATATGAATGTAAAATATAAATGGACCGGCTCAAATTGAACCGGCCCATTGAGCCATTGAGCCGGTTCAATTTGGATGATTGTGCGGGTGAACCGGCTCAGTTGTCTGAGCCATATCGCCCATGGCTAGTCATGATGCTATGCGATTTTAGTTGTGTAGTGATGACAAAAGTAGCTATCTACAGTGGCTCTGCAGTCGACTGAATTGTGAAACTAATTTGACAGATTAAACCAGCGCGAAAATTTGAATCCAACCATACAATAACTCAATTTTTCTTGAAAATCGAGTTATTAGACGTCGATATGACATTACTTGATAATAATATAATAATTAGAGGCATTCAACTACATGTCTAGATAGTGTTTTGTGCCCCTGAATGAAAATTGACGTAGTGCTATTATACATACTTCTGCTAAGGCGTGACTTGCAATAATAATTCAAATTTTCGCGTTTTTTACGAAAATGTGGGTTTTTATTATTCATTTATATCAGAAGTTATGCAATAGATTAGACTTTTTTTTCAACTATTACTTAGATTGGACCTTTACATTAATATAAAATTAATAAACTGAATGTTATTTGCCATAATTAAGACGATACAGACATTATAAGAAAGACCGCGACCATTAGATGCATTTACCGCATGCTACGAAATTGAGTTAATACGCTTAATTAATGCATAAACGAAATATATTTTTATATACTAATTTAATGTATTAATTATAAATACGAGGGGCAAGTAAAAAATAAGGTTCCTACATTTTTTTCAGGTATAAGGTATTTTTTATTGCAATAAATAAGTAAACCATCTGAAAGCTTGTACTTTATTCTATTTTTCTACATAGTCTCCTGATTTTTCTATGCATTTTTCCTGACGAGTTATCCACTTCTGAAAACCCGCTTCGAAGAATTCCGCCGCTAGGCCGCCGATGAACTTGGTGACCGCTTCTTTCACCTCTTCATCTGTATTGAAGCGTTGTCCACCCAAGTGTTGCTTCAATTTCGGAAACAAGTGGAAGTCGCTGGGAGCAAGATCAGGGCTGTAGGGGGCATGGTCAAGCAATTTCCAGCCGAATTTGTCCAGTAGGGCGGTGGTCTGTCGAGAGACATGCGGGCGAGCGTTGTCGTGGTGCAGCCTAACGCCCTTGGTCAGCCTTCCTCTCCGGCGATTTTGGATGGCTCTTTTGAGTTTTGTCAATGTCTCGCAGTACCTGTCCGAATTGATGGTGGTCCCTTTAGGCATAAACTCGGTCAGCAAGACGCCTTTTCGGTCCCAAAACACCGTAGCCATCACTTTCCCTGCGGAAAGCGTCTGCTTAAACTTTTTCGGCCTAGGCGATTCAGGATGGCGCCATTGTTTGGACTGTTCTTTTGTTTCTGGAGTGACGTAGTGACACCACGTTTCATCTCCCGTAATAATGGAGTCCAAGAATTCTTCGGTATTCTCGGCGCATTCTCGAAGAAACCCCTCGGCACACTTGACACGATTGTCTTTGTGGGTTTCTGAAAGCATGTGTGGGACCCACCGCGCGCACACCTTGCGATAACCAAGTTTATCGGTCAAAATGTTGTCGATGGTTTTTTCACAAACCTCAGGAACCTGGACAGCAAGCTCCCGAAGCGTTACTCTCCGATCTTCGAGGAGAATGCGCTCAATCTTCGCCACGACTTCGTCCGACACCGATGGCCTCCCACTCCTTTGCTCGTCGTGGACGTCTGTGCGTCCTTCGGAGAACTCCCTGCACCATTTGCGGACGTGTTGGACGCTGATGCAAGCTGTGCCATAAACTTCTTCCAACTGTCGATGAATTTCAACAGGTTTAAGCTTCTTCGCGTTTAAAAATCGAATCACCGAACGGATTTCACACCTGGCGGTAACGGCGATGGCGGGTTCCATAGCGGATGGCTGTCAGGCCTTTACTGAGCGTCGCAGCGTTTGCTCCCGGTAGTGGGGATGTAGTTAAGGGACCAACAATCAAGGCGGTGTTGCCGGATTTCGCCTAGCATCTCGCGTGGCGAGTGTACAGCGTAAGGAACCTTATTTTTTACTTGGCCCTCGTATATACATATAAATCAATTTCGTCGAAAAATATTGTTTTTGCGCTACCGGGAAATTGATTTTATATGTATATATTTATAATTAATACATTAAATTAGTATTTAAAACATCACGGACCTATGTTCTGAATAATTACAACTTTACAATAAGAATGTGTTCTCCTTAATAAGAGATATATTTTCTTATAATCTTGAAGCCAAGATTACGGAGACAAATCTGTAGGAAACCAAATTAGAAAAATGTTAAAAATGAATAGAGTTATAAATCATTCAATTTGCAGTACATTTGATGAATTTTTGACATTTACTTCACATGCTTTGAGGCTTCAACTACTATTTAAAACTAAGTTCAATATCAGAAACACAATAATCATTTTTTTAAATGATATATTTCCAGTCTTATGAAATACAATATTATTAATTATATCTCACGCTGTTAATATGCCGTTCAAAACGGCCACGGCGGTTGTGCGATCCGCGTTCCGATAAATTTTAATTAAATTTGCCTATAAAACTCATTTTAATACAAATTTTGACTACAATATGAATGAATATTATACTTATTCTCGATACCGATTGCTTATTTTTGTAAATTGTATGGTTTTGGGCTGTTTTTTACGAAAACAGATTATAATTTTGACATTTAAACATTAAACATACGTCAACCGATCGGAGCATTTTAGAATCTGACAGCGCATGAAATCCATTCATTCACAAGATTCAACGTGAAATTTGCGAACCCGTGATTTTTTTTGTTGGATTTGGTTCTCATTAAAAGTCAATAATATATTATTATATACATTATTGTTCTGATATTATTGCCTTCTGTGACTCAAGATGCCCAAGGTCAAAAAGTATCCATTGACATGCTCTAGGAAATGTTGCAACAAAATTTTAAATGGTTATAAACTTCTTGGAAAAAAAATTGCAACGTAAGATGATAATTTTTACCATTCCTATAATAATTATCTATTTGATTTGACAATATAAATTACATAGTTCAATATACATATATTATGTAGTGCTAATAAATTATTTTCTATTGGAAATACATATCCTTAAAGATAAATATTTTTATCAAAAGAATTATACATGACAGACCTGTCTGATTGATACAAATGTATTTGTTATAGTCATATAAATGAATGAACACGTATTTTAATATTTTAGACATAAAAATACTGCTAACTAAATATCAATAACAATAAATTATTTTCAGGATGTTCCCGAACTGAGCATTAAATGTGTGGACTCATGTGAACTTCCTAAATTGGATGGCAAATAATATTTAATATACATATATGTAATTTATTAAAACGATAAATAAATATTTAAAAAAAAGTTTTTTTATTACAACTGGAGTATGATTATTATATAATATTAGCATAAATAGTTTTCTATTATTTATTATTAATTATTTATCAGTATGAATTTATATCAATTTTTTCCTTATAAATCGGGGCCAAATTGTAATATTTTATAATCATATGTTTATCGACACAAACAATGGTTTTTATCATAAACATAACAATTCTTAGGTGAGAACTTTAACAAATTATTTAATTTTTGCTTGATAATTTCAAATGGCAACACATATGTATTATGAATGTTGAAGAAATGGCTATTTTCTGATAGCTTATTACCTAGGAATTTAAGAAAACCAACAATTGTATACTTGTCCTTTTCTATTGATACCTTTCACTCTAGCAATATTTACATAAAAAATAACACACTTTTATGTTTACTTGATATTGTAAAAGAATTAACTATTAGTCTCATCTTGAAAGGGTATGCAAAATGCAAAAATATCTCGAAATTCAAACTGGAAATATGAAAGTTGCCTCTTAATTGGAGATATTGTTATGTCTCTTCTGATGTGCATATTTTTGATGTGGTTTTGAAGTTATGTATATTTTACGAATATTGTCTTTTGAACTGTTTGAATCATGTTGCATCTGCTATCGCTGAAATAAGACCATAAACTTGTTGTTTGGCCTGGATATGTTGCTCAGTCACCATTCAAATATCATTACTTTGGCACATTAAATTGGTGGAGAAGGTTTTGATACCTTCAACTAAAATGATGTTGACGAATTACTTGTGGATAATGCCTGAAACGTTGATGATAATTGTTTGCCTAGATATAGTATAGTATAGTAATATAGTATAAAAATTAGTAAAATTATTGCAATGTACTCGCAATGATTAATCACTGATTACACTGTCACTGTCAATAAAAAATCAACGAGGGCGAAGTTAACGCTAATTCTGTTTATGAAGAACAATTGTCTTTAATTGACTATTTATTTATTGAAAGTGATTTTAAATGTGTAGAAATTTGCAAATCGTGATAATTCTGAAAAAAAAAGTAATGTTACTTTTCAATAAAATTAAATGTATAAAGTTTCAATACAAACTTATTTTTTAGGTATTTTTATTTTTCATAAAAAAAAATTGTGTGATTTTATGTTCCTAATTTTTCAACTTAAGTTGTCTTTTTTATACAATTTTTTTATATAAAAATCACATATTATGCTGTTTTCTATGGACGTATAATATACTGCATAAAAAAAGACTTTGTACATCCCTAGATAGATGGAAAAAGTACATTAATTCTATGTTTAAATGTAATTTTTTGTAAAAGTGAAAATGATGTGTTATGCCTCCGAGGTACAGATATTTTTGTTATAATAATTCAATTAATCTTGAAATAATATTAATTTTTGTCGACGTCTACATTGATTCATAATTAGTGCAATATTGAAATTCAATTATATGTTTGAAATCAATGTCATAATTGTTATCTTATTCAGGAGCAACAGTTAATTGTGAACCATTTTCTTCTCAGAAACGAATGTGGCGACTGGTGAATGTGTGGGACTACTCAACTATTTTTCATTTGATGAAAATGGTATAGCTCCCCACATCCTATACATGTGTGCTTCCATCACTCTATATACGGTAAGTGTAACCTGATCAAAATTAGTGGTCAGCCAAGACAGACTTCTCCAAATAATGTTGCCCATCTTAACCTATTGAAATAAAATCTTCCAATGCAGTCTACCTTCGATGTATTCATATAATCCTTACAAGTTTTCAAAAGCAGATCGGGATGTATTACAGATTCTTATAATCCATTTTTTTTATATGGAACGCTACATATATTTTATTCTGTTCATGTATCTGTGTAGGTATTAAATAAATGTGATTTGTGTCACAACAATATTTGACGGTATTAATAAATATTATAGATGGTGCTAATGCTGTACGAGTATGGATTGTGGCAGCGTGTATGGGAAGTTTGCACCACCCTCAGCTTCCAGTACCCGCAACTGTCGTACCATGACAGTGGCGTCGACAGTGAGAGAAAGATTGTGCAGGATGAAGTAGATTCGGGTAATTTTTGTTGTTTTATATAGTGCCATTTTTGTAAAAACTTTCACCTCAAGGGCGCTTTACACACCATCATGGTAGTAGATTATTCTTCTTCTCTCACTGAAGGTTTTTTCGGCAATACGTTGTAATACAAAAAATTACACTTGCAGGTAAGAAGGGTGACTCTCGAGTACTGCTCCATCGACTGGCCAAACGCTACATGAGTAGTCATACAGCAGTCAAGGAGTTCAGTATCAGCATCAAGAAAGGTAGGTAGGCCCTTGTGCAATGTAATTATGATACTTGGCAAGGAGGAGCAGAATAAAGCAAAATTTGTTGCAGGGGAATGCTTCGGACTGCTGGGAGCCAATGGGGCTGGCAAAAGTACTATTTTTGGGATGGTGGTAGGGACCCAGGTGCCCACGCGAGGTACAGTGGTGAGTATTCCTATATTTGGTCTGTGTTTCATTTCTATTTACCTATTTTCATTTTTGAATTAGAATAATTAAAAATAAAGCACAGTAGTTTGTACAGTGCAGTAGTCAGTAGTTCAGTAGTCTTTATCAATCACGCCTTATCTTTTAAAAACTTTAGTGCCAATTTTGATTCTTTTGTAAAAACACCTTTCTCTTGATAGTGATGGTGACAATGGATACGTACATATTAGGTTATATAATATTGAAAAAACAAAATATTCTCTATGTACGCACATTTTAAAGATCTTGTTCATGCAACAGATGTTTCAAATGCTTTTCTATTTGAAAATATCCAGATTTGTGATTAATGTATTTTGGTTTTATCAGTATCATGGCGAGTTGGGCTATTGCCCGCAGTTTGAAGCCCTGGACGGCTATCTCACGGGTCGGCAGATTCTTTCCCTATTTTGTCTCCTGCGTGGAGAGCCTCCTTCCCTTGTGCCACCCAGGGTAGAGGCCATGCTTCGTTCGGCAGGTAGGTTACACTCTAGTGTATTGTTTGTATTGCGACAAGTTGCACTATCGTCCCAGTTGGTTTTATGCAAGTATCTGCGGTCATCATGATAATCAAAATATTGCAGCTTTAATTATAACATTTGGATACTTCCTAAAGCAAACCGTAGATTGTGGTTTTCACAAAATCTGTCAGGAATCTTTCGACTCTATCTTGTATCACCAGTCCTTACTTTATTGTCTTGTTATTTGGCCAAAGAATATATAGAGATAGCTGTACAGTGGAAGTCAAAGATTGTGCACATTTATTTCTTTATAACAGTTTGTTTATTGAACTGTTCATTGGATTTATAGAATACGCTCCTTCGTATACAACGCTCCTTGGTTTTCTTTGAGGCTCATTTTCGAGATTCTAATTGCCGAAATAAAAATTTTCATAGCATATTTGTATTATTCTTTAGCTAGCAAACCCTTTGCTAAACACCTTGTTGATGTTTCTACCTGCCTCAGCTGTATTGTATCCTGAATGATGAAAAAAATGACCCTCAATACTTTAGACGACACTATTCTGTTTATGGACGTAATAAAAAATACAAAATAGAAAAATAACTTATTTTTCTAAGACAATTGAAAAGCAATTTGTCCTTTGTCAATTAAAAATAGTCAGGACGGGTTAAATACTGCACAGAATCTTTCTCAATCGCGATCGATCTTAAACTAACTGAAAATCCGCCATTTCATGAGGTACAAACTCCAACACCAATCTATCTGTCGTCTTTCCTTTGCCTTTAGAGTTCACAATTTCACACCGTACGAATATATCTAATGCATTGAAAAAATCCACAAGCCTGACCATAGTTGTTTTTTTATTTTATTTCTTCATTTTTTCTTAATGGACATTCTCTTGATGCTTGCTTTAACTCTCCATCAGTCTCTATTATGTGCCTTATATCTGTTATATGTTCTACATCTACTCTACTTCAGCTACCAGCTTATGAGGCGGCCGCCTTTTGCTGCAGCCTGCGTTCTCAATCCGGATGTCGCTTGCATCGTTCGTCAGATAGGAGCGGCAATGCTTGCGGTAGATTTAAATCGCTGCCCCTACAAATATTTTCTTCGGCGTCCTCTTATTTTTGTATTTTTATTTTATCTTTATCATACCTATTTTTCATGTAAATACAATTTTTTTATCCTCTGTAGGAGACTTAAAGTAGACCTAATTTGTAATTGGAAGTATTGGTTTCTTGTAAAAAATTGTTAGGTTTCTACCAAAAAATTAGATGCGCCACTGAAGAATTATAATGTAAATAATAAAATCTGATAAAGATTATCTAGATTTTGAAAGCTAAATTAGGCAAAGCAGTCGACTGTCAATGAAAAACTTGCGGGTTCAAAGCAATAAAAATGAACCCTGGTATTTATTATCAGTGATATCTACATAGTTATTAGTGTAGTTATAGTTATTTTGCATTTGTTTTTAGTTAGACTGAGTATTACATTCATATGTTAATTAGTTTAAAATAAAAACACTGTTTACTTCACTAATTTGTTATTTAACGTTTTTAATGCTGACACATCATCTTCAGTAATATTACTAATACTAAACTTAAGACTAAAGCACTAGGTACTACTTAGGGTTGAGTAGTAGAGGAAGGGGGATTAGAGTTGAGTGGGTGTAGGGGCGTGGTCAACAAACGCAGGAGGGGATGTAATAGAAGGCGTTTGAATATTGATAACATTTTTCTTACAATTAATTGTTAAGTTTTCTAAAATATCTACTTTATTTCCTCTTTCACAAATATGTACTAATTCTACGTTATTAGTGTTAAAGCAATGACCCTCGGTTCTTGTGTAGTTCGCCATTTCGGAATTGATGCGTCAGCATTAAAACGTAATGATAAATAATAAATTATTAAAAGTAAACAGTGTTTTTATTTGAAATATAATTTAATATGACCTTCACAAAGTTTCGCAAGACAATTTTGAAAAATTATTAATTAGCCTTATTTTACTTATATCAAACTCATATTGAAAACTAATAAATAACTATGTAATATATCTGTAAATATGATTTTTCTTTATTTACTGTACCCTGCAGGTCACATAGAATGACAAAAGTACTTCTGTTTCAGAATTTGGTATTGGCACGAAGCAAACTAAAGAAACATTAAATTGTTACTCAACCAATCAAATGAATATGTATAAATTTCTGTGGATAGGAAATTTATTTTTCTTTTTTAATAATCAAGCAAGTCTTTTAGATTGGCATGGATTATATTTTACGAGAAGTCTCTCCACTCCCTTATGCCACCCAGGAAATTTTTAATCAATCTACCATTCCAGACCATGCGTCTTGGTAATTTATAATTTCAATAAATACTGCAGCTAAATGTCACCCTCGGCTTTGAGCTTTATGTAACTGGCAATTCAATCATTTACTTTGGATCTTGCTGAACGTTTTGCTATATAATTGTTGTACACCTTTGACTAGCAATATATACAGTGTAGGCACTAACATAGGATTACTAATAAAGTTAATTAAATAAATGCGCGATAAATTAAATTTTTAATGGTGTGTGCACAGGATTGAAGGAGTATGCGGATATGGCCAACAGAAAGTACAGCGGTGGCAATAGAAGAAAGCTCAGTACGCTGGTAGCATTAAGCGGTGGTGGTCGGGGCGGAGCTGGTGCCGTGTTACTGGATGAGCCCTCAGCCGGCGTAGATCCCCACTCTCGATTAGCTCTGCATAGACTCATACAAGCGGCACGATTACGGGGCCTCTCCATCCTGCTCTCCTCGCACAGGTTACGTTAAAAATCTCCCTTCTAGTAATATCAGGTTCTGTCTCCAGTATAATACTGTAACCAATATAATCTTACTGCGCAGTATGGAAGAGTGCGAGAAGCTCGTATCTCGGCTGGGCATCCTGAGCTTCGGGGAGCTTACCTGTCTGGGCCCGGTGCAGACTCTGAAAGACAAATTTGGCTCAGGCTTCCTGCTCTCCCTGCGCCTGCGAGCACAACCCGTTCTCCCTCCACAGGATTCTATGGACCCCACAACAGGTGAGAAATTCACCATGCCCAATGGCTGTATTATTTACTCGAAACTTTGAATAGTTAGGGCAATTCTTTAAGCATTGAAGATCCTCCTTGATTCCTTCATCGATTTTTCAGTCATCAAGTGTAAAAGAATCTACAAATCTTAAATAAATATTTGTCTTTAAACTTTGTTTTCATAATCATTGTTTGTATTTGCTGGGTATTTCTTGGGTTAAGTAGTTAGAAAATTAATAAAATCACTAAACTGGTTAGGTTATGTGGAATGTTTGAATGAGGAGGGAATGGTAAAGACTTTTAGTGAAATTTAATTATCGATTTACTAAATTCACACTATTTAGTATTATAAGATTATTATTTTTGCAATACTACCATAACTGCGCATGTTCTAGATGCGATCATACTGACAACTGTAGAGCTAGTGGAGCGTCTGAAGCTCTCCATTTGTGAGACCTTCCCTTGTCAGCTCAAGGATCAACACCTGGTGAGCTCTAATCATTCAACATTTATTATTATGCTATTTAACAGTCATATTATATGTGTATACATATATATTATATATATATATATATGTTTCATTTATGGTTTCCACCAGCAGTAGTGTATAGTAGGAACTGGTGTCTCTTCTAGGTTCTTAGTTTACAAAAACGCGTACACTTTTGTAGACTAAATCGACGCCACTGAGTAAATACTCAACTGGGAGATTTATATTGTCCATGCGAAAGTATTAGCATAATGGCATGTGTTACCATGCCAAAACGTCAACTTAGGTTTCCTTCATCTATAAAAAATGTAACCTACCTAATCCAACCTGTATAAGATACACCAGTTCCATATATAAATTTAATTAAAACTTATATATAATATATATTGAATATAAATTAAAGTGTGCGGTTATAACATCAAACAAAATAAATTATTTTGCTATTTTATTTTTGTTGATATCTATCTTAAGATTTAAGATCATAAAGAATTGAATTGTCCTATCATTATAGGTAGATATTATATCTCGATCTCTCCTGTATAAAATTATACTAAAAATGGTTCATATTCAATTGTTTTAATTTTTGCATTTTAGAACATGATAGAATATGATACAGATATTTTAAAAAAATACTGTCCCTAAAATATGTTTCAAATATGTATGTATTTGTGAAATTCATTGTTCTTTCTGTCGAGTTCTCTTCGGCAAGGGCTTACGTAGAAACTGCAAATATTTAGAGGGATCATTGCAGATTCCACCTTAATTACGACAGAAACTTTAATAGTGATATTGAGTGCCAGAGATTTAATGCCTATACCTATTGTTAATTGAGTATTCTTCTTTCTAGTGTCGTATATGTTAAATTTATTTTAAAATTAATAAACTTTCAGTTTCCATTATTTCCACGCCTCGTGACTTGCACTTTAACTTGAAACTGAGATTGTTTGAGCTTAATTGCTGAGAAAAAAATATGAACAGCAGTATTTCAAACCTATATGCCGGTGCAATGTGAAGTTTCCTGTTTCAGACAATCCTACAATACCACATAAGCGACAAGGAATGTCAGTACAGTGAGTTGTTTTCCCGGATGGAGGAGATCCGAGAAAGGAACTCAATTATCCTGGAAGACTACACCATCAGCAATACTACCCTGGAGCAGGTGTTCTTGTCCTTCAGTACCGGCATTGCTCCTGCTCAGGCTGGTGGGAGCATCGCTTAGCGGGCTCCCTTCCAGACTACACTTTTATTATAAAATTTGAAGCGATTATTTATTATCTTTAAATAATAACTACAGAGCCGTCTGTAACAATGTCACAATCTAAGTTGTCTTCTTACTCTGGATAGTGGACAAGCAGAGTTTATCATTTTAAATTTTAAGCAAAAGTATTGTATATTTTTTACAATATGTCATTTGTTAAAAAGGTTGTTGACTCGTATCATTGAGCTGCCTTGTGAAATGTGCTTTAAACAAAATAAATTATTGTATAATTAAAAATCCATTTTCATTCAATCTTATTTCTTTTCTTTGAATGTGTAAGAGCTGTACTTTTATCATAACCTGCAGAGGTTCGATCATGTAAACGGATAAAGCACCAAACTTATATTAAATTAATAGTTGTTTTTTAAGTTATTAAACAAGTTTTGGTGGTGTGTTATTCAATTGATATTTCCATATAGTTTATACCATTTTTAATATGATTAAATTAAAATGTTTTGTCAATGTGCACCACAGTGAAGTGTGAACAGAAAAACTGAAAGACACGTATGAGGCAAGGACTTCTGTTCCGTACAGGAAACAAGAACTGTATTTGTAGGGTGGTTCGCCGGTTCGCTCTGGTAGCTCGGACAAAATTATCTGCAGCGTGGTGCAGCGGTCCAGGGGGGTCCAAAATCTTGTCCAGTGTAGCAGCCGATGTCAGTGTGAATTTCCAGGTCCGTGATCCAAAGTCGAAGCCAAGTCAGGAAGCCAGAAGATTCAGTAGTCCAAGTAGTAGCAAGGTCGAAAGATGAGAAGAAATAAAAAAGTCCAGTTTGCTTTATCCAGTCCAGTGGTGCGAGAGACGAATGAGACGAGAGTGCTCTTTGCAGCCACTGGACCATTATTTATTATTCATCAAAAAACATCCCGAGCGCTACAGGCTCCAGGAGATCTCCTCCAATCACAATGCCGGATCCGTCCCCCTGCCGCCCCGCTGCGGTCCAGCGCAGCCACCCCCTGGCGGCGAGATCTCGAAACTTTGTTCATTTTTCTCGCCGCGAAGTGGAGGACGGCAGACTCTGAATTTCTCCGGCATTTCTCTTCTCCTCTTCATAATTTCACTTTCTCAGGCACCGCGAGTATTTTTTCTTATAGTTTTTATTGCTCCTCGCGATGCCTGATAAGTCTTATCCGGGGCGATGGCCCGGGGAATTAATTATCGCACCTCAAACTTGGAAAACTCGTTTTCAATACCTAAATGATTTTTGAGGTGCATAATATTATCGCCGGGCGATCGCCCCTTCCATTCTCTTTTTATTTTCATTACATTTTTATTCTAAATAATTTTCTAAGACTAATTATTAGTAAAACTAAGTGCGGCATAGTCTGCGCGCCGGCGGGGGCGGAGTCTCGCAGCGGCCCGCTACCCCCTCCACGCGGCGGTCCGTTGGTGCAGTGACGTGGAAAATCCAGTGGTGCGGAGTGCCGGGCGGAATGTTTTTGTGACGCGGAAAAAATGGCCTTTTTTGTCCATACATTTCTCGGCCACTTTCTACCGCGTCCGTGGTCCGCAATGCTGTGCGGAACAACTTCCATGAAAAAAAAAATTGGAAATAATATTTTTAATGTTTTAAAATGTGTAAGAAATCCAGTTTTCATGTGATTAGCATGAAGATAACACCCACATATTTATTTTTTACTTTTTTAAAAATAGAGAAGTGTACATGGAATACATGTCGTATCAATATTTTTAATATCTTCAAACTAAGCTAAAGCTATTCTTATTTTTGTAGCTTTTGATATGAAAATAAGACTATATTTATGGTCTCCCAAGATGAGTCTCGAACCCTTGACCACTTGATCGCTCGCCGAGCATCTCACTACTAAACCAAACAAGATCATTTCCATTTACTTATACTTCTTAAAACTACTAAACACTAAGTAAGACAAAAAGACAAAATTTGGCCTTTCGGAGTTATATGTGGTTAGTTATTATGATTGCTGCACACTGTAATATGCATCATCCAATATTTTCTTCTGTATTTTAAATAATTGTCGTAGTAATCAGTTTTTATCCATAAGTTTCAATTGAATACACATTCTAATACGTTTTATCAGATTAAGATAAAATTGCAAAATAATAATGATTTTGTAATAATTATTGAACATGTACCATATTGAATGCGAGGTCACGCTTATTGTCCGGCTATTAAATTAAAGAGTTCTCATAAGATAAGTTAAGATCTAAAGAAGGCTTAAAACCTTAGAGCCTGAACTCCAAACCCTCCAACAACTCTTGAATTATTATCAACATTCTTTGTATGTGTACAAGTGATGATAATGTACATGCAATAGTTAGATAATGTATACTTTATTGATAATAAAAGTGCTTTATCGTAAGTAATGAGTGAGTGATAAGAACCACCTACAAGGGAGTGGGCTGAAGTAATTTAAACAAATAAATGGTATTTAGAGTTTGGCTGGCTAACTTAGGGCAAATTTTACTGGAGAAGTAAAACAAACTAATTATTTTGGTATCAAATCTTCGATTAGGATGATTGGTAACTGAAATTTAATTAAGGATTACACATTTTTGTTGTTAAGTTGCATTTTCAGAACATAGTTCTGTGCTATTTTTTTTAATACAAATTAAATGAATCAACTAGAAAGATATACAGAAAAAATCAATCTATTAAAAAAATATTTAGTTGCTACTGGGATTCAAACCTGGAAAAATGGAGAATGCACTTCCTCGGATAGGAAGAGGTCCGAGTTCGAATCCCTAAATATTTTTTCGGTAGATAAATTTTTTCTGTATATCTTTCTAGTTGATTAATTTAATTTGTATTAAAAAAGAAATTGAATTATTAGAGGTAGAGTACACAAACCTAGAAATCACAGTTGAAAGAATGGTTTAGCCTGTCACTACTAAAGATCCCCCGGGTTAACCACATTTCCGATGAAGTGGTACTATTGGTGCTAAGTCGCTGTGGTCGCTATAGTAACAACTATGGAGGATGAACAATCAAGATCTATTATTAAATTTATTTTAATTTTCAAAACAAAACTTTGTACTACACTGCACCTCTCGAAACTTGTAGTGAAAATAACCCAATATGTAGTACTAAGCTTTGTTATGAAAATTAAAATAATCATGTTAGACCACAAAGTAACCGTCATGTCAATTAATTATATTTTCTATTATTTAATGTTTGTGGACTGTAATATGTCAGTGAATAACATCCGACTCGATGACTGTTTACAAGAAGGTACAAAAATATTACAAAAAAGTATGCAACATAAAGCGAAAATGGCAGCTGCAAAACCTATCTCGTTAGCATAAAATAACCAACACGAAACAGAGTAACTGCAAGTTCCAGTATCTATTGTATGAATATTGTATCTAGCGTGCAGATACTGGCTTTTGCAAAGGGATTCTTGATTTTGATTTGGTACTACATAAAAATATGTAAATATGTAGATACTGTGTATTGGCAATAGTTTATTTTGTAAAATATAAAAGATATAACTTTTAAAATATATTGTGAACTATAATTCAATAAGTACAAAAATTTGCTTTAATAAAACATCAGTTACACCAACGTCTCACTATACGGTGACTCTTTATTCATATTTTCACTATAAAAGCCTTTTTAAATTATAGATCAGTTTTGATTTGCGGCCCAAAAATTTCTATATGATGTTATGTAAGAATTTAATACCTCGAGTTGGAATCTTTTTTTCTGCAACTTGCCGCGTTTATATGCAGTCAACACTGACCCGCATGTAAGTACATTCGTACCCGGGGGCGTCACTGAACAGCGTGGGCACTTCTGCTCTGGGAGGCGCATGGTTCGGCACGTTGCGAGGAACCGGCTCCCACTGTCCGCAGCGGCAAATCCATTTCGTACTCGATCAATCCAGGAATAAAAGGGTGAAAATCATATCTTGTGAATACTAGTACACCATCAGTATAATATTGCAGTATCTAATTGCATTGTACTCTCTTTGGGCAGCTGAAATTAAATGTGGCCGTACCAGCTTGGGTGACGATGAACGTTCGGGACGGCCAAAAACTGCAACCACTGATGATAAAATCGCTCAAGTTCACCAAATGATGCTGTCAACCATCGAATTAAGGTTAGAGAGATAGCAGAGGCTATGAACGTCTTCAATGAACATGTTTGTCACATATTGAATGTCACTCTGGACCAAAAACGTGTTCAAATGAACATTTCCAACACTCTGTTGGCGCAATTAATCAGAGTTTTGGCACTGCAGATGAAACTTAGATACATTATTGTACTCTAGAACCAAAAACAGTTAAATCAGTGGACTGCGAAGGGAGAATTGGCTCCAAAAAAGGCACAGGCTATAAGGTGACTGTTTTCCGGGATAGCCATGGAGTTGTCTTAATCGATTATCTTGAAAAGGGAAAAACCATTACATGAGCATAATATCCATCATTACTTGACAGACTGAAGGCAGAAATTGCGGAAAAATGGCCACATTTGCAGAAAAAAAATTTGATTCACTTAGACAATGCACCGTCTCACACTTCAGCGGTTGTCCAGGCGAAAATCTACGATTTACGGTTTAAACTGCTTGACCACCCTCCTTACTCACCAGATCTAGCCCCAACCGGCTTTTTTTTGTTCTCTAAGCTAAAAGTTGCACTCTTAGATAGATTAGATAGTAATGGTAGCATCACGTTACATTTATAAGATTGTAAGGCAAGTTGTGAAGACTGGGATTTACAAATTTCAAATCACGTATTTATACAAGATAAAACCTTATTTTCAATATAAATGAATTATAGTTCATTTTTAGAAATAAATAAACTTTCTGCTGCAGAAGTATTCTCCCACTTATTAATTGTATTTGTGTAAATATATTTCAGTTTCCACAGTAAGAATCTGTCTGAATTAGTCAAACAAGGATAACTAGTCACTATATATTTATGAACACTGTAACAGTATAATGTTACAATAACGGTTGATGCATTTCAAAGGATCATATTTTTGTTCTATGGCATGGACTCTGAGCTGATATTGATTCTATTATGGGGCGAGTGACAGAAGGAATTTTCATTAAATAGGATTACAAAATGAGTAATACACAATTTCATTAAATAATGCTTTATTAGACTGCGGTAACTAGGCATGGTACTGTAATGTTTTGTGACCTGAACTGATATCATAATAAAATAAATGTTGAAGAGTACTGGTATGCCGCTAACTAATAAGAGTATTTTATAGAACTGTTTCTGCACTAATGTATTTTATTAAGCAGAATTAAGGTGGATCAGGGAGACACACTACATAGTGTATACATACTTTTTTATTTAAAATAGCTTATCAATTACCTAATTTTATTATGAAATCACACCTCTTCAGCTAGTCACCAAAACATTCGGTGACCACTACTGCTATTTATTTATAAGGTGTTTTCTAAATCATGGATTAGTAAGCTGCTAATGTACACACCAAACTTTAAAATATGAAATACAAAAACATTACATTTTCTCCCACAAATACTTTACTGGCCGTGAATAAATAACTATTCAGTCACCTAATTCCGTTTTGCTTTCTATATTATAAATAATATAATAAAATATAATCTACAGGTAATTAGAATAAATTTCAAAAATGTCATAATTTAATTATGGCCTCAGTTTTTGTTGAAAAGTAACAAATTAACCGTTATAGAATAAATAAAAATATATAGGAGTACATTTTAAATATACATAAAGATGATAATAAGTATAAGCGAAGCATATCATTCTCTTCACGGTAACTAGTGCAAAAGGTGGAATTTTACTTTTTTACTAATTTGCTACGCAACAATTTTTAAATGTCAACCACTATTAACATATTGACATAACTACTAATAACAATAATAATTGTTCCTAAGAATTAATTTCGCAATATAATATCGGAGGGAAGAACCACAAACTGGTTCTATTAAGTAGATAGCTAATAATCATCCATTCAATGTTACCTTTCCGTTCAAATAACATCAAAAATAATGTAGGTGTTTAATCTAGTAATAATGCAAATCATGACTTAAAATGCATCATTTGGTTGTAAGCCTAGTCAATTAAAAAATATTGTACATCCGATATAAAAAAACGAAATACCGATATCGAGGGCGAGTGTATAACCTTGTATCTGCGTAATGATTTATAATAATATGTAATTACAGAAATTTTCTTTTAATACAATTAAAAGTAAATTGCTATAAATTTATTGAACATATTAGAGAAAAAAATTTAAAAAAACAAGAGAAAACCTTGGACTTGGATTCACTTTTTCTCAGAATTTTGCAACAACTAAAAGACTGCATCATGATTTTTTTCTATTCATTTCCGCCAACCTCTTGGATTTGTCTATTCTAAAAATATATTTACCTAAATGTTATTTCGGGCACAAGTCTTCATTGACACAAAGCAGAGGTAACCGATGAGAGGTTCAGATAAAATTATTTACAATATTCAATCATGAAGGCAGACCGGCCACTATACAAATATTCAATTATGGGAGGGACTTTTAACTAAATGTGCTTTTAAAATACCAATACGCAGTAACAAGTATCGCACTTGGTCCTCCATGTACCGTGTAAAACTAAATGACTAAAAATCAGGAATGCGCAGAACCTGAGTCGACCTTCTGATCATCAGACCTAATTCCACCCAGCTCAGGAGACCCTCGGGACACCCGCTGCCTCGAACGCGGCCTTCACCTGTTCGAAGACTTCTTCGGGGTCTACGGATGCGTCGATCCTCTTCACCAGATCGAGCTTCTCGTAAAACTTAATTATGGGCATGGTGTCGTTCACATATGTGTCAAAACGCTTCTTTAGGCTGTCAGGGTTGTCGTCGGAGCGGCCGCTTCCGGCGGCGCCGCGGCCCAGGCAGCGCGCGGTGCATGCCTCCGCGGGACAGTCCAGGAACAGCACGAACAGCAGCCGCGCCTTGCAGTCCATGGCCCGCGTCCAGCCCTGCAAGTTGTCCTCGTTGCGCGGGAACCCGTCGATCAAGAACTTGGAGCGGCCGGAGCGCTCCATAGCTTGCTCGATGAGCGAGCACGTGACCTCCACGGGCACAATCTGCCCGTTGCGAATCTTGTCCTCGATCATATCGCCGTACTGAGAGCCCGGCCGCTGCCGCTCCTCGCGCAGAAGGTCGCCGGCAGACAGGTGCACGAGCCCGAACTCGCGCACGATATTCTGACACTGCGTGCCCTTGCCCGCGCCGGGGCCGCCGAGCACGAACACTACTTCGGGAAGCATGCTTTGCAGACTGGCGGCCACTTTAGACAAGAAACGTCCGCTCATACGGACTCCGTAAACTCGATTGATTTTATCATGCGTCAGGCGGTCGCGGGCCGTACGCCGTACGTCAGGCGATACGGAAGTCTTCCAATGTCATTTAATTTGACAGCTAGGGATGCCGCGCGGTTGAAAACTTTGCACGTACCTACCTTAAATAATAATAATTCAAGTTTACTTTGAACCAATAACTTAACGTTTAATGTTATTAAGACAATCTTAAGGGCGAGTTTTCATTTTTTCAGTTTGAAATTCGAGAAATTCTACACGAATTATGAGGTTATTAGTTAAATTATTTTAAGTATGTTACATCTCGGCGCAGAGTGACGCAAAGCTACCACATTGATTAGACGTAGAAAAAAAAACAATAAAGAAAATTTCATTTTTGCCCATCGCATGCAAAATTACCGCCAACGAAGCTATATGGCGAGAAATCTGTAGTCTGAACAGAAGACCTTCAGATAAGTGGTGGGAGTAATTGCCTAGAGATCATCGACTTATAATAGCGCAATAACCATTAAAGGAGCTGGCTATTGTCTTTTGTCGCATAGGATTCATTGTTTCAAAGGGTGAAGTAGATGTAATAATTCACATTCGAGTGGCAGGAATAACGACCAAAAGTGAGAAGTTTTTCTTTTGACTGTAAATTCCTAGGATTCTCTTGTCTAAGGGAGGACAATCAAGCTATAGCCGTCAACCCTGATGATAAATCAATTTCTAAAAAGCGACAAAACAACGGCCAGCACTAGCAAGAACATTCAATGTTGGGCAATTGTTTCTCTGGGCTATTGTTTTTCAAAAAGAAAGAGAGCGAATATACAATGGGAACTGCATTGCTTTGTCGAGTCAGACTCATGTCCTGACTTTCACGTGGAATTAAAATAAAGTTGAATTAAAGTTTCAATTAAAATAGGCTCGCGTTACCGCAAACTCACGCGTATAAATACGTACGCATGTATGCAACAAAGTATAGGCAGGTTAGGATAAAATATATGTAATAAATATAAGTAAATATAGGAAATTCAGTATGCGATTTTACGAAAATTCGATCAGTCCGCTTTGAAAATTTACAAACTAAATTTTAATAAAGCAAAATAAAAATAAATTCTAAAAAATTAGTAGGAACACAAACATATTTTTTAATACATAAATGATCAGTTTTTTCACTTTATACAGTCAAGTCTCTTTTGAGCGGTTTATTTTTATGCTGTTTTAAAGTTATGCGATACCATATGTTCCGTACGGGTACAAGAAATGTAGACAGGGATGATTCGCCGATCTCCACTTCTTTCAACTGGCGATGATAATGATGATTATCATCATCATTATCATCGCCAGGTCGGAAGAAATGAAACACAAAAGATGTTTAATCTAGGACAGAATCGAGAACGCGATCTCGCCCGCAGAAGACCTAATATTTTCCCCACCGTATTAACAAGGCGCATTTTATAAAAAAATGTCCGTCTTTGTTTACAGAAATCTATCCCGCGTCTTTCATCACGCGCCACGCTGATATGTATGTATGTACCTCCAAATCACCTCGTGTCCTTACAACATCAAATAGTTGACGTCACCTCGGCGACTTCTCAATTCTGTATGACACACGATACATTAAATTAATAGCCGAACAATAAAAAAGTATTGGAATGGTTGAAACCTTGTCAGAGTATATTACGGAAATTGATCTCCATATTGAATTCAATTCGCCGAACTATAAACAATGCAATTCGTTGTTACAAAGAAATGTATGAAGATAAAAGGTCAAAGAAAAAAAATGTACTGACATCGATGTTGCAATTTAGAGAATAAAAAAAAATTACGAAAAACATTATTTCAAACAGTCCAGGATATTGGCGGAAACGATTTCCCGGACTCTGGGAGATATTACTGTATTTGATTTATTATATTATTAGTCTTTCGACAGGGAGACTATTTTATAATTTTAATATCAATACGTGCCTAGCGTGTATTATAACGAGTTACATGCATAAATATGCAAATCAGTATTGAATCAATAAACATTAAGTTTAACCTCTACCAAGAACTTTCATCGGCCTTTTTTGTTTCCGTACTTTGTTCAGGTTTTTGTGTTATTTTCAAGATAGTTTTTTTTATCAACAGGCACGGGTCAATCACAAAGTTGACGATGAGCGTGGGTATTAAACCGCCGCAAGCGCTAACAATAAAAATTGCTTCGACTCTCTCAAACTCATTACAAGAGTCGCCAATAGCGCCAGAAACGATCTTCTTTCTCTTTCATTCGGCAGACTTGACTTGCAACCTCGCATATCCGAGCTGTCATATTCGCCAGCCACCTTCAATTTGACGACCGCGTCACGATGTGGGTGTACGTGGTCGTCAACATTTTATTCGAAATACTATCATGATGCTTTTTAATAAAAATATTTAATGTTGTGATGTTGATATTGATATCTAGCTCGAGACTCGATCAATAACTCTGCCTGAAAGGAACAAAAGTTGTGACTTTTTCCATCTTATTTTTGTTATTCTCCTAGGGAAAGTTGAAATATTACATCGACCTTAATTACTTTTATTTTTGATGTGAAACATCCTAAGACGCACGAGAGTGCACACATTATCAAAACCGACAAACGAAACGAAATCTTGTCACGGAAGTGACATTACACCTCGCGCAGATCGCGCTACGCAGTAGGGATGTATCGCTCGCGCCGATCACCGATCACACGTTCGACCGGCGATGTGACTGCAAGTGTAACGGACAAACATTTAATCGCCAACTTCGCTGTTTGTGGTCCGATTTGAATAAAATAAGCTGCCTTCAACTCGTCTAATAAAACTCTACAAGACGCGAAAAAAGTTTTAATTATTTAAAATAAAACAATCTTATAACATATACTCAGCGCTAACGAGTCAAATATTACGCCCCTCAAAACCTAACCTAATCCAACCTTGACGACGCCGAGTTTACCATTTGCTGCTCATTTCACTCTTACGTGTCCTGTTTGCCTTCTATCGCATGTGCACTAACTGGATGATGGACTGATCGATCTATCGTAAGAAATGAGGTATCTCAAGATTTTTCAAATTGACAAAAAATACTGGATATATCCTCTTAACACCCAGGAGCAGACCATTTCCATATAAAATGTTTATTGAAATCAGTATTTCGCCAATATCCCCCGCGACCTATTGTTTTTGTGGAGGATGTGTGCTTGAGCAACAATGTATAGTCGGCATTTATTAATGTTCCAGAAAAGACCTGGCAGTCAATGGGTTAATGCGATTGCCCACAAATGAGAGCAAAATTCAGTTGTGGCGAGCACTTTTCTCAGCTTCTCGCATCTTCTATTACATTTTTCTATAATATTATAAAATGAACTATTATCTTTAACTAATACAACATATGTTTAAATTGGTTAAACAATTTTGTTACATCTTCAATGTTAGCAAAATTACTTTATAGCCACATATTATATAAATAATAAGATAAAACACTTTATTTAAACCACTATTTATTGATAAATCAACATGTTTCGATACCATAGGTCTTCAGGAAACAATGTATACTAAAATTAAACAACCATAGATAGAAACAAAACTATAAAAGTATAAGTGATAGGTAACCAATTAGGTACTACTGTGAAAACAAATTTAAACTATTTGCAAAAAGGATTTGGTTATTTATAATATGTATTTAATTTGCTATTAACACTTTTTCTTATTTCTAAAATTTCAAATTTATCTATAATTTCTATATAATGTATAATTTCTAAACTCTTGTTAATGTCAAAAGAATGGTTTGTTTCCAAAAAATGATTGGTAAATTCATAATAGTTATTGCTATTTATACATCTCAAGTGCTCCTTAATTCTAATATCAAAATTTCTACAAGTTTTACCTATATAAAAATGATTGCAATCATTGCAAATTAATTTGTAGACCTCCGATTTTTTTTAAATATCATTCTTATCCTTGTTATTGAATATATAATTCTTTAATTTGTTAGTAGTGTAAAAAGCTGGTTGTGTAGAATTTGGGATATTGTGATTCCCTTTTGTATAAAACTTATGGCTGTTGAAAATGAGGATAAAAAAAGCAGTCCAGTTAGAGTGACATCCAATTGCAATTAATCTCTGAATTTCAATTGTTTATAGGTATAAGACACTGTAAACAGATATGCGTTAATACGCAACAGTTTTATTTTGTTCTACTTTGACTCACTCAAGCATGTTTTATCAATGCCAGTTACCATGTTATAATTATTGCATTCATAATATGGGTAAAAGAACAGTAATGATAAACCTATGGAATGAGACAATGGCTAAAAGGGGCTCAGTGGAAATCGCACCCATAACATTAAAATATACAATACGTATTGAATATTTAAATATACAATACAAGGACACTGACTAACTGTCACTATCTTAAAATTAAACATAACTTTTGCACAAAGATTCCATTTCTTTCTAGCACCAAAAATATACAACAGTCTAAATGTAAACATGAAAAATTGCAACCATAGTCTTGCATATTTTTCATGAAAAGTGCAGTTCTGGCTCCATGAAATGGGGAGAAATTACGCCCAAGAACTTTTTAAGGTCAAAACTTAAGATTAAAACTACTACAACAGTATATTGAATTACCTAATTACATCTTGTTTTACTCGTATTCGTTTTTACTTGTATAAATATATAAATGATTTTTTTCTTATACATTAAACATTGGACTTACTTTAAGTTTTACGTTTTAGTTATATGTTATTTAATTGCATCTTGCTTTACTCTTTACATATACCATATATTATATCTTATACAATGAACAATGCATTTACATTAAGTTTTACAAAATATTTACCTAATCTAATGACATCTTGTTTAACTCTTTGTATATATAATTTTGTACAATGATCAGTGCACTTTGTTTACTACTATACCGGAAGAACACTGTCAGCTATAATACAGTAAAATACTAGTGTAGCAGGCAGGGTACCCAAATATATGTCTTACTTTATCCGATTATAATATAACACATTGTACTAAGAATCAAATAAATAAATAATTATTTTAATACAAAATCATGGTATATTGCAACCAGGAGTCAAAATAACAATTGGCATTATTTCCTAATATGTATTAGATAAAACGCAAATACTTCACAGAAATCCACAAAAAGTTTCTGACATCTGGGCACTCTTTGATCTAATGATCTACCCCTGATGTACAATACTACTTCAGCTGTAATTAAGAAAAATAAAAAAACTTATGACGATTTTTATGAAAAATCTCCCAAGAGAGTGAATATGTATTGTTTGTTTTTTTAAATAAACACGATTTTGAAAATTTATACAATTTGTTTTTTATTTTCACCTTATAGAATAACGTTCTCAAGGACACACCGTACAGCAGTGGCGTGCAGTAGGGTTAAACTTAGGTTATGCTGTTACCGACGACGTATACCTAACTATACGGAAACTGAATGCGGTTTCTTTTGAAATTTATTACACAATCTCCCCGTTCATCGTGATCTCGGCGAGTGCGGATTTGTAATATCTATCCCTTAAAATAACACAGTACCAACAAACATTTTGAGCTAATTTGAGTTATTGCGTGAAAAGGGTTCCAGATGCATTATTCTTTATTTCTTCCATACACACCAACTCTATTTAACGGATATTAAAGTAAATAGCAAGAGTTGAAAGTTACAACTGCATCAGTTATTTATTTCAATTTATGGATCATTATTGTTCATTTACAATGTTTTTATTTTATTTTTAATTTCCTTCATCTCACAGTGGTCATTGATATTACTAAAAATAAGTCAAGACCTTAAAACTGATCATATTTGCACACTCAAAACATAATATACATGAATATATGTTAAAATTCAATCAACTCTTTTGAGCTCATTCTCTCAAAACAGTGTCAGTGTCAGATGGAACCTTGTTATTTTGAGGAGTCTATATCGCAAACTTTTAAAAAAAAAAAATGTATGTCTTTGCAATGTCTGGCTTTGACACATGCCAGGAATCGTCATGAGTGGTTGCATGTGCGTGCTATCTTTCTTACTCACTCACATCATACACGTACATATACGTAAAGTTACAAGTGAGACAAAAAGACAGTTAAGCCAGTGCATCATTAGGGTCTATCCTTTAGTATAATCTCAGCTGCAGTGTTAAACACACGCTAGATGATATTCAGACTATATTAAAATCACACGGTGAACCTTTAACTAATGAATGCAAGAAATGGACTGCTATACTATGTCCCAAGAAAATGATGTCTCTGAACCTGTTCCCGTGCGAAAGCGAAGTGTTAAAATCATTGAAAAGGCCCTCTCTCTTCACAATCAATGCACGGAATTGTTAGAAGAAAACGCCGAAGATTAGAGTGAGCGGTGTAGTGTTGTTGTAACGTCTTATTTGACAGTTATCAATAAATTTTGCATAATAAATGTAGAGAGACTAAACAAGGAAATCTAGATTCTTTATTGCAACGCAGGAAAAAATAAATAAATAATTTTATGTATGTCTTTTTTAGTTAATAATAATGTTTATTTTATTAATAAAGTGTTCTTTCAGATTTTAAAATGTTTTTTTTTAAAACCCCTATTGATCGCGAAATTTCACTTATCGCGACCATGTCCAGAACTTATCCTCCGCGATCAACTGTACTTATGTTGTACAATGAGATGGAATTCTTAATTTTTCAATAATGTACATATATACATTTTTTTTTGTTTTTTATTTTTATTATAATATTAGAAGATATATGTAACACATTTTTAAAATAATCAGTAGGATATATATATATATATATTTCTTTTAACATTTATTTCTTGTATAGAGAAGGGGTATATACGAGAGTGTATAATTTATGTGTTAGACTGTACATATTTTTTGACTTCAGCTACAAATTTATAGTAGTCTGTAATTTTTCTAATTGTGATGCAGATTGTTAAAAAAAATTGGTGCCTAGATAAATGTAGTGATTTTGGGTAGTGGTTTATTTTAGTTTTGAAATATCAATTTGGTCTTCTAAATCTTGTAGATCGGAATTCGCTTCTAATATTTAATTTATTTTAAATTTTAAAAGTTTGGTTTAAAAATCTGCACTAACATCAAAAAAACCTATAAATATATCATTCATTTGAATCCCTTTCAAATATCTTTAAATTAAACACAATTGCTCCGAGCCGCTGACATCTGGTGTATAGTCTATTATTATAGCAACAAAATTGGCTTTATCTATTTTTAATTTAATTTTTCTCAAAATCAGTGAACTAATGTTAGAAAAATAAAATCATTTTGAATCCTATTAGAAAATCCACTAAATATGATTTAGTGTCACTCTGCAAATGATTTTTTAACACCCCGTCATATTTAGCTAATAAATTCACACATTCAATTAATTTACAACGATTCGCAGATTCAACAGATTTATTATGCCCTCGAAAAGGTAATTCCTGAATTGCAAGAAAACAAGTTATATTAATTAGACGTTGAAAAATATTACGGTTTTTATCTACTTTTTCATTATGATGAATAATTATATTTCTACTTCCTTTATATAAGGACATTTCTATACACCGGTCGGATACAAAATTATGCAACGTAATAGCTGAGTTTGTTCGTGAAATTTTTTAGCTGTAGAAATATTATTCAACTCATCATATCCAGATTTCCAAATACTACTCTTATTTGAAAATAATGAGAACGGCCAACAAATGGTCTAAATAAACTAGTTCTGCAATCCATAAAGTTTTACCTATTCTACGGCAAAAATGTCTAATGTATTTCGAGGGCGGTTTATTTACAATTAAATCGGGAATTGGACAACCAATATCAAAAATATGTTTCTTTTCACTATGAGACAATCGAGAAAATGGTTCATCAATCAAAAATGTCGTAAGAACTGCTGGGCACATCCATGTTTGCCACGGTCATAAAATGTTTTATAAAGATAGTGGTCTAAAACTTACATTTAACTAATTACATAATTCATAAAAACAGAAACAGATTGAATTTATACTATTAATTGAAATATATATATATGTCTATACATACTGATATATTAAGAAAAAGTATTAACCAACTTGAATACTACACTCTATCGCACTTTAAACAGATGATTGATGAGCAAATTGGCCATTGGAATACACTGCGAAAAAAACGAGTTTAGTTAGCAAAGCAAATATATATGTAAAAGTGTCATTACACGCAGTTTTCAGTATGGATAATAGCCCTTTCGAAGACAATAGAATTAAATACAAATTGTGTAAAGATGCCAACATAGATTCAGTAAGAAAATATTTAGTTCAGTAAGTGTGCCGCACAGGATACTACGCCACTGGAGAGAGCCGGCCGCCGGGTGGGGGACTCGCCGACGTGAGCCGTGCACTGAGATGGTCCTAGGAGAGGCTCGTTGTGCGGAGCTGTGCCAGGATAGAAAAACCTCAATCCCGGGATCACCAAGCGGCTGGGCCAAGGATTAAGGACAAGGTGGGGCTAAGAGTGAAAGTCGCGCCCCATTGGTTTGGCGCATGACGGGGGGCCTAGCGTGGCTGGGCCCCGCCGGTGGGGAATAAATAGGACGCCGGTGTCCTCTTCGACCCTCCGACTTCGGCTGTGACATGGACAACGAATTGGATTTTCTCTGGACACCGCTGTGCAGACTCCGTCTGTCCGATAACTAGAAGAGCGAATCAGCGAACCACCCCTGTATACAGTTCTTGTTTCCTTTGCAGAACAGTAAGATTATTCTGAGGATTGAAAAACATAAGTTACATTCATACAATACCCACGGCTAGACAAAGGTTGTGATATGCCATTGACAAGGTTAAGCTAATCCAGATACTAACAGTTAGAATTTTATAGGGTCTTTTTATAATATAAAGATTATTTAATTTATTTTTATTTCCCAGAATTTTTAGTAATGCACAGCTTTTTTCCTTGTACGCAGTGCACGCTCCTGCCGTACAGCATTGTTCTGATGAAAAACAGTTCCGTATGTGGCTCAATCCTCTTATTTTTATTCTAGATTACAATTTGATAAAAAATATATTGATATCATTTATAATACTTATATTGGAAGCACACTTTGAATATTATTTTTAGATAAAATAAACAGTTTTTCTCAGTTCCAGTAAATTCACCAAAATGTGTCATTCATTATTGTTTCGGGTGATGTCATCAATTGCTTTCTGCCAGTTTCAAATATGATTGATAAATAAAATAGTTAAAAATAAATAAACAGTAGATTAGAAGATGACTGTGTTTTAATAAATGCCCTGTAGAATAAATTGTGTAGTAAATTTAAAGTCTGCTCGTGTAATGTAATTTCCACAATGACTGTATGTGTTGCTGTTTTTCTTCAAAGTGTTGTAATGTCGACAAGGCTGAAACAAAAATGTAACATTAAAAAAATATACATTCCAAATAATAGACAGAGTGCAGTTAAACAAACACATAAACTCACTAGGGTCGTTAATGTAACTGTTCAAAGTTCTCCGGAATACGGTGGCGGGGACGGCCATGTTCACATTAGGGAACTTGGTGTTATTGTTTTCATTTCTCGTGTTGCATACCACGAGCCCCAGCAGCTCGCAGCGCAGGGTCGCCCCCTTCCGGGATACGCGCAAGATGCCACCTCCGCTGCTGCCCGACTGGACACAACACGACGACTGCAACATGTGTGGAGAGGAATTGGTCACACTGCCCCTGGTGATAGTAGGCCTGATGTCATTTACATGTTTTTCGCTAAAATATGGAAAGCCAACAGCGATCACAGTTTCTCCTAAAATCAAATGAAACAATACAATATAATATTGACCTTGCGATCGTATCACTTAAAAGATATGACATGATTTATAAAATTATTCTACTGATTCACTATATGTATATGCAATACTAAAAAGTTGTAAAAATATATTTTTATTATTAAAATGGTACCAAAGCTCGAGAAAATATAATACCACGCCATTCACTCATGCACACAAGAAATAGCTTATTGCCTACATCACAAAATATAGCAGTCCATGTGTCTATTTGGATTCCTCAATTTTTTTTTATTATTCTTTGTCATATTTCAGAGTTTTGACATAACAATCATTGTGTCACGACAAAAGGTCTGTGAACTTTTGGCCCAATGACAAAACATCCACGCCAAAGGGTCCGGCCGACAAAAGATCCGGCCGATAAAAGCTCCAGCTGACAAATGATCCATGCGGCATTAGATCCAACGACATACATATCCAACGTCCACAAATAAAACTTTAAAATTAAAAAAAAGAAAGCTTTCAAGAAATCAATGTATCGAGGGGTGACTGAAATATGTATATAAAGAGAATGAATTTGTTTAAAAACTAAATTAAATTACCTTATTATCCGGATTATTTGAGTCCACTGTATTGAAAACTGTCATATATAAATAAAGAACTCAAAAAAAATAATTTTAAAAGTATGATACCTTGGAATATTATCCTAATGATACGATTGGATATTTTATGTAATTTAGTTTTTAAACAAATTCATACTCTTTATATGTATATTTCAATCACCCCTCAATACATTGATTTCTTGAAAGCTCTTTCTTAAAAAAATCATTTAAATATTTTATTTGTGGACGTCATGTCATTGGATCTAATGCCACATGGATCATTTGTCGGATGGAGCTATTTTTGGCCGGATCTTATGTCGGCCAGACCTTTTGTTGTGGACGTTTTGTCGTTGGGTTAAAAGTTTGCGGACCTTTTGTCATGGAACCGGTGCGCATATTACGCAATTTTTGTAAATTTTGAATCAACCGAGATGTCGATTATCTGGAATTTTTTTCACCATCCATCCCGGATAATCGGCAGTCTACTGTATATGGAAATAGAGAATGTTACTAACTGCTACATTTTACTTAAATAGTGAACAAAATTGTAATATTATTTACAAAATAATACCTTTAACTGCGGGCTTGGATGAAATTTCCAAGGGTGTAAAAGACTTGAACTCAACTGCATGTATCACAGCCAGGTCATAAGCCAAGTCATCCGCAGTTCTGAATAGTACTCGGGCTCGGGCACATTTCCCCAGGCAGTACACCATCACCTTCTGAGAGCTGTTCTAAAACCAACATAAAACTCCATAAAAACTGAGTTTCATTTACTATATCTTGTAACTAAATAATCTTGTGACTCTCGAAATGTATATTATATATATTTTATTTATTTATACGGAACAAACAGTATATAATATTAAATAACTTAAGACATAATATAAAAATATGACCAGTATAGTTTCTTCGGAGCTGGACAAAGTAAATATCATACAAACTAATAAAAATATAAACAAAATAATATAATATGTATATGTACAATCATATTAATATGTGTATCATCAATCAATTGATAAGTACAAACCCTTATTGAGTTACCGCCGCTATTCAAAGCCGGGACCTTTCTATTGCCAGTAGACTAAGCTAGGTCAACTCAGTTCATACACTTCACATTTATTCTTTGTGTCCTCTCCAGTGTCACTTTTTTTCTGGTAGAGAACTACCACATTTGGAATGGAATCTCAGATTTAAATTTACTAGAAGTAATAATGTAAAATTTGGTCTAGTCGAGTGGCAGCTCAATTTTTTCAAAAAAGATTTGTCCTTTACATTTTTCCAGTGACGTGTTTGCATTGATTTGATTATCAAGAAACAACATGTTCTGAAAAATCACAACATCAAGTAACAAAAAACCCATTATATATAATAACATTATAGACTGAAAACTCACATATTTTACAACGTGCGAGCAAGTCAGAAAGTAGCCATTCCCTATGGAAAGACCAGATCCCCAGGACTCTCCATCCTTGACGAGTACCACAGTTCTGTCTATTATATCTGAAATAAAGACATTACAATGTTTTGAATTCAATAATAATGTAATGCTGGTATAAAACTAGAGCAATCTATCGCGAGTTTAGATATAATATATTGGAAAATGGCTAAAACACACTTTATGTTTGTATCTATACAGTACACACAATACAAGATTTACCTAAATATGCTCATTATAACGCCACATGTGATTAAATCGTCAGAAGAAAAATATAGACCAAGCCAAAAATAGCAAAACAAACAGGATTTGAAAAAAGAAAATAGACTAGTGAACAAATCATGAAGAGTTATTAATTGATGGGAGAATTATGAGGCTCCAAGTCTTTAGGTGACGGATACTAATTGAAATGGGTATTCCAAAACATTTAGTAGCCTCGTGTGTACTCACACAGCATGTGTATAATTTGGCTGTGAAAGTGGAGGACCTGACTTCAAAAACATTTCAAGTACGGCAAGGATATATATTGTCTCCAGATCTCTTTAACACATACGGAGAATACATCAGGCAATAGCCACTGCAAGATGGAGTAGAATCAAATCTCTAGTGTGCAAACGACAAACATTGAAATTTACAACCGAAATTGAAAAAAATGTCACAAAACTTAATTTTGCTTTAAAAGCGAACTAATATTTTAAATGATTTTGAAACAGAAGATCAATTTACACAATTCCAATTTTTTCCAATTCCTTAGAGTCTACGATACTCTGAGTACTCTACATGCGGCTAGACTGCCTAATCTACTACTACAAGTGCATCAGCGCTAATCACTTTGACACTTTTTCTAACTACCTTATTATAATAAACATCATATGTGTTTTATATTAATACATGAATTGGAAGGGTAAAAAATAACTGATAAAAAACCCTCGATCAATTTACACAATTAAGAGTTTACTATTTATAGAAGATGAAAACTGTGTACTACGCTTTGTGCCAAGCCATCTTGAGCTATGGTATTGATAGTTGGGGGAGTGCATCTGGTGTACATATATATCAAGTAAGCATTGCTCAGAAGGCTATACTCAGAGTAATACACTGCCGTGATTTTTCGTATCCTTCAGAGCCGCTTTTTAGGGAATTTCAGGTTTTGAATATAAAATTATATGTGCTGAATATACTAACTAGCTTTCATAGGAAAATAAGCATTCCATCTGTGAGGACTGAAAGATATTATCCCAGAAAAGCAAATAATCTTAAAATCGTTCCAAGAATGAAAACTACTTTTGGTCAAAGATTATTCACTTTTTAAACTCCCAGAATACACAATAAATTGGAAATAATATTAGAACTTTAAGTGACATTAAGGCTTTTAAAAGGTATGTTTCCAATTGGTTGTTGAAATTAGGTAGAGCAGATATAGAGAATAAACTGTTTTATATTATGAAATAATTCTTATAACTGCTTTTTGTGTGTTGTACTAACTGCATTATAGCTTTAATCTTGCATAAAAATAAATACATTATTTTACATATTGTATTGCATATTGGTATTTTTCTCTCTCATTTTATATATTTTTACGTTTACTTGCCTTGTATGTTTCGTTTTCTATTTGATTGTGTTATGCCTTCAATGAGTTATTTGGATCTGTGAAATTGAATTTGTTTGCCAATTTGCCCTAAAACAGGCTTACCTAGCTGGGCAATGCATTTTAAAATGGGTGTAAAACATATGTAACAAATTATCCTTTTTTTAGCTGCACAATGCTTATATATTATGTGTGTCAAAATAAATAAATATAAATACCGGTGGATGCGAATCTGAAACCCCAAGGAGAATATGTATGGTAAAATGGAGAAAATTAAATAAAATTTGTCAGGATCGCTCAACAACGACGCCAATAACATTGAATCTGGTAAGCCCCTTGTATTTTCTACAGCACTACTCTGTGTAGAGACATGCACCCTGAAATAAACACAATAAAATGCTGGATGCGTCCCAAGTGTGGCTAGCATGATTCATATCCTGTGGATGCCCAGATACAAAAAACTTGTCCGTTCTCTGAAACAAACTCAAGATCACAAACAAACTATCCACCTTGTCCAGTAAGCAAGTAAATATTAGGTGATAGCAATAGGGCGATCCTTACAAGATGAGTGAATTAAATAAGATAAGAGCTCTATGCAGCCTTGAGTACAGTAGAAGACGGAAGAATAGTGAATAGCCACAGAAACGGAATGATATCCATGACCAACTTAACTTGGTGAACGATGACTTTTCAAACTAACATTCCCTCTGCCCATGCGCGTCTGTTCCCCTCACCCTTAGATTCAGTTGACGGTTGTTATTCACGGTGAAACATTGTAAGTTTTGATATTTTAATTATGAAAATTTAGAGAAGAATCATGTCGCAAACATTTAAAACAGTACGTGGTGACATTAGAACAATTGCCAATGAGGTATTGATGTTTTGCGAACCCAAAAAAGCCAGTAAAGGACCGATGTTTCCATTTGACAGGATGCTTCTGCGAGCGGCCGCCGTTACAGGTTATATTATCTTAGTGCTGCCAAGGTGATTATTTTAATTATGATGATTATTGTAAAAAAGTGTAAAATTATGTTTTTATCATATTAAAATGTGGATATATTTTTTGTTTTGTTTATTAGGTTTGTCTTAAAGAACTTATTTAGAGTATGGTCAAAAGACAGATTGCAGAAAAAAATCGTGCGTGATCCTAAAAACATAACAAATGTTACAAAAATGCATTTGATAGCATTACAGAAGAAGATTGGAAGAAGCAATGCGATTATGTTATTTGCTTGGAAGATAAATACATATTTTCAAATGGAGAAATGGATGAATTTGTGTTTTCCATTGTTTTTTCTGTTTTTACAATTTACTTTGTTTTAATTCCTTCTTACTTGTGGAAAAAAAATGTTACTGTGTTGAATAAATTAATTAACTGTTTGAATTTAATAAATACGAGTATATTAAATTACTAAATTATTATTTCACTTTATTTTTATGTACTTTTCAATCAAATATTTATATATATAGTAGAATCTCACCAATCTGGCACTTTATAAAACCTGATTACTGAAATGTATGGAAAACTGGAAAATATTAAATGTGTAAGTATTTGTGTTTTTGTAAAAGATAATATGAATTTCCTACACTCGAATTTTAAAAAAGCAGTTCAGTTTTATGGGTAGTACCAAAACGTCAAAATGGCGTGCAGTAGGCATAAACGTAGGTTATACTGTTACCGACGATGCTAACTATAATTTTTTAAATTGGCAACCTCTGTCCAAATTACAGTGTCGCCCTCCTAAGTTCACCGACTTACGCAGGTCGAACTATACACAGTGAGATCTCAATAAAGTATTGTGTAGTATGATAATTACCAGTAATGGAGAGAATGGGCAATTCCCTAGGGTCCACGAATACCTCGCTGGGAATACGGGCCCCTTGAGGATGGAGGAGATATTGCAGAGATGGGGCCAGGGAGGCCACGAGGGTGAGCCCTACCCACTCCCCGCGACACCAGGAGAGGCTGTTCAGCACCATGCCAAACAGTCTGCCATCACTGTTGCTGTAAGAATGCTTTACAGTTAGCCTTTACAACTTTTTACATCTTTCTTTCAAAATGTTAAATCAACCCATCGTAGAAAATAAATGAAATTCAACAACTATTATAAACTGTTTTAGCAACTATTGGAAACTGTGTTCGAGAAGACCTCATAATTTTGATTCCATTGATAATTAGCAAAGCAAAGATGTGATGTACTGCGTGTACACAGATAAAATTTTGATTTCACATCACAAAACTTTTGTGGTAAAGGTGTGCATTAGTTGTTGAGGAATCTGCTCTGTATTTAAAATACAACAGTTAACGAATGACAGATCACACCATGCTCAACTCTATATGGATGTTGTAACCTAAACAACTTTCAGTTACTCTTGTAGATCTTGAACCATTTGTTACATCCCGTTGAATTCTATAATATAATTGATGTGCAAGCTAACGAGTTTTTGCTTTTATTGGTGTAGTAATAAGTATGGGAACAACGCCTCTCGCTAATTCGAGTTGGCAGTATGCACATACAAAAAAAATTTCAAGTGCAAAGGATTAATTTTCATCCCCATATCCTAGAAGGATTAAGGGCTCAACGTTTCGACAAGGCTCCATTTTTCCATTTTTCGTTGCTTCAGTGTGTTGTTGATCAATCAATACCCAATCTGTCTTCTGAACAAATTTGGTGTGTTGTTGTCTAACCTCATTTCATCTGAGATGATCTACCTACAGAATCGCCAAGAAGACGTGTCCAAGACATTATAATACTGGAAACTACTCATAATCGATAACATTTAAACTACTTCATGAGTAGGAACCACATGTCTTAATCTATACTCAACATACTCAAATCTCATGTAGGCCGGACCACCCTCACAGCCCAACACGGAGGAGGCATCGCACAAGAGAACACTGGACCTCGGACCCAGGCAACTGCAAGCCACTCCCACCGTCAGAGAGTTGAGGAACACTTCAGACCCGAAAGGCGTGCCTCGCAACAGCACTCCCTCTCCGCGCCGAGGACCTTGCGAGGGAAGAAGAGCCAGCAGGTCCTCGAGGGGCTCGCACAAAGAAGGAACTCTGGAAGGGTCTGAAAAATGTAATGACTTGGGTCTAGTCAAGGAGACAGTAAACATCTCTTACATTATGAAGGTTTTTTGCCTTTTTTGTATATTTATAAGAATGTTTATAATGTATAATATGTACGTATATTAAGAACATGAACAGAATAAAATAAAATAAAAATGTATATGCTGAGGTGTGAGGTGCGAGCATTGTGAAATAAAGCTCTTTTCATTTGTATTATTTCATAAGAAATAAACAGCTGTGCAGAAAAATTAAATCTCTTCCGTGGATAAGTTCATCACTGGAAAGTGAAACAATGCTATAGAAGAAGTGGTCAAATTGTTGGATTGTGTTACCTCCAATATCTATCAGCACAAAAACTGGAAGAAAATACTTTGCAGAATCGTCTTGATCATTTCGGTCCGCCTGCTTGTGTCCGATCGTCCAGTTGGAAAACATGGAGTCCACGACATCACCCAGCAGTTCACATTTCCACATAAATTTGATTTTCCCCCTAGAAACCGCAACATCGTCTTGTACCCCGCGGTTACCGCCATCTGCAGCTTCGTCAGTAAACGTCGAGGCGCACTCGGAGGGACTAGCGAGGATCCGAACCGACGTCGCTTGTTCGTAGCTAACGTAAACGTCCGGCAGAGCGCAGTAGCGACCGTCCGTTTGGATATTCCGTCCGAATTGCTGAGCTTTCAGGATTTTTGCAGCAGCTTTGAGCGGTGACACGAGAGAGCCGTGCGCCAGCACCCACCTGCCGAACTTGATCCCGGAGGAAGAGAACTCGAAAGGGTTCGCCACGCTGCTCGTCGACCTCCCGATCCCGTACGAGACGAGCGCCCCCACGGCGTCCATCAGCACTCTTCACACGTTCCTGAAAACAAATGGAGATTATAATTCATACATATCCCAAGACTCCAGTTTGTAAAGTATGATGGCCGCGGTGAGTGGCGAGTGGCGAGACCCGCCCACGCCCGCCCCTTAACTCTCGATGTTATTTCTGACACGAATAAAACATTTCCGATAGTTATTATTATTTTAAAAAATATATATATTTAATAAATAAATTTAGTACCCAACTTAAATTGTCACTTGATACAAAAATACTAGAATATTTTTTATGAAAAATTTTTAGACTGGGACTTGTGGCTAAATTTAGTTGGTTATTTATAATTTTTTGATTGGTTTTACACGCTTAATTTATGTCCAACGATTCCAAATTATTTCATTTATGACCAACACCGTTTACATGCAAAATAGACAATCTCAAATTTTTATCAAAACCGTAACCTATTATCTAACAAATGATTAGAAAATTCTGAAATCCACTGTCATTCAAACATCTCAAATACTCCTTTACTCTTATATTAAAATTTTGACCAGTTTTACCAATATAAAATGCAGCACAATCCTTACAACTAAGTTTATAGACACCAGAATTGTTAAATTGATCAACTTTGTTTTTTGAATTTATGAGTAAATTTCATTTAATTATTATTTGTATAAAATGCCGGTCTAATGTTTCGCGGTAGGTGCTTAGATATTTGATTTGAAAATTTATTTATGAATAAAATCCTACGCCAATAATCATTATATTTTATCTGTGATTTATATAAAAATTAACTAATATATTCCTTTAATTTATTTTTTAAAATAGTGTCTATTAAACCTGCATTATACCCGTTATTAACTGTTAATTTTTTTAAATAGTATTCAATTCAATATTGAAATTAGATATTGACATAACAATATTGACTAAACGATGTATCATGGAGTGGAACCCTGAATGCTTGTGTGATAATAGATGATTAGATTCACTATGTATGATAGTGTCTTTAAAAGTTGGTTTTCTAAAACTTTGAATTCAATTTTATTATTATTATTAATCAATGTTAGATCCAAAAAATTTAGGGTCGAATTATTTTCTATTTCTAATGTAAATTGTATTTTATTATTAAATAAATTAATGAGATTTAAGAATGTTGTTAGTTGACGTTGTGAACCACTGACTAAATACATAATATATCACCACATACATATCAACAAAACAAAGAATCACAATCCAAAATATTTCTCTTATATAAAAAATATCTGTTTTTAGTGTACTTGTGGGTGCTCCCATACGAAGACCTCAGGATGATTGTACATTATATTAAAAATTATTCTAGTAATTTTGTATAATCAAGTAACAATTTAAGTTTTTTTTTAAATAGATTCTGTTAAAGAAACAATAACATATGTTTTTTAATTCATTAAATGGTTTTATTAATAAAACAAAGTTAACAATTTAAAATAATGGATTTTAAGCACAAAGTAGATTTTTTCTAATCTTAAAAATACAGTCTGTTTAGTTAAAAATAAGATATTTGAGATAAGCGCAGATATAATATAATACGATGAGTTTTGGCGCACGGTCCGATCGCCCCTCGACGCAACGGTCCTCGGTGTTGAAATGTTGAAAATGCTAATTAAATGTATATACATTTCATTTGTATTCAAAATATCACAGAAGTATGTTCTGAAAAACTGTAACTTCACTATAATGTGTTCTCCTTAAAAAATAATGTTGATATTGAATAGCTATGTATAAAATGGTCCACGGTCCAAATGGACATCGCGACACCTTACTCCACATGTGATGCAATACCATGTTTTCATGAGAAAAAATCTTTATTATTTGCTATTTATATTCGGGATTAGAATCCCTCGGATAGTACCCCTCAGATAAAGATGCATCACATAGTGGCTCGCACTTTTGTTACTTTCACTGAGACGGGACGGAGATGTATAATAATTGTCTATGGACATTTTGGGTTTTACCAACGGTTACCGATACAATTTACATTTTTATACCTGAAAGGGTTAGGGTCGGACGACGCATTTTTAGAATGCGGATATCGGCTGAATGGGTGAATGGGTGAATGGGTCGCCGGTGCTCTTTGTTAACAAATGTGTTTGATGGATCATCCGCAAAAGAGACGAGAAAAAAGGTGTCGAATAAATGTAGGAAAAAAATAACTGTATTCGTGTACTCCTTGTACGAATTATCTTCTGGGATCACTTTTCGCGAAGAGCGCAAATCCTCGAGCTCGAATTTCTTTTTTTTCTGTGGTATTTTAACACAAATTAAATGTATCAATTAGAAATATACAGGAAAAAAATTGCCGATTCCGGTAGCGACAAAAATATATTTTTTTTATAGATTATTTAAATTTGTTTATTAAAAGCAATTAATGAGTCAATTAAAACAGAGTTAAATAATCTATAAAAATGAACATAATAAACCACAAAGTACAATTTGCAAATATTATTTCGATAAATTGAATTTTCCTGTATACCTTTCTAATTTAATTTGTATTAATTATATTTTTAGTAACGGTGCAGACTTTGCACATATTCCTTGAACATTTTAGATTCGTATTTTAGTCAGGTCTGTTGCACCCTGTATATAGTATTGTAATAGTGAGCGGAGTTGTAATTGAATACATTATTGCACCGTACTGTACTTTAAAACAGTCATACATTTTAATCAGAAATGTATTTTTCAAGAGAGTGCGCGGTAGGTACTATTTGCTTATTTCACAAAAGGGAGCGTTCCAGTACAATTCAAACTTTAAATTGCAGACACTTTTTAAATCGCCTAAATATGTCAAATCGATATAAACATAAATGAAAGGATGGCGCCAAGTGGGTCGGTGCGTCTCATGAGTCCGGGGAGTAAAATAGGTTCATTCTATAATATAATATCATATTTTAAAAATTGCACCGAGCAAGTCAGGTCGTCGAAGGTCGGTTTGCTCGGCGCCGGTGGCAAGTTCCTACTTTTCCTCGGCAATATTAGCTCGGGCGGCCCCCGCCCCGCCCCAGAGAGGCCCAGTCTCCCCGGAGGACTGCCTCCCGGGCAGATGACATCAGGTGAGATGGACCGGCGCGGGGAAATGATTACCATCATTAGAGCTTAATCATTCAGTAATAACCGGCGGCGCTTATACCGAGAAGTGGTCGAAGCGAGTCGCTCGAGGCGCAAAATTATAACAATATTTGTCTGTTCCAATTGCTAAATTCAATTTAAAAAGCGTGCTAAATATTTGCAAGCCGCATCTCCTCCAGCTGCAATAATGACCGTTCATCCCATCAATACAATACATTTTGTATTGATTCTTTTCCCAGCGCTAATACGGACTATAATTGTTGAAATGTACTACAGCAAGACGTGAAATTATAAACTATAAAGAATAACATAATAATGACGTTATTATAATAATTAGGACACCCATGAACACATATATAATATATGATACAACACACACACACACACACACAGCAATCCCCAGATAATAAATCTGGCTGTGGGGTGCACACACATTTCTCTCGATAACGGTGAGCGACTACCGAGGATGCGCGCGACCAGCCCGTTTTCACCACATCATTACCCTCGTGTATCGCGTATTTGTGTAAGTGAGTACTTACTCACCCTGTACTTAGCCCCGACTTGTGTAATTGCACAAAGAAAAGTGAAGACAGACACGAGCTTCTCCCAGAACGCGGGGTAGTCACGGTAATGGTAATCACAGGGCAGAGTAATGAAGCGGCAGTTCAGATTATCATTATCGCCTCGATAGCGGTGTCAGTACAGTTACTGGCAGGTCACCGTACTATTTCAAATGAGGGGACATAATAAAAGTACAATGTACGCAGGTGTTCAGCTACATATAAGCGCTGCACTCCAAATGTAAGCAGCAGAGCTTCCGGTAGTCGACGGAGATGACTGCACCCATCGACCGGTGCATATCGAGCGCCGCGATGAAGAAGCTACACACCTGACATTTGCCACTACTACATTGACTTACTCGGTTTTTTAATGAAACTGATTGCATCGCGTTAATATTAATATCATTTTAAAGTGCATTTTAGTACCTCTATTTATTCTTAATTTTGCTTCAAATTGGGCTATTGAATTAAAGATGGAAAAGAAGCAAATAAGAGGAATTTTTTAAAGTTCAAAACAAGTGTCGAAAATGAGTTCGAATTGCTCGTAAACTAATCGATGCTTTTAATCGTACTTTCCCTGTCGGTGGATACTATCGATGCAATGATGCTTTCAAAAATTTCGTGCGCAATGAGTCTTAACGACCGATTGAAGGCGTCGGTTGATAAGAACCGCGCACGACAGTTCGAGAGCTTGCGCAAAAGTTAGGAGTTAGTCGATCATAGCTAGGATAATTAAAAAAAACTTGACAATCGGGTGCCGCACGAACGGCGACCGTTACAAAATTTGTTCTACACTTGTTGGGCTGTAAAACTATGTCTCGTCAACAAATTGTCACGTGTTTAAGAATTTCGGCAATTTCTTATAGGGTAAGTTAGATCTTCGACAAACGAGAGATGCTGACGAAAGTGCATTTCGAGATTTTATCAACTCCAAAACTCTGGAATTTTATACCACCGAAATAAATAAATTTGTAATTAATTCTCAAAATGCGTCGACGCTTACATCGATTCAATACAGTTAATTATTAGCTCAGAAAAATGAATTTGAAGGTCATAAACAATTATTTTCCCATCAACCTAACGCGTATTTCTAATCTCATATTTTATTTAAAAATTACGTTAATCTCCGGTTCATATGAGAGCAATTTGGAAAATAAGTTGTAACTGTGCGACCTCCTCATTGCACCTCGGGCAAATTTGCTCTTTTAAGTGTACGCTAGTATCTGTGGACACGCGCACTCGGCGGGCGAGATCTCCGCAGAAATACGAAGACCTAAAGAAAGTTTTTAGTGAAAAACCAATCGCTCGATGTGGCCTCCATCGCCGCCCCCGCCCCGCGCCCCCGCCCCGCGCCCCGCGCCCCGCACAAGCATCAACAGCTCCATTAGCCCAGCGGGAAGAAGTCGTCAGACTGATTAATACCATTGTCGGTTCTGCGAGTCCTCGACAGAATGGGATGGCCTGGAAATGAGTGAATTACTTTTACTAAAAATAACATATAATCTTCAAGCAGCCATAGTGAAGAAAATTTTAAGTCTGGAAACATTTAAATTGAGGCATAATCTAAAATTGTTATATTCTTCCGTAAACGTTATTCCTGTACACGGGCTATTACTGTTCCTTTTAATAAAATAAAATTAGTAGCTAATCTGAATTTAACAATTCCCAAAATCACCAATAAGTATGGATCGAGGACATTAAAATTTGTTGTTCCTACACTAAAAAATAAACTACCTGGGTTTTTACAAAAGAGTACGCTTTTTCCAATTTGTAAGAAATGAATAAAAATGGTTTATCAATAATAACCTGTCTCACTTGTATGGATTATGGACAATGGATATGGATGAATTGTCTAAACCGTGACTGACAGTTGTTAAATGTACCCGAATACACACATCTAACAAGACGTTTTGTGGGTCTAGTTTTCATTTTTTTTTTAAATAATTGCCCAACGTTGCCGAGATCCTCAGCAGATATCTCGGTATACTATTTTCTTAACTCGATACCTACAAGCCAAAAGGAACCGACGATAAAATGTTTCTTATACAAAGACAGGGTACGTAGGTATTTGTTGCGAATTACAACAAAAAGTATTACAATTCGAACCACCCCGGAGTGGAGAGGGTGAATGACGGCAAACGAAAAAGAATTAGCGTAAATGATAACCATACGGGGCGGTTGATTATGCTCGTGCACGGCCTACACCCTCGTCCTCAACCCCACCTCAGGGTGGCGGGTGGCAGCCACCCCGCGGGACGGTAGTATATAAATTCACCCCTCCGAAGATCATCGCTCGTTTCCCGTCCGACTCCAGGGAAGAAGGCTGCGCCGAGTTCCGCGAGCAGAACAGTCCGCATCCCTGGGAGATTCGCGCAATTGACTGGAGCCGATTTTCTAGCTTTCACAATTTCATCCGACAAATTTTTGGTCGACACGAATTTAATTTTGGAAAGAAAAATATAATAACTCAAAAAGTTGAGTGTTTTGAAGTGTAGTGCTACCCGAGGGCTTGGAACGGGAGTCCACACACAACTATACAAATGGTAAGCGCATCGTTCTTTCAATTGTTGAAGTCTCGGTTAAATGTGCCACGAGTCAGGAGTCAGGAGTCAGGAGGCAGGACTGCAGTGCCATCGCCAACTAATTGCCGACCGTTACTCTCAGTTCAGGATTACGGAGCACGGAACTACCATCATTATCATTAGAAGACGGACTAAATACTTTGTGTAAACCCCCTATTATTGATGAATTCAACGTTTACCCGTATACCCGCGGTATACATAATACTGAAATTAAAAAATACAAGCATAACAACACATGTTGTTATTGTGAAGTCGTAGTTTTAAGAACATACGTAAGTGCTATTTTAATACCTACTAATTAAATGTTCTAATCGATACATTTCATTTGCATTAAAACAAAATCTATTTCTACTGCTAGGGCAATTCTTCACAGGTTGATAAGAATCAATTCATTTTGTATTCTACAATTTATTCGATCCGCAGTCGTAAGTCGGCAAGTAAGTCGGCAAGTACTTATTTTATTAGATCTTTAATAAATCACAATTATTTTCATAAAAGTGATCGATGTTTTCGTATTCGCGACTTTACTTTAAAAGGTTCCGAGCTATTCCGTCTCCAGAACTGTCACAAAAAATACAATAATTTCCTAAATTATTCATAGTGATGGATTTTTAATAATTTATTAATAACATTGCTTTCATAACACACCGAGTCCGGTAGCTATCAGCTGTGCGCCGTGGATTCGGCCATCGGCCAAAACTTCTGGGAATTTATTCGAAAATAAATGTTTAACAAACTAAATTCCTGGAATGATTATCATAAAAATATTCACATTTAACAGATAAATATCGCATTTAGATTCGTTTATCAAAAATATAGCCATACACGAGTTGTTTGGATGTACGCCAATGGTCTACTAAGTCAAATCGATTTGTGATTGTGAAGGATTAACTTTTTGGCACATTTTATTTCCACTTGACCCCGATGAATTCGAGTGAGTATTTACTTGATCAGAAATAAATAACTAATTATTAAAATAGTTCTGAGGCTCTATAAAATTCAATGGAACATTTTTGATCATCGGCTCGTTTATCTATCAGAAGGAAAAAAAAGATGTTTCTTTTAAATCAACGCCAGCCAAAACGTCATTATTTCAAAATGAGAAGTATTCATATTTTATTTCAACGTTTCGTCACATTGTATATCTACAATACGATCAATTAATTCGTCCATCAAACGAGTCTAAAAATGTTACGAATGATCCAGTCCAGTTGAACCGCTCACACTGACGATAGCCCATCGAGCCATAATAATATCGGCAATAAGGAAACTGAAGGAAAGTGATTCTGTCCAATTTCAGGATCGGTCAGCGGAAGTCAAACTAATCTGGCCCATCGGGAGACTGCGGTCGTCATTCAGTTCCAACAAATCAGTCGGTATGTCTTTATAATTTTACACGAGTCATCTTGTGAATTTCCCAAATTTCACATGATTAAAAATACATATTATCGTAAATTAATTAGAAAGAATAAAATTAATCATTATTGATTTGATATATATATATAGGCATATTTTAAAAAGCTTCAAAAACAATAGTTCTGTTTCCGCCCGGGATCGAACCGGGGGCCTTGTGCGTGTGAAGCACACGTGATAACCGCTACACTACGGAAACTTGTTGAAGAGCGGCGAATAACAAGCCCGTTTTCCAGTATCTAGTCTACCTGATATTTTGCGTCCTCCGTTCCTATCATTGATAATTTCAAAAGACGAGGGCTGAAGAATATATCCTATCGATTTAGATTGTTTTTTTTTTTAAATATATAAAAATAAAATATTAAAAAAATGAACGGCGATAAAGAATAAAAAGAAACAAACTCCTTCGAGCCGGATTTGAACCAGCGACCTATGGATGACATTGTGTTTATACCGCTACAGTCCACCGCTCTACCAACTGAGCTATCGAAGGTACACCGAGTCCGTCGAAAATCACATATAACAACCTAAAGCACACTGAAAGGAACTGTGAGTAAGCAAGATTTTCATTTTACATGTACGCGTTATTTATCAAATTATTTGTATTAACTACATACATAAATCATGTACTATTATTTTGTGAAGCAAACCTTCGTGCCCCTCACAATACATTTTCGTGCGTTCAGTTGACGCTTCAAAAAAATATAAGCTTACCAAATATACACGTTCAGCTCTCACTAGCGATATTACCGACTGAGTATTCGCTACCTCTTCACGATTTACTTATGGAATAATTGTGATATATGTTTTTGCATGAAATAATTCTACTTTAATTCATAAAATGAATAATATATAGTTAAGCTATTTGTGTGTAATGGTATTACAATCTTTGGAGAGATTAATCAATTTTAATTTTTTTAATTAAATGTTACGAAATGTTGCGGAATTGAGAAATAAAAAGATAAAATATTTTATTAATTTATGATATTCCACCCTCTAATACTGCTCTAACGATTCCGAAATCTAGTTACAGGTCTAGATCAAAACTTAAAACTTTTGCTTTAACATAAAACACATAATTTTTTTTATAAAATTAAATTTATATCTTAGTTGAAAAAATATATTAATTTTGCAGTGGTGACTATTTACAAACCACATTTTGTCGTATCGTGACCAATAAATCAAAAATAATGAAATATCCATCCAATGAAAAGTTATCAGTTAAAGTTAAATCACGCGGACCATATTAATAACGCGTTTAAAATTCAGATTTAGAATTTTCTCATCCCGATTCCAAAAAATCTGGCTTAATATTACTATTTGATATTTTCATAAATATAACATTATTGAAGAAATATAACGGGCTGAAATTCAGTTACACACTTACAGTGAATGTGAATCACCAGTGACGTTATATTTTCACCGGTGTTTTTGTGAAATCAAATCCGAATACATTTCCACTGGTATATTTCTATTAGCGAAAATACACCCGATGTCGAAAATACACCCGCTTATGTCGATTAAAATACGAAAACAGTATATATTTATATATTTTTGAATGAATACAATTTTATAGTATAGTATACATACTTTAAAATGAAAGGTCTAAAACAAAAACAATAATAACATAATTAGTTTTCAAAACACAGTTGTAGAGCGACACCTGACCAACTGAGATTAATGTTTCGATTCAACGTCAGATGGCACCGATGACATAATAAGCACACAGCACACATAACGCACGCGCGGCGCGCACCGACCGGTCGCCCGATGGTGAACAAGTACAGTTTCACTGATATTGAGCGATAGATCAATTATATTTATACCACTAATGAAAATATAACTTCATCGGTAATACACATTCACTGTGACATATACAATACAAATACTATTAACATTGAATGGATCTTTCATAATAGAATTGATAGAAAGCACGTATTGCTGTAGTTTTTGTAAAAATATTCGAAAATTTGACACTAAATTGACTCATCAGTGCCGGCCGAGTGTATCGGTTCCTTCCATGAAGGCGCTATCTCTCTAACGATCCCTTCGAACACCCAAACACTCCTATTGTTCTGCGATTACTCATTGTGTCGTCAGTCTGTGATCGTAACAATATTTTATTTCTATATATTTATAATTCGGAATTCTAAATTATATTTATGAAAACGAAATTTCGTATGCAATCCCTATCCGTGACCCGTGACCCGTGACCATCGGTCCCGCGCTCGTCTAATCTCTTCTCTCTTTTGCATTTTTGAATCAATCTATTAATTAATTTAATCAAGTTGGGAAGTTATAATAGTTGGAAACTGTTATTAAGACTAGTCTGGATAAGTGCCCGTATTCCGGCAGCTTTCAAATTACACATTGAACGAGCAGCAACCGGGACGGGACCTTTCTATTGCCGATATATATATATTCTCTCTTCTATGACCGCTGGGCTGTGGGCTGTGACAGCGTAGCTAAAGTGGCCAAATATATTATTAATAATAAATAATTCATTAACTTTGTTTTTAACCACTGAGTTAATTATATTCACCGACTGATTTCGGAAAACACATTGTCCTTCGTCAAGGTTATAAAAAACTAACTAAAACTAGGTGTCAAATTGTTCTTATGTTTTTAAATTAAATTTTTATTAGTTTTTCAATTCACATATAGTTGTAGTTAGTTTTTTATCAACCTGATGAAGGAAAATATATTTTCCGAAACCGGTTGGTGAATATTATTAACTCAGTGGTTAAAAACAAAGTAAATTAATTATTTTTCGCTAAAAATAAATAACCACAACGTGTTCGCGTTAAATGTTAAAACAAAATTCATTACACACAACTATTATGTTTAATAACGCGGGAGATGGCATTACTGTGTGATGTATTTATAACATTCTAATAAATAACTATTATTGCTACCTATATAATGAAGGTCAAGTAAGAAGAATGAATCTGTTGGAAAGAGGTATCTATCTACCTAGTTCGACTGCAGAGTAGCATCGGTGAGAGTATTGACATACGTGTACATGTAATAAAAGTATAGGTGGAAGTGGGAAGGAGGAACAGAGGAGTAGGAGAGGAGAGGAGAGGGGGTTGGATTTAGTTACAAAGGTAGAGGGTAAGCAGTAAGTTGGTAAGCTGGTGATCAAGAGCGTAGAATTAGAGCAAATAATAGAACATCGTGTGAATTAAGTTTATTGAAATTGTCCGTCGGTGAGACTGTGTCATCCGTATATGGGTGAATTTGCAAAAACATTTATTCACGGCCAAACGGTCCGTATTTAAAACTACATGAGATATTAAATAAATATATATTTAAAATACGTATTATCTTCATTTAGAAATTAGCTTTAGCTGCCGTACGCATATTACAATTGCTAGATTGATTAGCAAATACTGTCAACTGAATGGAGAATAACATAAAATGTCAACAACAAATACCTGACAACAAAATGTAATAGTCGTTTTCCCCATTGATATAACCAACATTAGTCACTTTCATAATAGTGCATTAGATTAATCTTTACTATTTTTGCATGAAATAAATATTAATCGGTATACTCAATACACGACGAGCAGCATCGAGGTAGTAATAGTGTAGATGGAAGGGTAATCGGTAATCGGTAATCAGTAATCAGTAATCAGTAATCAGTAAAGTGCACTTCGCAGCGGCACTCGAGTCCACTAACGCTCCGGGAATAGGAACAGGAACAGGAACAGGTGGGCAGGAGATAATCCCTAACGAATGTTCCCTGAAATGTGTACATTAGATAAGGTGCAATCTACCGCGAAATCCCAGCAATCATTGTTGAAAGCTACGCGCTGACGATGGTACCGGACTCGCATCAGACACTGGCGCCTATGCTGAGCCCTGCATGTAGACTATCGGAATGACGTCAAAGAATAAATATATTTCTCTGAAATTACAGCAAAAATATATTTTCCCCGCAGTGATGACGCTGAAGTTAACCGTATCGGAGAGTTAAAATAATGTGTTTTTCCACGTACTGAGAGTTGATGTTGCACAATTACTATACGGTATTTCAATACAATTATCTACCTAATAGATTTATCATTCTGGTGAAGTAATGTATCATAATGTGTCCTCAGGCTCACAATAATTTATGAATAATAAATATTAGTATCAATTTACAAAACTCGAAATATACTTTATTACAATTATAATAGGAGTAACAAAAAAGAATATCGTTTTATTTTCGTTCTCCGTTTTCAACGTTCAGTTGCGCTTTGACTGCCGCCCTTACACGACGTGTTTTATGTTATTCTGGTGACTATACATACCAAGAGTGAATTCTAATTTATAAAACTGAAATTAAACAACCTTATTTACAATGGGCCGATTTGTACCAAACGAAGAATTTATTCGAAATTGATGTTATATCATTTCTTGAAGACGGAGACAGCAACAAGTGACACAAAAAATATTAGTGATGTACTGGGAAATGTTATGAACGTTCGCAAGTGTTAAAGATGATTCACGAAATTTCGATCAGGAAATTTTTATTTAAGAAATTAATCGGAAGACATATTAAAGTGGATGACGTCAAACTGGCTGCCGAAATCGAAAACAATCCAACTTTATCTATTGAAAAAATTGCGGACAAACTCCGATACTCGTGGTCAAGCATTCATCAGTACAACTGCATCTTATAAAAATCGTCAAGGTGTGGAGACAAGGAAAACAGATACCGCACGAACTAAGCGAACAACACCCAGGCGATCGGATAGGCTCATGTGAACAACTTTTGGAAATCAAAACAGAAACGCCATTTTCACAACATCTGATAACTGGAGATGAGAAATGTATACTATACTCGAACCGAGGACGCAAAAGCAATGGCTTTCGAAAGGTCAGGTAGCGAAACCTAGTCTATTTGGTGGGACTGCAAGGGCATTATTCACTTTGAGGCTGAATAAATGCACAATTATATTGCGAACAACTGGATCGTTTAGCGGCGGAAATTAAAAAACAATTATAAGCATTCAAATCTTTTATTTAAAAAAGCGACTTTCTTTTCTTTTCGACCCCTAATATCATATGGACCAAATTTGATTGGAACTAACAGTACAAACATGAGGTTTAAGTGACAGCAGCAGGATGAAGTTCCAGCTGTACGCTTGATGCGAGTACCCTTTCTCTTCCTCAGCTCTAGCGTAAGTCTTGTTATCCACAAAGTCCACAATCCACTAAAAAAAAGCAGTTCATCACACTTTACATTCGAGTAAAATGTCTAAATTGTATGTGGTAAGCCCGTACGAAGCTCTGATTCTCTCTAAACAAAAGAGTTGACAGAGAGGGAATAGAATGCCAAATATTTCTGGCCTAAAATCTGACAACTACCTATTTAATTTGCAAACATCTTCTCACATCGCTCTTTATAGAACCACCTGTAATACCTGATTTACTTGACCGCATCGAGTTCGCGGTCGTCCTCTATATTTAAAAACTGAAAACTTTTGCCTTATATACGTATGAATTATTCTATAAAATACACATAGTACACAACGCGAATAGTTCCAACTGGAGTTGACAACAATTTAGTGTTTAGTGATCGTATCGAATCTGTCACATTGTTTGGAAATGATTGTCCCGAGTATGACAGAGTCTGCCAGACAAGTGAACCCTGTTACTAAATGTCGATTGTCAATCCTTAGAACAAAGAACGGGCATCAGTGATGCTATTGTTCGAATACTAATTTAAACAGAGGAATGTTACAGAGTTAAACTCGCGTCCTGCTTTGTCGCTTTCAAATCGCGATGAGTGCTCGGAGCCCAGCTGCGCGCGATGTGTCCTACCATAATAGATAACTTGTCATCGCATTGATCATATATTATAAACCTACCTATTATTACATTTTGGGGCTTCGTTCGATTACTCATTTTCCCACGGCAATTTCAGTCTCCGCCTGGTATCAGAGATAGAAAGCGATTTATGATTACTTTAAGGAGAACACATTTTTGTTAAGTTGTAATTTTAGAACATAATTAATTTTGTTATATCAACTTAGGACAATTTTTTGAATGTATGTTCGTATATTCTGTAGCTCTTTAAAATTGATACATCTGTTATTTCAATTTTAATTATGGATTTGGTAACGCATTTCCCCGGATAGGAAAAGGCCTAGGTTCGATTCCCAATAGTAACTAAAATATTTGTAGCGTTAACTTTGTGGTTAGACATAATTTAAAATTGTAATTATATTTAACTTTGTTATATTTACGTCAAACTAGTTTCGATACTAACGTATCTTCGTCAGGACTGGTGTACAACTGAACTTTTCCATAAAATTTAAACGTCATCCACTACGAGGGGAAATTAGGTACAAAGTACCCGCTATTTAATTATATTTTCTTATTACTTGTACATGCGTATAAAACAGCTGACTACGCTATACAGCGTAATTTGTGTACGTGCATTAGAATAATTAGGTATATCAATGGTAAAAATGAAGAAGCTACCTATTGGAAGAGAAGGATCCCAGACAATTGAGAAAATCGTCGGTCTGTTCCATAGTTAAAACAGGAGATACATTGCTATCAGATCCTTACTGTCGACTATAGGGTCTGAGTGCCAAATGATGATAGAATATATATGACATCACACATTACACAGCTGGAACACGGGTTAATTCTAATGATCTGGGCCCCACACTAAAACTTATGTTATTTTCAAAATAAATAAATTAATAAATATACTATTGACCAAATCTATACATTTTTTAAACAGAAAAGATGATGCTTTACAATTTAGTCTAATAGTAACTACTACAATTACAGTCATTTCGGATAACATTGGAATTCAATACAAACTTGATATTAATAATAAACCCGATTTAGCTGATTTCTATAGTTAACAAAAAAACACATTTGATCCGTGGAACTATTTTTAAATGGACGCAGAAAAGACAAGAGTAGACTTTGTGCATATGAAGGTTATTTTCAATTCATCATCTAGTATATTTTCAGTGCTCCGAGAAGGTATATTTTGTTCAAAACTATGATTTTAAACTTCACACTTAGCTTACGAGCAAAAATATCATTCAATTATGCTGCGCTTAAACAAAAAAAATGTTTAATTGAGACTAGGTTACGATAAGGCGTCATTCAGCGTAACATTCAGCGTAACATGTCAAAGTCAACGGAAAACTTGTTTTTGGCTATTCTGGATATCTTTGGATTTCACAATTATAATTATTTATCATTTAAGAACAAAATAAAGTCGTGTGTTCCTGAAAAATCAAAACCTTATGTTAAAAGTGATGATTTCAGTACGCCGAGAAAGTATTGTTGTCTCTACCCGAAGCAAGGAAATATGATGTCTAAAACAACTATACTCAATAATCATTGCCAGAAGGCCTGGATACAATTCAATTGATGACTGCTATTCACATTGCCCTGCTGCGATATGGACTTGAAACTTCCCTTAAGTTCACGTTTCACGAATGTTTCATGTTTCATTTTGCCTGAAAAATTGTTTGACTATCTTGAATTGATCGTAGACAGCAATGAAAACCTTGCAGAAACATATGCATGCTCAGACTCAAAATCTGTGTACGTCAATTCTGCATTATTCCCAAAAAAGCTATGTTAACATTGTTTAAAAGAATTTTAAGAATGTTGGATAGGTATGAGTAGTTAGAGACACCGTGACTTTGAATATATTATAAAAGGTATAGATGTTGACCGAGTACTCGGATGCAAAGACGGGACATCAAAACTCATTTCTTGTGTACGGTGTGAAAGTAATTTATTTTACCTAATATGTTTTATACTAAGATTAGATGACTGATTATTTTATCAAATAATTAAAAAAAAAAAAATTACTAAATTTACATTCGTTCGAAGCAGGTGTCTCGATCCAGATCAGATGATTTATTATGGAAGAAGAAGGTGGGTACCGAGTGATGACTTTTTTAAATTTCTCTAACAAAAAGATCAGAAAGACTATATAATTCAAAATTAAGGAATTTAGTTCCCAAAAATATTGAAGTTCAATCAACTATCAATATAAGATTGGACCACCCATAAAAACAGGGTTTAGTCATGTTTTCGTACATTTTGTGGCCAAAATGAATGAAATGAAATTGTAAGAACAATAATCTAAATAGTCGCATTTCAAGGTGGTCAATGTTACCCGAATTGACCCGTGGCAGGTGTTAGCAGGTAGTCAGGCGCAATCAAGTGATAGCTGTTTGTTTGGCAGCTCATTCACTTGCAGTCCTGCCTGTACGGTGTGCCGCGGGAATTGGATCGGTGCGCCACTTTAATACACCGCACTGACCATCCTTTCTTAACCTATATTAGTATATCAGGTTTACATTCTCTCCTTATTTCTTCATTTTTTACTCTATCATAAAATGATCTGCCACACCTGAGAGATCTCATTTCCACTGCATTCAGTCTACTTTCGTTCCTCTTCTGCCAGCTCCAGCCCTCACTTCCATACTTCCGTGTCGGTACCGGGACTCAATTGGGGACTTGCCTCCCGCAATGCGTATTGTGACGTATCGTTTGTCGCATGTATATATACAAATATTACTTGTACATTTTATTGTATTGTTGTTTCAAATAAATAAATATATAGATTTCGCAACATAAATACTTCATTCTGGGAATAATAAATAATCACTTAGTCAGAGAAGGGCATAGAATAAACATTGCTCCAACGGGCGTCTTGATTTACTGGAAGCAGGCGATTCGACCAATCTCGGTGATGCAATATATGGCGAGGGGCGAGGGGCGAGTGGGACATGTCTCGTATTTTATGATAATCAAAACAAACAACCTGCTGATTAGCTACCTACGTGGACATTTTTCTATAACTATTATTTGAGGAAGTTACACAAACTCAATGTTACGTATTGAGCCAAGTTTCTGAACTATTTTTCCATGTACATTCGCTGTCATCGCTTCTAAAGGAGAGGTTCCTTGTTTTAGGAAATTAAATTATAAAGCGAAAAATCTGTATGTCTGAAGCAGCAAAAACTCTCGAATGGTGAACGGAAGCTCCGGCGTGATTGTATTGTGAACAAATTGTATTGTTCGACTGTATAGAATTTGAAAGAACACACTAATAAAATGTATTTGAACGTGTTGAAACGCAACGAAATAAACTGGTTGTGAGGGAGAAAAACATCAGACGTCAAAAACAATTTTTCGTAGTTTTACATGGACAATATTCTAAGTCAATTTAGCTGAGGCAAATCAGCATAGAGTAAAAATGGAACGTTCGCTTAATAATGTTTTTGTTAATATTGAATGCCCTAAAAATAATTATTTCTTAAGAATTACCAATTACCTGAATCAGTCCAGTAGTCGCAGCTGCAGTTGCAGTGACGGCTATTCCTGACGATGTTGAAAGATATCATTAATGTTCTAACTCGATACACTCATTTGTGTGCTCACTGGAATATCCGATCGAACGATAGAGAAATCGGGCTACCGCAGAAAAATCCGACCCATCGATGCGTCTTCCACAACATTATCCGTACAATGTATTACCCCTCTGTAATTTAAAAATGCGAGTATAAACTTTGGCGTCAAATAACTCAGCCCAATAAAGCAGTACTCTACTAAATACCAATATACTTAAATAAAATTATAAATTTAAATGAAATAAAAAAGTTAATTAATAAAATAGATTTTTTATCTAGGTATGTCGGAACCACGAAATCCGACAAGCATTTTGCATAGTTGAGTACTAACTAGCTCGGGCGTAATTGCATTTTTGTACTGACGCAACATAACACTAACGTTTCGCTGCGGACGGGGTTCGCTATACGCTATTTGGACGAGGCCTTCGGGGCGGGAACAGCAGGCATTACTCAGGGCCAGAGTGAAGTGCGACACTCGCCATAGTTACACGGAACGGCAAACGATAATGGTGTCTGACAAATGAAATACCGATTGAATCAATTAACCGCTCGCTTGTTTATTGCCTCGAGCCGCGTTAGGCGTGGACGCGCGTGACGCAAGGCGGCGAGCCCCCGGGTCACGTGAGCTGTCTCTCCCTCCTTTAACTGTTTTGCACTCCAGCAAAACAAGTCATACAGTACGATCGAGTAATAATGAGACTCGACTCCATATTTTCTCTACATAAAGTGGACAATTTTTCATAAATATTTCATTTTAATACAAATTAAATGTATAAATTAGAAAGATATACATATAAAATAAACCGGGATTCGAACCTGGATATCTTCCTATGCGGGGAAATGCATTACGCTACACCAACATAGTAAGTTGATGACAAATTTTTGAACTTATATGTTGCACTTTTAAATTAATGATAGATAACAGATAGTTTTCCTTACCAATAAGGTATTCGTTCTCACTTAAGTATAATATAATACTTAACCCCCTACACTAAATATCATTCGATATTTATTTACTTATTTATTTATTAGATGACATACATATTTTTGTTCTAACAGACATAGTTATATTAGTGTTAGTTACTTGTACAGATTACCAACTAGTCAAGTAAGTAGAATATTATTAATAAGATAATAAATAATGAATACCATTAAAGTCCAAAATATGTGACGAGCAAGCGCGGTGTTGTTCAGCCTCCAAAAATTATACAACCGAAATATCATAACGGCCACAGCCACTGAAAATATCATATGTATGACACGATAGCTACAAGCCAAAGATTTATATCAAATTTGAAACGAAAAAGTTATTTCTACTGTTGAACAACGTATCCTCCTTCTGTAAAATAGGAATCTGTCGCTACGGTGTTTTGCCGATCGCGGGTCGATATATTGGAGATGACCCGATATGGCTCGTGAACTTGTGCTACGGATACCGGAAGCGGAAACTGAGCGGATCTGCAGTGAACGGCGGGGGATACAGCAAACTAATGTCGAGTCTTTGGAGAAAGAGGTGCCTCGGAGCTGCAAAGTTAATTCTATAACTGAAGCTTTTCTCCGACCTGGCGGGGATAACACATCAGATTGCTAGATTAGCCCGATAAAGCAGCGATGGGCGGGTGTCCACTGCCCCCTGCCCCCTGCCCCCTGCCCACCGCCCGCTGCCCGCATAGTTTAGAAAGGAACTGGCGCGACATTCGTCAGTGAGCGACGTGACGCAATCTCGGCGAGCGTTGCTATACTTCACTTCACTTCGGCGGGGGGCGGGCCGAGAAGCCGAGGTGCGCCTGGAAGGTCAGTATTCAGACTACTATTATACACAATAATTACACGAACATTCGAGACAACTAAACGTTCAAGAAAGTCCTTCGCTCCAAATCTGACCAATCACCTGATACAGAAAGAGAAAACAATGTTAGCTGGAGAACGTCACCGGTGATTTGTTAGACCTGTGCGCGATCGTAACAGATGAGCTGAGCTAAAGTCACGATTTCAGAACATTCTCACTGACCTGTGCCAACTTGTTTCACATATTCCTATCCTCGCACAGTGGACATCCTTCACTCGTTCGACGAGCTCCTCGGCTATCGGGGCTTCTATCACATCCGACTCTACATTTTCTTTTATTTCGTCATGGAGCTTCGTTAGTTTCCTTCGTCAGCGTCAGTGTGTCAGTACTCGACGTATATTGATACAATTACACTATTCGCGCAGCTACAATATCCAGAGAGAGGGAAACGACGAATGTGAATAAATGAATATATAAAATATGCACAAGTGTCGCGCGGCAGACTCTGGAGAGTGGCTGGCAAAAAGGCTGTTATTTCACCGCTCGTTACCGCCAACGTCGCGGAGCGAGCCGCGATGGCCACCTGCACACCACTACCGCGCGGGGTAGGGGTAGGGGGTAGGGGGGCACAAGGCCGCGGCGCGCCGATTGGCCGGCCGCGGTGGCGCGTTGCGCAGCGAAAGCCGCCGGAAGTGTACTGGAAAAGCGACATTTTTCTGTGACTTTTTTGCTTTTCTCGCTGCGGCCGCCGCGCGCCGTCGGACACCGAGCCGAGCCGAGCCGGCTTCTGGCGCTGCGCCATACTTCTGAAACGCCGCTTCTCTCCAGTGGCCGGTCATCATTGTCACCTTTCACGCCGCCGTCGCGCAATCGGCAACATGAACTCCAAACTCGTAAGATTCCAGATACGTCGTGAGTGGTACAGCAGGCGATAGATCATTACGGTGACTTGCGTCTATTGTAGAAACCGACGATCAAACTGCCTCACCCGACTGTGCTAATGACGGCTATTAGTAATAATTCTAATTGTAACCCTTTCTATAAACTCATGGTTTACAAGTAAATTGTATTTAAAAGAGATCAATTTTACTATTGTCTTTGCGATTATCAAATTGTGGACGGAAGATGTTGTTTGGATAATCTTCCAGAAATTACTACATTTTCAGCAAACCCGCCAGCATGTACCTAATTGGCCGTAATACAAATGATATAATGCAGCAGTTGCATCGCCAATAATGTATTGATAATCGATTATAGAAAGGAACATTCGACGCATATATGCCGATGTAGTGTGGATATTCAATATTTGTGGAAAGTTGTTCGATCCGCGTTTAATAAACTTTGTATGGCTCCTTGGAGTAAATCACGACGATCGCCGATCGCAGATACAGAGACACAGCGGCTGATGAAACGGAGCCACTTTTGTAACTGTCGCCTTCAAACTAAATGATCGCCCGTCGCGGTCTCTTTCAAAGTCCCTGACTTTTTGTCGAGTTGTTTGACTTTTAAAATTGTTACGTCCGGAATAATCCCCCGCAACTTCCGAGAGCAGTCTTTCAAATATTATAATAATTCCCATAGGAGACATTCTGACAAACAATTATCTGATCGAGGAACGAGCTCTCCGAGATCGCCGAGTGCGGCTTTTGACGATTAATCTCGATGAAATTAGAAGTACAATAATTATGAATGGATTAAATAATGTTGATATACAATAATATTACGTATATTATTCAAATTGGCTTAAAAATAGCGATTTCCAAGCAGAGCTCCAGTTTGAGGCACCCCGGGTAATCGAGGATACAAATAAAAACGTAATGAGAGGAAACGAAATAAACGTGTGACGTGATGTTTTAATGATTTCCAGTCAAAGCGATTCGAGCTGCACCACAATGGACTATTCTTGAATGACTCGTTCAACAGGTATTAATGAGCGGTGAGTCATTCGGGAGTGACTCACTTGTAATCATTTTGAGCACGAACCGACGGTTGCGCCGCCAGTGGTGGTTCTGCACATCTTGAAATGTCAACTTTGACTTTCTTATTTCATAAAGAAAAAAAAAGGAATCATAGATCAAAGTGAACTTTTAGATATTCTCGCTCTACCCCGCAATGAGAAAATACGAGACGATCGAGGCGACCACTAAGCATCCTCAAGTATTGAAGCGCGCCGTGACGACGACTCTCGCAACAACCGCATCTTTGAATCTCTCGCCGAGAGTTGCGCCACGATCTTTAAAAATATTTGTTTGACTTTAATCAACTGCTGCAAAATATTTACATATATATATATATATTACACGAGCCAAAATATTTAACGCGAAAACGTTTTGGCTCGCGAATATTAAATGCGTATCTTTAATTAAAAAATATTTATATATGTATTCGAATTACAAAAAAAGATTTCAAAACGTACCTCAGGTTTGCACCCGAGACCGAGCGTTGATGTCTCTTTTCCCAACGAAAAAAATATCAAAAAGAAAAGACTTTCATTCGGTTTCTTCGGGGCCGAAGCGAGAAAAACCATTTTGCCGGCGTAAGAGCACGTATGCTTAACATTACGGCGATATCGCAGACTCAATTAAGATCCTCGTCGGTGTCCGCTCACCAGCTCGGTCTGATACTGCCTTATTTATTTTACAAGCATTTTAAAGTAAAAACAATGGTTACTTATAAATAATTGGATTCGTTCGATTTGAAATTTTTTAATAAACAGACCGAAATAAATGATCTAAATAACTAAAATAGTAAATGATTTCAAAATGAACAGTTCCCTCCGTGGGAAAATTTAAAATTAATTATTTTTACCATAATTAGTTGTACATGACACTTTTAATATTAATTAAAAAGAAAATTAGAGCAATCTCAGATCGATACAAATTAAATATATACATATTACTATTATTAGAAAGATATACATATTAAATTAATTTATCGAAAAAATATTGTTGTTGCTATCGGGATTCGAACTTGGATCTCTTCCTATCCGAGGAAATGCATTAACCGATTATTTTTATTTTTAGAGAAACAAACAGTGTAACAATAATAACATAATAAACTGATAAACAAAAAGACTAACAAATAAACATAGTAAACTAAAAAATAATAAATTTAAAAAAAAAACTGAAAAAAGAAACAAAAGAGCGTTTTTAAATTGAACATACAAAGTGGAAAGAGTAAGGAGGGGAGGGAAATGGGATGCAATATATACAATTTATGTTAATAGTTATTAAAAAGTTATTCTTCTTCTTTTAAACGGGCAATCCACCCTTCAAGAGTGATTTGTGCCATTAATTAAAAGCAAAAGAACACTGTTTAAATTACGCATATTTACTCGAAAACACAATTTTTGTTTTATTATTTGTATATACGAGCACTAATTCGCGTCTGTACTGTACAATGACCTTCGAGATCACTTTTAAATAGGCAATCCACCACTCAAGAGTGATTAAGTAAGATTGCCATTAACCAAGTTACAACTTTGTTTTGTGGAAAGAAGTACAATCATTGACGTCCAAAAATTTGCTACTATATAGATTAAATGTGGCGAGTTAAGGGAAAGAAGATGACACAAGTTAACCGAGAGTTGAAAATTACCATTGACAAGATTATTGTAAAAAAAACCTGTGATCCGCAATGGACAGGCAAAAAAGAGATGGTTAAGGGTTTCCTCCTCGGCACCACACTCATACATTGGGGAGTCTATTAAGTTCAATCTGAATAAATGTGAGGCTACCTGGCAGTGCCCAATTCTCATTCTAGAGATATTTGATATTGTTCTTTTAGAGACTTTCCTGTTGGAGAACCAGGGAGCGCGGGGAATAGATCTTTGGATTCGTTTAAGCCGATTACACTTGTGATTGTTTGGATCCATCCATTGTGCAGACCAGATAGAATTCGTACGTTTTTTTATTTGGCGTAGTTTAATTTTAAAGGGAAGTAATTTATCGTTGAAAATGTCCAAGTTATTAGAAGAATTTATGGCATTATATTTTGACGTAGAGCGGATCACAAAACAATTTTTTATGTAATTAGGGGGAGGAGGAAACACTCACTTTTTGAATGAGATTTAATGTCTAAGCGGGCACGTGAATTTAATATATTAAAAAATTTATGTTGAACATTTTCAAGTCGGTCGCTGTAGGTGGAATAATGTGTGTTCCAAACTACCGATCCGAATTCAAGTTGACTGCGTACAAATGAGAAATATAAAATGATAAGAGTAAAAGGTGATTGGAATGGGTTAGACGTTTTAGCAATGAATCCAAAGAATCCAAGGAATTACCGACTCTATATGCGGGATAAAAGGTAATTTAGAATCTAAGAACGCTACACCGACACAGTAAGTTGACAAATTTTCGAACTTATATGTTGAACATTCAAATTGATACATCTGTCGTTCCACTATTTGAAAACCATATTCTGCATATTTAAATAATGGAACGACAGATGCATCAATTTGAAAGTGTAACCATATATAAGTTCTAAAATGGTGTAGCATAATCGGTTAATACATTTCCGCAGATAGGAAGAGATCCAGGTTCGAATCCCGGTAGCAACAACAATAAATTTATTTAATATGGATATCTGTCTAATTAGTATTACAAATATCACAGCACGTGCTCTGAAAAGTTGCAACTTCACAATGAGAATGGTTCTCCTTCAAAATTTAAGATAATCATTCTTTCAAAAGTATAAAATTGAACTAATTCTCGGGTTCCTTCGCCGGTCGACGAGTCAATTGAATGGAAAAGTAAAAGGTGCCACTCTACGCCACTGGAAGGAGTACAATCCCGAGTGAAACAATAACCGGTCGTTAGAACATAATTAACAGGAATAAAAAACATTCAAATGGAGATTGTTGTTAGGATTACTTTAACCCTCCGAATGCCACCGCTAACTTGACGCGAGGGGTTTTCCGAGTCGTCCAATTTATTGTTAGTTGCCGCATCACCATGCAATCAATTGCCGTGTGCGAGATTACAAGATCCATAACCGAATATCTGTACAATTTCTCAAAGAAAATTATAATACTTTACATCTCCCGCGTCACGAGTCACGAGTCACGAGTCACGAGATCTCGGTTGCGCCTCAACGCAGAAATTGGCTTCGTTAGTTTTTAAAAATCTCCTTTCTCAAAGAGTTACAAAGAATACTGAAGAAGTTAAAAATACAAAAGTAATAGAATCAGTAGTACCGTGCCAGTAGTAGTTTTATGGAATACGCGTACGTTTTTCGGATGTATAAATATTCAGGCCTATTCTCAAAATTGCAATATTGAAATGAAGGTGATTGTTACACCAACCCTCAAAAATAGACAGATAGTTTTGATAGATTATGGTACGTTTATCTCCCTCACTCCCTCACTCTCTCTCCCTCTCTCTCATTCAAATATAACACTATTTTTGAGGGTTGGTGTAACAATCACCTTCATTGCAATTTTGAGAATAGGCCTGAATAGCTGATGAGAGTGCTCGCCCTCAGTGTAAGCCCAGACTACTCTGTCCAGCCACGGTGCCCTGAAACCTGGCGTGTATTATATAACACTTACTCAATATTTACAGGGATTAACATTAACTAGTAACACTTATCGGCTTATCTTCGGGGATTCTCCGATATGAGTGGAAACTTTTCAAGGACCGATTTTCTGTCAAAGTTGCTCCCCTTAAATATTTGATTCTAAAACATTCTCAATACATATCATTACGTTGCACGAGGAAAAACAAAATTTTGGAAATTAATTCAGGTTCGCAGCCGACACTCGATATGCGTTGACATCTCTTTCTATTAATAATACGCGGAAGTGGAAAATAAATATTTCAAGAATTATGAAACAGACATACGAGGTGGAATTTGAACGGTACGATGACAAAGACCTGGCGGACCAAAAAGAACAAATTGTGAAGGTTGTCAGGGGACAATAAAATCAGTTACACATACCCATAGCGTAACACGATTACTAATAAATTCATCAAAGTAAGGAAAAAATATATTTATGCAATAATGTATATGATTGTGGAAGAAGAAATGAATACTGTGTTATTAAGGAGAACACATTCTTATTATGAAGTTGTAATTATTCAGAACATAGGTCTGTGATGTTTTAAATACTAATTTAATGTATTAATTATAAATATATACATTTGTCGAAAAATATTGTTTTTGCGCTACCTCTTTTGTCTGCAGTCGGTTTCCTCAAAGGTATTTGTGATTCCGTAAAAATAATGTAGATGGCTTTCAAATAATGGAACGACAGATGTATTAATTTGAAAAAAGTGTAACATATAGGTTCGAAAATTTGTCATGAAAAATACTGGCGCTATAACATAATTGGTAGTGTACTTCCCCAGAATGGAAATAGAGATCTAGGTTCGAATCCCGGTAGCGCAAAAACAATATTTTGCGACAAAATTGATTTTATATGTATATATTTATAATGAATACATTAAATTAGTATTTGAATACTGTGTTATTTTATTTGGGCTTTTCACTAAATAATATTGATACGTGTATTATATTACGCAGAATATACAGCAGACACTCGGAGGCAATAAAGGATTTGTTGTTTTAAATATCTATGGTCTAATTTTTGTAGAACGCTGTCCAAGCGATCTGAGGACCATTCACTGCACTTGTCAGTTGAATCGTATATTCAGTCAGTTCATGTAACTAATTCATTACATCGACCGACGCTTGTATTCCCACCGCTTGCAAATAAACTAATTCAATATAAAAAATATTTTTAGCTGTGATCGCTTGCTATAAAATGTAATATTATTTGAGAACACTTTCCCAAGCGACGATCCCGTAGACTAAAAGCGAGTGACACGTGCTAAATGTTATATATTCAGCGGTTTAATCGAATGTAAAATATGTACATACATTAATATATGTCTCGTTTAATTAACTTGGTGGTAATTTTCCATGAAAATTTTTCACTAAACTGCGAGTCGACACGTCCTCTGACTTCTACGTTTCTGTTGATTGTTACCACATCGGTGTATAGGATTAGGAACTTTGTGTTTTTTGATAATTTGGTAACATTTCACGTGCGGCCTCATATTGTACGAACTGGATTCAATACAAACTAGTTTTCTAGTACAGTTTTAAAACTAATATGCGTCTTCCCATATGCGCTTTCTTCTTTGAACGTAAACTGCAGCAGATGAGCAGAAGTGTAACTTAAATAGTTATCTGCGACCAGTTTAAGGTGAAGAGTTATTTGAAGCATTGTTTTAACTAGATCAGACACCACCTCTCTACTCGCGCTCCGGAGTCACGCGTCTAGGGTGAATCAAAAGGTAACACTCTGACAATCTTTTGTAAAGTGTATTTACGAAAGAGGTTTTAACAGAATAGTCTTCTTCATATATACTGCGTGTTGCTAATGGTTTGGATTCTCCTAGATCTGTGACAAGCTCTGTAGAGAGGTCACGGCTGAAATACCGAAAACTGGTAGAACCGCAAACTTCCCAATCCGCATTTGTTCCGATATCTGTACTTAGATTAAATCATTTCAATGACATATAATAAAATACACAAAATAACATAATAATGTCATAAAATTAACACTTTTCTATTATTCATTGCTTTTGTTTAGTAGACGATTATTGCTTTTATTGACAAGATGATGCTTGAGCAGATGACGTGAGAGTAAAGATGTTGTATGCGATAGACACGGAAAGCAAAGATAACGGCTAACTACATATTATACTTGAAAACACGATAATATGCTACCAGGCTTCTGACTGCCGAGAAGGATGCGGTGCCTGTTCAGATTATGTTGTGGACGTGGGTGTTGCGCACACTTAGGGACATACACGAAAGCTGGCACAATATCCTCAGAATTTGATAGGAATCGTGTTAGAGATTACATATCTATTAGTAGATCGACGTAGGCGACTTGAAGCATTTGAGATGTGGATCTACAGAAGAATGATCAAAATAAGTTGGACGGTAGAGTTATAAATGAAGATGGTTCGGATTAATAAAGAAAAAAAAATTTGTTTATACTCGTGTATATATTGTACATGTGTGAACTTTTTTTTTGTTTCTTTTCTATTCATAACATAAATATTATATTGTAACTTCAATATTTCTGACTTTGTGCTTCGTCGTCACTATTAGATTTGCAGTTGGATCTGTACATGATCCAATTTGGATCAATGTAAGTATCATTGTCATTAAGAAACGTGTTTTTAATATTTCTAGGTTAAGATTACTTAAATGTTTTCTCTTTTATATATTCAATAACCGTACGCAAATATATATTAATTTTGATATGAAATATACATTGTCTTTATTACGAGTAAAAGAAAACATACGTTAGCGAAATCGTAAGAATTTTTACGACTGCCAAGTATAGTGACCATCGCACTGTCATCATGACAGATGGTAATGTTTACGTTTGTTCAAGAATGTCTTTAAGTGGAATGACAAAGAATAATTAATTATTAGGAGAACACATTATTATTGTGAAGTTGTAATTATTCATAACATAGGTCAGTAATATTTTAAATATGAATTAAATATATTAATTAATAAGGTAACATGCAGGTTCTAATAAGGTAAGGTATTAATAATGGAACGATTAAATGTATTAATTTCAAAAAGGTAACATACAGGTTCGGAAATTTGTCGCTAAAAATATTGTCGCTGTAGCATAGTTAGATAATGCATCTTCCCCGGTTAGGAAAGAAATCCAGGTTCGAATCCCGGTGGCGCAACAACAATATTTTTCGATAAAATTGATTTTATATGTATATCTTTCTAGTTAATATATTTAATTCATATTTTAATAATTAATTAGATACAAGCAGATGAGCAAATGGCTATCGCGTACGGCGATTGTGACCGCTGCGCGGTCAGTGGCTCAATAGAATATATATTTCAATGGGGAAATCCCTTATTATATTGCTTTATATGAAATATAGATTGTACAATGGCCGCCCGCACGTCCTAGCAAGTGATGTTTCAATCATCACGGGGGATTTGGAGCGATGATTCGAGAAATGATACGACTCAAAGCGTGAGAATGTTGACCCACCTCCGCGCACTACGGTGATGCGATGCGCAATGGTGATGGCAGAAATAGCCACATCGCAGATTGTATCCAAGAGAGACTAAATATAGAGCTGGTGACTCACGAGCCTTCACTTCAATAAAACAGCACCATGATTACGCGCAGTTCATACTCATTTTCATGTACAATATCTCAAACAGATTACAATTAGATGGATTGATTGGTTTTTCAAGTGATTTCCAAACAAAATTGACCAAAAACAATCATTTTAAGACGTGAGAATGAAAACCAAAGTTGAATTATCAGGTTCAGACGAATAGCTATGTAAATAATTTATTTGGAACAAAGAGTTCCACTTTCCAACGCTAGACGAATCGTAATACGGTCACCCGCATTTCACATCGCCCTAAATATTCACGTTTGCCTCGTACTTCCAGCAGCCCAGTCCTCTCACGCTTCCTCTCGCTTCGGTTTCTGTCTTTTAGACAATTGATCAAATGTCAGCGACGAGTGTACAACCTTAAAGGAATTTATGACAAACAAATAATGACGTATAAACGGAATTCAAACCAAAATTTCCTAGGAATGGTTCAGCAGTAAAAAAAAAGCTGTAAGTTTAAACGAAAATTGTTATTCAAAGAAATGACGAGTCACGATATGTACGTACCCCATTGTTAAAGACTTATCATAAATTTCTATTCAAAAATTGGAACCGTTCGATGTAGTTATTAAATTACATGTTTCTGTGGATCTCCTTCTTTAGCCTTAAGGAAGTCCTAACCGCAGTTAATATCGAGTGCCTTCCGCAAGGACGATGCGAATCTGTAGGGCACCTGATCCGGATTCCGGATCCTGTTGGCTTTATATGACGTGTCTTGCCAGCTGTTAGTGCAATCCTGGTTTTCGCAATACAATGCAATAATACAATAAAGCCACTGAATTTCGTCCTCTCGCTGCAGACCAACATTTTTGCGAAGATTTGCAACCATCGTGTTAGCCAAATAGGATAAAATCCGAGACAATCTGAAATTCAGTGCCACCAGTGCATCTGCGCTGGAGTAGCTACATATTTTACCTCCGATTATCCCGGAGAGTTGCGAGGTTACGCGGGCACAGTCTGCGGTGCGAAGAAAAGATACACAAGTCCTGTTGCAAATGACCCTCCCGGAGACGGCGGTATCCGACAGTCGGCCGTCGCCTGTCCCGCTCTCCCTCGCGCGGAGAGGGCGGAGAGAGAAGCGGGGAACGGTGGCGCGCAGGACGGAGCGGGTCTCGCGCAAACTGAATAATGAGCGGAGTCCCTGTCCCTGTCCCTGTCCCTGTCGGCGGCCGTTCCGTTCCCCAGACGAAAACGGGAACTCGCGAGTTAACCGTCGCGTCGGTCACGCTTCAGCGGGCGCTTCGGTGCAAGTGTCCATTCTTCCTCCTTCCGCTTGTCACTCGCACGAGCAGCGCTGTAATATGAAGTAGAATACACTAGACCGCATTGTTGGAGCAAATCCATACACGGAATATATGTAACACAGACGAAAGTCTAGCAAAGTGGCAGACAAGTGTCAGTAGATCGATCATTCATACGCAGCCGCATCGGGAGAGCGAGAGTATTACTGCCAGACCGCGACAAATTTATTTTCACAAACGTAAGAGAGAATTGCAAGCCGTGCACGCATAATATTAAAGGGCCTAAAGTATGCATTTATAGGGTCCATATTCATTCAATATTCTATATATCAAACGATCGAATTATATATTCAAATAGGAAAATTAATTATTAAACGAATTTTAAATAAACAGAAAATTTTTATTTACTATAACCCGAAGGGTGAATGGCCGGTTGGCCACCCATCACTCGGAAAGACCGACGACATGAGTATTCAAATACCTTAGGAAAAGCATCGAAGCCCGAGCCCCACTCTTTTGCTAATATTTCTGCAACGAGGGAAATTCGAGGAATGTCCCGCAGGCGGGAGAGAACTGCGCCAGATTACTCGCAAGCCCCTACTACATGTATTACACCAAATACTGATGAAAACAAACTTTGATGGAGAAACTTCATAAAACCGAGATTAAAACAATTTCAGTATCTATTCTCAATCTTATAATATTTGCAAATCAGAGAAAAAATATTGATAAACGAAGCGTCGTGCCGTCTCGCTCGCTCTGCAGGAAGTCACAAGGTCGGGTCGTATAAAAGTGAACTTAGTCAAATATGAAAACATGCAACAACTTAACGTTCCGGAGTACGACTCTCTCCGAGCATCATCCGGCTAGAAGCTCGGCTCGGGTGCCGCCGAAGAAACAAACATAAATATAATATAATGATGACAATAATAATCGGGGCACGGAATGGCAGTGTTCCCGTCGTCTGAGGTGAGCGGTCAGTCGGTCGGAAGGGGTCGGAAGGGGACACTCCGCTAATTCGGAACGGCGATCTGACGCGCCAGTCTGCCCTGCCCGAGGGAGCAGCTCGATACCGGGAAAGTGGAGCGCCAGGGAGCGGGCTATCCGGGACGCGGCAAGGACGCCCATCACTCCGCATCGAAGATCGGTCCGGTGAAGCTCGTGTGGCGATCAACTCTGCAGGAGACGAATCTAAATATACGACACAAAAATATTGACGCTAAAAGACCTTGCGAGAGATCAAAAGTGAACGTATAATAATAGCACAGTGCCGTTTGTCCCGTCTTCCTTCAGCGCTCGGACAGACAGGCCGGCGGCTAATGAGCCGCATCCTGTGCGGTACACTCCGTCACGGGACTCCTCCGAACTGCGGCTCTCCGTTCGGACTAGTCCCACGGGAGAACCTCGCCCACGCGGTTCGCTCCCGCGGTGCCCGGCAGTCCGGCAGCCCGCAGCCCGCAGCCGCAGCCGCAGCCGCAGCCCGCAGCCGAGCCGCAGCCGCAGCCGCAGCCCGCAGTCAGGCAGCTCGGCAGCGCCGTCTCGAGCGGAAAATATCGAAAGTGCCGAAAACGTAAAGAAATGAAAAGTGCGCGAGTAGTTCCGGCGCAGGCCGCGCTCGCGATGCCGTGATGCTGTTTGATGCGACCGGTGAGCGAGAGAAGGGCGCCAGAGCTGAAACCGAGCCCCGCACGATTATTACTAATTTGTGAAAGTTTTGTGATTATTTTTGATTCCGTGATGCGACTTTTAATAACGATATTCGAAAAGAATTCAAAGCGAAAAAAACGAGTTTTCTCAGATTTCAATCCAGTTTCATACAACACATTAGGTAAGTCCGAACGCATTCGCTGGCCGGATATTTTCCGCGCTTCTGCGTACAGTGTTGTTTACAGTCGCGTTTACGAGTACTGTCAAAATAAAGGTTGTAATTTTGATAACTGAATAATATTTTATAAACAAAACTGGGCCTCACCTTAAGTATTTCAAGAAATAAACCGCACTCGGCAGATTTGTAATAATAACTTTGGATTCGGTTACATTAGTATAACTGAGTAATAATATTTTGTAAAAAATGTATTTGACGCACACTGACAGCTGCGCGACCGGCGTGAGGTTAGCTACGAAGATTAAAGTACAAAGTGCAGTGTGCACGCAGCGAGTGTGGCCAACGATAAAAATACACCGATAATCGGAATAATTGTATTTTTCAAACAATATTACTGTTATTTTATATCATACTATAAAACATTGCACGTAGGCACTTGTGTAAATTAATTGATTGAATAAGTGATTTGAAAAAATATATACATTAAACATAAACATACGTTCAGGAACAAGAATTCGCTATATTGCCCGTTCGCTTAAAATATTGAAAAAGAAAAGTGTTTATATTTTCATGACGTTCAAGTATGTAGAAAATAGTTCAAAATGTTCACATGATTGTCCGATCAAATTGTCCGATTAATAATGAATAGCACAATTCCTTCCATAATTCGTATTGCATTGAAGATTGTGGAATAGCAATGGAGAGTAATATCGACACCGCGTATTGTGTTGTATGTCAAGTTGCCCAGCATTCCAATATTTGTTCCGGGGTCGGAGGAAGCCGTTTTGGGTTTGTTAGTGTAAAAATGAACATATTGACAGATGGGTGACAGGAAACTAGGAACTAGGTTTTGTTTCGCTAGCGTGATCTCGTCACCCGTGTCTCCAATCTGACGAGACCGCTTTCCTCTCCCTCACTACGGTTTCCATAAAGAAGTTTAGAACCGCTCAATGTATACAAATTATTTAACATTTCGCAAAGAATATTTTTGATTATTATTTATTCGTATAATAATAAGTATTAAGTTGCGGGTGGTTGTGACGAGCCAATGGTCAATTAAAAATGAATAATAAATAATTGTTTATTTATAAAATGTCTCGATATTAGATTACTTCGGTCTCGCATTCGCCCCGAGATAAAGAATAAAGAAGAGCACACACCGCAAATGACAATACGTATTCTACGTAATGAGTATCTAAACTATATGCATATTACGAAAAAGGAACAATATAAAGGAAAAATGGAAACATTCAATCTAGATTGAAAAGGCTGGCGTGGTAGTGGTTTTGGGACAGCAAAATCATTCGAAAGTTACATATTTGTGTTTGACGAATATACAATATTATACATTTTAATGTTCTTTTCTCAAAGAGGCCATTCTTTCCGGAGTTTTCCCTCGTCAATTCCATATCCCGATGTATGACAGACTTAATATGGTAAAAAAACGTACGAATTCTATCTGGACTGCACAATGGATGGATCCAAACAATCATAAGAGTAATCTGCTTAAAATAATTCAAAGATTTATTCCCCGCGCTCCCTGGTTCTCCAAAAGGAAAGTCTCCAAGAGAACAATATCAAATATTTTTAGAATGAGAATTGAGCATTGCCAGGTAGCCTCACATTTATTCAGATTGAACTTAATAGATTCCCTAATGTGCGAGTGTGGGACCGAGGAGGAGACCCTTGACCATATCTTTTTTGCCTGTCCATTGCGGATCACAGGTTTTTTTTACAATAATCTTGTCAATGGTAATTTTCAACTCTCGGTTAACTTGTGTCATCTTCTTTCCCTTAACTCGCCCCATTTAATCTATATAATAGCAAATGTTTGAACGTCAATGATTGTACTTCTTTCCACAAAACAAAGTTGTAACTTGGTTAATGGCAATCTTACTTAATCACTCTTGAATGGTGGATTGCCTATTTAAAAGTGATCACGAAGGTCATTGTACAGTACAGACGCGAATTAGTGCTCGTATATACAAATAATAAAACAAAAATTGTGTTTTCGAGTAAATATGCGTAATTTAAACAGTGTTCTTTTGCTTTTAAAATATTTGAATCAAAACTTATTATCGTGACATGAGACTGGAAAAATCATAAAATTTGTGAACGTTTTTGTGATACATTGTTCTCCAGAGTGAATTTTTTCTAAAACCAACTTAACTATGGTAATCTCTGTGTCAAATTGTATAAAAAAGTTCGCCCATAAGACCCATGAGATAATCTAAGTTTTCTTAAAAAAGTGCGTTTCATCTTTAGATGTTATATATATATCATTCGACGCAGAAAAATCACCCTGTACATCATCTAATTGAAGAAACTGAAATTTCAGCATATTAACTAACATATTTGCAAAATTAGTTTTTCCAAGAAGTTTTCCTGAAACGGTGCCTCTCAGGTGTAAGAAAAACATAAAACCATTATATGATCGGAACCGTGACCATTTTTATACAAATCGCGTATACACTCATTTTTCTATACAACTCCACGACTTACCAGTATGTAACTAAAAGATCTTCTTCTCAGCTGAGCAATCGCTTATAACATAGTATCCTCCCTCCTTTTAGCGATATGGATAAGAACATGAATTGTTATTCTCGTTCCCAACAACTATAGGCCGCAGAGTGCTTCCGATGCTCATTATGTTGACTTCATATGCCAAGAAATTACACACGCTAGCAAACTTCAAGAAGATGTCCAACCAATACAGAGAAGCGCGGAAGTGCAATATTAGCAAGGTCCCTTCATCTCCTTCGCCATCAACTGATAATGCGATGATTCTGCTGGAAATGCGATTACTTCGTGAAAATATCGAGACTGTGAATCTTCAACTAAATCAATATAATGAAAACTTGGAATTCTATAACCGTAAGATCTATGACTTCTCCAAAAACTGTTCGAAACAAAAACGGGACAAATCAATGCGTTAGAAAATGAACTATCAGAACTGAAGACCACGGTGGAGTATTTAAAACGTGAACAGAATGAATGTCAACAACAGGCTCGAACCGATAACATCGAAATCTACGGCCTTCCAGAACGAACTAATGAAAAATTAATAGACATTGTTAAAATAATCGGAAGGTCCGTAGGTGTTACTCTAGATGTCGACGATATTCAACACATCGACAGGGCCGCCCGCCGCAAAATAGTTGAAAAGGATACAACGGCCGACCGGCACGCGCGGAAGACCAACTTGTTGTCAAATTGAATCGAAACTCGATTTCTGCCATTAGAGCTAATCGTGAAATACCAACTACTGACATCGTCGATATATTTGAATGATCATTTAACTATAGAAAAGGAATTCGCTAAAAATATTTTTTTTCAATATTGTTGGGTAAAAAACTGGCGAATCTTTTTGAGAAAATCATATTCCTGACCAGTTCTAGTGGTACGCTCCGAAAAAGACTTGTTAAAAACAAATGTGAATTAATGATAAATGTAAATCCCACCCAGCGTCGTCACTCGCGGATCATTAACCTTCATTTAACTGATCTATTTTTCTCTTTATAATGATACTACTCTTCCTACCCTCCTTCCCTTTCCCTTTCTGCAATGTTTCGTATTTAGGCATTTTTATATATGGCATATCTTTTTATTTGTAACGTATTTACAATTTTGTATAAAATGTGTCCTACCTGTTTATTATCAAAATGTTGGCGGTTTACGCACCGAGACAACAAAAGTCTTTAATGAAATATTAAATAACGAATACGATATCATCAGCTTTACTAAATCTTGGCTACGTAATGATACCAAAAATAGTGAAATTGCAGATAACAGATATAATATTTTTAGAAAAGACCGAAATCACTCTAAATATGACGGTGGAGTTTTTACAGCTATCAAAACGTCATTGCTTGCAAAGCTTACGGAATGCATCATTACGGAATGCATTACCTCTGCATAAATCTGGCTGAATTTGTTATGTTGGCTATGAAAGCGTCAATCGTTTGGGTTTATTTAAGATAGTCCCAAAGGAAGAAGTCTAAAGGCGTTAAATCGCACGATCTCAGTGGCCAGTTCACGTCACCGCCGCGCGAGATAACCATGCCCTCAAATCGCTCGTGCAGAATGTCCATCGTGGCATGTGCTGTGTGGCACGTAGCGCCATCCTGTTGGAACCACATGTTATCGGTATTAATATTATCCAGTTTAGGCAACAAGAAGTTGCTTATCATCGATCTGTAGCGCTCGCCGTTGACGTTTTTGCTTGTTCACATATCCATTCATCCAAAAATGGGCCTCGTCACTAAAGATGATTTTTTTGGCGAAATTTGGGTCAACTTCGAACTGCTCCAGAGCCCAGTCAGCGAATACACGGCTTTATCTATGGTCGTTTACCTTAAGTTCCCGGGTTAGTTGGATTTTATACGGATGCAGACCCAAGTCCCGACGCAAAATTCGCCAATCACAAAAAGGCCAAGTTCTTGTGAATGACGAAAAATTAACTGCCTTGGGTTTTTCCGTACTTTAACCGTATAACCTAACAAATTTCGAGCGTCCCTATTGAAAGACTCTTTATAACACCAATATTTAAAAATTGTGACAAAGAGAATGTTGAAAACTACACACCGATTTCAAAATTGCCAATTCTCAGTACGATATATTATATACGATCAATTTTTCCCATGTGTATGTCCTATAATTATCCCTAATCAGGAGGATTCTTTCCACAAAGATCTATATCTCCTACAATTTGCAGATATTATTTTGAAGGATTACAACAAACAAAGGATTACAAGTAAACACATGTATATTGACTTCTCAAAAGCTTTTGATAAAATCAATCATCGAATACTTCTAAGTTGCAATGCCTTGGTGTATACATGGGGACTTATACAGATGGTTTACTTCCTATATCAAAAATCGAAGTCAGGCAGTTGTGATCATGTTTCAAAATGTCCCATCTGGAGTATCAAAGGGCTCACACCTTGGACCTATTTTATTCTTGATCTATATTAATGACAATGTTTCTTAAATGCTGAATTTTCACTTTTTGCAGACGATGCCAAAATATTCAAAGAAATTAAATCACCCACTGATTGTCTCCTGGTACAGGTGACATTAATATACTTTCAATCTACTGCCAAAAAAAGCAACTTTTTCTAAATATTTCTATTTGTCACATAATCTCATTTTCGAAGAAAAAATATAATTAACTTAGCGTCTGCACTCAAGTGAAGAATCTTGGTATTATCTTAGATTTTAAATTAAATAGGCTCCTTGGATTCATTGCTAGAACGTCTAACCCATTCCAATCACCTTTTACTCGTATCATTTTATATTTCTCATTTGTACGCAGTCAACTTGAACAGGCATTATTCCACCTACAGTGACCGATTTGAAAATGTTCAACATAAATGTTTTAATATATTAAATTCACGTGCCCGCTTAAACATTAAATCTCATTCAGAAAGTGAGTGTTTCCATAAACATTCCCCCCCTCCCCACACAATATTTATGCTACCTTTATAAAATTTTAAACAACTTAGTTTTACTCGCCCTATTTATTAGAATAAATAACTTTAAACTGTCCGACACACCCAACACGATCAAATAATTTATTTTACCCAAATTTTGGCAGAACTAATTACATAAAAAAATATTTTGTGACTCGCTCTACGTCAAAATACAATACCGTAAATTCTAACTACGCCAACTATTAACATAAATGTTGCATTCCATTTCCCTTCCCTCCTTACCCTTTCCACTTTACATGTTCAGTATATTATATATTATTTTGTTTATCAGTTTTTTTTAAATGAGTACAGTAATAATAGTAATTCTTTAGTTTATCACGTACTATTTCTTAGTTTTCCGAAGAAACCTCACTGCTATTATTATTATTGTACTGTATGTTTCTCTAAAAATAAAATAAAAAGAAGAATGTTAATTTCTCTTTAATCTGTCAAAATAATGTTTTTATAATTCCTCATCCCGTGGACTTGTGACTTCCTCCATTCGATAAAACTAATTATAGTCGGGTATAAAAATAGTCATAGCGTGAGGCCATCGCTCTTGGACAGGCAGGTACGGAAAATTCTCGCGCATTCTTCATTCCTCCGTCAGCGGGTCCGGGGGTTGGGGGAAAACCCGGCTGATGCAGGCCCCGGGGCCCTACTCGCTTTACCTGGTAACCTCGTAGAACTTTTGTCTGATACATTACTGTTCTCTTACCTGCAAGGTATAATGTTTAAGTGTTCCACACCTTCTTCGGAAACATTACGATTTTTGAATCAATAATATTGCGCAACATTGGTTTTAGGAGAGTGGGAGGAGAGTGACAACGCAGCAATATCCCGAGTTGCTCGATTCCGATGGGATAACAAGGACCAAACATGGAGTAGGTAATGCGCGACAATTTTAATGTAAATTTCATGAATTTATCTAAGACCAACTTTAAATGATCTCGATTTGAAGAAAACAAACTAACCTTTTTATATACCTATACAGTTGAATGGGTAAGTTTTTGTGACAATGTTTTTACCGTTCGTGTGGTCATGACAAATCGGGCAAAGGGTGGAATAAATGATATTATTATTTTAGGGTTTGTTTCCATGATAAGTAGGGGAGGGTGGAAATGGAATGGTTTAGTGTCTAATGACTTGCGAGCGGTGCTTTATAAAGGTGTCCAGCGGAAAATTTTCAAGAATAATATTAAATAAATATAAAAACTACAATGTTATTGTCATATTTTATTTATACAAAATGGAGTTTAACGATGCGGATTCTACGTTTTATAAACAATATCGTCTAAATGCCGTCCATTTCTCTCAAGACACTTGCAATTGGACTCTGAAATTTGCGAACATGTAAGAGCAAAGCGTCGGTTCAATGGCAGCAACTTCACGGCGGATATTTTCTTGTAGGGCCTGAATTGTTCAAGGATTGTTGCTGTAAACTTTCGACTTAAGGAATCCCCCAAAAGAAAGTCGCACGGTGTAAGGTCTAGTGACCGAGATGCCCAGGGTATGTCTCCGTACTTGCTGATTAATTTATTGGGAAAAATTCCCCTCAGCTTTTCCATTAAAACACTAGCTGTGTGTGGAGTGCCCCGTTTTGCTGAAATTATGTTCTGTTGTTGAAGTCGGGAAACAGCTGCAGTTGCGGTTCCAAAAACTCGTCGATCATTCGGCAATACACGTCAGCAGACTGTCTCTCGCTGATTAAAAAAACAAGGGTCAATTATCCCATGGGCAGAAATTGTACACCACACTGTCGTTTTTGGACAATGCAAACGTTTTTGATGGCGTTCCCTTGGGTTGTCGGGGCACCGTATCTCATGTTCTGTTTATTAACGTAGCCATCGATATGAAAATGTGCTTCGTCAATAAATAATATGTTTCCAAGCGTTCGTGCTGTTTCAAAACGTGCCAGCATCATTTTCGCTAAGCTTTCACGTAAATAATAGTCATTTTCGTTGAGAAACTGCACGATTTGCAGTTTGTAGTTTTTTTTTCAAAATAACGTGCACTGTTGATTTTTTTATTCCAGGACAGGCTGCAGTCTCCCTTGTCGATTTACGCGGATTAGACATAATTTCACGCCGAACTTGAGCCACATGTTCTGGCATAGCTGCTGACGTTGATGCTTCCGGAGAAGTTTGGTTAACCATTGTCCCTTCTTGTTTGAACTTTTGAACCCATCACAGGATAAGTTGCGCGCTCGGCCCATCACTCACTCGTCGAATATTAAAGTGAGTGCAAAAAACGCAACGCGCACGAACCAATGAATCACCGTACTATAAATATTGCTCAACCGCGAACGCGCGGTGCGCTACCGACCAGTAACTCATTGCGACTGGCAAATCCGTAAATCACACGCGTCGAACAATACCCCTCCCACTTACCTCACCCTGATGGTTTACGAGTAATTACAATTTAATCTTGAAATTTTTACGCTGGACACCATATATAAGGCTATCCGAGGAAAAACAACAGTAATCGCTCTGCTGGTTCCGACAAGCTGGCGCAACTGCATAAATAAGCAAGTAACCCTAATTTTGTATTATTTAAATATTTATCTTCTCATTTTTAGTCGGCTAAAATAAAAACTATAAAGCATAACAACGTGGATCATGGTGTATTTGCACGGTCGACTGTACCGACGCGACGCCTTACTCCGGGAAGGGTCGACTGTACCGACGCGACGCCTTACTCCGGGAAGGGTCGACTGTACCGACGCGACGCCTTACTCCGGGAAGGGTCGACTGTACCGACGCGACGCCTTACTCCGGGAAGGGTCGACTGTACCGACGCGACGCCTTACTCCGGGAAGGGTCGACTGTACCGACGCGACGCCTTACTCCGGGAAGGGTCGGCGGATATCGTAAGCGACGACTTCCAACTGACCATTATCCACCGAGACTCCGCAACATTCAAAACTTTTCTATTATATAAATACAAACTAGTTAGTTAGTTAATATAAATATAATCTAGCATTTTTTCATGTTTAGCACGTTTAGAAGAATACATTTGTATATTCGACATTATTTAAAGAATCTGAAATGGCAAAATCGATTGATAGTACAAAGTACACCATATAGAAATATATCATTTGAACGGAAATGTAAAAAAGCTCTAAATAAATAAAATGTTAGTTAAACACCGCGAATCAACATCGCGACATCGAGCTTGATGCAACCCCGCATCGAGCTTGCATCCGAAATGCCGGCTAGAGAGGTCGGAGGAACTAAATTATGTACTGTTGATACCGGACTCCTGACATCAGCTATCTCCAATATACCAAAGTAGCGGAATTTCTTGAGACTGCGTGTTATTAGGGATCGCTGTCAGATAAAGGTGCGAATCAAAATCTAGAATCAATATTGAAAGTTTTCATTTGTATTTATCAATAGGTACCTACACATCAAAATAATAATATCTGTGCAAACTTTCAGTTATCTATTCTATTTTTTTCGGTGAGGGGATACTGGCTGAGGGTGAGGGGCTACTGACTGGGGGTGAGGGGCTACTGACTGGGGTGAGAGGCTTTACAGACATACGAAGGAACACTTTTACATAATAGATAGTATCGAGATAAGCACATAAATAACACAGGGGGAGGAAAGCTTAGCGAACGGATTAGGTATTGAAACTATTTAGGGACCATAGTTAATTGGCAGAAAGTATTTGATTACGACTTGTTAAATGCAAAAAATGACACATTCGGCCAATTATAATAGTATTTTTTATGTATATTTCTTGTGAGTAATCACGCACTGCGTTCTAGACGAATTACTAAAGGCTAGCAGAAAGCAATCTATGGTTTTATCGCTTTCATTTTATTTTAAAAGATCCACAAATATTCATAAAAAGGGAGAAAAGAGATGATAAAAGTGAAATATTTTCTCCAATATAACATCTCTGAGTGTGAGTGGCTGAGCGTGGTCCGCGCGTGTCCTCTCGGCGCACCGCCTTAATTCGAATAAGGAGAAATGCGAATTAAAACTTTCCGATTGAAATAATAATACAGAGGCTCATTTTCTGTACAAATACAATACCATTGCAGCCAGGGTTTTGTAGGTTTTCTCTAAAATTGTAAAATCAACCGAAATATCTATTTGTTCGCGCCCCACAATTGAGAAGCCGCCCCGCGCATATTGCCAGCAGATGTTGGCCCCGGGGCTTTCCTTCTTCGTCGTACCGATTCAATAAAGACTCCTCGCTCATCGGTTCGGTACACGTACAAACCACACCTTCGACTAATTATATGAATAATGGAAGAATCCAGCAGGCGAGGAATCGTACCAGTCACGTGGCGCGATCAATCACCGCTCATATTATTTTGATCACATTATTTCTTGTAAATAAGCGCGCTCTGTATGTATTATAGTCAGGTGTCATATTAGATACATTATTTATAATTCGCTGTAACGAACTACGCATAATTCAACACATAATGTTATTATACAACGGATTGAATAAAATCAAACTTTTCAAAATTCACAATTACGCTAATTATGGAAATATTAACCAAAAAAACAATAGATTATGAATCATGTTAACATTTTGGCGCGGATGAGCGTACTATTCCCCATCTCGTACTCATCTCGTACCTAGCATGTAGGCAGTTAGTCCACAGTGACTAGCGGATAAGCGCTGCTAGGCCCGGCGGGCTGATGATACGACCCGAATTCGTACGATTTCGCAATGTTTTCATTTACAATGTACACTTCATTTCAAATTGAATATATATTTACCTACTGATATTGAATATATATAAAATAGAAAACATTTAAGTAATCTTAACTTAAGAGCTGTCAAAAACACACTATTTTGAGCCACGATCGCGTCTCACAGACCTGGCCGTTTAATTAAGCACTAAACAGCCATAATGACACCACTGAAGCCGGCTTCCAGAAAGTCACATACGTAGACGGGGAAACGTAATATTATTATGGATAATACACCTTAAAATACGTCACGTACTTGTGCGAACAAAGTTACAAATTAACATTTTAAAGAATGTATCTTATTTAAAAAAAACAAAAAATAATAAATAAAAATATCTGCTTGGCCTTAAAAGTATAAATTAACTTTTTTCTCATGATTGTTAAAACGTGAAAGGATCTGGTTTTATTTCAAAGTTCAGCTTTCATAAAAAGAAATGTCGATTATTATAATTGTAGACTGAATGTAAAGTAGACATCACCCTCGTCCTCAGATGATGATGATGATAATAATAAAGATTAATTCTCTATACGTGTTTCTACACTCACAGACAAAACCGATTCCTATAGATTAGATATGTATTAATTTATTGGTGTTTTTTAACCATCAGTAACCAGATTTCGTAACCCGGAACTTAAATTCACATTTCTTTAGCTATAACTTACAGTATACAGAAAATGGTATGAAGAAATAAAAAAAATCTAAATTATTCAATAATTATTATTATTAATTGTGAAATATAATAATATTTGAATGTAATATATACTTATGCCGTTCACCCTTTATCGTTCACTCGAAGGCTACTGGCTACCTTTCTGTCTAACAATATTTTCTTCATGTCCATTTGGTACGTGAATAAATTAGTATATATTTTAAGGAGAACACATTCTCATTGTGAAGTTGCAGTTTTTTCATAACGTGTTCATAATAGCGCTGTGCTATTTTAATACCAATTGAATGTATCAATTAGAAAGATACAGAACGCATATCCTGGTAGCAACCAAAATATTTTTTCTGTATCTTGTGTATCTTTCCAATTGATACATTACCTACCTAAATAATTTCGTAAATAAAACTAAAAAATAATAATTTTCTAGTGTAAAGAATGTTATCAAAGTGAATATATTGTATTATGTATGTCAAAATGCTAACGAAAATTGACGTCAATCGTGATTCCCGGGAGTCGTTCATATTAATTTAACATCTTTTTTATTTTAAAATTTAATACCTACCTACTAAAAATATGTAATTTTTCACGCAGTACAAATCACGCAGTAAAACAATTTTATATTGACAGTTGTCCGTGTCCGTTCAAAATCTAGATCAATTCTATCACGTGTAAGCGAAAAGTAAATTACTCTGCTATTATATTATAATTTAAAATATGATAATTATTAATTTGTTGTCATTATTGACAGGCCAATTCTAACGTACTGGCGCACTATTTTTGTCACCCTTCACTTTGTATGCGCGAGTACCTTATAATAACTAATACTCGTGCATAATTTAAAGTTTGAACAGTTTCAGCGATAACACTAATTATTATATAGTACGTGTAGTATTTATCAGACCTGTAAGCTGGGCAATATTGTGGAGAAGCAGATTGACAACTGTGTTGTGTATAATGCTAATTGTCGTTACAATAAAATACTACTAAAATACTAAAATACCAACAAAAGTTAATAAATTACACTCACTTTGGATTAGTGGCGTTACAAGTTGCACTTTATACGTCATGTTCCGAATTTTGCAGTTTCTGAAAGGGTTCGCTGGTCCATTTTCCGCCGAGAGGCTGAGGCTGAGGCTGCGGCTGCGGCACGGGCTGGGGTGGCGGCGGGGGGCGGGCGCCGCCGCTATATGACGAAGCGCGCGCGCCCGGCGAGCTCACTAGAGACATTGGCGACCGCCGTCGTGCACACTAGCCACTAGCGAGCGGCGAGGGAGTCCCTATTTGTGAAAAACCATTCGTAGTTTTCTTCTTTACCGACGGATAAAGCGCGCGTGATCCGTCACCCGGGAAAATTGAAAGAATCTTCAAGTGACAAGTCGTGATAAAAAGTGTAAACTACATATTTAATGAAGCTCGTCTTATTCGCGCATTGTTGGCAGCAGTGATCGGTTTCAATAGTCAGAGCGTGTAACAGAGTATAGTAATATTAGTGAACAATTGGTCCGCGCGAGTTGTGCAGCTCCACTGCGGCCACCGGAGGGAAGTCTTCCATCACCGAATTTCCATCACCCGGGAAAGTATCCTGGCCAGCACGCGGAGCGGTTTCACGCTCAGCCGGAATACTGTAAGTAGCCGACGTTAAACCCGTATAAACATGTCTAAGAATTGTGTAAAAGCCAACTGTCAATCTCGCTAAGGTTTTAAAAGAGCGAATAAACGGTGAAAGTTCGTTATCCGCGTGCCGCGACAATGCCTGACGTGATGTGGGCCAAGCGACGAGCCGGTAACATCGCCGTCAGCCGTCAGCCACCGTCTGTCTACACTCTTGTCGATGTTACATCAGCTGAATGGCCTCCTCCCATATTTATAATAGTCCAAAAACGTGTTTATAAATAAGTTCACCCTCGATGTTCGTACGAAGCTACTGCACAAGTCAAACTATTGACTTATTACACATGCAATTGTTATTAAAATATAAACAGACTATATTCTCTTTTTATATATATATATATATATATATCTAAACAATTCAAGACTATTTCAAATAAAAAAGCACACGATAATACCCATCTTCGCCAGGCTCCACTGTGCGCTGGCACATGGCATGTAGGTATTGCGATTACGATTTACCTCTGTCCCACATGTGCGGACCACGTGCGCGCCTTCTCACTGTCACCCGACTTGGCGCGTTTTTTAAAGCACCCAAATAACCGATTATATTTTTTCAAATAAGACAAAATATGACTGCGAATATAGTAAAAATATACATTTTATAACATTTCTCAAAAATATTATAAAATTACCCCTTGAAAAACCCAACAAAACAAATATATTATTTATATATTTAAACGTACCCCAGAACAGCTCAAAAGCCTAGTGGAGAACCCAATGTTAAAAAAAAGTATTATACACGTATTAATAAATAGTTAAATACGGCTCATTTAGTAGTCCAAAGAATGTCTGCACTTTTCTAGTTTTCGTAAAATACTATCCTTTATTAGAGTACATATTACTATCACATTTCGTGACAAAAATATATTTCGTTTACACGTCCTATTGGAGCTTCCGTTTGTTTTGTGAATTTTTAATTAAATTAAATATATTTTCATGGAACAAATAGATTACTGTAAACGAGTACAGAAACAACGAATGGTCCTATATTACTTCAATATAAATGTAATTGAAAACTTTATCTATAATATGATTTTGTATACTGTAATATGACTGTTAGTTCTATGAAAATAAATTATATATAATACTATGCACAAGGCAGATAAGAAAATAATTTAAAACGTAATGAATTATGTAGGTACCTAAAAATTAATTAAGAAATTTGACATCTTTAAGAAAAGTTGCATATGGAAGCTTAGCTTCTATTGTATATTTTATTGCGTACCCGTACCATAATTTTTCTTTAAATATTTGCAACCTGTATAAAAAAATAAGTATTTTGCCCAAATTATAAAGTTAACTTTTGTGGGAACATGGAAGTGGATGTTAGATCATTTTAAGTAGTTTTTATTTGTTTCCTAGCATTGGTCGCTATGATGGGTTAATAATTTGTAAACAAACCATTTTCTTGGTTAGAGGACTTCTTTATTCATTGATGATCTGAAACCCTCTTAAAAACTTGAACCGCGACTAAAAAACTGTCCCTGAAAGACCCGGGTCCTTCCATAAATGAGGATAAATCCAGCCCCGCGAACTAAAGCAATCGTACCGCTGCGCTGCATCAGCCCCGACAGTTGAATAATATCTATTGTATAATCTCTACTGCCAGTACTTATCGCGGTTCCCGTAAGAACCGCTCACCGAAAGTATTACCTAAAGCTGCTTCATCGCGGACCTCTATTGTCTCCAGCGCAGCGCGGAGAAATATAATTCAATACATCTCGTCGACGGTTTATTACTACATCTTCACATCTAACCCTAAAGGCGAAGGTCCTGTTAGGCCGTATCTCATCTAAGACGGGCCTGACAATTAGTCCACCATCTGTTTACTTCGTGCGGCTGAACACCTGCAGTAGCGGCTAATGACTGCACACCTATTTATTATGTAAATAATATACTAATTAATGAACTGAATATCATCTGTCGACGAGTGAATGAGCGATCAGTGATTACCGAGTTACTAATTTGTCTGTTTCCTCCATCGCTTTACGGGCAGTAAACTCCAGAATGGGCCATCACTCTGCGCTCGCTGATTGTCGGTTCATCATTATATACATATATATAACTCTGGAGCACTGGACACGCGCTGCATTGGACACTTGCCTCGCAGCCCGCATAATCGTAAGCGGTTAAAGCGGGCTGTCATTTCGGCCACACTCGCCGCACATTAGGGCTTTGGCAATGTTTTGGTTTAGTAATTTAGTATTAATAAGAAAAGTGGATGAACCGCGACTATTGCGAGCAGTGACTGACGCCTATATTTAGGAATACTTTCGAGAACATTTGTTATTATTCGTGGGACGCTTCCGCTTCCAGCTCGTTCGACGGCCGGGAATATCATTTGCTGCCCTAAAATACATTTATTTCTACCTGCAAAATGACAGAGAAAAGACCAAAGTATTGCAAAGACAATCGATGATATGCTGAACTACCGGTGCTGTGACTATAAGTAAGAAATTTAAAAAATAACGTACGCTTATAGGAGGGTGCGCCAAGAGGTCGAAGTAAGAATTGAAACACTACAAAACCATAGTAAGCATTATAAATAATTCTGAGTATGGGTTTTTTTAATCTGTCCTTTTTTTGTATCTGTCTACCTAGAAATCGAAATCGACGAGAATGTGCGAAATATTTAGCGTTCTCTCTCGCTGTGCCGTTAGCAGGAACATCATCATCATCATCTGCAGTGACTAGTGATAGTGATAGTGACTTAAATAATGATCTAAAATTCAACCGTCGGGACGGAGCGGAGCGCAGCGCGGCATCAGACCATGTTGCACGAATACAATTCCTTCATCTGTTCCGACTGCGAAGGTTACACACGGGTACATGTGTTTTTAGTTTATTTTACAAAATACCGTGACTCACGGGCTTATTTATATCGCAGGCTGTCAGCTCGGCCGCGGGCCGCGGGCCGCGAAACTTCCGAAAGGCTGACGATAAATTAGGAATTTAATGATTCACTAAAAGTGCTCATTTTTTATATATTCGAGCAATTGAGTCAATTCAGTCTCGAGATGAGCGATGAATGTCGTTTTCATATTTACAGTCCCTTCTTCTCGGCGCGCAGGCGAACACTGATTGCACTTTGAAACTATTTTATTGATACGGTACAGTACTGTACGGTGTAGGTATTATTAACAGATTATTAATATAAAGATATTAAGAACATAAACAAGTAGAATACAAAGTGATGAATACTCCATTACATGTGTGTTTTTTTACAATGTATTGTACAAATAACGTTCATTTGTATGTATTCAATTCGTATGTCCGGACGCAGGGAGCCAGGGAGCCGCGTAGCCGCAAGCCGAACAGTACGAAATGAAACGAGAATAAAATAAATAATGTACGATTTCAATAACATTTTGAGTATTACATTATTAGTGACATCATATATTAGGGCATCCGAGGTTTGAAGCTTGTCCACACTCGGTAATCTCTCGTGTATGACATATTGGATAACTATTATACTTCCACAACAATCTGAATTCATAGCAGATTTGCCGTTACAGCGAACCGTCTTTATTAATATTAATGCGGTTTCTCAGATACTCGGCATCGATAATGACTGATCTAGGTACGTAACTGAAATACAATCCCACGCCGGCCACCACAGTCAGCGGTGCTTCTGCTTTACTAAGAAACAATATGGCGAATGAAGGTAAACCCAGCACGTGCGATTTTTAAGTATTTCTAGGCAGAGCATTCATAACTAGGTTCATTATTAAGATTAAGAACGTTAAATGCCAAATACTGATATAGTGTACGCGTGCATATTACACCGAGTAGTGCATAAACGATGTTCTACTGAGGATAATTTGTTTCATTTGTCAGGGTATTCCTTTCGTAGTCAAGTCGGTCTAGGTTCTCGGGTTCCTCACGGTCGCCTGTCGGTGATCTCTGATGGCTCTCGGCTTCCTCGCGGTCGCTCGTCAGCGATGTCTGATGGTTCCGCGGCATCGCTCCTCCTTCTCCAGCCTCGATCTCGTTTCGGTCGGATCGTGAATCATCATTTCAAATGAGTATATTTTCTAGGAACATTTTTAATGTGCAACCGCGCGGACCGGGTCGACGGTACCCGCCAATTAATGGTGAAGTGCTCGCGAGAATTCTTGAAATGTTACTAATCGGATTCACAGAACGCAGCATCGGTTTATTTTTAGCTTGTTGCGTCTCTGTGTCGAACGAGAAGCCGGTTTCCCGATGCGTGATTAATGAGAGGAAGCGATTCGGTCACGACTCTGCCGTCGGAGGCTTCGATCCGCGAGCGCACCGCCCGTCGGCACTGTGATGTCACTATACTCACTTGCAACTATATACACTGGCTACTCAGTGCACATTCACATACAGAAAATGCACTGCTCTCCTCTGTTTAACCTACATACGATGCATTTATATAAATAGAATTATCTGTGCATATATGTTGTTAAAAGTTTGTCAGCAACTAGTCACTATATAGTCGTGTAATGTATTGTAAAATTAAATAATAAATAAAACAAAATTACTATAAATTCAAACGAAGATTTTAACCATTACCTATATAAACTTATAGGAATTTGCCGGTGCCGATGCGATTACCCTCGATCGAAGAGTCTGACGCAATCTGAAAGTTAATAACTTGCCGATTGCTAATTTCTGGCCGAGGCTTAAGGGCCGCTAGGCTGCCGCTGGACTGCCGCTGCACTACTAGCTCTGAATAAGAATCCTCTCGCAATAATAATCAGAAGTGACCGGTTATCATCTGCCGCGCACTCTTTATTGATACATCAACATCAACATGTTACATTACATAAGCTGTTCTGTGAGATTCTCTAATTTTGATATCATTATAGAGTGCTATTTGTTCGGTCTGTGCAACACAAAGTCGGTGGGATAAGTTGCCTTCCTTGCATCTCCCGAAGCGGACGGCTTTTCAGCCGATATTGTCAATTTCTTATATAAGTAACGTAACGCGAGGTGGCAGTGGTAGCAGGCGGACCACGTGACACATGAAGCGTAGCAGATAAATGTGCGCGTGTGTGGAAGTGAAAGCGTAATGTGACTCGCGAGAAGTGCACATTATTCCGGGCCGATAAACCGGCACGTCACGTCGCGCCCCGAGACCCGAGACCCGAGACCCCGGCTCGCCCGTCCTCGTCCTCAGGATCGACCTTTCCGCCGAGGGACCGCTCGGACAGGACAGCCGCTGTCCGGTCGGCACCACCGTCGCGAGTGCGCATCCATTCTGCGGAGAGATATTCCGGCACAGATAATCTCTACAGTTCGTTCCGGACTGGGCGAGTTACGAGTCGAGTCACGAGGCACTCTGCAAAAGGGCCAATCTGAGGAGAAAGAAGCGCTAGGAGATAACGCGATGTATTTGATAGTACGTGTCCATTTCCCTCCCCATTTTTCCGACTGTCACTGCGATCGATCCCGACTCCGCCAGACTCCCCGGCAGCTGCTCGCCGGCACGCACGAGGGGAAATATTTATTGAAAAATTATTTACGACTAATTTTTTTGATCTCCGCAAAGTTTCCTAAAGGCGATATCGACATGAAAATGAGTCTGATTGATACCGTACGGACGAATATCGTACAGGTACTGTACAGGCTCTGGCACGATGACACCTGTATCAGTTAATAATGACGTGTTTGCTAATCGTGCCATATAATGAAAAATAAAACCTATCAAGGTATTACTAACTGACGGAACATAATTAACTTCTAGTGCTGACTAATTAAAAAGCTTACAAGATTCTGGAAATCGAAGCGAGAGTAAACAATTCTCAAAGACGATCGATCTCGATTACCGAGATTACTTGTACACTTCCTGGAGATCACGCCTGCGATGTCTAATGTAAATACTTTGCGTGTTAGCGTGAGTATAAAGTTATGTAAATATGTAGAAAGAAAATCTGTTAAACATTCCCGCAAGAAAATTGAAGAAAATGCCCTTCGCCTAGTTCGTCACTGATTCACAAATTATTGCCACGTTAATCTATTGAAACTTTTAAATTACCCAAATTTACACTATGTATTGAAAAATATATTCTGTATTCACCTGACTTGCATACTTAAAAAAAATGGACACTTCACTAGGTTAACTTTTAAATTCTGACACGCGTGATGCGCAGAAGGACGTTGGGATATTATATATAAGAACGAGATAATTAATTAAAGAGATATTAATAGAACAATTTCATATTAAAATGGCCTTTACTTTGTTTTTGCACTCATACTTTGGTGAATTTGTCGGCAATGAGAGAGAAGCGCCTGTCACCTGCTAATTTGTTAAAACCCTGCCCTGGCGAGTGATTGCTTTGTAGCGCCCGACGCGAGTTGGCGAAACGACAGTTAGCTTTACTTGTAATGGAATGGCGGCAGCAAGTTTCATGTTTCACCGGTGTCTGTGTGGGAATATTCCCACGCTCGCTCCACCCATCTCGATACAGTGTGCGCAGGAAGATTATTAAATGAGCGTAATGTAATGATATAGTAAATCTCTAATTGAATGTAAATCTTCACATTGGCAGAATGTACAACCGTGTCGCAGTTCAGTTTAGTTACGGAAAAACGTTGTTTTCAAAGATAAAATAATAAATAAAAAGATCTTTGATGCGTTTAACGCGTTTTCCAAACGAGGGAACGTCTTCGTGATTTACTTATCCTCGATATGCTGTGCTGTGCTGTGCACAATATTTAACGCAGCCGCGTATTTTTGATGAATAAATTAGATAAACTACACCGGCACTGAACACTAAACCTTTCATGTCTCGGCGTTAACGGCGGAGTATCTTCCATCAGTCACTCGATAACATCTTCTGAAAGACCGCAGTTGATATTTATTGAGAAAACTATTAGAGTATCGTCTTTATGGCTTCCTGCGGTGCCTGGGCGGCCTGGGCGGCCTGCGGTGCCTGGGCGGCCTGGGCGCGGATTTGGCGAAACGGCTGTCCGCGGCTGCGGGACTCTCCAACTGTTCGACTGCCCCCTCGTATGTTCTTCTCTCTTTACCTAAATTAGTGAAAACAAAACTTCTCTACTTACTCCTCGTTTTAAATATGATTCTACTGTAATTACTCTGCTTCTAGCATTATTTTGCTCGCGCATTAGAAGGCGCACCTGTCACGCGAGGATTGCCAGTGTTCCCACTCGGGAGAGACGGACCGATCAGGCGCGACAGTTTGAGCGACAGTCGGCCGCCGCGCCTGGCGCTTCCGTCACCGAGTCCTCTAGTTTTGTTGCCAAATCTCCGGGACTTCCCGCTCGTTCGTTTCCACAAAAGTGCCAACACTCTCCCGCCATTCTGCGACTACATGTCAGTGGAAAGAATATTACTAAAGTCACCGCAATCTCACCGCAGTCCCCCGGGCGACGATCTGTCTCATTTATCCTCGCTAAATTACATTATTAAAGTGCCGTTTGCGGACACAGATCTCATCTTATATTTATTTTATTCCGGAATCGAGTAATACTTATTGCCAGATCTCATAAGATTCGGAGCGAGGTACTGACTTTGGTCTCCGAATATCCAAAAGCAAATATTTTTATTTTGTGAAGCAATTTCGTCCTTAAAAATGAGTGATTGGACTCTATAGTCTCATTACAGTTGCGGATAGAATGGACAGAAACGGGAGTGGAGACAAGCGGAGTGCGCTATTCGGGAACACTGTGTTCTATATATTCTATACATGTCGACCGGAGTAAGGATAAGGGAATGAACGGCAAACGGGTCACGGTTCCGGAATATTCCGGAGAAGCGACAGCTGAAGGATGGCTAGTCTAGGCGATTTGTTAACGTTTAATGACCGAACCGAGCGTTCTTCACATAAATGAATGAAGAATGTGCAGTCGTACGATGTAATCGTTTATTTATATTCCATTTAAATAAAAACTAGGCATTACAAGCATCCGAGAGTCCAGGGTATTACGAGATGTCCCGGATCAGTGTTATAACGCACGCTGTCAGCTGTCCTGCGTCGCGTCGGTCCCGAGAAAAAATACAAATTGCGTCAAACGATAACTCAACGAGACTGCTCCACTTCATTTCCATACATACCTTAATACAGTGCTCGAGTTTGACATTTGGACCCTCGCTGCGCTGCCACTCACTGTTTCAATTCATTTATGTGGGTTCGCTTCCTTCGGTACGTCAGAGACATTTTGTTTTCCGTTCCATTGTATATCCTTCGATTTTATTAGAAAAAGGAAACTAATTTAGGTCCATAATACGTACACTAAACCTGTCGTCGCCCGAACACTTGGCGAGCCGAATAATAATAATAATAGCAGTTGTCATGTTACTGCGAACAAAGGTAGGAGGTCTCGGAGCGAGGCCAGCGGAAGATCCGGCGGAGAAGAGTGATTTAGTCCATTGAACGAGTCCAAGCCGTTCAGTTTTGGAATCAACAATGAAAGCTCACTCGGTCAACTGCCGGCGAGTGTTGGCACTAGGCACACTCGGCACGCTCGGCACGCTCGGCACGCTCGACTCGCTGTTCGCGAATATTTCACCAAAATGTCAGATCGCCGCCGACGGTGCAATAAATACAGCGGATTTACAGAATCGCGCGTGTCGCAATTGCGAGGGGGGCCACTTCGTGAATCGCTGAGAAACGAAGGCAAGCGAGAACAATCATCCGAAAACGAAGAACTAAGTACTGAAAATTTGTTACATTTTGATTTTGATCAGTTTTAGTAAATACACCTGGGCGTGTCTCGAGACAAGGGGCCCCTGCACCACTAAATACTCAATAAATGTAATTTTTTTATTAATTTTTATATGAATACGTACGGCGTTAATAAAGTGGAGCATGCAAATGTGTTATTAGTTCAAAAACTATCAAATATGCCTTAAATTGTGGGTGTTATATATCAATATACACATGACATTGTTTCGACACGAGTGTGTGGAGCTTAACGAGGTTCTGCTAAATTAATCCTGTTTTTGGTAGAAAAAACACTTGGTTTAGTCTTATATTCCTATTGTAAAATGTAACTTCATGAATTGCGTGTTTCACATTTGATCACTCCTCACTATCACCATCACCACAACCGAGATTTATTAACAATAACAATTCCGAGAGGATCTGGTTTGCTCGCTCTCCGCTCTCCGCTCGCCGCTAGATGTTACGCCCGTGTGCGAGTGGGAGTGGGAGTGTGAGTGTGAGTGTGAGTGACCTCCGGCCGCGAGACCCGCAGGACAGTCGTCCACATTAATTAATATTCATTCCGTTTCCAGTCGACTCCTTCATCAGCCGTCTCGCGCCACACGCAGCGCCCGCGCGCGTGTGAGTGTGCGTGCGCATGTGCGTGCGCGTGCGCGTGTGCGTGTGGCCCGTGTACGTATTAAATATGCCAACACTGTTACAGCACTTCCTCGATTACGCGGAGCAGCTGTGCTTTAGCAAAAATGATCAATGATCAATGAAAGTCGTCTCACTGCACAAGGAGGCGGAGGCATTTCCAAACAATTTTATGCGGTCCGTTCATTTCATTATTGGAGAACTCATTTAAAGCATTATCGACAAATATGTAGCTACCGAGAATATATCTGCATTACGAAATTCAACTCAAATGACATTTTACGGGTATTCATTTTTATGACAACCGATCTTGCTGTATATTTACTCGTTACATCGAAAAAAAACTGCAAATTTTAAAACACTTATTTTTAAAGTGTATCGTCTACATTCATTATCACGACCCGACGTGAGGTATATCTACTAAAATATGAATATTCAAATACATTTCAGATAAAGAGAATGCAGTGCGCAAGTATTGCCGAATATTGTCTGATACCCGGTGGAAAGCATCGCAGGTGCGCGGGTGATGTGCACACAGGTACCTGAGGTCACGGAATGGCATTGGGTATACCGGAAGGTGGCACCCGGCACCGGCACCGGCACCTACCGGTGTGGGAGCGGACGTTCTATTGTTCGGTGCTTTGTGCTGTGTGAGAAATCAGGACAATTAAGTACTATTATAATCCTCAATGTTGATGACTACGCGTAGCTGTGCGTCTTCAACCACACTCACTTCACTTCACTTCACTAATATTAATAGTTAAGTCTGGGCGGTGTGCGTACTCCGCTTCTCAAGTATCGAGCCACGCAAGGTGCAAGGTGCGAGGTGCGAGGTGCGAGGTGCGAGGTGCGAGGTGCAAGGTTACAGATGATTAGCGCACGTACAGTTGACCCTATTTTATGGTGGAACGCGCAAATAGGGTACATTGCCCAAGGAGTAGTTAAGTTAGAAGAGGATTAATAATTATCATTACTATCCGCGGGTATTTACAAGGAGATATTATGTTGAATCGCTAAATCTCAGATCAGATAAGAGGCCTGGAGGAGGAGGTTGCGGCAGCTGGGCCCTCGCAGACCGGGACGACTGCTAGGTACTGCGGGTACCAGTTTTATCTGGTCTCGTGCTGAGTAGCCCGCGGCGAGGATTGTGCAACGTTTCATTTGTAAACCGACGTTTCAGGATTGGTGCTACTGATCTTTTGCGATATTTTTTGTATTAACGTATCGAAATGTTTCCCTTACCTTTCTCCGGTACAATAAACAGTACGAGGATCAGTTAATGGAATCAGTTTACGGAAAACGCTAACTTTTAGTTTGAAAACATGAAACGATAACGTCCATCGAACAACGAACGCGCCGATATGAAATATTTTAGCTAAGAATGTTCAAATCGTTCGACTAATTTGCGAGAGTTTCACAATATCCCGTGACAAGACCCTGACGAAATTCAAGGCGGACTATTTATTTTTTAATTTGATCATTTTAATTTAAAAAATAGTATAACTTTGGCCATTCCTGGCCGACTGGTTACTCACTAACTGGCCACGACTCGGCAAATACTGGCGGTTAATTGGCCCATCTGGCGGGTATGCAGATGTGATCTCGGCCCGAGTGTGAGCCCCTCGCTCCCTCAGCTCCTACCCCCTCACCCGCCGCGGCTCCTTTCACGCGATCTTATCTTATCCCGGGATATTTAACGAGGTGGCTTTTTTCTCTATCCCGCGGCTCATGAATCATTTCTCCGTTGTCGGCTTATCTTCGATCTTCGTATCGCATCTTCCAACGGGCGGTGCGGACTCTTCTTCCCCTTCCGGTGCCCATCGTCCGGCGCGGGACAAAGACCCCGGGGATTTGACCGGATGGATAAACATTAACGACACTCGGAGAGAATAACGTGACAATCAGAGATCATCGAAGTCTCCAACTGAAAATAAGTAAAACCAATTTTGACAGAATATTCGCAAATACGAGTACTTACAGCAGAGCAGGGTAGAGTCAGGTGCGTAGTTTGCGACACGATGTACTCACGACCGAAAATGAAGCCCGACAGAATTATGACACTTCTATTTGTGGCCTTATAGCGAGTCCAGTGAAAACTTTTCAACTTGTACCTTTTCGACCGTTTATCACTCTTTTACTGAGCGAAGTCTATTATTTGAGCTTCGCCGAATCCATTTCGTTCGATCTTCAGCGTCCACCCGACCCGAGTGTTGAGATACGGCCGGAAGACGCGAGGAGAGATGTGCAAAACGAAGTGTCTGGACGCGAGCCAGCCCGGCCCGGCTGGACCGAGGAGTGCTGCGAGCGGACGCGGACGCGGACAGCTTCGGTAATAAGCGGATCAAAGTAACAGAACGATCAAAACAAATTGAAACTTCATGGGTTTATAAGCGGACCGTCGGGTGTCGCCACGCCGAGTCGTCTGAAAACGTTTTAACGTTTTAAATACAGCACAACGCGCTGCATCCTCGTATCTTCGCTGACGTTAATTGGCCTGGAGAATTAAGCAGACTCTTCAGAGAGATTTCACGCACAAATTAGCGCTAAAAAGAAAACAATAATTTTGACCTCGGCCTATATGTGACAACAATACTCGCCTATTAATTAAACGGGCCACTGTAAGGGAGTTAAACTGTAACTAGTTTGTTTCGTTATGCGAAGAATGATGTACCTAGTACCTACCTAAGATGTTGAAAGAAGAACTTACAATAAAATGAAACATGGGCGCCGCTCGAACAAATTATATACTGGTAAAATAAATAGCTGAAGATCTGGATCCCTAATCAAAGCCTAACAACATATTACGTGTGTTTTTAGAGCTATTGAAATATGTTTGTACTATATATTTAATTATACCCTCAATCTCTTTTTCTTTAGTATTTTTCGAACATGTCTTATTTTGTATGTTCTGTAATTTATATGGCGGACCGGGTCTCGCACACACAACCCTGCAATAATGTTATTACTATACTGAATGAGTAACGTAAGAGAAAAATCATTTTCCTAGTCCTCGCTCCTATCGGCCCTGAAAATATGAATATGCGACATCTTTCAACTCAAATGTAGCATTGAATTTAGAGTAGTTTCCTCGAAGCAATCTCGACTGACTGACGAGACGGAGTTTGGTACCGTCTGTACCATCTGTACCATCTGTACCATCTATACCATCTATACCAGTAGACTGCGTGGCGACAGACTCCGACAATTGTACGATGGGACTGACGATTCCTTTTTGTCAGTAGTCTTATTTAATTAATCGTTTAGCAAAACAGGGCATTTCCTTGGGAAGTTTTATTGTTTCGTGGATTCGTGGTCCACGACAGTCTATCCAGAACATTTCTCAACCATTCGAGGATTATGTGGTTCTGTAACTCTTCACATTGTCCTGTGTATACTTCCACAATATGAAAACCTTAGAACGTCGAAGAACACGTGCTGACCAAATGCTTTTCTTCAAACTACTGCAAGGCCATATTGCCTGTCCCAGCCGATTAGAATTAATATCTCTCCGCATACCATCTAGACCGACCCGGAAATCTGCACTCTTACATATTCCTAGAAGTAGAACAACTTAAATACAAAATTCATTCACTCACCGGTCATGCAAATACCATAATGAGAAATTGATAGAAAATGACTTTTTCAACATTAGCCTTACTACGCTAAAATGGTTATTCTTATGAACCACCACAATCTCATCTTGCCCTCCCTTTACCGTAACAATAATTGCAACCTCCCCACCCTTGCCCACCTCTCAGATCTCTTCTTTATGTTTGCGTTATGCACACAATATTTGTTCCTCGCGTTACGAGTGAATTTGGTCCAATTTGTGATCACAATCAGTCCCGAAGTGTTTTGAGAGAAATTGCCAAGCCGGTTAGGAGCGAGTTATCGAGAGCGGACCGGACCGCGGCCAGCGGAGACTCGGCAAGAACGGCCGCGCCAGAGACGCCGCGGACGCCGCGAGCCACGACGCCAGCAGACAGCTTGGCGCGACCGAGTTCGTTCACTCGCCCCGGCTGATACACGAGAGTACTTACTGATCGCTGATCATCGATCGCGGCTCACTTCCAGGCTGCACTAAAACCTAGGCGAGAAAGTCTCGGCAAAACCGCTGATTATATCATCAAATCAACATTATCCACGTGCAATTTTCATCAAAATCAAAACAGTCAACAAATCTCTCATAAATCACTTTTGTTATTTTAACAAACGTAACTAGCGTCCAATTAGTAATATGCTGATTACTACATTTATTATCTGAAGCTGCAGCTGCCAGATTGACTGCTGGATGCTCAATATGCACTGTGCTGATATTGATACTTTTAGTATGAGCTACTTAAACTTGGGCCGCCGCACAACAATACATCGTTATGCTGGTGTCGGCCTTGCCGACTAACGGCTCGTCATAACACTGTTAGAGCTCTAAAATACAATACGTAGGATCGCATCTGCAAGCTGCGCCTTCTCCCCCTCCCCGGACAGCTTTAGATACGATCCCATTTGTGCAATAGTGGATACTATGGCGAAGTGACTGCACGAGTATTCCACCAAACGCACCAAAACGGAAATAATATTCCCTGGTCACATCCCCTCGAGTTTGCTTTAACTGTAAGTTCTCCAATCGTTCCAAGCCATCGAACCGAGTTCGCAGAATACGAATTTCCATAAAGAATTGCCATTCAAGATGACTCTGTATTTAGCGTACAGCGTCAGTTGTCGCTTAATCCACCCGACTGCTAACCGAGATAATGTATCGTTCGTCCCGAAGCAACGATGACTCCTCACCTAATGCAGGGACTTGATTCTCCTCGCCTGCGTGCACCGCTTGCCCTTACATGTGCAGACATATTGCATTATCGGTGCGGCGCTGTATGGCATGCCATCAACCGTGCACACCAGCACACTGCGCTTTTACCATCATGTCTTCCTACAAACAATTATATGGTATGTCTCCTCTTTTCTCTCTTTGTTACTTAACGATAAACCTCACTTACGAGGCCGAGCCATTAGCTATAGTCACGATTTTTCGGTTAGCTACTTATATTGTTCGATTACCGTGTATTTAATAGCAAACTTATAATTAAGTATTTCTGTCAACGTTAGAACTTTTTTCTTCGTACCTACGTTTTATCTTCGTTCAGCTTAAAAGCGCTTCGCTCCATATCCAAATGGAGAGGTCGTAAATTAAACGTGTATCACTCTCAAGTTCACTTCCTAACTAACTAGCGGGTGGTGGGTAATCGGTGATTATCGGTTCAATGATAAAAGTCACTTATCTATAGCTATATTTAAATATTTAAACACGTAATTTTAGTTCAATATACTCACTCGATCGGTTTACGCCGGGAACCGAACTGACCTAACCCGATCCTTTGTCCCGAAGCAGGCGTCAGTCGGCGGCGATCTGCAGACTCGCGAGTGCGCCAAATACCGGTTATTAGGCTGGTCACCGGACACATTCATCTCATTAGTTCTATATCCTCTCGGGCGCACGCGGAACCTGTCGCTGACTCGATACAGCTCCTACCATCTCCCTAAACTACCGCATTTTCCTTCATTTCAAAGTCACTTAATCTCAAATATTCATCATCATCGATTACGAACTCGGCACATTGCCGATTACCAATTGAGCAAAAAAATACTAGTTTTAAGATGCACTTTCTCTTTCCCCTTTCAAAAGAATTATTTATTTATTTCACTCAGCACACGCTGAGTACATCATTATATAACGTTAAAGAGTGAGATCCTCGATATATTTTTAAGAATTCGACATTTGCGATGTCGCGGTGTTTTTTCGTGCGTATGAAACATTGAAAGTTCCAGGTTGTGCGCAGAAACAGGTATTCAATCAAAATAACATTTAATAACACGTAATGAGTATATATCGTAAAATGTTATATGCGGGAGGATAACGGGCCGTCCCGCCGCCGGGTTGAGCAGCCTAACGGGTCGTCCGAAATGTCCTCCCGATAATCAATTCGGTGCAGCGGTTTAAATCATTATTAAAAATATGATTTCTTAAGTCGGCGACGACATTAGCATTGTCGGTATTATTTATGTCATATGCATATTCCAGAGGGGGGCAGGAGGGCCCAGCGGGCGCAGACTGCGCGCCGCCGCCGGAATCTTCCCACCGCGCAACCAACTGTAGCTCGTTTCGAGCTTTAGTGCGCTACTAATAAAAGTCAGGTTGAACTTTCGGTACTGTTACGTTAATACGCGAGTTGACAACTCCTGGCAAAGCCCGACTCCGTCAGAAGAAAAGCCATATTCCTCGCACGCAATGTCCATGCCGATCTCTAGCGGCGCAGAATCGTTCGGATCGGGTTCCAGCCGGACGCTGATATTTTTAATAAGAAAATACGCGGCTCGGACGTGTCCACCCGCTACACCACCGGTCGCGGTACGATCAGATCAATTAACTGGTCATATTGTCATTCCCCTTTATTCTCATCATCTTATATTCCTCATCTGTACGTTCGACTGTAGTTTGGAACACTCATCGTTCCCTCTACAGTGACCGATTTGAAAATATTCGACACAAATTTGACGTTCCCGCTTAGACATTAAACCATATTCAGAAAGCGAGTGTTACCATAAGATCTCTTCTCTCTCGAACCGCTTTATGCTACCTTTGTAAAATTGTAAACAGCTCGGTTGACTCTGCCTATTTATTGAGCGAAGAGGTTTAAACTGTCCCACATACCCAACGCGCTCAAATAATTCATTTTATCCAAATTTTGGAAGAACTAATTATTATTAGGAGAACACATTCTTATTGTGAAGTTGTAATTATGCAGAACAGACGGTCTGTGATATATACACCTGCGAAAAATAACAAAACATATATTGATGAAATGCGAGAACGTCTAGTGTAGTGTGACGAGAAGTACGTTTATTTTATGATGATGCAGAGTCAATGGAACGACAATGTTTTTGTGAATTTTACCTCGTAATACAAACGTGACAACTTTTGGTTTGTATGACAGTTGAAACAAGTTAAAACTATTTTTTTTATCGCCGAGTCAAATCCGACACACGCTTAGGAAGTGTCGGTCCTCGAATCGCATTGCCAATGCTCTTTTCTTAAAATAGTGCAACACATTATATACCTTAATACTAATTAAATGTATCGATTAGAAACTTCATTTATCGAAAAATATTTTAGCTGCCATCTCTTCTCTTCCTATCCGGGGAAGTGCGATAACAATAAAACTTCACAAATAATAATGTGTTCACTTAAACAAAGTTCACTTTTACCGCTTAGCTATACGAATAAGTTAGCTTTGAATTCTAGAGATTGAGATAAATCACAGATCACAGTACAGAACAGATACAGATTGAACCTGGACTTCACAGCTACGAAAGTTATATCGTATGAAAAATATCGACTGCATACTTTCCATTTAGAAGAGTTCTTTTCAACATATGATTATAATTAGATTGTTGACTGCCATTGAAACCTTCTTCTGCCTGAAATAGCCCATCGGAAGCATACAAAACGAGCAATTGCGCTCTGTCCGTCCGTCTGACCGCGGAACTCGATACTGTTCTGCAGCGGTCGCTAGGTCGCTAGGTACCGCACTGTTCGGTCAGAACTAGCGAAGGACAAAACTTCATTTCGTAATGAACGATTCCCGAAATGCACGTTCACCAACTTGAAATGTTCAAAATGAACGCTTCATTTGAAGTATGTTGGTGCTATTGGTTGACCCACTCCCGCTGTAGGTCGAAATCGCTTCGCACTTCATATAGTACAATGAAGAGTGGTTAAATCGTTATTGAACTATACTTCAATGAAGTGTCTAAAGTGTGAAGCGAAGTGGGTAGTGTGATACTTCGCGAAGTACACACTTCAATGAACTACATGAAGTGAGCGGCAAACTATTTCCTCTCTATACATACACAGTTCGCAGTTAATTGTGTGCGTTGCCGAGTGAGAGCTTCGTTGCAGGCAACTAAGTTATTTGCTACTGTGTGTGAAGTATTGAACTATTGAAGCGTCGGTACGATTTAAAACGTGTGAATAAAGATAAAGTATAAAGAACTAGTTCATTGAAGTACTTCATAGAGTGTGGACCCATCGCTAGTCAGAACATAATAATCCTTCAGCGCGGAAACCACAGCGAGAACATTCACCATTCCACACATGCAGACCTAAAGCCCGCTTCTATTGCCGCTTGCAGTGAGAATTAACTCAATTGTTTTAATGTGATATTACACTTATCTTCATTTTATTTCAACGTGTATGTTAGCATATCATAAAATGGGGTGAACAGAAACAAGTCTACCTACTTTGTACACATAATATTACGATATAATTTAGTTATAGATACAAGTAACGAAAATCGTGTGTTATATAAAAAAAGACAATAATCTCTTTGAAGCTTGTACAAATAGATGTCATAAACGTAGAATCTATAACATTTTTCGATATATGTCTGTCAAAAAACACCTGACTCAAAGCTCAGCTCGTTACTGTACTGTAATACTGTCGTCACTTCGGTCCACGGTCGACTCGCGATCTGCGCGCAACGATTCACGTTTGTCAATAATTTGTCGTCGCAAATCTCTCAGTGTCGATTATTATCTAAATAAGACGAATACATGCGTCCAAGGCTCTCGCGAGGCGCGGGGCGGCGGCATGCCCCGGCGCGACGTGACGTCGGTCGCACACCGCACACCGACACCTGTCGGAGACCAGTTGGCGGGAAAGAAAAAACCCGCCGTCCGAAATTTGAACTGTCTGCGTCTGTCTGGAGCCCGGCTGTTTCCGGGCGGCTCGGCGCGGAATCTCTTCTCAGAAAACTCACCCGACCGCGCTCCACTGTCATCGCGGCCGCTCAACAATGTCAAAAGTTCACATTACTTTTTTACGTTTATCCGTAAATAAATTACACAAATATATAATGACCTAGGTGAGTATTTTCAATTTATAGTGACGTGCGTTTCATTTGGACTGCGGTGGCGTACCGGGTCAGGTTAAGTTGTTCAATGAGATGGGTTAGGTTAGGTCGAGATACGTTTTTTCTATAGGTGTTATACGCAGGTTACACCGGGATTAACCATAATCGTTAACCTAACTCACCGAAGGTTAAGTGGGAATAGTGTTATTAATAACAAATGTATGAACTGATTATAACGTAAAGTCACGAACGTGAAAGTTAAATCCTGAGACCTAGCAGAAATACCAAAATCTAAAAAATATATAATGGAAAGCTCTCGGCACGAAGTGTACCTATGGTGGACTGTAATGTACTAATGCGAAGTATCGTGTTGCGTTCCAGATGGTCGTTAGGTGGTGGGGCGGCGTGTGCGTGGCGGCGCTGGTAGCGCTAGCAGCCGCGGGGCCCGCTCATCCCCCATTGCAGCACCACCTCACCAAGAGATCCTTCTTCGAGATCCAGTGCAAGGGCGTATATGACAAGAGCATCTTCGCTCGCCTCGACCGCATCTGCGAGGACTGCTACAACCTCTTCAGAGAGCCGCAGCTGCACTCGCTCTGCAGGTACATATCTCATTATCTCGACAGTTACCGACGTCCCCGACTCTACACGTATGGTCTACTTCAAACTTAGGTTACAATATTCTCCTTTAACCCAAATTGCGATGCACTCATGTAATATGGTTGCAACGATCACATAAAAACAAATAGTTATGTTATGTCCTCCCGGTAAAAATGTGGGTTGTGATTAGTTGAAGCTGACATTTTATACAGGGCTATCGCACACTGCGGATGAGGCGGTTGAACTGTTCCCATTTTAGTGAAATGACAAAGTTATTGATTTTGCAGGAAAGAATGTTTCACATCAGACTACTTCAAGGGCTGTCTGGAGGCCCTGCAGATGACGGACGAGGTGGGGGAAGTGCAGACCTGGATAAAACAAATCCACGGCGGCGAACCGGGGGTTTAGGTATTTTTGCCTCCCCTTTATTTTATGTTTTATCCCTTAATACCATTTTATTTGATTTACTTTTAATAAAGTTCTAGAATTTTTATCCTTATCCTTCACTACGCTCCCTTCACACCTGCCGTGTCCAGTTTCCTTTTTCTCTCTTTGGGGGTGGTTTCTACAGTGGTGGTATATAACTAACATTTATTCTTTCTAGCAAATCTTCATCTGTGCCAGTCTTCATCTCACCTTCCTTAACTGCACTGTCTTCACTATACTAACCACTTGTACTGTGTTTATGTAACTATACTAATCTACACCAACCTCTTCTGTGTGTTGTGTACCTGTATGTACATAATATTTTTGTATTCTGATCCATGTTAACATCACAAACCTATTGTGTTTTTTACAAACTACACAGTATCTTAACAAATCTAAATACTTTGTATACTCAATGAAAGGAATTATTGCTTTAATATTATTGTATACTATGCCAAAACACGTAGGTCTTTTCAAATGTTAAGGATTTGGAGACATTTTATTATAATCTTTCTTAACTTGTACTGTTATGGCCGAGCATTTTTAATGTTAGTTTTTAAAAATTTATTTATCTATATATTTTGTCTTCTCAACCGTCATTGAACTAATGCCGATTTTAGAGTTTTGTAAATATACTTAATAATATAATATTTGAACAAATTAATTTTAATAGGAGTTGCAAATATCCCAAACCGTGAATATAAATAAGATTCACAAGTTAAGGAAGAAAAGTGTTGAATATTAAATGATTTGGTTTTTGCAGGTTCCAGTGCTTCACTACACCGTACTTTAAAGGGTGCCTGGAGGCCCTGCTCCTAACGGAGGAGGAAGAAAAGCTCACTCAGATGGTAGAGTTCCTGGGAAAGAAAAAATGATCCACCTAACCTAACCTCAATCCTAAACTAACCGCAGCAACCAAAGCAACGAACCATTCTTCCACTCGGCTGCTGTGACATTTAGTTATATATCTGACAGTACTGGCCCGGAGAGCAGCCACCATCTGGTGAACATCCTCATTCATTCTAGTCGCAAATCACTAATGTATCATGTATTAGTAATAGTTGGTTATCTTAAAGCTGTAAAAATGAGTAAAACAGGCCATATTGATCTTAGCTTAATTTAAACTAAAAACACCATTGAAAATGATAAAGTTTGTAATATATTTTATAATGTAAGATAAGAGGTTACTTTTGTAACTCGCGTTAAGGATAAAGTAAATGTTCTACATGTTCGAGTATTCCTTTCATGTAAAATAGAATGATTTTGATAACAACCCCGAACTGCTCCGGGTCAAAAGGGAAACATTGTCCCTGAATTACCCGAGTGTCAGTATTGATAACTTGTGAACTAATGTTAATTGTTTATATTATATTTTGTTTATTCAAACTGTGATTTTCTAGGTCCTACCGACATGTATTATATAGACTGATAGTTTAAGGATCTCAAAATTTACAACTTGTGTACATTGACATTGAATACTATATTGTAAAGTAAAATATGTAAATAAGAGATTTTTATTAAACAGGACTTCCTTTTTAAACTACAGCTAAAGTACATTACTGTCCCATTTCCTGAGAAAAATAAGTGCAAATTTGTGAGATCCTATTGCTAGCTATTGTCGTATGAGTAGCAAAACTATTCCCATCATTTGTGTTTCCACTGTTCAATTAAATAATATAAAACAAATATTGATTCCACACAGGACCCGGTCGGGTGATCAGTTTAGTATTTAAATAAGCTCTGAGTATTTATACATCTAGAAATGTATCTATTCAGGTCAGTGCAATAAACAACAGTAAGCGTGTGTGCGTGTGATCAGGCTGGCTGGCTGATGACAAGCTCGAACCCGCTTCACTAAAATCAAACTATTTTACTGAAGAATGACTCGGAGTGTACCACGATAAGTGTAAATAACAGTAATTTAAAGAATCTTATTTTTAAAGCGTATTTTTGAATTTATACATAATAAAAGTGAAATAATATTTTTTGACTTGTGTATTTTGCGAGCAAATTAAATTAACCTTTTTTGTAATAAAAAGAGCTAATTTGTGTGCAAATTGTATATTATTAACTATGAAACTAATGTTTTATACTTATCCAATTAATTTTGTAAAATTGACAGCATTCCAAGTTCAGTATTTAACATGTTTTCATATAATATTTATTTATTTGTTACCGCTGGAGATATCACGTCATTCAATCACTGCACTTTATTTATTACATATCCAACCTACACGGTGACACACTGTATGATCGCCATGCCTACATTGTGCATTGTGTAATAATCGATGATGCCTGTAGTGACTGTAATAACAGTACCAATATTTCAGTTGAGAAGATTTAAATAAAATATATTTGGAACAAAATTAAATCCAAGCACACATTGTTTTGTGACTACCTGCAGAAGTATTATTTTTATAACTTGTAATTTGTGTAAACTATACATTTTTATACATCGTATACAGCAGCTCTCTCAAAATCAATTATTATAATAGAAAGGTATTTATTGTTAAGGAAGATATTTATTATGCTATATTATGTATTTCTTGTCACTGTATTATATATATTCAATAAACAGCTTTTGCAAAGATTCATGGCATTTTGTATTCTAAAATTATAAAATAATGTCTGTGAAATCATGAAATATAGATTAAACATACATACATACTCATCAAATTTCAAGTCCAGGATGGAAATACAATGAAGGATGTTCAACATTTTAAATTTTTATTTATTTCACCCCCATGGAGTGTTCTTGCCATTACCCAGTAATTTTATTTAATATGAAGTTTCTTTTGGATACATTTACTTTTTACAGGTTTATTTCATTGGCGTTTAGGAACCTCATTAATATTTTTTAAATGGTTTGATTGTTCGATAATAACACCGTTGGAATGTTGATGGGGAATGGAATTTTGTTGAAAGTTAGAAAGATCTTGGATTAAATTCAGATAATGGTCATTGATAGGGCATCCTAAAAAAACATGATTTAAATTTTCCTCTTCTAGTTGACATTCACACATAGGAGAGTCCCGAATGCGGATTTGAAATAAGTGAGAATTGATACAACAATGGCAGATCGAGGAAGTTTCAAACTTATTTAATTTCGTTTTCGAAAACTAGGGCCTAGTAGGAATCTCTGGCTGAATTTCTGCAAACCTACCTTTTAAAAGTTTAGAAGTCTCCCATTGATCTCTCCAAATGCAGATCATTTTCTCTTTGAGAATGGGAAGTATATCAGATATTGTCAACAGGATTGCAATAGCCTCAGCAGTAAATATTAAAGTTTCTTTTGATAATCGATATTTCTGTGCTAGGTTTTCTGAATCACAAAATGTTGCTGCCCCAGTGTGATAAGTTAAATCTATTTTAAAGAAAAGTTTCCAGCTCAGCCACTTTGATCTGATAATATTGATGAAGTCTATTTTGGCTCGGGGGTTATTCTGGATTCCAAATGATAGTAGTATTTTGGGAGTGAATGTATGAGTTTGGAAATGAGAGGCATATAGGGGAAGAAGGTTTTGAATTAAAATTTTGTTAGAATACGTCCAAAAAGTATTGAAACTATTGGTCAACAGTTTTATTTTTTCAATATGAACTAATTTTATGTTCTGTAAGAATTAAAAATTTTGATATTAGAGGATGATCTTTTTGACGCATACATTTGAAAAGGAATTTGTCAGACATAAACCATCTTCTCAATTGAAGTGGAGGATCTACTGTTTCTACCTGTAGACCATTAATTGGGGAAGACCGCATTGCTCCAATTATTAACCTATGACTTTGCGACTGTATACGATCTAGCCTTTGTAGATTTTTTTTAAGTTGGTTCCATAATGAAAGATGCATAATCTAGATGACTATGAACATATGCGTGATGAAATAATTTTTGGTTGTATGGATGGCAGCCCCACCACACGCCAGATACTGCTCTCATAGTATTGAGACTTGCTCGACATCTATTAACAACTTTATATGGGCGTTCCAGGTAAGTTTGGAGTCTAAAATAACTCCCAAGAATCTAATTTGGGATTTAATGGGGAGGGTTTGATCAAAGTAAGTTATATGTACAGCGGGAACTTTTAGTTTTCTGGTAAAGATGATTACACTGCTTTTTGTCACTGATAATTCCAATCCATGTTCATAAGCTAATCAGCCATATCGTTTACGCTATCTTTGAGAATTTTTTCTAGCTGATTTAAAACAGGATTGGAAACGTAGATAAAAAATTCATCAGTATACTGTAGGATTTGATAAAGAGGATAATAAGTTAAGCTATGTCAAGGGTGTAAATGTTAAATATATAGGAAATAACACAGACCCTTGTGGTAGAACTCTGGTGACAGTTCTGAATACAGGAGATGATCCTTTCACTTCTATCACTGTTAACCTTTGGAGAAAGAGATTGACGATAAAATGAGTTTTTCTATACCTAAGAGTTTTTGTTCCAGGACACTGATGTTGACGTTATCGTATGCTCCACTGATATCGATGCACGTCCCGGATATCTGTAGTCAATATTGATATGCTCTCAACTGTGTTTATCTTCTTCCTGAACCCAAACTGTGTGTTTGGAAGAATTATTTTGTTTTCTACATACCAGTCAAGTCTTATTTTTATCATGTGTTCAGTAATTTTAAGTAAAGTAGATGATAAGGCAATCGGTCTGTACGAGAGTCCTGAATTGGGATTTTTTTTGGTTTTAAAATGGGGGTGATTATTTGAGATTTCCAAGATTGAGGGGTTGCCAGTTTCATATATAATATTTATCATCTGGAGAAAGTATGAGAGAGTTTCATTATAAAAGTTTTTTAAGAAAGAGTAGGGAATGTCGTCGATTTCCGGGGCTGAGTCTGTTACTTGATTTAAAACTGATTTTAACTCATCTATGGGGACTATCCAGCTAGTCTCACTAAATAGATATTTGTGGGATGTTTCATGAAAGTTGGGCACATATGGTGGTACCAATTTGTCCATAAATTCATTAATCCATTCTGACAAAGATGGTGGAAATTTTGGGAGGATGTGTGAGTTTCTAAATTTTCTTATCCACACTTTTGCTATAAGGACTTCTAGAGAAAGGGATGAACAAAAATTTTGTTGATCTATCCTGTTTCTTTTTTTAAGGATGCTTTTGGTTACCGCCTGAGCATTTTTGAATTTCAGATAATTTTCAAGTCATTTTTTTGGTGTATGCTTTTGCAAAAATTTTTCTTTCTTTGACAGCATCGGCACATTCTCTGTCCCACCAGGGAGCAGGGGGTGGTTTTGTTTTATTTATTTTTTTCACAGGAATACATAATTTTGCTGACTCTTCAATGCAGGAAATAAATAAATCATAACAAGAATTTATGTTTTCATGGGTTGGGACTAATAATTTGTAATTTTTATTTATTTAACTGGGGTTATAAGAAGTAGAAATAAGTTAGTTTTTGTACACAGCAAGAATTCTCAAGAATCTCCTCCAGACTCAGTAATTTGTGATTTTTATATGATTAAAATTTATTCTGTTTGTTACATTTAATTTTGCTTTTATTCTGGAATAACCTTCACTTCACACCGACACTTGCATACTTACACGAACACACATTTCCTCCGATGGTGATCATCAGATGCCGTACGAGGTAAGTAGGTGATCTGAATCCGGCAACGTACCCACGATATTTCGTGTTCTCCCCTGACTAGCCAGTGGAGATCGTCCAGCCTCCCTAGGTGGTAGGACCGAACTCAACAAGAGACCGGATTCATCAAGCAAATCAACAATATCTCTGCCAGATCTATCGAGTCAGAACCCCAAATGCTATGGTGGGAGTTGAAATTGCCCAAAATGAGTAATGGATTTTGGAGGCTAGAAAACATTATTTGAAGTAATGTACAAGGAAAGGATTGTGATACCATCAACCCTAGTGGCAACCACTTTGAATGGGCATCCGGAGTTCACTGGAATAAAGGGGATGGAATTTTTGATGAGAAGGGCAGAACCGCCTTTGCCATCTTGTCGGTCATCTCGGAGACAGTGGTAACCCCGAATCCTAAAATGTGAACCCGGACTCAGCCATGTCTCCGAAATTGCCGCCACTGATATTTGATTGGAATTTAAATTTAGAAGAGAGACAATATTGTGGCTATTTGATTTGATACTATGACTATTCCACTGAAGAATTCTCTCCACATATGGAGCCATTGGGAAGAAGGGAGTACAGTGATGAAATAAGTGTAGCAGCGTTGGTCGGTAAGGAGTAATTATTTGAAATAATGGATATGAGGAGCATAACAAGGGTTTGAATGAAAGAAGAGTTGTTAGAGTAATGATTTTGAAAGATTATTTAATGGTGGGTTAGAGGAACTTGAGGGAGTAGATACATGAGTGGAGTTTAAGCAATGGCCATTAGGGGCTCCTTATGGATTATTTCCATTAGGATAGATTTGATGAGAATTATGAAGTTGCTGGTCATAGCCAGGTAAAATGAAGGGCTTGGATTTTGGTGTTTTATACACAATTTTTTTGTAGGATGATACAGCGGAAGTTAAGTTGGCCGAAACTGGAATGATATAAAAGAAATGATGAACAAAAGTTTTCTTGGAGTGGGCAAACATTTTGGATGCTTAAAAATATGACGTATTATTAGCTGCCATGTACTGCTTAATGTTTTTTTGCCTTGTTAATTCTGGGAACGTGAGACTAATTGCTGTATGATTGTCAGTGCAATTCAAACAGATGGGAGATTCGGAAGAGTTTCGGCATTTGTTGGCAGGGCGGTTGTTACCGCATTTGAAACAGCGAGGAGGGGATCTGCAAGTTGGTTTGGAGTGTCCAAGCCGACAACAATTAAACACTGCATTGTCGGGAAAGCATAAAGCTCTACCAGCAACGAATTGTAAAAAAGATACACATGTGATGGGAGGGTTTGTCCTTCGAAAGTGAGCACAACTGTTTAAGAGGGTTTCCAGGTAACGGTTCCAATAGAAGTGTCTTTGTAATTCAAACGTCAAGCCTTTACAACTTTACCTATATTTTAAGGAGTAGAGATAGATATGTCTTCTTCTGAAAGGTCAGTGGAGACACCCCATGTAGGTAAAATTGTAGGTCGGGATAAAAGCTTTAAATGAGTTATTTTGAGTGTTTTCATATGATTTAACAAAATTATTAGCCAGTATTGCGGACTTAAATTCCACAGAAATTGTATATCTGCCTTCTGCTTTGATACCACCTGGGCAGATTCCAGGAGTATTCTGCTGGGAAATATATTTTTCAAAATCAATTGAATGTATAGTTCCTTGCTCTGCTCTTTGGACACAAACAAGGAAAGGAGACAGGCAAATTTGGGTATAATAGTTGGGGATGGGTTATATTAACAGGAGAAGCAGAAGGTAGATCAGAGGTCATTATTGGGGATAGAGTGGGAGAGATACGAGGAGATGAGGTGATTGCTGGTTGTCTTAATATTGTTCTTTGTTTTTTCTGACTTTTTTTCAATTTTGTTTTTTTTGATTGTTGAAAAAGGGGAATCGTCTGAAGATTCTGCAACTTCTGAGAGGGGTATTGAGAGACGAAAAAGATGTGATGGAGGAGGATGAAGGTCTGGGGAATCCGGAGGTCTTGATTCCTACATTGGGCCCATAAATTAAAACTTAAGAGATTCTGACAAATGTTAAAATAAAAATGTAACAATAAATAGTCTAAATATGAATTAAATATATTAATTAGAAATATATACAAATAAAATCAATTTTATCGAAAAATATTGTTGTTGCGCCACCGGGATCCGAACCTGGATCTCTTTCCTAACCGGGGAAGGTGCATTATCCAACTATGCTACAGCGACAATTTTCGAACCTATATGTTACCTTTTTGATATTAATACATTTAATCGTTCCATTATTTGAAAGAGCCATCTACCTTATTTTTACAGAATCTCAAATACCTTTGAGTAAACTGATAGCAGACGCCAGAATTATCAATTCATTTTCTAATTAATATATTTAATTCATATTTAAAATATCACAGACCTACTTCTGAATAATTACAACTTCACAATAAGAATGTGTTCTCCTAATAATAAATAGTCTACTGAAAAAAACGCAAATAACCTAAACTGTAAGAAATATATTAAATATAAATAATTTAAATTATAAAAACAAGTGGGCTAAGAATATTAAAGTAAAAAAATGTATAAATATCTAATTAATTCAAGGGAGCCTGCACAAACACAACTGTCACTTTCAAAGTTATTGTCGCAAAAAAAAGATGTTTAACATTAATAAGCTAAACGTGAATAATCAGCTATTGTGAATAAATATTCTGATCCCGACAAAATGTTATGTAATTTCATACATTTATTTTCTTTTCATATGAAACAAGAAACTCTTCACCTGAGAACATCTCTGAAGAACAAAAAATATACTGGCCGCCGCATCAACAACAAATTGTTAACTTTATCACTTTATGATTTAAATTTCTCTTGACAAGGGCGACACCGATAATAAATACATACATGCCACTTGCAGCATACTACCCTTACCATTTTAAACAGATGGGATTATCTGTTAGCCGCGTTGTCACCGACTGCGTACTGGTTATGATTTTATTGCTAAATTTTAATTTAAACATTACTCGAATTACCCATTGACCGCACCAACACCAAACTATTTAATGTTTACGATTTTACGACTACCTTTCTATTCATTAGTCAATCTGCCACACACTTTTTTAGCCGATAGGATTAGCTGTCGACAGACTAAATATATCATTTACATACTCGTGAAGTGAATGACACGTATGAAATTGTAAATTTGCAATGGAAAATCAGGGTGCAAACAAAGTGTTATTCCGCTTAAAACAGACATTTGGAAAAGGTTCAAAATTGCTAACTCTATATAACTCAATCATAAAAAATAGAGACCAACTTTGAGCGCAGTATGTTCAAACCAAATAAGAAACAGCCAAACATGAAGATTTAAAAGCTTTGGGTCAAACAGCTAGGTCTCAGAAACTCCAATATTGGAACATCTATTAAGGAAAAATCTGTATTTGTAATTCAAATGAGAGTTAAATTAACACTTATTACAATATTAAAAACATTCAAACCCCAGTTTTTAAACCGAGTTCACTGCATACATTTTGGTCAAATCGCACCATATAAAGAGAAGTAACACTATTCAAAAAATCTACTTCTCAATATGAAAATTATAAGTTTTATTTAATTCTGTATGTGAAAAATGAGTGCATGTATTGGCAACTGGGCTTTTTGCATAATGCATGGTTTCTATGTCTATACCAGATGGAATTCATACCAGAAAAATGACTTTAAAAAGTCACTATTTTTTTCATTGTGCGACATATTATATTATACATTTTCTCCATTTTGATAATCTTCACTATTTGTAACCAAAGTTCCGTCTAACCAACATGAACTATTTACTTAAGTTATGTTGATTGATTAAGTTCTGCACGCAAATACCTTCATTAGCAGACTTACCATATGACCCGATTTGACCGGGATTATCCCCGTTGTGGCATTTTGTCCCGGCCGTTGCGTGTGTAGTGCACAAGTGTAGTTAACGCTGATCACTTGCAGTGTAATTATGTTTAAGTAAGGTGACGCAGCAGCGCGTAATTTATCTATCTAATTTGGTTCAGGTTTTAACGTAATCCTTTTAAAATTATGTTATTGCGAATTTACGAATAAAGTGCAAAAGACTACCCATTTATAAAAAAAGCTTTGCGGTGAGGACAGAAAAGTGAAGTGCCAGCAATGTTTCTCAGAATTTTTTATCGCACATGGTAGGTGAGCGGACATTAAATATTGTGTAATGGCTGTTGCAAGTTCTTCATCTATTAAAACATTTTTTTTAAATGATGATTCCATTCAAGATGAATGAGTTATTGTGGCCAAAGAGGCAACATTTGCCTTTCACATAGCAATGCAGATATAAGCTTCAAAACTTCTGACTGTACGTCCAAATTGATCTCAAAAAATTCTTTGAACCAAATGTGAAGCGATAATTGTCCCAGTTTAGAGCTTCATAATTATGGTAAACCTATTCATTAGTAGTTATCAATATAATATGCAACTAACTAATGAAAATGCTATAATCTATCATCATCATAATATCAGTAGAAATCAAATAACTCAGTGTAATTATTGATCAACATCTAAAATGGCAGTCACATTGGCGAATTGGTGAAAAGAATAAGATAATGTATTTATATATTCATAAGATTAAGAAATATTTTAAGTATAAATAACTTTAAAAAGGTATATTTTGTGTGCACTCACTACTCCAGTATGGAATAATTGGATGGGGAGGAGTATACAATAGCATAATGAACTCGGTAAAAATAATACAGAGAACAATCATTAAAGTAATATTTAAAAAAAGATCAACTTTTTCAACACAATCACTTTTTGCAAAATTCTCAGTTCCCAAAATAGAAAACATTTACAAAAAAATCTAAATTTATCAATTACTTAAAGAAAATAACACTGTAAAATTTGAAACAAGCACATCATTAAGGTTTAAAAATAATTTAAAAATTCCTAAATGTAACACCAAACACTATCAGCAAAATTTTATATACTTGGGGATAAAAAACTTCAATAGCCTCCCTACATAAATTAAAGAGATAAAGGATATAAAAGAACTAAAAAATAAATTAAATGAACACTTCAGAAGCACACAATTAGATAATAAATAATATTATAGATTACAAATGTATAACTCTCTATATAATATTACAGTGTAACTCCCTCTCCAAGCACAAGAGCTAGTCTCTTTTTGGAGAGGTAAGCGATTATAAAATATGTAATTTAGTAATGTACAATACTCAATTAACTCATATTATAAAAATTGTAAAAAATTTCAAAATAATAAAAAAAAAAATCTTATGACATGTAATATGATAAATAAACAAATTGTTTGGTTTCTTATATAAAAAGAATCAGAGTGAAAAGGGTAAAAAATTAAAACATCTCGAGGGTTATTATAGTTTTTCTAGAGACTCTTATCTAAAGTGACCAAATGTTTTGGATTACAAGGAATGTACCCAGATTTACGTAGTTTCTGCCAAGTAAACATCCATGAACTAAACCTGCGCAGGCTGCACTATAAAAATGTATCAAGTTTGTGCGAAGCATCCACCTAAAACCTTCATCTCTGAAAGCCACCACTCTGACACGGCATTATTCAGTGTTATTATGAAGACAATTAACTTACTTGGAATCAAATTTTGCATAAAATGAATAGTAAATAAACTGGCCACTATTCTTACTCATTTCTGGTATTTCATTCCATTGGAGTCCAACAGGTCACACAATCACAATAAACGGTTGATAGTTCTGATGTCCGAAAAATATTTTTTGACTAATATTGTATAAAACAAAACACATCTATTAGATAAAAATCATCAATCGAACTGATAGGACCGTGTCTTCTTTTAACTTTCCCTTCCTACATAGGGGACGAATTACCTTTGTTTATAAAACATATTACTACAAAATATTTGATCACTTAGTTTAGTTTGTAAAGATTATATATTATAACAGCAATATATGATCTTATTGAGTTTATTATTTCAGTCTCAATTAAATCGATCTACAAGTATCAAGAGAAAACTCAAAGTATTGATTATTTTTATTTTACGGCAGATACATTTACCAACTAACTATTGTCATGTTTATAAAGTAAATTGTGGAGTTTCGCAACATTGGCGCAATATTTACGTATTATACTATCTATGATTATACCCTTATCTATGATTATACTTAAAACTGTCAGTGTCAAGTAGGTACTTAACTGAAATGTTCTTCTTCCATGTCCCGAATAAAAATCTTATTTTCTCAGTTGCACACTATTTAAAAGGTAAACATTGAAAAGAGATAGTTAGCTGTGTCAAAAAATAAATTAATCGAATAAACCAATGCGATCAAAAACGTATATCTCTTATCTATGTCACCAAGTGAATTGGTGTGCCATTTGTGTACGGCGAGATATATAAAATAGATTAATTCTATAATATATAAACATAATATTGAAAAATATGCACCTAGGAAGTTGGGGAGCGCCTTCGGCGTCTAGTGAGTAAAACATGTAAATTCTATATAAATATAATATTTTAAAAATTGGACCGAGCAAGTCGGGGGCGACTTCGGCGCTCTGACTTGCTCTTCGCCCTGCTTGCTCGATGCCCTAATTCCTCGGCGCCCTCGGGCGGGGCTCGAGCTCGCAACATACAAAATTTGCGAAATATAACTAAAATTCATTCATCAATCGGCTTATAAATGTGTAAATAATATTTTTTTAAATTTATGTAGATTAGATTAATGCGCCCTTGAGGTGTGAAAGTCTTTACGTAAATTCAACGTTTCAAATCGCATTGAAGGTTCATCATCAAGGCAGCTGTCGCTGATGCATGATGTTAGTATTGACGTTATATCATGTACAATCAGAGTTTGCAGATCTACAATACAGTATCGATTTTTTATATCATGTTTTAGGGAGTTTGGTTCGCACAGGAATTCTCTGGCTTTGTAAATCATAATGCTTGCAAATAGCACGTTGCACACAATATTTTCATTATTTATTTTATTAAGTACTAACCATTTATAAACTGTAATTATAATACTTAATGATCTCTTCATTTAGTTTGATTTTTTTTATTTTGTTTGAAAATTGGGATCTATGTATCGGGAGTTGGGAATAGAAGTCCTAAATCGGAATGTAACTGCCAAAATTGGATGCTTGACATCCCTTGCAATACAACAAAAGTAGAGTGTACCGATGTTTGTGTCTCATGGAATTACGTTTATGGCAGGGTATTGCGTTATGTGCAAATTCCATCTGTGGTAGTTCATTGTACGGGTTAAACTACCAATTCCAGGGAGATTTTCTCCACAACTTAATGGAATTCATTCATTTTGAGTAGATCACTAATAACTATTCCAATACATATTAACAAATTTCCAATTCTGACCAACACTGAAACGAAATTTACAAAAAAAATAAAATAATAATTTGATCATTACATTTGTACAAAATAAGTTATAGCATGTTTTGAAATTGAACTAATCGCATTAATAAATGTCATCATCACTTTTGACACTAATTTCTAAGACAGATGAGGGTATTGTCACTCCATTTTAGCTTTAGCCTTCCCAAACTACTATGCCATGTTCAACAATGACTGGTGATTGCGGTTCGGTCATCCTCTCCACACGGTCCATGAAATGTTTATTTTAATTAAAAAATATTTTTTTAAGACCGGCCCAAAGATACACCTAACAATGTTCCTTTTAAAAACGTCCAGTGCATGTTTTTAATGATTCTTATTCTCATCTCAGACACATACATTAGCACACTGGTTTTATAAGCGTTTTGTAAAATGTTGGTGTTTCTGAACAGCAGTCAGGATTTTATTAAATATTAGAGGCGGAAATAACGATTTGCGCATATTAAGTGTTTTCATTGTTATGGATTTTTCATGAAAGTGCTATAAGAGTTTAAAATAATTTAGTATTTTATTATTAGAACCCAGAATTCTAGTTGTTCTCGATAGTATCGAATAGTATAGTATAGTAATTATCTACTTAAGGGTATTGAAGATGATAAGTATGAGGGCACTGGAAGAAGTTGGTGTATTATTTTTAGTTGCTGATCAATTTATACTTATCATCAAAGTTTTTACATAGGTATTATTTGCAATTCAACAAACAATAGGAATAGGCCATTGGGAATTTTAAATTAATTTTATACACCATTATAGCCAAGTCGGCAGTCAAACTGTAGGCATAGTAACCTTCAACACTCGCAAGCATCAAAATTATAACAAGTTTTTTTAAATGGTTTATTGTAAATAAAATATTTATTAAAAGTATTATTTCAATCACATATGTACATAAAATACAATATACATAGAAAATGTGATAATACATTATAAAGGAGATTTTGTTGTAATGTTGTATGTTATATAGTAAGCCGGATGAAGGTCTTCTCATAAGTGCTAGTTTTTTTTTATCCTCTACTAGTCTTTGCCACGCTATTCCCGCTGCATAATTTAGTCTACACGAAGAGAGTTTGGGCACTATTTAGGTATTTTTTTGTCAATTGACAATGGCTGATGATGATACAGTAAGCATTGCATGTTCATCACCTGAATGGCCTCGTAGTAACAAGTTTACTTTGATCTTCGCACATTTTTATATAACAAACATAGCAAAAAAGGTAATGTGATGTTCGTATGTTCACATCTTTGTACATATTTAATGAAGTATAAAAGCAATGAACAGTACATAGTTATCAAAAATAATATTATGAATTCAAGTAGTCTTATGGATGTCAACATACTGCATCATTTATAGCTTTATTTGACTTTCTTCAGATGTGTATTAAGCTACCACATAAAAACATATTCGAATCATCGTAGAAAAAAACTGTTTTTCAGTTTACTTAGAATCACAGTACTTACCAATAATTATTGCATTAAAAAATTCCTGACAAAATTATTAACTTTATACCATTTCTTATGATTAAGATGTAGTATTGTCTTATTGCACCGATCCTACAAATGAGATGATCATCTAAAGCGGTTTATATTGGATATCCTTAATTTTGAGTTGCTCCGAGAGTTCCTTGCATGACTTGATCTGGTTGGTATGGTAGAGAATGACCCCTTCTTTGTCAGTCTTGGCTGCCATGGCTGCCTCTTTATCACCTGAGGCCAGCACCGGCTTGGATGGGTCCATCTAGAACACCAAACATTATCTTTAGCCGTTATTCATCTTGTTATTGTTACTCAGCTTGTTTGCAATGTAATGGTCCGGTTCTCTCCATTCTATCTTTTTATAAATTAAAGTGATATATATTTATTCTCAAAAGTATAATAGTGAAGTTTTTAATGATATACAACAAAACTTAATAATGAGGATCAAAGAATTACTACTTATATTGTTTACTACAATTTACTCGATCTATAAGTTCAATTACATATACGTATTATCAAGGGCGTGCATTGCATACAAGTAAAAAAGCTGTGCATTACTCAAAATTCTGGGAAACATATATAAATTAAATAATCTATAAGTACAAATTAAATGTAATTAATTAGAAAGATGCATATAAAATCAATTTTATCAAAAAATATTGATGTTGCTACCGGGATTCGAACCTGGATCATTTCCAATCCGGGAAATGTGCATTAACCGGTTATGCTATACCAACACAGTGCTTTGACGACAAATTTTCAAGCCTATATGTTACACTTTTCAAATTAATACATTTATTGTTCCATTATTTGAAAGCCATCATGTTTATTATCATATCATTATCGGTTAATGCACGTTCTCCAGATTGGAAGAGATCCAGGTTCGAATCCCAGTAGCAACAATAATATTTTTCGATAAAATTGATTTTATATGTATATCTTTCTAATTAATACATTTAATTTTTATTTAAAATATCACAATTCTGAATAACTACAACTTCACAATAAGAATGTGTTCTCCTTAATAATCTATAAGTTATAAACGGATGAATTTATTATGTACACCACTGCCCGCCGTATACCAGTAGAAACCTTATTTGTTTAGTTCTAAAAGCTACTACCACTATCCAGCCAGCTTCGCTGGAGCGCCGGAGTCATCTACTGGGTTATTCTTCATTTATTACTTCTACAATTGTTAATCCATGTTTTTAATCTATCATTCTACTCAAGGCATACAATTGCTACCTACTATCCTTACTTTACAATTATGCAATACTTATGCTGTTTCTTAACAGAATGACATTTGAAAGGTTTTCAGTTTGGCTTAGAGCTGTCTGCGGAATTTACTTCCTCTTGTACTAATGCATGAATTTTACTATCTTACTAAATGTGTTTTTGTCATCATTCTTTGCATTCAAGGACAATGAACAATATGTTTTTAGAATCATGGCATTGTTTTTGATTTGAGAAAAAGAAAAACCAAACCCGCAGAACTATTTCCAATTTAAAAATAATAATTTTAAATACTAATTAAATAAAATGTATGTATAATTACAACTTCACAATAAAAATATGTTCTCCTTAATAATAATAATTTGCTTTAGTTATTACATTAAGAATTTTCAAACAGTAAAATAATCATGTTCATTCATGAACAGTGCTTTGTTTGATTATTAAAACACCTCATTAAATGAATTTGTTTATTCTCATCAAGGAGAAGCCACCGAGAGCAAGTAAATGGTACAAATGTGTAAAGGGCAGAATGAGATAAATTATGGAAAGCGTTGCGAGTATTATATGAAGGACAGAGTAGGGAAGAGAGGGACAAGTATCGGCGGTCCTGTTGACCTGGGTGCTGGGCACAGACTGCAGACTCCCTTGCACGTGTGCGATGCACGTCGGGGAGTGTGGCTTGTTCCTTTCTTAAATGTTCTTGGAACTTTCTCCCTTTGTTTGCAAGTGATGACGTAATACCGCGTGAAAGAGACACATCTGGAAGATGCACACTGGCCACCACAATATATATATATATATATATATATATATATATATATCTTGATTATTTTCTATCTATAATTTAATATATAATTTGGAAGCCGTAACATTGACTCCGTTCAATACTAATCAAAATAAATAATAATTTATTTACAGAAACTTGATAGAACCGAGAGTTATAACTGTGTTACTGCCTGAAGGTGTGAGGATCGCACTTAGAATGATAGGATAGTACATACTGGCTCCATTTCTCTGAGGTGGTTGAGGAGCTCACTCATCCTACCCTTGAAGCCGGGAGCGAAGTTATCAGTGTCGACTGCAATGAAACACTGTCCAAGGTCGGCCTCGCCGCCCTTCCCTTTGTGCGACCAGCTGCGGATATGCGGGCCGTAGAGAGATCCTGAACAAGACAGATAAATAAATATATGAGGCGTGTAACTGATTTCCTCGTGTTGATATAACTACTATAGAGTAATTACAAAATATTATGTTTTAAAAAAGTAATAAAATCTCACATTGGTCAATCGTTTCTTTGAAAAATTATACTGATCACCAAAGGAGAGATAAAGATCACGCTCAGCTAAATCTATTAATGCCAATTTTAACACCCAAACTGTATGTTTATTTTAAGGAAATGTGAATTCAACAGCTTTGTCAAAAAATAATAAACTAGTACATACTAAATAATAGATATGTAATAATAATGTCAACTTACAAGGAAATCACATCAATACTCTTACTTTAATCTAATTTGCCAAGAGTGATTAATGTATTAAATTAACTTTGCGCACAGATTTTGTAGATTGTGATAATAATTTAAATTAACAACACTTAAGGACACTTTCACCTCGTGCACAACATTCGCTTAATATTTCTTCGAATGACTAGCACCATATAAAAAGAGACAGTTTCAAAATAAAGAAAAGATTGAAGCAGACGTAGCTCGTAAGAGGATTTTGTGAAAGAGATATTTACAAGTTATAGTTGTGCTACGTTGGCAATGAATTAAAGAATGTGAAGATGATTATTTTTGAATGAATAAACTTTTTCTGTAAATTTCTGCTAATTATTCATTTTGATTACAAAAATAGCACAAAATTATTTTGTTGCCTGATGAATACTTTAGGAGGAGCCGATGCCTATTGGCAGACATAGATAGAGGACTTAGAGGTGAGGGATCAGGAGAAATAAACCTTGGAAAAATGAAGACGCATCCAAAGTTACCGAGCTCACATTGTGTTTGATGAACATTGATATTTAATTATGTCATCATTTTCCTTGCTTTTTTTACTAATTTCAGAAAACTTTGGATTATAAAATTCAGCCTATCCTACCGGCAGATATTCCGCACAGAACTTCCACCATGGCCCCCAGTCCATAGCCCTTGTACCCGGAAGTGGTCTCGGATCCTCCCACTGGCATGAGACAGCCCGTTTCAAAAGCCAAGTTGGCGTCGGTTGTTATATGTCCATCAGGTCCCTGAAGTATAAAGAAGTGCGGTACATACTGCTATCTTTTAAATTTATATATAGCTGGTAGCGGATGCTTATAATTTATGCCACACCGGAACTATATATTACAAATGGTTTGTTTCTGTGATAAAAACACACATATTGATAATTTAGCATTACATACATTTGTATGCAACCTTTCTTATATTGTTTTTCAAAAATATTTCAAATTTCAGGGCATCAAAGCGTTATTTTTTCATTTCGGTTTTTGTTCCAGTTCAACTTAAAAAATATATATCAGTTTAGTTCTGGTATTCGTTCCGGAAAAAATAATGTTTTTTTTTTGTATTAAAAATTTATTGTCTACCATAATTTAGAACATTTTATTCCTTCTTTTGCAATAAGTGTACTACATGAATTGGTACAATAATATAAATAATAATAATTAATAATGAATTAAAGGTATAATTTTTCAAGCGAAACATATTCCTTTATTCACGGTTGAAGTATACAAGATTCTTGGGTATATTTATTTATGATTAAAAACATATGAAAGTTACCTCCAATTATTAAAATATCTACCAATATATTTTCATTTAAACTATTCTATTGTCTCGTAGAATAATTGAAGTGGAGAGTAAGATTGTGTAAACATGTACCGAATCAAAATAATATGATTTTTTTTTCCGGTTCAGCTGTGGTTTTCGTTCCGACAAAAATAACAGATTTTCAGGTTTACAGTTCAGTTCCAGTTCGAAGCCCTGGTAAATTGAGTGAAGTAATATTTATAAAAGAGCTAATAAAATATAAAATAAAAATGGATGTACTCAATTACATTCTTGAAAGCTAAATTAATAAAAAATAAAAGAATCAGGCCCCTCGATTTGAAAATATTCCAGGAAAATTGACATATTAATGTAAATTTTTATAAACGCACATTGTACCTACATATCTTCATGCATAAGTTGTTGTTTTGAAATAACTTACTTGCGCCCACCCTTCGGGAATTGGTTCCTCCTTTCGTCTCTGTATTTCTATCTAGAAGGGCAAAATTAAACAGGAAATGAATATAATATAAATTAAGTCTTACAAAAAAAATTGGCCCATGAGGGGATCAAACCCGTGACCTTCGCGTTATTAGCACGACGCTCTAACCGACTGAGCTAATGGGCCAATGCCGTCCGCAGCCAAAATACAGTACTAAATCTAAAACTAGGACCCCGACCCTCAGAATCTGCATAGTTACGATATATTATTTTATTTGGAAAACAAAGAGTTGATCCATATAAACAAAAATCATAATAAAATATGAAGCAATGTTAAAAAATATTTTTTCAGAAGCTTCCCAATGTGTCACGAAACACATTTTATAGAATAATATGCAAATAAACGTATAAAATGTATGTAGGTGGGTAAAAATATGGTTTTTATTTTGCACAGAAGAAAATAATACCATCTGAACTATATTAAATACAGAGGATGTTTGAAGAGACCAAAACAAATTGTAAATTGTAATTGTATACGGGGAGAACCAGGAAAACACAATGAAGGGGTGCTATGATATGAGTGATGTATTTTTAAAATTAGTAAGAAACGTTATTTAGATACAGCATCAATATAGTTAACGTCTACTTTTCAGCCATTGTGATGACAATGTTCAATCAAATTCTGTATGGTGTGTTCCATATCCATATTCCAGAACATTTGAGATTAAACATTAAAGATTGCTATTTTACTTGAAAGGATGGAGATGACTGAGTGATGTAAAAGCTTGTGCACCCGAGCACAAGACTATGTATGATAATGCTTACCTTCCCGACCGCAACGGCCGTGGTGGCCATGTCCAGCAAGAAGCGGTCCCCGTCCTCCGCCGGCGCCCCCACGGCTAGCGGGTTGGTCCCCAGGGCCGCCTGTTATTAATGTAACATGCCAAATTATTCCAAATTAAATATAAATCCATACATTTTCTAATGCAATTCTCACACTGGACATGACAAAGAAGTATTAACACCGAAATCGAGATATGCGTAAGATGACGCTAATTTGAATAGTAGATTTTCCATTAAATCAGACGGTGTAGTGTTTACAAAGAGTTCATTTTGAAAAGTCAATGAAATGTTAAGATTAGTACTTTGTGGAAAGCTTTCCAGTTTATATTATATTATCCTGTCCTCGTGTTTAGGTTAGGTTAGGGAGCTAATATTATTATTACACTGACTAATCAGTCATCTTCCTTTCCTCACATCACAGTTAGGTACGTGACAGATACAGTGATAAATGATGTATGGAATATTCTTTACCATCGTTCAGGTGGTATTCGCACTTCGCACCCATAATGTGACACATGTCTATTGGAGTTGGACATAAGGGATTTGCCAGGAAAAGTAAGAAACTGATTCCTTATGTTCAGCATATTCCTACCATCCAGCAGATACTAGTTACCACCGGTTCATTTAATGTAGCCATAGCCAGAATAGCCTAGACATAAAAGTTGTTTAAATTATTTTTTGCATTCAAGGAACGAAACAAGAAAAAGTACTTAAAAAAATTAATTCTTATTTATTGCTAGCTTAGATAAAATCCTGATAAGAAACCTTAAGACAGGTAATTTAATAAAATGTAACCTTTTTACTGCGCGTAGGAGCCATCAGAGGTGACGTGTTAGTGAAGGACATACCGATCAGGCCTTGCTTCAGGGCCCTCATGGCGTACCATCCAGCAATTCCGTAATGGTTGGAATCTGGAATTAGCACATTGGTTAAAATACAGACTTCTCAGAGGACTCGGTGTAACTCTACGATAATAATCTGTGATAATTAATGCAAATCATATCATGTTTGAATGACTCAGAACGATGAGGAAAATTATATAAAGTTGTTGGAACATCACAAATTGCAATAATCAGTAATTTTCCACACTAAGTTCGGTAGAAATGGAATTTACTTATTTATTTTCCGTAAGAAATAATCGAAAAGTCAAACGCAGAAAAGTGATTAACGTAAGTATTCAAAAAAAGTGTCTACGGTACAGAAAATTATCGTGAATTTCTCCTTAATAAACAAAAAAGACACAGTAAGCTGTTTATATCAAGAAATTAATATACTTTTAAAATCAGCAATGTTATCTTTGTGGTTAAGATTCATATATTTATTTATTTTCTTTGTTTTATTAACCACTAAAATGAGTTTAAATACATCTACCGGTTTCGAAAAATACCATTTTCTTCTTCAGGATGTCATAACTAACTAAAACATATATTGTTTCTTTGACAGAATCTATTTTAAAAAAATTTAAAAAAAAAAAAAAATTTGATTGTCAATTTTGCATATAAACGGTGTTGGTCACAAATTAAATAATTTGGAATCGTTGGAGATAAATAAAGCGTGTAAAACTAATCAAAAAATTATAAACAACCAACTAAATTTAACTACGAGTCCCATTCTAAAATTTTTTCCTAAAAATTATTCGAGTAAATTTGTATTAATGATTTGAGTTAGGTAAAAAAAAAAAAAAATTTTTAAAAATAGATTTTTTAAAATAGATTCTGTCAAAGAAACAATATATGTTTTAGTTAGTTATGACATCCTGAAGAAGAAAATGGTATTTTTCGAAACCGGTAGATGTATTTAAACTCATTTTAGTGGTTAATAAAACAAAGAAAAAAATAAGAAATTAATAAAACAAAACAAAGATTACGTTTAGCGACCACCCAGCCGACTCCCGAAATTTTGGCCTTCTGTATAGCCAGATCCATGCAGAAGTCCCCGACGGTGGCCCCCAGAGCTCCAGCTCCGTCCACCCACGCGGTGGCCGCCGACTCCTTCAGGATAACTGGAGTTGCAGCGGGATGGCAAGCTCCTTCCAGAATATCGTTCACGTACATAGCTGGAATTCGTTATTATATATATCAAAATACAAAATGATATATGAATTAAATATCACAGACCTATGTTCTGAATAATTACAATTTCACAATAAGAATGTGTTCTTCTAATAATAAAGTTGTATCAATGTGTCCAAAATTTAATAAAAATGAATTGATAATTCTGGCGTCTGCTATCAGATTACTCAAATATATTTAAGAATGTGTAAAAATAAGGTAGATGGCTCTTTCAAATAATGGAACGATTAAAATGTATTAATATCAAAAAGGTAACATATAGGTTCGAAAATTTGTCGCTGTAGCATAGTTGGATAATGCACCTTCCCCGGTTAGAAAAGAGATCCAGGTTCGTATCGCGGTGGCGCAACAACAATATTTTTCGATAAAATTGATTTTATATGTATAACTTTCTAATTAATATATTTAATTCATATTTAAAATATCAGACCGTCTGTTCTGAATAATTACAATTTCACAATAAAAATGTGTTCTCCTAATAAAATGATATATTTTTGGAAAACTTTTAAAGTTGTACAGATTTTTCAAGAGTCAGACAACTGATGAAAAGTTGCGAGTTAATGAAGCCTGCTCAATTGTTTTCTATTATTGCGGTTAATTAGTTTTAATAATGATTAGAATGTCCTTCCTGGCGGTCATACGCATTAATAAGTTAAGTTATCACCATTGCCAAATATTTAATCATCACTTTTATAAATTATACGCTCCTTTTATCATTCATATTCCAACCGCGTGATTCCTGGTTCGTATCTTGTATCTCCCATTTCTAAGTAAGTTTTATGCATTATAATGATTTATTTATTTACTTATTACTATCTACAATAAAACTACTCTTTTATGGATACCCCGTACCTCAGTTCTATTTGGAGTCGTAGAGATCACGAGTCTTGCCAAAATATTAAGCTTTTCAATTTATTTATATTTCCCCGTTTTATTTCAAATTCGTCTCGTGTAGATCATACAATTAATGACATTTATTTTAATTCTTTTCAAAATTCGGTCGGGCCAAGAAGCTTAATGGTCCATTCATGTCACGAGGAATCTGCGTCACTACTCTTGTCTCTCCAACTCTGTGCGCGATAGAGAAGTTTACGTAACGGCGGTCCAAATAACGCCATATTAACAGTAGTGTAGGTAGTGTGTACAGTACGAAGTTTATTTCAACTCGGTTGTGTGCGTAGTACGATGTTTTTTAACTTAGTTGTACAGTACAAAGTTTTTTTAATAATAAATAAAAAATCTAATAATCAAGTTACACCACAAATTGACCGCCGTATTTGTAAACGACATTAAAGATATTTTAAATATGAATTAAATATATTAATTATAAAGATATACATATAAAATCAATTTTATCGAAAAATATTGCTGTTGCGCCACCGGGATTCGAAACTGAATCTCTTTCCTAACCGGGGAAGGTGCTTTATCCAACTAAGCTACAGCGACATTATTTTTAGCGACAATTTTCGACCCTATATGTTACTTTTTGATATTAATACATTTAATCGTTCCATCATTTGACAGAGCCATCTACCTTATTTTTACAGAATCTCAAATACCTTTGAGTAATCTGATAGCAGACGCCAGAATTATCAATTCATTTTTATTAAATTTTGGACACATTGATACAACTTTATTATTTAGGAGAACACATTCTTATTGTGAAGTTGTAATTATTCAGAACATAGGTCTGTGATATTTTAAATATGATTTTATATGTATATCTTTATAATTAATATATTTAATTCATATTTAAAATATTAAAGATATTGGCGATTAAAAATAAGTTAAAATAAATAAAAATGTTATTATTTGATAAACACACAACGTACGTAGTTTTATTTATATTCATAATACATATAATATAATTATACTCGTCAATAAATATTAGAGAATGTTAATTGTATTGCCCAACTAGGCAAGCCTGTTTTAGGGCAAGTTGCCAACTTTTTCCCTTAACACTTAGCAAATTCATTTATTTATTAGTAGTATAAAAAGCGGCACAATCAACATCAAATAATAATACACGCAGGATAGACGTCAACTATGCTCAGTGGTAAAAACAAAACAAAACAGAATGTTAACCAAGAACGCACAATAGTGCAGTACATGCATACCCAACACGGGTGTCAAACCTCGACAAGAAGAGTTTCACTCTTTGCTTCTTACTATCTTAATATATCCCACGTTAAAATGTTCTGCCATCCTTTTCTCTCCTTATCGTGATTTTACTACTTTTCATAAAAACAATTGTGCTCAAAAGAGTCAGGAAAGACTATACGATTAGTAATTCTATCCATCCAAAATGGCGTCGTCCAGGTATTGAATTATTCAGATTAATTAAAAAATATTATTTTGGTGCAATCGCACTTCAGGTGTCAACAACACAGAAACAGGAAAAAGGGACTCACCTAATTCCGCTTCTCTTAGGAGTCCCGGCTCTCTCGATCACCTCCGGATGCAGTGAACTGAATATAATTATATCACTATTACGCCAAAGGTCGACACATTGACTCACGAAGTCTTTCGAGGTTTTCCTATTTAAGGTCACCGACCGACCGACTGACTGCTAGCTAGCGGCGGGGAAGAGAAGAGAAGGTAGGAGACAATGCACATTAGATCGTTCTAGGCAAAGAGATTATATCCAGAGAGTTAAACTATCCTGTTGCATGGAGAAAAATTTTGAAGCCAGATCTTGTAGTATGTGAGAAGGCCATTCGGGTTGTTCAGCAATGATCGGCAGTTCTCGAAAATACCCGAATTTATTCTATTTTCACACTAATTTTGTTTATTTATTAAGGTCGATATTTATATCGTGTTTTGTTTGTTTCAAAATATTGCGATGTCATTCTTTGAGATGTTTTTAATCGATTTAAAATTGTCAAAGATAATGTAACGTTAAAACTCGTTATATATTTTTATTTTCTGAATTTACGAGTTGAATGAACACGACCGAGTTTGTAGGGATTCGTTACTAAATTAAACCGGATTAGATTAGCTGGGTAGTGAGTAGTTACAGCAACAAAAGTATGGCTAATGTTTCCGTAAAACAAATACTATGTAATTCACGTAAAATTTCTCGAATTTCAAAATGGAAAAATAAAAGTACGCCCTTAAATGATTTAATGCCGAAATAGCTAATTCACATCATAATTTTTATATTAACAGTGTACGTGCACACCATAAAATACGATTCTTCTATTGAAAAGTAGTATTTAGAGTATGAGATAATTACAATAAATTAAGAAATGTGATTTTCCATTTCATTTACTAGTTACCACTAAAAATTATCAATTTATTGTAATACTGCCTTTTGGTAGGTTTCATATTTATACTTTTAAAATTAGCAAAATTAACATTGTGGTTAAAATGTATTATTTTTGTTTTTTAACTTTGTTTCATTAACCATTTATTGAGTTTAAATACATCAACCGGATTCGAAAAATACCATTTTCTTCTTCAGGATGACAATACTAACTAAAAACATATGTTGTTGTTTCTTTATCAGAATCTATTTTTAAAAAACAATAATTATTGAAGATAAGAAATAAATTTAGTACCTACCTCAAATGGTTACTCTTCTGTTGAACGCTTTTGATAGTAAATGATGAATATTGTTATATTGTTTGGGAAAGTGTATTGTAGTGTATCCCTGTAGTATAGTTTTTAGTATCAATTTTGCTCGTGAACATATATCAATAATATCTTGAGATGGATATATGAACCCTCTCCTGTCTTTCAGCATGATTAAACTATGGCGAACTGATTTCTCGTTGTCAAAGAGACTGTCTATACAGGTACAGATCGTGCAATATAACTTCTTAGCCAATTGTCGCACAACGAATCCACCAATATAAGAAATTATTTGCATAGAAATTTCCATCAAATCTATAACTAGGAATTCTGATAGATTTTCACTATCTGCCACATTTTATTCAAAAAAAGCAAAACTTAAATAAATACTTCTTACCGCTGAAATTCAATATCACTTAATTCTTTTGATAATTTATTAAGAGTTCGATGAACACAGTTTGACAGCACAAGTCACCATTTTGAATAATTAAACCACTTAAAAAGCGCACTTTGTTATAATAATGACAGCTAGGCGTCACCAGCGAAAGGCAGGAGATGACTAATCTACGTGTCAGTACGAATTTCGTGAAATCACCGCTGAAGCTTCAAATCACCGCAATGTTTCGACTCTTTGTAATATAATCTCTTTGGTTCAAGGTATATCATACAAGTCCCAAATAATTTAATTAAACTTTGCGAATTTCATAAATTTGGAGTGATAACCCTGCAACTAGTATTCAGAGTCAACCAGTGTGTTATACATAACAGTCTGAACCCTGACATGACATCACGTATTTCACGAAGATATCAGTAATATTTTGAATAACAATTGGTAATAATAATAATTATGAATGTAATGAAATGTGTACACACAGAGTCGCTAAAAATGTATAAATGAGTCGCTAACGGCAGTCGGACATTAGGTTAATGCCACGATTAATTTGTAACCAAAAAATGCAAATGGGAGCCAAGGTCGGCCAGCGCGAGCTAAGCGAGACGAGCGCATCACGATGGGCTCGGCGCCATCGTTCCATTGTACGGAGAACAATGGAACAATGGCGCATTCTTCACCTACTCGCTCTTTCGTTACATAGTGTTTTTGGAGAAAGCGATATATGTACATATAACGAATTATGATAACAGTTATATCTAAATAGATGAATATTAATAATGAATAAGTATATCACTCGAACATACATCCTACTAACAGGAGATGATATTATTTCGATTGTCGATTTCACAAGATCCGTCTTCGACTAATTCTCGATTAAGTGAATTCGAATAAAGCGTAATGATACCTGCATCGCAAACAAACGTCCTACACGACTGCTGGAAGACCTGAATAAATCTGGGGGAGAACAAGGTGGACCGGACCGCAAATTGGCTATCTCTCGAGGCGTCGTAACTCACCGAGTCTGTTCATGCCGTGACTGTAGTGTCCTTGACGATCGGCCTCCAGCATGACCTCGGTCTGCTGCATCGCCGCTGTGTCCGGAGCCCCCGCTGCCCTCAGGCAGTCCTCCATGAAGCGACGAGCCTCCACTTGCTGCACGTGCACCATATCTGCGAGGAAAAATGCCACTCGTTATGTTGTTCGTGTTAATGATACCATCGGAGAATACAATCTCCAGGGGATGATGTCCGGTTGACTGGCGAGTGTGCGGGTGAATATTATTTATTCATAACTTTGTTCTCTGTTCCACTTTTATAGACTGTTATATTTAATACGCAAACCTGTTTCGGAAAATACTATTTCCTTTATCAGGATGTCAAATAAACTACCTAAAACCATATGTCAAATTGATTTAATGTTTTTTAATTCTATATAAAAAAATATATTACTTAAAATATAAATCAAGTAAGTATCTAACTTAAATTGTTACGATTATGAAAAATGTGTAAATTGACTTCATGATCCAAAAATTTTAAAAACATGGTTATAAATAACTTATATTAAAAATAATAACCACATCGAAAGTTTGCAATAAATATTAAGAATATGAGAATGTGAGTATTTTTACCACTCGCACATTTTTTGCAATGCGTCGGTTGGCGGATTTAAATACGATCACCGCGTATATGCTATCTTAGAGTTCGTAAGACTTTTCGATTCATACTATTATTTTCTAACAGCGAATCAATATTATTTCAAAACGAGTCTTTTTAAATAATTTGAAATAACTAACTTGCCAGATGTATTCGTAATATCGTGTTTGAACAGTCGGCGGACAAAATTAATTTGATAAGAAATTCACGTAGCTACGTGACTGTGACTTGTTATTTTTACAAAATAAATCAAATAAGCACGATGCAGAGCAACCAGATTACATTTCATTACCTTGAATACTAATCATATCTTATATTATAAACAGATACACTGCAATGATACGAGTTGGGTTAGAAATAAAACACCTAGGTGGCCCAGGTGGCCTAGGTGGCCCAGGTGCACGCGTAAACAATCGGCCGAGTCTGAATCTCGAGTAGGTACCCTTGAATAGGTATCGTTTGATATTTACATCAAACATATAAACAATACTGAGCTTAAAAGTTTTGAATATTTAATTTAGTATTTTGGTTCATCGCCTGATTCCTGATTCCGGGCACGTTACGAGTATATAATATAATATAACTTTGTTTTCTTGTTATTTCCTAAACTACTAAGAAATTGACGGACACAGTTTTGAAGTTAAAAAAATATGTACACAGACTAACTGAAACATAAATTAACTCGAATATACTCCTTCTCTATACACGAGTCGTACTCTCATAGAGAAGAAACAAATGATTATTGAAATTGTATTATATTTTTAATATTAACAAAAAATAAAAATGACTATCAGAATTTTGACCAAAGTGTCAGACGATACCTCGACGTTTCAAGGTCACGATTTGGTAATCAGGTAGGATCAGATTATCATAATTATTCTATTGATGACGGAACGCGCCGGAAAGCACTTCCAATGTTGTAAAAGTAATTTTTGAAAATGTTCACTTAGGTACAATAGTATTTTTAAGATTAGCAAAATCAACTTTGTGGTTAAAATCTATTATTTTAGATTGTTAACTTTGTTTTATTAACCACTTAATGAATTAAATACATCTACCGGTTTCGAAAAATATCATTTTCTTCTTCAGAATGTTATTAACTAATAAAAAACATATGTTATATAGTTTTTCTAACATAATCTATTTTTAAAAACTAACTAAACTGTTACTTGATGATACAATTTTGTATCATCAAGTAACAATTTAAGTTAGGTACTAAATTTATTTCTTATCTTAAATAATTATTGTTTTTTAAAAATAGATTCTCTTAATGAAACAATTTAATATATATTTTGATTAGTTAATGACATCCTGAAGAAGAAAATAATATTTTCCGAAACCGGTAGATGTATTTAATTCCTTAAGTGGTTAATAAAACAAAGTTAGCGATCTAAAATAACAATAGTATTTGACTATTGTTAAAGTAAAAGTTGAGTGCTATATGAAAGAATTGCATATCAAAGTATGTTGATAGACGCTAACAGCAAGGAACAGAGTCGAGGCGATGTGTCAGACGAGAACTGGATAAAACTTGGGATTTTCTATGAAACTTTCAGCTTTTCTAATGTACTCCGGTGATTATTTTAAATTCAATTTGTGTTCTGATCTTGAATACCTTTTTTGTAAAAAAAGAAGCTGAGCGCAGGATGAGTTCCGGCACCATTTATTCTACATGCTATCACTGCTCGTAGTATCGTAAAAAGAAGTACAATATTCCCACACATTTTATATATTTAGTCAGTAGATACTTACCGGTTATGTTGGGTTATATTCTTAAGAAGATGACTTACTTCAATTGGTTGAAGTCCAATATTTCGTCGCGATTAATTTTCAAATAACACCGGAGCGGCGAACGGCACCGAAAGTAGCTATAAATAACTCCAATAAGATAGTCCACGAGCGGTTATCAAATATATTATTACATTTTTGGTGAAACGTTCGTGAGTTATATCATATGGGAATATGGAAATACTGCCAAAAGTGCACGTAATACTTTTTGTCAATCGATCAATCAATGTACAGGGGTTCTCGATCCTGCGGATGGATACCTGTCCAATGTAAAATCTACTCCGTCGTATATATATAATATACATATGAAAGTGTTGATTATCTCCAAAAAAATCTTCAGGCATTGAGTGCCGTCGGTTGCAACTAGGCCTCCAAGCCTCCGCGCCATCAGCGTTCTTTACCCATTAAGTGGTTTCTTTCTTCTTTTTTGTTATTGCCGTTAAGGATTGCATTTTAATTTCCATAAGTACTACAATAATACGCCCTATTTCAAGGAGTTTCTAAATAATTTCTATTAAACATCAAAAGTAATCCACTCATTGCAATTATGTTAGTTGACAAAAATAGTCAGGCGAAATGCTATGTTACAATTACAAGCTGAAACATTCAATGAACATATTTGGTAATTACGAGGTAATTTATTATATTACATTATATGTCAAATAAAGTCTGCTAATATTTTTACATTATTTATTTTATCAGAATAATGTGTGTAAGCCAACAGACCACAACCAAGCGCTGTACTTATAAACGGGACGCAGACTCGATTCAACATTTAGTACTTTTTCCTCGCATTGTTATCAACGACCGTAATTATTAAACATTTTATATACGCGGGGTGGCACGACCATCGTGTGATGTCTACAATGTTGCCTTTTATGAATTTTCCTTTTATGAACAACTTCACTTACACCTACTACAATATTATTACGTTCTTAGATTCGTTCTTACGGAATTAAATACACAAATTATACAACACTCTGGTTGAAATGGTCGGGCAACGGACGGCAAGAAAGACCGAGGGTATCCCATATGAAGGGCAGTAGCGGCCCTCAGCCTGCAGTGATGGTGATGGCGACGATTTAATAGGCAAAGCTATAAAATTATCACTGAATTTGATGTATAAAAAAATATCTTAATATTCACAGCATTATTGCCAAATTTCACCGGATAAATCATAATCCGACCGACGCGACGTTTAAGGCCGATCGAGGAAGAAGCTCTTCAAACACTGAATCATCATCGCTTACAAATGTGGATTAAGACTTAGACTGGGGAACCGGTCGCTCGTGAAACCCTCTTTTAGACTATCCACTAGAAAGCTCCATGGGATGGTTTCCTTCCCTTCTTACTGCGACCCTTCTCTCCAATCATTTCGCTGTACCGCGTGATACTCGGCTCGCTCAGTTGCACCCGGCCCGCTCAGTTGGCACACGAAAGCCTTTCTTTCCTTCCAATTTCTCTCCCATTACATCAGCACTCATTTATTTTTAGCGCGAAATCTGAGCAATACAAAAATAACAATCTGATAATTATTATTTGGTATTCAACTGCTCACACTATCCGCGTATGTATATCGTTAAAAATAATTATTAACATTAATAAATAATAGTTTGGTGATGCAGCGGCCGCGCCTGCATTCTATAATTTGTTTGCTGTCATCACATGTCAATAAAACGTCGTTAATATTATGTTTTATATTCAGTTCTACGTGACGTCCGTCACCAGGTAGTCAGTCACCATCACCAGTCGCCAGTCGCCGTGCGACGTGTTCGAGTCTGGAGAATTATAATGTGTAATTCAAAAAAATCTATTCATTTTAATATTTATAAATTTGTTAAATATTTTAGGGTTCCGTATCTTTATTATTCGAGAATCACTATTCAAATGATTATTATTATTTATTAAGCGTGAAAGAAGAAAAATAAATAATTTAGTGTTAATAATATTCGATGCCTACTGAAAGATTGTGAAAACTGTTATATCCGTAGGTTCTAGCATGGTTATTTTTCTTAGCACTTTTGCTTTTTGTACAATAAATAATGATAAGTTATAAAGCCATAAAAACATTCAATAATACCGCTTGGAAAAGTTTTTTTTTGTTTTTCCTTATTGGCTGAAAACAAAATAAAACAATCACCAGTCACTTAAAAACTTTAATTTTGTTCTAAACTCGAGTATCGTACACGAAATTCTGTAGGATTTTACTCACAAATAAAATAGCGAAATATTATAATCCCGCATCTCATCGGTATCACTTAATCACTGACACCAAAACACAAAACGCAAGTCACGTGGAAAACAAACAACAAACAAACTCACTCTCATTTCCCATGGTACTGTAGGTAGACTTCGCTGTCACACGATTGGAGAAGTCCGCAGCGCCGGGAGAACTGTCCACCACTGGCATGCCGATAAATTTGAAGCCGAACTGTCGAATGAGGCCTCTTTCTATTGGCGGGCTCGCGAACTTCAAGATCTCGGTCGCGCGCTTGTAAACAAAACGGGCATGCATTGGAAACATTTTGTTACCGCGCCTAGGTACTATGAATTTTGACTATATTTGACAAAAATTAGCTCACACTACTGGGCCGATAAGATAGCTCGAGTACTGCGCTGGTGCGCTATCAGTGTGAAAACTGCGTATAAATATAGAATCAAGGTTTTTCCCTGTGTCAATTTATTGCGAACGATTCGCTAGCTCGCATTGCTTCCAATAGAGGGAGTATTCTTTTTATTATTCGATTTTTGAGTTACATTGCATACCAATTAAAATTTAAAAAAAAACTATTACCGCTACTCTTAGTATACACACGTATCGCGACAGTTCAATAAAGTATATTAATAATAATAGATGTCTGTTAGAAAATCAGGAAGGTTATATTTTATTATTCAATAAAATTATTAAAATCAAATATTGTTAATTATCAGTTGTATGATATTATTATGAGTAATTACACTAAAATAAATGATATTACGAATTATTGATGTAACACGTATACCTAACATAAATCGCTAATAAACTTGAGGCATTTAGAGATGATTATTATTACCGTTTAATTTACGCCAGGATATCTTTTATTGAAGCTAGTCATAACACTGTTAGAGAGCACTCATCACTGAGACAAAACTACGTAAGAATGCTTGCAGCTCTCTGGGATGTTGAAGTGCAGCGACTGATGACGAATGTGTGGAAAATTCTCGATACTGCAAGGTACAAGCGATCAGGGGTGCCGGAATAAGACCAATGTTTGGATGGAAATGAAAATATTATTATTCCTTTAACGCTTATTAAAATTAAAACTATGTGAACGGAATAGTGTGAACTTAATTTCAATTAATTCGACTGCCAAAAACTCGTCGAGCGAGCGCCCACGGAGCGATGCGGTGTAGTGGAAATGTCAAAATACAAAAGATGGCGCGTGCGCTGAAACTATTTTCCGGGGCATGCGCCGTCGACAGTCGATAAAACTACGATAGTCTACGGTGATGAAAACTCCGGAAAAGTAATTATTCGACATTATATCTATTGCACATGGAAATGATTGAGGTGAAATCATTTTTACAATAATAATGTGATTTCTTGAAGAACACGAAGTCTTGAAGAAGGAGCGGGATCATCAGTCGTGGGGCACTTTAAAACGGCAAGTAAGTGTAAACGTGAATAGAATAATAAAATAGTAATCTATGTATAACACATTACTCAGTTTTATCCTATTTCTTTTAAAACAATTATAACTATAACCGGATTTGTATGGAAATACTTCCAGAAAATATCAATGAACTTTCTTCGACCGTGACCAGGAGACTTTATAGAATAATATGTATGTATATTATATATAAATATTATTTATGTATATATATCTTATAGAGGCATAACGGATTTCGTGCACACGATAACTCTCATAGTTCTTATCTGATTTCAACCTAACTCTCGGCCAAGTTCCTTAACTGACCTGATCCGCTTTCTTTGTTTAATAACTAAGAAAATTAATTAACCTTACTCCATTATTATTGAACCTAGATCAAAAATGAATAATACTTTCACACACATACGAAATATCCCTGATTCTTGCGGCTAGTGCCAGAAGGAATCTTTGCATTAAACTTGTTTTGGTTCGGGGAAAATATTATACATATATTTTACCCAAAAAATATATTCAGTTAGAACACATCAAATTAAACTAAATTGCGAAAAATAAACTCGACATACTTATAAATCGATATCTTTCGAAAAATGGTCTTCTATGTGTTTCGGTAGGTACCTGCGTGTAAGGTTGAAATTACGCAAACAGTTTGATATTCCTGCCTTGGATTAATATTCACGCAGTGAGATAGTCAGCAATTAGCGGTGGCAATCGGCAGGATCTCTGGATGCACTCCATCAAAATACATTTGTTGCCTGTGCATAGTGCACAGTGCATAGTGTACAGTGTATGGTGTGGATCCTCGCGAGGAACACCACTCGTACTTATCGCTATTATACTCCTTTCCATTGTATTAGTGTGCCATAGTCTACATGCGTAATATGCACATCGCACCAGTCCCAGCACCAGTGGGCGGGGTTGCTGTTTGAAGTTGGTTAAAGACACGGTATCCAAAAAAAAATGTACTTTGGATTGTTAGAATTTTGTAAAATAGGAAAGTTTATATTTATGTTTATGTCTGTTCATTTTTTAATGTATTACCTTTCTTTTTTATTTTTATATTATTATATAATTACGAATATTTGTCTCGGTCGAATGTATTTGTTGGTTTTATTGTTATAAATATATAATTTCGCACCCTCACTATGAAAGCCATATATTCAAAATAATTATTCCCGCGGGGGTAGGCAGAGAGGATAGAGCGCCACACTCTTCTGTCCTGACACACAATTCTCACCTCATCCACATTCATACATCTTATCATACAAGCTCGTTGATTGTTGAGGCTTCTAACAGAACCATCCTCCATTAACTGGTTTACCTGGTCGTGCCAAGTCTTCCGCGGACGTCCTCTATTTCTGGTGCCATCAACACTTGCGTCATATATCTTTATTACGATTCTCTCCTCATTCATCCGTTCCATATGACCAAACCACCTAAGTGATCCTTTCTTAATCTTACTCACTATAATAACATCAGCTTTACATTCTTTCCTTATTTCTTTATTCTTTACTCTGTCATAAATAGATTTGCCACACATACGCCTAAGTGATCTCATTTCCACTGAATTCAGTCTACTTTCGTTTATTTTAAGCCAGCTCCAGGCCTCACTTCCATACATCAGTGTCGGTACCAGGATTCCATTGTGCACCGCTAGTCTTGCCTCGGTTGACAAATTTCTATTAGATATAATTCCATTCAAAGCGCCGTTCACTTTATTTCCTGTAGTCACCCTCCTTTCGATATCATTCTCAGCCATTCCGTTTCTATCAAACATACTTCCCAAATACACAAACTCATCTACTTGATCCAAACATTCATCACGTCCAAGTATTTAGCGCGGCGTCTCGCTTTCCTCCTTCTCGAATACCATCACTTTCGACTCGTTAACATTCATCATGAGGTCGCTTTCTTTGCATACATCGTACATTCTACTCACTAGATTCTGTAGTTCTTGTTCATTATTCGCCATCAGTACTGCATCATCGGCGTACAATAAACAGCATACAATCAAATCGCCCACTTTTGCTCCTACATTCATACATTCCAGTTCTTTCACACATTTATCCATATACATATAAAATATTTCATCCATCTATCTTTTATTTCATCCTCATTCGTTAACATCTCTCCATTTACTGACTTAACAGCTTTCATACTCTCCTTTTCCTTTTCTCATACTCTCACTAATGCACAATATATCGAGGTTCTTTTCATTCATACTATCACACAGTTCATTCATATTTCTGTCCATTCCTCCTCTAATATTCCACACACCCACTCTGCACTCCGTCCTCTTCGCGCCGCCACGGGAACGAGCCTCATGGATACCTATCGGGATGTCCCCGCGACCTTACACTAATTTACATTATCAGTCATCTTTCAACATTATCCTTTCATTCGATCCACTAGATAATTACGAAAACTTAATTATAACATAAAATATAACAATAAGTCTAAACAATGAACACTAGCTTAACATAAAATATCACGTAGCTAAAAATACATTAAATGGTAATGGTTTGTATGGATATTTGAACAGCAGCACGTCTCTCGATCAGTTTAGGCCAGGTAGATTCCATGTTTTTTAACTGAGGTTTTGGTGATATTGTAGACACTGTTTAGTTTAAAGATGGCCGCACAGATCTCTTTTGGTTATGGCGGTGCGCTGAGGAACTTGCGGTGCTTGTGTACAGTAGTTTAATAGTTGTTTTGAAGAATAATTGTTTGACATTCATTCATTCAATTGGTAATCCCTGCCAAGGGTCACTATGTACTCTTATTCACAAGCTTTTAAAGCTAATAAACGTTTAATAATTAATTAATATTAATATTTCACTGTTGTTTCTTGTCCCACATAATTTTTGAAAACGCCTTCAGATAGAGCAGAGCGTTCTCTATCTAGATGCATATGACTCTTTAGTGTAAAGTATATAATAATCTAGAAAATACGGTTTAAAAATAATTATTCCTAAATGCATTATATGTTCCAATAAACCATTTTTTCTTTGGACATAAATACACTTAACCCTATGTCTATCACAATAATGGCGACGGAAAACATAAAATATATATTGCAAAAAACGGTGCAAAATATGTAATGTTTTTGAAACTGACTGTTACGCGCACAAATACAATTGTTATTTCTAAATGAAAACTGGTTTACTTTATTCAAATATTGTTGTGTCTCAAATAATTCATAAATCAACCTAAACTCGCATTCAACGCTTCAATTCTTCTACCTAATTTTTGACTTATCTATCATAAATCAAATTTTGATACCTGTGCAAAACATAAGCCCCCTCCCCTTGGCTGCCTCTAAAATGTTGAATATTATTCGCTCAGTTGCGCTCTACGAGCTACGACCCTGCAAAAAACAAAGACGATCCCCTCCCCCCAACCCGGCACTTTTATTTTAAATTATAACTTAATCTGAATCAGCTGCGGCCGCTAGTAGTGAACAAAAGTAATGTTTTAACAATATATAATTTAGCTTCACTAGCTTTTGTTTGCACGCGATCATTTCATATTTGACACACTTATATTTTAATACAACATACGCTCACTTGGGCGCGTTGGGAAATGGTAACATTAACATTGACGGAAAATAAATATTTAAAATACAAATAATTACTCATTTTAAATTATTTATGTAACTAGCGCAAGATAATTAATTCCAGCAATCACTTCCACATCTGCTCTACTAGGCGCCTAGGTACGCAGTTGCATATCTCAGAGTACTTTTAATTTTAAAACTCACTAAATATATGATTGTTTTAATTCGGCACTTGTAGTGTTCTTGTACAAGGACGTGATAATTACTATATTCGTTTCACACCTTTATATTCATTAAGACTACAAACTCTAAGATTTTTATTTTACCCCAATTAAGGTATTGACCAACGTCTGTACCTTAATACCCTTAAGATTAATATAGCTGAAAAAATCGCCTAGATGTTTGATGAAGTAGCCATACGTACGGTAGCCATTATATTTTATCTTTTGTTTGTAGTCTTATCAGAAATGTGCTGTGAGTTTTCCTTATTTTCCCTCAAAACTGTAAATACAGCGTTTGAAATTTTTATTTCAAATCTGGAACGTAACTAAGAGAACAACAAAGTAGTGCAGTTTCACATTTATCACTTGTACATCGCATATGAAGCAACACATACAGCTGAGGAATACCTAACTAAAGTGTGTCACTGCATTATATTAGATTAGACCGTTATGTCGTTGGATCTAATGCCGCGTGAATCAATGGTCGGCTGGAGCTTTAGTCGGCCGGAGCTTTAGTCGGCCGGAGCTTTAGTCGGCCGGAGCTTTAGTCGGCTGGGTTTTTTTCGTGAGCTTTTGTCGTGTCATGATCGTTATCATATAGGTATCTACATATTAAACTTAATTGTTATATTATTTAATTACAGTAGGTACATGACGCTGAAAGATCCTTTATAGGTAGTAACTAAACATTGTTTGGTAACAACCTGTGGGCAGCCAATTTTCCGAATTTAATAGGTGTATATTTATTTTTAATATAGTCCATACATATATTTTTATTTTTAAATTTATCATTCATACAAGTATATTTATATATGCTCTAATATAAACAAGATCAAAATGTTCCTTTTTACTACAACTTATTTTTCACGAATTTGCTTAGTTTCACGTAATATGTTTCATAAAAATCACTTCATAAATCATTCTCAGGGTTATACCCTTTCTAAGACTCATAATTTTTAAGCTATACAAGTTTTAATTCTGTACATTTTGAAAGCCTTTTAGGCATCCTAAGACGGCCGTAGAGTGTAAATCTTGATTTTTAAACAATTAAAGCTTTGTTAACCCTGTTCTTCTGGCGATCTGCTTCCAGTGTATATCAACTTTTTCGCTTTGCTTCCCGTATCTTGCGCTTTGCTTTCAATTTTGTCCGACATCTTACCTGGTGTTATTTGAAGACAGCGTCTTGCATTATGAGTTTAGTCTAACCATCGCGACTTAATGGAAACATATTTATTTAAAACCCATAGGACGGGATACAAGCTAATAATGAAATAATGTCATAAAATGAAGATACAAATTTAGGAACTGTCTGTAGTGCAATCGGTAGAATTAAGAAAGGCTCGTCGATATGGTTTGATAATGACGAATGAGATTGAGATGAGAATTGAAAGTCAGCAATAAGACAACATTTCTCTCAACTATTTTTATAGATAGATGCAAATAATAATTCTCAAGATAATACAGCTACATCAGGATTGAACTGTTCATAAATATAGGCAGTATTCCTGGATCACATTTGCTGTAAATAGAAATGATTAGCTCGGGTTTATCTTTAGATTTAGTTAAATATTATCCAGAAGAAACAGTCAGGCGACTTGATCGTGAGTAATATTATCCCTCGAATTCTTCCAACTTACAATACGCACATTGTACAATAACCGACTCTAATAGTTGTATTCAACATTCGAGGCGCAACCTCTTTTACACATTAATTATTAGAAAATTAATACTGCAACGAATTTGTCTATAAATCGTGCATCAGTTTTCGATATTCTTACAGTTCAAAAATAACATTTTGTTCACTTAATTTACCCCCTCAAGTCCACCTCGTATATCTCACACCTCACACATACGTACATAGATTCATCAATTATTGAATACGTGTTGTAATTATACTTTTGAGAACTGAAACTATTTTGTACGCATTTACTGTACTATGCCAATATTAAATCAAATTAGTGTATTGCTGGTGCAACTTTAAACGCATTTTTTATAAACAAGTAGAGAAACGACATACAATTTAGCGATGTATTTTTGTAATTTTGAGACTTACTAAGAAATTGAAAATATTGATCCACATCGCACCAATACCTCGCAATTGCGTTTCAAACTTTACTAGTAATTATAAATATGGAAAAGTAAAATTTTTCGACACGATCTAAAGGTACTTGTAAGGTGCGAAACATCTAATTAATTGATAAGATATCGATGTTTCATTTTCTACGGTTCTCTTTGCATTTAATATTTATTCGACGTGTGCCGATATCTTCTAGTCGTCGTCACAAGTAGGTACCGGTAGCGCGATGGGTCGGTCGTTCGTCAATAGTCAGCGGTGCCGAGTGCCGACAATACTCGATCGGATCGCGCAACTTGGGCCAAAACAGCGAGAACTCGAGCGCTCTGCACACCTCGCACTTCGCGCATACCTGTGCGGGTATTGCATAACGGATCTCCGCAGGTCAGTCACCGTTCTTCGTTTGTATTTGGCGCTGGTACACCGTTTCATGCATAATTCGAAGCCACCATCGCACTGTAGGGGTATAGGTAGATTCAAATACATTCTGGAACATCGCGATGGTCGCGATCTCCAAAGTAGTTGCACACGGTGACACGGTTTTGAGTTTTGTCATCGTCACATTTTCCCCGCAAACCGTGAACGTCAGGACTGCCGTTCCCGTTTATCTCGGTCTCCTTCTGACACAGCACATCTGCATCATTCGGCACTGACAAAAATTCAATGCGAATTGAGTGAGGATGGTGAACACATTTTGATACAATGTTAAATATTATTTGGCCCTTTCGGAGAACTAATCGGAATTGTGTACCTACTTATTTATGAGATGTTTTTTAAACCCCAGACAATTTTTTCGGTAATACAAATTTAAACAATTTCTGCGAGTCTAAGTTCATATTATTAAACATATGGTCAAAAAATATCACGAAGCCCTGTAAGTATTGCTAGCACTAAATCATCTCGCGACAAATAACAAAATACGTACAATATTGCTAATCCGAATCTTTCCGTAACCGCGTGTGATTTTATGCCTACCGATACTCGTAAAGATCAACATTTCGCGAATGATCAAGTATGTACGCTGCATATAAATAATAATACTCTATCAATTGGCATGATTTTAATCTTCTCACATTAAATATTGACAAAAGTAAATACTTGTGTTTCAGTATCAATAAGGCTCGTAGTCCAAATCTCAATAATTAGTTAAAACATCATCATTGTAACACTAACACTACTCTACCTTTATCATATTCATCATACACAGCATGCAAATGTAAGGAGCTAGAGAGAGTAAAAAGTATTAAATACCTTGGCATTTGGATTGACCAACTCTTAAACTGGTCTGAGCATATCAATAAATTTTGCGCTGAATTAAGAAAGCTGACATTTTTCTTCAGATGTCTTAGGAGTGTTCTAGAGAAACGTACGTTGAGAACAATATATATTGCTCTCTGCCAATCCCTTCTTAGCTACGCGATCTTAGGTCGGGGTGGAGTTGGGAAAACTGCCCTTAACTAGTAATCACACAAAAATCCATTCTCAGATCATCTACAAAAGACCGTATAGGTTTCCCTCTGACTCACTGTTTGAGGAATGCTTCTTGATATTCGAAAACTCTATGTAAAAAGGCTGATACTTTATTTTCATTCCAACGAAGAACTTCATCAACATCCATCTCATAGTTATGTCACGAGAGCAAAAAAGAATAGGATCACCGTGAAGCCTAAAATGAAAACAAGCTTTGGTCAATCCTTCCATATGTTTCTGGCCCCCAAAGTCTATAACATTTTGCCGAGCAGTATGAAACAATTCTCGATGGACAATCTCAAACACCATCTCAGGAGCTGGTTATTGCGTGTCGGCAGAAAGGAAACTGAGCAAAGATTCATGGAAATGATCATGTGAACATAACGTAATTTCTTTATATTCATTTTTCCTTTTGCATAGTGTTTCAATCGTGGGTATTTTTGTTTTAGATAAAAATAAAATAAAAAATAATTTCATATTTGTATGACTGACAACGGATGAACCTGTCTCCTTTAGTACAGACTTCGGTCTAGTTAGGGAGACAGTGAACATCACTTACATTATGAAGATTGTTCACCTTTTTTATATACTTTAAGAATTGTTTATAATGTACAATATGTAAGAATGTAAATGTAAATAAATCACCGCAAAGAAAAAAAAAATTGTAATTGTGGTCATAAGATATAGTTTTTTAGAGAAATTAGCTAAATTAAAGTATATATTATGTTGAATAGATGGGTTGGTTCAAATCAATTTACATTTAGCGGCTGGTCTGATGGCGTGTGGAGTTACGTATGTTACTATAGTGTGGGTAGTCCGTAGTCGTACAGACATCAGACTGGTTCAACGTTTTCACTTTCAATCTAGACTCGCGCGGGCCGTGTGAGAAGCTAAACCTGTTTTCAAATATGTGTCTACCCGTAAAAAATATACCTGGTTACAATATGTCCATATGGTCATTTTTCATATGGTACCTACTCTTATCAATAACTAAACGTATTAGATTTAGTAATCTTTTTTACAGTGCAAAGAAAATAATCCCGAATGACTTGTGTCAATTATTAAGATAAGTATAATCGCATAATACAAACGTATCTAATCTCGCTTCGTTATCGCAAAAGAAACAAACCTATACGGTTTCTAATCCCTGTGTCATAGCGAAATTCTCGAAATCGTTATATTTACTCGACACAGCTAAGTTCTACAAAGTATTTCGTACCTGTACGATGGCGAACCTATCGGTCAAGATGCGAACTTTAAAATCACAACTGAGTGAAGTTGCCGCATATCGCCGCATCAGCGCGGGAGACACGAGTGTTTTTTTTCTTTAGTTTGACATTTGCCTCTGCGGGCGCCTGTATTGTTCGTCGTGTGTCTGCATAACCTTTATTTTAAAGTTTATTATCGCGATTTGTTGTTTATTGCAGAAACTCTAGAGTGTGCATCATTGTGACACGTTTTTAAGACAGATTCAACATATTATATTTCTATTTACTAAATTATATAATCTGTAGTAGATTTGATTTATTTTTGTACTTTTTGGCAGGTATCTATCTACCTACTCCTAAACATTATAAAGGTACATGAAATACCTACCTAGTGTTAAAACTTCGTCTTGCAGATATTTTTTTCAATTTTGGAACGCGGGTTGACTCTTTTGTTTTCGTTTCGTGTTATTTTGTTTTGACATACTTTTTTAAACAAGATCGTGACATTAATTTACCAGATAGTTGTGATCAGTGATTATTGACTTGTGAAGTTTTGTGTATTTTCATCTATAAAAGTATTCTGTATTACACTAGTAAGGAAATAACGGTGAGTTTAAACATTTCGAATACGTTGGTTTTATTTTACTATTACAAGAGTTCTTTGTTGCGCACTTGACTTGTGACTTTCTTTATTTTCAATTGTCTTTAAAATATCTTTGTAATGCACATCTTACACTGTTTCCTATTTATGGTTTATTTTATAAGTGGTTTTGTTTTAATAGTTTTCTTATGAAGAATCGTCGAAAATAAGTAGGGGTAACGTATATACCAGTATAAAGGTTTTAAATTCCGTGTTTTCTGGATATGGTTTGTTGGTATTTTGAAACTCAAGATCTTACGATGGGTCCCGAAACGTCAAAATACAGGCGGCGTTATAATAAGTAGGTAGGAGACTCCACTGAAAAAAAACCAATGCCATACCGCGATACGAGATATATCAAGATTGTGGGGTTTACATTTAAAAAAAAAAATTTATTGTAACGTAATCTGGGGATTTATCTTCGATAAAAATATTGAAACCTTCAACCCACTGAGACCCATAACAACTACCTTAAAATAACATAGAATATTAATGTTTTTTTTCCTATTCAAAAGCATTTTTTTTTAATAGAATAATAGTGGGTCCCCGAGTAAAATTTGTCACGAAAACTGCGTAAGAAAAGTTCGTAACATTTTTTATACGCTTAATTTCTCTGTTTTATTTTAAACTTTACCGGTTCCGGATACAATGCCAGGCGCCAATAAAATCTTTTTAAAATCAATTTTTTTTTGTGTGTGCCTAGTATCGATCCCGGTATCTCTCCTATATATAAAGCTGATTAATTTGTGTTAAAATTGAATGCATTCATCTATATTTTAATGTTTTATTTGATTTTATTTCACGTTTTGATTGATTCCTCGGCGGTGTAGTAGTCAGTCACGCGAGAGACAAAAAATCATATTTTTTGCGGGGCGGGGTTGGTAGTTTGTAGTTGGTACGATACTTGCGTCTGAGAAATGTAAGACGGTTTGTAAAATTATGTATTCAAATTTAAATTTTGAAAAAAGTTGTTTTCTAAAATTTCTAATATTATTCTCTAAATTATTCTCCCCAAGTAATAATGAGACATCTCCAAAAAAGGAGGTTAAATAAAACTCCGTCAAGTTGTGTACTGCAGATGGAATGGAATAACTGGTTTTTAACTATATAATTTGTATTCTTTCATTTTCGAACTAAATTGACGATGATATGAGATTTAACGAATTTATTGCCGATATCGTCGAAATTCACTGGAGAAGCTCGATAATGATTCGAAAGATGAATGTATTGTACAGGAAATTAAGGATAAATAAATGATAAATGTCGCGTCATTATTGAGGGATTATTTTTAGCACGAGTAATATGTTGGGTACTTTATGAATGGGTAGGAAGGCTAAGGCAGCTTCGCATACGTAATTAAGTAACGTGCAAATCTATGTAAAAAGTTTACAAATAAATATTTTTTATTTTATTAAAATGTATTCAGATACACGGGCGTAACGCTACCTCACTAACATCCTAAGGCTTACTAAACGTGATACTATTTTAAAAATTATAAATGATGAGTAAAAAATTAAATCTTTTTTGCAAATAGTTGACCTTTTGAATTAGTTTTCACAGTACCTACTACATAGCTCCTATGTATTCCCAGCACTTTTATTTTTTAGTATACATTGTTTCCCGAAGGAGGGACCGTGGGACCGTAGCTCTTGAAACACGTTAGTGGTTTGAACTAAGTGTTCTTTCTTATTATTTATATAATATGTTACCACAAAGTAATTTTGGAAATTTTGAAAGTGATTTTTAAAGTTGTTTACTTTTCAAAAAATGCACGTCTATAGAGGTCAATTATTCTTATGATACTGATATATACAAACAGCAGATTGAAATGTTTCCTGTTCCGATGCAATATGAACAAACAGAAAAAACGAAGATGTGTTGTGTCGTTCTGTGAATAGTAAAATATTATTAATTTCTGATGACTTCAAATTATTATTGTTATTATTTCCCAGTGTGTTGGAAAAGACAGAATGCAATAAAAGCCTATTAGTAAGTCGCTGTCGATACTGGAGAAAGATTTTAGTGAATTACTGTAACGGGATGACGGATAAAAAACTATTACTATTACTCTTAAACTTGCCCATCCGAGGCTCATCAGAAGTGTCGTTTGATCTGACGTTCGTGTGTGCTTTTTTATATAGTTTTATATCGTTAAAGGTCGCTTCGCCTTACATTCTGCATGCGAGTATTGCATTGGGGAGTGGTGCATTGTTTTCGTCAAAATTGATCAATCATCGTTATACAATATATATTATTTATCATTATATTACGCTGACATTTCTGATACGAAATGTATTATTAGATATTGATAAACCTGTCGAAATAAATACATTTTATTTTAACTTTTGTAGCTAACAAAGGGTAAAACAAATATACTGATTGTAAAAAAATCGATTTCGGGCTGAAATCTTGGGATAGAAGAACAAAAACTATTACCTTATACATAAATTAAACCTGTGCTAACAGAACAAAAGCCAGAGTAACTAAACAGCTGTTGTTGTATTTTACTAATGTTTAATCGATTCGTGGCTTTTTTCAATACAATGCAATATGTCCACCAAAAATTACTCTGAAATCGTAGATACTTGAGAATATAATAATCGATTTTAACAAATTACTGAATTAACAATTTAAATAGTTCTTCTTCTTCTTCTTTCAAATAGGCAATCCACCCTTCAAGAGTGACTTGTGCCATTAAACAAGTCTAAACATTATTTTATAGAAAGCAATACAACAATACTATAGAACAGGGAACATTGCATCACAAGTCAATACCATACATAACCAAGTGGTCATCTACACCTTTCTTATCAATACTATATTGTTTGTATGTCTATATGAGCGAGATCGTCCTTTTCCTAAGATTGTAACGATATTTTTATTATTTTTACCAGCAATTCGTAATATGGTGATAAATACAAAGTTAAACATTTGATACTGATCAAAGAGTTTGAATCGATGCGCGCCATCGTCACGTGCGAGGACAAAGCCGTCACCGTCGATCAGACAATAGGTCGACACTTGTAACGCGGCTGCCATTTGTAGGCAGAGAGGATAGAGCGCCACACTCTTCTGCCAGCTCCGGGCCTCACTTCCATTCGGTACCAGGACTCCATTGTGTACCGTCAGTCTCACCTCGGTTGACAAATTCCCGTTAGATATAATTCCATTCAAAGCGCCGTTCACTTTATTCCGTGCAGTCACCCTCCTTTCGATATCTTTCTCAACCTTTCCGTTTCTATCAAACATACTTCCCAAATACGCAAACTCGTCAACTTGTTCCAGCTGGTAATATTATCACAATATAATATATACGGGCACAGTCCAGACATATTTTTACATTGTATTATATAGTTACAAATAAAATAAATAAATAAATAATAATCAGGTCGCTTTCCTTACATACATCGTGCATTCTGCTCGTTAGTTTCTCTAATTTTCATTAATTATTCGCCATTAGTACTGCATCCAGTATACAGCATACAGTAAACACCATATAATCTGTAATAATTAATTGTTATGTATGAATAATGCGAGTGGGCATCGAGAAATATACAGTGCAATATAATACACTCGCAGGGTCAGCGGTTAGTATCAGCCCAGCCCGGAGATGCGAGATGATTATCTTACATTATCAGGTGATAACTGCTCGCGATAGTGATATTTCGTAAAAGAAATGCATATTTTAAAATGTCCTTTTACATGGTTATGTTATCTATTCGCAAAAAATCTTTATTTTTCAAGGCTACATTCTATAATCCCAAGATTTGACATCATGTTCAAAACTGACGATGACTTCGAGCGAGCTAGCCCCGCAAATGGCCCCATTGATTACTAGTGACTAGTGACCGGTGACTGATGTTTGCTTCTGGTGTGAGCCGAGCGGTTCTGCTAATTCCTCTCATTTACTGTGTGACCTACTCTGTAGCCCGCTGTGCGCGAGTGCTGCAGGTACTGTCCGCGGAGGGCCGCTTCTTCGTTACGCCACATTTAAGGAGAATCAAAGGTATATATTGAATGTACATAATGAATTTGATATTTTTTCCTGATATTTAATTTAGCGTAATTTTTTATTAAGAATATTATATATAGTATATAACTATATTTTTATCCCACTACTAGCTAAAAATCTGTAAGGATCTTCTCCGTAAGTTACTTTGAGATTAAAAAGTACCAATAAAATTGTTAAAACAATTAAATGTGTTAAGTTTGATTTATTTAAATCGAACATATAGTTGATTGTAAGGAAGTAATGGCACGTTAAATAGATAGTCAAACGTAGAAAACCCAATAAATTAAAAATATTCTTACGTATTAATGTTTTGATGTTTTCAATTATTGTAAATATACGTAATGAAAATTAAAACGATTAAAAACACACTTATTTTTAAATCGTACACGGAAACGCAACTGGAGTTTAATAAAAGCAGATGAATCGGTTAAGTTACACGTAATGAGATGTTTAAAGTTCGAAAAATGTCAAACACAATAGTTAAACTCATCAGGCAAATGTAGACACATCCACATCCAGCAACACCCGCAGCCAACTTGCAGAGGGTGTTCAGAACAGAGAGAAGTACGCACGGTTTAAAGGCGACCGAGGGCATCACTGGCTCTCGATTCCAGAGTAATCTGGTACAATTTGCCCTCGTTGCCGACAGATCCTACTGCTATTCCAAGAGTTGTATTATCTTTCTTGCACAGCGCTGTGCCTATACTCTCACCGTTTTCGCCTATATACACTACAACATATGACTTTATTCATATTGATATCTGCCAGATGATCGGAACTCTCGTGATCCACCTCATCGTGCGTTGTGAGACTGAATAATGCTGAACACGTGCAGGTTGCTCACAATTGCTCGGTCAGTTAAAAAGTCGCGATAGCAGAGTAGCCAACCGGTAAATCTTTATTCTCGCTTTAAATCCTTCATTTTTTATATTTCTTCTACGGTATTCATTTTCACAAGCCTTTATCTCACTTTGAAATCTTTTTGTACATTTCTTATCTTTAATGCACATTGAGCGTGGATTTAAACATCCACACGTTTGTGTTTTGACAATATTGTAGCAGTGAATCTATGTCAGAATCAGATAATTCCGCACTATCACAGTTATGTATGGACATGCGATGGTAGCCCTCGCTTTTTACATTCTCTGAGTACGTAAAGCGGTGAGTAGCTCCAAATATTCAACATTTGTTGATAACATTCATTACCGTTGTCATTATCAATTGTGACAGTTTCGCGCTTTTTCGTGGGCCATCAAATTATTTTTAAATTTTTTTTCATTTCATTTTAATCAACCTCAGCCTTTCTGACACACTGCTACTACTACTGCAACTTATTGACACAGATTATTCATACAAAGCTATTGTTATTTTATTTAATATAATATGTCAAATCACAAAGTGAAAAAAACTTTCAAAAGTATAGTGAACAATAAAGAAACAATGAAATTTTAATAAGCAAAGCAATCCCGTAAATTAGAAATTGTACGGAAGTTGTCGCAACATAGCGTTCTGGTTTTTTGAAATTTGATCGACATTTTCATTTTATAATTAATAAATAATTTTTTTTTTTTAGTTGTATATCGGGAATCAGCATAATTAATTTTTCAAATTATATATGTTTTTAATGATATTCATCGCAAATGTGACCTATACTGCCTAAGATTTACTATAGGCTCTCTAAATTGGTAGAAACCGCTAGGCTCTAATATCAACTTTTACATTTTGAGGAAATAGTAAGTGATTATGCGAACGATGAAGCGAGAATATTAATATTTGTATATATTATAAATGTTTATGTATCAGTATTAGCAGATTAGCAATAAAAGCATTACAACCTACACAATACGTACAGATACTGCCGTCTTAATTATTTTTGATACTCGTCATATTATCATTCGCTTATTGTGCTCGTGTTGTGGTACAACGGTACCTGCGGATAATGGATTCGAGCTTGGAAGTCAGCGGGTTATCCACCCAGCGCGCCCTCTCATGAATATGAATGGGCTCCTTTCTTCAAAAGCATCGCCTCATTTCCCCATAATAGCACATTTCTCGAATTAAAGATTTGTCCGGTCACGGACGGCATTCATCGGTGCCAGGTCCGAGAGATGTATACAATGCATGCAGCTCGACTTCATTTTATATTCCCGGTTCAGTGTTCAACTATTTCTTTGTTTGATCGTACTTTTGGCAAACTGTCTCATTTTCTTTTGTTACCGTGATCATCGTCGATACCTGAAATGAGTAATTCATTTTTTACTGGGTTTTTAGTGAACTTAGTGTCGACCTCGTGTCCCTCGGGAGCAGGAGTTTTCAGTTGAGATTTTCACTTTCAGATCAAAGCATTCCATTATGTTCGATCCGCCGAGAGTATCTCTATGTAGTAATATCTCTATTATTGACTACTAGTGAAAAGCATAATTGCGTGTCTTTGGAATTGACAAAACTAAAAAGAGCAGTGTGTGCTGTGCAGATAGATTTATTTAATTTATCGAGTCCTGTGTGAAATGCGACGAAACTAGGTAGTAGAGTAAAGTAGGTTCACTGTATTCAATTGCAATCAAATGTTTGTAATAATATATACATTTTAGTTAAATAAATCATTGTTTTCTTTTTTTTTGGATATTGCAACATAAGAAGCCGAACGTGAATTTTTACTTTTGCTTTTACTTCTACCATTGGAAAAATAATCATTTGTGAAAAGCAATAATTTCCGTTTGAACCTTTTACAATCAATTTATAAACAAAACGCGCGGTATGCATTTATTTAGAAATATTTCGAGATTCGGCGTACCAAAGAAAAAGATTAAATAAGGTTCCGCCATTATTTTTTTTGGTAATAATTACAATATATTTAGACATTCTTTTTTAAAGAAATGCTTTAAGATTGAATCGATTTTTCATAATTAAATTGACCGAAAGCACGTATTGATGTCACGGTCGAAACGAAATAAAATAATAATTTAAAATTAGCCAAAAATGATCGGAGCCCTCATTTGCGTTAATCTCAGTCATTTCGGCCGCGTTTTCAAGTAAACTAAAAAATATGTAAAGGGGAAGGAAATATTGTCCGAATTTTGCTTAACGCGTTTCAAATCGATTTTTCAATTAAATAACAAAATGTAGTGTTTTGTGGTGATTACAAATGTAAAAATATGTAAAACGGTGCCAATCATTTTGTTAATACTGAAAAATATTTTTTAGGAATATACACACATCTCGCAGGGCACTTGGCATGACAAGTAGACGTCATATAATGGGCTTTCTGCTCGTGGAGGAGTCGGGCGCGGAGATCGAATTGAACTGCGGACGCGTTCACTTTACCCATTGTGGGTAGAAATAAATAAAGAGTAAAGAGAACTGCCGCCTGTTATTACATTTGCTCCGCATACCACCTATCATAGTAAATATAACTAGCGGTTAAGCAATCGGCTGTTATTCCGGTCTGGTCTCATCGGCTATTGCCGATTGCTCGCTGCTAGGCCTCGCGGGCGCTTCACCTGTTCACGCTTCAATTGATCACCGCGCGGGTCTCGATAGAGTCTATCAGCGTCGCATCATCCTTCGAGTGCGACCGTAGAAGAAATAAGATAGAGATAAGTTTTGATTTACAACGTACACTTCATTTCGAATCGAATATCTATTTACGCACTGTTAGTACTGCGTAGGTATATAAAAGAGAAAATATTCGAGTAATTAAGCAAATACTGCATATTTCTCTTTACCTTATATGTGCTTACATTCTTTTACATATTGCATTGCACATTGGTACTTTTCTCTCTCTTTTTTTTATATTTTCACGTTTACGTGCCTTGTATGTTACGTATTCTATTTGATTGTGTTTTGCCTTCAATGAGTTATTTGGTTTTGTGAAATGTAATTTGTTTACCAATTTGCCCTAAAACAGACAGTAACAAGCTGTCTTGTAGCTGTACAATGCTCGAATGCTACGTGTGTCTAAATAAATACAATTTTAAAAATGTTAATCTAGAGATATTAAAGACCTGGCCGTTTAACGACCGCTATATAAAGTCATACGGATTCAATACGTCCTGAAAGTCTTAGAAATAGATGGGGAACTGCGATATACGCCGTATATGCGATAAGGATTGCCGACGAGTGTCGCGTGCACCGTGCGCCGTGTGCCGTGTGCCGGTGCCGTGTGCCGATAACAAAAGTAATCGTGTTCGTAACATTTTAAGACAGATGAAGAGAATATGATCGAAATAAGACTTTTTACAACTTAATACCGTGGAGTCTTTTCGTTCGTACTTTATTGAGCTTGCATCGCGCTTTACTAAATTGTATTTATAATATTATATATATACAATATAAATAAACGACCTATTTAAATTAGAATTTCAAAATTATTGGATTGTATAAATCTTGTCAATTTCCTGCGTATTGTATCTGTATAACTGTCAGATATTTAATGACGTCATAGTGACTCGTAAATTGGTTTGACGCTGTTTATACTCACCGTGTAGTGTGGAGTAGAATGCTTCAAATTGCATCTTTACAATGAGACCGGAAGAGGCCAAATTGCCCCGATACTAGTATTTAATAAACAGTCCTCAGGCTCAGGTGCTGGTCAGCTGTACCCAATATTGTGCGCGCGAACCCGTCACTATATATCGCCAATTCCGTTTCTAGAATGTTGATGAGAATAAAGTCACACACACAGTTGGATCCCGTTCTCTGTAGTCCTTCTCGTTCTGTGGGCGCAGCGTTATGTTAATATATACCTACACACCAATTTCTTTTACATTTACAATAATGATGAGAAAAAATGCTACTCGTGACTCACTGGTGTGATTATGGTTGGTATTCGATAATATCGGTGACTGATCGCAGTTTCACTACTAATGAGCACGCACTGACACATGTGTATTGCGCACAATATACAAAATAAATAAAAATACATAATTTTGAGCATATTTATTTATATTATTAAAACTTAATTTGCGTAATAAACATATTCTAACGTAGATAATTAATATATATCTAATTTAATATCATCACAAAGAGAATGAAAACGCTTAAAAATTTGAGTTTATTTTTCGGGTCAAATTCTCAGCGTTTCGGGTCAAATACGTAAAACGTTTCGGCAGAATCTATTAGATGGCGCTGATCATGAATTATAACGTCATTCCTATATGAATATTATATAAGAATGAATCACAATATTCCCAGATATTCAATCACTGATATGGAGTGTGACTCAAAGATATCAGTATTATAGTGATTGACTCACGGTTCGTACTTTTGAGCTCATCACTAATTTACAACCGTTCCGTCTTCTCTTGATGCGTGTTGCCGTGACAGCTAAGTTACCATGACGAACGTTCTAGAATGTCTATACCTACATACCTACACGATTGACGCGGATCTGTTTTCACCAAGTGTTTACTGCCCGGCCCATTCGCAGATAATGCAGGTAGGCAAAGGGTCGTTTGATTTTTCTGAGGAAATTTTTTCGGCAATTTATTATACACACTTTTAGTATTTGCTCAATACCAATACAGTGTTAATTTTATTTTCAATTAATCCACATTTTATATTTGTTTATTTATAGCTGAAACGAAGTATTACTCTAATAATATAAAAATGGTTTTAATACATTGCGAGTAGGTAGAAACATTATGTTCTGTCCTATTTGCGAAAATCGGCGAGTTATTAATTGCGTTTTTAAGAAAGTGTACGATTTCAAGTTTGTTCGAATAAAATACTACCAAATATAATGAACACGTTTTATCTTTGTGAGCTGCACGAGTACCTGCTGCCTGCTGCCTGCTGCCTGCTGTCGGGACCGTCGGTGACGAATCTCGCGGTGCGGTTTCAACTTACTGATAAGCGAGAAAGGTGCGCTTGGATGTTTCCACCGGTAGCTTAACTATATAACATTTTGTAATCACACAATTAGTATGAATATTTATTTAAGAGTTTTAATAAAAAAAATTATAATAATATTATTATTGTGTTATCTGTAATCCTAGTACTTACATTGTATATATCCTTGTATTGTTGTCTTGTCCTCGTGTGCGTGCTTCGCTCGACCATACAGTGTAGCGTGAGAGTCTGGAGCCTGGAGCCTGGCCGCGTCTCGAAAGAGCATTTCTACGTGTCTAGTGAATTAGAACTGAGCTTCACGAATCATTCATTATCGCTCGAGGTGGCTTGCGGCTAGACTGATGGCCACAGCACTAATCCTAAACGGTCCTAACACACGGTCCTTCAGCTATAGAGAAAGAGAGGTCGAAGCGAGTCGAACAATTTTCAGTTCTCGCGTACTTATATTTACCGGTTAATACGTTTAGTTTCTTTCTTCTGGAACATTTTTATTTTCTACCAGAAATTTCTTTCGCATTTTGTTATTCCATTAATTCCATAATTTTTTGAGCGGCGAATCTGGTCCGCGTATTGTGTACATTATATTATTAGTTTATTCTATAAAACCACAAAGACTGTCGGGTTAAACCCTGCAGACAGCTGTGTTGTGGCCGCAGTGCAGCCACGATCGGTGTCTCGAAATGATAAACCAAAAAAAAAAGGTTCCGTGAAAAGTGTGTGTCAACAAATAATGCTAATATATAAACGTAGATAATTTTCTATTTCTATATTTATATGATAGTGTATATTTGGATATAACCCGCATTTTTCAACATCGAGAAAACTGTGAATTACCTATCGTGGATCGCTAATGGACAATACGAAATGGTGTAGCGCGAATTGAAAAGTAAACACGTGGAGTTCATCTCGCCGCCTGTAGTCTGTACTGTAGCGCACGGTGACTTGGGGGTGCGATGGTGTTCCGATTGTTTGAGTCGAGTTGATTGCTGCTATTGGTGCAAACATACATGTTGCGAATATTGTTGCTTCTATTACATTTCTCCTTTCTATTCTATAATATTACAATCTTAATTAAAGTTGTTTAATTGGTACAACATATTTATCTAAAACGATTCAAAATTTGAACAACTATTTATTGGCACTATTGACCCGTATTCCGTATCTTTTCCGTTAGTTTTCGTTAGGTTCGCTAATTTGAAATGTAGAATTTCGTGTGATATCCCTATCGATCATTTTATCGGTCCCGTTAAACGCATACTTCGCATACGGCCGCTAAAAATCAGCTACAAATTCTCTGGAATTCGGCTGCGCGTCCTGCGCGCCGTCGCAGAAGACCGTTTTGTTTATCATCTGTCTACCTTTAATCGTGTTAACGTAAATAATTTCTCAATATGTTTACAATATTTACGTTCGTTCGACAAAAGCTTGCATTATTGATTGTGTCAGTTTCGGTCTAGAATCCTTTTGGTTAACACGCGTTTTTCAGTTTTATAAAAAATGTCGTCCAGATCTCGTCGAATAACGAAGAAACAAAATATCATGTTAGTGGAATTTATTGAAGTTAATTTCGTGGCTTTCAATGCAGTTACGGAAGTCGTAAACGAAAAATGGCAAGAGATTACCGCCGCTCTGAATAATCGGTGAAAACAGTTCAATAGTGGAAACAAGTAAGTAGGATTCGGCATATTTACAGTTTCTCTTTTATATGACACAAATATATGAATACGTCTCGCTTGCTAAACGAATATTTCAAATTTTGTCTCACTACTGACGAGTTTCATAAACATTTTCCAAATAAAATTCTGCGTTATCTACTTTCTACAATATCAAAACATTATTTTAATTATTTTCAGGCATTTGGAGAACAGAACTGAAGACCAAAGTGGAGAAAAGGGCGCGACAATTATTAATATTACCATCCACAACTGCTGAGGATAATTCTATTGCGACAGGTATATAATTTTTAATGCTTCTATTTAAAATGAATTTATCACGATTATTAAGTAAGAAAGTTTTAGTATAGTAATGATATAGTATTATAGTGAAAACGTCAAATCAAAAGGGAAAAGTAATAAAACGCATAGTACAATGAAAATAAATTTATTTAAAAAAACAGTTAAATAAAAAATATAGATGTTTTCAGATCCAAGAAGATTCCTGCTGTTGAAACAAGCAAACCATCAGAAACCATGACCAGACACCAAAGAAATAGAAAAATTTCACTAAAACATCACTGAAATTTACAAAATATAATCAAAGAGCACTCTGAACTTGTCGGAGGATTGAATCAGCGCAACTTGGTTTAGTTGGATTGGCTCGAATATTGAAATTGATTAGTGTGGCATCTGCGATCAGCAAGATGGAAATCCTACATCGTGAAACAATATATTATTTCATTATTTACAATTATTTGATTAACTACATATACATGATACTTTATTTTTAGGGATTATTGTATTTCAGCACTAGGTATTATATAATAAAAACAAGTCATTATTTATAATCTTGAAATATATGCACTTGTTATTATATCTTGTATCCTAACATTATTTGAAATGTCAAACTAAAGCGTTCATTTTGAGTTGCCCACCCACACCCACGAGCCAATCATTATTTTGAGAAATATTGTAATTTTCATTATCCTGTCTCCCATTTGTTCGGATTTTGAATCCTCCGGCGTTTCCTCAAATGAGTATCCCAAATCACTGAGCAATGTCTGTGTGCTATGGATTGCAATATATTTGTCCTCGCTTTCTCCTGGAGAACGATCCCGTTAGAAGCGATCATAGACAAGCGCGCGTGAGGAGATATATATAAAAGTGTGCTACAGAAGTATGTCATATTTAATTATTTATCATAATTTTCAATAGTTTTATTAAACTGTAATGAAGAATTGCTCTTTACTCGTACTTCTTTCTGATTAGGTTCGGAGTTAAGGCCTAGGTGGTGCGGAGGTGCCGATTCAACGCGGCTTGTAATTCTACTTCAAATATTACGGGTATTTTTTTTCCATTAAATTATTTGAATGCCTTCGATTTCAATGAACCGAGGATAAATTGGCAAAAAGACAAAAGTTTCGGGCTTCCGGTCAGCGCCGCCAGACAGGAAGTCACGCCTCCGTTCTGCCGGACGGTGGACGAACTAATTTCCTGAAAAGGAAGCAGTTTACGTGTGCGGCTCGACGACGGCAACTCGGCTGATTGGGTAAATATTGTATAAATCGTACAATACAACGCTAATCCCCGACTGGAATAATCACACTTTCATAGTAAATAATATAATGTTCAGTTTTAAAACACTTTATTATGTACATACATTAAAGTCGAATAGTTTCAGTTGCACAATATACTGTATTGTCCTCGTGGTACTCCTAATGGTGGGTAAATATATAAGCCCCCTACTTTATTGCGTTGGTATCTATCTGTGGCTACAAGTGGTACAAAATAAAATAGCTAATTATGTTGAAGCGTTGTCTCCGCAAACTATAACATTTATATGTAATCAAATTTGGATGCTTTCATAGTGTAAATACCTACCCAGCTACCTGCATACATTATGATGTCATAATGTATACAGGTGGGTAAATATATGCGTTTCTTAGTTCCCGTTGATAATTTAGATAGCCGATAATATTGAACACTATTCGTAGTAGAAAGTTTATATTTTATGTTACTTCTAATGTTGGCTGGCGGTTCTTTAACGGCGGTGAGGGTTGTCTACAAATTGTTATTTTTAGGTTAAAGGTTTACATTTTCAATAAGCTGTTCTTTACACAATTCGGAATTTTTTGATCAGTTGGAAGATAATGTATCTAACACGCGGCATCAAATGTCGTCGACAGGATTTCACGCCTATTTCAATCTAAAAATAACCGTGACATTTGACATGGCCGGTTAAGTATTAAACCCTGGCAATAATTTAACTGTTATTTATTATTATAAATGTTTTATTCGATGTATTCATTTCTGAAGTAGGATTTAGGATAGTGTTCAAGTAATTGATTTGATTATTCTCTCATTAATTATGAATTAATTACAAATAACGTTAAAAAAAATTGACAAAAATGTGTAAATAAAAACTGTTATAATAATTAAAAGTTAAATTAATCCTGCCCAGGAGGTGCTGAGGGACAAAAAGTTCAGTGTTTAAGTTTCCAGTACATATTTAGATAATTAAAAAAATTATTTGAATAACGGGTCGTCGAAAAACTTGTCAAATACGATATCACATAGATCATTCAATACGATTGACGGGAAACCGCTGATAACCAATGATTATGAGGTGTTTTGTTCACTAAATCATTATGTAAATTCGTTCAAATTCAGTTATAATTGCTTTCAAATTCCAGTTAGATATTATTTTAATATGTGGGCTCTTAAATAAATACAGTTCACCCAGTCGTAGTACTGTACTAGGCGGACTGAATTGTCCTTTTTCAATTCAGTTGTACGCCGATTTACGGGTTTTTTATTGCTATCAACAATTGAAAACTAGAACTGAGATAACGCGGTATTTTAAATGTTGCCGGTTGGCTACATCGCGTGTTCCCGCTGCTGTTGCTGCTGTTATTATGCTGTCCCCTGTCCCCGACATCGAACAAATTGGCCCAAATATGGATCAAAATCTGGTTGCCTTGTTGATTGTTTGTTTTTTTATACAAATCTACAGTTTTATTCGGAGCTTGATGAAATTTTGCACACTTGACGATCATAATAAAAAGATAAAACTGTCTGTATCTGAAAAAACTACCCCCATCTCCCTAAATTAAGCATTTTCACACTGCGTAAAGTCCGGGCAACGCCGGTTACTTCAGCTAGTATTATATAATCGTGATGTCTTCAAACTTCAACGCGTCGCAAAAAGAGCACATTAACTACGTAACGAGATACCAATACGATGACAATCGGAGGAATGTTTAAACATTCATTTCAGGATCGTAATTATCACAATTGTTCAAATTATCAGTGAGACGTACGACGTACTGACCTTATATTTCTATACAGGTTCATCAATGGTATGACAGACTGCCCTCAGATTGTTGATCTGCTTGACTTTCACGCACCATTGAGGCCACCGAGACAATTCATTGTTCTATTACACTGGTAATGTCAGAACACATGCATTAGCTAACTCCGCAGTCTCCAGATTGCATTCTCTGTGGAATGAATATGCGGAGGTAGTCGACATTTTTGCTGTAAATTTAACCCTTTATAGGACTATATTATTATAATTTTTTGTGTCTCAACTGAATAGTGACGGATAAATTGTTTAACTTCACATTTTATATTTATTTTTAATGTTGATTATGAAAACACATGCTGATATTTTTTCTTTTCTTTGTGTATTGCACTTCTGACGAATTTTTTTATTACAGTGGAACCTCTCCTAACAAGCACAATTCGTTCCAGAATCTTACTCGTAATGTGAAACACTCGTTAAGCGAAATAATTTTTCCCATATAAATTAATGTAAAATACGATAATGCGTTCTGTGCCGAAAAAAATACTGTAACGTTTATTCAATGAAAATGACTTATTATTATTTATGAATTTATGATAGTAACTAATTCTTTTTTGCTAGAAAGCTATCTAGACTTTTTTTTGCCGACGCTTCAAAATTTGGTGAAAATGTGACAGCATTATGATTGAATAAATTTGTAGGGCGCATAGCCACCGCCCTATTAGGGTGATGCTTCTCAATATACGATGCAACAGTTTCCCATTTCTCTTATTGCGCCAGAAGATTGTTACTTTGCTACCTCTTCCGCCGACAAACTCTTCTCCGCAACTTCTTGCTGTGAAACACGATTCAACTCCATAAGCTCTTCGGTGGTCAGCTCTTGGCTGTGCTCTTCTACAAGTTCATCGATGTCATTATTATTAACTTCCAGTCCCTTGATATGGACCAAAGATACAATCTACAGACTCCACAGGTGCTGTCTTAAACCGCTCAAAGTCACATTCAACAATGCTCACAGGCCAAAGCTTCTTCCAAGCAGAAATGAGGTTCCTCTCGGTAGTCCCTTCCCACGCCTTGTCAATCATTTTGAGGCAAGCAACATGTGGAAGTGATCTTTCCAAAACTCTCGACGGTGAGATCGGTCCCTTCAGTCATCTCAAAACAACGCTCGAAGAGTGTTTTAGTGTAGAGTTTCTTAAAGTTAGAAATAACCTGCTGGTCCACAGGCTGGAGTGACGGAGTGTTGTTGGGAGGCAGAAGCGCACCACTCGTTATTCGAAATGTCGCTCGTTAAGGGAGCCGTTTTTAAAAAATTTGTTTTGCTCGTTATGCAAATTGTTCGTTATGAGAGGTTCCACTGTATTTTACAAATTTCGTTAATGCCTGAATAGGGCGTGTATAATAATAAATAAATAAAAAAATATCAGTGCACTTATTATTTTGAATGACAATTTCTGTAATCTGCTTAAAAAACAAAATAAATGCAACGCCTTCTTTTAAAAGTAGGCTAGTTTCCATACTAGCGGTCCAATAGCAATTCGATTCGACGAATAACAGCGTTGACTGCTTTTGTTCCAATCTTAATATAAATGGCGGCGAGCAAAAACAACTTTAACTTCGCAGCTAACACCGATTTAGAATAATCAATTTACATAAAAAAGACCTGAGTTTTATAGTTAATAAATCTATTTTCTTGGAAAAATTTTGATTAATTGAAAAATATGGATCAAACAATATGACATCTTGTCTTATTTTTTGACATTTAAATGGAAATATAAAAGCAACATATCTGATGATGGAAATTCTATGAGCTGAAAATTGTCTCGTGGAGTTCCAGATAGAATAAGTTTTGCAAATTTCACAGCACCAGAGCGTAACGTTCAGAAGTTTTTGCTGCTATATATATTTGGATTTGCCGCTTTATAATTAAAATGACGTGTTTACGTTATCCTTTATGCTGTTCAAATATAGTGTTTTGCGTGGATCGGTATCTTCGATCGATGGGGTGTTTTATTAATTAATACTGATGATTATCGGCATTCGGAAAAAGCCTCTTGAACAATTGTTTTTAAATAAAGCTATTCAAATGTATTTAAAAAGACTGGTCAAATTGTTGCAAACATAGCGAGTGCCTATTAGACTGGTCATTTTTTCGAATTTAGAAAATATCTAATTTAAGTCAACGACTTTTGGAGATACTAGGCTAGAACATAGGTTTCATTACGCAATCGCCTCACAGAGGGAGGGGCACCGACATGCTATCGGACTACTACTGCACACTTGCAGCGTAATAACATAGTAATCTTGAGTGTTGTCAACACAGATTCTAACGTAGGAGGTGCCTTATTCTGGCTCCGCTGAAGGAGCGCGCCACTCCCGGTCAGGTCATGTTCGTGTCTAACCGCAGTCGCCGTCACCGGTGCAGCTCTCCGCCTAATGACGTCACGGCACTTGGCACCTCTCCACTCTCTGCGCGGGTACTCCGTCAGCTGGCAGCTGGCAGTACCGAGTCTCGAGAGACAATACCTCGCTGCGCGACATTCAACAACGGTTTCCCTGCAAAACTGCAAATATATTCCTATGGCTCCCGCATTGTTTACCAGTCTTAATAATTAATCATTGACTAAATCACCGCCATACTCTTCTGTACTGGCTTTTGTATTAATCCCGGGAAGATTACGCTTACAAGACGAGAATGATTCACTTAGCAATTTTCTGACGCCTCCAAATATCACTATGTTTAGTCTTAATCGGCCTTTCACGTTCGCAGCGTTTTATGTGCGACATCTATTGTTGAAACATGAAACATGAAACATGATAATGCATCTACTTTATGGACTATTAGGATAATGCCATCGCCATTACTCTGTACCTAGTACCATTACCTAATGATACCTGAGAGAAAACAATAGTACGAGTCTAAATGGCGGACATGTTTAATGCGAGTGACATCGGAAGACGCACACCTCGCTCCTTTTAATTAGTAGGTAGTTAAATGAGTTATTTGCTTTGGAAATATTTTTTGTTTTATTGAAATTTTATGAATAGTGTTTTATCGAATTTGAATGCTAAGATTTTATGTACCTTTTTACGACGTGTTTTTGTATATATGTATTATATTAATGTTGATTGATTTTATTACCGTAAAAATTATATTTTCAAATTTCCACAGATTAGTTAGTAGGTACGTGCTTTCTGATATTTTAGTATGGTAATTAAATTATTATTGAACAAATGGGAAGTAGGTACCTACTTAGATCGAATTCGTAAAGCTCAGCTCACCAGCTCTTATGAAAGTAAACGAAAGCCGGGCAACCCCAAAAGGTATCTTATTTCGAAATGAGTTTTTCTGATTGATTTTCCCAAATTCGTAAATTATTTTCGTACCCTTCAATATCTTCTAATTGAATATTTCATATCAAAATCCATCTTCCGAACACAAACCTTTATTTGTTTTGCCTTTTCTAGTATAATATGTTTTAGTATCTCGTCTCTCAAAATAAATATTAAAAAACTTCACTCGGTGAATTCACTCACATTATCATTCATTACAAATATCGATTCAATTTTCTATTTTATAAAATACGAGAACATCTTTTAATTTTTGGCGGTCACTAAATAAATTCAAATCTTTGTCGAGCTCGATCAAATTTAATAGTGCAATATTTTTTCTTACACGGCTATGTGATCAACATTAATTTTGCCGCGAAACTTTGAAGCGTTCTTAACGTTCAAACCGAGCAAGTATACTCGTACGAGTATATACCGAGATACGTAATTAAACTGAGAACTGGGAAATGGGCTACAAGTGAAGAAATACCAAACAGAGAAAAAGAAAGACTAATGAAAATCGAACAGGAAAATGGATCGGACACAAAATCGGTTCCTAAATAATCTAATATAAGAAAATAAAGAAAGACGATAAGGAGTAAGGCCAAAACAGAAATGATAACTGAGAGAAACATAACTTACCTACTACCGAGAACTGTCAGCTGCGAAAAATATCACAAAAATAGGAAGGAAAATGTTTCAAAATGTTTAAAATAATAATAGCCCAATCTGTGTCACCTTACGCTGTATCTGAGCGAAATCTTCAATAAAAAGATAATAATTTAACTGATTTCAAAAAATTTAATATAATAAGTTTTAAATAATGTAATTCTTCTTATACGTGAAACTTGATTCAGTCATGAAATAATTAAGAATATTGTCATGTTTTTATGACCATTCTATATGATCTATCTGGCCAACGTGATTTGACATGACATGACATTACATTACACGGTAACGTAAGGTAATTAATATGAATATAATAATGCGGGGAAATCTTGAGGGGTATTTCACGATATACGTATGTAACACTTTTTCTCCGCTGTCATTCTATCGGTGTGGTGTGTGGTGATGGATATAATTCAATCCATCACGTAGAAAATAATATATTCTGTTTGTCGATATACATGGAAAATATCAGTTATCACGACTAATGTATGTATTAAGACGGATTATCTTTTTTTTTCTTTGAAAGCTCAAAAATTCATTACACTTTCTCTATTATCCGTCGAATAGATGAAATATTTTACATTAAGTTTAACTGACGTTATGTATAGAACTAATCTCGACCCGAAAGTGGTAGAATTTGTCCCAGTATTATTATTTGTCTACTAGCTTTAGTGAACCAAATAAATAATCCTAGCTTATTGGGTATCGGCTTTCGGCAACCAATTTAATTAGGATACAGTAGGGGGGGCTTATTCGGAAACTCCCTCGAGGATTCCCAGCCCTACTGGTACCCGAGTACCTCGAAAACGTTGTTGATCGATAACTAAATTAATGTTATCCTAAAGATACCTCCGTGCGAAGCGAAGACCTTCAATTTTATCTTAAGCCTAGATAACTAGTAGAGGTACGTATAATACAATATAATAGTAAAATCAGTATTTCCATACGGTATTATATGAGAGAGTATTTAATAACCTATGTAATATCGTACCAGTAGAAAATTTGTTCCGATAGACATCATCGGCCGTCTTTTACGATTCCGGGTCCTCGGGTGACTGAAGAGTCCAATCCTGGATGTGCTACTTTGTATATCTAATTACTGAGCAGGTGTACTACTTTGTATACCTATAACATTATTATTAATATATTAAGTTCAGTCATCGTTGTGTGCGAACATCGTTCTCATGCTGCTGTTGTCTTTGCGAAGTTAACATTTATGAATATAGTATAAATAAAGTTTGACAGCCGACCTTCTACTTTACTTTGCATGTATTTTTACGAATCCTTAAACATGAGTGACGAATAAGAGCATTTTCGCCATATTATATATTATCACCATATTTTTGGTGAGGTGTCTTGCAAAAACAACAAATAATTTATGATGTGTGCGGCAATGGCGCGTGCCACTTATTTTCGGTGATTTTACCTTGAAGCCAAATAACGCAGTGGCTGCTCAATCGAATTTGTCGAACACGAATTTAAAGGTGATAATCGAAAATCCACGATTATCAACTCGCGAGACAGCCGTGAAGATGAATTCTGACGAAGATGAAGAACTGTTACAGCTAATGTTGCCGTTCCTTATTCATTGTACTAATTCATATTGTTTTGAAAGTTATAAATATATAGGGTCTCGACATTTCCCAGAACGGGGTTTTAAATATTTATGGAAGTGCGCCACGCATTCGGGTACCGTATCACAGCGTCCGGAAATTATGTCCCACATAAATATTAAACGAAATAAATTCCTAATTCATTAAAAACTAAATGTTTATTACTATGATAAGATGCTCAGAACCAACGCAAAATAACTAAAAATACGATAAATGTGTTCCGCGATTGGATTAAGAAATGTTCTGCATTAGTTTTTGATTTTATCGATATTTTTCTAATATCTCTTTGTCCGCGGGATAATGTATTCCGAAGTTAATATTTAATGCGATAACAAACGGTTGCGAAATGTATTATTAATTTTATCCGCCGGGTAACGCTGTCATAAGTAATGTAAATTGTGGAGAACGAATTAATGTTAATGATTTATATATGAATTCAAAATATTTAAACTAGTGGAAGTTATTTAAACTTGATGGTAGAACTAAAGTTTAGACGTGTCTGGTTTCAAACAGAACACTTTTTGTGCACGGTGCCGGTGCCGGTGCCGGTGCCGGTGCCGCGGCGGAAATCATTTAGTTATGAATACGGACGCTACTCGAGGTGCTCTTTTTAATTAATGTTTGTGAAACCAGTTCGCTTTACGTGTATCTATGCGATTTATAAAATTTCATGTGCATAATGTGTGTTGCCTTCCTTTCCACTTAACTAGAAACTAAATATCGGAAGCATTTTTCACTTTCGATACTTTACAATGTAACAATCATACATTTATATTTATTAATTCTAGTCATATGACGTTTAGATATTGAAGTTAAATAGAATGGCTGGTTTTAACAAGTAGCAAGCTGTACTGTATTAAATTTCATATGTAAAACTTTTATCTGTTTAAAACAGGATGTCATTAGATCACGCTGATTTTTTCATTTAATTTAAATTGACTTAAATTACCGAGTACGTACATTAGGTATCTAATCTTATCGCCGATGTTTTGTAAACACGCTATTGAAATGTAAAGTAACACGTTTTAAACTTTATTTTATACATACGTGTTTGATTATACGAATCCCGCTGTCGTATGTAAAAAATAACATTTTATGTATTATTATTATAAATATTGAAGTTATCGTTTTATCCTGAATAGTTTCAGAGTTATTTCTCGGTAGGTAAGGCGTGTATCCAAGTAGTTTGCTTTACCTCGTATTCGAGTATCATTTAAAAAAATAAGATTTTTATTTGATTTGATACAGCCAAGGAACAATATATATTACAAAAGTTTAAAACCACTTATTTTCATACGCATATTAAAGAGTGTCGCAACAAGAGCGGAAATTTTAAATTTGGCGCCACATTTCGATGGTAGACCATCCGCCATTATTAAAAATGGATTCGCTAGTCGCCACAACGACGCTTTCTTATTGTTAAACATTATTTTAAAAATTGGGAAAGATTGACTGCCACGATTCTCAAATTGCGTCCAATTTTTCGTAATTAAAATGTTCCAAGTGCATCAACTTGTTCGCCTTTTTTTATATACTTTTTGTATAAGTATAAATGTATTTTTGTATATTTGTATGAGGATGTTTATAATACGTAAAAATGTTATGTTTCTCAATAAAAAAAAACTGTGAAGAGAATAATCGAGACTGGGTCGATTACTGACGTCAGATCATCGACACGTGTTCGTCCAAGTCGTTCGGCGGAAAACATCACGGCTGGTTCGCCAGAATGCGGCCGAAAGTCTGGGGACGTGTCTTGCACCGTCATATCTAAAACGTGTCATTAGTTGAACAATATTTTTCAACAAGGCTCCTCGTGTCGGGGTAGCCAGAGATTGCGATGTGGATGCTGACGGGAATTCTCCGCGTTACATTTCCCAACAAATTATCTACCGACAAGGCTGCGCATGGAAACTGTGCCAATGGCGAATTTACACTTATAAATAGTGTCTCTCTCAGAAACGATCTTAGGATATGTTTGAAGTACTTACGAGCATCTTAAATCTACTCGCAAAATTAAACATTGCGGAAAAGGAAATGAAAAAAAGCCAGCTGAAGACGCTAATAATACGGTGGATGTAGATTAAAAGACTGCAGATCCACCTCGTCCGAAAGGTAAATTCTGAAGTACTCGGGATAGATAGATACAGTGGCGATTATTGAGGGCGAGAGAGCGAGAGGGGATCATCGCAGCAGACCCGCGTGCATCGGGAAGACCGACACCGACACCGAGAAGAACGGGGCCTTCCGAACACTTTCCACGGGCTGCAAACGTGTGAAAAGGCGGGTTATTAGTGTCATCGTCAGCGCTGGACGTCTAGACGCGGCGCCGAGACGCTGGCCGTGTAAACAAACCCCCGCGCCTGCGCAGCGCCGCGTGCGCGGTGTGCGCGGTGTGCGCGTGCGCGACTAACGTCACAGTGGGCACACTCGGGCGCGGAGAGCCACCGGGCGGCGCGCTAGATCCGCGACAAACCAGACTGACGATAAAAGTTGAGTTATATTTGGGCGCGGGCACGAAGCCGAGCATTGCTGCGAAGTGTCCCATCCGCGCGGACGTTCTACGGCCGCCGCCGCCTCCGCTTCGAGCGATATTTTGACGTTTGAACGCCCCCCCCGACGGGAAAATATTTAAAGTTAGTAAAACCCCTCAGAAAATATGAATAGAAATAATATTAATTCGTTTATCTGCCATACGAAGTGCTCGTTTTGTCAGAATTTCCGATTTACGTAATTTTCGATTGAGGTTATGTTGATTATCTCACCTGTCAACGCGTGGATGTGTTGTGGTACCGTGCGTTATCTAGTGCAGTGAGAATCTCTCGGAGAGGCTTTAAAGTTGCTTTTTAATCCATCGAATGATTATACAAGTCGGGATTTAAATGAACTGTCATTTAGATTATGGCTTTATAATGAACATTTGTCGGTAAGTCATAGTTATGTTGATAAGTTTATGTTGCGCTGAATGCAGGCCGGTGGAGATAACATTACGGTCGGAATGTGGAGACGCGAGATGTCAATGGAGGTCGCCTCTTTGCGGTTTCCTCCCGAGACACGAACACATTAAATCGAGCAATTTGAAAACGCCCGCGAAATGCATTAGTGAAACAATTACCGGCATTGGCTTGGCTGCATAATGTGATGTCATTAATTACCGTCCCTACTTACTTTCTTATCTATCACTTTAAAAAAATACAATCTTAAATAAACTAGAGCCACAAAGCGTTTTTGCTAGACGTCTGCCAGGTTCATTATTTCAATTAACATGTTAAATTAATAAAAACTAATAAACCAATAATATGAGTATACAATGACGAAAAGCAAATAACTTACCATTAATTTATTGTTCAGCGTGGGAACGATAAATTCCAGTGTCTTTAATTCATGCTTGCTGGTAATTTTAAGAATTATTGTTAATCCGAATTAATAGCACGTCTGCGTTTCTTCCATGTGTTATTGTGATTTAATTTTATTAACTGTAATAATTGATATTATAATACCTTAACTGCATTGGAGCGCACTAAGCGTGGGGGACTAACGCACTCTTCCACCGCTCTCTGTCTTGTCTCTGCCTGGAAAAGTTAATTTCCGTTCCTGAAACATAGTTATTTTTTACTGTTATTCTTATTAATAAATTAGTAAGTTAAGGGTAATTTTTTTCTTTAAATAATACCTCGTTTAAAATGTATTGAAATATACATTAGGTCCGCTTTAAATAGCGACGTGTCTACAACTTACAACTTCATGTCTGTGCAAGCGAAGACGTGTATTCACTATTCAGTAACCGCGTGGCGGGAGAAACATTCCGTATTGCGTTCGGCTGGTATACGTTTGGGGCAGATTTTGTAAAAGTTTTGCGAAACACGTGCACGGATTTATTTGTCATTTCTAAGTTCTTCGGATCTATGAGTTTATTGTTCGTGGACCTACATAGTAAATACATAACGTATCTCATAAATATGTAATTTATATTTGATTGGCAGAAATTATAATCATGCACAGGGGGAGTGCATCGGGTGTGCAGACACGAGTGCATCGCCGTGACTTTTAATATCCTTCAGAGACAATTTTTAGGGAATTTCAGGTTTTGGATGTAAGACATATGTGCTGAATAAACTAACTAGCTCTCATAGGAAAATCAGCGATCCATCTGTGAGGACTGAAATATATTATCCTACAAGAGCAAATAATCTTAAAATCGTTCCAACAATAAAAACTACTTTGGGTCAAAGATTATTCACCTTTCAAGCTCCCAGAATATTTAAACAAATTGGAAATAATATTAGAACTTTATGCGATATTAAGGCTTTTAAACGGGATGTTTCCAATTGGTTGCTGAAATTAGGTAGAGCAGATACTGAGAGTAAACTGTTTTATATTATGAAAAAATTCTTATAACTGCTTCTTATTGTATTGCATATTGGTATTTTTTTCTCTCATTTGATATATTTTCATGTTCACTTACCTTGTATGTTTCGTTTTCTATTTGACTGTGTTTTGCCTTCAATGAGGTATTTGCTTTTATGAAATGTAATTTGTTTGCCCTAAAACAGGCTTGCCTAGTTGGGCTAGGCATTTAAAAATCTGTGTAAAATATAGGTAAGAAACTTTCTTTTTTTTAGCTGTACAATGCTTATATGTGTCTAAATAAATAAAAAGTACGGAGTGTGGTGTGCGCCTCCGTTTAACTGGGCATCTGCAGATAACTAATCATCCATCTTTGTTCGCCTTTGCCCAACCGTCAAAATATGTGTTCATCGGGTGCTCATCTCGCTTGGAATGCTCGCCAAGCTTTTTAAATCAGTGGACTGTTCGCTATTTATTAAGTTAATGGAAAATATATCGCAATGCTACGTGTCGTTCGTCGTTTATTCTAAAAGCGAAAGGTTATATTTGTTTTAGTTCATCAATACCGTTGCGAAAGTAAGATGTGAACATTATTCATCAATACTCGTTCGGCCAAACCAAACCGTCTCGAGCACCACGCATTCTAACTGTCCTGCGGTTTGGCAAATATTAAAAATTGTAATGTAATAAAGTTTAGCCTCGTTTAGGTCTCGCCTTAAGTTCCTTCCTTCCTTTAGTTTTCCACTTTGAAATTTCAAGACTTCTGTGTTTTACGACGAGACTAACGGTTAGTTTATTAGTGATGCCATTCCAATGATTCTTCTTTTATTAATGCACCCTAGTATAGTGATTTCAAATTCTTCCTCTTCTTTTATTTAGTCAGTCCCACCCAAGTATGTATAGTTATTTTTCCCGATAGAATTAATCAATTGAAAATGTAGTACCAACGTGGCGTTTTAATTTTAGTAGATTTATTTATAATCTATCAAGAGGAGTTTTCCCGAAAGGAAAACTATTTGTAAAAAATGTTTATGTAATTTCTTCAGATAGGTATTTAAAATCCAAGGTTGTTGTTGTTTAAATGGATTTAGATTTTCCATATAGACTATTTGATTTTATCAAAATTATTATTTACGTACATTTTTTGCTATTGCTTAAAAATTAAATTAAACTTAAAAATTATGCAAATATGCTATTTTGCGGTTTTCTGATGTGTTTGTTTCTTAACCGATAAAAAAAGAATGGGATACAAAACTGTTTACACCAATACGCACTTTAGTATGTTAAATATTCTCAATGTTTGGAACGTTCGCATTGAATGTACATTTACCGAAATACTTTCCTGGTTTTGCTCTACTCGTGATTGTCCAAAACTAAGGAATTTTCTGTTACATTAAAACGAATTGAATTCCACAAAATCCAGATTACACTTATTATACATTTCGTGCAATTTAATGGTTTTATAACAGTACTAAGTTTGTGGTTAACAAAAAAATAACCGAATTAGTCTTTATATAAATGTATAACAAAATGTTATTTCTTATTTTTTAAATAGACTGAAAGATGATTTAATATCGCAAGTTAAATAATATCTACACATTCGATAGTTTTTGTTTCATTCCATGTTTTGTTGAATGCTTTTTAGGTACAATTTTTAGTCAACTAAAGGTGGGCCAAATTGAACGTCAAATTTAAATTTCGCTAAATTTTTTTGTTTTGCTGTTAGTAACTCTGATACTTTGACAGTTATAATCTACGATTCATCCGATTAGAAAATGCGTATAGCTTGCTCACCATTCCTACCGCCGACGTGGACCATCTTCAACTGGGCGGGTTCGTAAACAAGCAAAATCCTCGCATGAGTCGTGAGAAGCGAATGCACCCCGAAGTGATAAGAAATTGTAATCGAAAATTTTGTGAAAAGAAACAAAATCTGCAGCCAACTCGAGGTGGTTATTTGTCCGATATAATTTTTCATATTTTTCGGATTGTGCACTTTAATACTCAATAAAAATAAAATCAATGAAAACATCGTTTTGTTTTTAATTTAAATCCGGCGTTCAATTTGGGCCACCATATATTTTTTCAATTATATGATCACAATTTTTTAAATCTCTGTCTGCTCCTAGGTATTCGAATTCAAATTGACGACGTATCATTAAAGAAATTTGATAGTTTTCACTAAACAGTTTGATTCTATATCACGATACTTTTAATTTAATGCTTTTTAGATTATGATTACAATTTTTAGAATCGTCTGTTCCTCGGTATTCGAATCAAAATTAATTAGTATTATATGGAAGAAGGGAAGTGTGAAGGAATTGCAGGGTGGGATTTGCAAGTAGTAGGAATTAGGAAATTTGAAAGTTTAAACATAACATTTTTTACAATTAAAACAGATCTTTGCAGTAACATCACTACTACACAGTCTAGCTGTTTTCTCACTGTACATCGTGCACCACCGAGTGCTGTGCACAGTACTGAGCTCGAGCAGCAGCCGCAGCCGCGGCGTGTTGCCGTTACGTCATTATCTCGTACCCCAATGTGACAATAAACAAGTTGCAAATAATGTTAATTTGATTCATTTCATCTTTCTCAATTTTGGTAACACATTCGGCACTCTACATCTATTCAAGTCCCACATTAAATAATATTGGGCTCGAGTAATAATAACATTACTCGCAGTTTCAATTGGATTTTATTTTTTATATTATTATCGACAGTATTATAATGATAATAATATGTCTATGTGGACAGCATACAGCATACAGCAGACAACAGACGATATCGTATTGAGGATAAGTTCGAGGAAATTGAGACCTAGCCTGAGGAAAATATCGGTCATATTATTGTAATCATAAGTCAGGAGGATATCATCTAAGTAGGCAAAATTTGTGGCATTCTGTTCTATAATCGTATATTGTGGTCGACATTCTTCAATATAATGTAATAGTTGGATTATGAAGAGTAGGCAACGATGTACATTTAAATGTTAATTTATTTGTTGTGAAGTTGCAATATTCCCTATTGGGGAAAATAATCGAAGCCTATCAATTTTCAATACCTACATAATATATACAATACTTATGTGTATTAATTATGATAATTTGCAAGTTCTAGTCAATATACATATAGGTGTACTCGTAAGTTATCAATTATTTCAAAAGAAAACACATTACATTTATTTTTTATAAAATTCTAATTCATCATAATCACAGTGTTTTTCAGCGGCGACAAAATAAGTTTTCGGTACCACCGAACGCTTCAATATTCTGACTCAGAAATTAACGAAGATTCACTCTATTTCGGGTAGGAACATGTGTTTCCGAACATGTACTCAAATTTATAGTCGGGGTAGATACTTCGCATTACATAATGTCCCTCCTTTATCTCTCTCTCGAGGTTTTTTTAGTTTTTCTTATCAAAATGAATAATTATACATATGTGTGTGCGAGTAGAGAGAATGAATATTATTATGTGTGTGTTATGGGCGCTGTCGACTGTGTCTACTGCGTCTACTGCCGGCTGCGGGGAGTCGTCCGTGACCGCTAGGCTGCCGCATTGCGAGACAAACCGGCGCAAGGATGGCTCTCTTGCTAGTGTCTCCACACTCATCATTTTATTCTTCTACCAGCTCTTTTGCAGCTTTCTTTATGTGTCATTGTAGCGTGAGTATTATTCATATTACATTTATTGTACGGCTATTTAGTGGCTATCAATATTCGTGCCATGTGGGAGGGATTTATCCCTCGGAACCGGCTACCATGGAATGCTATTGTATACCGCTGGGTCGATTAATTATGCTATTAAGTGTTGATCGATTTTCCCCTGCAGAAGTGAGTAAATATGCAAATCGTGAAGCACCCGACTGCTCGTCAATCGTTCTCTGCAGGATCTCCTCCGGATTATACCGGAGCCTGTGGTGTTCCTCTAAAATGTAGAATTACGGATTTGACAATTTGGAGAAGAACGGTGGCATATTTTTAAAAAACGTTTCTAACTTTTGTATTTATTTATTTGGTACGGTCACTGTACTGAGACTGAGCGCACACTGAGGACAAAACAGTCTGTTTAGTGTGCAGGGTGCGCACTGGCCTACATTTTTATGCCCCTCGCCATCACGACAAAAAGTCATCGGTGTTCGCTCGCACTTATACACACAAAACGATACAAAAATGAACCACTTCGATGGCCGATGTAAATGTGAAGGACAATGTCGTGTCGTCTAATACCTTAAAAGCACAAAAACAAATTTAAAAAGGTAATCTTTCTGTACAGAGATGCAAAAAAATAATATCCTTATAAGGAGTGATCTAGGATCTACGTATCATATCTAGGATCTTATGAGCGCGAGAGTCACTTTTTTCCGATTTAAAAAATCCGCGCTGGCGGATATTAACCGATTATTAATAATTGCTCTTGTGCGCGTGCTAATCATTCAATATACAATTTCATTCAACACCATATCGAAACAAGTTAATGTCATTATTGTCGATTAGGCACCTGAGAAAATAGAAATATATTGTGTCGACCATTGAAAACTTAAAATACTTATAAAACTCTTTGTATTCAATTATCACACTTTTCTTTTATTTGATACGAGAAACTTGCATTTCAATATTACTCAAACGAGACGACATGAAGTGTTCTCTGTAGGTACAGGTACACAGGTACAAATATAAATAATGATGCTATTAACTCGCCAATATCGTGGATGATTGAGTTTCATTGTAGGAGCATACCTGAATTGAAGAAATATTTGTGCGTAAATAATACTTAGTTTTTAATGTTATATTGAAATATTATATTAAAAATGTACTGTTATATTTAAATTATTATTCTTATGTAAAAGCCCACAGGGGTCTTTATGGGAATAAATAATATATGCATGTGTGGCAGCCCTGGAGCGCCTGTAGCGTAAAGATGATGATGTAACAAGTGATCATGTCATTCGCGATAAGCGCACTCTTCGCTAAATTTGGCAAAAACAAGCTCCATTTAACCTCCCGTTGACCTCTCAAGGTGATGATAATACGCTCTCAATTGTGCCGTTGCATCGCGGTTTTGTGGTCCGTGGAGCGCCCCGACTCCGCCTTTCAAGTGTTTAATGTATAGTTTAATGCTGTACAAAATTGGTGGTCCAAGAAAGCGCGGAAGAATACTGATCTCGCGGAAGGTCGCAACATGATAGATTCATCTGGTTAGAACTTCGGCGCAGACCCCGCTACATCTTCCACATAGTCATCCGCAATATCTAGCGGCAGTTCGCAGTCGATCACGACTGCTCTCGTTGATAGACGAAGATGAAAAAACGTTGCTCATTTGAGGCAATTTTTGTAAACGGGTAGCGCGCGGTGCATTCGGTTATTTACCACACTGACTCGCAGATAGATCGTGACTGTTCTTTCTCTGTAAGGGGAGCCAGGACCGGGGACCGGGAGTTATGTGCAGATGATAGTGCGGGACCACTAACTAAGGGGAGTGGGCGGGTTGTTTCGCCCCGCTCGAACTCTCCAAACCGGATCGCCTCGAACGTGAGACCCGTAACCCCTTACCGACTCCCGCTGACTCCCGGAAGAGTCGCATCTCATCAGGTCATCGTACTGAAAATCCTGCTAACGTGTTTTCTCTTCGGAACCCACCGTATTCTTTTTATTTTGTTTTTTGTCTTTTTATTTACGTCCATGTCTTATGTTTACAACTATTGTTATACATGTTTTAAATAATATCGTACTTTGTGTTCACATGCTAAATTTTAAATAATATTATTGCTAGATGTTACGTTTTGCATAATGTTCTTGTCTACCGGGGACAGTCAACGGTTTGACAATTAATTGTTTAAAAATATCTATCCAGGCAGCTGATTACGAAGGGCCGATTTGGGGACACTCGCTGACTCGCTCATAAAACGGTACTAGAAATGCAGTGCGCCACCGTTCACTGTTTATTTAAAAATAAATACTACAGATTTATTTAGCTTTTGAAAATATAAAATCTAAATCTAGATCTATTATACACACACACACACACACGCACACATATAAGAATAAATGGAAATGAATAAATGCGATGAACAGATGGAAAAGTGTCGCAGCTCCCCCTTCCATGTACTGAGCGAAATCCTTTTCATGTCCCAATGAAAGTTGTTACCGAATAGTCGGTTACTCGACTGCAAAGACAATATTCCATAAATACCGATTTAAAATGTTATCCATCGACTTCGCTCGAAATCAATCAAATGTCTCGCATCGTTCTCACTTGAAATTAATTGTTTGTATGTGCAATGCGCGATGCGCGATGACATGACAACATAATATGATAACTTTGAGATGAAACAAAAAACGTTTCCAATTGAGTGTGATCACTAGAGCGAAGTATAATATACTCCCAATGTATGTTTACAGTTCGGTACAGACATCTCGCGCCTCTAGATCGTCATCTCGAATGGCGCGTGTGCACACGAGAAACTTGTTTGGGAGACTCGCCTCGAAAGCGCGAACCGAGATTCACCCGTCGCGTTTTGTATGCAGAGTAGAATAACGCAACTGATATATACCGACCTTTGAGAATTTGGTTCGTGCAGTTAGAAAAGCGATCAATCTTTTACTTATTCAATAGTGTTATTCGCACCCGTTGCGATTATGGAGCCGTTTGAAGTTTTGGCGTGGGAGTACTTTTACTTGTCATTCTACTATCGAGCGAATGAACACACTCGGTTTGCGTACAGTTTGTTGTTTTCGATAACTTTATCCGTTTTGTAATATTACATTGACGTACATGTACATGTAATGGCATTGTAATAGCTTCTGGAATTATCGTATCAACATTTTAAATGATAGTGACATAAAAATTCCGCAATATTAAATATTCTTTTAAAAATATACAATTACGAAATGGTCTTCAATCATTCATTATTCTTACATTGTCTGTATAATTGGTGTCTTCGTTAAATCGTTAATTAAGTGTATGGGAAATGGGTGTGCATGTGAGTCGGGGTAGTGGAGTGAGGATGGTGAATCTGACTCCAATCAGGTTTTGAGGGTTTTGATATTGACCCGAATACTCTCGTGTTCTTTGGATCGCGAAGTGTATTGTGTCGAAATATACGATATGTATGAATATGTGACAGTCGGCAGGTTACGAGCAAGACGAGAAACTATTTAGTAAAGTTACTCGTGCAAGGGTGGGAGTTACTACTGGGTGTGCGAACTGAGATCGGATTCTTTTTGTCTGTACGGCTGTACGCGGCGGGAGTTGCGCTACAAGTATACAGTTCACATTCACAAGTGTAAGATCCAGTTATTCAGGGGGGATTACCCTAGACGGATGGATTTTGACATTGCAAATGAAGGATAGAAAATCAGTCGTTATAGGAGAGATGCAAACTAATGAAACGCAGATAGTTCACAAAAAAGGTATTTATGTGAACTAAATAGTCAACAACTGTCGCCATATAATCTAAATAGTTACCCAATCACCTATTTAATTAGAATTATTTATTAAAATGCCTTGTTTAGCTATCTATGCGAATTATTCTCACTGGAGCAAATAGTATAATACAATAAATTATAATATATTTGACGAAAACCAAGAGAACATTTCCATTAGTGCGTGTTTTAACTGCATTCACAATAGTTTAGTCAGCACACTTGATCATACTTCTCATAATGACCTATACCTAGATTATAAACATTGTTAATACGTCTTGATATTTTATACTAATTTAGAAACGACAGTATTAATATTTGTGTATTACACATCATTTATTTTTCATCGGAGGAGTGATGCCAGATCGTGAACTATTCGCGCGTCTCGAATGTAAACAGTGTCAAATAATTTGAATTACGGCCTATGTTTTAATGTTCTTTGTGTTCATGGGACACTATTAAATATATTAATTAGAAAGATATACATATAAAATCAATTTTATCGAAAAATATTGTTGACTCAAACTCACAGATGGCCACGAGGTCATCTAGTTTTTGGATTTTCCTCAAAAATCCTCCTACTCTGTATCGTAGAAAAGTCAGGTACAGGTGGACCTCGGACTGAAATAATGACAGTTGACACGGTGTGGGCGAGGCTTTATGGTATTATGTCTGTTATCACGTAACAGCTATTGCTGACCTTTTTGACCGACGTTTCGAATCCCACGTAAGGTCTATCATCAAGACTGATGTGATATGTGACCGTTGATGTTGTGATTAAGTACTGGGTTACAGCACCGTGTCGAAAGCGGGGTGTGTCGTTTTTAGGTACTTAACTGGCTTGCAATACCGTGTCGAAAACGGTGTTGTGTTATTGTGTGTTCCACCTACTGTCGGATGACTCTTCGCCTCCTGTGAAGCTGGTTTGGGAGCGCAGTATACCACGAGGCTTTATACATACACGGCATTTTATATAGGAAAATATTCCTGTATAAGAAGATGTGTGAATGTAGATAAGGCGAGAATTGTGTGTCAGGAAAAAAAAGTGTGGCGCTCTATCGAAACGTCGTGATGGTAAGTTAGTTGTTAGTTTTTTCTTCATTATTTATTAATTTTCTAAAACAATCGCTTATATTTGGAAGAGTAGGGTCCAGAAATGTAAGAAGAGACACTCGGAGGTTATAAGGCAACTTTCAAGGTAGATACAATCGGAAAATTATTTTTCTTAATTAGTTCTTAGAAGATTTGTACATTGTGTAGAATAATTAAAATCAAGAACTCTCACAGTCGACCAGTGCGTTTAATTAAAGTAAAATTAGTTTACTTTCCATCAATCGTCAAAAAAATTACAAACCTCCATCTCAGTTCATCACTGTCCACATTTATCATGCCGCTACTGGCCACCAGCTACCAGCAACCGGCAACCGGCAACCGGCAACCAGCCACCAGCAGTCCGCACAATATACAGAAGCGTCAGATGACGTAGTGGCCTAATTGAGTGGATTGCAGTACCCGGTGCCCACTACTGCCCTAGTCCTCAGTCCCTAGTTAGTCACCGTGTACTGTAAGCTGCGCCGCGCCTCACACAAGTCGGGTGATATAATTACTGGTTGTTAATAATAATACGGTTGACGATTCGCAAAGGTGATTTTAAAATGGTTTTGGCAGTCCAGCAAAAATGCTTAGATCGTAGAAACAATGTGTTTGTCTGTTTTATAGACTCTGAAAAACATTCGATAGTGTTAAACACGGTAAGCTCATAGAACTCGACCCGTAGAGTTGGACTCGATAGAAAAAACATCAGATTAGTGTTACCGGAACCAAATCGCTCAAATCAAAGTCAGGCGCTTAATGCCATATGAAGTCATCATTTTGAAAGGAGTAAATAAGGATTCATCTTGTTTTGAGAGATGCAATATATGATATATAGAAAGGCATCCATTAGGGTCGGGAATGGATTGCGGTAACTATAGGGCAATTAGTCTACTGAGATCGGTTGGCAAACTATATGGAAGAATTTTAATAGAAAGAGAAATAACGTGATAGATCAGATCTTTTCTCTGCGAGTGATGACGGAAAACTTTGCCTTTGTAGATCTGCAAAAAGAGTATGGCGGATAGATAGATAAATACGAGAAAGGTTATGGAAGGTACACTCTGATTACAGGGTGAATAGTAAACTAAGCAATCGGCATCCCTATACGAAGAAAGTTCTGCGTGTGTAAGAATCAATGGATCATTCACACCGCGGTTTGACATTACAAAGAGTGTCAAGCAGGGTTGTGTAATGTCTCCACGGCAGTTCAATTTGTATACGGATAATTGTGTGAAAAGAACTGGAATGTATGAATGTAGGAGCGAAAATGGGGGATTTGATTGTATGCTGTTGTACGCCGATGATGCAGTATTAATGGCGAATAATTATAACTCTGTAATAATAATAAACACCGTACAAAATACTTGTAGGTGATGAATGTTTAGAACAAGTAGAAGAGTTTGTATATTTGGGAAGTATTATATGTTTGATACAAACGCAAAGGCTGATAATGATATCGAAAGGAGGGTGACGTGACTGCAGGGAACAAAGTGAACGGCACTTTGAATGAAATAATATTTAATGAGAACTCGTCAATTGAGCCAAGCCTAGCGTTACACGCTGGAGTCCTGGTACCGACACTGATGTATGGAAGTGAGACCTGAAGCTGGCAGAAGAGGAACGAAAGTAGACTGAATGCAGTAGAAATTAGATCATTTAGGTGTATATGTGGCAGATCTATTTATTACAGAGTAAAGAATAAAGAAATAAGGAAAGAATGTAATGCTGATCTTAGTATAGCGAGTACAATTAAGAAAGGATCACTTAGGTGGTTTGGTCATATGGATGAATAAAGAGAGAATGGTAAGAAAGATATGACGCAAGTGTTAATGATACCAGGAATAAGAAGACGTCCATGGAAGACTTGGTACGACCGGGTATACCAGATACTGGAGGATGGTCCTGTTATGAGAAGATGTATGAATGTGGATGAGGCGAAAATTGTGTATTAGGACAGAAGAGTATGACGCTCTATACTCTCTGCCTACCTATGCGGGAAATAGCGTGATGGTAAGTTTAGTTACATTTGTATAAACAACCTTCATTACGCCGATGACACAATATTGTTAGCCGACACTATTGCAGACCTTCAATTTCTACTAAATGAGTGAATGAGATCAGTAAAGCCTATGGACGGCTATGGACGGAAAAGGAACATTCACAATACACCGTTCATCGTAATCAATAGATAAAAGGTCGAGAATGTTCTCATGTGAATAAAAAGGGTTCGATAGATGAGTTTCTGAATGGTAAACAAGCGCTTCACTCGCTATGCGAAATGTCGCTCGATAAGGAAATCTTTTTTTTAAAATTTGTTTTGCTCGTTATGCAAATTGGTCGTAATGAGAGGTTCCACTGTATTATATGACGTTCCACTGTATTATATTTGCGCACAATATAATTGACTAACTTGCGGGAGTCGGCAGAGAACATAGAGCGTCACACTCCTCTGTCCCGATACACAATTCTTACCTCATCCATATTCATACGTCTTCTCATGCAAGCTCTTCCAGTATATAATTGTTATAGTAATAACTTTTAACATATGTAAATAAATAGATTGACCACCGCGAGCACTATGGAATTTCCGCCTTAAAGGTGCGAACTGGACTATACGAGGTAGGTGAGAGGGAACCTGATCTTTTAGGTGAGAAATTTAATCAGGCAATCGTTAGAACTGCGGATCGTGCTCTAGGCGGGCCTAAGCCTGGAAGGATAGCGAAAACCGGGTGGTAGACCGAAACGCTCACTGGTCTTCTCAGTAGATACAGGCGCGCCTATTGTCGTTGTACGGTGGTGAGGCAGGGCTTGGTAAATACATCGGTGCAACAGTCTTACTACTGAATTACGCACGGCTAGGTCTGCATATTCTAAAGCCATACGTGGTGCCAAAAGAGACGCCTGGCGAATCTGGGTATCTGAGGTTGATAGGTCCGACCCATGGCGAGCGTATGAGGTTATAACTAATTCTGGTAAGGGTACGCCCAGACACTTATCTGGTATTTTTGTTCATAGCAGTTCTACAGTTGACCATGCCACTACTCTTACTGGGTTCTTGAATAGACTCGTGCCTCTAGATACGTGTGAAAATGACACGGACCACTTTAGACAGATGCGTTGGCAAGGACGGTCCCCGACTAGTATCACCGAATCGGAGCTTGATCACATATTTAAGGACCTTGGCCCCGTGAAGGTGCTGGGTTTGGACAGATTAAATAGCGTGCTCGCAAAGAATGTATGAAAGAATGCTGAGGCTGAAATAATTTATGTTTTAACACTTGTTTAAAACTCGATATTTTTCCTGCAGAAAGGGAAAAAGGACTCTTGTGCATAATTCCTAGAGGAAATGATAAAGCGCGGACTGACCCCGGTGCGTACCGGGCGTACCGACCTATCACGATTCTTTCAATCTTTGGCAAAGTTTTCGAGAAGTTCATTCGCAATAGGTTGAACACTTCACTTTCACCAGCGTGTGACCGACAGTTCGGTTTTGTTTCCGGAAAGTCTACTACATCGGCTATTAAATATGTTCAGGAATGGGTCCGTACACGTAATGAAAAATATGTCATCGGTGTCTTCCTGGACATCTCCGGTGCTTTTGACAATGCATCTTGGTTTAATATATTGATGCACCTAAAAACCGACAGTGCCCCGTGTACCTTTTTAAGATCATTGAGAAGTGCGGAGAAGTGTCAATCACACGTGAAACGAACACGGGTCGCCCCCGAGGCTCGGTACTCGGGACATAACTGCTGCCACTACCGCTCGGCTGCGAAATTGTAGCGTGCGCTGACGATGCTTCGCTTCTCGTTTCGGGATACAGCTATGAAATTACTAATAATACATGTAATATCGCCCTTCAAATGGTTTATGAATGGACCGATAGGAATAGATTTGACCTGGTCCCGCATAAAACGGTTGCCATGTTAATATTAGGTGGTGTAAGGGTGAATTTCGAAGATCAGATCAAATACCTCGGGGTATCTCACACATACAAAGGTAGTCTCGGATAAAGCAGCAGGACTCTTTGGGCGTTTACGGTGCCTCTCAATGGTTAACTGGGGACTAAAAACTCTAGCCGTGAGATTAATATTAATACAAGGCGGCATACATTGCGTAAATAACGTACGCCGCGGAGGTTTGGGCCCACAGAATGGCTGTCGGTTTTATAACGGCAGCCGCCAATAGAGGCCAGCGGATTCCTCTGATAGCCTTAACGGGAGAGTATTGAATCGTGTCCACGGCAATTCTGCCCGTTATAGCAGGTGTCCTCCCGACAGACCTGGAAATCCTGGAGACCTGGGCACGTAATCTAAAAATGGGTCAAGAAGTGACTTATCTAGGTGTCACTTTTAGACCAACGGACTAGTCCTTGAAAGATCTGGTTCTAAGAATCAGACAGTTACGCTTGGAAAGTGGCAAGAGAGGTGGGATACGGCAACGCAAGGAAGTGGACTTATTCCTTTCTTCCTAACGTCGCCGTCGAGTTGAAAGACATGATGAAACCTCCAGACCTAAATCATTTTGAATGGCAGATGATTACGGGGCATAGACAATTCCGGAGTAAACTAATTTAGACTTGTGGATGCCCCGTGGTGTACATGTGGGAGAGTGGAACAGACGCCTGAGTATATTTTGTGGAATTGTGAGATACTTAAAGATGCACGTGAACGTATGATTGGTGATTTTTTATGTAAGTAGTTAGGCCACCGTGGGTGGGTGGGTATCTCCATCTCTCTCTCTCTCCATACCTCGTGTTTTGCAACTCCGCTAGTCTGTCCGTGTAAGCGTGACTCGAACATTTTGTGTCTCGTTCACTGTCCTTCTTTTGGAAGTATTTTTGATAACTGGATCCCTGAGTGTCTGTCTGCCTTGAACTACTGCATTTTAATTTACCATCAATTTTCCATTTATATAATCTAACTATATATTTTATAGCTTTATGTTATATTGTTATATGTTTTATATTAATAAAGACAGCACTTAAGGCACGCTGGAGGGTCAAAATTTTAAATTTTGCGAAAATTGCTAATAACTACATTTAATTAATTTCTTTTCTTTTTTGTTTTATATACTGCATATACTTTAATGTGTTATTGAATTAAAGTTGCGTATTTTTATTAACTTTGATGAGTGGGACCGACAAGGGAGTCCTAGCTTCTAAACCGGTCCTGGGAAAGGGTGGACCCCCCTCGGTCGTGGTTCTTCCGCTTCCGCGGACGTCCCCTATTTCTGGTGTCATCAACACGCGTCGTGCGGCGTGTGATTGAACTAATACCTGGTCATTTTCTACTATGCGCACGGTACTGCCTACAGACGCAGAGCAGAGCAGCTCATTCCCCCCGGATGTGTCACATTACCGCCACCGCACCGCGTGTCTTCTGGCACTCCTGACACCGTCACACCTCAAACCGCACCTGGACTCCCGGGTTTTGGCTGTGAAGGTATCCGAAGCTGGACCGGTTGTGATCGTTATTAGTTTACATCGTCTCGACCCGGATGCGTAAAACAGCGAGAATACACAAGTTTTCTCGACATGTATAATCTTTAATATAATTCAGAAAGTTTGTTCGGCTCACGCTTCACGCTTGATCCTAAACACCAAACTAGGCTTTAGGCACTGGACACGCAATAGATATGCTAGGCGCTAAACACGTAGTTTCTTGTAGTTCCGGAAAAAATTGTCGGTGAAACTTTTGTACTTTTTTCTCTAGACCCTCGGGGAATTGTCCGATTAGTTACAAACTTGAAAAAAAGGTTGTCACAGTGTCAATTATTGATTCAGTTGCTGAATATTTTTGTAGACATTAATTACTAATTAGTAATTACTTGGGTAATAACACTCTCTACTCACAGCTACCAAGACACCGAGGGATAAATTGCCACCGATATTTTAGTCCTGATACACATCCCAACAATTGCTGTTGTCCATCTCGATCATTTTATTGGAAAAAGTAGTTCTAAAATAAGTTATCCCTGCCTTCGATAATGTTACAATATACGAGTGTATCGAAAATTGTCTCCGATTCGCTTTCATTTCTGCCTTTAAATCGGTTTATGTTGATACTTGTTTGTTTCGTTCGAAAATTAATTTATACTAATTTTTATTTATGTGATTTTTGATATCTGTTGTAATTTTCCAAAATTGCTAACTAAACACGGGTCAGAAAAAAGTAAACGGCATCAAAATGCTGTCCCAGTGTTAGAATTACGAATCTATGAGTACAGGAACAAGGTTTAGGCTCGATCGCTGTCTCTCGCTCTAAATATAATAAATATATAATATTTACGCATTTTTATTTACAGGCGAGTCAACTCAGGTCAGTTTAGGTATCACCGCCAAAATCAAATCTATTTGTTTACATTTATTTGAAATGTCACTCTCGATCGGGCTTCGAATAATTGAATGTGTAATGTGCAGTCTGTCACAATACAAATAGACCTAGCTGTATGTATTTATTATCGAGCCCATTCGGGTATATTACATATATTCGATTATCGGTGACGCAGCATTGAAACAATCAAACAATGCACATAAATGTGAGAGGTTTGTACCCGATTATTATTTAGATTATTTCCATGCAAAATTGAGCTTTAGATTATTACAAGGGTTTTCTCTTTTATAACACATTATTCAAACATGGTGATATCTTCAAGGTATTCAAGGTAAGGAAGAGTATTTGTACATGTTTGTACGTCGATGTCGCGGACGTTGTGAATGATGTATTGTATTATGCCTACAGCATAATAATAATGAAATAATGACAACACGTATCTATTTTTATGATTCATTTCAACTAATATGTCGGTCAAGTACGACGTTGGTTATTACGAGGGGCAAGTAAAAAATAAGGTTCCTACATTTTTTTCAGGTATAAGGTATTTTTTATTGCAATAAATAAGTAAACCATCTGAAAGCTTGTACTTTATTCTATTTTTCTACATAGTCTCCTGATTTTTCTATGCATTTTTCCTGACGAGTTATCCACTTCTGAAAACCCGCTTCGAAGAATTCCGCCGCTAGGCCGCCGATGAACTTGGTGACCGCTTCTTTCACCTCTTCATCTGTATTGAAGCGTTGTCCACCCAAGTGTTGCTTCAATTTCGGAAACAAGTGGAAGTCGCTGGGAGCAAGATCAGGGCTGTAGGGGGCATGGTCAAGCAATTTCCAGCCGAATTTGTCCAGTAGGGCGGTGGTCTGTCGAGAGACATGCGGGCGAGCGTTGTCGTGGTGCAGCCTAACGCCCTTGGTCAGCCTTCTCTCCGGCGATTTTGGATGGCTCTTTTGAGTTTTGTCAATGTCTCGCAGTACCTGTCCGAATTGATGGTGGTCCCTTTAGGCATAAACTCGGTCAGCAAGACGCCTTTTCGGTCCCAAAACACCGTAGCCATCACTTTCCCTGCGGAAAGCGTCTGCTTAAACTTTTTCGGCCTAGGCGATTCAGGATGGCGCCATTGTTTGGACTGTTCTTTTGTTTCTGGAGTGACGTAGTGACACCACGTTTCATCTCCCGTAATAATGGAGTCCGAGAATTCTTCGGTATTCTCGGCGCATTCTCGAAGAAACCCCTCGGCACACTTGACACGATTGTCTTTGTGGGTTTCTGAAAGCATGTGTGGGACCCACCGCGCGCACACCTTGCGATAACCAAGTTTATCGGTCAAAATGTTGTCGATGGTTTTTTCACAAACCTCAGGAACCTGGACAGCAAGCTCCCGAAGCGTTACTCTCCGATCTTCGAGGAGAATGCGCTCAATCTTCGCCACGACTTCGTCCGACACCGATGGCCTCCCACTCCTTTGCTCGTCGTGGACGTCTGTGCGTCCTTCGGAGAACTCCCTGCACCATTTGCGGACGTGTTGGACGCTGATGCAAGCTGTGCCATAAACTTCTTCTAACTGTCGATGAATTTCAACAGGTTTAAGCTTCTTCGCGTTTAAAAATCGAATCACCGAACGGATTTCACACCTGGCGGTAACGGCGATGGCGGGTTCCATAGCGGATGGCTGTCAGGCCTTTACTGAGCGTCGCAGCGTTTGCTCCCGGTAGTGGGGATGTAGTTAAGGGACCAACAATCAAGGCGGTGTTGCCGGATTTCGCCTAGCATCTCGCGTGGCGAGTGTACAGCGTAAGGAACCTTATTTTTTACTTGGCCCTCGTATGTCTTTTTTGAACTTTGACGAAACTGTTAAACAGTAATATTAGTAGTAGAATGCCGGGCCATCAAAGTTATACGAAATATTGATTCATAATCCTGGGGCAAACGGACACTCTCAACATAAAATGAGTAAAAGTTCAAGAATTATTTTTGTTAAACTGTCAATTATTATCTAGGACGATTAAAGAAAATATAAGGTTTAGTAAATAGATGTATTTCTTTAAAAAATATCTGTACAAATACTTCAAACGTATTGTTCGTTTGTCTAATGTAAGTAGTGCCAAACAGACATCTAATTTCTATCTTCAATATTACATTTTGTACACATCTGAAAAAATGTTATTTTACATTCAAATCGCATTCTTCGTGATACCAGACTTCACACTCAAGGCACTAAACCCAAAACCCAACAGTTCTCGGTTTTCTTACGAGACTTAGCTTAGCATTGCTTCTTTTTTCCATTCTGGAGTAGTTTCTTACCTTTTAGCGCAGAAATTATTTCCTCTCTCTGCAATCTTCTCCAGATGTCCAGGTAATGAACTGATTTGCTTGTATGTACTTGGAGCCATTAGCGATGTGTCAGTTGTTCTATTTCTAGTGTCCATCATTTGATCACTTTCCGAACTTTGCGGTACTTAGTGGTATTAGAAGATTTATTCATATTAGGTAAAGATGTATTGGTAACAACGTTAATAGTAGAGATGTATTTCTTGAAATATTGAATGATTTATCGGATGTTAATACACACATTTTGTTAATTTTGACACCTTTTTCTGTGAGGGTCATTGTATAATCACTCCAGTTACATCAATCAGCTGTGTTTTTCCGCTTTCGTACTATAACAAATGGGGAGTAAGTTAATCTATAACAGACGGGGAATAATTAACACGAGATAAGCTGTGTTCGTTTGCCCCTATACACGACTGAAATTATTTTTAAAATCATTTAATCGATGGAGTTAATAACATAAATTTGCCTTTCGCTAATACACTGCAATGATATAAACAACCTCAATTTCTTTCTTACGTTTAAAAAGAAATATTTATGTAAATATAGTAGTTGTGTATCGGTGCTCACCAGTAAAAAGACAGTTATTAGATAATTGTTTTTATTCGGAGCCCAACACTACTAACGTCGATAACTCACTCTCAACTAACTCACAATGACGGCGAACGTATCCTAGTAGGCTTGGCCTGTGTGAAACGTTATGGGGATGTCCGCATGCCTCTCCGTACGGTTTACCCTATAGTTTTATTGATTTGTTTTCTCAGTCTATTAATTCACTCACAATAATACAACGAAACGACATGTACCTAAATCTTCCGGTACTCGGCCTGGTACTCTGGTACTCGAACAAATTATTTTCAAAGTGGCGTACCTGCCTACCAGTTTAGGAGATATTTTTGTAGTGCAATTCCAATCATGTAGTTTTATTTTAATCATTGTCTTGGCATTTTATCTATGTGTAGTCGAGTGGTCAAAACAATTATAAAGTTAATAATTTACATTTCAGAAAATAAATAATTCATTATTTTAGATTGTTAACATTGTTTTATTTGCCACTTAATTAATTAAATACATCTATATAAAATAATAAATAATTCTCCTACTAGACTTTGGTTATTCATTATTCTTTGTAGTATTGCAAATTTCTGTTATAGAAGGTCCTCTACGTGCGAACTTTCAAAGATACGATTGTCCTTTTTCAATAATTATTTAAATATGCGTGCAGGCGGCATGCAGGACTCGGTCATGTTTGCTGTAGTCACGTGCGCTTTTATTTAACTATTGTGCGTAGTGTAGCTACATTTTGTTTATTATTTGTATTTATTCATTTATACAGTACATGCTGGATGCGTAGGCCCACTTTGTTGGATTTGCGAACATATTGAACTCTCAGAACGGTGCTCGTTCGTATGTAGAGGACTTACTGTATTCTAAAAATATTTGTTTAGGTTATGTTTCACCAGTCACTTCACTTCACTACAGTCCATATAGCATATTTCTAATGTTTAAACGTTTTACAATTCCCGGAAGCGATATTAAATTCTGTTCGGAGAATACTGAGCCTTACAAATTGGATAACAAATATCATAATGTATGTAATATATATATATATTCCGCATTTTGAATAGTTTCGTTCATTTGACCATCGAGAATATAATATGTAATAACTTTTGCAGAATAATTTATTATTGATACAATACTGGTGTAGAATATCGGTGGCGCTCGACACCTGTTGCCCGCCGCTGCTGTAGAAAGAGCCGATAGAAAGGCGAGCCGCAGTTCTGTAATACTTTGATCGTCCCGTTGATGGAGCGGTGCGCGATGCGCGATGCGCGAGGGTATCTAACTGCTCGTGTTCTCCGCGCACCACTCTCCTTTGGTGATAATCGCTCAAATAGTTTTTATTCATTTTCGCGTGGCTAGGTGGCTAGGTTGGACCATTTAAACAGTCCTTTAATAATCGACATTTTTAGTGTCAGTGAATAATCTAGTGAACCAGTCTGACTAGAGTGTTTACAAATAATGTTTCTATGTACACCGTTGTGAACTTATCTATATATAATCTATGTATCTCTTTAAAACATTCTCACCCTTTCTTCATCACTCTTCTGACCACTCGACAATAGTTGTGATCTAGGATCTACTACTGGCATCCCCCGGGCAACTGAAAGTCACGCATAACTTCTATCGGATCCACCGGGGTGTTCCCCGGGTGGTTTCACTTCCTATTTACTCAATACGGTGACGCCTAGTGACTTATGGAGCATGCGGATCTCCGCGGCATGGTCAAATTGTTCATATTTTGGTCTAAGTCTGGATACACAATTTTAATGCCATTTAAAATTTAAAAAAAACAATTTTAATACGATTTTAGAAATCCTGTGGAACTCTATTGCGTTAGTTGAGCCCAGGTATTTGAAAGCGTGTGTTTGCAAGTGCTTTGGCTCTAGTTTGCATCATCCGTTATTATTATTAGGTGTTCCGTTTTGGGTCTATTTATCTTCAGTTCAATGTCTTCTAGTCTTTATCTCAATTTGTCAAGTTCCTCGTGGATTACTGTCATCACGCAAGACTCTTTATTGAGGCCAGGTATTTAAAAGCGTGTGTTTGCAGTGCTTTGGCTTTAATTTGCATCATTCGTATTGTTATATCGGGGTATCTTTAATTCGGGTGAATATTTACACCTTTTGTTTATAAGATTCCGAACACTGCCCCTTCTGCCTGCCACCTATCATCCTACCCACACGAGTGGTGTGGTGTCTGTAACATTCTCCTTATTTTATTGTCATTAGTTCTAGTTCCATTTGGATGCAAAATACTCTCGGCATTTAGGAGTTTGAGAGCGCGATCACAAGAGACACGTAGTTCGTGAAATGTAGAAATGGTTCGCCATTTATTTTTATCGCCGTTGCGTGTGCCCGTTAACAGTGACGAGAAAAAAATGTACCCAGGTGATGGGGCGCGCTGCACGGTACGCTTTTCCACGTGTCGTTAAATTCCATTCATTTTAGCTAATTTAGTGGCAGAAAAGAGTTTCCATTTTAAACGAAAACAAAAATTATCGCCGTTGCAGCGGTATCGTCTTTAATCAGCTTTGACCTTGACCACTGAAATGTGGTCAGATATGACAAAAATCGACACGCAATACATAGATAGACCTTTCGTCATTTTACCCTGATCGTGCGTCAATACTGTATTGTATGTAGACATACCTCGGGTTGCGCTGCGTGAGGTCATGGGGCCTTCGTTTCACATTTCATTTCTCGTCTTTCATTGCATACGTGATAGAACGATATCAAATTTGAGCGTCACTCGATTTTGCAATCATGGATCATCCATTTAGCAGACGTACAGAGAAGGTCAATTCCTCTTCTTTGTATGGCATTAGGTCGGTCGTCATGTCCACTGTCCACTGTCCACTGTCCCTTTGGAAACATCCAAATCCACGAGACACGAGAACATTGCTTACGATCGGTAGCGTCTATATATCATAGATGAATAAGAAGTATCTAATCATTTCTGTTCAATTTCATTACGTTTTATTTTGTTTACGCGTGCTAATTTTCTACCATTCCTAGTTTATTTACGTAAAATAAAAGTTTATATTACATAATTAGTTTGAGTCAAATAAAAGCTTATATTATTGGAATATTTATTTAATATTCTAGTTCACGTCATTGGGTAGGCATCGTACGATATCCGCAATTAATAATGAATTGCATCAAGATTCAGTAGAGATTTGACGCGGTCAGTAGAGTGTGAGTGGTGCGTATTGAACGCTATTGATTTATTTTCCGAGCGGAAATAGCTCGCCATGAAATAATGATGATGAGGCGGCGTGGCGGCGAGGCGGCGCGCGATGACCCGAACCGTGCCATCTTCGCAGAGCGACACCACCTTTGTCTCGGGAAACAATGGTACATTGTGGATCCATCGGTCGACACTGAGATCACGTCTCGCGGGATCTCGTGCCACCGACCGTCACTGAAACACGTTGAACGTTACATTTATAATTTGACGGTGTGCGTTGTTTTTGGCTACATCTAATATGCGGATAATCTCGCCATTTAACAGGTATATACCGCTTGTCGTATCGATTGTCACGGCTGTGTGGAAAGTGGCAGATCATACCGCGGGATCAATATGTTTTGCGGACCTCTTGTTATTGCAATTAGTAATTCATTTCTTTATTATGTATGCAGTGCGATGAGTGGGTGAGGGGTTCCCGAGTTCCCGAGTTCCCGAATAGTTCAGTAACCGGGCGAGTTACGACATACTATTTCATTGGATAAAGTAACCCTAAAAGTGTCGTAGACAATTGCGTAGGGTGTAGACGTGTAACATTTATAACGTTATAATCAGTAAAACTCGATGGCCACAATAATATGCACATTTCCCGCGACGGGAAATAATAAGATGTACAATAATGAGGGTTAATAATAGTTTTCCCTAACATTAACATTTTTAACATTATTTTTCCATTACCGCCTGGCCAGCGCAGTCCGCGTGTAGGCGCGACCGTAAAATAACTTAATATCCCCCTTCTACATTAAGGTTAATTATTTAGTGCGTTACGGTCAAATACATAGAGAAGTAAAATGACAAGGATGATGTTTATAATATTGATAGTAAATAATAGTAACATAAAAAACATCATTCAGATCAGGTCTAGGCAGAAATGTAGAAACGTGCAGTGAATCATTGAAAAGCAACAGGTTAAAAGATCTCAACGCGAGACGCTATATTTTTGTTCTCTTGTATCCGTAGAAAATTGTTAATAATTTAGTAGAAGTACTAGATCATTAAGGAAGCATCGATACCTACCGCGACAATATTATTTCACGAGCGTGTAGATTGTGCGATGAGTTGAATTCATTATGAAGCTGCTAAAACTTTTGCACGACACTTCTTCTTGGAACTATTTGAATTTGTCGGTCCTAATTATTTGGTACAATTTTTGTGTGTTATATGTATATTTGTATGTATACATTTCATTATTCATGCACAATCCGTACCGCTGTAGTATTGGGAGTAAGAGCCTATCTGTAGGCACATTATAGGCCTATAGTAAACGTATGCGATGACAACTCGTAAGAGATGATTTGATGATCATATTTGGATTCTCTATCAAATTGTGAATGATCTCTACAGTATAAATATTGCTCTGACGCTTCGAACCTAGCGATGAGATGCTGCCGTTGATATGTTCATCACTCGAATGGCCCCTGGACTTGGATAAACCGAAGAAGCGGAGAGGCTCTCCATTGCAACCCTCTAACAGCTTATTAAATAGTTGAGAAAAGTAATCTATTAAGTAAACTAATATTCCTGCAAAAATTGTCCATACGCTGCAGTCGCGGGATAGGGATAGGCAGTGGCGTGCGGTAGGTATAGATTTAGATTATGCTGTTACCGATGATATTATACAATCATATATAATATATGTAATGCAATATATGTCTTTGGACAAAATAAATCCGTCGTTTATACTAACTACCCTATCATGTATTTATTTATAATTTTAGAGTACTGTTAATGTGTTTAAGTTAAGTGTTTTTAAAGTTTAAGTTTTAACGTAAAATAATACTTTCTTTCCCATATAAAAAATGTATGGACGTTTTTAAGAACACTTTCTATATCTGAACATGATTAATTTATTGTTTTAAAATACTTCACGTAATAACTAAAGGAAATAATTATTTTTATTAAAGGTTTAACGTAAGAAATTGTTTGCCAATTGCTTTTTGTTTTTCTCAAATCAAAAACCAATTCATTAACCAAATTCAAAGAACAATCGTGAAATCAACAAGTTAAAAACAGTAAGATAGTAAAATTCGCGATCAGTAAAAGAAGAAGTAGACATTTCAATGATTTGCACGCAGTTGTAACCCTTTCTAATGTTATTCTGTTAAAAATAGCATAGATAACGACTCCATACAAAACGGATCAACCGAAAGGAATTTTCAATTCAGTAAATAACCAAATACATGTCTTGAGTAATTCACCAGCTTCAAGACGGAACAGAGAATAGCACGATGCAGGGAATAAAAAAAGAGCTCCATGAGTACAGCGGTGAGTTTTTAGAACTAAGCAATTAAAGTCTCTTCTGATACACAGATGGCACTAATTACAAAATAATGTTTTCGTTAATGTTATTCCAATTTTTAAATTTATATTTGTTTCCCAGAATTTTTAGTTATGCACAGCTTTTTTGCTTGTGTGCACTGCACGCCCCTGGGGATAGGGATTAGGGAGGAGTGTATTCTAAAAAAATTGAAATATTTGTTATCTTCCGTCGAACCTTTTGAATTGAACTAAAACATTTTCTTCGGTGAATGAAATCAACATAAATTACGGCACAAAACACTCGCCAGGATCGAAGAATGTTTTATTGAATGTAATTACACGCGACAGTCGCGACGTAATATTTGAAGCCAAGACTGCTTAGGACAAGTTACATCTGAGCACTGATCACTGAGCACTGTTTTGCACGAACCCGGCGTCTCTCGCACCGTAAACGAGTCCATTTCGATTGTCACATATTTAAAAATTGGAGAATTTAATGCTGCTTTACTGCAGGTAGATAATTATTACAGTGACATTTTTTCACAGCAAATTTGTATGATATTTACAAAAAAATACCAAATTTGTTTGATATTTACAAACATAAACCAAGATCATTTATAATAATTATATCAGAGATCCTGGGCCGAGTCCTCGTGCTAATACCGAGTAAAAACATAGATGAGATATGTACCAGAAAATGTCAAAAAGTGACAAACAAAACAAAGTGCAGACGCGTTAGTGAAGAGACATTATCTATTCAATCATCACTATTTTAAAATTCAGATTCTAAAGCGGATGGACCTTTTTTTATTTTACATTTTATTATAAATAGTTTTGAAAGGAAACTTCTTTTCTGCCAATTTAGAGGTTTAAGATGTTGGGATGTTTCTTCCTAAACTTTCGACCGTCTATTCATTTTCTATTGGAATGGAATAGAATAGTCTACATTTTCATGTATCGAAATTCCCCAATTTCGATCGACACAGAATGTTTTGTTAAATCCTTTTTTATGTTGCGCTAAAAATGAAAAGGATTGTATCTTCCACGCGTCTAGTCCAGATATTTCACAGGACTCCAAGTATGCGTCGGTATTCTTGATTCTACTCATTTATCTCGATTGCAACTAATCTCTATTTTTTTTTGAAGATGCAGATTATTGGGAGGTTGATTCTCAAAATTAATTTTGGAGCCGTCAAATGAAAAAGTTACTGTACTTGCATATTTATTTCTTTAGTAGAGAGATTTGTAGTTGGTCCTTTCCTACGTACTTGGGGGTATTTGCCTAAAATTTTAGATTGAATCATAGAACGTGGAACATTTAACATTTTGTTTACTTTTGATTAGGACATCCCTCTTTTTACAGCTTCTAAAGACTCTTTCGTGTCTTCTGGATCATAATGCACGGTCTTTTTCACCCGGGAGCCATTCCACAAATAAAAATAAAATATGTTTGTAACAATGCAAGCTCCAGCATAAACAGTATTGCGATATCCAATATCTGACAAATATGTGTTGATTGAAGTGAAACTTAAAAGGAAGCAAGAGTAAATTATCCGCGAATAAAGTAAAACACCAATACCTACCGGATATTAGAATTTCATCATTTTATGATAAATAATAACATTACTTCAAAATTGTATTCAACATGTATTTAAGAATTTGTTACCGACAAAGATTCATTAAGTAGCACACAATTAAATAAATATATATTATTTCATAAAACACAGATAAAGAAAATATATAAAAATAATAAAAACATGAGATTTGACTAAAACGTGTTCGATACCATTATATTTGTTATGGTTGAATAACACAGCACCCACAGTGCAGTGAACACATTGGACGCGATGGTTTAAACAACCTCATGGACACCAGCGGATGTACCTAGCCGGCATGCAGTGACAGATGGTTAATTGTAAATATTATTTTATGGAAGAGATGTTAGTCACTGAGATCAATTAGGTCAGCCTTCGCAGCAATGTTTTAATACTTATTGCTCAGTGCTGACTGTACAAATGTAGAATGACTTTAAATAATTGATGCAGATAACTTAAAGCGCTTCAGCATAGTTTTTGTCAAACAAAATTTAAAAAAAATCTAATTTCCCAAGTGGCAAGTAAATATTAAATATTACATGTTTTAAAAAGTTTCTCATCGCGTTTTATATAAAAAGCGGCACAGATGTAGCTGCACATCTACGTATCGCGATTTTCCATGCGCAGTCTGTTAATGTCCTTTGTGTTGACTTTCTCTGTTCTTCTCAACTGAATTGTCTTTCATATTTATGAAACTTCACCAATTAATTACTACAAACACCTTTTAGTTTAAACGTTTTCGGGGCTGGTTACTTGATATGATAACACATACATGGGTACTTACTTATAAACACAAAAACATCCCTGTATTGTATAATGAAAATTGTTCAATAATTGAAAAGTATAATGAAGTAATGTAATATTCTTAGTTGTGTTATATATATTAATATAAATTAATGTATTAGACGGTTGCATTTCTTAAGCGGACCGTACACGACGAATGACTAGGCACCTTACACTATCATTCTGAATGTCATTCCGAATGATATTTTTTAGATCAAATGCCGAAATTATGAAGATTAGTAAAAAGAAAAATATGCGTTTGGCAATTATATTAACTCTATCCATATCAAGAAAAGTGAACCGTAAGATCTGGGAGAAAGAATGTCTTAAAAACGTAAAAAATACACACATTTGAACTTGCTGCGTGAGATTTCACAGACGTCGGCCGAAGGTGACTACAGAAACTATACCGTATGAACAAAACGCTTTTTGAAAAATTACTCATTCCCCACACTCACCACATTCAATTAGACAAAATACAGTATTAGATTATCTTGAACATTGCGTTTTCTTGCACGTTTCTTGGACGTTCTTACAAGCATTACTATTTCGCGAGCTTTAATGGAAACATGTCAGGCATAGAAACGTCTTCGTTCTCCAAGACAACATGAATGTAAGCCCGAATGAAAATAATGCTTTTATTTCTTTATTCATTCAAACAGTTTATATTTAAATAGTTACGTTTACATTGATTTAGTTAAATCAATAGAAGAGATTAGAGATCGCTACAACTAGCAAAATAGTTGGTAAGATCGTTAATGTCAACGTTTGCACCATCCTCCATCATTGCGAGTCGGTCGACACAAGACTGACGCGCCACACTACACGATCATTCCGACTGACAGTCTCGTCATCCTTCAGTCATCACCGTACACCGCCAGTCCGAATGTTAATCTCACTCGTGAATGTCATTCTGAATGAGCGTGTAAGGTTCGCTTTAAAGTTAACTCAGCTGTACGACGTTCTCGGTCTGACTTGGATTGCGGCGCTAAAATAGAAATGTTCGATCCGAATTGTACCAAAGTAGAGTTCCAAATATAGGTCTTCCGGAAAAGTAGCTGGGCGAGGGGAGCCGGTAAGCTGGGGAGCTAGGGAGCTAGGAGCTAGGGAGCTAGCAGCCAGCAGCCAGCGGAGAGGTGGTGGTCCATTAGGCGGTGATGAATGTGACGGCTCCAATTGATTACAGTGGAGCCGATGTTCGTGTATCGGTCCCCTGGCCACTGCCGTGGCGGATGGCGGATGGCGAACGGCAGTATTTATGGTTTCGGGAAGTTCTTCCGAGAACTTTTCTTCTAACAGCGAGACGATTTTCGTGGTAGACAGCTTTTAATTCTCCGCTACGGTCTGTCTCCGCACTTAATAACCGAGAACGCATATGTTTAGAAAAACATACTAACCGACATATTCCGATTTAACAAAAGGGCTTTGTTGTGCAAAGGTAAAGGTTTATTTGAATTTATAGGTAAAATAAAAAAATAATTGTTTCGAGTATTTTGCCATTACAGTTTATCTGCGACAGTCAAAAAAAATTTTAATAATGAAGTATAACTTTGTAAAACAAATTTTTTATTCAAGTAAGAATTGGTATTTTATTAAAACAAAACAAAATGAAGATAAATTAAAAGTTATATCATTGAAAAAAAACATTATTTTTTTCTAATAAATATCTTCAAACTTGAAAATCTCTTTAAATTAAATACAGCAATATAAGATATTATCCATACATTATAAACAGTACCATACATATTACATATAGACAATACATTATAAACAGTATCATACATATTACATATAGACAATACATTATAAACAGTACCATACATATTACATATAGACAATACATTATAAACAGTACCATACATATTACATATAGACAATACATTATAAACAGTATCATACATATTACATATAGACAATACATTATAAACAGTACCATACATATTACATATAGACAATACATTATAAACAGTACCATACATATTACATATAGACAATACATTATAAACAGTACCATACATATTACATATAGACAATACATTATAAACAGTATCATACATATTACATATAGACAATACATTATAAACAGTACCATACATATTACATATAGACAATACATTATAAACAGTACCATACATATTACATATAAATATGTCGAACATTTAAACACACCCATTGTATTAATTTATTTGCCAAGAGACATTTACAAAAAACCTATTTGCGCTGGTATTTTTATAGGAGTGTCGTTTACGATGTTGCAGCATTGCAATAACCAAACGTTTTTTTGTACGTATTGAAATTGCTTGAAATAAAACGATAGTATATTGAAACCGATACATAAAAGTTACGTAAAATATAAAATGCAAAACATCTTAAGGTGCACACTTCAATATTAATGTGAAATCGGTGAAGAGTACTATACTATACTATACTATAGTACTAATATTATATATGTAGATACACATTTTAGATTGGTTTAAAATATATGATGTTCCTAAAATTGGAATGTACTTTTCTGTCAATTATTTATGATGTACATAATATATTGAAATAACAACTATTTGACCCCTTTCTCATTTCGTCTACAACTCTTTGTAACGGTTGTCTCCCAAGACCTCAACATCTGTTCCAACTTTATGCATCCTATGACCTGTGACTGCAACTTATTTGAATCTGCTTCTTCCAGATATTTCCCCGCCTTGAGCTTGGATTCCCTCATTCACCATCGGAATAGTTTTGTCGGGAATTCTCCTAGCGGACTTCCCGATCTTAACCAGTAGGTACTCGAATTAAATTAAATTGTACAGTTGTATAGTTTATTTAACATCCTCTTCTCACTCGTATCGTACATGTCATACGTATCTAATTATATGCTACGAATATATGTATATTCACCTTGTACAGATATTCCACACGTCCGTTCGCGCCCGAGCGGCTGCATTCAGGCTGCTTTTATTATTTTGTGCCAATTCTAGGCTTCCCTTTAATAATTAATTCCCTAGTAATGTGGTGAGTTTTGGGAACCGAGTACGCTTTCTCCTCTCACCGAGTACACCATGTTAACTAAACTGCGTTGATTTTGTCCATTTTTTTATTTAGATTAGGTTATGACGAGCTAAACAGTTGCTTTAACAGTGATTGTGAGATTTGTGTTCGATTGTAACGATGATTGCTGACTAATTATTCGTGAGGTATTCTAGAATCTAATGTTGCAACAGTTAACTCAATTAATTACTCAGTTACTCATCTTTACGATCAAATACCGAGCCCGCAATCACAGTCATAATAACGGTTTTGCTCACCACTTGTGTTAGGTATAGGTATATTATTAGGGTTATAATCTCATAGGCTGTATAATTGTTCCTATCGTGTCGACAAAACTATCGTCGTGTCTTACGCGGCGCAACTCGCGCGGATTGTTGATCATCGCCGACTGTGGCGACAGTGGCGGCAGTGGCGACAGTGGCGGCAGTGGCGGCAGTGGCGGCAAGACTTCCTTCTTGTCGCCTCCACTTCTCGAACAAACAATTGTGTTTTGATACTGATTTATTTATTGATATTCTCAATAAGAACCCAGTTATTTATATTTTTACGTTGCCAATGTCGCCATTTACTTCGCTGTGGCAACAACAAAATCACACTTCCTATTTGAAATTCGTTTTCGTTCGAGTCCCGAGCGTCGAACTACCGACGTCGCGATGGGTACAGCATTTCATTATTTTCAAAGACAGACAATCGCTCTGTGTCGTCCGATGAGGTTATATTACAATCTAAATCTGTTTGGTGGCCTGCGTGGCCTGCGTGCAGTCGGTATTGTCGTCTTGTCCACTTGTTACATTTTACGCGCTCGATATCCTGTCAGCGGTCTTGGCCGTTTTAACTGATTTAGTTCTCCAATTTCTAATTTAACCTGTTTTCTCGTGTGCACCGTGTCTTTATGACCAGGTACACTTTATCCCACAGATCTCACAGAGATACTAAATACCCGTAACAATAGAATATTATCTATACACTGTCGAATGTTACGCACTGCTGGAGTTGCTAGGTACCGCAGTTTCAATTCTTGTCAACGTAACCGCACTTAATAAATTAACAAAATATACTTTTTAATACATTTTACTCTTTATTAGGACCTTCGTCAATTATGCGTGGTGCCATTACAAGTAAATTTACAGATAACATATAATATCTTAAATATAAGACTTAAATCTCATGTAGACAGTGACCTTCCTCTTGTATTTAAGGTCAAGTGTACAAAATTTCATCAAGGTCGGAATAAAACTGTAGATTTATTTAAAAAACAAACAACCCACTCACAAACACTCTGCTTTATATATATATTATAGATTAACAAATATGAGGAATATTACTAATTTTAGAAGTATTTAGTGCATGTATTAAATAGAAAAATATAAATTATTATTGTATTTAAATATCTATGAATATATATATATGTATAAATTACAGGTTACGTTAGAATTGAGAGACTTAATTTATTTATTTTTTGTAAGACCATGGGTATCTATTTTAAAACGCGCGTAGTAATAACAAATGCAGACAGTTACACTTATGATCACGCTACATGGAAAGAATATAAAGCTGATCTTAGTACTGTAAAGTTGAGAAAGGATCATCGAGGTGGTTTGATCATATGGAGCACATGAATGAGGAGAGAATGGTAAAAAGATATATGAAGCAGGTGTTGATGGTACCAAAAATAGAGGACGTCCGCGGAAGACTCGGCACGACCAGTTAAACCAGATACTGTAGGATGGTCCTGTTAGAAGCCTCAATAATAATCGACGATGTATGAGAAGATGTATGAATGTGGATGGGCCGAGAATTGTGTCAGGACAGAATGGTGTGGCGCTCTATCCTCTCTGCCTACCGCGTGATGGTAAGTTATTTACTTACATATTGTCAAATAAACTAAAATTGAACATTCATCATGTTTACGTTATTAAAATATGACTATTTTAATATTATACATTATTATTATAAAATACCAGAAAATTAAAAAATTCACATTGATTTCAGTTCATAGTAGATCAATGATCAATCACCGGCACCGGCACCGGCACCGGTGACGGTGGAGAGACTGTTAAATATTGTTTGAAAAGATTTGTAGAAGTGAATCTACATGTCACGGCTTGCTTAGTGAGTATACTTGGATGAATACGGCCGTAAAACTAATTTTGATTCATTCCGCTGAAAACTCCAATTATCCGGAATTGATCTTTTTAATGAAGGCTAATACGCTACAAGCTCGCTCGAGCAGTCGATCATGCTTGATATACTCAAATCATCTAAACCGCTATTTATTGTCTTATCTTATTATTTATATAATATGTGGCTACAAAGTAATTTTGATAATATTGAAGAAGTGATCATACTTGAGGTTCTCGACTCGGACAAACTTTCTTTGCCTGGAGAATCATCGTCCAAAATAAAGTGATGTACGTACATATGTCAAATTTCATTTTTAAAGATGTCCAGTATTTATCTATCCGACGGCAGATGTCAGTAGAGTTGAAGCTCGTCTATAACATTTCGGTGGTCTGCCATCTATTAATGAGTGAAGTAGGCTAGGTGCTCACGTTGTATGTTCCGGGGAATTGCTGTCTGCCATCTACCGTTTTACGTTGTAACTTGACGACTGAGAGGAAATTTAACTTTATAGAATTTCGCGTTTTCGCCGGTAGGGGAAAACTACTGTGACATTTGCACCATTTTGTAGTAGATTTTCCCATCAAATAATAATTGTCAGTTTTTATAATAAATATGAAACAATATTTATTACAAAATTAAATATGTTTATGTTTATTAATTTTGTTTGTTTTATTTTACTTACAAGCCGACATAAAATAATCAGTATTAATTAATTAGATAATACAGATTAACTAGTTTGATTTATATCCAAGATTTTCCAAATTCACAAGGTTTAGAAAATGTCGAATAACTTAATAGATTAAATAGTTATGAAATCTTACGTGCGAATATTTGGAAATAATTGTGTACACCTTTACAGTACACTTTTATTATCATGCCTCATGCTTCACAAAATGGTTCGAATATTAAATGATGCTATTAACACTATGCGTAAAAACAAGAAACGTATAACTGTTGCCGTTTTCTTAGACTTAAAACGCGCATTTGAGACGATAGATATAGATACATTTGCTAAGAAAACGTACCGATATCGGAATTAATGGAACAAAAATAAATGGTTCGTTAACTATTTAACCAATAGAGGACAAATACAATTTGGAGATTTATTTTCGAGTGCATAATTAATAGAAAAAAGTGTCCCGCAAGGATTAGTGTTAGGCCCTATATTATTAATTATTTATATTATTAAGGAGAACACATTCTTATTGTGCAGTTGTAATTATTCAGAACAGACGGTCTGTGATATTTTTAAAAATACAAATTAAATGTATTAATTCAATCAATGTAAATGTGTAAAATTAGTTTTATATGTATATCTTTCTAATTAATACATTTAATTTGTATTTAAAAAGATTATTTATATGAATGACTTAACAAAATGTCTTGAAAATTTCGAAATAAAAATATTTGCAGACGATACATTAATATACATAACTGGAAATAATATTGATAAATGTATATATAGAATTCAGAATAAACTAGAACTAATAGCTGTATGATTAAATAGTAATAGATTAAAATTAAACGTCTCCAAAATCAAATTAGTGATTATTGGCAAAGAAAATCATTATTATTATTTATTAAGAATAAATAATGAAGACATTTAAGATGTGAAGGAAAACAAATATTTAGGAGTAATAATCGGCAATAAACTAAAATTCGACAAATATATTTTAATGATCACAAAGAAAATGGTCAAAAATGTAGGTGTTTTAAGCAGAATCTGAAAGAAACTTAACCTAAAAACATCACAAGTTTAGTTTACGATTCCTTTTGTCACTCCGCATATAAATAATTGTACAACAGTACACATTTTGGGAATTGAAGCTGAGAAGAAAAATATTTTAATAAGAATTCAAAACAGAGCAATGAGGGCTATTTTAAGATGTAATAGATGATATACAAGAATAAGTTATATGCTAAACAACTAAAATTAATGATGGCTAAGCAAAAAAATTATATTAAATGTTCTAATGTTGATACGTAAAATTAAAAATCGATTATTGCCATCATGCACGAATTAAAATATAAAATATAATTTTGAGATCCACACTAGAATTCGGTGGGATTTTAGACTTCCACAAACAAATTTGGCAGGAAGACTAAATGGTTTATACTATAAAGGTTTCAAATTGTCGAATGCACTACACTACAGCAAATGTGAAGGAAGTCGAAGCAGAATATGTAGTATCTATGTTTAATAACTGATCATTTCGTGTGTTTATTTTATTTTGTATTTATGACTCTTAATGCTAAATGATATACGATGTGATTGCATTTTTTCTTATGTTTTATAAAGTGTATAAATAAATATTAGATGTAAGAACATTTTTACAACTAAAAAGAAATTTACATACAAAGGACGTGATTATCTCCGTTAGAGAAGTGTACCTAAGTAAATAAGAACAGGACTGTAACGTAATAATACATTATTGCCGCGATCCTCGTCATCGGTCGTAATGAATGTTGCCGTGCGTGTCTGTCGGCGGCAGACGGTGTCGGTACCTTCGCGGACTGGGATTATGTATTCGGAGCGAATCATTTTGATTGTGATGAGCGACACTCGTGTTGCGTAACTGAGCACCCGAGAAGCTGATGAGCTACTACTGTTACCACAGTAGACACTGGATATTTGGTTAAAATACAAAGTTACCGCACTACCGCACTACCGCACTCGCCGCCTCTCTATCTTCAAGAGCTTTGCGCCCTATACCGAAGATAGAATGATGTCAATCTCTCGGATCACCCTGTACTATAGCTGCAGAAAAAGTTGTTAAACCGATTTTTAATCAACACAATAAATCGAACACGTTTTTTAGGTTCTATATTTAATTTTTACAAAGAATTGGACGATCTTTTCGGCTGTCTAGGCCATTATCAACTGATAAAACACAGAACAGTGTGGTGAGCTTATATACACATGTTGTTACGGAGTTGGGTAGCATTAACAATTAATAAAAATTTAGGAAACCATATTATTATTTATAAACTCAACTGCGATGACTAATGCGGTATACATACGTCAAACGGGGAGGTCTTTTGATACACGTTTTATTGAACATAAGAGATCCATTATACACAAAAAAAAACAGAATCGTCCCAATTGGCAAAACATCTATTTCAAAACAACCATAATTTGTCTTCTAACAATATACCAATTCCGTTACAATTTTGGAATAAAAGATTAATACTCGAAATATTAGAACAATTAGAAATCAACAAAAATTGAAATAGTATTATCAATGAACAACATATGGGAAAATAAAACACTCTTGATTCTACTCATGATCAATGTAACAATTTAAGTCGACAACTTGTATTTATAACTATAATGGAGGACAAACGCGTCTCAAGTAAATTAAACGAGTAGAATAAAAAAACAAGTATTTCATTTCACAAACTTACCTCGGAAACAGTAAATATCAATGAACTAATTGATATCTGTAATTCTGGTTTATTAAATATATTTAACTCGACGTAAGTAGGTTGATGTCTATGTATATAAAAAAACCATCCATAATAATATTACGTTTCCCCATCTATTTCTATGATTTACTGGACGTCTTGGATGTAGTGTCATTAGCTAGTAAAAAAATTATTCGTGAAAGTAGCGAAAATGTCGAACGTGTTTTTATTATCTCTAGGTTAAGATTATTCAAATGTTTTCTCTTTTATATATTCAATAACAGTACGTAAATATATATTAAATTTGAAATGAAGTATACATTGTCTTTATTACAAGTAAGAAAAAAAAACACACATTGTCATCTTTTCTTCTGTCTATGGTAATGGAGAAATTGTCTATCCACGATTGTTATGTCATTTTTGTTCGTTTTGACAGCTAACATTAAAAGATAGAATAATTTGAATTACCTCGATATTTTATTTACGTGTGGTTTGTTTTGGGGAAAGCTCTATCATTGAAATATAGATTCTATTGAGACCCTCACCGCGCAGCGGTTACCGATGTTGTATCATACAATTATTGACCGCCAAAATAGACGCTCACGGGGATTAGCAGCAAGAGACGCTGACCGCGCGCGTCATAGTAGCCGCCCTCGGGGCCTAGCAGTAAGCTATGTTGTATTGTTAATCACCTAATATAATATGTAATACCCAAATTTGTGAGTAAATTAGTATATAAGCTCACCTCACCGCACTCTTGATAACGGTCATATTTATCGTGCGGATTATCAACGGAGTTCTACTAAATTAATAAGTTCGTATTAATATAATAAAATAATATTATTTTGGAACCGGCATTTGCAGGCTCTTTGGCGGGCTCTAAAGCGTGGAACTATGCCCTCTGTAATAAGGAACGGTGCATTAGAAACTTATCTAAAAACAAAACAGAATTACACAAATCTTAAATGAGATTTACCCAATTCATAATAGTAACTTAAAGTAACAGATGTGTCATTCGCAGAATTAGGCCCTAATTCCATTAGATAATAAATAACGCGGTTCCTGTTGCCTCGTGCAAGTGTGACGTCAGAACTGGATACCCAGCTCGGGTGGCCGGATTCGCCATTTTCTCTTGAGATCAGAAAATATATACAACGTATAATTATAATATACCGACATCAAGATAGATGTTTCTGCTTAATTTGAATCTGAATAGAAAGAATCTACCGTGTGGCTTGTGGCGACATATCTTGACAATTAATACTTGTACATTTTTATATTTTAATATTAGAAAATATATATTTCTTCTCTATGAGAGTAAGACTCGTGTATAGAGAAAGAGTATATACGAGAGTTTATGTTATTCATTCATCCATCCACCCTTTTCCTGAACGGGTCTAGGCTTCGATTCCGATACGAGGCTTCTCCATCTCGGTCTTCCGTTGCCACCGATACTTGTTCCCAAAGCGCATCCAGTATTTCTCACTACCTACTTACCAGGTCAGGTGTTATTTGGGTATTGATATAAATTATTAGCAAGATATAAATGGCAGTATCTAAAGTTCCAGCGCCCGCGTATCTCTCCGGATATGGCCTCGGGCTCGGCGGTTAGCGAATGAGGCATCGATTAAGAAAAAAATATCGAATCGAATTAACAATATTATTATTAAAAATGTGTGTTTTATTCTTATATCCTTTATCTATTGTAGGGAAATATAGCCAGGGCCTTGTATGCGGTTGGACATAAGTAGGATGTTCCAGGTTGTTTTTTTTAGCGTTATGCATTTAAACTTTCATTTAATTATTTTACATAAAATATTAAAATTATTTAACCTGATAATGCTGTATAATTTCAAAAAATCAAAGGTTTCCCTAATTCACTAACTTCGGTAATAATAATAAACTTTTCGATTTTAGAAAATGACCTATCTTAAAGTGTTAAAATTACCAATCTTAAAGAAGGGGGTGTCAACAAATACCCATTCGATTCATTAGAGAAAATATCAATTTGTACAGAGGATCTGGATGGGAGCGGGACTGTTGAGCGTTTTATATTATTTGGTAATTCGTACAATTCTTTTCGATTACAAGATATTTGATAACATTATTTTTTCATTTAAAGCCTCCCAAACTTTTGGGTTGATATTGGTGGTGTAAATAATTATTTTTATTTTTATTTATTATCTTTGTTTTATTAACCACTAAAATGAGTTTAAATACATCCACCGGTTTCGAAAAATATTAATATTGCTGATTTTAAAAGTGTAAATAATTGATGGAAAGATGTATTTCTATACAAAACTGATGCGGTTAATGTACAGCGTTCACGCTACGATATTAACGTCGTGAGCTCGGAACCTCGTAGATTTATCTTTTATGAATTTCGTGACATGAGCTTTCTATTTTCCGCTTGAATGCACGCGACGAGACGGGGGGTTCTCACGTTATTTAAAATTCCCATCCCTGCAATATAAATCATCCCCTCTCTCTTCCTGTCTGGCGGAGGCAGATTGGCCTAATTAGTTAATTGCCTCTTCGCCGAATCCTCATCCAGTCCTGGGCCGGAGCAGACACCCAGCAGTCGTAGTTGTGTCTACTGTTTCATTATATCGACCGGCGACGGCGTCAATTTAGACTTAGGCTACTTTTAGCTCGGCCGATAATGACTCGGTTGCTTAGCGATAATTATATTCGAATCAATGTTTCAATCTTCCTCTTCTTCAATCTCGGAAGATCCATTCATCTTGTTGGTCATATTTGTTTACCGTGGCCCGGAAAAGTTGTCAGAATTTCAGCCACGATGTTCTCATTCTTCCAGCAATCTTTCCCTGCATTATGACGTCCAGGACTTGGATATCTCATCACATGTCCGAGATATGGAAGTTTTCGGATTTTTATTATTTTAAATACTTATTTATCTTTATTCATCCGAACCGTAACATCTTCATTTGTAACTATCCATCCAACTTATTTGATACATTCTTCTGTAGATCCACATCTCAAATGCTTCAAGTCGCCTTATCATTTCTTCAGTAAGGTTCCATGCTTCCATTCCATAAAATAATATCGAGAACACATAGCATCCGACTATTCACATTCTCAATATAAGGTTGGGCTCATGACTGCGAACATCTTTTTCATGGATAAAGGTTGCATGATCTTGTTCGATGCACTATTTGAGGGAATGTGTTTTTGTAGAAATGTGGAAGGTGTTGCCCTTCAAAAGCACTTTATCATTTATAAAAATTCTATGTAAAACTAAACGCTTAAATAAATTAAAACACACACTACGTTGCTTCTAAGTTTATTTGGCGAAAATATTTGAAAGCATTATGTGACGTGCGAGACCGAAATTTTGCTCACATTCACCGGCTGCTCAACGGTGAGACATGTGAGTGTGTAGGTACTTGTCTCAGAACTTACCTACTACCATTCTTTTTCTACGTTCAGCTTATTACTTACGAAAAATATAATGTCAAACAACTTTTTACATTAAAAATGTATTAATAATTAACTATTCATTAAAAGAAGTTTGGGATGTAACAAAGATTATGTTGTCTATCAAAAAATAAATTTTGTTTACTGCGGACATACTAAAACTACATTGCTTCGACATTCAAAATGTATGGGTTAGAAAACGCGATTGACAAAATGACAAAAGATAAGATTACAGGGTTATGTATGTTACAATTACTACAAAATTCAATATAAACTATCAGCCTAAACCAAACGATGACATAAAATTATGGATTGAGCAATGTCTAGTGACATACCACTAATACTGTTATGATACCGGCATAGGTTGATTGTCGATGTGTTGTAAACTCCAATGGAGTTCGGCCACTATGAATGGCATCTCTAGTGCGTCCAAATATTCTTTCGAGGGGAGTATCGTGGCCGTCATCCATCATATCGGACATCAACGTAGGTAATCGACATCTTCCAACGGATTGTATCTCCAAGGACAGATCTCACCATGAGAACCTCATCCTGTCGCGTGTCATCGTTGTTCATTTTATTCGAATGCAAAATGAATACATAATTAGAATACCTCGACTGAAGTTCAAAGCGGGCAATTAATATCGCGGTAGCGTAGTATGTTACAATCATCTCGTCTTCTTATAAAGGAAGGGATCTCTGGTCCCGCAGTGTGATACGTAGTGTCTAGTCTTACGAACGGTATTGTATACTTGGCTATATTTGAAATATTCAGTGGAAGTGTACTGCCTGACCTATCATACACAAGAAAAAGAAAGGTATGATAATTTGCCATTTCATAGACAGTGTGGTCAGTTTATAATAAGTATCAGTACTTACGGGGCGAAACTGCTACGTTACAATTCTTATACTTTTAATTGAACTTGAACTTCATTACTAGTTAATAAGTAGAGATAGCCGTCCGCCTTTAGCATAACTAACGGTTCCCTAGCGTTTGATCCCCTAAATATATTTATATTGGTGAATAGCAGCATCCGTGAATGTTATAAATAGTGTGGGAGTAAATTTATTCAAATATTGCTCTCGTACGAAATTACATATAATTAAGAATGTTTTCATATATTTTACAATAAATCGTTATTATGTTAAATATTATTAATTTTACGAATTGTAATAAATCATTTTAAATTTATTGTTTTAACATTTTACTTCAGTTTTTAATTTTCATTATATTTGCATTTTAATATAATTAACTTAAAATATTGTGCAAATAACTATAAAACCATTATTTATTTAAATTATACGATTTAAAAAATAATTTATTTTAATTATAATATAATAATATTCATCGTGCACTTACTCGGTAACAGAATTTTAATGTTGACATTGATATCAAATTATTACGTTCACGTTAATGCATTTAAAAAAAGATATCAATATATTACTTGGGTTATTTTACTGCTAGCAGCATTTTTGTGATATTTCACATTTTTACTAAATATACGTTTCTTAGATTAGACTATTTTTCACAGCCACCACTGCCAGCGACATTGTTTGCAGACTAGTTTGTCACGCGATGCAAATGTGTGAAATGTTGCTTTAAGCGCCGACTACGACCACGGCACTGATCAATGAGCGTGCGGGTGCGGTGCCAAGCGGAGTTTTAAAATCATTATTAATTATCGCGAAAGAGTTGGCAGTCGAGTGGTCGTTCTATATTATAAAAAGTGACGCGAGCGAATGGACAGAACACAGATTAAAAGGGAATTCAACCATGATAACTTTGAAAATCACGTTAATATAATTTCAATGATTGATTTCTCTCATGTTTATTTGAGCATTAAATATAGGTTTCATTTTTTAAAATTGTCTTTGCGAAGTTTTAGAACTGACGCTTCGATCGCGCTCATCTTCTGATAACATCTAGTTACGAACATTTTGATGCTCGATACGAAAACTCTTTCGGTGATTTGTAATTTTTTTGTTTCCTTATTTATTTAAAAAAATATCGTCCAAACAGTGCGATGGTTAATGTATAATTATGGAAACAGACCGAAGCAAACGGTATGAGAGAGCGATGAGAAGCAGTATTAATGTTCAGGCCGCTCGGCTGCATATTTTCTGCTTCGCAACTTGGTGACATTTTCGTGCTAACTGTATATTGCTTTTCTAAGCGAATGCTCCCGAACACACCCGCACTATGGAGTTTTGCGCTTAAAAGAACTCTCATTTTGTCGAGGAGCGCTATTAATGATGAAGATTTGGCGATCCGCTCTTTCAATACAACGTGTCCTAATTCACTTACTTAATCGCATTAATCAGTCTCCAATTCACCTTGCAATTTCGATAACTTTGACAGAATAATACGATACACAAGTTAGACCGCTTCCGAAGTTGGAAAACACTATTACCTACCGGTCGTTGGTACACCACATCTTCAAACACCACGATATATCGTTTCTCGAGCTTTAATCGGCGTCTATGTTTTTAATCGCCAAAATAATATAGATTTGTATATAAAGATATTTTTTTAGAAGTATAGCACTTTAAAATTTAATGAGACATAAAAATTGTGGTAATGGCCATGGCATTGACTTTATTGGAAATATACTTTTATGCCATTGGCCGCGGCTGGTTCGAATAAAGCGCTGGAAGTCCCAGTTTTCGACCAGTTTTTGGAGCAGATGGGAACGTATATCGGCAATAACGCGACGAATGTTGGCTTCCAAGTCGTCTATCCTCTCTGGTTTATCGGCGTAGACTAGCGACTTCACATATCCCACAGAAAATAATCCAAAGGTGTTAAATCACACAATCTTGGAGGCCAATTCACAAGTCTATTAGGCGAAATTAGGCGCTCATCGAATGTTTTCTTCAATAAATTGATCGTGGCGCGCGGTATGTGGCATGTTGCGTCGTCTCTTTGAAACCACAGCTCCTCCACATTATTGCCATTCAATTATTCAAGTGAGTAATCACGAATCTGCCTTTTTCAACTTTAGCAAAACGACAAACACTAAATCCAGGGAAGAATTTTCATTAAATAGTATCTTCCTAATTCCATTCTTAGGTGCAATATTCATATAATTCATCATTAAAATGTTTGAAACTCGGTCTAAAGGATTTTTATGCTCGTATACTAATAATAAACGTGAACTTTAGTTAATAAAAATTAACAAAACTTATATTTCGCTATGGAACGATTAAACTTAATTTAGTGGTTGATTTTCGAAGAAAGAAGATGGGACAATTTTGTTGTAGGAATTAATCGTACGGCGCGTGCAGGAAGCCGTGCGATTAATGGCGTGCCAAGTGCACACTTGAACTAACGAACCGGTTAATGGGAGTTTTAACGTGAAATCAAAACGAGCAATTCAACTCCCTTATTGAAGGGATTCACTATTCTGAATCTTTCTATTTCAATTTTCAGATTTCTATGTATGTTTTGTTTTTATCCTGTAATGAGAAAGCACGGCGCCGTTACTCTGGGTACCTTTTACAAACCCGATACAAAAGATAGCCCCTAGATTGTACACAGTTTTAAGGGGTTTGGAACATGCGCTAGATTGGTCAAAGTACCATGAAACTTTCATGCGCAGGTACTTGCCAGCAACTGATACCGATATTTTATTTAGATGACAATAAGTATTAAACGACAGTAGAAATGTACAAACCTGCTAAGTTTGCATACATATAATTAAAAACAATTCATAGACTTCTTGAATTTTAGGGCCTCTACCTTTATTATCAATTGTTGAGTTACCACAAAGTTAAAGCGTAATACAACAGTATTAGTTTGTATACTTTTATTTTCATGGATATATTTTTAGTCTCAAATGAATTATTTATATTTCCCAACGGTTAGCTGTCCAGCGATCCTTATATTGTGGGTACCGAGTGCAATCTCATTACTCTACAACGTACAACATTTTAAGGATGCGCTGTATGAAGGCTGGTCGCCGTTTAATGTTAATAAAACACTACTAAACTAAACACGTCTAAAGAATTACGCACTAAGAAACTCGGAATTGATATGCCCCTGCATATCATACATACAAGTTATGATAAGTTCCTTCTAGTGATGGTAAAAGCGTTAAAAAAATTTCCTTCCATTAAAGATTTTTCTATTCAACAAATCCTTGGCCGTAGAGAATAATCACATAAGTCACTTATTTTTCAGTAAGTATTCCTAGATTGTTTTCAAATATTACTTTTTTTATTTTAAATTAGATGGAACAAGTAAAAAATATACGAGATACAAAAATCTCTTTTGAATATCTAATTTGAAAAAAAAATCCACGAGACACAAAAAACTGTTTCCTGTATAGTTAGTCTTCGATTTGATTTTTCTATCGACTATAGAAATTGCTTTTAAACAAGTTCCCTATACTTAGGGATATTGCGGAAAGCAGGAACACGGTGACGATTTTCAAAAAATAGAGATCACTAGGTGAGTGTTTCACCACTAGAACAACAAGCACGTCATAGGATTTTGACCAGAACGAGTTTATATGCCGAAACGAGACGAGATTATAATTCTTTACTAACATCGTCTAGATAGATAAAGAATAAAAATAGACATAATTTATCAGTGAAGGATGAATCTCCTTTTTTGTTATTTTTTATTATACTTTTGTATCGAAAATGGCGCTCGAGCGATCTGGGTTGATATAATACTCGTAGTTAGTCGATAATGGCTTTCGTCAAGCCTAAATAAGCACATTCTAATTTTCTTTATTAGTTACCTACCCGACGATAGAATTTCTCCAATACCTCCTCGCTTGTCGGCTGTCGGCTGTCGGCTGTCGCGACGTGTAGAATATATCGCCGGTGTTAATGAAAAAGTCAAGTAAAAAAATAGTATTTTAAATTGATGGTAAATCGGGAAAAAATAACGCTTTCCGTACTTAGTGATAATAAATTGTTAATTACTTTTGCTTGCTAAATAAAATTACTATAAATAACACAAAAATTTAACGAATTCGTACAAAAACAATAAATATGAACAATATACAGCGTGTATTTTTTTTAATTGTCTGAAGTTGGATACGAAGTTAGGCATAAAGTGAAAAAAAGGAGAAAAATAAAGTAAAATGAAATGAAACAGTAATATTATAAAATGATAACATAGTTGGATGGATATTAGGAATAAACATAAGAAAAGTTAATAAAAGCATAATTTATATTTAAGATCGGCAAAATTAATTTTGTGGTTAAAATCCATTATTTTAGATTGTTAACTTTGTTTTATTAATCACTTAATGAATTAAAATACATCTACATAAAAGCTTAATTATTCAGAGTAACAGCAGTACAGACTAGCGGATGGTTCTGGTACTATGTGCTTAATTTTTGGATCAACTGGTAGATCAGCACCGTCCTTGGAATTCTTGGAATTCACTTCTTGGTATAGAGTTTTCTAAAAGTTGTTGAATTTTCGTTGTCTCAATCGGTGTGTAAATACCATCATGTTCATATTTGAGGCATTTTATTTTTAGCTAACTTTTTGTCTACACTCATTTGAAAAGAAGACGTAGATTCCGCGCCGAACAGGATCTACCGAATGAATTGCGCGATCTTCGAGTCGCGCGTCCCGCGGATTGGATTACAACGATTCCGGTCATAAATCGGAATCGCCGAAGGGGGTTGGGGGGTAAAGGAAGGACGGAAGTAAGGGGACGTGGATTAACGGATAAGGGTCGATGAATTGATAGGGATTCCAGTCGAAGGACCAGTGATCTCGGGGCGATATCACTCACTTCACCCGCGGCTCACACAATAATCACTGTGCACAAATCACAATACAGTACTGATGCACCGGAGTTGAATAACTCCACACCGCTAATGCGATCGCGGTGTCGCAACCGAACAAGTATCGCGTCGCGTTAACGTCTGCTGACATGTCAATAATATGGGTCGCAGTCGATTCTCGAGATGCGCCAAAAATGTGTTCTATGAGTACGGAACATCATCTATTGATTGGTTTTTGATGAGAGCTGAAGACATCCTTGCAAACTGAAAAATCCAATTCGTTTACTTTATGTGGACGTCTACCATCTTCTTTTTTCGTTTTTAAATTTGTGTTCAGCCATTTCCGTTGTCCACGGAAGCACCCCGTCACGCTCCACGGGTGAATGTCCGAACTCCAATAATTTATGTTCTATTTCCTTACAAATAAGTATTCATGACTGCCCAAAGTGGTTACCGTCTGCTGGTTTTTACCTTGACTCTTTATCTCTGTTATGTATTCCGGCAATGCCTGACTCCATTTTAAAATGATTTTTCCAATTTCGGCGTTACTTCGCTTGCAATTCCGTACAAACTAAAATCCTTCTCCACCTGATTCTTCAGGCACGAATTCCCCGCTAGACACATTAGACTGGCACTAGGACATGGAATCTGGCACTCTGTCCGGCATGTCCAGTGTAACTATTCTAAAATAGTTTTCCTCCTCTGCTTCTTTCGAAGTAAGTGAGTTACATACATTTGATTATATCATAATTTTTTATGATTTTTCAACTTGCAAATTAAACACAGAGTGAGCACAAATCATAACAGTTGTAATTCTTACATAAATATTTTCTGCATGTTGGTTGTCTGATTTATTTTCAGTATAAAATAGTTTGCATAACACGCAACCTTAGAATGGATACATTCTTATCAAGAGATGTATTTTGCTGGATTTCCAAACATTTTAAATTTAATTCCACTGGAAAAATTTCCATACGCTCCTTCATCATAACTTGGATTGTTACAGAAGAACGTTTATTTCCTGCATCATTTCTCGAAGAAACCCTTCACATCCATCCGTAAAAGCTTTGTTGACAAAATATGTATTAATAAGTAATACAAAAAAATATATAATAGTAATGTTTCACTTTCTGCAAAACGTAAATTGTATCAATCTGCAACATCAGTTTTGTGTCAAGGGAAAATGTGAAATAATGAATTTTTGCTTACAATATTAGACTTAGAGCATTTAATAATTGTTCCATTTGTTTTCCATGTGACTTTTTATGTATATTGTAGGATATGATCTTTTTTATTTCATCGGTTTTCTCAGCAGAATGTTGGGCAATTAAAGAGGCCTTGTACATCTGCGTATTTCGGAACGTCGATAAAGCTGTTATATTCTCCGACTCGCAAGCAGCTCTTGAATCCCTCTCTGCTAATATGAATGTTTGGCTAGACAATGAGATAATCTGTTCCATCAGAAGATGTCAATTTAATTTGTATAGCAACTATAAACATATGTCATTCGTTTGGATTCCTGCACATAAGGGAATTTATGGAAATGAATGTGCTGATAAACTGGCCAAGGAGGCCACTCTTTCCGGAATTTTCCCCCATCAATTTCATATCCCGATGTATGACAGACTCAATATGGTAAAAAAATGTACGAATTCAATCTGAACTCCACAATGGATGGATTCAAATAATCATAAGGGTAATCGGCTTAAAATAATTAAAAAATCTATTTCCCGCACCCCCTGGTTCTCCAAAAGGAAAGTCTCCAAAAGAACAATATCAAATATCTCTAGAGTGAGAATTGGGCATTGCCAGGTAGCCTCACATTTATTCAGATTGAACTTAATAGATTCCCCAATGTGTGATTGTGGTGCCGAGGAGGAAACCCTTGACCATATCTTTTTTGCCTGTCCATTGCGGATCATAGGTTTTTTACAGTAATCTTGTCAATGGTAATTTTCAACTCTCGGTTAACTTGTGTCATCTTCTTTTCCTTAACTCGCCACATTTAATCTATATAATAGCAAGTTTTTTGAACGACGATCGTACTGTCTTATACTGTAATATTTCCTATTCTATAATATTATCATACTTTTTTCTATAAAATAAGTTTTAATTTGCCTTGTTTCAACTTTTAATGCTCTTACAATGCGAAACGCGTCTTAAAAACAAACTTACCTCGGATACAGTAAATATAAAAAGGCGATTTTTCAAAAAAGTGAAGATAGCTATTTTTTCCTTATCAATGATGACATACGGAATTATTTGGCGTATCATTTTCATGAAGATATTTACATTTTTTTGTAGAATCTAACCGATCTTTCTACTATTTCAGTAATTCATTTAGAGCCAGCATCAGATAGATATCCTACTTACTCTTCTGTAATGATCAGCTGATCAGCTACGATAGTACGGTCGTAGTTATCTCGGGCGGAGCTATCTCTCTCCGCCGATGCACGGAGCTCGTGTGGAGATTATCGCTTCAGCTACGAGTACTATCGATAGGTTTGTTTCTTCGAGAGTGTATTCTCATACCGTATTCAGCGCCCACCCTTTTCACGCTATAGTGGAGAAAACAGTTTTTCGGAGTAGAGTTCTTAACTTTGAAAGCGTATTGTTCTCGATGCGGCGGTGCCGGGCGGTGGTCCCAGATACGGAGGGGACCGCGGACCGCCGTCCGCCGTCCGCCGTCCGTTCACATTAAAAGTTTCGCTTCGAGCCCTGCTAGGGAGATGAATGGACCGTCACCCCCGATGAGGCTAACTCTACTTTAGTGGAAGCGAGCTGTCGCAATATTTCCACTTTACTGCGGACGCTAGCCGGACCGTCCCTTTCGGAGAACCACTACACCATCCTACATATTTTTACCAAATTATGTTTTTCTTTAAACATTTACTACTGCGATCTTTACACTGTTTTCGAGCATAGAAATATAAGCAAAATCGCGGTGCTGGATAGCAGTTGTTACATGGGGCTGCTCTGTATATTCGCTATAACTAGTTTCTTTTTCATTTATCACTTCCTAAAGTTTATTCCTTAATTATTCGGACGCACCCTGTACTTTGAACGAACAGAACAGAAGGAACATACAACAATATTTATAATTGAATGACACACACACATATGTATGTATATATTCATCCAAAAAAATACCCATTGTTTGCATTTAATACCATATTAATAATAATAATTATTAATTCCAGTTCCTCCCGGAGAAATTGCGCGTCGCCTTCAAATACGATCCACTGTGGAGAAATGAGTGACCGACATTTTTAAGGTATTTCACAATCAGTACAAAACAAATTTACGTTTCTACTTGTGAGTGTGAGTGACATTTCTCATTTCGACAACCGAGGGTCCAAAAACGTGGCCACCGTAACAGGTAAAACAGATCCACCGTGTAAATAATAATTCAATCACTCTACCGAGTGTATACTCATTGTAGTAAGATTGCCGCCCTCGTGACTCGTCGGACTTTGCGACATGTCTGCAAGATATAGAGTTCATAGAACGGCTCGAGCGTCATAAGAGAAACTGTTGTTTCCCGCAGCATTCGTGACGCGGCTCCGCCCCGAGCTCCGAGACCCGCTATTTATGGATGTCATTCTTGGGGTTGATCTGCTGTTCTAATTTTGGTGAATGCCAATTAATTCTTTAGTATTACTTGTAATGTAATGTGCTTCACGTAAGTTAGAAATTATTAATAATTCGTGTTTATCGAAGCGCCGGTTAGGATGTCCAGTGGACGCGTGCCAACATTCCTCGTGCATGTTAGTAAATCTCAAGTGACAGCGTTCGGGAGAGTCGAAAGAGTGACAAGTATGATATAACATGAATAATTAATGCTTTGTGCATGACTTTGTGTATTTGAGAAGTACGCTAACCGGGGTCGGCAAATTTGAGAAGGATTTCGAAAGGAGGGTGACTGCGGGAAATAAAATGAATTGTGCTCTGAATGCATTCATCGTCAATAGAAATTTATCACATAAGACTAGCAGTACGCAATGGAGTTCTGGTGTCAATATTATGTATGATAGCGTGATGAAGGAACAAATTATGTGGAGCTGCTTATAGCGTAGTCGATAGAATAAAGAAAGAGTCGCTGAGATGGTTTGGTCATGTGGAACGTATGGGCCTGAAGAGGATTGTAAAGAATATATATGAGGCGAGTATTGAAGGCGTCAAGAACATACGGCTCTCGCGGATGATCTGGCATGAGCCAGATAAACCGCGCTCTGGAAGAAGGCCCTGTTGAATCTTTAACAACATAAGAGCGTGCATTAGAAGAAAAATAAGAGAAGAACGTGGATGAGGCAACAGTGGTATGAGATGTAAGACGTATTGCGCATGCCGTCATCGCCGCGCTACTAGGCGCTACCGGCGGATTTTTTTATTTTTCGCTCTTTTATTGAAATTGTTACCGTGGATTATTCTCTTTCTGAAAACGGGACATTTCGGCATTCCGAAGCTATGCTTGGAGACAACGGGATAGATAGGCTACCTAAAAACGGGACGGTCTCGTTCGAAACGGGATGTATGGTCACGCTAGTCATGAGACAGGATTATTTTCTCATTTCCACCCATATTAATAGTGCACATAGTTACGTTTTCAATATTTTGCTTAACTACATCATCTGGACTTGGACTTGCAACTGGAATGGCGGGCGTGAGGATATATTTATCTAAACTAACCTTTATTTTAGTTACCGAATACTTCCTTTGGCGCGAGGCACGCGAGCTATCCGTTTGAGACATTCCATCACAGTATTCCGTAGCTGTGTGACTCTGCAGCCCTGGCGCTCACGGGCCGGGGGACTACTCTACTACCCCCTATTCTCATCTTCTCCCTTTCTCCCTCTGCAGGGTTGCCAACACGGGACTTTCATCAATTCTACAAATATTCGTCTGTTAAAACACAACATTCCACCAGTAAAGGATGCATTTGTATTTGAACATTTCTTCAGTTTTTTTAATTTTGTATTTAAAAAATATTTTGTATTAAATTAGTGTGAAACAACAATTATTTCTAATGCAAGTCTACACACATTTATTATTAGAAAAAATGAGCTGGTTTATTTGTTACCCAAACCTCACGTCACAATAAATTATACTGTTTTGGTATACCTAAGATTTGCAATGTTGAAAATGTTGTTTGGATTCTTGTTCAGATTCAAATGTATGTTGGATATTAGCACTATTTTCTGATTCTGTACGATGACCTATACACGGAAGCTTTATTTATTAAAAGAGAGAGATCGATGTCCAACATATCTAAATCTTTCAATGGACACATGGCGATCATTCATTTGACACACTGAAAGATTGAGAACCCCTGCTGTTACTTTCAGAATAATTGTGGAGCATTACAAGTATTCCTTACATTTACCCCCGGAATGGCAAAGTGTGAGTAGTTGTGTCAAATTTGTGATTCATAGGTACGTACCCTGATCACCGAGGGAATCAGTCAAAGTCAACCCCAGATTGTAAGAATCGCCGCTTGTCTTTTAAATCATACTTTATATTTCGATTAGCATGTTTGGACTGTGGTTAGATGCCGCCTAGCCGCCTAGCCGCCTAGTGAATAATAGCAAATTAGATTTATTTTCCTCACTTTAGCTATAATATAAATGTAACACGTTTTCTATGAAAATCGTCGCTCTTTAAAATACACCAGGTGTGTTGTGTAAGCTTTAAGTTCAAATTGTGTCTTTTGACTGCTGATGATTCTGATCATTTTCAATACATTCTTTTTTTGTGTAAAATCCTTTCAACTAATTCCCAACTTAATATTTTACCGGGGGTGAGATTATTTAATATTTTCATGGTCCATTTACATTTCGAATCCATTATCTGCTGCTTACAAACATTTTCTATTTTATTTCGTCATTCCAGCTCCCATATTCTGTTATAGTTATTTTTTTAACTGTTTGAGAGTGGGTGCTATTTTTTAAATAGCAGTAGCAGGTAGTTGCTTCAATTACGATTTTTAATTACGCGATGTTGATGTATAATATTTTCTATAATATAATATTCAAGGATTTGCCAAGTTCATGTTTTTTTTATAGAAAAATGTTCAATGTTCATTTACCGACTGAAAAAAATAGTGCATTAATTTTTTCTGTTACTACGTTTGTTTTATTTACAACGCACACAAAAGGAGTTATCAGAATTTTGTTTTATGTATAAAATAGTGATCAGCTAAAACGTTATGTGACCGGTATTCGTTTGTAACGATGAGATTGGTAGCTCACATTTATTTGTTGGAGGTTCGGTTCTAGTGTACCAATTATTGCTGACCGAATTCCGAAAAATCAGGAACCGATCGAACACAACTCTCACAATTACGGTTAAATGTAATTGTAATTCCCAATAAAAAAAAATTATAATATTTTTACTAAGCTTATCTGGTATACTTGTTGTTTTAAACATTTGTCTATAAGGATATGATTTTATTGTACTCATTCCAATACTAGTCTAAAATCTATTAATTTTCTGTATAATATATTTTGTATACGTGATACAAAGATACCTTCTTATAAAAACGCGAAAAGAAATAGTTCTGAAAATCCCCCCTTCAAAATATTTGATAAATCTTTTAATTGTAGCTTTGTTGCATGATTTTGTTTGTCGATTCTTTCTGTCAGTCGATGTAACCTTACTTACATATTAATTAATGTAATGCATTCATGTTTTAATTTCTCCAGTTTTTCTATAGCTAGCTAGGTATCCCTTCAACCCCATAAAGGGTGGCAGCTACCACCGCGTGAACTCTCATTGCATCAATCGTGCTGAATATAAATATTGACCATAGCATATTGCTTCGATAACTACGGTCTTATTTGTATATTTTGGCAGGTGCACAATTTGGTGACATAACAGTTGCATTTCAAAAAGTAACAACAAATCAAATATTTTACAAAATACACCTTTCAACTTCTTAATTTCATCAAAAAAAAATGTTTTTGGCTATGCCTTCAGCCAGGAATGTTCCGCTTCTTTGACCTCGTTATCTGTCATAACACAAACCGTCACAACAAAACCGTAAAATGTACCAATTTTCTAACCTAATCTGTTTAAATAGTTGTGACAAGCTTAAAATTATAAAGATGTGCATTCTTGACGACGATTTAACGCAATGACAAGGAATCACAACTCCCAGAACGGTCCTGCGGGGACACGCACCTGTACCATGGCGGGGGCGGTGGCGGGGGAGGGGGCGGAGCGCGGTCGAGGGCGGCGGTGAAAAGAGCAAACCTTTCAGTGCGCGCTGCGGTCATTTTGTTTACGCTAACAGGACCGAATCGAGGGGCGTTCTAATTTAGATCCAGCCATTTGAATAACCCTCTACGGTATTCGTCTTATAATTTGTATTATTTTTACGTTGGAAGCTATGGAAATACATCCAGAACATTATTCAAACAATAATCGATTCTCGGTAAAAAGTAAACTGATTTATATTATTTCGTAATAAACAATGTACAATTAATCTTATCTATATTTTGGAAACCTACGTCCGTCCAACAATTTCGCTTTAAAAGCTGAGGTGTTACACGAGGATCTAATGCCAGCAGTCCACTCTCGCCGAGGCGAGGCGTGCGAGGCGGAGCGAGATGGCACGAGAATAGGCGATGCAAGCCGAGAGCTGCAGTACATACGGACTGCTGGCATATCGTAGCATATGGCCGTGTAAAATTAAGTCAGCGATATGTTTGTTTAAAAATAAAAATTCGGATATCAATAAAAAAAATTATATTTCGTTCAACTGCGATAGTTTAAAAATAGATTCTCACCTTCCTCTTATCTTATGTAACCTTTAAAACTTTGTTGCGATTGATGCTTATTTATAGAGCGCGAGGAGGAGGAGGAGCATCAAACATCATTACAGTTCCTGTGTCCATTCTGATCATTGTGATGCGGTCTAACTAGTTGTTCCCGTTGAGCGCGATCCGTAATGTTTGAGATTCTCGGCATCTAAAATAACTTCTTCTTCAATATTAGCTACATTACTTTGTGGTCTCATAAATAATTAGACAAAATATTTTGTTTAAACCTCTATTTATTGATTAATCAATATGTTTCGATACCTATGGTATCTTCTTCAGGAAACTAAAATTAAATTAAAAATACAAACTATAAAGTGGTAAAAATGAAAATATATTCAATAATCGGGCCATAAACTCAACAAACCATATTTTCAAAAAAATATGAGTTAAATTTGTTATCAAAAGTTTAAACCATAATCTACACACCGAAAATAATAACAAACAATTAGAATTGCTGGCAGTGGATTTAACTTGTACCTTGAATAAAGAAGATAATTACTACCAATATAAATGTGGTGAAGTTATAAAAAACAAACAAATATTTTTAATTTGAATCAAAAGTCATTTATTTCAGAAAAATAACACGCAGTTAATAATATATCTTAAGTTATACGGGAATAAACCTCATCATCAAAAAGGTTGAAAATACAGAAAGGAAATAGTGTTATTATCATGGACAGAGCGAAATATGTTAATAAGACTATGGTTTTTTTTAAATAGTCATCATTTTGAAGAACAAATTAAGGATGTTTTGAAAACATTTATAAATAATATATTAATGTTTAAAAACCCACAAATTCCTAAATTATACAGCTTATTAAAAATTCACAAAATTGATCAACCTATTAGACCTGTAGTTTCTAATTGTAATGCCCCCAGCTATAAATTAGCGTCTACAATTAACATAATTATTTTAGATACATATATTTAAACCTACACGTACTATTAGGAATTCTCTTGAATTAGTAGACCATTTAAAAGTTTTGGATATCTCTAATAATTCTTTATTAGTATCATTTGATGTCGTTAACTTATTTCCAAGTGTTCCACTTGAGGAAGGTAGAACCATTATTAAAGAATTACCAAATTAATTCTTCTAATTTACCGAAAGACTTAAAATAATATTTTTAATGTTATTTTAAAACAAATTTGTTTTCAATTTGATAATACTATTTTGAAACAAAAGGATGGCTTAGCAATGGGTTCTAGTACTAGTCCTTTAGTTGCGGATGTATTTTTAAATAATTTAGAGAATAAAAATTTTAATAGTTCTGCTTTACTAAAAATTAAAACAAATTCTCTTTTGGAAAAGATATGTAGATGATGTTTTATGTATTTGGAAAGACGACTTAATATATTTATTAAATAAACTCCATAATAAGATTATATTTACCATAGAAATAGAGAAAAATTCCAGAGTTGTTTTTGGATTTAAACATTTCTATAATTAAAAATAAACTAATAAATAAATTTAACATTTTTCGTGAAGATACTTACACTGACATGGTAACACACAATACTTCTAAACGTCCGTTTTCTCAAAAATTATCAGCTTTTCATTCCATGCTTTTAGTAGATTAGTTAATGTTTCTTTATCCATAAACAACTTGAACATAGAATGAAATATTATTAAACAAATTGCAATAAATAATGGTTATAATATAAAATGAATAGATATTGATAATAGGAAGCAGTGGAGAAAAAATGTGTTTTTAAATAATCTTACTTCAAATTCAATTATACAAAATATCACTAATTCTATACAACCAGCTTTTTACACTAATATCAAATTAAAGAATTACAAATTAAATAACAAGGATAAGGACGATATTTAAAAAAAATCGGTAGTGTACAAATTAATTTGCAATGATTGCTATTATTTTTATATTGGTAAAACTTACACAAATTTTGATATTAGAATTAAGGAGCACTTGAGATGCCTAAATAACAACTATTCAGAATTTTCCAATCACCTTTTGGAAACAAACCATTCTTTTGATATTACAAGGGTTTAGAAATTATACATACAAATACTAGGGGTTTACAGTTAGATAAATTTGAAATTTTAGATTTACGAAAAAATATTAATAGCAAGATAACTAAATCCTATTTCAACCAAATCCTCATTGCAAATAGTCACCTTTTAAATTTGTTTTTATATTAGTTCTTACTTATTCACCACTTTATAGTTCTGTTTTTATCTATGCTTGTATTTTTAATTTCAGTATACATTGTTTCTTGAAGAAGATACCATAGGTATCGAAACATGTTGAATAATCAATAAATAGTGGTTTAAACAAAGTATTTTGTCTAATTATTTATAAAATAACTTCGTTTGGGCCCACTTCTCTTGTAAGGCCCTCTGATTCGGCCCTGCGCGTGCAGCATCGCTCGGTGGAATTTTCTCTCTGTCTATGAAAACTATTCACATTTGATCCGCATTTCGTAGCTAGTTTGTGGAGTTCTATTGAAATTATCGGCTGATTGAAATCCAAATAGTTGAAATGGGGGCAGTAAAAATAATAAAATAGGTGAATCGTTCACGAGTGTGGACGTGCATAATATAGCTATTTGTATTTCCTTATCAGAAGGTTTATTATATCTCTAGGACTATTCCTTTATAGAGAATTCTACAAGAGTACGTCAATCAGAAAGCGATATGGAGGAGAAAAACGCTATTTGAAATAATCTTTAAAAGTGAGAAGGAAAAACATGAAACATCTGAAATGTACCTATTCAATTATCGCGATGTAAGGTAAGGCGCGTAAGCTACTAGGTTCAATGATATCTATGATATGACAAATCGCTACACGGTCAGATTCTTCAGTACGATGAACCTTTTGAAGAATGCGTTCTGTTCTCTTTAAGATTTATATTTATATAAAGAAGCAGGCGCAGGCGCAGGCGCAGGTTCACGAGATCACTATAACACTACACTACAATAGTAAAGTAAGCTAATTAGTTTCTGTATCTTTGTTTTGTAAAATTGCGCACACTAACATCCATAACTATTTTCCTAAGTTAATAGTGTTCTAAACATTCAGCGTTAACGATATTAGCAGTATTACATTTTTTTGTGCATTTTCTCAATGTTTTACAAAATCGATGATCTATCAGTTCTTATGCTGAAATAGTTGTCGGTGTTACATTAATTCAAAGTGAATACCTACATTATAATTATATCTACATACTTTAAATACTACATTTTAGTTTCGAACTTAATTTTGATTTAAGGTACAAAAAACATATATACCTACTTATATTGTAATTAATCTCTAATCATATTTAAGAGAATTCTATTTTATTCTTCGTGTATAAATGCTAATTTTATATGTTATAAAATCATTAATATTTTTGGTCCGTTCATTCATAAAGTAGGCCAACATTTTTTCTACTCAACATTTATTTGTGTCGTCAGTACCTACCTAGTGTAATAATTATAATATTGATATGTACATGTGGTAATTTACCAAGTTTAGTGAATTTCTTATAAATTAAATCCTAAAGTAATCGTGTCCATTTGTCACAAACAAAAATATTAAAAGAACATTCATATATTTCATCGAAGACAAGTGTCGACTTTTTCATTCTAAAGTTCCTTTTTTTTTTCCAAAATATAAATGCCCATTTATTGTATATGGTCAAAGATTAGAAAATTGTAATTGTAACAGTAATATTTCTGAAATGAATATCTTGTAGATAGATAATTACTGCTCATAACGATCGCCTTTCAAAAATAAAACATTATAAATTATTTTCCTCAACGTTTAAATACGTTAGTTACTACGTTACCTGTGTTTGTGGAGTTCAATTACTTTGGAACAAGATTTAATTTGGTAAAAGCGATTCTTTAATGACGTCTTAGGATGACTTTTACACTAGTATAGTATAGTAATATTATAATTTGTAATCACTTTTGTTTTCAAAAGGAAAACATTCGCGTGTCATACTAATGTGAACATGCGAACAGCTATTTTAATCCTCAAGATGGGCTTCACTTCATTTCTTGGTCTTTCATCTTGTGTATTTTAAAAATGGCGCATTATTATTTGTGAAGTTGTCATTTTTTCAGAACATACTTCTGTGATATTTTAATACAAATTAAACGCATCAATTAGAAAGACATACATACATACAGATAAACTCAATTTATCGAAACAATATTTTAGCCGATACCGGGATTTGAACCAGAATCTCTTCCTATTCGGGGAAGTGCGATAACCAATTACACTGTAAATATAAATAAGTTTTATTAAAGTATATCCAAAATTGAATAAAATGAAATTGAAAAATCTCTGGCGTCTCCTAGTGATTATTTCTCAAAGAAAATATTCGCAATAAAAAGGTGATTGCTTTCAAATAAATGGAACGTAAGATTTATCAATTTGAAATAACTGCAACATATAAGTTCGAAAATTTGTCGACTATTTTCAAGGTTGACGTAGTGTAATTGGATATCGCACTTCCCCGGATAGGAAGAGATCCTGGTTCGAATCCCGGTGGCAGCTAAAATATGTTTTCAATAAATTAAGTTTTTCTGTATGCATATCTTTTTAATTTATTAATTTAATTTGTATTAGTAATTATTATCTTTTACTGTCTTCAAATAATGAAATGTTAGGAGCTCAATATTGTTAGGTCTGCAGATGAGCGATGCTCCTTCTAAATCAACATTTATTTGTAATAATTTACCCTTACTCTTAATAATATATTACATTTCACCTCAGTGTGTACTCACTCGCCTAAATAATACTACACGGGTGTTGTAATTATTGTTTTCTCTAAAACAAAGTATTCGAAACTACAAGTGCCAATCCCAAAATGCATGAAGCGACTTCAACTCTGTACAGTAAAAATATGAATTGACTTTAGACGTTTATCTTCCTTCCTCTCTGCTGTTATCCTGAAATTTGTTCCGAAACGTCACGGCAGCTTCGTACGACGGCAACGTGTTATCCGCGCTTCGCCGCTCCTGTGTTGTATATTCTCGGCAAGTTTCACCGTGACGTAGACTTGCGGTATCTTGAGGTGGTGGTGGTGGCTTACTCATCTCATTAGCATCGTTTGAAGTACGTCGAGGTTCCTGGAAAATTTATAAAATATTTGTAGTTTATTGTTTCTTCATCGTTCTCCGTATGAAAGTTTAAGATGAAGTTCCGCTATTTTTTTTTATTATTATTAAAGATTAAGATTAAATAAAAGTAATGAGAAGGGGAAAAATATAGTTACTATTAAAAATAAAGTATTAATATACCGGTGTTAACTTAGGCGGCGATTGTCTCGAGTGCCTACTTCCTACCTACCGACAATCATTTATTTGGGGATAATTCAAAATGAACGTTGAATGATCTTAAGGAAAAGTTTTAATTGTAAACATTGAAATACTTACGACTGTCGAACATAGCTGGCCGGTCTCCGCTGATGAAACGTCCGTCTGTCCTACTCTTGTAGTGTCTAGTATCGAGTGATTTGAATTCGGACTCATGTTTTCGTCATCGGTTGCTTGTACACGTGTGCGATCAATGTCTATCAATATTTGAATACCTGCAACCTCTGGCCAGTTTCCGTTCAATTCTGAACCTACTTCACGTTCTACATTTTCTCCGTGTCTATCATTTCCTAAATCACTTCTGATAGTATCATCGTTAGGTATTTCTCTATTATCTTCATAACACGCGCAACTTCCTCGTATCTTACAATGCCTCAGTTTGTTGAGGCCACTCATTGAGTCTTCGATGATTTCTCGGGATGATCTGATATCGTCTATCGCGTATCTCTGGAGTTTATCGATGTCATCAGAATAATCTTCGTCGTTTCCAAACCTCCTGAACTCATCTGACAGACTGACCACGGAGTCGTAGGCTGGCGGAGGACCGGGCGTGGGCGGTCTTCTGTAGGGTGGGACCGGTGACTCACAGCACTGAAAAAAGAAAATAATGTTACAAACAACTAATTATTCGATTTATTTGCATTTTAAGCAAACCGTGTTTATAAGGTCGCTTGTTGTAGATTAGTTTTCTCCATATCAAAGGTCTAGGTCAAAAGTCAGTCAACGGTTATAGCTATAGAATATCGTTGCGTAAAAATAGAGATTTAATCGTACAGATAGTGGCAGAAAACGGAAATAAAATATTACTCCTGTTCGTCCGTTCGTCCACCTTTTTTACTGTCACTGGTTATTATTATCATACGCTTTGCTTTCTACCCGTCTTTCCATTTTCACTCATTAATTTTAATGATCTATTTGCATTTACAATGAATGCAATGTATTGACATTAATGCTACAAATATCGCTGACTGGAAACTGTGGTGACGTTTTTACAAAATGAAAATGAATAGTGAAATGTATTCTGATACGGCTTTAGGTATAATGAGTATTTGACGATGTAATGGATAACGGCATGAAACCCCACCTGCCGGCGGGCGAGCGCAACCGAATCGGTGCCCGAGCGACTGCAGCGTTCGGTGTGGAGTAGGAGCGGTCGGTCACGTGATCGTCGTGTTTTTAATGGTTCCGCATCATTACGGCGCGGGGCGGAAAGGGGCGGAAGGGGGCGGATCGTGTTCTAACAGGATTTAGCAATTAAAACAAACCCAATATAATGTGCTCTGCAGGTGTGCTCTGGGCTGTGAGTGGGTGACACAGGAGGTTACGTGGCCGGATGTCGGAGCTAGTTTACTTCTGCGCAGATTGACAATGTTAAATTGTCAATTGTTCCATTTTTATTAACTTATTAGCAATAATAATATTCAGTTATCTTTGTTTGCCAATACAACATACATTTTCATCATGGGAATTACGGGAATAATTCTGATATGATTTTGCCTTCAGTTTCCAGAGCTTCATTTGAGCCTGTGTCTTTATACGGACTGCTCCGTTTATGTTCAAATTTGATTGAAAGTGCTTGTAAACGATTAATGGATTTTGGAACACTGTCATTCATTCTAATTTAGCCATTTCGCCATGGCTCATCACAGTTCTCACTGCCGTCCAGAATATTCCGGGCGTAATGCCGCCTGTACTGTTACCGACAACGCGCTAAATGGGAATTAGCACCGCAGTGTGGCGGCAGAAAGATTTAGTGCTATTTACCTAATTACGTGATGTTGATAAACCCTTAAGAACAACTGTACGGAACAGAAATTTGGTCAAATTTTTTTTTCTTTTTCATATATATAGAAATTGAAAATTATCACCGCAGCTGCTCTGAACGACGACTTTGAGCTGCAGTGGAACAGTCTCGCAAATTCTTTAACCAGAAGATGCGTCTCATAATTTTTGCCTAATATTCCTAAAAAATAAGCATAAAAAAGATTCTGTACGATTTACTTTATTTTTAAGGGGATTTGATTACATTTGAGTGATTTTGTACCGTGAGATCATACCCCCGTATTCGGTAGTGTTATATCCTAGTACCGTCTCATGTGCTTCCTTCAACAGTGAAGAGTGAACGAACACTATTCCTAGGGTAGTGAGGTCATAGAAGAGAATTTCTCATATAAGAGTGTAGGCGGTTCTCGTTTTACGAACGAGTTCCGTTCCTTGAAGTTGTTCGTTATGCGTCAAAACATCTAAATATGCATTTTTTGAAAGCATTGCATCAAACATCGAGTGTGTACGTTTTATTATAATGATATTCTACGAACTTAAAATAAGTTGAAAAAATACTAATGGAACACAAGATAAGTATAGTAATAGTTGATTTTAATTAAAAACATAAACAAAATTATATACTATATATGTACATACATATATTATACATTCAACTTTTATTCTGTCAAATTTTCATCAGTGTTCGTTATTTTCACATGCGTCACTTTGCGCACTCGATGGAGATGGTTGAACTTCCGATGGAATGGCTGCGATTGGTTCGTCCACTCTTTTAAAATACGATTTGATACGCAATTAGTCAAACATCTCATTATTACATGTCAGTAAATCACAAACGCCTCTTTTCTCTCCGGATACGAGTCTTGTGTGATGTATATAATGTGAAGTTATCTTGTACTTGTACTTTAAATTTGGTTATATTTCTGTTAACTCGTCAGCTGTCAATTCCTCAGAATATGGGTTCAATAACTCGGATCAATATTTATCAATCGAGTCAAGGTCTAATTCCGTTTGATTGCCCAGTTCAACAACTCCGTGCGTTACGTAAATTAAAAAAAAATCATCTTTAAATTGTGTTCTTCGTTATAGTGAATGTCCGTAAACTATGAGAACTACCTGTATATATTAGAAATACTCATTCGCGTAGCAAAAATTAAATATTTAGCATTTTGGTAAATCAAAATTTAATCTCGTAGGAGAAATTTTAATACTAGGTTTATTAATTAAAAATAATATGTGATATATATTGTATATAGCGTTTTTGTAATTCTGTTCATTTATATTAAATAGTTTATTATTGTCTTAGATCTTGTTAAAACAAATGTATTAAATAAGTTTAATTATATTTAAACGTATGCTCGTTCTAGGACGGCTTGTAAATTAGTGATGTGATAACGTATGAAAAAGCTACTTGAAACCCGTTTTTAATAACCTCCAGTACGACATTGAATCGTATGTCAGGTAGAAATGAGAAATTGCTGTAATATTGTCCGTAAGTCGTGCACTTTATAAAGCGATTCGTCGCTCGCCGGAAGGAGCTCGCGCCGGAGATGTCAAGGCGGAGCTTCCGGAAATAATCGACAGGAAATGATTAGAATTACCGAGGCCTCGGAGGAGAGAGCGAGTGTGTCTAATTTATTTTCCCTGTAAAGAGCGCGGTTTATTGAAAAATATTTCGCTCGCTTTAGCGTATTTCAAGATCAGCAACATCCGGCGAAGCAGCATCGGGTCGCGACCCAAAACTTGCGGCCTGTCTCTCGCGTGATCCTTGGTATCGTCCTGACGGAAGAGGCTGCCGTTCAGTATCGATTTGTTACACGATAATGGCTCCGTCATATTTTTATCTTTTCTCGCGCAGCATCTAAGTTGGAGTTGCATCTCAGATGGGTTTATATTTCATAAATATATATTGGATTAAGGTAGGCCGCGTCACCGTTGTGACGTTTGAGTTTATGTCTTGAAATTGAGATCTATTATTCACATAATTTCCTACTCTAGCTGTTCGTCTGCATTACCCATTTAATGGTGACGTTGGACGACGGAAAGTTGCGCTCGATTAACCTCGACAGGCGGGGCGGGATGGTGGGATGGGATGGGATGGGATGGGATGGGATGGGATGGGATGGGATCTCGCCCTCTTACTACTAATACTAATAATACACACACGTACTACTGATTTACGTTATTGTTTTTTTACAGATCGCCACCAGCACCAGCATATTGAAGGATTCGCGCTAGCATCCAGAAGACGGATGCAGTATACCTCTGGCAGCATTGTAAGTTCTGTTCATAAATATAAATATTGAAATTATACATGCATTCGCAGACCTATTGTGATGCAACTAGTCATTTCCACGAGTGATACAAAACTACTCACTTTCATCCTTTACCTATTTGTTTTAGTGTTTGCTTGTACATATATATAAAATATAATTAGAAGTCGTACATGATTTGACTATTTAATTGGTCTACATGGATATTGTCTGTAACAAGATATAACGTATATCAATTCGTTATATTTTTGGTTGAAAATCAATATAATATATATAATATTGTAGCGGTTCAAAAAACATTTCATACCCAGGCAAATCAGTTTGTAGTGAATGTAAAATAATGGCTTGTCGGGTTCCTTGTTAATGAAGGCAGCTGGGGTTTGGTGGCTATACCAATACCGAACTAATAGACTCACTCGCCCGCGTCTGAGCCACCCTCCTCCGTCATCGATTCCCGGAGTGAGGTCGGTTGTAGAAGGAAGAGGCTTCTCGCTCCGAATCTTCTGCTCTTCGGCTCTGGCTGCACGACTCGCCGTGAACGGATACGTGCTATTTGATTGGTATTGGTCCTCCTTATATTCGCAGTTCACTAATATTATCACGGCCGCTCTAGCCCTGGTTGATTGCTCAATTAAGTTATATGTATATTTGTATTAGGTACAGTTCGGTATGAAGCGCAAGGCGAGGCGCGAAATAACTGGGACTTGTTTACACGGTGAACTTAGTGGCAGATATTGTGCATTTAGTGCTTATCGCGAGTCACATCGAGCACGAGTAACATTGGCGAATTCTACAGCCAATAAGAGTCGAGTAGAAATCATTAGGACCAATTAGGAGCCCCGATAGTGTTGTCATAACCGTCTTATGTGACAAGTGTCAGGTGTCAAAACACAATTGACTTAATGACTAATTCATTAATGACAATGAGTGATTGACTTCATTAAATGATGCATTATCTGGGGTGTACTATCGGCGCCGGTGCTGACCTGGGACCCTACCGCACTGTAGTCTGTACAGAGCCCTGTGCATAGGCGGAACGAGCTGCAAACTAACGGAGAGCTCCGGTCGTCTCGGATCACCCTTGCCATTGGACCAATTATTATTTCATAAGAGTGCGTGCGGGTGGTACTGTGAAATACCACTTACACTTAAACGATCCCGAGCACAGATCTCCTATCTAACATCGGCAAAATTTTCGAGAGAATATTCCTCACCAGACTCCAATCTGAACCAGGCCTCAAAAATGCCATCCCCGACGAACAACACGGCTTTAGACCCCTTCACTCCACCAACCATCAGCTTCTGAGAGTCGTCGAGTTTATAACCGACGGCTTTCGAAAACATCGTTCCACCGGCGCAATCTTCCTCGACGTGGCAAAAGCCTTCGACAAGGTGTGGCACAACGGCCTCCTCTACAAAGCTTCAGAATTTTTCAACCTCCACCCCCAACTCTACGGACTCCTCAAGTCGTTTCTCTCCAACCGCCCTTTCAGAGTCAAACTCACCAAAACGATCTTCTCCTCCCTCCGCTTCATGAAAGCCGGCGTCCCGCAAGGCTCAATTCTCTCTCCCTATCTATACAATCTATTCACGAGCGATATGCCTAAACCGACTGATAGGTACACAATATCAGCACTTTACGCAGACGACACCTCAATTCTCACCAACTCAACAGACCCTCTCACCATCACCACCCGACTCCAGGCCCACCTGGACGCCCTCCAATGTTGGTTCGAGGCATGGCGCATAGCCATCAACCCCGCCAAAAGTGCCGCCATACTATTCCACCGCAAGCGCCGACGCGGCATCATACCCAAAGGCCACGTCACTCTCAATGAGGTGGACATCAAGTGGCACAAGGAGGTTAAATACCTCGGACTAACATTGGACCGCAGACTAACCTGGAAAACCCACGTATCATCCTCCCTCCGGTCAGCAAACAGAGCCAAAGGTCTCATCTTCTGTCTCATCAACAAACACAGCCCCCTCCAATTGAACACCAAAATCCTCCTCTACAAATCCCTCCTCCGCCCACTCCTCACCTACGCCTGCCCCATCTGGGCCACAACCAAACACCTCAGTAAAATCACCACTTTTCAAAACAAAATACTCCGCTGCATTCTCCAAGCCCCGTGGTTTGTGAGAAACACAATCATACATCGGGACACCAACACACCCCACCTAAAAACGGACGACATTCTCGTAACGAGGGATCGCCGAAAACTTAATACAGATTATTTTTGTATTTGATGATTTTTATCGCTTTTTCAAAACTGACCAATTAATATTTTTACGAGAATGCAGAAAATAGTCTCCTCTGGCGCCGCATCGTTCATTCATTAAATACGTCAATTTTATCGTCGTCGTGGCTTTTGTTTCGGAACGGGCGGGGAGCTAATTTGTGGATTCCGCATTCCGCATTCCGCACTCCGCACTGATTGTCCCCGGTCGGATACACTGTGCGCTTTATTCACTGTTAACCTGCGACCTGCGACCTGCGACCCCATTGACTACTCTGGTTACCTATTACTATGATTAATCGTGATAAAGATTTTGTAAACCACAATGCGAACGCAATAAAAGAAACGTCATTGATTCGTGTGTAAATTTAATAAATAGGGACGCAATGGCGAGTTCGTTCTGAATAAATTAATCATAAATTAGAAATTTGGATAATCAGATGATTCAGGTTATGTAAATTCTTATTCGTGCCTATTTAATTAAAAGTACTTATTACATACACAGTATGAACGAAATAAGACACGATTTGTAACAACCCTTTGTGTGTATCTTTTTACCTGAACTGAAATCTTCGCATTTTATGTATGTTTGAAATTTGCTTCTCGTTACCTGTAGAGTTTTGAGAACATTTCACCAATTCATATTTTCAGGAAAGTGCATACATTTTAGAGATATATTTTCCTATTTTTGGGCTTCAGATCAGATACATATCCACATGTGTTACTAAATTGATATTACATTGCTAGTCACTAGCACTAATGAACAGAAGAAGAAGTTAGTTTGGTTATCTTCCATAAAGTGGTATCCGTCCTCCCCCTCCCCCCCCCCGCCCTCCTCTTCCGCAGAGCGGTGAAGAGTGTATTAATAATGAGGGATGTATTTGTGATGAGTAATGAGGTAAAACAGACGAAGAAACCCCCCCGAGACTCCTGAAATATTCAGCTCGCAACCTCGTGGATCGTTCCTCAGTGATGTCGTGACCTTTGTCCGCTGCTATTTAAATATTATCAATTACATTTATTTTAAAACTATTTGATGAGTATTTGATTGAGTAACCTTCTTGTCTTTCGGTAACTTGAGGTATTTTTATTCATTTAATTTAAATATTTTACTGTTTTTATAGTTAATAATCAGAAAATTGTTAAATATAATATGTTGGATTAGTAATACATTATTTCCATTAAGATGACTATTACCAGGCGAATTATATTATATAGGGTAAAGACTTTTCACTCTATATTAATTGTTCTCTATGTTGTTCCACGTTTTTCTGTGCGATTAGCAATCTACATATTATATTAAAATAACTACTTTGGTACGTCATCGTATGAAAATATTGTAGTTTTAGGAATCTAAGAACCGCAGTGTGTTTTGACTTAATTATTAATTTATCAGTCCGTCTTATTACTACCCGCTAGGCTCCTGTTTACAATTGTTTACAACTGTATGTATGCGTATTATATGCGTGTTTGGAACTGGTGTCTCTTCTAGGTTAGATCGGTTAGTTTCCTTGAGGAAACGTAAACTGACGTTTTGGTACGGTAGCACGTGTTTTCTTTTTGAAAATTTAATAAATATTATGTTTATTATGTACCATTATCAAATAAGCTAAAGATCAATAGTAGGGTAGACCGAGGTGAATCGAAGAAAAAGCCCATATTTGAAACATCTTTTATTCACATTATTTCGTCCTTCTCCCTCGTACCCCACGCTATTAACATTCGATTGTTTTTAACTCATCGTTTAGTACAGGCGACGCTCGTCAATCGGCGAACTTGGAAGTGCGTTACAATTTTGGCACGAATCTAAAGTCATATAAAATGAAATGGTTATTATAGAATTTTGAATATTTCTATCAGTAGCGATGTATATGATGTCTGAATATTGGATTCAACGTTTTTTTTTACCATAACTTCATAAAGTATTTTTGTAATGAGAATGTTATTTACTTAACCTTATTATCATTTTAACACGAAATGTACACACGGTTCGTACGCATAACAAAAGGAACGATCCAGGATCACGGTATCCACCTTATATGAGAAAGGTCCAATGTGAAGAAATGATATAATTTGCCTACTCTCTTCACAAGTCTTCAAAGAAGTTAATTGTTTTCAAGCCGCTTGATGTATCGTTGTTTAAGCCGTTAATAACCAAGTGTGGCCAGCGCCAGCGAGCGCACCAGGCCAATATTTATACCCATGTAAATATATTTTAAGGTACATTTAGCTACATTGGGAAACGCTACAAACGGCTTTCAAAAGACAGGAATATGCCTACCATGTTACAAGTTTGTCGAAGGTGACAATTGAATTAGTGCCTCAATGATAGTTTTTTAATAATAATTTATCGCCCTCAAACATAAAGTGATCCAATTCGCCTCGAAGAACCCTATTTTAAATAAACATTTGATTGAGTTTTGTTAACTAGTGTTGTAGTTGTACCACTGAACATAGTCGGTTATTACAATTTTTTAACAATCGATAGTCGAGCATATAAATTAATAATAATTATTACATTCTTTGCAACCATCAATTTCATGCAACTTTTATTTCCACTTTAATGAAGATCCACGTCTGACTTAAGGGGATACTTTCATCTTTCCAGTTTGAAATTCGAGAATTTTTACACGAATTGGATATGCTTTCAAGATGACGCTTATAGTTAAATTATTTTATGTATCAGATAAATAATTAATGGCGTTAATTGTTACGTATATCATGCGAGAGAGGAAGGTTTGAATAGAAAGAGACGACAATAAAATTGTTGATTTTTTCGCATTTGATACAAGTTTTAAACATACCTCGTGTCGGGAGCTTTTTTCATATTGATGTATTAGAATCATATGGAATGAAATAAAAATGTATGTTGTCATTTGAATTAATCATTCGAAAATTAAATCATGTTTTAGGTACCTAATTCATATGTATGAATATGTTTTGAAATCAGACAAAGTACCTACACATATTTAGATGGTCGCTTAAATCAATGTTTTAAATTTAAAAAATTTATGACAGCTTCAATTTATTATTTTGTTAAATATTGTCGATTTAATACGCCCCGTTACCGTTTTGGTGATATGTCTGTTTCATAATTATATACGATTTATGAAACACACAGCTTTGTTTAAAATGCAACAGTATTATATATAAACGAAATATTTAATTCTGACTTACATAAAAAATAACGTACATAAAATGTTTACTTTGTTCAAGAAAACGTTGTTTTCCCTTAAAATCAGTAAAAAGACGTCTAATTTATAAAATTAGCTACTAATGTTATGAATAAGTCCAATGTTAATTCATAACGTGGGTAAAATATGCGTGAAACCATATATTTTAGACATTTTTTAAGAGAGCGTGGACTAGACGTCATTACGGCCGCTGTCGATCGGCGATCTCAAGTTAATAATGAATATTAGAAATACACATTATTAGGATCGATATAAATATTATTTAATAAGAAATTATTGTGTTTTGGATATCAAACTTGATTTTAAATAGTAGCTGAAGCCTCAAAGCATGTAAGTAAATACAATATATTATTTTAAAACGTATGTTTTCTCTAAAACAAAGTATTTTAAAACGTCCAAAATTGATAATATATTTTGCAAATTGTATGGTTTATAACTCCATTAATTTTAACATTTTGCTAATTTGGTTACCAACAGATTTGTCTCCATAATCTTGGCTTCAAGTTTATAAGAAAATATATTTCTTTTCTGCAATACTTAAGTACATTCACACAATTTTGTAGCACGCGGAAAATACGTCTAATGGTCGCGGTCTTTCTTATAATGCTTCTATTGTCTTAATTATGACAAATAACATTCAGTTTATTAGTTTTAATTGAGTATAAAGGTCTTATTTAAGTAATAGTTTAAAAAAAGTCAAATCTAGTGTATAACTTCTGATATAAATGAATAATATAAACCCACATTTTCGTAAAAAACGCGAAAATTAGAATTATCATTGAAAGTAGCGGCTTAACATTAAGTCCGCTAATTTAGAAGGAGAAAATAATTTTTACTGACTTCCATAACCGCGCTAGTGTACAGTGGAATTCCCCATTGATGATGATGTGACAGAGCTTCTTAATATTATAGGAGAGGAGTCGACCATCAAATCAGCTACGGACCCGTACCCGTCAAGGGTCAGATGACAGCTGGCAGCTCGGTTGGATATCAGCGACGTCTCGACTCTATTACGGCTAATCGTACAGGACGTACGGTTCGTTTTATTTATACTTTTTGTTTCTATTCCTCAATTTTTAGTGTCAAGAAAGACTCGAGTGCGGCCTAAAGCATAAGCGACTTAAATAATTGAATTATTTAGTTTTTTCGCAATTTAAACTTCTATATTTTGTAAATGTTTAGCCAATGCCAAAAGGCCTAAATTCTTATGGATGTTCGGATGCGCTTCAAACTAAAACTAAAAGTCTTTTTAATGTGCATGTACAATGTCATGTCATTAATATAACCTTTTTGATTTGTATTTGAATTTTAAACTTTTACCGCGGAAGGTACATTTGTTTTAAAGTCAGACTGATGATCAACAATTGCCAGAATACCACAATACCTTGTGATGAACGTTTCCCATATTCAAAGACTGGAGACTTGGAGACTAAGAGAATAGTGCGTGCGCTCGTCAAGAAGATAATATTCTCTGTACGTTCGGGGCACAGAGGACAAACCGACCATCAAATACGCGGTCTCGAGAGAAACATTACATTCTACACTCGTCATTGCAGTGTCGTCACGTGCCTGTCGGGTGTCGGGGATGAGTGGAACAGTCTCCTAATTAGTGTTGATTAAAACTTATTGCACAAGTGTCAGGTCAGTCGACAGTGTGGCCGTCACTCCACTCCACTCCACTCCACTCGCATTTAATTTATTTTTAACGGCGACGTGCATCATTGTTTATTTTGTTTTTACATTAGTCGCCGAGGAATTTTGTTATTTCATATATAATACCTAGAGATCTTCGCTTAAACGAGTATCTGGAAAGCCGACATTTTTGAAATGCCTACAAAAACATAATTTAATATGTAGGTACTGAAAATGTAATAATATTATAAAGTAAAATACAAATATGTATACAATAATTATTATTACACGCTTTTCAGGGGAACAAATATGGAAACTGATGGCGAAAAGAGAGGGTTTGGGTATATATATATATATATATGTAAAGAAATATATTTGAAAGCAAACATTCGTGCTTGGATAGCTTCCTAAATTGCTTTGGTTGTTTTTAACTATGGCACTCGTATACTGTATTGTTGTATTATATGGAAAACGATGCCTTTTACATTGTAATTATTTAATTGTATGAAAAAATGTGTCTATAATCGTTTATCTACACCCGGAGTTTAGAACAGAACAGAAGACATGCAAACCCTTACAAACCGGGGCTGACAAGTGTTAACTACGAGCAATTAACCCGGAGCTCCGTGCGGCCAGAATTCGATGCTTATTATTTAAGTTGTTCGGCACGGAGAAGAGCATCGTGTAATAGTGTATCATAGTGGGAGGGCTCCCCTCTCCGCCAGCCCTTCCCGCGGTGCAGCGGACCGAGCGGCCGAGTGCGGAACAAACAAACATCTTCCACGCGGAGGCTTTTCAATATTTCCAGAGCGACGCGCGCACGTCGAACTGTGGAATTTTTTTAAACGTGCATTCATTTTGGTAAAGCACGAAGTTATTATCATATCATTTTCCATTTTAAATGAGTACAAAAAAAACAATTACCGTAAATGTAAAATGTAACATTGAATATAATTGAACAAAAATGTAATCGATCATTTGTTTAATTGTAACTAAAAGGTAATCATCTTGAAACATGTTTTGATGATAAATTGGGCACTATCTATGTATTTATTTATCAATATTGCGAAGAGGATTAAGAATCTGAATCAGATGACCTGCGCTTCAGATAAAGCGAAAGAAAAAACTGCAGGATCCACTTTACACCTTTTTATAAAAAAGGATTTAATTAGAGTCGATATTTTATAACAACTTTAGGAACTGTGCAGCTTATTTTTTAATTTATCTCGGTTAATGGGATGTATTCACGGTTTTCTACTTATTTCATTAGGACTAATTTTATTAAAAAATATATTACAATTTTGGCACCATGTACGTGAGTTTTCGGTACATAGAACATAGAGATAATGTCATATTTCATACATCAATCAGAAAGTAATTGATAAACCAATTGATAAACACTTTAGAACAAAATTTCCTTTTAAACATGACATTTTTAATACTTAATACAGAATAATTCCTAAAACGTGTGAGAAGTAAAGATTATGATTACATTGCTTCGTTTACTAAAGGTGACGATTAACAATTCATCCGTGAAACTATGTTCGCTTCTAACTCCCGGCTAACAAATATTGTCCCGTCAAATTAGCTCCTGTCCACGTGAATGTATGAAAAGTTTCTCGTTCCATCTCTTATGCATACTCCAGTTGGGAAAAGTCTGCGACACCCGAGCTCGGCCACCGAGCGGGCCACCGAGCGGAGACACATCCTCGCGCACGTAATGTAGGAATGTACACGTACTTCGCTTCCCCCTGTCCCCCTGTGGGATCACATGCATATTTAACTGCAGATACTCGTACATCGCATCGACCAAACAAATGCAACTGTTCACCGGCACGACGTAGTATTGGGGGCTCACGTCGCCCGTCACTACCTCGGTAGCTCGCCGTCGGTGCGGTCAAAGGTCATCTGAGTTGTTTGTGTCCTATTAGTTTTAAAATCGACTAAAGTGTCCGGACAGCTGTTGCGAAATTGTACACGGTTACATTTCGATGGTCCAAAAGACACTAAAAGTAGTTCGAGAATTGCGAAATATACAGTATATTCACATGTACCTATATATTATTTGTCCTCAATTGAATTGATTATCTTCACATTTGAAGTCGACCTATTAAAAACAATTGAGAAAGAACTAGTTTTATTTGAACTCCGTGAGAATGTGAAAGCTTATTTAATACCAACCGTAAATTATAAAATTGTGATCGCATTATCATTTGACACAATTGAAGAGAACGCAGATGAGCACATTTCATGTTTTATCCTATATACTTTTCTTTTCTTTATTTACCGTGACTTTGCATACTTTCGTTTCTTTCTTTTTTTATTTCTAATTTATATTTGCCGATTGTTGACTTAATATTTATAAGTAATGTTAAAATGTTACAGTTTTGGATCCTCAGACGCAAGTTATTTTCGCATTTATGGTAGGGTGCGATCTGGTTGCACGCTGTGGCACTTATAACTTAACATTTCAAATCGTGTCACTGGACATTTGGATTTTCAAAAGCGGTCTTACTTCAGAGTTATAGAAGCACTAAATGTAAAAAGTAAGGCCTCACGACCGTATCACTTTCTTCTTCTCCTTAAATATTGTCATAACCCTAGATTACTATTGCGCTGTGCTAAATGTAGTCATTTACAACGGTTTTCTGCACTTTGGACAATTTTCCTGACATGTGTCAACTCATTAGAGAACCCATCTGGCGTACCGATTACAGCGAAACCACACATCTCTCCATTCTCGGGTGCAGGGCGGATCTAATTTAGTTTAAATGTAAATATAAGTGTGATTATGACGGCTGTCGTTGCGCGTGCAATTAGCGCTCCTCTATTCTATATCTTGTCTCGGGATGGACAATTTATATTGTATTTATCATCCTTCCTTCCGTAACTTCCTTTCAAAATAATAATTTTGGAGCTTAATTACAGATTTTTGTATTAAAATATCGTTATAATCTGACTGACTATAATGAGGGCAATATCTCTCAGACGACCGGTAGGATATGCTTAATAATTTAATTAGGATTTTGTTTAAAGTCTTAATCTTTGCAGATTAATCTTAAAAAGGTTTAGAAATGTGTAATACATTTGACGGCAAACTAATTAATGTTAAATTATGTTAAGTCGGTGAGATAAGACCTGGAATATTCGCCAGTTCGCACAGTTCTCGTGTTATGTATTTTTGACACACATCGACTGCATCAGAAGTGATACATTTGAATGGCCTCAGTTTCAGGGCTCGGGCGTTACGCGATTCCGGTTGGTCTCGCTATCCGCTGCATCGCTTCCGCCGCAGGCAGCGTGAGCAGAGCAGCTACCCACCCGAGCGGGCTAGGGTGGTGGGGGGGTTGCATTATCCTGTGTTTATTGTCAAATTGTACACCATTCAGTTCCTACAAATATGTAGACAATGTAACGATTTTACTCTCGAACGTCTTGTGCTCTAGTCTTGTGTTTAAAGATAATAATTCCGCAATCGTACTCAATACTTAATCTTAAATGTATCACTGTGGCGTATTTAACACGTAATGATAAATCTGCGCGAAGAATTAATATTACGTGATTTGCGCGTTCTCTGCGTGAAATAAAAGGAAAAGCAATATTTCACCTCGATTAGTACAAAATATTGCAATCAAAGTGAAGAGTGGTGAAGGGCAAGAAGAAATTGAACTCGAAGCAAACTCTAGGCGATGTGTGTTAATGTGAAAATTAAAACGCTAATGTCATATCGTTTGGTAACCATAAACAATCTTAATGTAGGAAGTTCCTGATGATGCTTTTTTTATTCTGTCCTATTATCGTCATTTCTAGCTAGGAACGGCGAACGGCAGCCTCAATAAATCTGGGGTAATGTTGTCGAGTCGGTAACAGCGCCGAGAACACGGCTCCGGCTCCGGCTCCACAATGATCGCCGAGTATCAGACCGCTTCCGGCCTCTCTGCCTGGAAGGCTGGACCAATTTCCCGGCCGGAACTATAATTCTGGCAGTTTCTCTCGAAGACTCGATGAGCAATCTCAAGTTCGCGATGATGCTGCGAGTACTAGACCGAATATAATTTGTTTTTTTTTATAAAGGCCCGTTAAAGTATGATTTTCAATTGAAAAATACTACTGTTTATATAAGTATTGCAGTGTAATATTTTATTTATTTAGACATGCTATTTAAAAAATTAAGATGATGTTATTTACAATACTTTCAATAGCTGTGGAATACAAATACTAGTTGAATTAATTGTATGAAGTAAGTTGTAACACCTTCATTGATCGTTTCACTTTTTCATTTCATGGCGGTAGAACCACTGACTGTCTCTTTCTTCTATTTCTCATCTATATCACATATCTCATTGTTTAATGTGATATCCAACTATTTAATTCCCTAATGATGTCATCGCTAGATATATACTTTCAAAATGCACGAAAACTGGTATATTTCTAAATAACGTTGTGTGCAATGAATGGGACTGCGTGAGGATTGTGGAAAGCTGGTTAGTAGATAATATCAATGATTGTCAAATATTCGACTCCAGGTACTCGGTATTCAGACGTGATAGGGAATACTCCCGCACCGGTCACAACTTAGGAGGTGGCGTAATTCTTGCCGTCCATTCAGATCTTATTGCCGTTCGACTTCCACATTGGCGGACTGAGGCAGAGGACATATAGGTTCATATCTCCATTAAATCCGACTCAAAACGTCGCAACATGCGCTGTGTCTATATACCTGGTGGATCCTCGCGCTCTGGTTTTGCAAATATTTATTGATAAATTAAACATAATTATTCAAAGCTCTGCTCCTTCTGATGTTTTTCTCATACTCGATGACTTCAACCTCCCCGAAATCTCGCGAGAAGGCATCAGTAATCGCGCACATCTTTCTCCAACCCGACACACAACTTCAGTAAGTGGAGAATTTTGTGACTTAATGAATTTTCTAGGAGTAAACCAGTTTAACAACTCGGTGAGTCGTATGGGTAGGATTCTCAACCTGGTTCTCTGCAAACGATACTATAATTAGTTATTAGTTGCAGAGGGCATAGCACTCTCGGTTTTTATTTGTAGAAGCGCGCTGCTCTAGTATTGTTATTCCGCTCTGCTTACTATTCACTAAATTTCTCGATTGTTCCGGATCAGTGGAAAAATGCATACATAAAAGTGGACGGATGATAACTTACTATCAATTAATACCGATGAAACATATTTTCTACGATTTGCTATTCAACAGAAACAAAATACCGAAATTCGTATTAAAATTCACACCAATGCCTGTACTCGAGAAAACACCTGTGACCAATGTTCATCAATTGAAGAAAAATACTATCAAGTACCTTGGAATCATAATAGATAACAATCTCAAATGGAAAGAACATATTACTAATCTCACAAACAAAATAAGGAAAACTGCCAACATATTTTTTAGACTCAGCAACATCTTATCACCTACATATCTGAAAATAATATATTACGCGTTTGTACAGTCACATTTGCAATACGGTATTATTGGATGGGGAGGTGCATATAAAACTTCAATGTCACAATTAGAAATCACTCAAATAATGATAATAAAAATTATTCTAAAAAAAAAAGACTATCCAAGTATACAACTTTTCACAGATTTTAAAGTATCAAAAATAGTAGACATATAAAAAAAAAATTTAATAATTCAAATTTTCAAAATTAAAAATCAATTAAATTTTAGAAGCGAATTCCGATCTACAAGATATAGAGATCAAATTGATATCCCAAAACTAAAATATACCGCAACTCAAAATCAATATATTTATCAAGGTATCAAATTTTTTAACAATCTCCCCATCACAATTATAAAAATTACGGACTCATAAATTTGTAACTGAAGTTAAAAAAATATGTACACAGACTAACTGAAACATAAATTAACTCGAATATACTCCTCTATACAACGAGTCTTACTCTCATAGAGAAGAAACAAATGTTAAAATATATATGTATATATTATCTACTGATTATTGAAATTAATATAAAAAATTACTCCTATCTTTAAATTTGGTCAAAAAAATAATGTGACTAATTACAGACTAATCAAAACTATCAATATTCAACAAACTATTTGAAAAAATTGTTTATAGCCAGGTTTTCAGTGCCATTAAGCCTATGTATAAAGTGATCACTTAAGCCAGCTGAAGACAGCTCGTAAGTCCTGTAATTACCCATACTTCCATATTTTTCCATTTAATGTAATAAAAATAACTTCGTCTGTATGAGATATCCATAATTAGTTTAAATATGATTTCGTTTAATTGAAAAGTCCGAATATATTATATAACAATAATTGGAGGCCTTGTCTCTATTTCTTGCACAATGTCCTCCAAGTAGAAACCGGACGCGCGTTAGGGCCTCTTGCCTCTTGCCTTGATGGCTTTCAGAAGAAACCTCCATTAATCCTTTTTGCACCGATTGTTGTCCCCCTCTCCCGCTCTCCATCTGACGCCGCGTCGCCATTTTTTATTCCCTTTTCTTCCCCGACGACTGTAAAAAGGCGGGAAAAATTCCCTTTGTGGCGGGGGCGGTAGGAACTGCCGGTAGAAATTGTGTGACGTCAACTCTTCTGTTTATATTGACATTTAAGGAAACGGTGAAATAAAATAAAATGACTCATTTATGCGATTGCTTCCGGAAGATTTCGCAATGCATCGTTAGTGATCTCTTATTTTGTATTTGTATAATAATTTACTCAATAAAATGTTACCATTGAATAGTAACCGAAATTATCTTTAATGTAGACATTTAGTTAGATTAACATATAAATTGTTTAAGATATCTAATTAGTAACGGTAGTGGTCCTGTGCATAATATTAATTAGCGAGCGGCCTGCTGGAAGGTAAGTTTATTTCCTAATTGATAACATCGTTTAACATCATCTTCACGCATATTATGGCAAGTGGATGGATGGATTAAATAAATTGTTTATCAGTGTTATTTAATAACACGATTAAAAAGATAAATTGTACGTTTTGTTTCGGACTGATTCTAGATTTTGCGAAGTGACGTACGATAAATGTCATTTTGAAAATTATTTGACATTGAAAAAGAACTTGATAAACATATTAATATGTTTTGTAAGAGTATGTTTATCGGGATAAATTCAGTTAATGATTCTATCGAGAAAGCCAATGAAGCTGAGCAAAGGGAACGTCGTTACACTGAGATTGAACGCAAATCGCGTGGAAAGTGGAATTGTCTGAAACTGAATTGATGGTTGTCAAACTCCGCATACGTGCAATTATTTCAAGAGACGGACTAAAAGTTACATTACCGGACCTAGACAGCATTTCGATATGCAGCTGCCCGACCCGCACGGTGACAATTGACGGTCGGGCATACATTATACAATCAATCCGGTGAGACTATTCGAATCATGGCGAAACCCTGCAATTCAATTTTAATGTCGAAACGCTGCTTATAGGCCGCTTATATTGTCTTTCCCACATTCCAGTATTCATCTATTTCCTCTTATCTCACAGCGTATCGTAACACCGTATATAATAGATTAAATGTATCGAGCACTGACACGAGATAGTAGTAGTTAATATATTTAATACATGAACTGAATGGTGTAATGGGAATATACACTCACCTGCGCGCGGTGCGGGCACTCGGCCGCCAGGGTGTAGACGGAGGAGGGCGCCGGCGGCGGCGGCGGGTCCTTGCCCGCGCGCCCCCTGCGTCCCCGGCAGCACCAGCAGACCAGGCACGCGGCCAGCAGCGCGGCTCCCAGCACGGCGCTATCCCGCGAACAACAGTAATGAGTGAACTTTTCAGGAACACGGCGACAGTGAAGTGTGCTTCATATTAGCTCGCCGTCTAGGAATATATTGTATATTGTATATTTGGAGTTTATTCATTGAACCGAACAACGTTACGTCGGTGTCAATGATGAATTGCACTGCGGTACCTGTACCGTCAAATTACTCAATTACTATATAATACTATCATCATTGCTATAATTAATATAATGCAAGAGTGGAAAAAAAAAACATTCATAATTAAATTCAATAATATTATATTACTGTTAATATTATATTAATGCAGTTTCTCAATGATTCGAGTGAAAGAAAAGTGGATTGATTAATCTGAATTGGGGTTTCTGTTTTTTTCTGGTATATAGAATATTTTTTGCTTCATATTCTATATGGGATAGAGTTACACTATACTACATACTTCGGTACAGCGAATTATTAAATTCTTCACGGCTTAAATATATAGAATGAAACGAAAAAAGGTTTAGTAATCAATTTGGAAAATACTTATTTCACGTTCCAATTAATGTAATGTATAATGTATGGCATTACTACGTCACAATGGAGACTAGGAGATATTACATAGTTTTTAGTAGGTACCAATTTTTTTTAAATAACTCCAGTTTGCGAAGTTTTTCCGAATAAACAGATCCAAGCTTCCCGCAAATCGCCGGACCTAGCAAACTCACTTCGGAGCTTTTGTCGGATAATATTATTTATTTTAACTTTTGTTCCAATCCTAACGCCGCTAATTTATCGGAACCGACATACAATAATCGTGACAAGAATTATACTGTACTTCGACCTACTTTCCAGCAATGGGGTGTAAAATCTACCATATAAATATATTTATATGTATATCCCTTGTAATATTTTAAGATGTACCAGAATTGCATTTATAATCCAATTCATATCCACAGTACTACAAAACAGGTCGACACAGAACAGCAGTGCGCAGCAGTAGTTGCCCAAAATATCATAATTAGGAGGTATCAAATTGTTTCAATAATTATTATTAATAGATTTTATAATAATTATTAAAATTTATAAATAAGTAATAAAATAATAAAAATAAATAATTTACTAAACTTAAAAATTGTAAATGTACGAAATAGGTGAACACTAATAGTGTTCGTAGCATAGAGTCCTATTTTAGATAAGCGCGAGGAAATCATTCATCATTTATTTGTAAGGTATAGATTAGATTAGTCATATTTATTGAATTATCAAAAGTAAAGTAAAGCTCTATTTGTCCAATCTTAGATTTGGCGAAACATCGCGTGGATAAAATCATTCGGACGTTTACCCGCCGGATGTAACAATCTTATTTCTACACGTCATCGTCATCACGTCCATCACTAAAATTATCATCATTTATAATCATTTTACTCACTGCATTCGCGTTACTAAATTACCATCAATACTCATTCTAACACTTAAATAAATAAGAACTTTATGATTAGAAGAACACATTCTTATTGTGAAGTTGTAATTATTCAGAACAGACGGTCTATGATATTTTAAATTTTAATTAGAAAGATATACATATAAAATCAATTTTATCGAAAAATATTGTTGTTGCGCCACCGGGATTCGAACCTGGATCTCTTTCCTAACCGGGGAAGGTGCATTATCCAACTATGCTACAGCGACAATATTTTTAGCGACAATTTTCGAACCTGTATGTTACCTTTTTGATATGAATACATTTAATCGTTCCATTATTAGAAAGAGTCATCTACCTTATTTTAATCTCAAATACCTTTGAGCAATCTGATAGCAGACGCCAGAATTATCAATTCATTTTTATTAAATTTTGGACACATTTAATATTTATTTTATTTATATAACAATATTTTTCGATAAAATTGATTTTATATGTATATCTTTCTAATTAATATATTCAATTCATATTTAAGAACTTTATAGATAGTCTGTATAATGAGAACAAAGACAGCAGAGTGTGACAGACACTTGACAAATGCAAACGTGACCTGGTCAAGAACTGCGTGTAAAATAAAAATGTACAAATAAATAAAGTGTAAAAATGTCGTTGTTGGAAACAATATTGACAACAATATTGTTCTTAAATTGAAGAAGGTGGACAGTGATCATTCAACATACTCGTAGTCATAATCTTATAACATTATTTCATTAAATTGAACAAAATTATTAATCTGTGTGCGACTAAAGGTAACACACACGAAAGGTATGTTATTCCTTCAAGTCGTGCAGCCCTGCTACTGATCGGCAGCTAATGGAGGAAGGTGTGGAAGTACTGAGGAGTGTAGTCCGGATCTCGCAATTGTTAAAAATGCATTAATGGCATTCAGCGAGTGTTGGGTGGGGATGAAAGTGCCGCGGGAAGAAAGTTCCATTGCAAATATCTCATCAACTTTACATGTGCACGAGCATGCGAACACTGCGTGGTGTGGTGATATCCCCTGTGCCTCGCTTCGCACTTCGTCAGTCGAGTAAATGTGCTAGTCGGAGGTGCACGCGTCTATTCTCGGTACTATTTGTACAAAATGTGTACGTTCACATTTGTTTCTTCTTATTTGTAAAATGAGGACGTATAAGAGAAAAACTTAGGGGGGGAAGACTTCCATTAGCGTTGTGAAACACACTGTTGATTTGGTGATAAAGGAAAATAAATCTTTGCGTGCTTTTTCTAAACAATTAGATATTTGTAGAATGGCACTGAAGAGATTCATTAATCGGTTATCAGAAAATCCTGAGACAGCAGCACATGGGTATAGGTCGGTACGCCGGGTTTTCCAGGACAAGGAATAAAAGATTTTGGTACTGGTGGTACTTGTTACCCCTATCCCTACACCTGGAACTTAAGCCCCACGACTAATCAGATTTTTTAAATGTAGTTTAATTGTTTTTGGTATATTAAATGAGTCTCAGATATATTTTCTTGAACACACACGAAGTATTGTATAACACAAAAGCTCTATAGTATAATCACGTTATCCTGTCATTTGTAAAAAGTGACACTTTCATCCATCGAATAAAAATAATAACTTACCTATAGTACAGCAGTATTACGGTATTATCTATACTCGTTTGCTTACTATTTTAAAAATAGTACCTTTAGAACAAAAATGTCAGATACTGCACTCTGATGAAATGTATCAATTTCCCTACCGGTGACATTTAAAAAGACAGAATTTTATATATACGAATTATGCCGAAGATATAAATTCGATTGGGTTTTTTCTTAAATAAAAACTTAGAACCTTTATACTACTAAGACACCAATAAACTCCACAAAATGACCTATAATTAAAACATTATCGTTTTTTATAAAAACTGCGACCGTTCAATTCGTGTTTAATGTTCCAGATAGTCTCTAGCGTTGAAATATCTTATAAATAAAATCTCTTATATGTACAGATTTTTTTTATTGTAAAACCAAATTGGTAGAAACTATTAGGTTTTTAAAATGCTTTATATAAGTAAAAACAGATTCACTAGCTTTAGGGCTTCAGCTACTAACACAAACTTATTTTTATATGAAAAACATGATAATTTGTTATTCTTATCGGCCGTACATTTTCGGCATTGGAGTGAAATCTGTCAGATGTCCGTGAAAAGTTCCGAAAAACATGTTACATTTTTTTGACGTTAAGAATGAATGTAATTCTTATTCTCAAAGCGGTTTTTTTTATCAAATACCTATTTTTGATACAAATTAAATGTATCTATTAGATATATATATATATATATATACAGGAAAATTCAAATTCACCACACCAACAAAGTAAGTTGACGACAAATTAATAGTAGATCTATGTATTATTCCATATTTAAAAGCTATCATTTTTTATTGCGAAAATCTCAAATACCTTTAAGTAATATTCGCTAGGAGATGCAAGAAAATAAATTCCTTTTCATTAAATTTTGGATAGATTTTAAATTTGGAATAATAGATGTATCAATTTGAAAGAACCGAAGCATATAAGTTCGAAAATTTGTCGTCAACTTACTCTGTTGGTGTGGTGTAATCGGTTAAAGCATTTCCCGGATTGGAAAGTCTCCAGGTTAGAATCCCGGTAGCAACAAAAATATTTTTTCGATAAATTGAGTTTTCCTGTTGAATTTTTTTAATTGATACATATTAAAATACCACAGAACTAAGTTCAGAAGAAACTTCAACTTGCAACTTCACAATAATAACGTGTTCTCCTTAAAATATTGACGTGTCAAAATATCGTCAGTTTCTTATCATTTTCAAATGACCTTTCTCTGAATTTGATCTTTAGATGGGCTAAGATATTTTTCTAGTTTGCATTATTTGCACAGTTCCTAGTATGCGCGTGTCGCATTAGCATTAGAGCGTTGTCATTCTTTGCAGCAGCGTGTGGGAGCTTTATGATAGCAGCTAGGCCAATATTCGCTACCATATGACTCTGCAAAGCTGTCCCAGTGACTCGAGGGAGTAAGCAGTGACAATGGGGCGCCAACGGAGCGGGGTGTAATTTTATGATCGTTTGCGCAATCACAAGTTCTTGTCGGTGGGAGCGCGCGGGGGCGTTAGGCGGGAGGCGGGAGGCGGGGACGAGATGGAAATTGCGCTGTTTACAAGTGATTTTCTCCTTCTCCTCCTTCTGAAATCACAATATTTACGTAAGGCTGGAAGGTTACATTTATGTAGGTTGGGTCTCTGTAGCAATGTGGTTCAATTTGCTTTTTTGATATTATAATTTGAATAATATTTCAAAATGTTGTGTATTCAATTGTATAAATAATACTCGGAAGTAACAGAAACAAAAGTTATTTTAGTTTTGTCAAATGTGTCGAACCTCAAGTGGGCTGAAAGAGTAATAGTAGCGATCAAATCATTAAATATACTTTTTAAATCGGTTCTTATTATACATTATATTTGTTTTATTTACACATGTTGCATGAATCCTAAATGCGTTACTCAAATGTATTTGGGATTCATCACTATGTAAAGTTGATTGCTTTTAATAGGACCATCCTCCAGAATGTAGTTTACCTGGTCGTGCCGAGTCTTCCGCGGCCATCAACACTTGCGTCATATATCTTTCTTACCATTCTCTCCTTATTCATCCGTTTTACGTGACCAAACCGCCTATGTGATCCTTTCTTAATATTACTCACTATACTAACTTCAGCTTTACATTATTTACTTATTTGTTTATTCGTTACTTTGTCATAAATAGATCTGCTACATATAGGTACGTCTAAGTAATCTCATTTTCACTGCCTTCAGTCTACGTTCGTTTATCTTCTGTCAGCTCCAGGCCTCACTTCCATACATCAGTGTCGGTACCAGGATTCCATCGTGTACCGCTAGTCTTGCCTCGTTTGACAAGTTCAATTCAAAGCACTGTTTATTTTATTCCCTGCACTCACTCTCTTTTCGATATCTTTCTCAGCCTTTCCGTTTCTATCGAACATACGAACTTGTTCCAAACATCATTACCGTACGACTGTATTTTGCACGGTGTCTCGCTTTCCTCCTCGAATACCATCACTTTCGACTTGCTGGCATTCATAGTAAGGTGGTTTTTTAGCGTACATCGTACTCGTACAGCGTACTCACTAGACTCTATAATTATTGTTGATTATTCACCATCAGTACTGTTCATATAATATGAATCAGTAATTATTTTTAGGATGACTAATAAACAATGATTTTGTTACTAAAACGCCGAGTTCCATAATTAAAGCTTACCCTTCACGACAAAATCCTATCACGCCGAGAAATTTCGCTCATCAAATTGTTCAAAGTTCAACTTTGAGTGTTACATTAAGCCCCGTGTAATCGCTGCCGAGCGTTGCGCGGGCACCTCGCGCGAGGCGGGCGTTTCCGCCGGCAGACGTCGCCTCGTTGCTCGGCGCCCTCTCGCCTGCGCGCTAATTATTCCCCTTGATCGAAGCGAGAGCGAGCGGAGTTCCCGCTAATAAAGCCCCTACGATAACAATACAACCTTACCCTCACTCGATAATGCGCGGGGATTACCCGGCGACGCGAGGCGAGTGTCTCACATTACATTACTCGGAGGGCAGGTGACAGGTGGGAGAGGATGCGCCCAGTTCGGTGACGGATGATGAGCGACTCGTTCCGACACTTGTCATGTTGTCACCGCGATAGAGAAAACAGGCGGCGGCAGAACGGTCAAGACGCGTTGACACGATAGATTGTCTCGTGAAAGAGAACAAAATGAAGTTAATCAAAGTTACCAAATTTAAGAAACATTAGTATTTATTAAGAAATAAACAAGTATACACACCCAAATAATAATTATTTTGAATTATGGGGAATTATTAGCTATTATAAACCATCAAAATGTTAAATGGAAACTGTAAATAGACACTACAGATTAAGTGTTGTGAGTTTTAAAAATGATTTTTTATTCCAACTTTATTACATACGTATATATTATAATTGGAATATTTGCCAAACTGTAGAATAGTTTTACGGTAAGGTTGGAAACACTATATATAGAGCTTGGCTCTTTGCTCTACTCGAGTGTATTTATGCGGACTTGATAAATTGTGCTGAAATGGCCCGTTCTTTCCTTTAGTAGTCGTCGTCTATTAAGGACCAAGCTACGATAGGTGGACTATAATAGCGTGTGTGACGGCTGCCGACGGTATTGTTAATTTTGCTTCAACTGTGCGAGAATGGATTTAATAAACGCGTACAACGTTTTGTTGGATTTACCTTCCACGTAGCCTCGCCTTGTGATATTTGTCCTCCGGCAGATCGCGACGGAGTTCTCACCCAGAGCCGGCGGTCTCTGCTAATCTAATCGGCTGTAATGAACATAGCTGCTGTCACGGTGTTCGATAATGTCCTTCGCGGGCATTACGGGCGCGCCCTTCTTAACCGGGCCGTTACGAAAGAGATATTATAATTCCCGTCAAGTTATGTACCTAAAACTGACCTATGGTTACTAATCGTTTTCAATGAAAACTTGTAATCCGGCTCAACATATTTGAATGAGCGAGTACTGTAATGTATGTTTCATCATAAATCGAAAATCAAATTTCTACATTATATTGCAAATAATTGCCAAATTGGTTTATACGATCTTTTTGTTCTGAAGTAACATTTTTTTCACAATAGTGAACAAAAATGTGCATTTATATTGTAAAAAATTAAATATTGGAATTGAAACAATGATATTTCTGATGCAAATATTTTCTAGGTAGGCAGGTAATTATTATTGAATACCTTGTTTTAAAATTATCTTGTTGATAACAATTGTTTTTTACTGATGAATAACAAATGATAGTTTTCGCAACGTTTTATTATGTTAATTAACAAAAAGTGTTGATCCAATTCAGAAAGTCATTCTAGAACGGCTTTTAAACATTATTTATAAATAATCCTTCTGGATAAAATACTTGTAAAATAACATCGCTAACTTAATACAAGACATAAAACAAAGAATCAGTAATACCCAAGTACATAAGTTAAACAGAATAGTCTATTCGTTCACTTTACTTGAAAATTGGAGTCGACGGTAAGTTTTCATTAATAATGCCGAAGCTTGTTTCAGTTTAGTTAAAATTACGTCCCTTTTCCCATATTGCTGCATTTTCTATTTCATCTTGTCTACTGTTAAATCTCGTCTTCAAATATGGATTCCCTGTGTGAACAAAAAATAACTATAAAAATCTGTAAATAATGTTTCTTCAAATTTTGTCAGTGCTACCGACATTTTTGAATCACCCTTATCTTTATGACTTAGTGTTTCATCTACATCCCTATTAATATTATCTTCGGCCACCGTCTAATGCTCGCACTTTCATCCTCCTTTAGTTTTGTCCATTGTTTAGGCATCGCTCCGGCCGCGCATCGCTACCCGCGAGTGTGTTGCTTGTGTTATGTTGTTTAACCTTTTCCTTCTCTAGCATATCTTTTACGTATTTATACTATATCAAATATTGGAAACTGTTTCATTGTATTATTTTCTTACTTTAAACTTGCAATATGATGCGTTATGTGATCGCGCTCGTATGTGTATCTGACTTAGTTTAGAAATATTCAAATTAGTGATGTCGATTGTCACCTACTCGGAAAGAAGCTACTTAACATTTCTTATATTGAAATCATTTTTAGAGTTCGCTCTTAGACGTAAAAAATAATGGTACGATAACGATCGAGTGCGCCTCTGTGGAGCCAGTTTGGCCGAACGATAGCGCAAGCGCTTAGCTTAGTTTGAAAATAACAAGAATATTATGGTGTAGGGGTTGTGATTGTAGAATATTACTGACTCGTGAGGATCTCAATTGTGTGATCGTATCAGAAGCCCCTAACTCTTTTAATCTCACACGTGTTGGTGCATGTCGCAGTGTATTTGAATGTGTGCGTGTGATTATATACGCTGTGTCTAAAGCAAGGTATTCAAATAAAAGAGAATTTATAATAGTTAGCGTTTATTGCAAGATGGTTGTACAGTTGTATTGGCATATGCTTATTAGTCAGTTCGCTTCGGTTTTATATAGCTGTCAGGTGCGTCCCTATACGGCCATGATTGTGGGGTGCGTGCAGGATCACCGCAATGGAATCACATAAATATATTCATAATTGACGTGTTTGTCGGTCTAGTGGTTACGACACTCGACTAGTGATCCTGTGGTCGGGGTTCGAGCCTCATTTCAGGAGACTAGGGAGTTGGTCTTATTTTCATAGCTCAAGCGTTAAGCTTAGTTTAAAATAGTAAAAATATTTTTGTGACACGTAGAATAAAAGAGAACATTTTTGGTTCTACCATGTCAAGCTATTCTCAGTTTATAGCTACCAATTTGTAAAATAATTACCGATTCACTTTAGTTAATGAAAAACGTCAGAAATGGCTCGTTCTAAAGGTGGAACTCGCACGAGACATTCTCATGCGGGTCGTATTCCGTTCAATATGATATTTCTTCTTCTGTTCTCAAGTGACAGGTCGAGAGGTGTGAGAAATCCGTTTAAATCTCTAAAAGCTTTCAATATACTCCGATGTCTCCAGAGACACCTTATCCATAAGAAAATCGTATGGGAGATGCTTTTATCGGAGATTGAAAACTTAGTCCTACGGCCACGAGTACGCTGACGTCCTAAATCATCCATTCAGATCTCATAGATCTTGACATGATGACACGAAGACTTTGCCGGCACGCAGTGGCACAGGTAGTTAGCTCCGGGGCAACGTTTATTTTCTGCAAAAATAATTTAATATCTTTTTGGCGGCACGCACTGACAGAAAACAAATTCCCAAGATAGATGAAGAACGCGCAGGCACAGTAATAGTAAATGTTAGTGAATATGTTTTAAAATAGTAATTAAGAAATTAATGGTTACGACGGGACAGGTTATCAAATTTTAGGTTGCACTGGTTACTTACATTATTGTTTATATAAATTGTGCTGTGAAGTTGTTTAAAACGCGTGTATTTTCTTGTTGCTAAATTTAAAATAAAACTTGAGAAAGCGATGGATAATATCGTGGACTATAAAGATTATATTTTTTTCATCAACAATGGAACCATTAATAAAAAAATATTAGATTACTCAAAATTAATACTCGAAATCATTAGCAATATTTTGAGGACTACTGTTTCCGAGGTAAGTTTGTAGAACTCCATAATCACATATGTAAAATAAAACACTTGTTTTTTGATTCTACCCGTTTAATTTATTTGAGAAGCGTTTCGCATTTCAAGGGCATTGATCAATCGAACAATTTGTATTTATAACTATAATGGGGGACTTATTTACATTTAATGAAAAGGGATAACATTAGGCATTGGAATTCTGAGGATTTCCATACATTTCAACATGAAATAGTGCAAACATTATATCAATTCCAGAATAGTAAAAATAACTGTCCTTTTCTATAAATTACCATTAGTGTTGTAACTGAATGGTTATATAAGCATTTAAAGGTATGGGATATCCTCAGAATTCCAATGAATAATGTTGTCCCTTTTCATGTATAATAAATAATAAATAAATTGTATAGCCGTTATAAACATAAACTGTCGAGTTAAAATTGTTAGATTAATAATGTCCTTGCAAGGCGAAACGCGTCTCAAATAAATTAAACGAGTAGAGTCAAAAAGCAAGTGTTTTATTTTCACATATGTGATAAAATATCAGTTTTTCCATTCCAGTAAATATTTTTACCTTAGGTCTTTTCTTTAATTATTGTGCTCTGTTAATCTCACTACTGATCAGATTTTATTAATAATCTGCCAGCGATTCGGAATCCATATTGGCTTACTCGCTTCCCGCGAGGGTTCCGAAATACCATTTCACATCAATCTGACATTTGTGAGAAGTTTTGTTAATGTATCTGCATCCACATCTATCGATCGTACTTTGTGTTCATTATTGTATTTCAAGAAGCCAAATTATATTGAATTCTTAGGAAAATTATTTATTGAAATTTTTATTTTTATTTTTGTAAGGTAGATAAAAGTAATGGAAAAATATTTAATTAAATGTTATTTTTTTACATCTCTCTTAATTTTGGAGTAAGAGATCAATTGTTTAATAAGACTCGTTTGAACAAATACTATTATTTTACAGGCCACGACAATAACCGGCCCATGGTACAACCCGGAATAATGCTTGGGTAATCCTGGGGCAAACGGACACCTTTAACATAAAATGAGAAAAAGTACAAGAAAAAACATGTGAAAATATTAATTATTATACATGATTAAAAATAATATAAGGTTTAGTAAATAGATGTATTTTTTTTTTAAATATCTATACAAATACATCAAACAAAGAAAAACTATGAATCCAAGTAGTGATCGTTTGCTCCTTAACTCTTAAACGGACATTTAATCTCTATCTTCAATATTACACTGTACACATCTGAAAAAATGTTATTTTCATTATAGACCCTCACACTCAAGGCGCTGAACCCTTTTCCCTCTTCTTTATTTCCGTCATTACGAGAATCACAATTCTCGGTTTTCTCCCGAGGTTTAGCATTGTTTTTTTCCTTTTGAATTATTTCATCCATTCTGGGAGTAGCTTCTTACCTTTTAGCTCAGGAATATATTTGTTCGTGGTCAAGATTTTGGACTCAGTCCCTCTACGCCCTCTTCTTAAAGTTTTTGTGTCGAATGTACCTGACACCGCTAACGATGTGCCGGTTGTTCTATTTCTAGTGTCGATTATTTGATCACCTTTCGAACTTTGCTATGCTTAGTGGTATTAGATAAAGGTGTATTGGTAACAGTGTTAATAGTTGGAGATGTATTTCTTGAATGTTTTAGCGGACGTTAGAAGACACATTTTGTTCATTTTTATAGCTTTTACTGGCAGAGACTTTGATTCTTCACTCCAGTTACATAAATCAGATGTCTTTTTACGATTACGTACTACAATCTACAATAGTAATTAATGTGAGATAAGCTATAACCGTTTGATCCCACACAACACTGAAATTATTTATACAAAAATAATTAATCGATGGAGTTAAAAACATGATTTTGCCTTCGCACTGAGAATTGCTAAACACGATATAAACATAACCTTATTTTTTTCTTGTATTTAAAGATATTCATGTAATAGAATGAGAATATAGTAGTTGTGGATTGGCGCTCACCATCAAGACAGTTATCACCGATAATTATGATTTAAAAAATATATATTATTGAGATTTTAACAGATAATTGTTTTTATACGGAGAACAACACTACTAACGTCAAGAAAAACACTCACAATAACGGCCAACGTATATTAGTAAGGCATGGCCAGAGTGAAACGTTATGGGGTTGTCCGTATGCCCCAGGTTTACCCCGTTATAATTTGACACCAGGAAAAACAAGCGTAAAATAATAATTATTAAAAATAATTAGTTGATAAAAATATTGAAGTGTGCTAAAGATATGCTGTTAGTTTCGGTAAGGTTAAGTAAGGTGACATGAGTGTATCCAGCCAGCCAACCAGTGCCCCCAAAAGAGGTGTTCGCAATGTTAGATGTAGGGTAACAACAAGCGACGCTTTCGGTAACCTAGTTAATGGCTCCTATTTTTACTCTTCTAACACAATTTGGGCGCTAGAGGTCTATTTCGAGTAACCTTTACTCAGACTACAGAGCCTTCAATTACATTATTCTAATTTGAGCCTTTCATGTGACGGCGGAGCAAATATAGATCATTCTAGTGATATTTTAGTCTCGACTCGTGACGTTATTACTACAGTGTCGTCTACGTGACGTCATACAAGCATTTCACGCGTCGTAAGGTCTGAATAAATAATTATTTCATATTATTTAGTAAACTGATTTAAATCAAAGTTCATAGATATACACGGTAGGCCGAAAAATTCGCCACATTGAAAAAAACGCTAGCCGGTCTCAATCTATTATTGATATCGATGATTTGACCCTTTGAACTTCTTGGAACTTTTGGAACTTCTTGGATCACTTGGAATTTTTACATTGTCACATTTGACATTTAAAGTGTTTGATCTTTTTGTGAAAGTAATATTCAGCCGCACTCTGTGACTAAATTACACCGAAACAGCAAGATGTTGAAGATGATCCTCGCAGTGGAAGGACGTCAACCGCAGTCATTCCAGAATATTTAAAAAAAGTCGTGAACTTGGTTTTGCGAGATCGCTGAATTACTGTTAAGGAGATAGCAGAGGTCCTAAAAATCTCACGCGAAAGAATGGAATCTGTGTTAACTTGAGTAGGTGTCGAGGCTTCTGACACCGGAACAAAAGCGTGTTTGTGTCGGAATTTGACTATATTTGGTGCTAATTCTGACCATTTCTTGGCAAGGTGCTAATTTCATAACCCGATAGAGATCCGTCACCCGAGGCGACCTGGACAATGTGCCGACTCACTCAGCGGCAGTCACGACGATTACCCACCTGATTCACCTGACATGGCACTCTTCACTAACTTCAGTGCCATGGTCTGTAAAACTGGGATATCGGATTTGAAGCATCGTTGAAAATCATTTATTTGATACACAGATCTTTATTCTTCACAACCCAGAAGAAATTTTATTAGGTATACTGTAGTATAGTCTTGCGATAAGTGATGATCGAGGTTCAATTCTCGTCCCGGGAGATTAGAGATCAAACTACTACTATTTTTCACTGCACAAGCGTCTCACCTTAATTTGGAAAAGAGTAAGAAAATTGATGTGACATATTATTGCTTTGCGTGGATATCCGAGTGATCCTATGACTTCTTGATCCGGATTGCGCGATCTTTCGGGACGAAAGTCACCGGTAGGGTCGATTCGAGTTTCGCACTAGCAACGTTATCGTGAACAGTCCAAACGTCGCGCGAGGAACACAAACAATGGATCCTGGGGTAATGCCGCGGGATAATTAAACTGATAATACACTTCAATACATCGTCGTATGTTCAGCAAGCCTTCTGCCGCAAATGCACTTTTTGAATATTATGTATATAGGATACTTCCTTTATAAAACATTTTTTATATTTAATCGTTATAATCTATAAAAATAATTTTCCCGTATATATTTATATATGTATATTTAGAATGTCAAAAGTCTGGGATAACTATTTTTAAAGATGATTATAATAACTGCAAAAATGTTTTATAGAAGAAGCAGCCACCCAATATATATAGGGTGTCCAGCGGAAAAATTTCAAGATTAAATTGTAATTACTCGTAAACTATCAGGGTGAGGTAAGTGGGGGGGGGGTATTGTTCGACGCGCGTGATTTGCTGATTTGCCACTCGCAATGAGTCACTGGTCGGGAGCGCACCGCGTGTTCGCGATTGAGCAATATTTAAAGTGCGGTGATTCATTGGTTCGTGGGCGTCGTCTTTTTTGTACTCACTTTAATATTCGACAAATAAGTGATGGGTTGAGCACGCAACTTATCCGGTGTTGGGTTCAAATGGACAATGGTTAACCAAACTCCTCCGGGACTATCAACGTCAGCAGCGACGCCAGAACATGTGGCTCAAGTTCGACGTGAAATTATGCGTAATCCGCGTAAATCGATAAGAAAGATTGCAGCCTGTACTGGAATAAAAAAATTAACAGTGCACGTTATTTTGAAAAATAAACTACAGTTACACCCATGCAAACTGAAAATCGTGCGGTTTCTCAACGAGAATGACTATTATTTACTGACGAAGCACATTTTCATATCGATGGCTATGTTAATAAACAGAACATGAGATACTGGTGCCCCGACAACTCGAGGGAACGCTATCAAAAACGTTTGCATTGTCCAAAAACGACAGTGTGGTGTGCAATTTCTGCCCGAGGGATAATTGGCCCTTATTTTTTTAACCAGCGAGAGACAGTCACTGCTGATGTTTATTGTCGAATGATTGACGAGTTTTTGGTACCGCAACTGCAGCTGTTTCCCAGGTTCATTAATAGAACACAATTTCAGCAAGACGGGGCCACTCTACACACAGCTAGAGTCTCAATGCAGAAGCTGAGGGGAATTTTTCCTACTAAATTAATCAGCAAGTACGGAGACATACCCTGGGCACCTCGGTCACCGGATCTTACACTGTGCGACTTTTTTTTTGTGGGGATACTTTAAGTCAAGAGTTTATAGCAATAATCCTCGAACAATTCCCAACAAATATCCGCCGTGAAGTTGCTGCCATTGAACCGACGCTTTGCTCTCGCGTGTTCGCAAATTTAAGAGTCCGATTGCAAGAGTGTCTTGAGAGAAATGGACGGCATTTAGACGATATTGTTTATAAAACGTAAAATCCGCATCGTTAAACTCCATTTTGTATAAATAAAATATGAGAATAACATAGTAGTTTTTATTTTTTATTTAATATTAAACTAGTAAATTTTCCGCTGGACATCTTTTATTTGGTCTACAGTGATACGAAGCGATATACTTATACTTACACTGATTGAAATTAAAAGAAATAGGAACTCCGTGCTATGGTCAACTTTGTAGTATAATAAATCTAATTGTAATAATAATAATGTTTCGTGGCGACAAATGAATTATTTGAGGTAATCAATAAATAATCTGTTCTGATACACGCAGCCTAGCCAAGTGAAAGGGGGTGGGGAGGGGGTGGTATTAGATTTAAAATATAAAGTTTTATAACCTATCGATCATATTATGTTAAATAGTAACAATTTATAATAATCTTCAAATGTTTAAAAACAGTGTTGAAACATTGAAAATATAACTACACAGATACAACATATTCACACACGTATCGTCTCGAGTACTTTTGAAGTAGGAGGATGCGTGAATCAGAATCAGAAATGATTGAATATTCTAAAGTATGCTCGGTGCATGTTGACTCTGAACCCAGCTCACGTATTCAGAACTGACAGATTGAACAGAATAAGTGTAATAAGTCAGAATAAGGGATCGGTTTCCGGACAGACTACAGCGAGAGTGCAGACGAGGCGCTCAAGTGCTGCGATTTGAAAATTAGTAAAACTAAAATGCTATCTTCAGTTCATTAAGTATCGTGACTGTTTAATCTTAGGTCGCATATTTTATATATTCTGCGGTTCAATACGGTAGTTGGGGATGATCTGCCTCTTTACGAGAATACATCTCTGAAAAATACATTTGAATGAGATGTGGCGCAACATATTGCGCACCGTACTAATAGGTATACTAACTACTCGCAAAAGGAGAATTGTAGTGACCCACCTGACCTGATAAAGCCTCTCTTCAGTTGCAAAACTCGTGAACGCACCTTATTTTACAATAAAATGTACTTTGTTACGTGTTCAAGTATTACTATGTAGATTTGTGACTCGTATACTATAGGTATAAGTTGGCAACGGACACGAATGATGAAAATGACCATCTGACTCCTCTGCGATATAGGATACGATATAACGGATGAACCTGTCTCCTTCAGCACAGACAGTGAACATCTCATACATTACGTGTAAACTACTGTATTAGAAAATTAAATAAATACGAATATGAAAGAGTCTCGCTGGGCTGTCCAGAGACTCCATATCGCACGCTCCTCTCCCTACTAATAGATAGCTAATTTGTTTCCAGAGACAATTTAGCTATCTATTAACAATTAATTTGGGGAAAACTTGAATTCGTCAAACATAATTCTGACAGTAAATTTGGGACATAGCTTTAAAATATAAAAATTAAAAAGTATTCTCAGAATACTCTCGGAGAGGTTCACTTCTCAAAAAAATTCGTTCTCGGCCTAAAACACTTTGGCAACACTTTCAGTTTATCGTCCAACCATCACGACCGCCTCAAAATTATATTCACGATTGAAATGTACCGTCTCTTCAAGCCGCGCTCTTTTCAAATGTACGAAAGATGGTCTTCAATAGGTTAAACATGATTAAAATTAATGAGTCCATTCACTTCAGCGTCAGGTTTGCATAAGGGTTTAAATAATGTTTTTTATTACAAAACGCCCTCACACCTTCGGTGGAAGTTTCTACACATATATTTTGTATGTGATTCTTTTCAATTACTTGCCCGAGGTATTTTTTTGGTAAGGGCGCTCTGAAATATCAAAACCGATAACGAAGCTCCAGCTAGAGCCGGTCCAGCGATCGGAAATACGAGACCGAACTGTGTCTCATTAGGCTTGTCAAGAAACTGCAATGGAAGTGGGTCGTTCAATGTTGCGCGGGCGCATCAATTATTAATTAATTGAATAAACAAATAAAATTTAAGAATAAACAAATAAAAAAATGAGCGTGTGCTTGGGTGCATTAAGTATTATATATTCATGAATTGATGGAAGCCTCCATCCCGATGGAAATTAATATTTCTGTCAGCAAAAATGAATTTGTTGCTGATCTTTCAGCGGTGTGTTATCTTTTACGAAGAACCTTCATATTGCTCACCATTATTTAACTCACGCCTTTCCGAGCGCGGTTTAATTTGAGTGCAGTAAAAATCCCAGCTGCATTAGAAAATTTTCCGATAGGGCGGTTTTGCATTTTTATGCTTCTAGAAGAAGCGAAGTTTTCGAACGCTTCGCGAAAAGGTCACTTCATTTCCCCGTTAGATTTTCTGGCTTTCGAATAGATAGTTTATTTTTCAATATGTTGGGCGTATTTTGCTTACATTAAAACGACTTTTCGAATAGGTAGATATTAGGAAGTCAACCTGCTCTTCATGAATAAACCATCGACAATTAGCATCCGATCAGAGGAAAGGCGGAGTAGGAATTTTTTTTTTTTAAGTGTAATCCTTTGATGTTTTACTAATGACGACCCGCATAGTGCACCGAGTATCCACTTTCGATGAAGTAAAAAATATTGGTTGTTAAAAAATAATAAAACAAAAGATTAGGCAGAGTGCCGAGACGAGCAAATAAAAACAGTATCGTTTCTGTTTTGGCGACAGTGTATCATTGACGTCACTTCCGATCCTCGTCGACTGTAACGATCCGAGCTGAGGCCGTAAACTCTTTATGTGCAATTCGCCGCCCATCATACAACGGATCGTCCCCCACCCCCCACATAGAGCCACAGGGGTTGTCCCTCTTCATTTGTCTGGATATTTATCAATGGGGCATGATTGTTTTAGTCTCAGAATGTCGCGTGCGAAGGGGCTCTCTGAGAAAGGCGGGAACTGATTTACTCTTTCTTTCTACACATTTGTATACTCGCTAATACTACTACTAGTGAAATAGTGAATACAGGCCACCTCACCTGTACAATATTTCATTTCGAAAAATAACATGTGTTTTTGTATATTACATCCAAACGTTATTCCTCCTCATTCTTATATTACTTTTATATGTTTTCATATACTGTACTGTTACGTCGCGATCTGGCTCTGGCTAGACAGCGGTCGACATGAAAGTGTGGGTTCGGCTGGAATGAGTCCTGCTCACTTACTTGTGTAATCGGACTGGGAATCTAACCTAGATAATGAAAGAGGTTAATTTAACTGGACTTGTTTAATACACACAAAGAAATATGAAATAATAACGACCATTCCATTCTGGCATCAAACACAACGTAACGAAGGATGTGGAATAGTAATAAATACCGGAGCATAGTTGATTAAATGACTGTAGCAAACCTCTCGGATATGAAGTAAAACCATCAAAGTATCACCATAAGATTAATCTCACCTCCGTGGTGGTAAACAGTCGCTCTCGCTTGACATTACAATTAGACAACAACGGTCACATAACCTTAATTCCACGCGCCTCAACTGACGCATCCCAAGTCCGGGATCGCGGTCGTCACGCTGGATGTTGCCCAATAATGGATAGCCAGGGTGCGGGTACCTTTAACTGCTCCATCCCAGTTGCATCGTGACACCGACTCCATCTACCCCGTGGGCCGAAAAAGGAAATTGTCATTTCTGCATTGGAAGACAGTACAATGCAAATTAGATACTACAATATTATGCAGATGGTGCATTAGTGTTCTCAAGATATGATTCTTACCCTTTTTATTCCTTCCGATCGAGTATGAAACGGATTCCCCGCTCGCCTCTCGCAGAAGTGCCGCCCCATTTGCCGCGCGGGTCAGTGTTGAGCGCGGCGAGTTTTAAAATGAACTCGAGGGACTAAATTCTTACATAACATCACTTATACTATAAGATAAGATAGACAAAGTTAATTTCCTAAGAAATAGTTATTTTATTTGAGTGTATCTCGCGCTATACAGATTTGCGCAGTGCGAGTGCGAGTGCGAGTGCGGAGTGCTCCGGAGTTGTGTTGTATGGTAGGCGCTAGTAATTTCACACTTGACTCGAGTGACGGCCGAACGGCGCCCCGAGGGCCGTGCCACGTCACCGAGCCGACCGATAAACTGATATCAGACAACTATTATATGCGCTTAGTACATTTTTTATTTCGGTGTGATAATGCGTTACCTCAAATCGATCAACTTGCGGGCAGGGACATTTTTCTTTCAAATTATGTATCGCATAATTAGCAATTATTTTCGTATTAAATTAATCAACTTCGGGGTAGGTATTTATTTCTTTATCAATTTTTCCCGCACTTATTTAGTTTCGTTAGTTATCACTTATGACCATAACTCACTACATAGATAATTGTAATAGATGAAAAAGTATTTTCTTTCAATTATTTCGGGCATTTCTATTTGAGACATTCCACGTACTTTTATTGACATTTTATTTTCGAAATAGATTCAGTTTTAATCAGAAATGGACACATATTCATAGATCAGATTCAGAACTTGCAACACAATTTTTATTAATATTTTAGTGAATTTTACAGTACTGAATACATAGTATAGTATATTGTGTCTATATATAATACTATACTCATCTAGGCTCGGTGATATACGTCCTCTGTTCTCTTAGTTATCCTTAATTGCCATCGTATGCGGATGGAATTAGTTCTAAACCATGTAATTGTTTTTTTAGATGTATTTATGTAAGGGCCGGTTGTATTATTAGTAATATATGTTATTTTATTGCGAAAACGGGTTCGATCGTTGGTAAAAAATATTTACTTCTCGAAAGTACATCCTGTATTAAACTCATTTTACTCTCCGATATTCGATAGTAAAAGCGAGAATTGATAGTTAAATATGACGGACTCTTCACAGCTGTTTCAAAAGTCATCTGACACATAGATTCTTTGAAAGATGCAGTATACGACAATTACGGACGGACGGATGGGTCCTTGAAAGATCTGGTTCTAAGAATAAGACAGTTATTGCTTGGAAAGTGGCAAAAGTTGTGGGACACGGTAACGCAGGGAAGATGGATTTATTCCTTTCTTCCTAACGTCGCCGTCAAGTTGAAAGGCGTGATGAAACCTCCAGACCTAAATTATTTTGAATGACAGATGATTACGGGACATAGACAATTCCGGAGTAAACTAGTTTACACTTGTGGATGCCCCGTGGTGTACATGTGGGAGAGTGGAACAGACGCCTGACCATATTTTGTGGACTTGTGAGATACTTAGAGATGCACATGAACGTATGATTGGCGGTTTGACTGAATTTAGACACCACCCGCCCAGGAATGCAGACCTAATTAGTGATGGGACGAATCTTGTTTTATATAAGGAATTTATTCTATGTTATATGTTTTTTATAAATAAATACAGCACTCAAGGGACGCTGGAGGGACTACATTTTAAGTTTTGCGAAAATTGCTAATAACTGCATTGAATTTATTTTATTTTTTTCGTTTTATATATTTCATAATCTTGAATATGTTATTGAATTAAAGTCGCGTATTTTTATTAGCTTTGATGAGTGGGACCGACAAGGAAGCCCCAGCTTCTAAACCGGTCCTGGGAAATTGTTGCCCCCCCCCCCTCCAGGTGCCTTTTAAAAGTATACGACAATTAATCGTTCAATATAACGGTATTTTGGTGATGAAAATTCGTCGTTATTTAATATACATTAGCACATAATCCGAAAAAATTTCACCACCAAAGTGAAATATGAAGTAGCTAAATCATATATCATGATTGTTTGTCGCGTCTATAGACATCTCATCTACGCTTTGACAATAGTAAATTTGACACTCAAACAACCCGCAAACGATTTTAACGAAGGGCGTTTGTAAAAGTAACCTCTGATCACACAACTGGCCCTAGGTCTTTTATTTATTGTTTCTGCGAGTGATGTTTTCTGGATAGCGCTGGCGTGAATTTCTTTCTTCGATATTTTGGAACGCTCAGTCCATTAAAAGGCCGATTAGCAAAGTGCGAATGTATCTCGTGTATTATGGACCATCATACAGTAACACAGTTTTACACCAGCTCACCGCCATCGTCACTAAAGCGCTTGAACACGAGTGCAGTCAATATACTTTTTATTTCAAACAGATTATATATGATGTCGTGCATTTCCCTGCCGCGCTGAGGGGGGAGGTCAACATACCGCTACCGGTATCACGGTACTCACGAGATGTATTTACCGGTATCACCTCGCGTGAGGTGAGGCAGCCTCATCAATCAATGATTGTACAAGATTGTAGCGGAGAGCGAGAATATGATTGAAGGGTCGAGGTACCTGCTGAAGGAGAGGGTAAAGCTAACCGACCGCTGGAGCCGCTGTTTCTATTTCGGTGGATTCTCCATCCCTTGCCGACATAGTAATGACGTTTAGTTGTTCGCTCGAGCGAGTGTCGAGTGTCGAGCGCCGAATAACTCATTTCATTGCCTTTCTACTCGCATCCGTTTTGGATTCATGATAAGGAATTGTAGGTGGGCGTTTTAAAATATAATATTAAATACAATATTATGCCTACAACGGAAAACTTGATTTGATTGATTGTGTAAGTAGTGTAGTATAGTATACTAGACCATAATAATTATTTTATTAGCATTCTGAATACTAATGAAAATAACAATACTAATGCTGCTGTAGTATAGGTAGGTAATTTTTAAATAATTACTTTTTTTAACAGAAACCGTCCTACGTAAGTACGTGTTTCGCTCCCGTCCTTAACACTAGTATAATATATATAATATTAGCAAATAGTCCACAATAGACCACGTGCTTCCATTACTGCAGGCAAATCAAAAGTATTTTATGTCCAAATATTGTTATTTACTGTTTTATATTTTACGTAGTCAGGTAGGTACATACTAGAATTGTTTTTTTAAAAACTAAATTTTTACAGTAATGTCATGTTTCAGTTTAATTTTTGAATTTCTTTATGAAGGAAAATGATTTTTCTTGAGTTGATTTTAATATATAATCACGTGGGTTAAATACAAATAATAAATTAGAATAAATATCAAACTTTGGATATGTGACCTGCAGTGTCGAGTTCTGAAGCATTTTGGGACTATGAACATGAATCGGGTAAATATATTCCCTTGGTATTTTTATCTGAAATATAATTTCGCATCGAAAATAAAGTTAGCGAATAAATTCGTATTCACGAGTATGTAAATTGAAATCCGTTTTCTTAAATCAATTGTTCTTTGCGAATCTGAACTCGCTCGCTCGGGGGCGATATGACAGTCCCCGGGCTTACAGAACTCGCTTATTCGGATAATTAATTCGTAACCAGAATTATTACTTTAAACACATTTATTAAAAGCTTCATCAAATTAATGACTCACTAATCTCGTTGAAGTAAATACCAGGTGAAAGAGTAAAATTGTATTATGAAAAGCAATTCAGTATAAAAAGCGAATTTAAAGAGATTCTCGAGCAATCTTAAATTAGAAATTCCAAGAAAACAAGTGAATTCAACAATAATTATAATTTCTTATGAAGTATAGTTTGCGTTAATATTGGATCCAATACAGTCGGCATCATCGATAGTACTTTAGTTCTTTCAGTAGATACAGATAATCCGAAGGCTTATCAACATAACATACCTATTGTAAATGTAATCTGTATTACGGACAGTAAATATTGTACGTACTTCGCTAGGAAACTAGGAAAGGTCGGACAATGTATTACCTGATGATGAGGAGATTGGACGCCGGCGGCCTCTGCTTCCCTTTGAGGGGTTGCTGCCCGGGCGGGCCCGCTCGCGCAGCCTGCCCGGCCGCCACCGCGACAGCCAGCCGCTTACTGGACATGGCCCAGCCCAGCGGGCTCTTGGGCGCCAACACGCCGCGGGCCCGGCGCCGGCTCTGGTGACGGTGAACCGGTGAACCGGTGATAGTGATCTTCGGCAGCCGATAGTGATCTCCGCACACAATCGTCCGATACTGTGACTCCGATTATCGGCCGTCAGCCGCTCGAGACGTCAGGAAACACAGTTCGGTAATCAATACCACTCCCGAGATAGCACTTGCAATAAGGCGAGTGTGTTTGGGAATTTAGCCACAAAGAGTAGTGCCCTGTTGTCACGCACTATTTTTTCACTAATTTCACTGATTTTGTTTGTACCCATGAAATGTAAAATGTAAAACTTTGTTCTGAAAATAATAATTATATATCTGTTTTCAAGCATTTATTATTCCATACAATTTTTTATTCATTTGTGTTATCGATGAAAAATATAAAAATATACTATTGCTATTTTTATTGGTTGTTTTGGATCAATTTCTGTGTAGCCGAGTTACATTAACGGTCATAGGATATTTTCATCTCTCCATCTTTCCGATTTAAAAGTCTGCGTTCTGGAATTCAGCAGCGGGCGTTTTTAAATAATATTATTAAACAAGGAAAGTTAATCCATATTATTAATGAATCAAATTGAATAAATCACAAGATTAGGTATAGTACGGCTAGGAACTATTCAAATACCAGCAGCTCGATACCGAGTCAGTTGGTTACTGTCTTTTAAGACGATATCCGGCGTTTTTCTTTCGTATTAGTTAACATTCAAGAATATAGTACAGGTTGACGCGGAGCAAGTTTTATAGTATTAACGATAAAAGTGTCAAATAGTATCGGGGTGTACCTATTCTCCGATAGCATCATTTAGTGGGAATTTGATCTGTGAAAATATAATATCATTTTTTAGTGGTTCCGCAGCGCGCTTTTTTCGGTTTCAGTGCGCTCGTAAGTTCGCTAACCCAAACACCCAAATGTGTGGCTATTTTAATTTGGCTTTATTTTAATTTACCGCGAGTCTCCATAAAGCCGCCACACCCCTCTACGTTGCAGACAACACTCTGTAGTACGTTTGTTGTACTACTCGTCGCTCATTGCCGGTAGACAGAGCTGAGTTCATACAGTCTAAATAAATTATTACATTATTTTTATACTGTCTGGGCAGACATTCGAGATTTTCAGAACGCGATGCAGGATTGTATAAGGCACTTGAGAGCGGTCAGAAAACGGTGCGAATTGTGGTCAGCCAGAGTAAATTTATAAAGGTTAACGCCTTAACACCCGCTATTTTAGTACTTTCTGAAAAATGACATATCTTAACCTAACCTAACGTTGGTCGTGACTAAATTCAACCTTAACTATGTCGTCAAGCTGCCTCAAGATTTAGTCGTAGCCAGCGTAGTACGGTGATATTACCATCGAGTGTGAGTGTGAGTAGCCACCGATAGTTCCTAATGCGGTGTAACCTCGCAGTCGATAGGCTGCCACTAAGCTTACACGAGCTAGTCAACTTTAATTCATCCCTTGATTATTATATTAAATAGTATATTCACTTAATATTGTAACTTGTAATGTGGACCTCCAGCCAGCCGCCATCGAGTGAGGCTATTGGCAGACTGTTTTTAGAATCGAAATGGAATTAACCCGGCGGTCCGCGGCTCGCCTCGAGCCGGTTCTTTTCTGGCTATTACTGATTTTATGAAACGGAAAAGTTTTCACGCTTTTTTCAGTTTACTCCAAGAATCGATAAAAGTTTTCCATTTCAGTATTCTTTATAGTCACCGAGCGCTCGGCGCCCGGCCGGCATACGGGCCCATCGCTCCGGAGACAATGACGGCAGCGGTCTAACGGCCGTACATAAAAATAAATTATTTACGATTGCGTGTTACATCTGTTGAAATAATCCATTTTGTTTTATAATTCCTATTTACATGGATAGCGCTAGGGCAATACAGTGCGTTCATAGCATGCGATACGAAATCATAGCACAATAAACATTTCATATTTTTATGTTTGAATTGATCTCTTTGTGGTTAGATATTTAACTATTAAACTATAATAATACTTCCCTTATAATGAATGGGACAGACATCCCGGCGTTATATAAAACAATACTGGTTAAATACGAAGTTTATTGTGGCTTAATTGATAAATATTTAGATATCTACTAAACTGATACGTGTATGAGTTCCATTAAACCATGTTCCTGTAGGCTAGACAAATCAAATAGAACCCTTCAACATCTCTACAAATTTTTACGCATTTTTTGATTCTTCAGGTTCAGTATTAGTTCCATTCGGTTAGACCTACCTTTTCGGTATGTGATACCTTCCATTTGCGTCAGATCGAATTGGTTTTTATCATTATATATAACTTGAATGAGTTCTTTAAAGCCCTTCCCATTCATATATTAAATACCTTTTATGTTTGTGAGAATTATGTCTTTAATAGTCTGCGTTAAAATACGTCAATTGAAATCAGTTATATTTTTTAATTTAAATTAAAGCTTTTGGTACAATCACGATTCGTTACTAAATTATGTTCAAACCGGTTCAATGTTCTGACGGAAGTTCATTTTTCCTGGTATATATTTGCGTATCTATGAAATATTAAGGCGAATTGATAATTATTTATGGAAAGTGTCTCCAGGCTGACCGGATCTCGGGTGGGGATCGGAGCTCGGAGTGACAGGAAATGGATCGCGAGATTTGAATGAAGCATCGCCTCACTCGAAGTCGATCTATCGCAGATATTGAAATGACTCCCGAAACAAAAAGAGAATATCATTGAACTTACAAATTTTCGCACAGATATTTGTCTTCAAAAACATATTTTATTTCAGTTATATCAACGTCTTTGATTCATTTTTAAAGAAAAATATTACTCGCTAATTATGTAGCCTACAGATAAAAGTAAAATAATAATGATCAATGACAGTCAATTTTATTTGTAAAAAAAATAAAATAATTGAATTAAATAACTGAAAACCTACCGTTAAACATCAGACTTGCTTTTATATACAAACTAGCTGAAGTACCCGACGTTGCCCGGGCTTTACACAGAGTGAAGAGACTTCATTTAGGAGCATGGGGTATAATATTTTTTCGAAATTAGATGTAGACAGTAATTTTCCTCTTATTTTGATCATCAAGTCTGCAAAATTTCACGAAGTATTAATTTCTACATTAAGGGGTGGAAAAGGGGGAGGGAGGTAGTTTTTTGAAATTTCATGTAGACAGTGACCTTCCTCTTGTTTTGAAGGTCAAGTGTGCAAAATTTCATCAATCTCGGAATAAAACTGTTGATTTGTATAAAAAGCAAACAAACACACTTTTCTTTATTAACTACAATTTTCTAATCATTTACGGGAAATGAACCAAAATTTATATAAAAATTTGGGCTTATCAATACAGGATGTCTTTGTAAAGCATTTAATCACCAGCTGCACTGCTTGAATGAATGAATATGTCACTTCCCCCTTCCCCCTTCTCTCTTTCCAGATTTTTAAATGTGAATTTTGAGATAGTCAGCGAATCCAAAGACATCATATCATATTTAGTTTTATACTCCGCTGACTAAGAAAAAACTTTGTTTCGAAGTCGGTTTGCGTTAAAAGTGGTTGTATTTATTGACCGACTCAAAAACCGCGGCCCTCTGAAATTGTAATAGCCCTTGGCTACAAATCACTAGCAGTCAATCACCTGTTCTTATGAGGTGGTATTTTCGCTATTAGATTCGGATGACAAGGGGAGCTATATTAACAACTAACTACTTGGGTGGAAAAATTAGAAACTTTCGTCATATGTACTTTTATCATAGATTATGACCAGTCGAACAAATGATAGCCAAAATGAGCGATCTTTCGGTTGACGAACATTTCAAACTTTCAAAGATAAAGAATAACCCCCTTTTACCAATCCGCGCAGTATCCGTACCGCGAGTGATCCAACCACAAAAATGGCAGGGGGGTTTATCGTTACATTTTTGTTTCGCAAAAAATTTTCAATATTATAATTATTTTAAACTTAAATAATCTGTACAAAAGTCCTACTTTTACGTAAGAAAATTTGTCTTTTCGGGGTCACAAATAAGGGTCGGAATCCCATACATGCGGTAACAACTAACAAAGTGAAAAATGTTAATTATTAAAATATTCTAGAGATTAATTGTTTCGCGTCGCGGCGCCGGCGCGCGTGTTCCGGCATCGGGGGCTGGCATCTGTGTATAATTAAACAATTATTGTCTTTTTCATCACACATTACAAAATAAAAAATGTGAGACTAAATTAAAAACGATTTTAAATTTAGTCAGTCCCGACTGAAGGATTTCGGAAGGCCTAAATTGTCTAGTGATCATTTGATACGATAAGGATAAAAACATGAAAAAGAATTGTGGTATTCTTTACCAGGAGAGCTTAAAAGTATTACTAGGAGTCTAGGTGGGAGACCTGCCCTGCCTGCCTCCGACAAGGTGCACCCGAAAGTTCGAGAAATGACCTCAGTCTCAACGCGTAGTGCACTCGACAAAACCTTACAGAACTACTCATTGTACGGGAACTGATGACTACTTCAGTTTATGGAAGCATACGCGGCGACAAAATAGATTTTTCTGGGACTCAAACCACAGCAGAACCTCCAACTCGACGTGTTACGATTAATCACATTGAAATAAGCGTGTGTCGCACTACTACCCCATAGAGACGTAGAGATGTCGCTTTATGCTTTTTAAGGAGCTTTTAAAGTGGACACCAATTGGAGCTGTACAAATTATTGTTGCGTTATTTGTGCACTTTCATTATGTACTATATACTTTACAATGAATCACTCTTCCGGGATTTTCTTTGGCACGCTCGTTAGACTAGTGGTTGAGATATCCGCCTAGTGATCTAGTAGTGGTCGGGGATTCGAGCCTCGTCTTAGTCCTATTTGCATACCATAGTTTTAAAATAGTAAGAGTATTGATGTGTGATGAAAAAGTATTTCGTGTACCTGTGCATTTCTGTTTAAAGAAATATATACACAAATTCAGCTTTTTAATCATCAAAATTAATAACCACTCGAAATTCTTCAAGCAATTTTAGTGCTGTCGAAGTAAACAGCCCCACCCTCTTATAATTGTGTTCAAAAGTATAGGTAACTAATATTATTATTATTATACGTTCTCTCTATATTTTGTCAAGAAAATTGGATTTGTTACCTTTTGAATATTTGAAGCGTAATGATAACAACAGCAATCGTAATTCTGGACAACTCCAAATTAAAATAAAATATTAATACCTTAACACTAAACAGAATTTAGAAGTATAGAAATAGATCAATTTATGTTAAGAGTAAAATATTATTGATCTTACTTTTAATTTAATTGATTATTATATATTTTATTATAATATCCGTGATTGTAATGGCAACTTAATTTTCTTATTAACAACTTTTAAAATATTGGTCTAATAGCGCTCTAAAGTTAGGGAATAAATACTAAATACTGATCGATATAATGAATATTATCTTTAAGAAAATTGTACATTTTTCACAATTAAAAATAAAAGTGTCATGTGACGTAATAGTTTGTTGAAATTGATTGATCTTACCCCGACACGCCTCCTTTTGAATAGGTTTTAAAAAAAATAAAGCATTGAATTTCTATTTAGAAAGTTAAAAGTTTACTAACAAAATGTCATACTGCAATGTAAAAAGTTTTCACAAAACAATTATTATAGGCACTACACTAGCGGGCACTGAGATTAGCAGTCAGGTCAAATGAAAGGAATCAAAGTTAGAATTAATATTGATGGAGAGTAGTTCAAAACTACCAACAGTCGCTCTCGTTGTATGAGGTTCTGACAAAAGCGTACACTTTCCTATACGAAGATCGTTCACGTTCTAGTGGCTGGGTTCGTGTTTCGTTCAAGTAAGTACTTTGTAGCAAGTCTAGCTTAGTTATATTTATTAGTGAAGATGCTCTTCTTGGCTTTCCTTAAAATATTTACAAATTTAGTATATTGTTGAAAGATCAACGTCTCGCTTTTATTTTATTATTGGAGATGAGAAGAATGACGATTTAATCTTTCGTTAAAGGGGCACTTTAACCCCCGTTCATCCGTTCCTGGACAATCCTCGGCGTGACATTTTAATTCAAACTGAATTCCAAAGAAAATACTGTCCACTTTAAAAAATATTTCTACCGATCGACGGGCACATATAATACGTACTACACTAGTACTAGTCGTTCACGATCTGGGGCTAATTAATGCAGAGCTTTGGGAATTTTGCATGAATTTGATCAGAGCTATACGAGTCGAGAAACTAAAATTGTGTTTATTATAAAATATATTAATACTATCTGTAGACTGTTGTTACTAACTTCAATATTGTATACAATGAAAATAATAAAAAAGTATTAATCTTTTATTTACCTTTAAAGAATGAGCGCGGAACAACTGCGATAACCTTTTTTCATAAAATGTATTCGAAAATAAATATTGCTATAAACAATGCGGACATCTATGTGGAATAAACACGATTTCAAAAACATACATCGATCGCCTGTCGAGAGCTCGAACGGCACTCCGCCGGAGGGACGCGTACTAACCCGACAGCGGCGCGCGGGAAACTGCCCTTCCGAGAGGAAAGGCGAAATGTTTTCCCTCTAAACTTTGTTGTGAAATGTGTTCAATGTTGATGCGCGTGCGCCGCGGAATTCTTATTTTAAATTATCTTAAGCTTTTTTTTATTCCGTGGCGTTCATTTTTACAAATACATACTTCATATTCTTAACAATTAAACTTCATTAGGACTTTGTTTTATGCATCGGTAGTGAGGTTTATTTCTTCTAAAATCCAACAATAATATTAAAAATATAATATTTTGCATGGTAACATTAATATCTTGTTTTTCTTGTAATTCAGTGAAAATAACAATATGTTGTGAATTTTTATTTTCTTCGCAATTATTGGTGAAGGTGTCTGGAAATTAAATTTTAAAACGAACGTAACAATGTTAATATGCAGTAGACTACAGAGAAATTCTTGTCAAACCAATATGTTGATGTATGCTGTACATTGTTACAGAATTCTAGTTTTCGTATTGTCAAGGTAAAATCCGATTCGGAGTATTCTTTTAAAATCGATATCGCGATTTCATATGTAATGATGGACTTGTCGTCGATTCTCACATGACTCTCGGGAGCATCCCGCAATCGAAGTCGCCTTATCTGTTTGTGCTTGATGAAATTGATACACTTCATCAGTAGTCACTTGTAACTTGTTGTTCTGTTTATATTCTGCCGATGTACATAACTGCATCATCTGCATAACAAACTATACTTGTTTTGTGTTTGCCCATTGTATATCCTATTCCCATATTTCGCCCTTAATGATATTGAAGAGAAGAGGAAATCCCCTGCCTTTTGGCGGTGAAGTTGGTATTTCCTCTGAGAATGTGTTATCCACATTCATTTTAGTGCTATTATTGATAAAATAATTTTTTTAAATTTTATTTATATATTTATGTTGTTTATTTTTGTATTTTAATTCAAATCTGTTATTTACGTATATTTATTTGGATTTGAGTCAATGAGATGGAGAAAAGAGATTTTTCCAAATATTGCGGGTATTCTTACGAGTATAACTGCATACTGTTGTTGCATCCTAATGGCACGAAACGGCAAATCGCAGTCGCTCATCCTTTAATCTTAATATAATATGTTGTAATGTTCAAGGTTAAATAATGTATAGGAAATTGTTAAGTATACGAAACGACCCTCAAAAGAAAAACAGATATATTTTCATCTTGGAATTGTTTTGTTGGCGAAATGAAATGAACAACTTCGCACCCAGGAGACCGGAGTTGCGGAAGGACATAAAAATAATGTGCCCGGCGGGATCCCGCGCTAATGCGGCTCGCTGTACTCCGCGCCCTAAATAGGTTCAAATAGATAATCACACGATTCAATTGAACTCATCGTAGGTGCAGGTACTGTTCTGTTGCATATTTAATATTTATGCCTTATGAAATAATGAGATCGTAAAATGCTTTCACAAGGACAGTGGACTCATACCATGGAGTAAAGAGAGTGCCTCTGTGTATTGCATATATAACTTTAGCCGTGTTAATTAAATTACGTGATTAGTCCTAGTTAATTTAGATTGGGTAAGGTAAGGTAAGGTGAGGTCAGGTGAACTCTCACATGTGTGAAATTTTATTTCTTATTACTATTCATCATCAATTACTACTATTTTATTTATTTTTGGTAAAATGTAATTTATTTTATATCATAATTTAATATGAAATTAATAATTCAGTTATAAATTTTGCGAATCGGGTATACATTCACTATTATTGATTTTAAATTAGTAACAATTTTTATACAAATTTTATATTTATCAATTAGAAAGATATACAGAAAATATTTTTGTTGCTACGGAGATTCGAACCTGGATCTTTTCTTATCCGGGGAAATGCGTTTACCAATTAGACCACGCCAACAGAGTAAGTTGTCGATAAATTATCGAACTTATATGCTGCTGGTCTTTAAAATTGATACATCTGTTATTCCATTTAAAAAAATATTTTTTTTTTGGAAAAATTTAATTTTTTATGTATCTTTCTAATCGATACATTTAATTTGTATTAAAATACCACATAACTATGTTCTGAAAAAAAAACTGCAACTTCGCAATAATAATGTGTTATTGCGAAGTTAATAATTAATGAAGTATCAATTTTATACAAACCTTATAGATAGTAATAAATGTTAGAAAGTCCCTGCTGGTCTTTTACAAATTCTTAAAATACATATTCTAGTTCATGACATATTGAAAAATAATGAATAAAATGTCTAAAATAAAATAATATTAAAGTACGTAGAATAATATTAGTAAGTAGTATGTCGAACTTGAAACCGGTGGTAAAATCATCGCAACCATTGCTGCAATACATGTGTTAAGAAGTGCTCGTTACTAACCATACCTGTGGTGTATGGTGTATAATGGCCTACGTATTTAAACTCACAAAAGTTTCTTTCTAAAATGAAGAAAAGCGCATCAACTCTGAACTGAGAAGTAGAGAAGAGTGCATATTAGAACATTGCTCCTTCAATTACGGTACTCTTATTGTAGGCCTGTTTAATACTAACAATTGTGGGTTCTTCTTTAGCCTAGCTTCAAAATGGTAATCAATCTAATAATAATTATTGGGTAAAATATTTAATTCAAATTACACATGATTATTACAAACATATGGAATGTTTTGTTAAGATATTAACGCAATATTCCTCACACGAGTGGCTTTTCGTGATGAAATCCTAGAAACGGTAACAAGCGAGCTCGTTACCATTTCATATCTTATCTTATCTCATCCAATCTAGTTCAACCCGGCTCACTTCCATCTCGGGATGAATGAATGTACCATATATGTATAATATTTGCTCTGCGTTTCATATATTCGCTCTTCTCTCTCTGCTAGCACCGGCGGGGACACACCGGAGGGCGGGATCGTGCTCCAACTGGCCACTGTAACGCCAGGCCAGCGTCGTAGTCAGCTTAGATTACTTCCACTTGAGCTCGAGACTCGTGCGTTTTGTATGGGCCAATCCTATTTGTCTATTATTATTAGCACCGGCGGTGGTTTCCTTGACGCCGTTGCGACAATTCGGAGCCTGGGTATTCTTTCGATTTTACAACACACACCCGCTTGTAGCCCGTATGCGGTGAAAAGTGGAAACAGTACTACTACTGTAAGGCCAATAAGAGGAGCCGATTCATAGTGCCAATTAGTAAAAGCTTTCACCACCCGCGTGTATATTTATTGTTTCTTTAATGGGAAATCAGAGTAGGTACGTGCGATGTATTGAGGAATTTTTCTATATATAGTTTAAATAATATTAAATATAATATCTAAAATATTGAAATATATTTTCGACTCCTGGTCAACGCGCGCCACTGTAAGGTTTTTATAGTATTTTCTGTAATAATATTTAAATAATAGAAGTATTAGTATGATAAATCTCCACGTTATGTTGGCAAGTCCCGTTTTTGAAGATCCGCGATCTTGCACTTTCGAAGTGATCGAACACTGCACGTCTTACAACTATCTACCTTAAGCATTGTATTGTGAATAACAGCGAACATTTTAATAGTACGCGCTTAATTAACGATCCGTGTTTCAAATTATATTTCTAAATACTTATTACTTAATTTACTAGTCTTCAATTGATTACTTTCAAATTTTACGTAATCTTTTAGGTAGGACAGACCCGAAACGTCGCTTAGGGCGAATGTAAATCTGTCAATTTATATAGTGGAACGAATTATCAGAAGATCGAGTGTGGGTTTATACAATACTAGAAATGGAAGTGTAGGTAAGAAAATATACATTAACACCAACCAGTACGTAGAGTCGACTTTGTGACACGTGTAACGACATGCGGCGTGTTAAGCGTCTGACTCCCCAGGCAAACGTGCTTCTTTGATTATGATAAGTCTTCAAGATAACGGATTTTCGCGTCCGCTCGGGCGCCCCGTACACCCCTGGTTAAGGTACCCGCGCAGCTCACCTGTTACACACTCGCGTTAGATGGCGGGTCCTTGACCCCCGAGCCCTTCCACCCGCGCGTTCGAAGAGTTAGAGATGATGACGATCCAAAGTTTTGATTCGGCCGTTGTCACAGTGAACAATATCATCAGTTATGACTCGTTCAAGATGCATCGCCCAAAGTCCTGGTATCTCCAATACTTTGGCATAAAGGTGTTCAGTATTGGTGGGGAATTGGCGATTTTTTGCCGCGTCCACCACTGAAAATAATTAGTTGTGTGATTGCGCGTACACCATGACAGTATGACTCTCTGGCGTCACGTGACGGCAGTATCTGAAGAATAATTCATTTTATCTGTTAGCTGATCCGCAAGGTTTTCAAGCAATGAATATTGAACAAATCGGGAACATGCTGATTCAGTTTAGTGTTTTTTATATGGGTAGGTACACATAGTAGATGTTTGTACCGGGATACAACACGACCACAAATCTTTTCGGAAACACTGTCTCTGGGTTTTAACATCCTCCTGTCATCATCATCATACGGCTGAAGTATGGGAACCGCGGCGATCCCATCTCGAACCATCGGGAACCATTTCGATACAAATCAGTGCAGATGAAACTGTTTACGCCAGGTTATATATCGGAAAAAGCTCATACTAACATTTAAACATGAACGGTGGGTTAGCCTGCAGCTTGGTGTACCCTTCGCGGACCGATGATGTTCCATTTCTTTAATTTTGGCTATCACTACGAAAGCAATATAACCGAAACTAGTCCGTCTACACGTCGTGCCATCCACAGCGCCTAGCATAGCGCCTTTCCTTCCAAACAGATCCTCGTAGGAATTCTCGTCATGCATAAGCATCGAGAGCTAGTCAAATGAAACATTGACATGAAACAGCATGATAATGGAAGGAATTATTAAAATATGAATTAAATATATTAACTAGAAATGTGTTCTCCTAATAATAAAGTTGTATCAATGTGTCCAAAATTTAATAAAAATGAATTGATAATTCTGGCGTCTGCTATCAGATTACTCAAAGGTATTTGAAATTCTGTAAAAATAAGGTAGATGGCTCTTTCAAATAATGGAACGATTAAATGTATTCATATCAAAAAGGTAACATATAGGTTCGAAAATTGTCGCTAAAATTATTGTCGCTGTAGCATAGTTGGATAATGCACCTTCCCCGGTTAGGAAAGAGTTCCAGGTTCGAATCCCGGTGGCGCAACAACAATATTATTCGATAAAATTGATTTTATATGTATATCTTTCTAATTAATATATTTAAAATATCACAGACCGTCTGTTCTGAATAATTACAACTTCACAATAAGAATGTGTTCTCCTAGGAATTATTAAATAAATAAATAAAAATCCTCATTTGCTGATGTGTGCTGTCAAGCAAAAATATTCCTTAACGGTAGTAGTTTGTTAATTCCATCTTGCGATTATTCTTGCCATTTATAACACTTTGATTCTCCACTATTATCCAGATGATGAATTTGTTGAAGGCCCCAGCCTGCGTGGCTAACGTTCTATTACAATTTTGAATAATCATTAAGAGTCGAGACGTATATTATAAATGCGTTAACATGATATGCTATTTTACAATTGCATGCCAATAAGGTCATCCAGAGGTCAGCATTCAGCTCACCTTCGACGTCACTCTTGAACACTAATACACTCGCACATCCCGCGCTATTAACCCGGTCCCAATACTCTCGCGGTAGTCGGATAATTAACTCCTCGATAATTGCAAACCCGCCGGCGCACATAGGAGTATTTGTATGAAAAAAATATTTCATGAGTTTTTTTATAATACGATGTAATATATAAGAATATTTGATTATATATTTTTTGTTTTTAATACATGTCTGCTCCAATTTTAGAACATATGGTAGTTTCGCGCACCACTCCCACGGTCAGGTGCACTGAGTTGCGCAGCTCATCGACACCACAACATCCAGACTAAATGCTCCATTTAATGTGTTGAATTCTCTTAAGGTTTGTTCACAAAATAGCATCTCACGGTGGATGCGGTACCAGTAGCAGCGCTACCCGCCTTTCCATCCGCCATAGTAAGCATCATGGTGTGCTTTACTTTTACGATTCATTACAAGTCTGAACCTCTGTTTCTTTGAGGTTTTAGATGTATTTTATTTCATCTTTTGTATTGCCTTTTGCTTCATTAATGAACCGTATACGTTTAGGTCTGCAGAATCTAGCAGATGAAGGAACTGGACTTCATCAATCATCAGCACTAATCTCAGAGTAACAAGTGAGCTCTGAAAAATATTTGTATCACTATCGGCACTGTTCTGAAATTTTTGTTTGAACTGGGATTGTTGTGATCCATCACACCCCCATTTTGTTTTTAATAATAATTTTTATTTTTCTTCTCGTATATACGTTTCTACAACCTCTGCTGGATGCTGTATGGTCAAATAATGCTTCAAGTTGAATATCAGAGCAGGTTTCAATCATTCTCATCGATTCTTCTGTGGGATAGCAGAGTGAATAGCAGAGATAAATGCTTTTATTAGCCCCGTGCATTACTTTCTTGTGAAGTCACCTTCTACAAAAATTGCTAGTGCTTCTTGAGGAGTATATTTTTTAACATTCATCCGCTTTTGTACAGAAGTAATCACTTTACGAAATTTCTTAGCTCTCGTTGGCGTGGATATAATTTGTTTTATTATTTTTGATACATCTATATTCCCAGCCGCACATGTTAACTTGTACACCGGTACCTGCTCCCGTAATTTTTCTGTCTTTTAGTTGGTCGACCCGGTTTTTGTGCAGACTCTGCAGACCAATAAGGCAATTTTATACAAGATGTGAACCATTTTCTAACCTTGTAACTAGCGGCCGTCCATTTCTTCTTGAAATCGTTTTTAAAACATCTCAAAGCACAACTTATAACATTTTCTTCAGTATCTGGGCATTTAGTTATTTTTCATCCAATAACGAAAAATTTTCATCGCTTTTCTTCCCTTTTGATTCTTGAATAAGATCATGCAATGCTTTTCTTTTAAATTTCTTGTCAGAATCTAAAAAAATAACAAAAATCGTGAAACTGAAATAATTCAGCTTAGTACCTTTTGATTTCATAAAACAAAATGGCGGAAATAATCGGACGGTTTTATTGTGTTATTTATTTAAATAAGGTTCAATTTTTAGAGTAAAATTTTCGAATTTCTGTAGGACTTATAAACGTATTATTTAAGATGCAAAATAATAAAATACTTTATCAAAATAAAGAACATACCTTCTTATTTCATGTTCAAAGGGTGTTTTCAACCACACGAAAACAAAACACCGTAAGAAAAGTGTATCACAAAAGATAGCGCCAAAAACAAAGCACGACTAGGTGGTTCCTACTGACCATATGGGAGCATGTTTATATCTACCGTTTGGTGGACTGGTTATTAAGCTGTCAAAATATTGGTTTAGAGATTTGAACCAAGTTTGTGATTTGGACTTTTGTCAAATACTCGTACGTGCGGCAGTACGAACACGACTTTCCCGAATAACCAGCATTCAAAGCCCTCAATCTCCCCTCCCCGCGCCCCGCGCGGAACCCATCGATCGCCTGTATGCGCCCTCGTTAGATACTCCTCTTCCCCTAAACCGACTGTGTCACGTTCGACTATCCTTCGCGCTACACCCCCTGGCCTAACCCAAAGGTTAGACACCCCCGCACCATCATAAGTCACTGCCGCCGCTGTAGATACGCGCGAAATTTGGATTTTATATCTGTGTATGTTTATATCTTTATATACGTTTCTATCGTTTGGAATCCCGCGTACACTACTTATAAACACTGTATATCTATCGATATGCTAGGATGCGAGTAGATTGTTCTTCGTTGCTATTTGCGATGTTTTAGGAACATTGTTGTATGAATTATATGCATTTTAATATTTCGATGCGATGAATTATTGTCGAGATGATGCTATTTCGGGCGAGGTAATTAGTTTTGCGTAACACTGCCGAATGGGTTGCCCCTATTGCAGCCTCCGATTTCGAATGTCGAAGAGCGACTAGAAGAAATGCTTTCAAAAGTAATTGATCGAATACAGCCTCCGGGTGAAGGCGAACCGCCCCCTGTAAATATAAGATGATCCAGATTTAGCTCAGATTCAGTTAGGGGAGGGACGGAGACGGAGAGAGGGAGAGGGAGTTTTGTGCACCAATTCGACTACTCTACTAATGTAACTTTGTATAAAAGAACATGCCTCGACAGTGACGTGGCTCGCGCGTCGTCCGGGCTGATAGTCGACAGTGTTGGAAGGAACCGAGTGTGCAGACAACAAATTGTGTTCGTAATGTGCATAATTAATAGTGGTTGGGTGGGTATATTCTAGCTATTTTTAAATAAGTGTATGTGAAAGGTGTTGTATTAATTTAAAAAATTATATTTTTCAACAATAAAAAAGCGAGTGAATTTTTGATATTTGGCACTTATACGAATAATAAATATTTTTTGTAAAAAATATAAATAAGTAGGTATATACGCGAATCTTGTTTTAAAATATCGCAACGTAACACGCCTTGTCTATTTGGCTCGGTCTCAGTACCGGTACCTAGTATTCTAGTATTGGATTATTATGGTATTCGGAGCGACCGTCCATAGTATAGTGGGTACAATTATCTAAATAAGTATAATTCTCGCTGTTTGTGCGTCACACTTAATAATTACGCAATCCGCATGCGCGCATACTCGGAATGAAATATTTGTATTATTTATAATCTGGCACTCTGTGACTTAATTGGGTATAAAAAAGTATCGCTCTCTGGACGTAGTTTGCATCGAACATAGGTAGATTCCAATCCCTCGCGTTCCACCCGGGTGTTAACCATTGTTGTTACCGTGCCAGAATGTCGGTCCGACCTGTCAAATATTATACAAATATGAAGAGCCGGCAACTGAAGGGGCGCCGACCGAAGCGACGCGCGTAACTCGCGAGCGATGCCGATGTGATGGTCGTCAAATGAGAAGTCGACTCCCGCTCAGAAGCGAGTCCGAGCGCAGTCGAGCCTGCGCGACTCCTCAAAATATTATAATTATATAAATACTTTTATTTTAAAACTCATACTTCATAATATATAATAAATAACTTGTGGCATAATATATAGAGAAGTCCCTTCGGAGCTGAACAAAGTAAAAATATCACACAAACTAATAAAATAAAAATGTTCCCTAAACCGCTCCATCCGACTACTCCTTTTTTGGAATCAATTTAGAATGTTGAATTATGAATGTGCAACAATCGGCTGCGGTTCTCTCGGGGGTATCTTTGTTCTTCTTCTTGTTAATATAATACTTATTTATTGATTCTTACCCGATCGCAGCGCAATCCTCGATTAGCAGGTTAGCCGATTGGCCTAGATCTGAAAACATGTATAGATATATCTTTAATAATGTTCTTAATTATTTGAGGCTGGCTTTTCCTCTTCGATTCCATTTGGTTTCACTGGGAGAGTTTCATTATAATTTGTCTTTAAAAAAAGTATTATTAGAAGAAAAGCATGTTTAAATGCCGGTCGACTTGTAAAGCGCGACGGGGGCACTGGCGGACCGCTGTCGATAATCCAGTCAATTTGTTTTCAACGTCACTAATTTTTCAGTAAGGCGCATCCTTCCTCGGAGTGAAGAATATGCCAATTTTCGGGTTGACCATGGCAGAGGCGCGTGCGTGGAATTGTTTAAGGTGTATCTGGCATTACACAGTACCACCCGCGCGCGCTCTCGGACTATTGGAGAACTCGGTCCGGTGGCGAGGGTGGTCCGAGACGACCGGAGCTCTCCGTTACTTTTCAGGCTTTTCCAGTTTATACACAGGACTTTGAACAAATAAGAAGCGAATGTATACGTAGAACGTACGATTGAAGAGAATATGGTAAAGTGAATATACGAGACGAGTGTTGATTGTAACGTAAATAGGAGATATTCACGAAGTCCGTGATTTTATGTACGATAGTGGACGATGCAGGAGTTGTACGCTCAGACAGAAGATTGTCCGCCTAGCCCTGTCGAGCTAGTCTAGCAGGTACTTGTGAAAATAACCTTTTCCATGCTTGTTCAATAATCTGTCTGTAATGAAATTATTCTTTTTATAACATTTTTGTTAACGGTACACTGTACCGTATAAATATATAAATAAATAAAAAACGGTATTCTTTAATTCGCACCTACAATTAATATCGAAGTTCGTCAAATACGTTACTTAACCCGTATAAAGTTGTAAAGATGGACTCGACAATCTTGTACAAAACAATTTGCTATAAAACCACTAATAATATGTGATCCCTCTCGGTGTTGCGTGTTTTCAACTGTCGGTAATGAAAGTATAATGGTGGCGGTATCCTTTACTGAGTAGCAGCAGAGTGACGACAATTCCGAGAACTGTTTTAATCTCACCCATAGTAGTAGCCGATTTTATATTGTACTATGTACATTTTGCTAGCTTTACAAGTTTAGTCACATTATTATATTATTTTATTATTTGGCAAATAGCAATTATGAATAATAACAACAAGCGCGTCCTTGAGATTTATTTTTCACAGCGTTCCCAATAATCTATAAATACGTCCCCGATTTATAAATATAAATAGAATATGCCGGTAATAGCTACCTCCACTCGCCGGCCCGTCAGAATTATTCCGGGTCTCGCTAGTACGATAGTCGATACCCGGAATGAGGCGCTATTCCGGCCGACGTTAGGTAGACACCTCGGTTCCGGTCGGACCGCAGCCCCGCGAACGTCACGAGAGAGCGCGCCAAAGCTACTCGACAGCTTCATTTCATTCTTGAGGTAATAATGTTTTGTGATCAAATTTAGAATTGTTATTTATTTATTATTCCATCTTGATGCTTTCCTACAAAATGCTGCCAACTGAAGTAAAATCGATCGTTAACGAGAAAGCTAGAAACGATTACATCACTCGTAACCGTTCCGCCTCGTCTCTCCTCCCTCTGTCACCTTGCGGTTGATTCGGCAGATCGCGGCAGTCGCGTGGCCCATAACTTCTATCGTATCTATTATACATCCAACTGTTACATCTACTGTAGAAATGTAGAAATATCAAATCTAATTTATTTAAAGTGTTGACAAAAGTTAATGTTGTGTTTAGGATCGGGTTGGATCTATGATATATAGGCGGATGAAGATATACATGATTTATTACGGATTGCAAGTCCGAGAGGCCGAGCGCGCGCGGTATACCACAGTTAAGAACCTAAGAAAATATTACTACACTTTCAGCAGAATGAAACGGAGCGTACTGCGCCAAAATAAATGCTTCAAAACTGCGAATAAGTGTCTCTTATGTCTACAAAAAGCTAATTAAAAATATAGAAAATTAGAAAAAAATAAAAATGTTAAAGTTGCTAAAGACAACAATAAGCCAAAGATGTTTTCACGTAAAATAAAGCATGTTTTATTTTATGCCGAATATTAATAATATTTTTTTACTTATTTCTATAATACTAATAGACAGCCATGAAAATGTATTAAATAATTAATTTTATTTGTTGATTATGTAAAATATAAATCGTATGCAATAGAGACTATGTGTGAACATATCTCGATGCCACGGGGCCTCGAGGCGCTGCCATCACTCTTCTCCTATTGCAATTTTTCGCCAGTGAAAGGAGCCCTAAAATGTAACTACAAAATAAGTGAGTTTTCAAAAATAAAATTGTAACATTTAATAGTGTAATATATGTGATTTTACAAACTGAGCTTGGGGTAGCAAAATCAATAGGATGTTTATTCTTAAATATAATCGAATAGTCACTTTTGTATGTATCGTATGTAAGGTACAAAGGTAAGACAAACATACAACTGCAGTCTGCAGGCCACGTCAGCTGAATGCTTTATTAGCCACCTGCCTGAGAATTAGAATGCTGATTATATAATCAATATTGCGAGCCAACGGATGCTAAGAGAGTGGTTCTCGGTGTAACTTTTATTCCCTCATCGGTCATTTCATATTAACTCCTTGGCCGCCACGTCACAAGTTTCCGACCTCTTTCTCTAAAGGGATGCCATGAGAACTGTCACAATTTAAGTTGCCTATGGTGAGTATGGCGGATATAATTGTGTTATTGACGGAAAATGATCTTTGACCAAATTATTATTTCCAGTAGTGATATCTTACGGCGCCCCATACAAATCTGTTTCAACTCAAGAACACAAAGAATTACGTCTGAAATCGAGTGTAAAAATCGTCATTTTTCCTCCATACAAAATTGACAGTTGGTGGTTATTTTTGCGTTGCCATATTGCAATTTGATTAAATTTGAAGATTTAACACACATACTCTCATGTCGACGTCAAAGTTCTGATATTTTTACAGTTATCGAATTTTCAAAAACTTTTTTGATTTTATTTTTACATTACAAAATGGCGGAGTGTGACTTATTTCGTTAGTGGCGACTGCTGACTATTTAGACGTTCCTGATACGCTCGTTACTACCGCAGAGTCCGATGTTGAGAAAGATGCAATAAGTTGGAAAGTATCTGGAACGTTCCAATTTGAGTAAATTATCAGCTAGATTTTGAAGTACGTTCGCGATATTTCTCATTTTTGTTGCCGAGTAATTCAAGGGAATAAGATATTATTGTTTAGTTATTAATTAAAATTAATATACGAGCGTTTTACTATAAATACAACTGAGTGCGCCGTTAGGCAGCATTGCTAATTATTTTTTGCGTGTTATTAGTGCTATATGTAATGTGGAATTGGAAGATAGGAGGCGCTTAATTTTTCGGTCTGCCTGATGCTGGATTCTGATTCAATTATTTATCTCCTTTCCAACCACAAAACAAGCGACGAACAATGTGTAAACACTATTAACACTCGCGTAATAGGGATTGTTTGTATATATTAGCGGTAGTAAAGCAGATTGAAGCGACGGCAGACAGTTTGAGAGTGTTGATTGCAGCGACCTCTTTTCTTCTTCCTCGTGCGCAAAGATATGTTAGGGAAAAGAAAGGGAAGGAGATAGTAGGTTTAAATTTTGATGATCGCGCATAGACGATTTGCGTGTATGAGTGCGTTAAACGGCGCTAACATAATGTGTACGTAGTTGTGATGTGAAGTGCTCATATTTTTTTGTTTTAAGCATCACATTAAACACAATAACGTTAATAAAATCTAATGTCGTCCTTCCGAGAAACAAATATAAAATAAATAATAATGTTCTAACTCTCGACAACACTATCAACTTTTATTTTTTCCTTTTTTTCATCTCTTTTTTTTTAGTTATACCAACGTTTTCGTGGTTTTTTCGTAAAAATAAAATTGGAAAAAGTTAGCCTGTGAATTTAGAATTTTAATAATTTGGCGCCAATACGGTGGTATGATGCTGTTTCACGTACGATTTTTCTGTGAGCAGAATTATTAGCACTAACTAGACGGGGTCAGAATTGGAATCAGTTGAGTAATGCTTATACTTATAAACGTATTCGGCAATATTTTGATCGATTCCTGGTGATTGGTCACCTCTTGCGGCCTAACTTTTTGGGGCACAGTTTGTGTACAGTTACTGTTACAGTTACAGAGCGGGAGGAACCCGACTTCGCCGGGAACATGGCGGAAATAGGACGCAGTAGGAGGTGTAGCACGATCCGAACCGTAGCGTGTAGAGATTCAAGATTCAGGCTATCAGATTCAGTTATCTCGGCACTATTAGTAAATCATCTTATAAAAAGTATTTCCCCTACAAAATAGCCACATGACAAGATGACCGCATATTTGACTAGTTTGTTGTATAATTTTTGCTCCTGTTTTAAATCGTGATTCAAGTTTTAAAATTGTAACCCGGATAATTAGAAAGCGAGAGTTGAGAAGACGGAATGTCATCCCGCAGTGCAGAAGTGTCGTCACCCAAAGCTCGAAAGAAATGCGGTGCCTGCAAAAATTAAGCAAAACCAGCAATCTTATATTTTGGAATTAAATATAGCAATGTTTGAAATTCATAAATCAAAAATATTAATTAATATTCTTACTATTAAAAATGGAATGCTGCCTTCGCTTCCACACCCTCAATTAAATAATAAATAAAAATATAATATTTAATTCACGCTCTATTGGTAAAGATGCGATTTTACAGTACATATAAGTAGTACTTCGGTAATAAAACTAAAGTAAATACTTACGTCACTAAAAATGAGATGCCACCATTTTTTTTAGAATGAATGATTTGTCCTTTGCATTTTTTCAGTTTAATATATTTAAGAGATTTAAATAAAATACGTTTTTAATTTTAAGTTCTTTGTTTACACGTTATTACTCGTGGACTCTATTTATTTATATTTATTCATTACGATTAAAATGTGTGTTTCTCGATTTCCATCGAGTTTTTATAGTTCTACGATTTCGTGGAATATATAGATCTGTTATAATGTACACATATAAAATACGATATAACTAATTTACTTATATCGTACTTATATGTAACTTACACACATAAGGTAATATAAAACTTTTTTTTTAAGCAACAGTGTTATGAACCCCCAAATAAAAATATTCTCGTATAATGGGGATAGCTTAGACATTTATATAATTTATTATTCAATTAAAATTTTATTGGCATTTTCATTTTTTAATATTACTAGGAAATGATGCTTTTCAAATGCGAAAACACTCACATTAATAAAAATAATGATCTTAAATCCTTTGTCAAACATACATCTTTTTACTCGGTGAAACTTTAGAGTGCTCCAGAAGCTTTTATTTTTGCGATGATATTTTAAAATTGAAACGAGGTAAACGCGGGCTGGGCGTAGATCGCTTGTAATGTTCAATAAACTACATACTTTGTATATTATTTTCCCGGGTGTACATTTTTTTTGTCGTTTTTCATCGTTGAAACCGCACCACATGGGTCTCCGGTTGCATCGACGATTTTCCTCCAACTCACTCGGGACTTGACATCTGTCAGGGGATCCGTTCGTCGGGCGGGAGGTCGTCCTCTCTGTCTCCGCCGGACGCGTAGCGCGCGCGTCACGGCCCGTCGAGTTCCTGGACCGCCGATACGTCGCGCGTCGGCGTGCCTAGCTGTGGTAGTCCGTTCGCGCTATTCTTAACACCCTTCTCCAATACGTGCAAATTGTGCGTCATTAAATATTGACTATTAATAATGTGTTTTTCATTTATTTGGTAAATACGCAAAAGTTTTGTTTTTTTGCTATTTAGTTAGGTCGAATTCTAGCTATTACAGAATGTTAATAACAATGCAGCACAGCACAGTACGTCTTCTCCAGTGTTATTGAGCTCTGATAATAATACAGTTCAGTGACACAGACATCAGACAGTAACTGGTATACTGGAGGAAACGAATCACACACTGGGGCGATTCAATAAGAATAATAAGCTTATAGAGATATAAGAACATCGATTGGTCTCAGAACTGTCGCTGGTAGCAATAGTCATCAATATGCGAACACACATTTCATATCCCGCATCTCGCGACACTACTTGATGGGAGAATAGAAAATAATATTTTCATTCAATATTTCCGCATCGTTTCTACCCGACGACGGTCCCGCAAAAAGTTGAGTCGAATGAACTCCGCTCTGCCCGCACTCGTGTCAAGTCCAGATCGCATTGAAGCTGCTGCAGCTGCTGAAGAGCGGAGACGGAGACTCGCTCAGCCGGGCGGGTGATCGCTGACTGCAAAAGTCTGACCGGCACGGCCGGTTTCACTCAAATTAAAGTACTGTATCGCAACACACGACATCACTTTATATATCTCTCAGAATTAATGCCGTATTAAACGCTATTATATTTGTAATATTGTAATATAATAGTATTATAAATAGGATTATGTATTGTTGGATTTGTCTCCACTTAATTTACAATTTTTTTAGTCTTGGCAGTATAAAGACTGGCGCGAGGTGGTGTAGAGTAAAGGCATTTCGTGATTTAGCTGACGACTAATGTGAGTATTCAATTATTCCTCGCTGTCGTCGGGGCGACAGTCACAAGCCCATTAGTCATTAGTGCAATACTTAGCCTAAGTGTTAAGTATAGTTCCTGTTTCTAAGGTAGTCTATAATTCCCGCCCGCTGCCCGCGCCCTAACCGCCTCACTTTACATCAGGGGTGACAAATCGAAACCCTATGCACGTGCCATGTAAAAATACTATACACAACAACCCACTGTGGGTCTTGGCCTCCTCGAGTAATTGTCAATAATGAGGACTGACCTCAGAACTGCTTTGTAGACCTGAATCTTAGTTTTCCGGGTCAGCAAATGGGACTTCGGATGCTTTCGAATGTGAAAGTAACATTTTTTGTGCGCCTTCTTACATAAGATAGAGACCCAACACACGTCATATTGCTGGCTCAGATCTGTTATTTATAAGCTATCGTGTATTACATCTTAATAGCTTCACTTCTTGGCCAACAGCTACAAAGCATCCCCCATAGCCGTCTATAGCTATCTATATATCTAAATCATCTGCATATGTACATTTTACAAGTAGTTAAATTCAGTTAGTTAAAAATAACACGTTAAAATAGAATACATCAACTAATATATTTCTAAAAGTTCGGCAACTCCTTGATATGTGGGGACGATAACTTTATAAATAAATTTTTTACCCGTGACAGGAAAAAATTGGATGTGTAATATTGAATTTATAGTTTTTTTTTTATCAACCCTCGTCGTCATGGAGATCAGGGTTTAGATGTTTCTATCTGTAATTATTGTTTACTTTTCAATTAAACGGATTTGTGTGCTTCACTCTCGAGCGCAAATATTGTATTAAAAGTGGGTTTCAACTTTAAGAACAATAATTAATATTGAGTTTTTAAATTTTTACTCATTCTTCTCAATCTCTGCGATATCATTCAATTATTATACATACTAGTGCGAAGAGTTTTCACGTTACGAATTGAGAATATATAAATATACGGGCGTCACTGATTTGCCACCGCTCCGCGTACTTTAAACTTTAAACCCTCGGGAATAAAAATAATATTCTTCGGTTTCCTATACTCGGGCTGCGCCGAGTGGCCACTCTAGAGCCTAGGCCGCTGGAATGCGTATTGACGGCAGTGCGACATTTTCTTACCAAATTGACTGTCATCTGTGCTTCGTGTAGGCTGTTTCTCCGAGCCTCTGTTCCGGGACTGTTGCCACAGTGTCCCTCTTGTACTTTATTCAGCAACGATCTTTCCGTTGCCCGCCTTGCCATTGTCAGTTTGGTCATTTAAGACCTTTCTTCATTTATTTGATCTGTACATAATTTCTGTCTGAAAATGAATTGAAGAGAATTTATAGAAATGGTTCCACTTTTGCGAGGAGTTTTCCAGAGTGATCGGGCTCGGCATTCTCCACATTCGTGAATTGTCGTCTAAAGCATTCCATTCTCTTTTCAATCAAAAGTCTTCAAACACCGCCCCATATAAAAAATTACTATCCATACAACTGTAACAAAATTACCTGTAACGACTCATGTACAAAACTAAGTCCAAAAAAAGAAATCAAATATCTCGGTGTAATTATTGATCAACATTTAAAATGGCACAGTCACATTAGCGAATTGTGAAATTAACAAGAATTTTAAAAATGTATATTTTGATATTGTTCACTCACTACTCTAGTATGGAATAATTGGGTGGGGAGAAGCATACAATAACATAATGAACTCGGTAAAAATAATACAGATAGCAATCATCAAAGTAATATTTAAAAAAAGATCAACTTTTTCAACACAAACACTTTTTGCGAAATTCCCAGTTCCCAAAATAGAAAACATTTACGAAAAAATCTCAATTAATCAATTTCTTAAAGAAAATCACACTGTAAAATTTGAATCAAGCACACCATTAAGGTTTAAAAATAACTTTAACACCAAACACAATCAGCAAAATTTTATATACTTAGAGAAAAAATTTCAATAGCCTCCTTACACAAATTAAAGAAATAAAAGATATAAAAGAGCTTAGAAAGAAATTAAATGAACACTCCATAGGACATAATTAGAAAATAAATAATATTATAGAACACTTCAGAAGCACACAAATAGACAATAAATAATTTAGCTCTCCAAGCACAAGAGCTAGTCTAGATGAATAAAAAATAAGTAATTTTAATAATGTATAATACTTAATGAATAACTCATATTATAAAAAAATTGTAAAAATCTCAAATAAATATTTATAACGATATTCTTTGTAAGAAATATCGATAATAAGTACTAACGTCATTTCTTACACATACTGATGACACGTTACACATACGTCGCATTTCCGTTGTTTTCATCCTTGTATCATTTCAAGTCCAGATTGTAACGAACACAGGCGCGAGTCCTTCGACTTGTCGGCTATTTTACTGTTGGTAATTTCACGTTCCTAATAATGTGTACGATATTTCATTGAATTCTCTTAGGAAATTGAAGCATTCCGCCTGAACTCGCCGTATATGTAATAATAATAATATGTTTTACGACCTTTTTATTTCGCGCGCCCGCACTTAAACCTACATCGCGACCGGTGTAAGGAAAACTACGGAACTAGTATAGTAATAATATTAAACATTTTGAAGTATACAGGACTCGAGTACTTTTGCTCCACTCGATGCTCCGAACTGGTCCTTTTGAGCCGTGGTTACGGTTGGTTCCGATTCTTACAACAATTCTACACAGAAATCATCCTAATTTCTGGGACGGAATACGAATCTTATTCTCATTTTGCTAATGATGTTGCATTCTCTAACTTGCCATGGCGCCGTTTCTCCACGAGTTAGTTTGAACCTAGTAAGAATATTGAAGTGACACGTATTCCGTGTACGCACACCTCTAGCCTCAGTCATATTCATATATCTTCTCACGCAAGTCCGTCGATTGTGAAGGCTTCATTCTCTCCTCATTCGTCCGTTCGACATGACCAAACATAACTAATTATTATATGGAAAGAACGGACGTACGTAAAGTCGGGCAATTAACTCGCTCGGTTTGGCCGATAAAAAAGTTAGTCCCGGCCGATAATTCAGTTCGCTAGCTCTCATTAACGGTTAATGCAATCGGGCATGCTGCACTGCGCTGCGAGACGGCCAATTAGGATGTGTTCTCTCCCTGCCCCTGCCCAGCCTTCGCAGCAGTGAAGCTGCGTCATCCATCCACACGGCTCCCGTTAGGTCGACTATATTAATTCCTCACAAGATCGATCGCATTCATTTTGTCGGAGAGTTATATGTTGAGTCTTCCCTGTATTGCATTTCTGACTTGAGTTGTTCTGTTTTCTTACTAATTCCTCGCTGATAATAATTAACCAGCAGTTCCTCATTAACGCCTGTTAATTATGTATTCCTGAAATAAGTAAATAGTCGAATGAGGAACGTAACAACTGGCTTTACCATTACTTACCATTTACTTAGCATTTACTTTTAATGGTGCCTGTTCCCGTCGATATGATCACGGGTAACCGGTTAGTCATATCTCCAATATGTTATCAACATTTTACTCATCCATCTTCACATTCTTACCATCTCTATTCTATCACTGTACCTTGCGCTTCTTCCAGATTATCATTCTAAAGTATTGATCGAACCGAACCGCGGGCATAGTTATCTGACTAGTGAACGTTAATTTGTAACATTTAAATGTATTTATATGTATGTATGTTAACACTTTTCTACTATTCAGTAATTCGAAAAAAATACTAGAATACGTACATAATTAATAACGTATGTTTTTTTTGTAGATAGCGAATAAACTATTTTTTCAATTTATTTATTATCCCTACGTAGTATCATTGACAAAAATGTTAATAAATAATAAATTATTAATATAAAAAATCAACAATATCCTTACAGAGAAATATTAAAAATAACAAGTATATCAATATAGATATTTAATAAAATCAAGTAAAAGTAATGAAAGTATTACAAAATTAAACAAATATTTTGAATAATTTTTTTTAATTTGTAAATAAAATATTCATATCTAAGAAGAAATAATATTATTAATAATAAAAATATTTGCCGTATTTTATTTTTAGTAAGAACGATATTTTTCAATAAGAAATGAAACAAAGAAACATATTGTTCTGTACCGAAATGTAGGTACAGAACAATATGTTTCTTTGTTAAACAGCGTCATTGAATTGAAACACCTAAAGCGAACTCGCCAAACCCGATATCCCCGCCCCGGCAGTTCATTATATTCGCAGTGACAGCAGCACTCGGATCAATTGTACAGTATTATTCTTCAGTTTTATTAATTTCATCTAAAACACTTCTGTTCCCGTGTCAAATCTAACTCGAAATTCTTTAAAAACTTTCATGAGGCGACAAATTTGACATATATCATTTTCTTCTAGCATCCGTCCGTCCGTTCGTGTTGTAAAGCAACATTAAACAAACAACATCTATTCAAAATATAATGTAATTGTGAAATAAACATGTCAGTACGTAGTATACTATAATCGATTATTTTAAACATTTATACAGTAAGTTCTTTGAATTCGTCTCGTTTTAAAATGCATACTTGGAGTTTGTCGCGATCATTTTGAACATCGTTGATACTTGCATACTCATATAGAAATTGATGTACAATAATGTTTAAAATATGTTTAATTATCATTTTATTATCTTTTGATTATTCCTATTTGTCCTATGTTAGCCCGACAATAAAATAATTTATGTTTAAAATCATTATTGGATTTGTGTTATTTCTTAAAGAAAAACATTAGTTCACTTAATTTATTATTGCATTTGCCTACTTGGAATGCGATGAGTTGTTTTACGAATTGCGCTCGAGCGTCATATGATGTAGTGACATTTCTTTTATAGCGACCCGATTGAAGCAATAGCGTTTATGTATTTGTTTGAATCACTTCCTTTCAGGATTGTACTAGATTAAAAATAAGTACATTCAAAATAAAGTACCACGCACCAGCATACAAATTAAAGTAGAAAGATATAAAATCAATTTTATCGAAAAATATTGTTGTTTCTACCGGGATTCGAACCTGGATCTCTTGTAATCCGGGAAACGTGCATTAACCGATTATGCTACAGTACACAGTACATTGACGACAAATTTTCGAGCCTATATGTTACATTTTTCAAATTGATACATCATTATCATCATCAACTAGAATTAAGGATTTAACTTGGAGATTCGATTTTCAATTGGTTCATGCGAACCGCGGGATGTCACTGGATCCGGCAGATTCCAGGGAGGAATAAACATCACAAGGGGGTATCGAGTGGAGCTGCTTACTTACCATCACGCCGTTTCCACGCGGGAGTAGCCAGAGAAGATAGAGCGCCACACTCTTCTGTCTTGACACACAATTCTCGCCTCATCATCGACAACATTAGCCTACTAGTAGGGAACGCAGCAGCCGATAATAAATGACAAGTAAAAACATCTTAAGAATGCTTTCATCATGCAGTAGATCAATATATTTTCATATATATTAATAAAACTTCTCTGATACGATAGTACTCATAATACATATTGTAAAATACATTTGCTGTCCGAAGTGTGCGCATTATGATGGCCATATAGTTGAGGATTCACATTTTACTGTGAACTGTCCGCAGTCTCGAGAGTGTTCCTCTGTGTACCTCTCGCCCCCGTCTTAATTTCTGCCACGCAATCTTCCCTATTTGTTATTGAAAATTCTAGTTACACATAATTGTTTCATTATAAAAATCCACCTTATCTTAAATTATAACTCATTTTGAATCCCGGGCTATGGACCGCTACATTTCGCTCTGTGTGGGAAGCGAGCATCACTCGAACACATCGATACGTGTCCTGTCGTCGGACAATAAGACGACGGCCTTGTTGCGTTTTAGCCTAAAGCCTCTATCCAGGGAGCCAATTCCTCGAAGGCACATTCTCATCTTTTTGTGATATTTTTATAGTTACATGAAGATTTTTTGGAATCACTGCCGGTTAATTACAAATTACAAGTTAGCTAGCAAACTTGTGCAAAAAGTGCTATCTTCAATATTCTGACTCGAAATAATTAATAATAAATTGTCGGTAAATTTGACCTGTATTCTTACGGATGCACAAGATAGACAAGTTATTATTCTAATCGTTACTGTCTCGCGACCCTGTCTTCTCTTATTTTCTCTTCAGGACTGTTGACGCTGGTTTACCTGCAGTTTCCGCTAAATCAAGAATCAACACTCGGACACGCGCGTGCAGCCCGAAACAGGAGGCACTGTCATTCATTCATCTATTCAATACGTCTCCTAGTTCATCTTAGTCTTGTGGATCCAATTTGGTTACGATTAATGTCAACGTCATGAGGCCATTCAAATGAATGTGCACCTGATTTAGGCTTAGGAGTTAGCTTGTATTATAGTAAGTTATATAAGAGTTAGCTTGTATTATAGCAAGTAAGGCGGGTGAAATAATATATTATTCTCGGAAACTTGGAATTACTCTGTACTGACGACAGATTAACCTTTCCTGCACCACCCATACTGCGCTGCCCTAGCGCCGAAATGGAGTGTGCGGAGTGGATTGTGCTTCATCTTTTCCTTTGACACTATCCTCAAGCAACATAAACCTTCAAGTGGTAAAATCGAGTTTGGGTGAAGGAGATCGTTTGTTAATGTTCGAGAAACCCTAAGAAATAATTTCCCTCACCCTTCCTTAAGTGGGAGGATCGTTTGAACAATTTGGAGGACGAAGTATCAGTGTAAACCGTTCATCAGAAACACTACTTTAGACTAAACTAGATATCCATTGGATGTGCGATATATCGTATCAAAATAGGTGGAAGTTACCCCCTCCTTCTGAGCATCATTACAGATACCCTTCGAGACTTCATGAAATAGTACGATTATATTATGATACGTGTCGAGATAATAAAAATCACATTTTGTAAATTGACGAACCTCGAGAAGACCGACTAGCACAATCGTCGAGCTGAAGTCTAATCTTACTTACTATTCCTACTGCTATATGGCCTACTTCTATGGAATGATACAGCTTTTAATTTCCCGGCAACTAATGAGCTTCCCGACATCTCTAGACTTCGTCTACGATCAGCAGCGAGCGGCGGCGCCGAAGATCGGAGGTAAATTGTGAACATTTATGAAGAAGTCAATTTATCTAGCACCTCTTTTTAATTGTATAATTTAGATATTTTGCTGACCAAAAAATAGCGCAGTTTGCTATAGGTCATACATATCATGAAACCTGGTCAATCCTCATTACACTCATAATCCATTTCCTGACCATCCTTTCAGCCAGATTCAGCGACGGCTTCGAGTTCATGCAGACAGGTGAATGTACAATATTTGGAATAAAAGTGTTCTGGCGTTCGCTGCTAATTGCTTGGCAACTTTTTGGAAACAATTTAATCAGCGCCAGGTCGGGCGAACCGGCCGTGCATTTCGTCCCGCCCGACACTCGACTCAGTTAAGTCATTTCATTTGTAATTCTTAGTTATTCGTATTGATAATATTATTTTCACTTGACATCTGGTAATTCAGAGGAATAAATTGAGTATTATTTCAATATTCAGGTTTCTTTAGGTATACTTCTATTTTTAGATATTAAGCACCGAAAATCTTTAATTGAAATGTTTCATCAATATTCTTACCATTTTTCAATTGAGCTCGGTAGTCTCCCGGGATGAAAGTCGATCCTCCGACCGCGTCAAATATAACACCACTCGATATGTGTAGAATCTTCTTGTTTCATATTGAAGTGTCGGTGCAGTGTCCCGAGTTGTCTGTAGGTGGTGCCAGAGGTTCCCAAACTTTTTTGTGTCGTAGACCTCCTGCTTACCTGATATTGATTTTTTGTAAATTTCTAATTGTAGTGAAGTTTAGTGTTAAAAACATAAACCACAAAGCGAATGCCTACATCCTACAACTTACACAATTTTATAAACATATATAATAAATTTTTTACTTCATAGGTACTTTTATAAATAATGTATATGTCTTTATATTATAAGATTATAATGTAAGTAAATAGGTACTATCAGTGTATGTTGAGATCCATTATCGTGGACCCCCATTTTCATTTCATGGACCCCCAAATTTTTTTTTCGCTGACGTAGACCCCTTGCAGGTTATCATAGAGCACTTTGGGAATCACTGGCTTAGACCTTCCTCCATTGTTTCCCACACATTACATTTATGTAACTTAGAATGCAATAGGACTCGTTATTTCTTCGCCGTTTACTCACTGTGTGTATCGTATGAAAAAAATATTTCTATTTTTATTTTATCGTTAAATATTATTATCATGTCCAACTCGGTAGTACGAAGAATGAAACAAAAATGTTAATCGACATGGCTGTAATTTTGTAATGTAATATGATTATTTTAATTTTAACAACTAAACTTTGTACTACACACATGTTGGGTCATTGTAACTAGGTAGGTAATAGTTTCGAGAGGTGCAGTCCCTCACATCATCAGGTGATAACTAAATTAAATACAGTATTGTAGTCTATTCGAGTAATGGGGCGGGGCTTGAGAAGAGGCGGGAGGTTTCGGTCTTTAACGGGAATATGGACAGTAAAGGCGAAGTATTAGGGAATGTTATATCGCTTATTAGTGTTCTCTCCGAATTTAAATTATTTTGTATTTCAATGGCTTCTATATTTTTAATTATTAATCCTTTATAAGGTACCGAATGGAGAAGAGTGGTTTGAAATTATTTTTTATGCAGCGGCGATGTTCCTTTATTCTCGTATTTAGATTTGTCGCGGTTTGACCTACATATTTTTTATTGCAATCTTCACAGGTTATTTCATATATTCAGTTTTTTTCTAATATATACATTTTTGTTTTTGAATGGAGTAGAATTTTGTTGATGTTGTTGTTGGTGTAAAACCAAATTGAATGTTCAGTAGTATAATTATATATATAATATTTAGTGGCTCCACTTGTTTCTTCATTATGGTTCGTTTTCTTGAGAACACGAGTGTTTCAGTGTCATTCAGTTGTCATCCAGAAGGTCCCACTCAGCAGGGTGTAAGACGTGGACTAGTTTATAGTTTCTTTTGATGTTGTCGCGCACCCTGAATAATATTTGTAATTCTCCTTTAATCCACCGACCGAGTTTGCGGATTTTTAAATACTTTTAAGGCCGATTTGCAGTTATTATCAATCTTCACGCAAACATATTTGGGTATGGCGTTATTATTTAGACATTTTAGGTTGAAATATATATTTGGAGACAATTCTGTATTTAATATGTACTTCTTTATACATTTTTGCCCTACTGGCAACTTTAACTTTCTTGTACTCGGGGCATAAAATGAACTAACCGCCGAAAAGAATTGATATAATACTAAAATTAATAAAAATCTCACGGAAACATAATTGTACTCGGGACATAATACTGACTCCAACGAGTATTGGCGCAAAATATTGTATACTGGAATATATAACTTGTGGAGATTGCAACAAAAAATATATAGGTCACACTGCGAGAAATCTGAATACGAAAATAAAGGAACATCGCCGCTGCTTAAAAAATAACAACTTCTCGGAATTTTCAAACCACATCATTGAAACAAACTACTTTTTCGATAGTCATAGACTAAAACTCTCCACTCGTTACCTTATAAAGAATTAATAATTAACAATTTAGAGATCGTTGAAATACAAAAGAATTTCAATTCGGAGTAAACACTAATAAACGACATAACATTTCGCCTTTACTGTCCATATTCTCGTTAACGACCCGTTACATTACACCTGACGATGAGAGGGGACTGCACGTCTCGAGACTAGTGGTGGCAATAGCCCGACGTGTGTGTACTACAAAGTTTATTTTGTGATATATTTTATATCTCACGTGTTCCTGTAATATGCATTTTATTGTTCATACAATAAGATTAGTAATATTGTTACTATTTGTTGTCAGGGCCGGCGATGATCGCGCGGGCATGGGCGCGCTGTGGGGGGTGACGAAGCTCCGGCGCCTGCTGCTCCTCCTGCTGGTGGCCGGAGCCGCGCTGCTGCTGTACTGGCAGCGCCGGACCTTGCCGCTGGACTACCTGCCGGCCCCGGCCAGACCTCTTCTGGAAAGGTGCCGATGACTTTTTCAGCTAGTAAATTAAAATGGATAGTCAAAAATACATCTTATAATGAAAATACAGCAGAAAGACTATTTTCTTTTAAAAAGATTCACGTCGTTTACCGTTGTAACATTATTTTGAATATTTTTATAGTGCACAGAGCATTAACAGTAACTTATGCCGTGCTTGTACCCGTGTAGAGTAAAGTATACTTTGCACGCTCTCTCGCCGCGGCAGATTGACATTACTTGTTATTCAACTTTATATGTTCACGAATGTCCTCCCGACGGACAAACAATGTTTTCGAATATATCAGTTGAAGGAAGAACTTGCTACTGTTTTCTAGTAACATAACTACATAACCTACGTATTAAGGCGCGACTTTCAAAAATAATTATAATATTTGGGTTTTTTTACAAAAATGTGGGTTTTTATTACTCATTTATATCGGAAATTATACACTAGATTATTCACTTATTCACAACATTAGTAGCAAATTTCTTAAATTAGATGTTTTTTACTGATTTTAAGGGAAAACAACGTTTTCTTGAACAAAGTTAACATTTTATTGTCGTCTCTTTCTATTGAAGCCGTCCTCTCTTGCATGATTTATGTAACAAATAACGTCATTAATTATTTCTCTAATACTTGAAAGCATATGTAATTCGCATAGAATTTGTAGAATTTCAAACTGGAAAAATGAAAGCAAAGCCTTAACATTTTCCCGCTATGTTCGTCGACATCTTTAGTAAAAAATTATATCGAGAGAGAAAACGTGCGAATTATCCGCATATAAGGTAAGCGAAACAAAACATCTGTGCAGTCAGATGTTTTGTAGAAAATTGACAAATAATAGTTGCAAGAATGTTTGTATATTATAATATAATCATATTTTGGTTATCATGCCTTTCATTTAATTTTTAATAGTAAAGATTGGAAGAGATCCAGGTTCAAATCGCGGTAGCAACAACAATATTTTTCGATAACATTGATTTAATATGTATATCTTTCTAATGAATACATTTAATTAGTATTTAAGATATCACAGACCGTCTGTTCTGAATAATTACAACTTCACAATACTAATGTGTTAATAATTTAATATTTTTTAAAAATTAAGTAGGGGATTTTAAGAGTATAAAGATTCATAATACACTAACGTAACTTATTGAATATGAAACTAATTACAAAAATCCACAAAGGTATTGAAGCACATCGGAATTTGTAGTATATGATGTCATAGTTTTCATTATAAAGTAATAACAAAAGCATTCTTATTAGTAGCTGAGACTTTATCAAATAAAAGTGCATTCATTTTATATTTTCAAGTTCACTTTCTTGTTTCACATGTATAATACAATAAACTAAGGGAAGACGTGTCGTCTGGAGAACAGTTGTTTGATATTGACATCATGTATTAACATTTTTAATGGTTTTAGTACCTTGTGAGTAGATTAATAATAATAATAATATATGTACATATAATATACAAACAACTTTCAAGTTAAAATAATAATTGGTAATAAAAATATGGCATGCTAGTGAATATATAATTTACTTAATATATAATAAGATATACTAAGTAATACAATACATATGTATAATTAAATATAATATAAAATATATGTAATATATTATATACAGTGCAGTAGGCACAAACTTAGGTTATGCTGTTACCTACGATGCATATAATTGTAAATTTATTACTTTAAAACAGGCAAGTTCTTTTATTGCTCGGTACCGTACTCTGATTTCGATTTCGCTTAAAATATTTTCTACAATTTCTCCTTCGGAAAACGGATTTAAAATGTTTCGTTAACAGTGTTCAAAAACATTTATTTAAATAACTAGCTTTATAAATTAGCTTAGCCGAAACTCATAACAGAAATAATTGTATTTTGACATTTAATTGAATATTGGTAATATACTGAAAAATGCGAATTCGCTCGCTTGACATGATAAATCATAACCTGTACATTTTATCTACGCAAACACCGAAATATGGAATCATAGGTAAATACACTAAGAACACAACATGTTTAGTCTGTCAAGTAAAACAAATGTTATTCTACGAAGTTTTTAGTAAGGTTTAGGGGAGAATGTGGGAATAGCGGTCACTTAAGCGGGAATCCAAATAATTCTTTACCTAAAGGACTTGGGGCAAAAGAAACCGAACTTTCGTATATCTCATTTTGTTTACTGTATGTCTTTAAGGTATCAATTGCCAAGCTTCTTAGCATCTGGCATATTTCATACAGTTTCTTATAATAGTTATTTACCGCCACCAATGGGGGCAATAGCGGTCGGTTGAAAACCACATAAGGTTTGATTCCAAAATAAACTAAACAAATGAATAAAACAATATTATAGAGTAACACAATGTTTATTTCAAAAAGTAAAAAAAAATGAACCATAGTTTGTACATAAAAAGCTACAAATCAAGACGCTTAAGAACGCTCCGTTTTCGCTCACAATAATCACATACATATTTTTCAGGAGCATCAGCACCACTGCAATCTTTATGGGCCCACTGTCCGCAACCTCGTTCTTTCCGAACTCTTTACAGATAAAACATGTTTCTTGTCTGTTCTTGTTGATAATATCAGGGATTCAAAACTGTAACTGTGATCACAGTTTCATTATTAATGCGCATGCGCCGCACGATATCGCAATACACTAAATAAATAAAAATTGCGAATTTTTTTTTATTATTAAAACTTCATTTGTGTAAAAAACATATTCTAGCAAAAATAATTAATATAAATCTAATTTAATATCATCGAAAAGAGAATGAAAACATATACATATACATCCTAGTCTGACCCCCCTTTGCACATTAACTTTTGCACATTAGACTGTGGCGATATTATTCAAAAATAGATACGAATGAGATGTACGAGGTGTTCTGGGACTCCAATTTCCACGCTGTCAAATGTTTTCCTATAGTCGATGAAACATATCACGACAGGCGATAGAAACTGTCCTTCGAGTTCCTTTATCCTTTAAAAAGCCAGTCTGTTCTTGGGGTATCTGCCAGCTCGTGTAGTGCTTCAGACGTTTACTAATAATCTGCAAAAGTGTTTTGCTTGCGTGGGATATGAGTGCAATTGTTCCATAATTTGCGCACTTTCTAGTAGATCTCTTCTCGTGTAATGGAATAAAAGTTGATTTCACCCATTCTCGGGGCCATCCACCAGATTTTAAAACTTTATTGCAAATGTTACCTATGAGCTTGATGCCTTCATGCCTTCATCGCCCAGTTCTTTCAGCAATTCTGCAGTTATTTCATCATTTCCTGGGGATTTGTCATGTTTAAGTTTTTAATAGTATCTTGAACTTCACTAAACATTATGTCTGGTAATGTAGTTTTGCTTAGAACTTATGATCTTCATCTTTATACAGTTGTGTGCACTATGAATAGCCTTTGTTAACCAATTTTGGTTTGATTTCTCTTGAAAGGATCCTTACTTTCTGACCATTGCCATAGTACCATAGCTATTTCCGGTGATACAGCTGTGCCTATGGTAATACGATAACAAACCAGTTCGAAGTCATTCTTCCTGCGCTTTATTTCGGTACTACTAGTTGCTGCTGTCCTCTAGCAGTTGATCACTCTTGATCTGATTCCTCATCTGCGACCTGCCTGGCTTGGAAACACCACCCTTCTGGTAGTTACACTACCGCCAGCATAGCTCTCAGAATCCCCAGAATGCTCAACTCCCATCACCATGGCAAGGAGATCCCGTCGAGGAGGTACTGTAACTGCAGTTCTAATATAGTCCTTATCCCAGGTATTGTTAGGTGCTGTCTTACTGCACCCTGGTTTCGTATACCTTTTTATTTTCATTCGCTTTGGACGCAGATGAGGAATGAAAAACACAGTCAACTCTTCAATTGTTTATTTTTATCAACAATTAACTAGTTTATATTTTTGTCACATACATATGTAAATATAAAGGATATTGGGTGGAATTTCAGGTTTGCGGATCCTCGCTGGACATGGCAGTGTCGCGGAGGGCGCTGCGAGCGGCTCGCCGTGTCATCCGACCTGGACCGGTTGCCTCCCATGTCCCTGGACACGTGCAACATGCTGTGCGACTCCACTCAACTGTGGCCGCAGCCCACTGGTCCCGTCACCCTGGGCAGCACGGCCGCCCTCATCTCCACCGCCGTTCTCCGCTTCGCCACCCTGGTCACGCCCAGCCGCCAAGTGCTGCACTTGCTGGAGGAGGCTTACCAGGTCTTCCTGCAGAACCTTCGGGTCATGGAGAAGCAGTCTTCCGAATATCCTCCGACCGTTTCCGAGTTTGTTGTTCGCGTCAGTGTCAACGAATCTTCGGATACGTATCTCACGCTAGACTCTGACGAAAGTTACTCTCTGGTGGTGCACCCGGAGGGTAATGGATTGTCCCTGGTGGCGACTATCCTCGCCAAATCTTACTTCGGCGCGAGAAACGGACTCGAAACACTCTCGCAGCTGATCTGGTCGGACGAGCTTTCCGGGGGAGCGCTGAGGGTGCTGCGCGCCGCGTCCGTGCAGGACGCGCCCGTGTTCAAGTACAGGGGACTCATGCTGGACACGGCCAGAAACTTCTTTCCGATGGAAGTGCTCCGGAGAACACTCGACGGGATGGCGGCTTCCAAGTTGAACACGTTTCACTGGCACATGACGGACTCCCAGAGTTTCCCCTTCCTTTCCGACCGCGTCCCTCAGCTCGCGCGGCACGGAGCTTACTCGCCCGAGCACGTGTACACCGTGACCGACGTGAAGCAGCTGGTGCAGTACGCGAGGGTGCGCGGGATCCGAGTGCTGATCGAGATAGACACTCCGGGCCACGCGGGCAGCGGTTGGCAGTGGGGCCCCTCCAGCGGGCTGGGCGAGCTGGCGCTGTGCATCGACCAGCAACCCTGGCAGACCTACTGCGGGGAGCCTCCGTGCGGGCAGCTCAATCCTCGAAACAATCACACCTACGAGATACTGGAGCAACTGTACAGAGATATCTTCCAGTACACTCACATCGAGGACATCTTCCACTTCGGGGGAGACGAAGTGAACCTGGATTGTTGGGGCCAGTTCTTTAACGAGTCTGACCTGCACAACCTGTGGGGCGAATTCACGCTCAAGGCTCTCGACAGGGTCGTCCGGGCCAACGGAGGCCACGTGCCGCGGGTCGTGGTCGCCTGGTCCAGCGACCTCACGAAGAGGCCTTACCTGACGCAGTTCTTCGACAGGTCGATCTTCGCCATTCAGATGTGGGGAGGGTCCACGTGGCCGGAGAACCTGGAACTCTTGGAGAACGACTACCGAGTGATAGCATCACACGTGGACGCGTGGTACCTGGACTGCGGGTTCGGCTCCTGGCGGGACTCGGGCCCGGGCTCGTGCGGGCCCTACCGCTCGTGGCAGATGGTGTACAACCACCGGCCGTGGGAGCAGGACGGGGAGGTGTTCCGGCGGCTGGCGCTGGGCGGCGAGGCGTGCCTGTGGAGCGAGCAGGCGGACGCGCTGGCGGCGGACGCCCGGTTGTGGCCGCGCGCGGCGGCGCTGGCCGAGCGGCTGTGGGCCGACCCGGCGGGGCTGGACGCGGCCGCCGCGCCACACGATGTGTACACGCGCCTGCAGACACACCGCGAGCGGCTAGTGCGGCGCGGCCTGCGCGCAGCGCCCTTGTGGCCGCAGTGGTGCCAGCACAACCCCTCGCTCTGCCTCTCCTAGTACTAGTAAATCTTCTGTCTGTCTGCCTACGTATAATTGTGATATTTGTATTAATACACAGTGGCGGGGGAAGGTCGGTTCGGTCCACCTGCTCAGATACGGCTTGATAACCATTTAGACAAATCATATACACTAGATGTTATTTTTTATACAACCTATTAATTTGAACTTGTTGTTTAATCAGCTCGGAATGAACCTTGTGACAGCGCAGCCCTCGAATGATGCAGGTTTAGAGCTATACTGGAAACCTAAGACCTTATTTGACTATTTCTATATCTGACGCAATGATAAAATATAGAGTACGGGTAAGATGTAAGTTTTCTGAAGAGGTGGACCCCGACTAGAAGTTTGTGACGTGTAGACTATTAAAACCATCTCAATTATAGTGGGTAATAATAAGGCGCTAACTGGTGGTATAATTGATCAGATTTGTTCCTTAACGAGTAAAGCAGGTTTTGCATACATTAATAATGTTATCACTCAAAAGTGAAAAGTTAGGCTTTAACAAATTGGATAAATGTGTCAAACAATTTATATATTCAAAAATGTGTCTGCGGATACAGTTTGTACCTGTACAGGTATACTTTACGTTGAGTACAAATGCAAAGCGTACAATATCCCCAGCAACACTACAGGGCCACGCCATGACATCTGTTTCATCTCCATCCATTTGATTATACGACATGCCATGCGATTCTAGTATTTTTATTTTCAAATCAATATTGTGGACATTTGCATTTCTATTCAATGTCATTCTTAATTTAGTGTAAATCTATTAGAAGCAATCTGATCCTAAAATGTAAGATAAACTACAGAACATAGGATAAAATGTTTTAAGCCAATATTTAATATCCAAGCATCTGAGAGATGAGATTTTGGATGGACAAGGAGAGGTTCATTACGTAGAATTACAAAGCACTGTTACAGAATATGTTTATTGTTGACAGGTGGTCAGTTTTAAAATGGTGCAACACAAAATGTTACAGTATCGCATGGCTAATTTCTGTTTAGTTTAGTTATAGTAATATCATCTGAAAATACACTTACTTCTCTATACACAAGTCTGGTTCAATTATTCACTTGGCAGGACCGGACCGTGATGCCTGCGGTGCTCGCTCCATTCAGTTCAGATATTTTCTAACCTTAAATATATCAGGTCATTCATTAAGGTCTCGGAAGACTTCATTAATCAATTACTCTGTGCAGACTGTGACGGTGACACTGTAACTTGTTTTGTTTCTGAGAAATATTTTGTGAAAGTGGGTTGACAGTTTAAATCGTTCTATCAAATCTGCTTTTCTGTCTGCTTATTTGGGTATAAATGTTGCTATATTGAAAACATGTTCACCGATCACACTGAGGAACAAAAATTTTGTTTTGGCACAGAGCATAAAATGTGTGATTCTAATAGTATTTTTCATGCTGAATTCAAATATGTAGTTAGATTTCCTCCATCACCTGCCGGTTTTTTTACACATAGGTGAACTTTTATAGAAATGCAAGAATTGACACGCATTCAGGTCACTGTTCAACTTACCTGAAATGTAGTATTTGTTGTTTTCCTTCCATGTTTGGCATCTGGAATTCTTGCACTCCATTGTTGCTGCTACCTGTTTTCCATGACTGAGGAAGCGTTCTCTACGCTCTTCACTGGCGGCGCTGAGATTGTCCAGAATGCATATGTCTGTGCGATTGTAATAGTTCACCCGCAATGTCGCGGTAGTTGAGAGATTTATGATTTCCTGAAAAGTTTTGCAGAACACTTTTTGACAGATTTTTCAAGTTGGCTTAACAGTTCTTCAAATCGTCCATATTTTATCAAAGTTTTTATTTGGGGACCCACAAAAGTTCTTTCCTTGATCTTAGCGTCATTAACGCAAACGCAACAACAATTTTTGTTTCAAATGATGAAATCTAGCACCATTTTTATCCATCGCCTTAACAAAGTTATATGGAGATAGATTTTATATAGATTGGAGGTAAAATAATCATTTCCGAGTTAACTAGTGGCGGATTTACAACATTGTTCTGCCCAGGCTTAAGCACTTCACGCTTCAGTCATTCCTTCTTGTCCTATCCATGCTATCCATATAAAAAACAACAAAATTTAGTGTGACCAGGCTGTAAACCCATTAATAACACAGCAACTTTTAAATCACTACATATTGCCCAACAGTACCTACTTGTTGTATTGATTTTTTTCTAACAGGATTTTGATATTATCGAATGTTTCTTTCATATTAGTTACATACGCTACCGGCACAAAAGGAAATTTGTTACCATTGTACAGCCTTTAGACTAGTTTTCGAAGAATCTATGAACAGTCGCCACTCTGTAGATGTTCACGATGAAGAACATGGATGATAGCAGAAGTGTTGTTACAGTACAGTAAACTATCTTCTTGAGAATATAAATCTTGAAACTCTTCCTGACGATTACGAAAGAAACACACTTTAGGGTCGTTATTGAAGATTTCAACCTTTTAGCCTAGATCTCAAAAGCTCAGATTGTTTCTTTGACAACTGTAAATCTCAAACAAGGTCATTTAATTCTCCCTGAGTTATCATATGAGGTCAGAGGATTCTGCTTCAAAATGAGAATCATTTCGCTCCTCCTGTCGCAATCCAGTGGCTACTTCATATTCTGATTCATCTTCTAAAGTTATATGTGTCGGAGGTTGCAGTACAGGTAAGTCATCTCCATGAAGCACAGGCCTCATAGCAGATGATACATTTGGGTACTGCACTGTGTTTTGATTTACTACTTATTCCTTTTATTTTTGTAACACAAAAATAACAATCTGACAAATGGTCTTGTGGTACACGCCGCAATATCGGTATGGCAATTTTAACTATTATAAATGTTATTACACAAAAACTGCGGGTGATAGAAAAATTCTGATGGTATATCTGAGTTAAGCGTGAAAAGTTACTTTAGAAACACAATAAAACTATCATGTACCAAAAATTATGTATCTGTGTCATTTGTAATTTGGTCAAATTAATGTGTTTCCAAATTCAATAGATATTATTTTGTCTACTATTTGTACTTAATCTTCCTATGCGTGAACCTTCATTATATGTATTTATGTACTTATGTACTTGCTTGTATACAGGGTTACTTTGTGTGCAGTTTTAAACTAAATTTGGTGAGTTGTCAGTTTGGTTGACCGGCGAGGAGAAATTCATTTATAATAAAAGTTACTTCTCTAATTTGTCTAAAGTACTTCACTTATTCTATTATCAGATTAGAATCAGTTTGCAATAAAAATGATTTTGTATAATACGGTAGTTGGTATTTTTATTTTCAATTATGTATCGACTCGTGTACAAAATGTAAAACATTATTGTAATTGCACATATATAGCGGATTTAGTACAATGTTCAACAGAAATTCAAAAGTATATGAAAAAGTAAAAAAATGCTTGACCCAACATATCTGCTACAAAAATCTTATAATATAAATAAACTTTGAAAGATTATTCTCAGCTCACACGGAGAATTTTTCAATTGAACTCGTCATTTTGGTCGAACCCACATTGACAACTGCGTCCCGGGCAATTATTGTGTTGGTAACCCTGCTATTGTTTGCATTCTTATGGTTTACATCATCTATTATGTTATGGAGTGTGATGTGTGAAATAAAGGTTTTATATTAATCATATTTAGCTAATTTATTCCTATAATCATAGTAATGTTTACGAAAAATAATTGCCTTAATGTTTGAATATTTATACAAAGATCAGTAACGAATAACATATTATATTATTGTAGCTAGTTAATATGGAATTGAATTGAGGTTAAGGTCGCAAATCCCGACACCTGCGCTTCACCTGCGTAAGCTCACCGGAAGGGAAATAACAATTAATAAATTATTTATGGAGACTGTAAACTAAAATGTAGGTATTCAAGACTGGTCTTGTAATTGTTAAGAAAGCTAATCTGCAACGGTAACTGAGCAACATATTATATACAATTTTTTTTTTAGCAATTTTAATATTATAAATTGCATAATAGTGAAAAGTTGATTGCCGTGAATGTCTACTTTCTCAAATGAACAATTGACTGTCCATTATACATGCATTATTAAAAAAATATTACATTCACAAGTAATGAAGAAATACTTGACATTGTTGAAATGCATCTCAACCGAGCTGTTCAACTGTGCGGATGAGATGCTCCGTGGAATACTTTGCACAAATATTGGTATTTATTAAATTATCATTTGATGTTATTATTATTATTATGTCTGTGAAATTGTGTTAAACACAACAATTGGAATTGTTTTACAATATACTGGTCAATGCATCGTGTGCATCGACTGTCTATAAAATGTTTTTGTTGCAAATGTATTGTTTTGTATAGTTAAACCAATTTAATAATTACATGTATATCATTGTTTGAGTAATTTGCTTGACATTAGCTATTGTACAAATGGGATGATTAAACGCCACACAAAGTTGCATTATTTACTTTTTATTATTATCCATTCCACGCCTTACCTGCTCGGTTGGAGGTTTAGGATGTCTCCTCACTCTTATTTCCACGATAGATAGTATTTAGATGTTAATTCTGGAAGCTGACTGTTAGTAAGTTACAATAATGTGTAAGTAGTCAAATTTTGAACGAGGAAAGGTATATCTCAGAATGTGGCCTTTTATAATGTTCAAGTGTATTTATGGTGTTAGGTTAGATTAAAGAAGATTTGCTTCAAATGTAATTATCGGTAGTTGTTTCATTCACATTCTCAACCCCAATCGCGCACTCAGGTTTTTAAGATTTTGACTATGCTCTCTTTTAAAATGTTATTTATTTTAAAATCTGTATACAGAATATGGGTTAGGAGTACAAGGCTCGAACCTCCTACCGTTTGCTCATTATCGCTATACGAAACAAGCGTGTTACAGATTGTTCTTATAATAATTTCTTCCTAACAATTTAATTACCACATTCAATTCATTGTGAATAGTGTTTTGAAGTGTTCCTTTGCTGCACACGAGCTATCCTTTCCGTGAGTACGCTATGACATTCATCTCGTGAGCATTGTACAAGTATGAGCACGAGATGGATGCAAGTTTTGACTCAGTTTAATTGTAAAATAGAGCTATGAGACTATGTGCTTCTTTTTAGGAGCAATATCTGTTGAAATTAGAAAATAGAAATATATATATATTTATGTATGTACTATAATATATATATAACTGGCGTCTATTGAATCCATACAATTTCTCTTCTTTTTTTATATCATCTGGCATTTCATTGAAATTCTTCATAACATCACCCATTTCTGAGATTTAGCCTTTTCCTCTTGTTGTATGATTTATTTATTTAGACACATAATATTTAAATATTGTACAGCTTATATATATATATATATATTTGTTATATATATTTTACACAGATTTTAAAAATGCATTGTCATGTTGATTTGTCTCAATTTTCCTCATAAATTTTGCTGATATTTTTTGAAAGAGAATTTAAAAATAAAGACAACATTGAAATATATTTTCTATTAAAGATCATGAAATGAAGGTTTTTCAGCATAGTAATGTCACGGGCTGGGAGCTAGGATGCTGCGTTGTGTTCAGTATTGAGAGAAATGTATTATTATACCCATGCTTCAGGCATCTCGGTTAAAATACGCAGAAAATCGAATATAGCAGACAGTGAAAGATCAATTTTAATAACCATTTAAAAAATATTACGCATAATTTTGTTTGGTACATGAAATGTATACTGCCCCCTAAATTTGGTACATAATATGAACAAAAAAAAAAACATTTTTGTTTGTCTCCTTGATTTATCAATTGTTTTAATATTTAATGCATTCGGTCGGATTTATGAGACGCACGACATCTGTACTTCCATTTTAAACTATCTAGAATGTTGCCGAAACATTAATAAATATTCTAGATACTTATTTTATTTTTCAACAGATGGCACTAGCGTATGCGTTTGTCTTGAAATCTCCATAAAAATTCTAAATTTGTAACCGACTGTACGTATGTATGCTTATTACATAAACATTATTAAATTCATCGTTTTTTAAAAAAAAGGGAATTCACTCGCCCCCGGGTGGGCTCGAACCACCAACCTTTCGGTTAACAGCCGAACGCGCTAGCCAATTGCGCCACGGAGGCAACCGCACAGTTTGTCAATATAAATAAATAAAAAGCCCTTTTTAAATCGCGCCCTTATAATGGCAATGCCCAAGAGTGCCCTTGAGGTGAAAGTTTTTACGAAAATGGCGCTATACAAATTATCCATTATTATTATTAAGAGTACCGTACCTATGTCCATTTTAGGTAAAAATAATCTTATCATAATTTGCAGTTTTACACTGCGAAATGGAATGAAATAGTCTAGTTATCGCTCATTTTTAGAAACTTCTTTAAATGTTTTTGAGGAATTGTTTAAATTCATTAACATGATTTATCACAAAAAATCTTGCCAAAGAGAAAGAAGGCACGTCTAATAACACTATTTAATATGGGACAATCGCATGCTGAACTGTTTCGCTCAATGTGACTATCATCGCTACTCGCTACAGTAAGAATAGAGTTTTTGTGACGGTTACCTAGCGGTTGGGTCTGAACGCACCCCAGTATATTTTGAATCCAATCCGTCATAGATAGGTAAATGCGTAATTTAGTTACTCAGTTTCGACTTGAACATTGCAGATTGCATTGTTTAGAGTATTGTCATTTTCCATTAAAAATAAGTGAATAGTAATAGTAATGTAAACTCCAAACAGTGCGTGTCCAACATTCTATTACAATTAAGAATGTAACTTTAATATTACGTGTACATTTCACATTCTTGATTGGTCATTAAGAAAATATCCTAACTACAAGGCGAATACATTTATGTGACAATAATATGAATGAAGTTCTTCGTTCTATAAACATATTTTGTGTAAAATCATACATTTCGTCATAAGCGCCCTTGTGGTGAAATATTTTACGAAAATGGCGCTATAAATTTTTTCCAATGTTTTGTTTATTGTTGTGTTGTGATTATTTTGGACATTATTAACGTACTCGTACTATCTCAGGGGGTTACAGAGAGGATACAACGCCGCACTCATCTGACCTGATGGGATCCTCGCCTCGTCCACATCGAAACATTTTCTAAGGTACGTGATAGATTTTTAAAACCACATTTTTTTAAATCAAAATTTTCTTTACATATTTTGTAAAGATAATCTTAATAGCTAATATTAGGAATTTACATTTAAAATACACTTTTTTATTGTTGCGAGTAGTTATTTATAATAGAAATGTAAAGGCTGAGAAAAATATCGAAAATATGGTAATTTCAAGGAACTAAGTGAACAGTGCTTTGAATGGAATTATATCTAATGGGAACTTTTCAATCGACGTAAACTAGCGGTACACAATGTAGTCCAAGCACCGACACTGATGCATGGAAGTGAGGCCTGGAGCTGGTAGAAGAGGAACAAAAGAAGACTAAATGCTGTGGAAATGAGATCACTTAGGCGTACATGCGTATCTATTTATGACAGAATAAAGAATGTAAAGCTGATCTTAGTATAGAGAGTAAGATTAAGAAAGGATCACTTAGGTGGTTTGGTCATATGCAACAGATGAATGAGGAGAGAATGGTGAGAAAGATGTATGACGCGTGTTGACGCAAGTCGAATACTCATTCCCTGTCCCTTTCGTCCATTCAATAATCTATACCTGTCCCGCTCTGGCCAACTTATTACTCGCGATTTCATTACTTACGGGCGCTTAGACATCGAACTATCAAGATCTTGTGCCCTTTTCTGCCGTCCCATATCAGCGCCGTGTATTCAATAGTTCCGGAGGTGCAGTGATCTCTCGGTTCTGCACAACAAACGTGCTAGTCAACCGGAAGTGAAGACGCTCAACCCAGGACTTTAAAGCGAGGTAGGCCAGATCCATCTGCCTTTATTGTTATATTTGTAAATCAGTTGATACGGGTTGTATCAACTGATTGTATTAAACTCGATACAGTCCACGGGATCTTACCCCACCAACGTGAGTGTTGACGGTACCAGAAATAGAGGGCGTCTGCGGAAAACTTGGCGCGACCAGGTAAATCAGATACTGGAAGATGGTTATGTTAGATACTACAGTAATATCCGCAATATTATTGCAATATCCGCACTCCTCGCATCACTAGCCGTGGCGCAGCGATCGAGGCGTCTGAGTAGAAGTGTAATTCCCTCTGGGATCGCGGGTTCTCGAATCATTTCAGCAGTGAGTTTTTTTTAAAACTTTGGTGTCGTTTAAGTCTTTTTGCCGATCTGTGGCGTAAGTGCAAAATTTGGTCCCCAATGCAAAATGGAAAAGGGAGCTTGTCGGTCTGGCGGTCAAGACGCTGGCATAGTGATCTAATGGTCGGGGACCAGCGAGTTAGTCCTATTTTAGTTAGTATTCCGTGTACGCATCTCTATTTTTAAAAAATATGTATGAAAATAATATTAATCTATTCAATATTACCAATAAAATTCGTCTCCTATAATATTCATACTTTTAAGAAAAGGCGAAAGTACGTATTTAGATATTTTTATGCACTTGAAGTGCACGAAATCTTTCCTTCATTTTACAGCGATGGTCTGCTCCTCGGAGAACTACTGTACATCAATGATATATTCACAATACATTTAAAAATGGTATGATTCTATTTTAGTTGAGGTGAAATCTATAAATGCTTAGTACACAGTTCGTAACTACTTAATTAGAAAATATGATTCTAAACTGGTTTAATTATATTTAAATACAAAACGTAAGCGCACATGTGACTCAACACGAATCCGGTGACACGTGACACGCGACACGCGACACGCGACACGCGACACGCGACACGCGACACGCGACACGCGACACGCGACACGCGACACGCGACACGTGACACGCGACACGCGACACGCGACACGCGACACGCGTGACTGCCGAGGGAAGCGGTCGGGTCGGATTAGTTTCCATTTTGAGTGCCGACGGGCGCTCGCTGTTCTCGTCGTCCATATCGTTCGTTAATCGTGGAACTGAACTGGCGTCGCGTCGCCTCGGTCGTCGAGCATCGCGATCGGCCATCGCACATTCGGGCCGGGGCGACCCGGAGCCTTCCGCCCGCCAAACCACCCATCTCCGTGAACATTATTCATGTACAACTTCAAAACATTTCTCGTTGCTAAATTAGCATTCTCAGTTTGCTCGCATGGTGTTGTCGGTACGTGGTTTTTTTAATATATATCTCCAACATTAGCCCAGAAAACTAAACACATAACATCTCCAAGGTGTGCTAGTTTTAAAACTATACGCAGTATTTGTACGTATATTTTTAAATTTAATTAAATTCTATATTCTAATTATTAAAGTATTATTTAAAAAATATTGTTTTTGTGGTAGATAAAATATGTTTTTAAGAGGATACAGAAAATGACTGTTTTTTGTTAGGTTTATTTAGGTTCATATGCTGTCACTATATGTAAATAAGATTTCCCCTAACTACTAATATATTACCCCGGGGAGCAAAATTGACTTTGGGGAAGTAATCCAGAGTTAACTGATTTTTAGTGTCTTCTTTGCATATTTCTACTGCACACTTTTTCACTCGCATTCTACTACTGATGTTTATGATTTTAGTTCAATTCTAATAATATACACAAGTATCTACTTCATACAAACTTAAACATTTTCACGGCTCAGCCTCGTGCCATAGGCGATAAGCAGTTTCGAAGAAATTAGCACAGCCTGAGCATTTCCCAGACGCTATCTTGTAAATAGAGAATTGTAAATGTGTAAACAGCCAGACATCATCGGCCATTATCACGGCGGTCTGAAGCTGGATCGTGCTACGTGATTTGTTATGGTATTTATGCGTGAAGTAGTCTAGTAGAATTTTTTCAGTACGTCAGGACAGATAACGTCGACTATCATTAAAACCGATCAGGTAGATGTTTCTTTATAATTATATTACTTATTACGTTTTTTTATTGTTTTCAAAAAATGTGTTCAGAAAAAACTGAACATGGCTTTTACTGAAGTTACAAGTAATTATTCCGAGGTAGAGACAACAGGTAAGTAACTTTTATTTTAGTAAAATGTATTTTCTTGGCGAATATTAAAATACAATAAAAAAATTATTAGAATGTAATATAATAGAATGAACTGATATAATTTTTCACCATTTATTACAACAATGTTGGAAGCGAGACAAAAATGTTAAGTAAGGAGTTGTTATGGTTTTTCTTGGAGCAGTCAAAATTAGTATAAAATACGAGTTAATTTATAAAAGTGAGCAGGTATCGTATGCGTACAGAAATGTTATGTAGAAAGATCCTTTGCTTGGACTAGGTTTAGGGTATTGTATTAGTAATGAAGAGAGTCCATTCAGCACTTTTCACAAGTCAGTGCACTGACAACGGGGCAACATTAAAACAGCCGGAGCTACAGCTACATGCAGGAGTCCATGCTACGCTGCGGATGTCAGGATAGGAAATTTGCACTCAGGATGCACGCGCAAGTTAAGGGCGAGCTTTCATTTTTCCAGATTGAATTAGACATGCTTTCAAGATGAGGTTAATGTTGAATCGGGATTCGAACCTGGATCTCTATTTTCTATTTTTATATTTCTAGATCCAGGTTCGAATCCCGGTAGCACAAAAATAATATTTTTCGACAAAATTGATGAAAAAATGATGTTTTTTTAACTTTATATGAATATGTTTTGAAATCAGACAAAGTACCTACATATATTTAGATGGTCGCTAAAATCAATGTTCTAAATTTAAAATTATTATGACAGCTTCAATTTATTATTTTGTTTAATATTATCGATTTAAAACGACACGTTAGCGTTTTGGTGATATGTTTGATTCATAATTACATACTATTTATGAAACAGACAGCTAGTATTTAAAATCCAACAGTGTTACATATAGACGAAATATTTAACTGCGACATACATAAAAATAACGTACATAAAATGTTTTCTTTGTTTCAGAAAACGTTGTTTTCCCTTAAAATTAGTAAAAAAACGTTGAATTTATGAAATTTGCTACAAATGTTGTGAGTAAGTTTAATATTAATTAGTTGGTAAAATATTCGGCGTTTTTTAACGAAAATTACGAGAGCGTGGACTAGACGTCATTACGGGCGCTGATAATCGGCGATCTGACGCTAAAATAAAAATGCACATTATTAGGATCGACATAAATATTATTTAGTTAGAAATTATTGCATTTTTGATATAAAACTTGATTTTAAATAGTAGCTCAAACCTCAAAGCATGTGAGTGAATACAATATATATTAAATATGAATTAAATGTATTAATTATAAAGATATACATACAAAATCAATATTATCGAAAAATAAAAACATTGTTGTTGCGCTACCGGGATTCGAACCTGGATCTCTTCCCTAACCGGGGGAGGTGCTTTATCCAACTAAGCTACAGCGGCACTATTTTAATCGACAATTTTTCGACCTTATATGTTACCTTTTTGATATCAATACATTTAATCTTTCCATAATTTGACAGAGCCATCTACCTTATTTTTACAGAATCTCAAATACCTTTGAGTGAATCTGATAGCAGACGCTAGAGTTATTAATTCATTTTTATTAAATTTTGGACACATTGATACAACTTTATTATTTTTAGGAGAACACATTCTTATTGTGAAGTTGTAATTATTCAGAACATAGTTCTGTGATATTTTAAATATGAATTAAATGTATTAATTATAAAGATATACATACAAAATCAATATTATCGAAAAATAATAAATTTAATAAAAATGAATTAATAACTCCAGCGTCTGCTATCAGATTCACTCAAAGGTATTTGAGATTCTGTAAAAATAAGGTAGATGGCTCTGTCAAATGATGGAAAGATTAAATGTATTGATACCAAAAAGGTAACATATAAGGTCGAAAAATTGTCGATAAAAATAGTGCTGCTGTAGCTTAGTTGGATAAAGCACCTCCCCCGGTTAGGGAAGAGATCCAGGTTCGAATCCCGGTAGCGCAACAACAATGTTTTTATTTTTCGATAATATTGATTTTGTATGTATATCTTTATAATTAATACATTTAATTCATATTTAAAATATCACAGAACTATGTTCTGAATAATTACAACTTCACCATAAGAATGTGTTCTAAAAACAATATATATTATTTAAAAACGTCTAAAATTGATAATATGTCCTGCAAATTGAATGGTTATAACTCTATTCATTTTTAATATTTTGTTAATTCGTCTTAATTAAGTTTTATATTAGTGTAATATAATACTTTTAAAAAAAGTAAAATCTAGTGTACAACTTCGGATATAAATGAACAATAAAATCCCACATTTTCGTAAAAAACACAAAATATGAATTATTTTTGAAAGCGCGCCCTTAAGTTAAATCATCGATCTCATCCCAATCTTCTTCTTCCAACCGATTGGCTTTACTTCGTCAAAATCTCACTGCCGAATGAAACAGGAATACAAAATTAAAAGAGACGCCGATTATTTTGCGACTACTCGAATTCATTTTAAAACGATAACTTTTGTGATGGTGTTGACCGCTCCATTGTTACTGGTCACGCGGTAGCCGCCGCCGCCGCCGCCACACGAAGTCATTTTCCATTCCATCGCTCCTCAGCCGCGGGAGAATAAATAATTTAATTCAATTTTAATTTGTTTACTCCGAAAAGCTTACACCCCAAGTTGATAGAACATGTAATTATTGTGTTCTAAGAAAAACATTTTTAGCCGAAATGAAACAACAGATTGTATAATCATATTCACAATGAAAACATTGCGGGGGTGAATATTGTGTCAGTGAGATTTTTCATCCCAAATGAAGAATACTACGTCGATGAGACCATTCGGTGGCTTATTGTAAATATTTGTTAAGCATTTCTCCCTTCTGCGGTTCGATACTTAACGAGGGGGTGGTCGGTCGTAGCCGCAGTTCCGTCCCTGCTCCTCGCACACGCACACGAGATTCCCGATGCCAAGTTAAAGCACCTTATTCACTGATAACATTTGTACAAATGTATCATACATTGTAGCACCGTCGAGGGTGGTATCACTTCCCCATCAGCTGTGGCATCTCTCATGACCATCAACGGGGTACACTTTTTATTTAGTTGTATTTATCTTATCTTATTATCTTGGAGCTGAAACAGTTTTAACCATGTTAGAGTATGTCGTAATCAGCTTTCGATAAGTAAAACTTATTTCAAACATTTTCCGTCCACATTATACAACTTGGAAACATTCGGGTCGCTTTCAAACATTGCATTTTCTATCGGTATATATAAGAATTATTTTTTCAAATATACATTTTTGTATTTCTTGGCCATTAGCTATGTAACTATGTATGTACTTTTGTTTGATTAGTTTATTCAATGTACATTTGTTACTTATTTGGTTTCATTTACAAGCGTTCTTTAAACTAACTCAAAATATACAAGTATAGGGAGTAGGTGTTGTTTGGTAGGGGTAGTGAGGATTTGTGGGGAGGAGGTTGGGAGGGATCAAAATGAGGGAACATCGTTACTGAAGGTGGATTACGGGGTGCTATTATTGAGTAGACAATATTAATTTTTAAAGTTTTTGTTAATTTCTAATGTTTCCAAAGCGGACAATTTGAAGAATTTGTGTGTTTAAAAGAGCAATTATCTTTTTTGTAACTGTGGTTTGTTTCTAGCAAATGATTTGCGAATTCTGAATAATAATTATTTCGTTCATGCTCCCTAATCCGAGTTTTATTCATCATACTGGTCATCACATTCACTGCATTTTATAATCTAGATACCGCTTTTTTCCCATTTATTAGCATATTTTTGATCTTAGAATTGGTTTAGAAAGCTAAAGAAATTAAATCTGTATATTTTTAAAGATAAGTCACCGGTGTGAAGAAGTTTTTTGTACGTTTTGTTGCTAGATGGTTGATGCTTTACCACTATACATGCATTTTATTGTGAACATTATTACATAACTAACGATGTTCCCTTGTTTTGACCCATATCACCCCCTTACTCCCAAATCGTCACTACCCCCACCTAACAACACCTAATTACCGTTCTTGTCTATTTTAAGATAGTTTAAACAACGGTAACGTTTTTAATACCAAATATCAGTAACAAATATACACGGAATAAACTCTTCAAACACAATTCATTTTTGGCCCTCTCCATCCTGGCTCCCGGACTTCTACTCGATGGCTCCTCGTAGTCACACTGTTAAGAAAATAAGTGAACGGCCGTTGGCAGTATTTCAGTTAAAAGTGTCGAGAATGCGATCTCTCCAAACGTCCTAATTTAGTTTCCACCACATTGGAGATACACAACTACAGTAATAAAAACTTGATGTCTTTACTTTCATACTACAATGCAACTTTTCAGCATATATTAATAATTATCATTCCGAGGAATTGAGGTTTTATCTATTTTTAGAAATCTAAACAAATAAATCATTTTCATTTAAAAAAAGATATTTATGTTTTCTTACATGTATATTTTTTTCACTTTTATATATTGTTTCCAACGTATCATATCCTGTTAAACTCTTTAGAAAATTTAATAATATATCTCATAATATTTTGTTAATATTATGACATTGCATATATTATTTTTGTCTAATGTTGTATTCTAATTATTTATCTCGTTACTATTTAAATCCACTTAACACAGGCGCAGTGATAAATGATATTACTGTCTTATATATTATAATAAAAAGGTTTGGAAACGCTGGCCGGAGCTCGCGTCACTAATGCCATAACGCTGATGATTGAACAGTTTTATTATAAATATCCTCAACCCCTCTGCAGTCGTAAACCGAGAGGGTTGTAGAGGTTTACTCCAGTCCCCCGATCGGAGTATCGATAAACACTTTAATACATTACTACCCTGTACCCTGTACCCTGTACCCTGTTTCCAGCCGGTATCGGGTAAATATCGTAATGGACGTAAATGCGAAGGCATGTTAAACCACCTATAAATAAATATATGTAATTTGTAAAGTGAACTATTCTGAACCATTTAGAATATTAAAATCGATTAGTGTCTCATCTCGCGTACATTTAAATATTATAACAATCGATAATACCTACCGAGCTCCCGCGCACTCTTCGTATACTCGGCAGTAATAATATTACTCAAGTTAACAGAAATAATAACATTACATAAATAATATTAAAAAAACATTTCTCGAAATAATTGTAATATCGTCTATCTTCAATACGAATGTTTGAATTCTAATTTATCATTTAAATATCATTATGTGAATTTTGATGGACACTACCGAGTTTGTAGGGAGAAATCTCGTTTAAATCTTTCGAAGGTATTTACGCGGGGTTCATATTGCGGAATTAAAATCAAAATACAACATATTACTGATTTTGTCCTGTATGCAGTTATTACTGGAGAAAGTTATCTGAAACCATTATTGAAACAAAAATAAGTTAAGGCGTGCGTGAAGCTATCCTACTATAAAATAAATGGTTGTAATAACACACCCCTATATCTATCAGATTATTGTCCTCACTTATCCAACTCAGCCGGACATGTCCACCGTTAAATTTTTGTAATTACGGCTCAATTTGGTTGAATGGAGTCGATTTGTGATTTTTTTGTTGGATAACTTTTGACAACAGATCTGTTAAAATTTATAATATTTCACCGTACTTATTTTAGTCATTAAAAAACAGAGAAATCATATTATAGCTGATATTTTTCTACTTTTGAAATTAGCAAAATTAACTTTGTGGTTAAAATTTATAATTTTTATTTGTTGACTTTGTTTTATTAACCATTTATTGAGTTTAAATACATCTACCGGTTTCAAAAATACAATTTTCTTCTTCAGGATGTCAATACTAATCAAAATATGTTATCGTTTCTTTACCAGAATCTATTTTTATATTTTATATTTTTCCGTTTCTCGATACTGTACGGAAAATAAAAATTTATTTCCGGTACTGCCGACCTTTCTGCGAGGGGCACAAGTAGTCATTCAATTGTAAAATAGTTAATCCTTTATTCGCGATAAAAGAAAAATACCTTCCCTCTTCAGGAAATATAAATTCGTAGGTTTTTGATGAAATGTGGCCAGAAACATCAAAAATCATCGTCAGTTGGTTACTTGAACCTAAAAAAATATGATGCCAACCAAAAGCAGGCACTTGGTGGTGATTACTTTCTTCACTTGCATTGGTGGTTAGTCTTATTGAGAAATACCATTACGAAGTACATGTTGAATGTTTATGCAGCATATTGTAGATAGATAGTTGAAAAGTTTTTTTTTTCTTTTACGCTTTTGTTAGTTAATGCGATCTGCACAGTTGTCGATGTGCGCGGAATGAAATTATTTTTATTTATTTAATTTAGCGAAAATACATTGGCAAAATAAATTCAATTTTAATATATGGTTACATACTTCATATGGTCGCATACATACATGGTTTTTCTTTCGCTTACCTCTCCAAAAAAGAGACCAGCTCTTGTGCTCGGAGTGCTGGACACCAGTGTTAGTTATACGACCGAGATAATTATTGCAAATCACCAAATTAATCGAAACAAATGCAAAATACCATATTTAGGATTACTTTCATAAATTTACGTTATTTGTTTTCTTAATTTACCTTATAGTAAAAATGTACTAAACTTGCTACGAATTGAATGCTTACAACAGATTTTTAAACGCGAAAAAATGTTAGTCTACGGCGGAGTGGCGCGGTCTTCAGTTTTCGCAGTGAAAAGAGAGACTGAACTGTCACTCTTCTGGTAGTGGTTCTGGGCTAAAAGCTGAACAACCTGTTGCGTAAATTTATAAACTTGAGACGTTTCATAAAAGTCCGAGAGCTGCCGTGAAAACTGTAACAACAATTGAAAACTCTCTAAAATCTTCGGTTGCTTATTGAGATGAATGCTTCACTTAAGCATATTTTTATTTATTTTGTAATTTTAAATACATATTTTATTAAATTAAAAAAACACAGATACGTACGTGGAATATGTGTCACTTGAAGGTTCTTACTATTTTAAAACTAAGCTAAACGCTTGTGCTGTGAAAATTGGACTATCTTGCTGGTATCGATAAGCTCTAATCTCCAAGCTTTGCCAACTTCTACAGTCACAGTGCTTGTGGTGTAGTGGTTACGATACACGCCTAGGGTAGTCGTGGCCGGGGGTTCGAGCGCCATGAGCACAGGACGACGACAGAGCCATCGACGATTTCGTCAACGTATCGCTATTTAAAAAAATCCAATAGAAGTTCCCACAGCCACGGGACGGACCTCTGCCTGGCGTTATTGCGCGCCTTTTTAATTTGGCTGGTGCTCTTCTAAAAAATGTTAATATTCAAGAAATCATCGTATTTCTAAGTATAAAAACACAAAAAAATATTTTAAAACAAAAACGTTTTAACATATTTTAAAAATATTATTGTGGTTCGGGATATAATTAATTTATCCGTTGTTCTCTATTTATATTGTTTTTTTCTCAAGTGTATTTGAATTTGTCTGTTGATCTGTTATCGCAATGGAATCCTCGCTTAATATAATGACCGAATCGAGATCTGGATTGTGAACTGTGAACTGTGAACAGTGAGTGGTCGGAAAAGTCCGGCTTTGAGAATCATTTCAGAATATGGATCAAAGGACGCTGCAGATTATTTTCCTTACTAATTTACTGATTATCAATCGTTAGGTTGTGATTGAGTCTATGATTCAAATATCGGCAGTAATCAGGTATAATTAGGTGTACTACTGCGCCGCATCGGTACATCGGGAATCTCCGATTCTGTCAACATTATTGAGCACGGTGCACCCGTGCAGCGTGCAGCGTGCAGCGGGCAGCGTGCAGCGTGCAGCGTGCAGCGTGCAGCCAGTCCGCGAACCTTTTCATCCATTAACATTAGCGACTAGCGGAGGTGTGTTGACATAATGAGATTTACAGAATTACCCGTCACGTATGTCACGTACAGCGGAGTCCACTTTAGGTTTATTATACTGCTGTCTCTAATAATACTGTATTCATATCTACTGATTAATGCCGTGGTCTGAAAATATCACAATCGGAACTAGATCCGGCGAACACAATTTATTACGTATTAGATACGAACGTAATATATACGTACATATATATGTAGACGATAGCTTTTAATTGTTAAAACATAATCAGAGTACATACGTATTATAAAAGACAATTATTACGTCAGTTTTATTAAAATAAAGTATAAGAACGTGTTACTAAGAAAGAAAAAATAAATATATATATATATTTGAATGTTTGTAGGTCTGTCTGTTCTCTAATTTAGCAAAATAAAATTTATACCAATTTTGAAGAGACAAAACCAGGCAACGACAATTTTATTTAAAATAACGACATACTTTATACATGACTTTACACGCGTAGAAACACGTACTTGTAATTGTAATAAAATTATTATGTATTATAAAGTTCATTTAGCGAATTATAGGTTATCTATTTTATTATACTTTGTTAATTCTTCAATTCGCCCGTTATTACTGTAAACTTTAGATTATTCTCTTAAATTGTATTTTATCAGTCTCGATTCTTTTAAATCTCGCGCTCTGCTCGCGTTATTTCACTTCATTCCCAGAGTCGGAGGGAAATTTATTTTCCGTGCTGCGGCTAGATGGCGCTGGCTTCCCGCCGCCAGATGGCGCGTTGTTTCCGTTTTTAATGGCGCGGAGTCTCGCTGGCATTGTGCAATTTACATGCTGGACGTCTCCGGCAGGGATACTTGTCGCACTTTATTTTTCTACTATTTGTTTCACAAAGTAAATCCTTCGCAGTAAAAGTGTAAGATGCTGTTGGAATCAAGTAGAGTACTTTGACATTTAGTCCTCCAGTGATATTGCGATATTGTAGAGGTAAGCAATATTATTTTAATACCGATAGCTGGTGTGTTGGGGTGTGGATTACCGTGTCACGGTCCCGATTACCGTTTAGTGTTGCTCATTATTAAGAAATCATCGCAATTATCAGAGTTTCAATGTACCATTATGCCATTTTAATCCTTTAGCGTTGGCCTATTGGCGTCTCTTTTTCACAATCAGCTGGAAGTAGCAGCTGGCTCTATATAAAGCTGTTAATATTTAGTTTTACTGATTTGTGATGTGCCCATCACTTGTCGAGTGTTGTTATTTTACTCGCTTATTATATATTACTTAAACACAACACTAGTTTGATAATGGCTACTGGGTTTTTCCCGTACTGAGGATAACATTTTACACTAATGATATATGCACATTCGATCCTTTTTAAATACCTAAAATTCAAAATATGTCAAAAACATTTAAATTTTAGTGTCTACCAAATTTCTTTTTTTAAATAAAGTAAAATTGAACTATTTAAAAATGAAAAGTAATAATCTAAAATACAAGATCATTCTACTTTTAAAATTAGCAATATTATCTTTGTAGTTAAAATTCATATTTTTATTTATTGTCTTTGTTTTATTAACCACTAAATTGAGTTTAAATACATCTACCGGTTTCGAAAAATACCATTTTCTTCTTCAGGATGTCATAACTAACTAAAACATATATTATTGTTTCTTTGTCAGAATCTATTTTTAAAAAATCTATTTAAAAAAAAAAAAAATTTTTAGTACCTAACTGAAATCATTACTTAATACAAATTTACTAAATATATATATATTGGTCGAATATTTATTTTGCCTTATAATAACTACGTTAAAATAATAAAAATAGGATAATTATGGTCTTCGTCAGACTTGTACCGGTTGATATGAAAATCGATTGTTATTTTTCCAAACGGTACTAGAACCGATTGTCATTTTTCCAAACGGTACTAGAACCGATTGTCATTTTTCCAAACGGTACTAGAACCGATTGTCATTTTTCTAAACGGTACCAGAACCAATTTTTATTATTAATATGTAGTAATTTATTTAAGATACAGGTGGTTAAATACAATGAATTAATGGAATGCCAATTTTTCATACTTTCACTATATTGTTCGCAGGTTTATTTCAGCTACTCATTCTACTTTGAAAAGTGAACTGTTGTGAGCTGTTTTCAGTGTTGATACACCAGACCCCAAATCTGTGTCGCTAGTCTTGTTTCATTTACCAAATTCCTATTGGCGATAACTTTGTTCAGAATACTATTTACGTAATTCGCCTTGTATGTTGTATATCTCCGTTATGAAGTTATAGGTAACTAGAGAAATATTATGTCTGCCACTGTTTAAAAAAAAAGCTTTTAAAAACACCAACCCCCGTAGTCGGGTGGATATATATACGTATTGGAAGGTCGGATCTTTATTTTCGCGGGACAATGTTTACAGACCGAACATAATTCTCTCCAGAGTTCCCATAATTTAAAATTTTAATTCTGGAATTGTCATAAAATATTACGTGAGACAGCGTAGAATGTCTTAGCAATTCGGAAATATTTAATTCCTCAGTTATAGTTGCTCAATAAAAAAATAAAAATTGAGATTATTTTTAAATTTATAAATGGATTGCATCTTCATGTTTGTAAATATATATTAGCCACGTTTTGTGCAGGGTCTTTGTAGTGACTTCCCAATTTGTCTGCACCAATATGGTGCCTTGGGAAATACTATCACAGATTCCCTTTGGGTGTTCTCTTCTCTAGGTCTAGGTGTACTGCTTGTAGTAAAACTCTGGGATACATGTGACTATTGAAGTTTACTGTAACAACTATAGAACTAAGATATTTATTGACTATTAGTACGAAGGAACGATGGAATAAGACGGTCTCTTATATACTCTGCCCCCCACCACTCATTTCACACACACATACAAAGTGACAGTTCTCACAGTCTTGAAGAGTAACTATGTAACATTTGGTTTAGATCGATTAAAAGGTATTTGATTGCACAAAGAACAGAGAGACAGACATATTATATTCAATTTCATATAACTTTTTCGGAGTAAGAAAAATTCATTTTTTTAGTAAAATTATTATTGAAAATATCAATGAAAGAATTCACGAAACCACGGAAAGTTGTAATATTGTCCGCAGGCATGCCGGGCCAGGGGCGAGTCACACAGACAGAGCTCGGCAAAAGCGGGATAGTCGAGAGCGGGGTCCCTAGCTTACTTAATTATCAATCTAACTGAGAACAAACAGCGGTCACCGGCCGGAAGTGGATGTGGATCAGCTGATGACTCCCGGGCAGCGACACGTGACGTCAGCGGCCACCCTGCACTTCTGGATCCGAGCAGGACACTGACACGCCGCGTGCGGCTGTAAATATAAATCAATAAACGCGCCACTATCGGACTTGTAATCTTTGTGAAACTTGTTTCAATATATTTGTAAACGTAGAGTGAGGATGAAAATGTTGCTCTCGTAGCGGTAAAGGATAATACGGACAATACTGGCAGTCCTTCGTTATGTATATCCAGTGTGCATTATATATACATAATGTTAAAACGAGACTCCATATGACATACTCGTACTAATTCATTCATCGTTCTCAGCATCTTTGCGTGCCTCCCTCGACTCTCCGAGCTCGCTGGTATCGCGGTAATCGGTCCAGCGGGCCTCTGGCCCTCCATCGCCTTCAGCCGCTCATCCTGCGTCCTCGAGTATAGTCTGGGTACCTATTCACTCATTTGTCTATTGGTCTTTTTATTTATTGTCTTCATGGCACCGCGAGTGTCCGCGTTTCGTCCTCATAGGTCAGGGCAGCAGTACACACGCATTGCTAAAAGGTTATCTTCGAGGTAGATTTGACGACAATCTTGGGATTTCCGAAGCTTCCCCAGCCAAGTGTTATGTTATTTGCTTCTTGACTTCTAACAACTGTGTGTCTTTATCGATAAACAGCAATAACTTAATTAATGTAAGATAGTTACTTAATTACCGTCCACATACATGCATCGTGGATTTCACTGGCTGATTTTGGAGCTGAACAGGGCTAACTTGCAATGGTTAACCTTTAGTCGCGACATATACACAAGTGTGTATACTGTTAATTCTTTACTCTATTTTATTTTATTTTATAATGTACAGAGCATTAACAGTTCGATGACGCAACACATAAAAAATATGATTTATGTAATATGTAAAAATATAGTCAAAATGTTCATCACTCGCGTTTACTATAATGCGACTACCCATGCAGCTAGTCAGTGTAGATGCTACTACAGGGGATATGAACTATGAACCGAGCATTGACAAACAAATACAATGGACATAAAGATGCTACACCATATATCTGAATAAATTAAAATGAAAGCATAAAATAACACATAATTACATACAGGTACTTAAATAAGTATTCGGCACCAACATATACAAACTTGGTTTCGATAGAAAGTGAGTGAAAAAGTTTTTGTAGCTTACTAATGAAATAGAGAATACGTCCAACAATCATAAATGGTTTCCACTGTATTCGCTCTGCTCCGAGACTCTCCTTCCGTTCACCAGTGTTGGTAGCAGAACTCCGTTGTGCACTACTAATGCTGCCTCGGGTAACGAGCTTCCCTTAATAATGAATATATACAGTCCATTCGATACTAATTTCGCTAGGTTCCTGGCTCGGCTCTCGCCAGGTAATCCGGTTATGAAATATCTATATCTTATGCGATGCTTCTTATAAATCAGTAACATAGAAAAATAAATAAACAGTTTAATAAATAATTATTAAAATAGTTTATCAGCTAATTTGTATCCACCGCGGCTGGATGAAGGTGAAGGCCTCTTTTCGATCTACTATTATTCACTACAATTGATTGATTTTGTATATTATATAATTCTTTAGGATATTAACAGTGGAGCACAATTGGCTGTGTGTAGTTTGAGGCTAATTATTTTAATTGTAGGATTTAATTTCGTAATTCGATTATTTGAATAAAGCGGGCGTGGGCTCGGAACGGAACTTTCAATACATCATATACACCACACACCCGCAATCCGCTCAAACCTAGCTATCATCACTTAGTTATCATCCATCTACTGATAACAACAGATTGATAGTGCTTTATGTGGTACACAAGGTCATGTGGGCAAAGATACACTTAATAGTAATAGATAAGAATGCGCAGAATTACTGGAAGCCCGAAAAAAGTCTACATGTTAAAATCCCACACGAAAATTCTCCACAGCTATAAAATTACTCACATAAAATAATTTGCCAACACAAAAAAATACCCCATAAGAAGACAAATTGAAATAGTGTTGTAAGTAGGTAGGGAAGTTCTGTAACTGAAGGATACAATTAGTTAATTAATTAATTAATGATTAATGAAAAATGTAGTTTTGTGGTATTTTAATACAAATTAAAATAATCGACTAGAAAGGTACACGGAAAAGATCAATCTATCGAAAAAATATTTAGTTGCTACCGGAATTCGAACTTGGACCTCTTCCTAACCGGGAAAGCGCGTTTTCCATTTCGCTATAGTAATCGAATACATTTTCGATCATTTAATCTGTTGTGTTATATTTCCAATTGATACATTATAATTATTAATATTAATTTGATGTTAGTTAGGGAGACAGTGAACATCTCTTACATTATGAAGCTTATTCGCCTTTTTTGTATATTCATAAGAATGTATAATATGTACGTATATTAAGAACACGAACAGAATAAAATAAAATAAAAAAATATTCAAATTTTGTGGAAAGCAGACAAACGCGCTTATGCGCATGCGTTTGTTATAGTGCCACTACCACTACCACTACCACTACCGCAGCCTGTAGATACTTGCTACAGTGCAGTGCGCTGACACTTAAATACATTAAAATTAATGTAACTGGTGCAGCATATAAATGAACAAATTAAAATCAAAAATACCTGAAAGCATAAAATAATACATACGGGAATTTAAATATATTTATAAATAAATATTTAGCACCAACATATACTAGGTGGCGCAAAATTAATCACCCTATCGGAAGATGTTATAATTTTTGCAAATGGCGTCGTACGTCAATCATATTTGACATTTGTGAACTAGACAACAGCAGTTTACAAACAGACAAGCAATGAAGCGCTCTACTCCGCAAGAGCGTGGAATAATTGTGTCGATTTTTTTTACCAATAAGCGGTCGGTGGTGTTAGCGCAGCGTGAATTTCGACGTCGATTTCCTAATCATGTCGCGTCAACTGGGAAACATTCCGGCGCTTGGCTACTTGATTCGAACAGACTAGAACCGCAGGAGACCTTGCAGGGCGTGGCCGCCACCGGACTGGTTGTTCGGCCGAGAATATCGCGGCTGTGGCTGCCGATGCCGCTGAGAACGAAGAAACAGACGACGGGCCACGCAATTTGACATCACCAGAAGGACCCTACAGCGAATTTTAGTGAAAGACTTACACATGTTCCCGTACAAAGTGCAAACAGTGTATCAGGTAATGCCTGCTGACCGTCAGTCGCGTGTGAATTACTGTCCAGCCATCCTCAATCTCAACAGCGAAGATGACGATTTTGTGTCGAAAATCATCATAGTCGACGAGGCGCATTTCCACTTAAGCGGTTACGTCAATAAGCAAAATCTTCGTTTCTGGGGCACTGAAAATCCGCGTGTGATGCACGAAGAGCCATTACATCCACTCAAAGCCACTCTCTGGTGCGGGGTTCACGCGGGAGGAGTGATCGGGCCGTATTTTTTGAGGACGCCATCGGCAATACGGTCACTGTTACTGGCGAACGCTACAGGGCCATGATAGATGACTTCTTACTGCCGGAATTGGATGAGCGGGGCTTGGTGAACATGTGGTTTCAACAAGACGGTGCAACTGCACACACAGCACGAGCCACGATGGATATTGTGAAGGAAGCGTTTCCTGGTCGCGTAATCTCCCGTTTTGGCGATTTGGCATGGCCAGCAAGATCGCCCGATTTAACCATCACAGACTCCTTTCTTTGGGGCTACTTGAAGTCGCGGGTTGATGCCAACGAGCAGAGAATATTCGACAGGAATGCGAACAGTTGTCACAGGAAATCTTGGGAAAATGAGATAAAACGGGCACAAATGTGTATCAACACGGGCGGCAGCCACTTGACGGATATCATCTTTTCCACTTTACAGAAAAATTTTAAAGGTCCAAATAAAGATTTCCATCATTCAAAATATTTTTTTTTTATTTTGTAAAAAAGTTATTCAAAAACAAAATTGGATGATTAATTTTGCAAACGTATTCAACGGACGTTGGCTGTCATGCCATGGCTATCTTCACTTTGTTTACTGGTCAGGTTCTACAGCCATGGTATTCTCCTTCTTCCAGGGTACCGACTTTCAGCTATCTCTCCCGGCATTATTGTTCTTCTCCGGATGTCTCATGACATGTCCGAGACACTCTTGAAGGGTGGATTGCCTGTTTGAAAGAAGAAGACACGTCCGAGATATTCAAGTTTTCGGATTGTTATTGTTTTAAATACTTACTCATCCGAACCGTAACATCTTCTTTCGTAACGCAACATTCATTCGATGTGGACATTCTGTTAGACGAAGCCTGGCTGCGAGATCCTGAAGCGCGGCGTCACACATCGAAACGTGGCGAACTCCCCTTACTTTGGTAATTAAATTATATTTTCTAAATTGCAAAATAGGTTTTACAATCGGTGACAGCAGACCGTACTGTGCTAGTTAGTAGTTAATTATAAAATATATAATGAATGTGATTATATTATTATTTATGGTGTAGGTAGTGTATCTCGCACACGGCGGCACGGCGTGAGATTGTCCTAGCATCAGGAGGTCATTCTATCGCGGAGGTCACCAAACGAATTGGGCCAATTTGCGAGCGGCTCTCGGGGATCTAATCAGCAGACCGCCAGGGTAGGGCGGACAAGTGCTATTTGTCACGAAAGAATGTCCAACGAACAATGAATATACAATCAGTTGGAGCTGATCCGACAAACGAGCTTGTTCTAGTTATGAATTGTATCATTTAATATTGAGAGCAAATTTCGCGATATTCCATGTCTCTTAATATTGTGTCGTTTGGTGAAATTTACGAATGGGTAAATTGAAATGAATAATTAGTCTGAAGCGGGATAGACAGAGAGGATAGAGCGCCACACTCTTCTGTACTGACACACAATTCTCGCCTCATCCACATTCATACATTTTCTCATACGAGCTCGCCGATTGTTGAGGCTTCTAACAGAACCATTCTCCATTATCTGGTTTACCTGGTCGTGGCAAGTCTTCCGCGGACGTCCTCTATTTCTGGTGCCATCGACACTTGCGTCATATATCTTTCTTACCATTCTCTCCTCATTCACCCGTTCCATATCTGAAGTGCCCTAATGCCAAGAATCGGAGCGCGGCTCGGACCCGGACCCGGACCCGGACCCGGGGCGCGATCTGAGATCCCATCCCGTCCCGGAACAACGTGACGGATGTTTGCCAAATAAATTCTTCATTTAACCCGCTGAAGTTTATCTAACATTCAAGATCCCAACCAACAATAATATGTAGTGTTATATGTTTTAATTAAATCAGATTTTTATTATTATACCTATATTGTTCTTTGAAATTGGAAACATGAAAAAAGGTATGCAGAAAAAATCTATCTATCGACAATATATCATATTTAGTTACCGCCGGGACTCGGACCTGAAGCTTTATCATGCCGGGAGAATGCGTTACCGCTAAACCGCATTAATTGATTTTAAAGAACTAATATTTGTCTAAATTTGTCGTAAAATGAAATACTCGACACGGTGGTAAGAGAACGATTCGGGTTTGAGTCTCGGTGGTAACCAAATATTTCTCCGATTGATAGATTTTTTCTGTTTGTCTTTTGAAGCGATTCATCTAATTTGTTTTAAATGATATCGTAGGCATGTGTTTAATAAATTACGCCGAATGTGTTGATAAAACAAATTTCTACTTGAAATTACGTAAAAATAAAGTCACACTATTGGGTGATATTATCCTGATATCATAATAATAAATAACAAATAAATTGTAAATTGTGAATGAATAAAACTTTAATTTAAAAAAACTAATAAACACTAAAGTGACTAGGCATTTGTACTGCGCCCTCGGGTGCCCCGAAACGATGATGTTTGACCTTGTTGCAAGGGCGCAGGAATGTAGTGTAACCCTGGTGTAGTTCATCAGTACCCACACATACCACCAATATTCAACACGCTCAATATTCAATTCGGTGTGCATACGTACGTTTTAGTAGGTGCAACCTTAAGTTAAAAACTACAGCCCCGTGCTACTGTGTGTGTATTCGTATGCTAAAGATAAATAGATATCTTTAGCAAATATGACAACAGTAAAATAATAATTATATACAAGATGACTACAATAAACAGGTGTGTTTTTCTTGTCTATTAATAATAACTTGTCCATAATTTGTAACACGTAACAGTTCTCGTTCTATGTGGACCTTGAACAATATAGTCTGCCCCCAATTTCCCAGGAAGGTTTGGAAGATTTAATAAATTCGACGGGAATCGAACCCATAACACCAAAATCAAAATGTATAAAGTTTAGTATAATATTACTAAAAATGAATATAAAGCTGATCTTAGATTCAACGAAAATTATATTAGTCCTGTTAAAATCGACTTGCGTACACGAGAGGATGAATGAGTCGAGAATCGTATCGTAAGACAGGAGAGTGTGCCGACCCCCTCGGGGAAATGAACAGGCGAGATTGGAGTGAATTGGTTTCTTACAAATATTACTCTCCTTTGAAAATAATTAAAATCTGGTAAAGCCATCTCTCACACGGCGGTCCACGACTTTTTGTACAATTTACGTTTGCCTTATAAAGTAGTCCGGCTATTCCTTTATAGGTTATTCTCTCCATATTCGAATCTTCTCAGGAAACCTTATCTCCCGTCTGTTATTTTGACATCAGCTTTAAAAATCTTCTATTTATCTTCTCCGTCGTTAATGTTATTTCTTAAACGGTCATTTACAGTCTTTCCAATCATTCATTTCTACCGCATTTAGTCACATTTCATTGTTTCATTGGTACATATAATTATTATCTTCTTCTTATCTATTAATGAATATATAATCCCGGTTTAGCGCAGTTTCAACATTACGCTATACAGAAAAATAGCTTTAATACTAGTCGGTTTATGCATTGTACGTACGCAAGAAGGTTTTCACAATTCTCAATGTTATAATATATATGACGTGTATCCATCCATGATTTCATACAGTTCGGACAAAATACTGTTTTAGATACATTCGAATGTCTTCGGAATATGAAAGGGAAAAGATTAATATCTTCCTGACAGCTCTTCAAATAGACGTCGGATGCCCTCAGTCGAATGGGACAGTCTTTTGTCTGTCCCGACGTTTTATACTCTCTTTGAACAAAAAGAGTGGTGACATTTCGGAAATAATCAGTCCGACATAAAATAAAACCAACCTATTGAGAATTACGTAATATATATTTTAGTGGAAGCATAATATTTAAATATGGATTATTTATTTACAAAAAAAATTCCTCCCAATTCATAAACATATTGAATGTCATGCTCAGTGTATTGAAAAACAAAAATGATCAAGAAAAAATCTTAACAAAAAATATATACATAGGAATCTAGGACACAAATAATTGGTTGGCATTCGTCCTATCTCGTATAATTCATATTCGTGTTCTATAACTTTTTCAGATTAGACTACTATCATGTCTTAGATCTAATATCATGAATTCCGTCAACATTAATTCTTATATTAATTATTAAATTATCTCAAAATTTTCATTTAAGTGCTAGAAAAACACAGGAAATTCCTTCCGAAACAAAAGGACTCGTCGAATTCGCCTCCCTCGGTTCTCTCGATCACTTCCGAACGCAGTGGACTGCATATAGAATTATCACACACTATTTCGCCAAAAATCACCAAACACAATAGACTTACGAAGCCTTCGAGATTGATAGCAATAAACAAACTGCGTTTTTAACTGTTCCAATACAAGGTCGCCGGTTGACTGACTGGTCGCTAGTGGGGGGCACAGACGTTAGTTCGTTCAAAGTATATAATAATAAGTACAAGACCTGAACATCTAGCTTAATAAAAAGATTTTAATACTTAGCATGTTATGGTCTGAAATTAATGATTTTTTTCGAGGCCTGGATGTTCCCATGATAGGATACATTCTCCCGAGCGTTCTGTTCTACTTCTACCATCGATTTGTTATACTCCTTCCGTCGTTTAATAAAAGATTAATAATCTTTGTAGATTTTAGAGATGAGGCAATTGATTCTGTCAGGTGAAATCAATTGATTGGAGTTCTGCAGGTGTTCACCATTAAAAACAATAACACTGAGTTAATTACTTTATTTTAAGATTATACATACGAGATGTTGACTCGACAAACTGTGCAGTAATAATGACATCATTGAAAGATATTACCCTGTTTATATAGTAGTGTACTACAAAAACATGGGTGTCAATAAAGTCTAATAAATAAAATAAAACATTCCGGAACATCTGTTAGTGGTTATGGCGTAATTTAGAAATAATGGAATCATTGATGATGACTTCGTGCCAATTGGGTTTTCCGCTCGAGTGTCATGGGATACTAAGATAACGGAACGAAGAAATACTTGACACAAAGGAATATTTGACTAAATCATCTCTAATTTGCCTTTTTATAAAATTAGCATAAGAATATCAATTAGTCTAATGTCAGAGGTCATTAAGATAACGGGACAAAGCAGTATTCGATTGAATCATCTAGATTACGAATTTAGGAAATTAATAACTGAATATTCATTCGTCAAGTTTTTACTGTGATTCATTTATGACATCATAGGTTTGTAACATGGTCCGGTATAAATTAGTTTTATTTATTTGCTTGTACTATTTTCTCATCATCATTTTGAATCTCATATCTTTGGAATATAGAGGACTCCAAGTTTCCACAAAACGTTCTTATCTTTCTCTGTTTATTATTTTAATATTTGATAACCGATCAAGGCCTAATCTGACTTCATACGGTCTGGGCCGATCTGCCGGCCGTCTTCCCGGCATTCGCAAGACATGAGGATTATCTTATAAGTAGGGACTATCCCTTATCGCAGCACTCGGTCCATTAATGCTATACTCTCAGAGAATCCATATTCGGTGACTATATCTATATTAAAGTGGACCTGTTCACAGTCTAGTCTTGGCACTTAACGGATTCTGTCTTCACTCTGAGATATTTAAACTTGTCAACATACTTTAGCTGCACCCCTGTGCTGGATGCTGATGGTATACTGCTCTTGGTATCTTCCTACGACCATTTATGACCTTTATTTCGTAATCACGAGCAAATATTCAGTCTTAGTCGAGTACTATTAGTAGTATTAACAATTTTTTTTACATTATAACGTTTCTCACTCTCATAGCCCTCGCTGTTTGGCTTCCAATTCGCATTCTATAAAATTGTATTTAACCTATGAGGATGTGTAGTGTATTTTGCACCCAGAGCTGACGTTTTCCGCCAAAACTCCGAGATGCCTTGGCAAAATGGCATCCGATCCCACGTTATTTTACAGTTTAATACAATAAATAAAGAATATAATATTCCCACTTATGCAATTATTAAAAAGGCCTCGTACCCCGACTAAGAAGGTATTGAAAATCTACTTAAACGTTCTGGAAAAACATCGGCTAGACATTTTTACAGAGCTGAATAAAAGAAGCTTCCAGCTCTGTTACGGAATTAAAATAACGGAAACACAAAACTCACTTCTTGTCGGTCCTAGCAGACTTTTTCATCGGATTCCGGTAGGTTTCCCCCTCCGCCGGAACGCTCGCCCGCCGACACAATTGGCACTGCGAAAGTACAAATTGCATTTTGCCTCCGGGATAAATTCGTTTTATTCGCTGAATGTTCTACGAGACTTGTCTTCTTTCATTACGTAATATCACAAATAAAACTGTTCTATTCTGCGGCTAAATGAAATAGAATACGCATTGTTTTATTACATTAGATTTTTAGAAGATAGATAAATGAAATGTTGTCATTGGTAAAACTTTCGAACGTTCCATGTTTTATCGCTTGCTATGTATTGTATCAACCGATAAATCTTATCGAATAGCCAGAGGACATAGGAACTTTTGAAATATGTTGCCGTAATTTATTTATGATGATAAAATGAAATGCAATCATGTCTAATACACTCGACCGGTGACATTTCGCACAGATATACATTGTCCAGGTCCACAGATATACATTGTCCATTGCTTCGGTTGTACGTGAAAAGTTGTGTTTAGAGTTTGGGATTGACGCCGCGCGTTCTTATCCTAGAGGTGACTAGCCACACTTCATGAGCTGGACGGATCTTAGATACACGATGGAGAATAATCCGCATCTGTCCGCAAAAAAAAAAGATAAACGTAGATTTCATTAATTATCGCAAACGTTAGAAATTGTCCATTCTGGAATAGGCATTTTTTATAACCCAGATGGCGAACATTTTATATTTGGGTACATTAGATCTTAACAGCTAACATTAACATAATATTCTTTCATTTATGTCGGTTTTGCACCATTAATCTTATCTTTTACGTTTCCCCGTACAGCAAGTGTACCGGCGCGAGGTCCGGAGAATGCGAGGCCTGTTGAATTTTATCTCTTCGACCGAGGTCCTCATATCGCGATGGTAGTGGGGATGTGCTAGAAATACAACTTTTCTAATAACTTTAAAATGCAACGGACGCTTGATTTTGGAACTCCTATTTCACGCGTATAATATCGAAACTGTATATTAAAAAATAGTACATTAAAGGTTTGTCTAAAATGCGTCGAAAGTTAACATTTTCTACCATCTACTCGGTTCTAGTTATTTTGCCAATACTTGTGCTGTCATTCCTCGACAACTTTTCTAAATTTGAATATGATAATATGATGGAGACCGCACACGCTTGATATGAGGTGAATTCATGATTTGGATGTATTTCTTACCAACGTTATCTTACTGCGGTGTAAATCAATACCGCATTATTGTATTAGGTACAATTATGCAAATTTATATTGTTCTAGAAGATTTATAACACAAGATGTCCAATTTTTAACAAAAAAATGTTAAGTTTGTTACGAAGACACTGTTAGAAATAAGTCTTTAGAAATGGCGCCAAATATCGATCGATCTCGGTACCTTTCATATGCTAAAGCAGTGCTCTGCCATCTTAGCTACTCCCCTAATATACTGCGGTGTCAAATTGTCATATAAATATATAATTTGCTAACTATTCTGTTAGAATTGAACGCATTGATTAAAAGTTTTGATATACTTCATTATTCATACATTCTTAACAAAGATTAATTTTAATACAGATATTTAATTTCATCAAAACATGGTTACTTCTGTTCAACTTTATAAGTGTAGTGAGTAGAAGGTACGATGCGATGTGTGCAAGGAAAGTTATGGTATTCGAGAAGGAGGAAGGCGAGATAATTGGGAAGTAGGTTTGATTGAAACGGAAAGGTTGAGAAAGATATCGAGAGGAGGAGGAGTGACAAAAAACTGCTGCTCTTTTTGTGATAGGATACTTTAATATGTATTGAGAGATGATGCATGAATATTGTAGATTCAATTATGTTTTCAGCCGTGCGACGATTGTTTTATAGGAATAGGATAGGAAGAGATCCTGGTTCAAATCCCGGTGGCAGCTAAAATATTTTTTCGATAAATTGAGTTTATCTGTATGTATATCTAATTTAATTGATGCATTTCATTTGTATTAAAATATCACAGAACTATGTTCTGAAAAAAATACAATTTCACAAATAATAATGTATTCTCTTTAAAATATATATATAAGTTAGTTCATTTACGATGCAACATGTCAAGACTTCAGGTACTAGGTAGGTCGGCAGAAGTACTACACAGATGTTAAATCTTTTCATGGAACAAAAATTGCTGTGAACAAATTAAACGAATCTTCATTTACTTCGACATTTAGTTTAGAACTGGAGCTGAATTAGTTTAGTGCAATTAATTAACATACATCATATATATAATAAATCAGCTATAAATAATTAATAAGTGTGAGTGTGTTAATTAATTGCACTAAACGTTTAGTGTTTCCGCCGGCGGAAATTAATCAGGTATCAATTATTTTATTATTATGAAATATATATATTTTATATTATATATGAGTTACTTGGATCTGTTACAAAACTAAAGTTACATATTCTTGCGAATAGCTTACCTCTTCAAAAAATAAACTATTACGCTCGGAGAGGGAATTTTATTTAGTATGTTGTCACGTTGTATTACATTTGTTCAAAACTGACCTAACATAACACATTTTTATTTTAATCGACAGAATGTTCGATCTCACTGAAAACTTTAATAATATTTTTAACGTATTGTTGCGAATTTCAAAATAATATTATATTAAAATTATTTTTTTTAATTTGACGTTTTAGAAAAGAAAAGTTCCCAACTTGTGACATTGATTCAGCCGTTATGAGAGAAAATATCTTATAAAAATATTTCAGTTATTAATGAATTGTTTACCACGCGCCAACACATAAATCTGGCGGAGCTGAAGGCAAATAGTATAAATCGTGAATCCAATCTCTTTCCGCTGCGGTCCTCGTGTGACCCAGTGGCCCCGATACTGGAGCACTCGGGCAGTCCATTTCTCACTTATTTGTTGACAATGTTTGGGGATGGACCTCCTGCCCGCTGCCCGCTGTCCGCTGCCTGCTATGAGTCATTTCTGTCGAATTCTGCATGCAGAGTAGAATGACGTCATTGATACTTTACCGACAAATATCTGAGACGAGAGCGCAGAGTCTCGCCCGTGTACACAAACAATATCGGCTAATCGTAGAACATGATCAGGCATCATGTGCAATATATTTTAATGTTACTATTAAATAATGATTCAACCGCGTACTAGGGAGGGCGCAACATTACCCCCTAGCAGTACAGCAGCAGTCTCATTGTTGAAATTTGAATGAAGTATCTTTTGTACAAAATGGTCACATGTTCGACAACAACATATTTAAAAATAAATGAACACTTCACTCTAATCATTGCATTAGTTACATATCAAATTTTGCTCACGTCACAAACAGAAGGACATTGGGATATTATACACAAGATATCAATATGAATTTGCAATGTTTTGTTTGGGGGTATTTTTAGTTACCTATTCCATTCGTGAAAAATGATTGCCCTGACGTTAAAAGAGCGGCAATCTATTTAAAGTTGGGCAAAATGTAAATTTAATCTTATAAATAGCTTTACCCTTTCTCCGACCGATTTTAATAGTATTATCATTGCCGAAACTGCTCGCCTCCCCTGCGGGGGTGATGTATTCAAATCTCCGCCCCCTGCGAGTCCCGAGCGGCGATGAACCGCGAACGCCGTCAAGTGATTGATATAACACTAACATCGCTCCGTCCTTCGTGAACGTACTTAGAACGCCGATGGATACACAAGGTGAATATTATGTTCCAGGCCGATATTGTTTGGCCGCCATTTTAGTTTGAAAAAAAATTTGTCAGTTTGCTTTTGATAACCGTAAGAAATAGTTGATTACAATTTATTATAAAGCATCTAACGCCTCAATAACATGCAACACTTCATGTTTTGCAGCTCAATATTGATGACTCCGACTTTTGGAAAACGATCATCATGAGTGACGAAGCTCATTTCGACTTGGTGGGTTTTACTAATAAACAAAACAGTTCTTGCTGGGGCACTGAATATTCTCAATTGATACACCAACGATCCTTACATCCGCGCAGAGTTACTGCATGGTGCGCTATGTGGCGTTTGTGCATATTTCTTTCAAGATGCAAGAGGCAATGCTGTAATCATTAACGGCGATCGCTATCGTTACATGTTGTAAAACTTCTCGGTGACCGAATCGGATCGATCGGGCCTGGGTCGACGGTGCCACCTCATACAGCCCGAGCTACGCTTGAAATTTTGCGAGAGTTTTTTCCCGGCCGCATAATGTCAAAAAGTGGTGATATTGACTAGCCTCCTCAATCACTATTTTCTGTGGGGGACTTGAAAGGAAAGGTCTACTCCAATAAGCCAACAACAATTCCGATGCTACAGGACAATATTCCAAATGAAAATGGTGAAATTACACGCCGAGTGTGCGTTGACATGTAGTTTTTTGTTTCAATATTCTGGCAATAATTTTCTCTTTAAAACTATCTTTAAACATGTTAAAAATTCCTAGTACATTAGATAACAATAAAACAAAGTTATATTTAAGTAGCATTTTTAACTATTTTTCGAACAACAGCTGTTGTTTGGAATACCTACATTTAAAATGTACGAGTTATGTTATGTAACGTGCTAGAAAGCAGGAATGCATATTCCGCGCAGCCACAGGGGTCGGAGCAACTATCGCTTATCGAACCCAGGTAAGCGAAAAGTTGGTTATCGAGCGACCACGTGCTGAACGGACCCTTGTTACGTTTCGAAATCCCGCCGGGTTACAATACAAATACGAGACGAGTCACACTAGAGCGGTGAAATCGTAGCCGAGCGTTTTGGGTGAACGCGCCCCCATCAATATCACGTGACCCAGTTTGCTACCGAACCGCCCCCCGCCATCTTGCGCGACGGGCACCGGGCGGACAGCTAAATGCCTCAATTAAAAGTTAATAAGTGTTTTTTATTATTTGCCCGTCTCCCGGGCGCGTCTAGAGCCTTACCCTCGCCCTCCCCAAACGATGGAAGACAAACAGATGGTTTATTTTTAAGAAATCTGTTGTCGATATCATATTGTTGTAGGATTTCCAGTCACAGATGTAGCTGTTTCCGAATTGTTTGGCCCATTTATTCGAATATCGAATTACTTATTCAAACAACAAAAATGTGTAGGCGAGCATGGCGATGTTTTACTCGAGAGATGTACCTATCTGGAGAATTACATTATTTGATTTGAAGATAAATGAAATACGTTTATTTATTTCTCCTGAAACGAATTATTTTTTCTCTGTTTGTATATGTTTTTATTGTTTGTATTTCTGATTATCGTGTTTTAATATACGCACGTGTAGCTTTATGAAATATACTGAAAGCAGTATCAATACAGGTATTCGCTTGTGCCATCAGCAACCAGTTCTTCAATCTGTTTTAATTTATAAATAAAACATAAATGAGATATACATAAGACATAAATCAAGATCATGAAAGTTGACTTTTTCAGTTTGTGTACAATTTTTATATAGCTGAAGAACCCGCCTCCGGCACCATTGCACCATTGTTCCTGACGCATCTCGGGTGTGGAACATAGCCGAGCACGCTTTGGCTACTCTTCTAACTGTTGGCTACTGTGCACTTGATTCCTGGTATCACAAATATTCTCATAATGTAACCTCCATAAAATCAATGGAAAATATGAAACAAATTCGAAAACCTCCTCGAATCTAAATTCCACAAGTGAAGTTTCTGCCAAAAGAAATTGGAGCTATCTAACTTGCGTCGGCTCGAAATTGTTTAAATCTCTTTGAATAAAACTCCGCAAAGTCATTTTTTGTGATACTTTTTATTACAAAAAATATTATAACAATATTTTTTATTTACGCATTCACAAAAATGCACGCAATATCTTAATCTTACGCTGCTTAGTAGAAAATTTGAAAGGATTTTCGTTCAATACATTGGAGTGATATGTCAGTTTGTTTAAAATACCAATTATGTGGATATATAACCTTATTGTTCTAAGGATACATTTTTGAATTGGTATATAATATTATAATAGTGATATTTTAATAACGTAAACATTACAAATAATCCTTTTTTTTTTGACAATAAGTAACTAACTAATTTACCATCGCGCCGTTTCCCCGCCGTGGTAGGCAGAAAGGATAGAGCGCCACACTCTTCTATCCTGACACACAATTCTCGCCTCATTCGCATTAATTTATCTTCTCATACAAGCTCGCCGATTATTATTGAAGCTTTAAGAAGCTTCAATAATAATAATAATAATAATAATAATCAGGACAGTATAAAAAAACATATTTTTGGTAACACCTTTGGGTACATACTGTTTTAAATTTATTTAGCTTTATGAAAATCATTTCATTATTTAAAATGGAAGTTCAAGTTACAGCTTTTTACCCGCTGTAAGACGTTTTAAGCTATACAAGTTTTGTTATTGTGTATTTAAAATCATTACAAAGTACCTACCTTTTCACTTTCCAATCTGCTCTTTCTGTCGAAAATTGATAATCCGGAGAACCTTATTTTATCCTATAACGTAAATATTTTTCACATTTGAACACCCATTGTGTTTTGATTGACCAATTTGCGCAGATCGTTCGGTCAATTTTATAACAAAGTTACTTTGTGGCAACAGATTATAAATAATAAAAAAAAACACTTTGTTCAAACCACTATTTACTTTTAAATATTTATATTTCAAATTCAATTATAAACAATCCCAAATTCTATACAACCAGCTTTTTGCATTAATAAGGGCCACAGCCGATTGCTCACTGCTAGGCTCTGCGGGTGGCTATTGTGGCTGCGCGGTCAGGGTCATATAGACTATCGCCGATTGCTTGCGACGTGTTATGCATCGTTGTCGCTAGATGTCGAAGTGTATCCATGCACCACACTCAGGTTATTTTACGGTCGTGAAAACGTGATTGAGCTTGAGACTGATATGTTTTCAAATTTCTCAAAATAATGTTTTTTAATTGATATTAGTACGAATTTAGAGTTATGGAGCTCAAAGATTAAACGAACTCGCCTATATCTGAAGAGCTCCGTGACCGCGGATGCTGGCGGCTAGGGGCTCGGGGTGACGGGGGAGTTGGCTGTGTTGAGAAACGTGTTAGCTAAAGCGAGATTAGTGGTAATGTGCGCGGTACATACAAATTCGCATTATCGTAAGAAGTCCTCGGATTAAACTTATCAAGCACTTGTGCTAATGTGTTAAATATTATTTTGTGAATTAAATGGATCTATAGCTAAGATGTAAGCTAAGATGCAAAGAGCGAAGAGTTCTAATAGCTAGGATATTTCATGGAAGCAGGGCTTTAGGTACGCCGGCACTAGCTATGAACACATGGGTAATTTTAATGTGATTTTTAACAATAATTATAATACAATAAATCCTTACACAGTTGTCAAATATTACAATTGCTTCTGGGTTATTCTTCGTGGATAGATTTCGGGCCACATTTCAGTTGGGTTCATTTATTAATTTGGAAGAGTAATCCAGATTTTCCTCATTATTTATCTATTTATCAAGGCCCGTGTGAGCCGTTATTATTACACATCATTCTTTCCATATAAAAGCACCCTCGCACACATCCATACAGTCTAATCATCACGACACTTATTATTTTTCTTCATTATTATAATTATCAAATATACACGAATGATAACTATGTATTAACAAAATAAATATATTACAATTTAGATACAGAATAGGTTTAATACCCTACTCAATTATGCTACTGTTTCAATATACTATCAAAAATATTTCAATTGCACTTGAGCGTTTAGCTAAAGAAAATATGCAATATTATTTGAGGTCGCTAATTGCTCGTCACGTGACGTGTTTTCAAAACATTTGCGAGCCCTTGTTTTCGAGCGTACTCACTTTAGTACGATACACTATCTGCACGAGTGTGTGCGGTGTATGCTCTTCTGCTGTGAGTTGTGAGTGTGACTAAACTTTTTATATATTATTATTTATGTATTTTTATTACCCGTAGTGCTGCTTAAGTTGAAAAATATATTTTTTTAATTATATTTTCATTATTAATTGTCAGTATTTAAACATTCGACCAATTTTGAATTTGATTTAATCTATTTTTGAAATATAAAAATATCAATTTGTATGTCTGTAATCGCCCTCATTCTTCATTTTCACGATGTTCAGAAAATTCACTGTTTTGATAAATAAATATTACGACTTTTAATATCCGATAGCGATTCGCAGGAACACGTATTCCGCAGCTGCAGTGAACCACCTTACGTCGCCAGTAGCCAGACTCGCCGGTGACAGGTGACAGGTGACAGGTGACAGCCGTTCGACGGTCTTTGGCCGTGAAACGTGATTATTGAATTCATAAATAGGCCACTATAGCCGGCCGCGGTAGGTAGGAGGTAGGTGGTAGGTGGTAGGTGCGCAACAGGTAGGTTCTGCTAATGATCGGATAATCAGAGTGCCCGTGTTGTACAAGAAGACTTAAAAAACGTATTTAACGGCAAAAAAGGAATAAACAGTTTTCGAGTGTAATTATAAATTCAAACAAAAATTGTAGCGTGAACTGAATTTTCTGTTTTAAAGAATTGGACGAAGAACCACTTTTATAATAGGTACAACTTCCAATTAGCGCCGACACTTTTGGCGGAATATTAATTTTCATTTCTCTTTTAAAAAACAAAATCTTCCATGTTAGACATAGTTAGATTTCTATACATAAAATAATATTAAGCTTATATAATATTTTGAATGTTAAAAAATGGAATCATTATTTTTATTTACAATGTTTTTTCTTTTGAAGAATGAGCTTGATTCAGTGGAAGATTATTTTATGAGATCAGATAATAATTGAGAGAAAATACATGTATTTACTTCAATTGATTGAGTAGCGTCGATTCTCACCGCCACGCTGTTTCTCTGTGGAAGCAGGCAGAGAACACTAATCTATTCTAACCTCTTTTTGTTCGTGGTGAACGCTTGACGGTTGTCAAGGGCCGTCTTCTAGTACTGTGATAGATCTTTCGTCTTTTGTACATAGTTTACATATTCTAGTGATGTTAGATACGAGTGAACTAACGATAGAGCTACTGTATAACCAGTGGCGTAACTATAAAAATTGAGCCCCAATGCAGAGTGTAAAAAAATGCCCCCTAAATAAGAATTGTTGTTATTGTGAATAGGAATATTAACACTGCATAGTTTACCTATTAAATAGTAAGAATAAAATTAGTATCTTTTCTCATATAATATTTACACTTTGTAAAGTAATTTATATGCGCTTGTAATTCAAAAAATACTTCTTAGCTTTAAGGAGATGGTCTGGTGTCTGTTGACTTTGACTTTGATTTCATGGGTATTTATAGGGTACCGGGTCCGACGAACCCCCTGCCCCTTCATCGGTAGTATGCCTCAATGGCCTGAAAAATTTTATTATTAGAATTACAACAACAAAAGGTAACAAAATCTGCATAAATCATGTGGCAGGGAACTGCTAGCGGGCGCAGTGAATTAAGCCTCTAGAGGAGGACGTTATATCGCGACGGCGCGCTCAGGTCATGTTTAGCCAACGAGTTGATGGTTGGTTGGGGTGCTTTAAGAGAGGTGTCTGTTGTTTGGTCCGAAAACTAGCGTGTTAGTGGAGTAATTTATACATCGATAGTATTTTCACGTATTTTTCAAGCATACGTGAGAAACTTTTAAATGTCATAGTTACATTTTTTGCTGTGGATTACTATTAGCTGCGAAAGGTAACGACACTCGAAAAAATATCTGACTCAAATTGATTATGGGGCGCGATCTTTTTAGACTCTTGTCTAACGTGGTCCCCAGTGCACTTCATTGGCATAGTTATGCCACTGGTCCTAGCATCTCATGCCTCCTTCACATTCATATATCTTTTCTTGAGGGATCGTCTATTGCTTCTCGAAGCTTCTCGAAGCTCGAAGTTGTTGAAGGGCTGTATAAACTTCAATGTATAGTTAAACTGATCACGCCAGGTTTCTCCTGTTGTCTACAACACTCACCTCATATCTTTCCTTTACCATTCTCTCCTCACTCGTACGTTCCTCATGCCCAAACTATCTTAGGGACCCTTTCTTAATTCTATCGACTATGCTACAAACAGTTCTATATTTGCTCCTACTTCCCACATTCTTCACTCTATAGATTTTCCACACCTGTGCCTGAGCGTCCACCGCATTCAGTCTAGATTTTTTGCCAATTAAAAAATAGGTTGAAATTGGGTTGTCTAATAAGTAAAATCAAATTTTTAAACAAAAATTAGAATACAACATTTCAATCAATGATGTGTTCTCCATTATTGTTCAGGACTTCATCTCGTCTTTAAACTAATTTGTCGATCCCTTTTCCTATAAAAATCGGCTGGTTTGGTATCCAAATAGTTATCGAACCAATTTCTGAGGTCAGCGTATTGTTGAACGTAACGCCACGCATTTGATTGGAGAGCGACCGAATGGATGTCATTTCAATATAATTACTATTTTCAAACTTAAGATTTTTTAATAGTAGTATTATATGATTTAATAGTACTCCCATGAAATAAAATATAATGAAAATTGAAAATATAAATTGATTGAATTGGCATATTTTTGGGGTCTAACTTTGTTGTATTAAAAAAAGTAAATGCATTATTCTGGGGGATAATAGAATATAATCCCTATATACAATTAATCTTAAATGTATTATTTTGTAAATTTAATAAAACTTAAAGAATTTTATTTATTGTGTGAGGCCGCAATGACTATTATTTCAATAAATTGGGCGGATAGTTTGACTCACTCGTGTAGAGACCACGAGCTTGGGTGCTAGGCTATCCAAATAGCGTCCGAGACTTGGCCAATCAGGATGATAACGATGGGGATTTGTGGAGGACAAGAACACACTATTATCACAATAGATTTCTGCAACCATTTATTTATGATATAACTAATATACACATAGAGATAGAATATTAGTGGTGGCGAGTTCTGATTGCACCCGTATATATATGAAAAGATAGTGTAATAATAAATATTTAAAAATGAATTAAATATATTAATTATAAAGATATACATATAAAATCAATTCTATCGAAAAATATTGTTGTTGCGCCACCGGGATTCGAACCTGGATCTCTTTCCTAACCGGGGAAGGTGCTTTATCCAACTAAGCTACAGCGACAATATTTTTAGCGACAATTTTCGACCCTATATGTTACCTTTTTGATATTAATACATTTAATCGTTCCATCATTTGACAGAGCCATCTACCTTATTTTTACAGAATCTCAAATACCTTTGAGTAAACTGATAGCAGACGCCAGAATTATCAATTCATTTTTATTAAATTTTGGACACATTGATACAACTTTATTATTTAGTTAATTAAGAAAATAACCAACACTATGTTAATTCATGAAATGGTCGGGCTCCATGCTTGATATAAGATTACTACAAGGAAGTTAATATTTACTTCATTAAAATTGATCAGTGAACTTAAATAATGATAAATAATAACTTAACACGTACTCTGGTTTGTAGATAAGGTGAGTTGGCGATATGACGCAGTAAAACCATTAGGAAAATAATCCTTACCTATTACCTTGTTAGTAGCGATGTCTAACGTAAATTTTCTGTGTTCCAATTCGAATACCGAATTATTAGCCCATTTATAAACTATACTTTTAAAATTAGCAATATTCACTTTGTGGTTAAAATTCATATTTATTTATTATCTTTGTTTTATTAACCACTTAATTGAGTTTAAATACATCTACCGGTTTCAAAAAAATCCATTTTCTTCTTCAGGATGTCATAACTAACTAAAACATATATTATTGTTTCTTTACCAGAATTTATTTAAAAAAAAAAAAAAAATTTAGTACCCAACTCAAATCGTTACTTAATACAAATTTACTCGAATAATTTTTAGGAAAAAGTTTTAGAATGGGACTCGTAGTTAAATTTAGTTGGTTGTTTATAATTTTTTGATTAGTTTTACACGCTTTATTTATCTCCAACGATTCCATATTATTTAATTTGTGACCAACACCGTTTATATGCAAAATTGACAATCCCAATTCTTTATCAAAACCATGACCATTTTCTATCAAATGATTAGAAATTCTGAAAACCCACTATTGTTCAAACATCTCAAATGTTCCCTTACTCTTATATTAAAATTTCTACCCGTTTTACCAATATAAAATGCAGCACAATCCTTGCAACTAAGTTTATAGACACCAGAATTGTTAAATTTATCATCTTTGTCTTTAGAATTTATGAGTAAATTTCCTATACTATTATTTGTATAAAATGCCGGTCTAATGTTTCGTGGTAGGTGTTTAGATATTTGATTCGAAAAGTTATTTATGTATAAAATCCTACGCCAATAATCATTATTATCATTATGTTTTATCTGTGATTTATATAAAAATTGATTATTATATTCTTTTAATTTATTTTTTAAAATAGTGTCTATCAAACCTGTATTATACCCGTTATTAACTGCTATTTTTTTAATTGTATTCAATTCAATATTGAAATTGGATGTTGACATAGGAATATTGACTAAACGATGTATCATGGAGTGGAACCCTGAATGTTTGTGTGATAATGGATGATTAGATTCATTGTGTATGATAGTATCTGTAAAAGTTGGTTTTCTAAAAATTTTGAATTCAATTTTATTATTATTTTTAATCAATGTTAGGTCCAAAAAATTTAGGGTCGAATTATTTTCCATTTCTAAAGTAAATTGTATTTTATTATTAAATGTATTAATGAAATTTAAAAATGTAGTTAGTTGACGTTGTGAACCTGACCAAATACATAATATATCATCCACATACCTTTTCCACAACAAAACATTTTTTAACAAAGGAGAAACACAATCAAAAATATTCCTCTCCAAATTATCTACAAAAATATCTGCTATCGGTGGACTTGTGGGTGCTCCCATAGGAAGACCCTCTGTTTGATCAAACAGAGGGTCTTCCTTAAGAATTATGACATCCTGAAGAAGAAAATGGTATTTTTCGAAACCAGTTGATGTATTTAAACTCAATTAAGTGGTTAATAAAACAAAGTTAATAAATAAAAATACATTTATTACGATTATTCAAATATTTGTTGTCACTATCCGTTTATATTGATAAATTTCATTTATAAATACTTAGGTAAATGTTTCTCTCGAAGCGTATTTCAATAAGTAAGGTAGTTCAGATTATCTGCCGAAATATTTTTTATGAGTCCATTAAGCCACATTCTAGATTATATTTTGAAAACGCAGTTCATAGCGGAGTTTCCGTGTCAGTATTTTGGTGAAATCAGTACCTACACATTTTTCTGTAGTGAAATGAAAGTTGCCTATTGTGTACGAGGCTTTAAATCAGTTACCGAGGAAGGGTTGACTCGTTTACATAAGGTGACCAAACGTACTCCTTTAGGGAGTTTTTTACTCCTTTTTCGTGAACCGTACTTTTTTAAAACCTATACTACCAAAATACTGTATGGACTGTACAACCAAATTATTTTAAAAATTTCATAATGCAAATTTTTCTTTCATTCGTATTTCTTTTCTACCAAAAATAGTTGGTCACCTAAGTTTATTAGACTCGCGTCTATTAAGAAAGGTTTTTAATTGTACATTCTCTACGCAATTAAGACCGCAAATATTAATTTTTTGATGAAACCACAACCGGTGATAATTATTGTTTTATATATGTCATCAGTTCTGATTTATCTACATATTTAAAAAATATTAAATTCAGTTAGCCAGTCAAGGCGATTAGACGTAATTGACTTATTTTAAGAATATAAATAAGTATTTTTGTTATCTATCTAAATATGCATCTGTATTCACTATTCAAACTACAATACACGCTACAATCAATTTGAATCCAAAAAGTCAACAGAAAATGGTAAGTAAATAATTTTCAATGAAATATCAATAGCAAAACATATGACGTCGGAAGAAGTATACACACCCTGTTATTCTGCAATACGAGGAACGTCTGGTATGCACGCATCAAACGAATGGTTAGCCACGTTATTTCTGCGTGCAAAGTATAGATGAGCGGTCCAGCCACTTTGTAATATCTCCGATCTTGTTACTGGTATTGAAATGTAGCAGTCAAGCCTTGCATGCTATTTTGGTAACAGTGATTTAACGCGCATGACGACCTGCGCCGAAAATTGGGCGCCTAAACACTTGGAAATGTACAGTGACAGTGCAAATTTAAAATGAACATGTAAATAAAAATGTATTACCGATGATACGAATCTTTATGAAAAAATAAAAGATATTGATCCTCAAAAGATGAACCCACACAAATATTCCTCATTGAAATCCTATCACAATTTCTTCTTAAGGGAGAGCTTTCATTTTTCCAGTTTGAAATTCGAGTAATTCTACAGGAATGAGGTAATAGTCAAATTATTATTTGTTCCAGAGAGATAATTAATGACGTTATTTGTTACGTAAATTATGCGGGAGAGGATGGTTTTAATAGAAAGAGACGACAATATAGATGATAAGATTTAGCACCAAGGTTTTCGATCGATATTTTAGTTCACATAATTGTCCATAGATGAAGCTATTACGATGATGATTTTTATGCGCAGATAAGAATTATCATCATCTACTTTTTAGTACTTTTATACAGATTATGCAATTTCACTCGCAAATAATGCGGAAGTCATTGATGAGTTCCTCGCATTTGGTGGAAAGGACCAGTAGTAAAATGGGTCTCGACAAACAGAGAATAAAATAAAAAGATCGAAAACTTAACAACAGACCGAAAATAACCCTAATATAATGTACCTACACACAGTAAAATCATTATTTTAAAATATATTTATTGTACATTCAAAAATATAGTATTTGGAGGCTTCGGGATAAAATGTGTCACGAAACTGCGTAACATTTTAGATAGTAATTAAGCAATGAATAATATAAAATACTTGTACGTCTGTATACGTGTGTGGTTCCGGAACGTCGTTCCAGGCTGCGCGAAGGGGGTTTCCGGTACGCTATTCCGGTGCGTCCCGGCTGAAAAATAGCTCTGTACGTCAGGTGAGGGATTTACGGTTAGGGAAGGTGCCTCTGCTTAATGGGGTGGTTCGCTTAAGACGGTTAAATTAATAGTATCATTTAATAATCATTTTGGTTTCATAGGGAAGTAATTCAATATAAAATCTGTTGTAAACTTACGTCCAAAAACGTTTCAGTATCCATTTCAAAATTGGCATAAAAATGCAGCGTAGTATAAACTACAGACAAAATCGACCATTTCATTTGTAGATAGGAGAGTGTTGTTACCCGCGGACGAGTCGAATGAGAAATTCTAGTCTGTATACTATATACATATATATATATGTACTAAACAAAAATAGACTTACTCCATGTGACGTTTCTATTCCAATACTTATTAAACGCTGCGATCCACGCGACTCAGGACCGGGAGGAGTGGAGACGCAATGTGTCAGGGCGTCCGGAGACCGCGGTGCTCAGCACTCAGCGCTGAACACAAGATATACAATAATAAGTTCTTATATTTATTGCATCTGTATATATTATATAAGTCATAATAAAATAAATGGCAGCTAGACGTGTAATATATTAAATCAGGTTTAAAAATTAATCAGAAACTGTGCTTATTTACATTTGTATTGAAGGGGCGAGACCTCCGAAATAGTTGTAATATTAATTCGTCCCGAGAGTCCCGCCGGCCCTAGAGAGATGGACCCACCCTGCTCCGGAAGGAGGTTGTATAACGGATCTGTTTCAATTGTCAAAATTATCACGGCCCGTGGAAATTGTCGGCGGGGAGATAAGAATGGGAATCGGAGACAATGATTTTGTTCAATTCCTGCAAAGCGATTTCGGTTTAGTCAGGCTGATGATGAGTCAGGCTGAGCTTATCGGCCCACAGGCGCACAGTGCGGGCCACTTAACACTCGCGGCTTCCATTTTCACGTTCACTTGATTTATTGCCTTCGAGAAAGTTTGGGGAAGTTTAGTTTCTGATCATTTTACAATTCTATATTATATATATATATATATTGAGAAATTGCGTCTGAAGCCTTTCACTTAAGAGCTATTACGGCAATTTCATCAAATCTTTTTAAAGATATAGTTGCGAGGTAGAGTGATGGGTGATGGGTATAGTGAATAGAGAATTAGGAGTGGGTACGGAAGCTGAATTTCTTCTTGGATCCAAATGTTTTAATGTATTTCCCAATAAAATAATATACAGTGTGCGGTATGTCAACCGAAAATTCACGATACATATATATATATATAATATGTAACAATAATGGTCTTCGATCTGATCATCCTCGTCTAGACCTTATAATGTGCAGGTTTGTACTGTTTCTTATGTAAGGTATGAAACATTCTGTTCTATTTAACTTTTCTGATTTCACAGTATCTCGTTTTGCTGATTTCTTAGTGACTGAACATATGTCTCTGCAACGACCTGCGTACTATCCTCTGTAGTACTGGTTCTCAATGACCCCAGCATCTGAACCTGTCTCCTAGAAACGCTGATAGAATTTGTAGTTGGCTCGCCTTTACGGAGGCAGCCTGGGAATTGTTGAACGAAAGCTTCTCATACATCTGCATAATTTCGATCAGTTGCCATCACTCGTTAAAAGCAAACATGCGCTGTTCAATATTTAGTTTAAGCTGGCACACGAGTAACAATGAAGACGAAGCAGCTAGCGAGTTCTCTTCTTCCGTTGTCCGTACCACACTCTGTAGCACTCTTCGTCACTCCCTGAAACAGGTTTCCCCTCACTCTTTCACAAATGATAATACGACGGTTGACTGACTTATGCCGCACGCAGTATATTGCACACTATTTATAATTTGCTGCGCACTACTTTATTGGTTCGTGATTTTTTTAAATTTTCTGACTGACCTTTACTTCTGAGGGCGAAATTCCAATCGTGCTAATTCAAATTCATTTCAATTATTTTAGGATACTTTTGGAATGAATAACTTTGAGTCGGCGATACTTCGTTATGCATTTGGAAAAAATTACTTTACTTTCTAGCTAAGCACCTTTGAAACAAAAATCCTTTAAACATTTCATCGCTACCTGTAAGATAATAAAAACTAGAAAATATTCAACAGGTCACGAGGTCACCTACGAGGTATAGCAGACGCCAGAATTATCAATTCATTTTTATTAAATTATTTATTAAATTCTGGCGTCTGCTATCAGTTTACTCAAAGGTATTTGAGATTCTGTAAAAATAAGGTAGACGGCTCTGTCAAATGATGGAACGATTAAATGTATTAATATCAAAAAAGGTAACATATAGGGTCGAAAATTGTCGCTAAAAATGTTGTCGCTGTAGCTTAGTTGGATAAAGCACATTCCCCGGTTAGGAAAGAGATCCAGGTTCGAATCCCGGTAGCGCAACAACAATATTTTTCGATAGAATTGATTTTATATGTATATCTTTATAATTAATATATTTAATTAATATTTAAAATATCACAGACCGTCTGTTCTGAATAATTACAACTTCACAGTAAGAATGTGTTCTCCTAAAAACATAAAGTATAAAGTAGAGTACAGGATGGTACCATTATTTCATATCCAATGTACTAAAATAGTATAAAAACTCATTTAGGAGATTAAGTATAGAAACAAGAGATCGGTATAATAGAGATGAGCATAAAATCATTTTTTTGCATTTCACATAAGTAATTGATTTCATTCCTTATGGAAGTTAATGTCGAAAAATGTGAGATAAAAGTTATTTATTTATTTTAATGTGCAGGTTATTAATGATACGATTTATAATTGTTATGACATGAAGATATTTATTTATATCCAATTTATATATTTATTTATTATTTTTAGTCCACATTATTTTTTCACGCATACAAAATAATTATAATATTAATATGGTAATCTAGGAAACGACCTCACATATTAAAATAATTAATGTTATTAAAAAACATATAGAATTTGTATTTAGATTAAATAGAATTTAAAAAAATGACGCCTTACATATCAAAATATTTTATGATTTAATTTCCGTGCATTACAGTACATCCGAGAATATTGTTTTTGAGTTTAAAAATATTCCATCCCCCGATAACCAAAACTGATCTTTGTATTGAAAAGAGCTCTGCGGATATAATAATTAAATATACTCGCTTAAAATAATCTAGATGAGTGCGTTTTTATGCAAAATCAATACATCGTGTTGATAGGTAGGACTCCATGGCGATTATCAGTTCCTGGTCCTAGCGGGAGTCGAGTACTTGTTCGTAATGTACTGACTTCACCACGGCTCACCTAGGGTCTGGTAGAAAACATTGATATGCGTTAATTCCAGGGTGAACGGGGATTCGTCATAAAGATAATACATCTTATAGAATACATAAGTAACAAAATAATAATAATGTAATGGAGTACTGGCTGGAATGTGCACGTGACTGACCATACCCTCTCCCACCAACCGTTAGCACATCTAGAAAAATAAAATATTTAAAGTGATAACGATGATGAGAATTGTTCCGAAAATCAACAGATTTTTCCCGCGGATGATCTCAGTTACATCGAAACATTATTTTAGTCAATATAAATACAAATTTGTACACTATTTCAAATAATTTTATTTAAAATCGCATCAAAAATAACCAGTAGTTAGTAATAAACAACCGCAGCCGTATAAATCGGGGTTGGTTCGGATAATTGGGGCTCCATTCGTACTATATTACTTATTCCGAGGAAGTCATGCCTGCATTCATCCAGGTCCTAGTATCGGCAATTTAGATGTATGTATGCATATTTTTTATTTAGTAATATTCTTACATCTATACCTATGCAACACTAAGATACAAATTATTAAATTATATCGTATTAGCAATAGGTAAAGAGATTATAAATACAAAAGAAAATAAACACATGAAAAATGATCAGTTATTAAACTTAGAAACTTACTGCACATTCTGCACTTATCCTACAAATAGTAGCAAAACTAGTTGCTTCCTTCACATTTTCTGGAAGTTTATTGAACAATTTGTAACTAGTTCCTGCCAGATTTGTTCGTGGAAGTCTAAAATCCCACCGACTTCTCGTAGGATACGTGTGGAGCCCAAAATTATATTTGATGTTTTTATTCATGTATGATGACAATAATAGATTTTTAATTTTGTGTATCAATACTAGAGCATTTAATATAATTATTTGTTTAACCATCATGAATTTTAGTTGTTTTAACATATAACATAATGGAATATCTCCCATCTCCAATAGATTGGAAGTAATGTCGCGAAACACTGAAACCGCACCAGAGCTTTATTTTTAACTAATTTTAATAAATATTATTATTGAGTTCTGCTATAACCGCCGAAACAGCTCTAACATTTAAATAATGCTAACACAACTCAATAATAATATTTATTAAAATTAGATTTTATAAAGTTCATAAAAAATAAATATGGTAAATAAACTAAACACAATAACAATAAATAAAAAAAACCCACCAGAAGTTACTTACCGGCAGTGGCGTCTAATTCTAATTTTGAGAACAATTGGATCCACTTTAAATTTAGAAATTAATTGTTAATTCATTACTTCAAAAAAAGGGAATGTTTTTTTTACTCCACACCGTGCTTTCGATTTAGTTTAAAATATTGTCTACGAATTCTTATTCGGACAACAGATATTTAAAATGATTTGTCAAGGCAGTAGTCATTTTTTTAAAAATAACTAGCTTTACAAACTACCATAACCAAAACGCGTAAAAAACATAAAGAAATATATTTAAAAATTTTATATTTCTATATTATTGTTGTCGACCCAAAAAATTCAAACCCACTCACTTGACAGATAATTGACAAATACCATACAAACTACTACATGATATTAGGATACAGATATAGCACGAATGGTTCAGAGTACAGTAAGACAAAATTACTAGAAATTTTTTAATTTAGTAGATTTAGTAAGATAACAGTTTTTTTGTAAAAAAATAAATTATTATGAGTATAATGTGAACCGAAGCGACTCGGTCTGTCGTCACAGCTTTGAATTCCGTAATCAAATGTGAACACTGTGCATTCTGTAAATGAATGTAAGAATTTTTAACATTCGTGGGATTAGGAAGAATACAGTTAGGTAATTCACAATTTCAGAGAAATTTTAAAATATTATTTTACCCTTAAAAGTTGTGTAAAAGAAAAGTACTTAAGTATGATTCGCGATTTAAAATTAAATTTTCAATGAAAAACAAAAACTTATTCTTTGAAGTATAGCAAATATAAAATTATTTCATTCCAACGAATAAGCCAGAATCCTCGTAAAGTCGAAACCTTAGGGCGGCGGCGACTGAAAAGGTTTCTATTTAATCGGAGTCGGTTACAACATCTCTGTAATTTGTATTGCTAATATAACTAGACCACTGTGATTATGTGTATTTTTTTGTAATTTATCTTTTGTTTATTCATCAAAATACGCAGAAAATAATAACAATAAATAATGTTACAGAAAAAAGAACAAATAAATGAAACTGGGCTTAGTTAGAGTTATTCGAAAAATCGAACTCAGTCTGTGCTGTAGAACCATTTACACTGCTAAGTACTCAGATCTGGATTGCTCACCTAACATATTTGAAGATTAAGATAATAATAAATATTGTAGAATCTGGCAGAACACGTGGCGCAGGTGAGTCCAGAACCAGAACGTAATACGAGTGACCCACGTAAAATAAAATTCAGTCAGCAGTAAACGGGCTATTTATTTGTGAACTAAATGACCGTAGACAAACGCAAGCAAAAATAATTATATATAATATATTCATTAAAACAGATATTTTAAAAATATTCATCAACTATTAATTTTTGTAATAATATTAAAGAATAGAATTAACATTATTATAATTATCGCTGTTTGTATGTCGCACTATTAATAATAAATTGATGTTATAATTATTAAGGAGAACGTATTCTTATTGTGAAGTTGTAATTAATTAGAATAGACGGTCTGTGATATTTTAAATACTAATATATTAATTAGTATTTAATGTTATAATAATCAATTGCAACTATTCGAGAAACGACTATTATTGTGAAGTTGTAATTATTCTGAACAGACGGTCTGTGATATTTTAAATACTAATATATTAATTAGTATTTAATGTTATAATAATCAATTGCAACTATTCGAGAAACGACTATTTTTGGAATTGAAATGTGTCTACTGGAAATACGGTCAACGCGTTAGTTTATATATTATCTCTGTTGACCGAAAGTAATGTTGTTATCGTTTCAACCTGAGATGAACAGAGCTATGTTTTTATTGTTCTTGTATTTCATATAATCGTTACGATGAAATTTTTTAAAAATGACATTATTTCAAGCTGTTTTGAAATTTTATTTTTCTAGGCAGAAAATCATTAACCGGACACCCGTACTGAAATGGACATCGGTTTCATCATCATCTATGATGACCAATTTAATTTCCAACTTATGTTAAATGAGCTTATATTTTTTATTTTATGAAATATTGGATGCTACTAAAAAACGATTGTCTAGCTAACCTATCTAGCGATAATATCGAAGAAGCTGTGAAGGGAAAAACTGAGAACAAATGTTCAGCACGTGCTATTGCTAAACATGACTATCTTTATACGTGCTTCAAAAATTGTTTCATTTAAATTAGTGGAAAAAAGGGATTTTTTTTGTAGTATATTATACAATTGTAATTAAGTAGGTGTATTATTTGATTTATAAAAAATTCAACATTAATAATTTAAAAAAACCGGGTTATTTTTCGCCATGGATATACTAATTATGACGATTTTTATTTATTTTTTTGCGTTGAATTTAAGATATTTTCTGGATAAATTCTTGATTGGTACCTTTCGATTCTAAAATGTAATATTGTAGTGAATATTTACCATCACCTTATTATTATCCGCTTCGTGACGGTATTATAAAACGGACACAATTAACACATTATAAAAATTGTTTCAAGTCTTATAAAATATCTTATAAATATTATATTGTAGTAAATAAGATATTGATTCACTTTGCAAAAATATAATTAAATAAAATTTGACTATTTAACAGATTTATGGCTAGCGTTTTATAGCGTTCGTTATATTCATTTCTCAATTTTGTTTGTGTTTGTGTTTAAAAAATTTAATTCGAAATTAGAAGGTGTGGTACCTACCAACTATTCTGTGTAAATTAAAAAATCTAATTTTTCTTTTATTATTGATGGGCTTTCAACTAGTAAACAAAATAAAATAAAAAATCATGTTACATAATAAACCTATAGAACAGTAAGGAGATATTCTTCTCGAATATTATATCTATTACGAGTGCGTTTAAATGTAATTCAATGACATTGCAGTCACCCTGTAGGCATTGAGCGTCGTGGTCCTTTAATCGCCACTATGTACGAGTAGGTCTTCACTCCATTCGGTCATGGGCGTTATTGTAGCATGTAGAGGCTCTCGTACTATCTAGACTTGGTCGCACCATTCTGTCGGATGTCACCCTCTCGCTCTCCACCCTTCCTCTATTTTTCCCAAAGAATGCAAGTATTCTGTTTCTATATATTGTAGACAGCCGTTCTTGAATATGTAGTTCTTGAAGAACGGGAGCCAAGGGATGCGTAGTACGCGATGCCGACACCACATCTCGAAGGTGTCAAGCATATACTTTTATTTTCTTCTCGAGGTTCCACATCTTCGTGAATGTAGAATATTTTAACTAGTTGAGGTTACGAGACGTCATTGATTTTCGGTCTCCACTGAATGAACTATTGAACTGGTTAAAGATTTACATATATGTATGTAAATAGTTAACATGACGTAATGTTAACGCACTCACAGAATGTTAACGGCAAGAGATTGTTCTGGATTTGAGTTTCGGTGGTAACTAAATATGTTTTCGATAGACCCATTTTTCTGTATACCTTTCCAAATGATTAATTTTATTTGCTTTTGATGTATTTTTCGTGGAATTGAAAAATTTAACGAAAAAAAAACGTAAGCCGTATTGAATTTAACAAAAAATACCATCCCCTTTGCAAACTGATCAATAATCTCCCATCTTCACCTCGAAATCATCTAATGTAAATTTTTTCAGAAACTATGGAAAAAAATTTCTGCAGGCTATTTTGTATTTGTTGATGGAATTTGCTGCGGTGCCGTCACCATGAAGATTAACGAACCGTGGATATAGTTCAAGTAAGTAGATATTAAACCAACATTTACTTCTATTTATTAGAAGTTTTTTTCTATTAACTAGAGCGTATTATGTATACACACACACGCACACACACATATATATGATATATTTAAGGTTTTCACGGGTAAAAGATAACGGATTATTTTCTGGGGGAAGCTGTGTCGAATAGTCCTGTAAAGGACTTTTACACTCCCGACGTTACAAGTGAATATCATTACTCATTCTCAAGGGGTTTTTATCCTGAATCCTGGCCTAAATTTCTAAGCAAGAGCCAAAATAAAAGTGAGTTAAAATATTAGTAGGTATATACTTAATATCATTAGTTGACGTCGCAATTAACTGTATCTAATGGTAACGAAAAGTAAGTAACCTGTAATTTAGTTATTTTTTTAATGGCCGTCTTTGTGCACGTGTAATTATCTTGCTAAGTGGTTCTATGATTATTATAAGGGGATTTTGTTGATTTATAATTTTTTTTTTTTTTTGGGATGGATTTATTTTCGTGAACGGCTGTGTCTAAGATAAGTGTCCAAGTGTGTAAAATTCACTTAGAGTACGCATCTCAAATCTGTAACCCACAGCAGATTACATATATTGTGAGATTAGAACGAATACAAAATAGGTTTCTCCAAAATCTTAATGTTAGATCTAATCTATCATTTAACTCCTATTTATATGCAGCAAACTTCCACAATACGAAAACCCTAGAATATCGAAGAACACGTGCTGACTAAATACTTATCTTTAAATGATTGCAAGGCTATATTGACTGTCCCAGCCAATTAGAACTAATAATCTGTACTCTTTCACACTCATGCAAAAATAATATTGAGAAGTTAACAGAAATTGACTTTTTTAACATTGGTCTTACTACACAAAAAGATTTTTTCTAAAGAACCATTACATTTTTAATTTGAACTAATCATTCTACATACAAACGTATCTTGCTCTCAGATGGAAGTCCAATTTATTATCAGAAACATTATAATGGCCGTGCATTTTATTATTATTCTAGTGAAATTATTCCCCATCCCATCTTCCTTCCTCTTTTCCCTTCCATTCCCTCTGGAAAAAAATGTTTTTCGGTTAATTTTTAATTTCATATTTTTTACTCTTTCAATATAAGAAATGCCTCCCACTTTTTTCAATGTCTTCTACAATGCTTAACATGAATCTGTGTTACCAAACCCACGCTCTATCGTGTTACTGAATTTAATAATTCAGAGAAAACATTTAATTGGGTGAATTTCGTATTATTTTTGTTACCATCTTAACCATTGTTGATTAACTGTATGTTTTTCTAATAAATAAATTTTAAAAAAACACATACAGGGTGCGCCGTTAGAATTCAGACAAAATTGTATTTGAAGTTCCCGCTATATTTGAATTCAGGATTAGGTGCTAGTTGGCGCTAAGTTAGCTAAATATGTCAGTAAGACTTTCATATCCTTAAAATGGCCAAGCCTGTCAACCCAAGCATAGAAGAGCGGCGATTATAGAAAGCCTTCGTGCCGGAAGAACTCCCACCGAAATTATTTAATTCTTCAGGTACCCGAGATCGACTGTATATGATTGTATGGGACGCCCACAACCCCAACGACGACCCTGTGATGGGTAAGACCAAGTTTCCGGCCAATATCCACGCCCTGAGCGTCGTCTCAAGTGAGGGTGATGTCATGCCACCGTACTTCTTCCAAAAGGGCTAAATGGTCACAAAGGAGGTTTTTTTAGAGGTCTTGAGGACAGTGGTAAAGCCGTGGATGGAGACTGTGGCCTCTGGGAGACCGTATATTTATCAACAAGATGGAGCACCCTCTCACACGAGCCATTTAGTGCAATATTGGCTCTCTGACAATGTTGACATGTTTTGGTCGAAGGACTTTTGGCCTCCTAACAGTCTCGACCTAAATAAACCCTCTGGACTACTAAGTGTGGGGCGTAGTCGAGAGACAAACCAACAAGTCAAGGCACCCTAGCGTCAACTCCCTCCGGGCCGCTATCGAGGCAGAGTTTACGGCCATGAACTCCGATCAGTTGAAAATAGCGTGCACGCACTTTAGGGCGAGGATCGAGGAGGTGATAAAGGCGCAGAGTGGCTATATAGAATGAAAGTTCCCAGCAAGGATCCTTTAAATGACATATAACAGCATTTTTTGGTATCTTTGTATATTGGCTTAAATAAACAACTTTTAGCAATAACGTTTTTTTGTCCGGATTCCAACGGCGGACCGTGTATATGACGCCGTACATTGCACAGGGGTTGGGAGGGTCGCTCATATATTACACTTTGATCACAGACGTGGATGGAAGATGTACTACATTTTACTTCTCTTCTCGCCTTCATGTATTAGCTGAATTCATTCTGCTGGCTTGTTCCAAGTTAACCTTTAGCGAGGCAGAGCGTTATCGTTATCGTGAGCAGTCCGAGCACATTGTGTTTGAACCGCTCTTATTTTAAAATTAAAATAGATTTGACTACGCATTTCAACCATTATTTATTATAAAAGTTTTTAAGTCTCATCAGGTATTTTATTTTGAGCAATATCATCGTATATGTCACCAGAATCATTGCCGGTATTACCGATAATAAAAATAATAAATTTCTTACGATTTTGAAAAAAAATACCATACCGCACAACGTTACTATTCTTTTTAGCGAGTGAGGAGATTAGATTAGTGGGAAAAATAATAATATAATATAATAAATGTGACATATGTTCCAAGTTTGTGTCCTTATTTATGAATATAATAATGTTAAGCTGGTGTAGGTCCTTATCAGACAGAGACTATACATTCGTGTAAGTATACTTTCCTCATTGACATTTCTTCATAATATGTTTAATATAACTAATAATTTTGCTAATACAGTTCATAAATATATATGTTTTTTCGATTATATACTTCATATTGGAAAATTTATCGAACCAGAAATGTATTAAACAATATATTAATTTTGCTGTGAAGTTGCATTTTCAGAACATACTTTCCTTTCCGGTCTAAGAGGTTCAGGTTCGAATCCCGGTAGCAACTGAATATTTTTTTGATAGATAGAATTTTTCTCAATATTTTTCTAATTGACTCATTTAATTAGTATTAAATAATATATGTAATTGTGGGTTTGAAGTACTGAATAATGTGTATGAATTGAAGCTAAGACTTGCAGTATATTTAATAAACGTCTCAATAACTCAATGGACCACTCGTATTGCAGGCGCACCGCACCTACTGCTCATTCGGTGATTTCAGCGTGCCGAGTAAAAAGGTACCACAGATATATGTAAATTGTTCTAAAGATTAATACTTTCCTCGTTGCTCTTTGCCTTTAAAATTGGACCACTATACCTTGAAAATTGAGGAGATTTACATTGTTTCATTAATTATCTTCATAAATAAGAGAACATTAAATGAACCGGTCTGTTGTTGCTCCACGGCGCAGGCGCGGGGCAGACCGAGCCTATATATGAGAGACGTCTGGGAAGGATTTCCCAGTTTCCCTTAACCCTCCGCCGGGCGTATTCGGTCGCCGATCGCCGCGTCCGAGTATTGTCCAGAGTCGCGCGAGAAACTTTCGCAATAATAATTACAATAAGTCCAAATAACATTGCAGTGCTCGGTGGAGAAATATTGTGAAGGAACTTCTCGTTTTCGGATTTCAAAAAAATGGTAGATCTTTTCTTATCACACGTCTCTTTTGTATTGTGTATGTAAACATTGCAATTACTCGTATGCGGGCAATAAACAAAAACAGCTCTCCATATAAATATCGCTTGGATGACAAATAATACTTTGAATGTTTCCAATTTTAATTTAAGAAATATTATTTTCAAAATGCTGTGTTTGATTATGATTAGTGATTTTATAAAAAATACAAATAATTTATAAAATGGACACTCCAAGTATATCATCAAATATTGTTTTCTTCTACTAACATTGACGCCTTCCTACGTACAATAACTGTCTGCACGCACGTAGGTACATTTATTTACCTAACATATAAAATATATACAATTATATTATACTGACTAACTGCAGAGCTTAGAAGAAAGGAACCAATTTATATATATATTTATACCTGACTGAAATGTTACTTTTCACGGTGTATTGTACCGTCTGTCCACGTTTCGTGTTAACAAAATGCTTATTACACCATACATTATGTGTTAAGTGTGCGTCCTAAGCTTGTGAGAAAAGCCTTTCTTCATTTCGACCACATCGAGTATAATTTGTCTTTTTTTATCACTTTAGCGTTTTCACGGAGATAGCTTTGTTTTCCATTATTTCAATTATATATAAAACTCTTCATAACGCATTATTATTCTTGTACACATATAATCATTTTTACTACCTTTATTCTACTACCCTTTATATCTTGTACGATTTCGAGTGTATATGTATTAGTTTTAAATAAAATATTGTCATGTCAGTCAGATAGTATTGAATGTAATAAATTGTAAAATAATTAAAGAAACGTTCGATGGTACAATAATTGTGTTTGTTTATTCCTGGTGACCGAGTGGTTGGTGGTCGGGAGAGACTTTTAATTAAATTACAATTTTTCACAGCGTAATATATATTTATTTTGTTTGCACACCTGTGTATCAATAGTTATAATTAAATGTGGTACGTGTATACATATAAATTAATTATAATTATAACAGGCAGAAAAACGAATGACGTAATTTTTCTTTATAAAAGTTTATAAAATTTTCAAAAGTACTGTTTGCTCTCGGTAAATAGTGTTTAAGCGTAGCAATAATTTTCAGTCTATAATATATACGAAAAATAGAAAGAAAGGAATGATATTAATCTTTTTCAGATATGAGATATGACCTCTTGTAAAGCCAACAGGAATACATATAATACAATGTTTAAAATACGTCTACGGAATAATACTTGTACAATATGTCATTTTAAATTAATATGTAATATATTTTTTCTTTTCATAAATTTACAAAGTATTACATTTAATGAATAACGTCCTCATTAGGCACTATGTAATTTATATATTAAAATGTATAAAAATTCACGCTGTGTGACAATTATATATGTGAACGTTAAAAATACACATATTAAAAAAAATATCAACATGTTAAATTAATTCATATTATATAATACATAATTGTATAAATTAATATAAAAATTAAGGTATTTTTTAATGATATTTAAAAGTTGTAAAATTAATTTTAATGCGAGTTTTAAATTCTTACATTAAAATATAATTTTAACAAAAAAATAATATAATTGTGAAAAAAAGAGTGGTGACGTTCCTCTCTACGTCCGCGAAATTGACAGAGTTGAAACAATTAAATCGCGTATTATTGCACCACAAAACGCTTTCACGGAGTTATTCTAGAACTTAGAAATATTATTGTTTCATCTGTAGGTACAAATAAGAATTACTTGTGTTATGTGATGCATCACTCGAAGCGGAGAATTTGCCAATAACTGAAATCGCACTCGTCATCTTGCATTGTAGAAACGTCAATATGCTTATCTGATGGAGCATTGAATGCATTCATTGTGGATGAATGAAGTATTACCGGCGGCGTACTGAGAGAAATCGGGATCCCAGCCAAGATTCTCATAACACACGGTAAAACAAAACATTTAGTTTTTATTATCTCCTCTTTTATTTAAAAATTCAATAAAATATATTCATATTAGACAAGTTTAAATTAATACTTTTAAATGTACGTAATACTTTCATTAAAAAATAATATAAAAACCGATATACAATTTTAAATATGAATTAAATATATTAATCGGAAAGATATACATATAAAATCAATTTAATCGAAAAATATTATTGTTGCGCCACCGGGATTCGAACCTGGATCTCTTTCCTAACCGGGGAAGGTGCTTTATCCAACTAAGCTACAGCGATAATAATTTTAGCGACAATTTTCGAACCTGTATGTTACCTTTTTGATATTAATACATTTAATCTTTCCATAATTTGACAGAGCCATCTACCTTATTTTTACAGAATCTCAAATACCTTTGAGTAACATATAGGTTCGAAAATTGCCGCTAAAAATATTGTCGCTGTAGCTTAGTTGGATAAAGCACCTTCCCCGGTTATGAAAGAGATCCAGGTTCGAATCCCGGTGGCGCAACAATAATATTTTTCGACTAAATTGATTTTATATGTATATCTTTCTAATTAATATATTTAATTCATATTTAAAATATCACAGACCTATGTTCTGAATAATTACAACTTCACAATAAGAATGTGTTCTCCTAAACGATATATAATTATTAAAAATGTAGAAAACTTTCATGTGTACATTTTTATAGTCACTTTTGACAATTTCAATCGTTCATAATATACACTATGAAAAGTAATTTTATCGCTGTACCTTTATAGCTTGTTCAAATAGGCAGCGACTATTTGTATAGCTGGCGAGATAAACGATCGCGTAGATCTGCGACTAGCGCAGCTGCATCGTTGTCCGTTATGTGGGCCGCGCGCCAAGATGCTCGCGGTATATTGTAAATTTATTTAAAACATAGTCATGAAAAATTATACAATAAAACAATTTGACGTGGCCCAAGTCTGCCTAGGCCAAAATTCTTCCCCGAATAATAAGTGAAATCAGTACCGACACTGTATTATGTATACTGCAGCGAAATGGAAATGGCAGGAAAGATGTAGACGGTTCGGATGTTAGGGTGGATCGGTACAGACGCGTCATTAAGTGTAACTAGAATGTATAAATACTAAATGCCTACGTTACGTGTGGCATTTTTTCACTTCTTTTCACTTCCGAAGGTATGTAGCTTGATGATATGTAAGTAAATAACAGAAGCGTACAGTCCATACATTCAAATAAGCTGAAAGAATGTATTATTTCTGTCCAATAAATAAGTATTATGATGTATTTGAATCTAAATAATTGCACTGTGAAGTTCTGCTTGATCGAATTGTTAAGAGTATTGGTTAATTTATAGACCTAGTGTCGTTTCTGTAAAAATGTCACCTCGAGGGCGCGGGCGCTTTGCATAAACTGTTTAGTTCTCCACTAGTATTTAAAAATAAACATTGTCATGTGAGCTTAAGATATTCAAACAAAGATATAACTTTAAATATAGATTTCGTGTAAGGGTATGTTCTTAAAATTGAAAAAAATAAATGGGTGATTCAGCCCACCATTGTGAATATGTGTAGACAAAATTGCAGCCTGTTTATCTCTTTCTAAAAGCAATGACAAATATTTAAACCTATGTCCAGGAATAGTAATTGCTGGACGCGAACCATTAATAATTTATCCACGCCGATGCTCGCCAAGATGGCTGCAGCTGCCGCACTCTTTCCCCAGAATGTGCAACTGTTATTAAATCCCCCAACAATTTGGCGCTACTTTTGATGTGAAAACATATTTAGCACCACCTACTATTTTTTGGACCAAAATAAAACCGATCGGTAATGGAAACGCAATGCATGCACCACTATTTTACTTTAAATTAATGCTAATAATTTTATGTATTCACTTTATGTTTTATTAGCATTAACATGAGCAGTCTGAGCGCTGAATTTAGTTTCGTTCGCAACTTTTGGGCTACTCACATAGGGCTTGCAAATTTTGTTGAAAAAAAAAATTCGGAATTCAAAATTCCGATATAAAAATTTTGGGAATTCGGTTGAATTTCTAAAAATTTATGATATTTTTTGGTCAATACTAATAATAAAAAACAGCTAATTTGAGATAATAAATTCATTATTATTTATTGTATAAAAAAAAAATATTTTTTCTACTAAAACTAAAAATAAACAGTTTTTTCTTGAGGATTAATATATAATGATAATTCGTTAATACAACCATTTACAGTTTCATATGTATTGTAGTCATTTGCTAATGATGCGTTTAAGAAGTCCCGTGTTTATACGTTATATTATCCGGACTACCCATGATCCCTATTAATCCGGATAGTTAAGGTTTTAATGTATATATCAAATAATGGTAATATATTAAAACTGCTCCAATTTACCGTGCTTAAAATATCGATAATTTAATAGAAAACCAAGGCAGAATAACTAAATACACACTACACACCGCACTATCCTTGACTAAATAAATCTCAATATTGATCCACCAATTTTCGGACATCTCTTTGATGCAGCCGCTATCTTTTGTCTTTTGTCTGTCTGGTCGGCCTCTTTGTCTGTTTAAGTGCCGGCCAAGTGCATCGATTACTTTCATAAAGGCGTTATCTCTCTACATTGGCTTCTAGGAATGATCCCTTCGGAATACCCCTGTTGTTCTGCGATTACTCATTGTGTGGCCGTTACTCTGTGATCGTAACAATATTTTATTTTTATATATTTATATTTCAGAATTCGCTATGAAATTTTCGGAATTCTAAATTATATTTATGAGAACGAATTTCGGAATTCTCAAAATTTTCATATTTCCTATGCAATCCCTATGTTCACATTGACGATATACGACGTTAACGCGATATCCGGAATATATCTGCAAGCTCGTGCAACGTTATTTTTATATTGTAATGTTATTTTTTCTTTAAAAAATATATTTTTCGCTAATGTTATTTGATAAATTACTTAGTTATCTTTAGATTAACGTGATGAATTTCTATCACTGATATAATTCGTCGCTTCTGAATTTATTTGTCAAATACACGAATAATGTTATATTATGCGTACTTCATTGAATAGGACGAGACTTTCTGAGAATAGCTCTACTTACATATTCATGAAATATACCTTAATACTGTAAGTATAGGGTATGAGGTACCATACTGAAACATAGTCCAGTTAATAATAGCCTTATGCACGGATAAAAATAAATTCCTTTGATGAAGTATAATTCCGGGCTACCGCAGAGGCCCTGTGATTAAACAGGAGTGGTGACGTCTTTTCTGGAAGACGTAATATTCGGCTATAATATAAGCAGAAACCTGCGTCATATGTGAAAATTATTTATGTATAACAACGTATTAAAATCATTAACTTAGGTACCTATCTAAGATAATGTTGGAGTATGTATATTTTTAATGTAAATATACGTTCAAAAGTAATCAGGTTAATATATATATATATATGTATAAATATTTTGTGTGATTAACTATTTTTTGTATGCATTTAATGATCAGTATGTTGCATATATAGGTATAGAATAGTAAATGCATTCAAAATAGTTTATTATTTATATATCTTCGTAGGTACATATTATTATATATAAATATATATTTACTACCTATTATTGTTCAGCTTTCTTCGACAACATGAAGCATTGACTTTTCCAAGTCAGAAGGAGTTCAAACATTGAACTTGCCAACTCGGAATAGAATCGTCCCTGATTACTTTTGATCGTATATTTACATTAAAAATATACATACTCCAACATTATCTTAGATAGGTACCTAAGTTAATGATTTTAATACGTTGTTATACAGCTGGATCAATTTGTAGAAACAATCAATTATATAAGATTGAACGCACATTTTTAATTAAATGTTGATTTTGTCTGGATTCATTACGGTGGAAAATATGTTTACGAATAATTTTGAAACAATAATCCCAAGCGACGCATATATAGTGAGTCAACATATAGTATTTGACCTCAAAAGTTGACCAAAATTATTTTGTTAGTTTAATCTAAATCAAATGTATTCAGAAATGATCATAAATTATTTACTGATATTAAAGCTCCGCCCCTGGCTGCTCCGCTGTCCAATCTAATAAGAATGAATATAAATATCAGAAAATCAGACATTTAAAATATTGATTTCTCTCTATATTCTTGTTTCGGGTAGCATTCTCGTTTAGATTTTTCTATTATAGAATAACAAGGACAAGTTTGGCACTTTGGCTTGTTGGCACATTGAATTATTTCCCATTTTCTTCTAGAAAGATCGGCTTTCACAAAAATAGCTAAGGCCCGGATAACATGTGCTTCCGGATATTGTTAATTTGTGCAGTTGGAGTTGCTGTAATAATATCTATTGATTCATCTGGGTTGCTTGTGTCATCTCGTTGGTAGGTAGGTAGGTAGGTATCTGCTCTCTTAAATCCGTATTTATTTTCCTAAATATTTTCCCCCTCGACCTGCATTCGTTGTTGTTCATGTGGGAAATCGAACCATTAAGGCATTGCTAATATTTTTTGAAAAGGCTTTTTTATGTATTGTTAGCTTACATTAAAAAAGGTGCCTATAATGGCTTAATTTATATTTTATCGCATCATGCTGCTCTCGTGGGTATTTAGTGATTTGTACAAGCCAATCTTGCACAAAGGAAAACTTTACGCCTATCAATCTTTTGGCACTCATTAATTCATATAGATATTTTTTGGTAACGATCTTCTCGACTTCCCTAGATTCTGAAAAAATAAATAAATATGTAGCGCAAAATGTTAACAAGACTTTCTACGTCTGCATTGCATAGTACTGATACCTTTATCAGAAAATAACATACTTTAGCAATTTTCCGCTGGCAAAATTAATACTTAATAATCAGCTTTTTTTATTTTCAAAATAAAATAAAATTATGTATCTCTGAATTCTTTTATCTTGTTATGTTAATTCTATTGTGAAAAGAGCTAGAATAATTTTTAATTTATTATAAATTTACCTACTAAAGGCTAACTGCATAAAAATTATAGCAATATTAAAAAATTACTTTAATTATCACGTAAATACAATTCGTGAGTAAAATGTATATAAAACGAACACCTGATATACGATTTATCGAAATAAAATATAGATTTCTGGTTGAATATCTTGGATTTTTTAAAAACTAAAGCTGTTCAAATCTAAGGTAAATGTTTGCACAAAATTTTCTTTAAATTGATTAAAAGGTTTTGAAGATATTGTGACATTTATTTTATTGGTAATACCGGTAGTTGACGACCCCTGTCCAAAATTTTAAGTATCAGAAAAAAAGTATATATTATAAATATACTTCTTGAATTTGGTATTTATAAAACAAATAACTGATTTATTATATTTTTTTACGATCGCAAAACGTACATTACACAGAATGTAAATAAAGTCCTGTGACTTCATCAAAAAAATCGTCAAATATAATGGCGTATATATGAGCAGTTGTTTACATGTGTTTAAAAAAAAAATCGTTCCCTCAAAAATGGCGATTCGGAATTTTGGCCACGTCCTCACACATTGATACTCCTTTGTGCGACGCTTTGCTGTGCTATATATTCTGTGACTGTGTGTTGCAAACACGCTCGAGAGCCTTATTATATAATTGCTGTAATTTTTTAGAATTGTTCTTTTTTTGTCAATTCAAGTTTATTCTATCTATTAAAATATTACATTTTTAAAATTATTTCTACTCTCTTACGTTTCCAAGTATGTGTGTAGACATTCGCTGCAATGGGATTTTATGTGCGCGTTGGTTATATGCAGATTTCAATAGGGTAGTTAGTATTTGTTTTGTTTTGGTTATAAATTCATGGCAGTGAAACGATTGGTAACAATAATATAATGTCTTAATAATAAAAATGCATAATATGAAAACTCTAGAATATTGAAGAACACGTGCTGACCAAATACTTCTCTTTAAACTACTGCAAAGCCATATTGACTGTCCCAGTCAATTAGAATCCTTTCACATTCCATCCAGATCGACTCGGCAGTCTGTAGTCTTTCATATTTCTAGAAGTAGAATATCTTACACACTAAACTCATTTATTCACCGTTCACGCAAATACCATAATGAGAAGTTAACAGTAATTGACTTTTTCAACATTAGCTTACTACGCTTAAAAAGTTATTTTTTATGAACCACCACAATCTCAATCTTGACCAATCATTCTACCTACAAACACACCTTGCTCTGTCTTTATCGCAACAATAGTTTCAACCTCTCCACCCTTTCTCCCACATTTATTTTATCTTCTGTTATGTTATGTACCTGAACATTTTTGTAGATTTTCATAATTAGGATCATATGTTATATATTTATTATGTTTATTTACACTGTCAAAATCCCTTAACTAATTAAATAATTTTTTAAAATAAATTAAATTAAAATAACCATGAACAATAAAATGATTAAAATGATGCGTTTAAAGACTATATGTAATTATTAATTTATAAATTACTAGTATCTACATATAAAAATGTTAAATGCTTATCCCAGCGCGGGCACGGCCCAGTTATACTGGCATTATGAAAACAATCGACATATGCACACATTTTTATAAATTAGCTCGGCTATTATGTTTAGATACGTAAGACTAATTTGCTGTCTCCTGAGACCCCACCCCATCCCTCCTGACACAACCATGCGGACCGAGTATCTTACAAAAATATTTCGTACGTCCCGTATTGTAACCGATGAGCTGTTCTGAGACTTATCTCAACAATATATCTAAAAGTCAATAGATGGGGGCGTTCCCTTGTTGGGGACGAGCCCTTCTGAGACAAAAATCTCTACCTTAGCGGGTACATTTTAAGTAAATAATAGCCATATGGTTGTTCCACGCGCTTGCCAGTTATTTTGGATATCGTCCATGTTCTGGTTGAAAACATCAAAGCTGAGCCCCTCCCCCCGCCCCCCGCCAAGCCACCCATCTATCCACCTCACACACACCCCATCGCCAGTTCGAGTCGGTGTAAAGTTCTAAGCATCGTTACTCGTAGAAAATAAACAGTATCAAACAATTCAACAGACTTTTCGAAATGAATTTTAAACTAAATATAAGTATGGTTTATTTTAGATGGTTAAAATAATACAATTATTTGATTTTATTTTTCTGTACAATTAATAACATTTACTTTTATATATTTTGAGTGATGCTCGTTCATCGGAGATATTTAAACACATTCATTATTGTAATTTCGAATACTGCCTATTCCATGATTGAAACTTTGGGACGCCTTATAGCAACAATAATTGTCTTACTGAAACACGTTAATAAATATTATCTTTTCCATATTATGTTAAGAGTGAAAAATAAAAGAATACCTACTTTACACAATTTACCTTTGTCCATAAGTCGTGATTTTTAATTTAATTTGGTAAGTTTAACAGTCTTATACATGCATACAAAATATGGAGTTCCGGTGCCAACACTGGTGTATGAAAATTAATTCTTAAATTGGCTAAAGAAGAACGAAAGTAGACTGAATGTGCAGTGAAAGTGCGGTCGCTCCGGTGTATGGAGAATCTATTACAAATTGAAAGGGAATGTAGATCTGATGGCAGCCTAGCCGATAAAATAAAGAAAGAGTTACCGAGATGGCTTGAGCATGTAGAACATACTAGTGAAAAGAGGACACCGGATTTAACCAACAGACGTACGAATAAATATTGCACATGAATGAGTGAGAATACATTCAAATGTATTCAGACACATTCAGCAAAGCTAATCTGATAGTATAACTAATTTGTTTCGCCCAGATGAACAGTCATCCCTGTTAGAAAGGTGCAGAGTTGCCACGTGTCTGTATTTTATCTTTCGTTCAATGCCGAAGACTGCACCCATGCCCGGGGATGAAGCCGGCGCGCGCTGTTCAAGCATTCTAATAGAATGTCTACAACGAAAATTTCTCGAAAATAAATATGTTTTAACCTTTACCATACCGTGATATAAAACACTCGTACGCAGCCATGCTGTCAACTAATGTTACCGTATGAAATTAGAGTTCTATTAGCATTTAAAATGTGAAAAAATGGTTAATGCCATAAATTTACTTTAAGTACTGAGCATTAAATATATAAAAAATATGTAATATTATAAATCGAACCATTCATCAAGTTCTGTGCAGGAGGTTGCATTATATAATACAACCATCCTTTTTATCTATCTTCATTTAATTAGTGAGAAAGAGACACTATTATGTTTGTTATTGTTTTCACTGTGAAATCAATGTGTTATTTCTTTCTGTCTTGCACAAATGGTAATTTTGTCAACGTATTAATTGTACTACGGAATGAATTAAAAATAATTATTTTTGTAGGATTGATTGATTTTTCACTAGTCATTTCTAAGCGTGAATATTTTCCCAAATTAACTAAAATATGAAATGTATGTTGCGTATATTTACCAAAATATTGCAGATTTAATTAGAGCGGTAGACCTGTGTTACTGCATGGTATGGAAAGGGTTAAATAAATACTTCTGCACCACCGTTCACCATTCGTGGCGTATTTCATAGGACTAGAGAAAGTTTATCAACAGTGGCAGGAAAACATAACATATTTTCAAATTTACACAGAAAAGTTGGTAAGTATCGAATTAAATTATTTTTGAACAAAGGGGAACCGGTTACTTGCCTAGGTTGGATACGCAAAGTATAGCTTATTTGTTAAAAAAGTGAAACGTCCAGAGGGCAACGTTTTTTCATATCCAGTCAAGTAACAAGATGCCAGACGTTTTTAGAATAATTTTTCTCGGAAAATGCGCGCGTATAGTTTATACGAGTATATCACTGTATTAAATATATTATTCACATTGATTTTTGCCTGAAACGCTACAAGTCCACAGCTTGTTTGAACGTCCCAGGGTACGCGCTGCACGTCCCAGGGTAAAAGAGAGCCCTTGTAGGGATGGAACGTTTAATTCGCTTGAAAGATTTTTCTTCATACCTGAACGATGAAATCCAGGAAAGGGTAGAACAGTAAACAGATAAAATGTCATTTCAAAGCGTGGAATGTGTCCACATACGAAATGTTATTCTCAAAACTCGTGTACAGAATTAATACTGAGCGTTCTGATATATTCATTTTCTATTGTATTTTAAATATGAATTAAATATATTAATTAGAAAGATATAATATAAAATCTATTTTATCGAAAAACATTGTTGTTACGCCACCAGGACCTCTTTCCAAAGCAAATTTTAGAACCTATATGTTACCTTTTTGATATTAATACATTTAATCGTTCCATTATTTGAAAGAGCCATTTACCTTATTTTTACCGAATCTCAAATACCTTTGAGTAATCTGATAGCAGACGCCAGAATTATCAATTATTTTTTATTAAATTTTGGACACATTGATACGACTTTATTATTAGGAGAACACATTCTTATTGTGAAGTTGTAATTATTCAGAACACAGGTCTGTGATATTTTAAATATGAATTAAATATATTAATTAGAAAGATATACATATAAAATCAATTTTATCGAAAAATATTGTTGTTTCGCCACCGGGATTCGAAAATATTGTATTTTGTTCGGAGCGCAAACTGGTCAATCCTTAGCGACATCTTTAGAGCGATGGGTTGCAAACCCTCGCTGAGCAAGACCGCCCAGAAGTAGGGGATGGATTAGAAAAAAAATGCTCATAAAATAGTTGGCTTACACTATCGAATCGTCCAATATAGTATTAAATCTCCAAGTCTCAATCCAAAGAAATTCACATATAAATGACCTATATTTTTTAATACTGACTATTATATATTTTATATCAGCTTTTCTATTCTTTTTAAATGTTAATGGATCTATTTTATTCCATGCACCCGAGAACACTTCAGCAAAAAATTGCCCGCGCACTAGCAATATTTTATTATTTATATTTTATACACATTGTTAATATTTTACAATCTTGTTAGAACATACCAAAAAACGTTCAATAAATTCGATGATATTCAGAACAAAGACAATGTGATCGACGTTCTCAACAATGAAACGAAATGTAAGATAATACTACTTTGATTGTTTAAAGCGAGATATTTACTGTCAGCATAAAAAAGCGAAAGTGCTCGGAACACAAGTTTTCAAGAAATGATGAGAAACGAACGTTGTTTGATATCTGAAGACGAAATTGCATCCAATTGTATTCTGATCATATTCTTTTATAAATATTTCCATTTCTGATTTTCTTTTTGCCACTACAAGGGATATTTATTGATTTCACTTTAATGTGGTAAAATGTCATATATTTTTATGTTACACTTTGATTATTCAACATCATTTATGTTACAAAGCATAAGAAGCACGACTGTTGCAACGTAAATATATTGTTTTAATACATTTTAAAATAATCTTATATATGAACAACCAAAGAGTTACAAATTCATATTTGTTTGATATGTAAATATTATAAATTTAGAACGCTAACTGGGATAGCAATATTAAAACGATGTTTACTTGTTAACGAAGGTTTAAGATTATTTTAGAAGATATGACATTGTAGATGAATGGTTTATTTCTTCAAAGTTATCAAAATTATTGAATGGTTTATTTTTTACTTGTAAAAATTAATTGGCTATCATCGAATACTGTTGCTAGGCCCTGCTGTTGACTAGCTTGTCTTTGGAATTTATAAAACATTACTCAATTGTATTCATTATACTAACTTCAGCTTAGATGCTTCTTTACAAATTAGACGTTCACTAATTGATAAGTATATATAACGATATAATGTGAATTTGATTACATGAATTAGATTAAAGTCATTTTACACAAAAGGTAGGTATTTTGTATTGTGGGTTCATATTCAAAAGATTATAGACGTTTATATCGATCATACCGGCATACCATCGAACATTATTATTACTAAATGTATGATAACGACTACCTAACTCAGAACAGGTACTTTATATGCACTTAGCGAGGCAGGTAGCGGCTAAATGGTTTGCATACAAATAATATTTTCACTAATTGTATTTGCTGATGTTATTAGTTAAATAAAATAATGCTTATATCGATTAGGTTTTAAAATAAAGTAATTGGCCAATAAACGCCATTTATCGACGCTGAACTGAATTAATGAATAGTTCTTTAGAAAAAATTATCATTCATTTATTCTAAGTTACTATAAGAACTGCCAAATAGTTACCGCACATTGTTGAGAGTTATTAGATGGCTCTTATAAAATCCCCTTTTCCGTAAACTTTATTTTTATTTTCAAATAAAAAAGCTAATTATTCATAATTTATACATTATTTCGGTGGCTTAAAACAAATCCAGGTTTTGTGTTCTCAGGCGAATTCTTCAGTTCATCTTATTTATTAAAAAATACATAATGTTAACGTAAAAAAAATATAGCTTGAATCGTACAGAATAATAAACACATTTAATATATTAAAGAAAATAAATGTGTAAATACCCGTCCCTGGAGACAGTCACCAGACAGATACAGTCGGGAGATTTAAATTATAATGTCACACTCGATATCACGTCGATTCGGTTGAGCAGGTTGATCCTGCAGATCGGAAGTCGGGACACCCAAATACAGTCTTGCCCATCATCAGCTGTACGTCTCCATCGAGCTTGAGCCCTACCCCAAAGATCGCCATTTCATTCTCTATTTCTTCGCGAACCATCGTCAACCAGCGCGACCCTTCTTCACCATCTCTCCCCGCCGTCCATAATCTATTCGTCAGATTTGTGCAGCTCGTTGCCACTTGAGTCCCTGTTACCGTGCTTCTCTATCAAGTTTGTAGAGTATGGCCAGTGTAAGAATGCGGTTAAGAGTCTCAGCTGCCTAAGTCAGTACTGGCTGTAGATTTTAGTTACCATCTTCCTAGTTGTATTGTTTGCCATAAGTAGACGTTGTCCTGTTCAACTCTATTTTGTTGCCTGATATATTATTATCATGTTCCTTTCAGGGTGATAATAATAACCACAATCTGTATCTTATTCCCCCGTTCTCCGATCTGTCTGAGCTTTCAGTGTTTGATGTCAGCTGCAGTTCGCGTTTGACTTGAACTATTTATAAAAAGTTTAACAGAGAAGTCTATTAGTGCTGAGAAGTGATTTCTTGAAAAGACAATTTTTTAAATACAATCGTAATTTAATTTAGCGGGAGAGCTTGCGCCACTCGTCACGCTGACTGAAGAAAGCTGCTTCCCGCTACAGCATTATGACCCGAATGAATGGAACAATTCTGAAACTAATACATATTTACGATTGAATGACAAATTACGGCATTAAGCATTACAATTTAATAAATTGAGTAATATTTTGTTCGGTCCAATTATTTTTAATTACTTTTATTATCATAATTCCAATATAAATATTCCGCAACGTAAAAGATTAAATATTAAAATGTTTATTTTGGATTATAATACACGCTCGAACCACGCGCATTGTAAATCAATATCTTGATAGACTTTCTATAACATTGTTATGCCTGTAATGTGAAATGTATTTCGTACGAAGCAATTAGCCGTCTCCTTTCATTAAAAGATTTTGGGCTAAGAATAGCCCTGCCAGAAGAGCACCGCCAACGGACGAAATGAACCGAGCAATTAAGGAATCTTTTGCCCCCGAGAGCTCCCCACGTGCTCCTGTACACTCTCACGGAGGTGTCTGTAAAGTGGCCTCCTCCGTGTTCATCGCCGTCGTTAAGTTTGAAAACCTTTCAAGGACGCTGGAGGAAAAGTAAAAACCTCAAGCTGAGAGGAATCGTCGAAGGGGAGAAATAAATGTTTTTTTCACGGTCATTGGTTCTTTTACCGAACCTAGTTCAGAGAATATTCTCGATGCTTTCGTGGGTGGTTTCTAATAGACACATAGACAGAGCGATAAACTGACAACGTTTAACATTTGACAAGGATTGAAACGCTCTGAATAAAAAATATACGTTAAGTACCCTTTTTTCAGATACTATTATATTAATGATACCATAATAATACCATAATACCACAAAGTTGATTTTGAAAATCATAAAAATATTATATTTATTATCCTGATTCACGGCCCAGTGGTTTGTTTAAAGTTTATTGTAGAGTTCCAAATAAAAGAAATGGCTGTTGTAAATGCAAGGAATTCTCAAGACATCAAATACGTAAATTAAATATTACTGAATATTTTATATTTTAATAGAATTTTCCTGAATCTTACGATGAAAAAACAAATCGTTGCTTTTCTAAAATTAATTTAGGCAGCTTATAAACAGAGAAAATCTAGAGATTTTTATAGAAATAGTTTAAGTTAGTACATACGTATATGAAAATATATCAGTTGAAAAACGTATGTTTATAAAAGTTTGCATTATTGGCATGTCATAAAATGTTGACGCTGAGATAAGAAATATTAAATTAATATGAAGGTAAGAATTAATTTGTTTCGCGATATCAAACATCATATCGCCAGGATTCAAAGTAAAAATAAACAGCACCTGAAATTAAAATTTGTGTATGAATTTATTTGTGTCCGCGTGCTTTCAGAACAGTATTGCCTCATTTTATTGCATATACGAGTATTATATAAACCAAAATTAAACATTTCAACGTATTAAAAAAATATGTTAATTCAAATATTATATAAAAAAACACATTTTTAAAGAAAAAATACAATCGACACTAAGTGTACTTAAGTGTTTTTACTTATTATAAAGGTGTCCTGCGGAAAATTTTCATGTTTAATATTAAATAAGAAAAAAAACTACAATGTTATTCTCATATTTTATTTAAACAAAATGGAGTTTAACGATGCGGATTTTACGTTTTACAAATAATATCGTCTAAATGCCGTCCATTTCTTTCAAGATACTCTTGCAATTGGACTCTTAAATTTGCGTCGGCAGCGACTTCACGGCGGATATTTTCTTGTAGGGCCTGAATTGTTCCAGGATTGTTGCTATAAACTCTCGACTTAAGGTATTCCCACAAAAAAAGGCACACTGTGTAAGGTCCGGTGATCGAGGTGCCCAGGGTATGTCTCCGTACTTACTGATTAATTTATTGGGAAAAATTTCCCTTAGTTTCTCCACTGAAACTCTAGCTGTGTGTAAATTGGCCCCGTCTCGCTGAAATTATGTTCTGTTGTTGAACCCGGGAAACAGCTGCAGTTGCGGTACCAAAAATTTGTCGATCATTCGATAATACACGTCAGCAGTGACTGTCTCTCTTTGGTTAAAAAAATTACTGTCAATTATCCCTCGGACAGAAATCGCACACCATACTGTCGTTTTTAACATAGCCATCGATATGATAATGTGCTTCGTCAGTAAACAATATGTCTCCAAGCGTTCGTGCTGTTCCAAAGCGTTCCAGCATAATTCTCGCTAAGGTTTCACGTAAAGAACAGTCATTTTCGTTGAGAAACTGCACTATTTGCAGTTTGTGTGGGTGAAACTGTAGTTTATTTTTCAAAATAACGTGCACTGTTGATTTTTTTATTCCAGTACAGGCTGCAACCTTCCTTATCGATTTATGCGGATTGCGTATAATTTCACGTCGAACTTGAGCCACATGTTCTGGCGTCGTTGCTGACGTTGATGGTCCTGGAGGAGTTTGGTAAACCATTGTCACTTCTTGTCTGAACTTTTGAATACAACACCGGATAAGTTGCGCGCTCGACCCATCACTTACTCGTCGAATATTAAAGTACAAAAAGCGCGACGCGCACGAATCAATGAATCACCGCATTTTAAATATTGCTTAACCGCGAACGCACGGTGCGCTCCAGACCAGTGACTCAATGCGACTGGAAAATACGCAAATCACGCGCGTCGAATAATAGCCCTACCACTTACCTCATCCTGATGGTTTACGAGCAATTACAATTTAATCTTGAACATCCTATAGGTAGTATTCTAAAATCAATTGAAGCTTGAATTTTCATTAAGTATCCGAATGACTGTCAGTAATATATGACTCTCAGTTGATCTTACTACAGATTTTCCCATGAATTTTCCAGATACGAATAATGCTTTGTCTAGGGCCAGCAGTGTACAGGCGCGGATTGGTTAAGTGTGTTGATGACCAATAAAAATATTATTTAATGAAACACATTATTTGTATTGTCGAGTTGCAATTTCGGAACATATTTCTGTGAAATTTTTAATATAAATTTAATTGATCAATTGAAAAGATATGCAGAAAGAATCTATCTATAGAGCGAATATTTGGTTGCTACCGTAAAGAAACCAAAAGAGACAGGTTTATGGAGATGTTTTAATGGACTCAATATATTAGGTAGGTAAATATTAAAAAAAGTTTATTTTGATTTTTAAATTATTCTTTTAACGCATAGTTCAAAGATGTTTGTTCGTATTAATTTATTTTTTTTGGTTCTGTTTTGTAAGTTGTATTTTACTGCGTTAAAATTGGTATTGTTCAGATTTCGCTCTTGGAAACAACTGAATAGCCTGTTTCCTTTTGCATAGACTTCGGTCTAGTTATGGAGACAATGAACATTTTTTATAAATCATCATCTTAACAATTTAAGTTAGGTATCTACTAGATTTATTTTTTAATTAAAAAAAAATAACAATTTGACATGCGGTTTTAATTAGTTTATTTGACATTCTGATGAAGGAAAATGTATTTTCCGAAACCGGTTGGTGTATTCAATTTAATTCATAAAAGTGGTTAAAAATAAAGTAATAAATCATTTATATTACAATGAATGTAAAGTTTGCAATAAATATAAATATTCTTTCATTTTTCATATTAAACTTACTGGTTAAAATTCACAGTTCGATTCTGTGCGCTGATATTATTGCTTTTTCACCATCCGCGAACCTCCCTTTCCCGCCCTTATCCGTTATCCTGCCAGGCCGTGTTATCAGGAGCGGAGCCGAACTTTATTAAGGTCCTGCTTCACATGCGCGCTCGTCGGCCCGCTCGGCCCGCTCGGCCCGCGCTCGCCGCCTTCATTCATCTCTGTTACTCTGCGAGCGAATTAAGGTGTAAAGTAAATGGAAAAAAATTTCGCCTGTCTTTGTTTTCCCTTTTTCTACATTAGCCCCCTGGCGAGCAAATGAAGTCTGACAGTCAGAGCGAGAATTCCAGCAGAGAATGTGCGCATTCAAGTTTCTCGCTTTGAGTCTATTTATTGTCGTAATATGCATGATAAACCTGCCGTTTTATATTCAGGCATGGAAGCTTTCTTCTATTCCATAATGTGTTGGATGACGGACGATGGTAGTTGGATGCACCAAGGTAAGATCGACAATCTTTCAACTAAGGACGACGGTTTGGTCCCACATGCGAGTTCCATAACCAAGCTATACAATTAATTAGCATGCGTTCAAAAAAATATATTTTCCAAAATAATACGTTGGAGGTACAACAATAGTAAACAATAGATAATATAATGCAAATTAAATTAATCAGTTACAGGACTAGGTAGACGCCTGAATTTTAACCTCTTCCATATTACACATTTTAATTACATATGTGTCAAATTTGTTACCAAATAAATACAAAAATTAAAAAAATCGCAGAGAAACGCATTTAAAAAACATCAAGAAATGTCGTGCACATTTAGCACTTTTAGGGCTGGTAGCCTCCCCCCCCCCCCCATCACCCCCCCCATCACTTCCCCATCACCCCCTATCACCACCCCATCATCCCCCCATCGCCCCACCGTTGTCGTAAAAGTAAACGTCACGAAACAGTAACAAGAGTGAAATAGCCGACTAGACACGATCACCATCAGATGCGATGATCACCATCAGAGCTAATGGCGTTAAAATACGCGACATAAACGTAAGAGGGAAAGTTTTGCGCATTGTTGGAGGACTCCTCCATCTCACAACCCATCTGGAATATTTCTCATGCTCGGATGTCATAATGTTTACAACAAAAGATTCATTTTTTATAAGAATAAAAAAAATATCCACAAATCAAAATTACATTCCACATTAATAGTTCGTTGATCAATAGCTGTTTGACATTAAAGTACTTAATGAAAATTGGATTTTTCTTTCAAATGAAGGTAATTGGATGAAAAAAAGATTGTTCGTATATTATAATGAAAAAAAACACGAGCAAGATAAATATTATCTCATTTGTTCGAACATAACACCACAATCGTTTAGGAGGTATCTTGAAATGTTAGACATCGATTATCTCAGTTCACAACCTCTATACAAACTTGACGGGTTTCGTAGCCTAGTCATCATTATCTACCCTTCACGAGTGTGGGTTCTTAGGTGGCTGAAGAGTTCAATTCTGGTTCCACAAATTCCTGGTCATCGTGGACATGGAAAGATACGGCTGCGGGCTGACTTTCATAGCTGACTTCCTGCTTCAAAAACTTGCCCGGCTAGCTCAGGTATGGCTCCTAAGTATTGTATTTTCGGCCTAGTAGTGATAACAAGAAGGGCTGTATAGGGTCGAGATTGTGTCGGTCCTTGTTCTTCATTGGGTAGGGCATGTTCTTGAACTCTTTCACAAACTTAAGAAATAGTAAAATTTTTTACAGGGCACTTTTCAAGGTCATTACTGAGATATCTTAAAGGTTAATTAGCATGAGTCTTGAATAGGTAGTGAACCGCGCGATCAATATAGGTACTTTATATGGCGTCTGGTGAATTCAAATGAAACATTATTTCTATTAAAATTATATGCATAGTAAGTATCAAATGAATGTAAGCAGTGTCCTGCAGTAGGTATAGATTTAGGTTATGCTCTTACCAATGATATTATATAATATATGTAATACAATATATGTACTATCGTTTAACCAACGTCTCTGGACAAAATAAATCCGTCATATCATATATTTATTTATAATTTTAGAGTACTGTTAATAGTGTTTTTAATGTTTAAGTTTTAACGTAAAATAATACTTTCTTACCCATATAAAAAATGTATGGACATTTTTTAAGAATAATTTCTGACTGAACATGATTAATTTATTGTTAGAAAATTCTTCACGTAACAATTGCCTTTTGTTTTTCTCAAATCAAAAACAAATCCATGCACCAAATTTAAAGAATAATCATGATTTCAACTGGTTAAAAACAGTAAGATAGTAAAATTCGCGATTTAGTAAAAGAGGAAGTAGACACTTCAATGATTTGCATGCAGTTGTAACCCTTTATAATGTTATTATGTTAATAAACAGCATAGGTAACGACTCCATACAAAACGGATCAACCGAAAGGAATTTTCAATTCAGTAAATAGCCATTTATATGACTCAAGTAATTCACTAGCTTAAAGACAGAACTGACTAATGTAAATAGCATGATGCGGCGAATGAAAAAAGAGCACCACGAGTTGCGGTTAGTTTTTAGAACTAAGCAATTAATGTCTCTACTGGTACACAGATGGCACTAATTGCAAAATAATGTTTTCGTTAAAGTTAATCCCATTTTTAAATTTATATTTGTTTCCCAGAATTTTTAATTATCACAGCTCTTTTGTTTGTATGCACTGCACGCCCCTGCATCTAAGTATTGTTTTTTTTTTAAATAAAAAAGGTACAGTAGGTAGGGCAGATCGTACGGGGGGGCTTTTGTGGGTAGAAGAGAAATGTAGATTAGATCATCTATCTGCGCGTGATGACGGAAATGTTTTTCTCGAGAAAAAACCTTTTTTGTGTCTTTGTAGATCTGCCAGATAATGAAAAAAAAACTTATGGGATATATTATTTGAGTATAAGGGAATAGTATTCGAGAACAAGTAGAATAGAGGAGAAGGAGGAGGAGGAATAATTGATAAGAACTGAAAAGGCTGAGGGTGATTTTAGGGAATAATACTTGCTAATGGAAATTTATCAGCGGAGACAAGATTACCAGAGCATATTATAATTCTGATACTAACACCGACGTATAAAAGTTTAACTTGAATCTGTTGAAAAGGGAAAGAAAGTATATATGTACAGTGAATACAGGAAATAAAGTTGCTAAGGCGTGTGTGTGATAGAGAATAATAACCACATGAGTGTTGAGTATAAAGCTGAGTTATTTGAGCTTAGTTACTTAATGGTCATGTGGAATGAATGATCGAGGAGAGAATGGTAAGACACTCTATAAAGCGAGTTTAACAGGCACCAGAAATAGAGTACGTCTACCAGAAATCTGGTATTAACAGGTAACCCAGATACTGGAAGATGATCCGGATAGAGAATCGTAAACCAGACGAATTGTGATAAGGCGAGACTTATGTGTTAGGACAGAAATGTGTGAAGTTCTATCCTCTCCGCCTGCCTGATAAGATAATTTGAGTTTTTATGTTGTTCTTTAATAAACTCTCAAAAATAACAGCAGTAAATCACGCAAGGTAGAACTCAGTAATTGGACACACAATATTTTCGTTAATATTATGTAATAATTCAATTTTTTTTATGTGCAGTGATACCTTCGATATTCTTGGTGTATTTTGGTTTTGCGTCATAGATTTAATATTTAAAATATTAAAACTAAACAAAAACTTTTTCGATGACAGAAAATTCTATCAAGATTCATAAAACTTTGTAATGAGATAAATTTTCTTGAAAGACTTTGGGGTTTTCATTTGAAAATTTTCTGATGACTTTTAAATAACCAAGAATGAAAAACAAAACCTCGACCCGGTTTACTTTACTTCATCTTCGCGGATACTTTTTAACACAAATAATTATTCATCATACGGTGTAATTTATAATAAGTAAATCTGTACTCTAAGTATAATGTGGTATCGATCAATTCATTCAGCGGGGTGGGGAATGTAATAGGGAGTGGTTTTTTCGATCGTTAATGGGAATATGAACAGTAGGGGTGAAGTATTAAAGAAAATAACGTGATGTTATTATTAATGTTTTCTTCGACTTTTTATTTCGATGGTTTCCAGTGTTTTCTTGCATTCTATGGAGAGCCTTTCCTTAGTACGGATTTCTTGAAGATAGAGTCGTTCGTTCATCTCACAGTCCGCGTCCATGTTTCAACTTCATACAGAGCTACCGCGGGCTTTGACGCTTCTTCCAACTCAAATCTTTAATAATTCCATATAATTGGTTGCCCACGCCGACGATATTGAGAGAAGAGTTCATGACATTGCAAATGTTAGCAACAAAAATGGAATTAATGGTAAAATAGTTCAAAACCAAGTTATCAGCTAAACAACAGGAGTTCCACACTTCATTTTTGTATCAACAATTACAAGTCTGATTCTGTTGGGAGATTTCTTGTATATTGTATATCTTGGATATTGATGAAAGCGGATGCTGAATTATTAGACTCGCGTCACGTCTACTTTAAAAAAGAATGATATCTGCCCTCCATGAAACCCTCAAAAGACTGATGTTTGCGGCGTAAACTTGGACGCTGACAAAACACGATGAAAGAATTCTAGACATCTTTGAATAGTAAATTCTGAGTCGAATTTGCGACCACATGTCAGTATAATTGTATTAATAAAATTGAAAGACTACGCTAATGGCACGTGTCATTTTCAGATTTTCGACTCGAGACAATCATGAGATGCTTTCGAGATAACTCTCGACTTTTGCATTCCCCGTGTACACGCCGTGTCTTAGAAATTAGTCATCTCGCGCCTTACTCCACCCTTTATGTTGAACGTCAAATGTTATTGTCGTCATGTTCGTCATTTGGATGATTTTCTGTGAATCTCCCCAGTAACAGTGAAATCGCAATAAATGTTTTTAATTGAACACCCTATGTTAATGTTAATGCTTAATGACTTATCCCTATCTTATCTATTGATAGTTGTAGGGAACTATGGTAATTTTAAGTGACGTTTGTGTGCAATGCGCACATCTCGCTTTCAGCCGTGTACAATGGTTTGAGTTTTTGTCTTTTTATAACCGAGTTCATCGCTTGAGCCGAATCTCATCACACGTATACGGTACATCTTAATTAATCTGTGAGACTGTCTTCTTCCGTGGACACGGGCCTCAATAAGACACGCGCACGGAAGGTCAAGACCCCGCAGTCAGTCAGTCAGTCGAGAGATCCGCACGCAGGTAGGCAGAAGTTGATATAGCTGATAATATGATATATTGTACACAGAAGATTCTAAACGGCCGTGAAGATCTAAGAACATTTTAAAATTATTACGTGATTTAATGTCACTCACGACACGCTTTTTCATGTACCGTACCAATTTTGTTTGTTTTTCATGATTACATAATAAACCAAAAATTTTTAACTACCTTATCACCAGTTTTTCGGCTCTTTGGCTATATCGAGCCAAAAATTACCTGGTGCAAGGAAAAGTTGAGAACTGTTAACCATGCCATGAACTGATTGAGAGGAGCCCCCCCCCCCTCCCCTGTCATTATGTCAAGCACCATTGTTCGGAACAGTCAGAGCAACATCATCCCGGGGCTACCGAATAGAAGACTACCGATGAGACCCCGATTTTTCAGTACACTGAATCTCGAGAGGTCAACAACATTTTTCTTCTTCTAAAAGTATGACCATTATTTACTAAATATATTCATGAAAACAAAAAACTGTTTTCAGTTTACCTGACGTTAAACTTCCTATGGGATAATTTAATTCATTACGTTTTTCAGTGTTTTCCTCCGAAAAATATTAACATTCAAAAATCGCAATATTAAAATGGAAAACATTTTCTCTATTTTCGTTTATTTTTTTAAACTTCTAACTCATTTCAAAGTTCTCACCATACATTTTAGTATTATTGATTGTTATTTATTATTTATTAATTACAAAGCTAATGATATGTTTGTGTACAGAAATTACCTAACTAGGATCGATCTATGTGTAGTTGGGATACTTTCTAAATAATTAATTAATATTACCAAATATAGTTATTTTTCTGTAGCATATTTAAATTTTCCACTATTTTTTTCTGCATGCTACGACTCGCTCGGTACTAGCCATATTCCATATGTCAAGATAATGTTTTAAAAAAAAGTATAATAATAATAAAAAAAAAATGTATAATCTGGACAATTACTAAACTACCAATGAAGCAATCTAACATGGTTCCAATGTTCATTACCACTATCAGATTTTTAAATTAGCTTCTTCTTCATCTTCTTCTTTAATTAGGTTTTCTTGAACTAGGATTGAAACCGAGGATGAAATCTTTTTACCATGTATTGTTGAATATTCTCAGGAGATTTCTTCAATAAGCCGAATTATTTATTTCATTCTTGTTTATGTCTCCCACTGGGATATATAAATATGCATTTAATAAAAAATTACAGTTAATCATAGAATTTTAATAAATGTATTAAGGGATCAAAAATAAATCGAGAATCAAATTGAACACTATTAACATTTACTTTCATTTAACCATTATGTATTTAATTTAATTATTATTTTGATACATTTTTACTTCACCCAAAAACAGGTATTACATTGCCACTAGGCTAGCGTACCTATCACGATATAATACTTCAAATATATTTATTTTTTCATAATTGTTTTTTTGTTTTTCTATCAGTCAAAATTTCGTATTAGCTATTTTTATTGAAATATTCGACAAACACGAACATCTTATTAAGAACTATTAATAACACCCGATAATGATTAAAATGTAGAATAAATAGAGGAGAGTTCCTTCAATATGAATACGTGTTCAAATCGAAAACCCCAATTGACGAATAAATACATTATTTTCTATTTAATATACGTATATAATATATTAAGTATATAAATACATTTATTATGATAGGTTATTTATTGACTAGTTGCTGACGGACTAGGTAGATCCCTGATTTATGTCATCTTCTAGTTGCATTATTTTAAATTAATAAAAAAATGGAAAGAATGTTATAAACTTGAATTTCCATTAAAGAAGTTCTCGCATTTCTAAAATGATTGTAAAGATTATAGATACAAAAAACGTGTATATTTTGAATGATTTCAAAAGATAGCCTTTAAACCATTGTGAACTAAGCTTGTATTTAAAAAAATACTGCAAAGTTGTATTAAAGAACAAAACAAACATTGGTTACACGTCTTTCGAAAGCATTCGTTTGTAAAAAAGTTCTGAATTTATTAATGAAAAATCGCATTTTTAATATTTCAGTGTTCAAAGCCTGCAAAGCTGTAACGAGAAAACTTCCATAATACACAATGGAACCTGAAGCTTTGTTCATCATATTTCGCAAAATACTTAGCGGCTGGGTTCGCTCATTCCAAATAAGTGTTGTAATATGGTGTTAAACACAAAATTAATTATAGTTATGAAATATTTTCATTAAAATCGGAGAGTCGCAAAATTATTAAAAAATCGTGTAATATCACGATAAAGTTTACTACAAAGTTATCCCTTCAAATATTAAACATTCTTGCTATGTGAAGCGATTGACGACCCTCCCTCAGTCCCTCAGGGTTTGAAAGAGAAGTTTGATAATTTGTAAATATTGTTCACTTTGTCATATTAACGTATGAACGGATTTACCCAACTAATCTATTTACGAAATATTTATAAACCGACATACTCTCAAGCTATCATCGTCTCTTTCTCTCTATCTCTGTTTACAGGAGATGTACTTCTTGGTGTATCATTGTCCGTGTTTCCATGCAGCTGATAGACTTATTACTCACTATCATTCCCTCTCTCTCTCTCTCTCTCTCTACAGAATGATGTACATCTTAATGTATCATTGTATATATTTCCATGCAGCTGACAGACTTATTATAATCTCTATCATTCCGTTTTTCCGCAGCTGTAGGCTAGGCTGTACAACTTACTTTCAAACCTATTCCAGGATCTTTTTATTTTATAACATATAACATACAAGCATTGTACAGCTACAAAAAAATACAGTTTGTTACATATATTTTACACAGATTTCACACAGATTTTAAAAAGCATTACCCAACTAGGTAAGCCTGTTTTAGGTTAGGTAAACAAATTACATTTCACAAAACCAAATAACTCAATGAAGGCAAAACACAATCAAATAGAATACGTAACATACAAGGCATATTTCGAATGATTCATCTATCTACAGGTCGCTTCCGTACTCCGCTCCAAATATTCATAAAAGAATTGCATATTAATTTTAAAAAAATGAAAAACTGAAAAATATTAAAAAAATTTAATGACGGCGAATGGTAAAATAATGCTTATTATAACAAAATAAAATTATTATTTTTCAGGCCTTACGGGTTACAGGTTAATTTTTTTGGTTATGATACTTCAAGAATGTGTTATGTACTGATACACGTCAATGTGTGAGTGAGTACTATCGAAGCGAGAAAGAGACCAAGTTATATGACCGCTTCACGCTAGACAGTAGTGCAACAACGCACTTGACGTCAGCTGTCGCATATTATCGGTTGTGCTGGTGTGTATCGCAGTGTCTTGAGCATTTCATATATATATAATAAACGTTAACGTAACACATTGATAAAAATAATTATTAAACCATTTTGAAAACTTTCCTAAATTTCTTGGTGTTCACTTTTAACCAAAAATTATTTTCTTCACCTACTAGTTTCAGCTGATGATGATGGAGAGCATCGACAGATGTGATTAATATTATTTTATTCCCTACCCATAAAATAATTAAAATTACTTTCTTACTACCATCACGCCGTTACCCCGCGGGGGTAGGCAGACAGGATAGAGTGCCGTACTCTTCTTTCCTGACACACAATTCTCGCCTCATCCACATTCATACATCTTCTCATACAAGCTCTCCGGTTATTGTGGCTTCTAACAGGACCATTTTCCAGTATCTGATTTACCTGGTTGTGCCAAGTCTTCCGCGGACGTCCGCTATTTCTGGTGCCATCAACACTTGCGTCATATACTTTTCTTACCATTCTTTCCTCATTTATCCGTTCCATATGACCAAACCACCTGTGTACTATTATATTGTAATAATAAAAAAATATATACTGACAATGGAAAACCTTAATTACACATTATTTTTTTATGTCTTAATTTCCATCTAGTTGCGCTTGACCTTTGTGAAGTAAGAAAATATTTATTTTTCTTGCCCGCATACTCCGATAGCTTACGAAGCCCTACTAAAAAGAATCCGATAATTAACTAAATAATTAATTTAGGTGGCCATCGTTAGCGTTGTGACGCGGCAAGTGGCGACCTGGATATACTCTTTTATGGAGGTGTGATTACATCAATTCCCGAATACGCACTTTAGAGTGCTTCAAAAAAGTTTTAAAATACAATGTATTTTTTAAATACGTGACAATACAATTTAGTGTAAAGTAAATTAAAAAAAAGCTTGCATGTATCAGCATTATATTTTATACTGCTCCTAAATAGAATACGTTTTAGTAGTTCAAAAAAAAAATTCTTAAATTTAGTAAAATAAATTATGTATTCTCGACTTTTTTTAATTCCCGGACCGGATTTCCAGGGATTACCGGGAATCGAAACCAAGAATTTTATTTTATTAAATATATATTTTTTAATCCGTATTATCTGTATTAATTCGCATAAAAAATGTTTGTTAAAATAATTATTAATATATTTTTTAAATGAATTTAAGTTCACATTTATAAATTGATTACAAAACATAAACATTTTTTTAAATATATAAAAAACTAATCGATACAGAAACACGTCGGAAGACAGTAACGTATGTATTTAGTCAAAATCAATGACAAACTGAAGTCTCCTAAATAAACTTTTTCAAATAATTTCATCTCATCTAAATTTTGTTTCGTCAAAAGGTGAGACGATTTCATCATAAATATAATTGAATTTAATACTAATAGTGTGTAAATAATAAAATTTGATAAAAGATTTGAAATCATCATGACAATGTTGACGCGCTTGTTAGTCTAGCGGTAAGACATTCGCCTAGTGATCCAGGTCAGGTGTTGGAGTCTCGTCTAAGATAGTCCTATTTCCATGGCACAAGCCCGTACTTTGAAAATAGTAATAAAATTAATGTTTCTTATTTTAAATATGAATTAAATATATTAATTAGAAAGATATACATATTAAATCAATTTTGTCGAAAAATATTGTTGTTGCGCCACCGGGATTCGAACCTGGATCTCTTTCCTAACCGGGGAAGGTGCATTATCCAACTATGCATAGTTAGGAAAGAGATCCAGGTTCGAATCCCGGTGGCACAACAACAATATTTTTCGATAAAATTGATTTTATATGTATATCTTTCTGATTAATATATTTAATTCATATTTAAAACATCACAGACCTATGTTCTGAATAATTACAACTTCACAATAAGAATGTGTTCTCCTAATAAATGTGACTTATATTCAGAGTACGCGTATCTCGATTTAAAAAAAATTTATGTGTATTAAAATACCACAAACTATGTTCTAAAAACCTGCGACTTCACAATACTAATGTGTTCTCCTTAAAAATATACAAGTTGTATCAAAGATTATCCAAATTTAATAAAAAAAAAAAAATTTAATCGCTGGTGTCTCCTAGCGTATTTGAGATTTATCGCACTAAAAATAGCTCGATAGCTTTTTACAGATGGAATAATATTTGAAAGAGCTGTAGCATGCAAGTGAAAATTTGTCGTTAACTTACTCGGTTGGCGTATCGTAAAGGTAACGCATTTTCCCGGATAAGAAAAGATCCTGGTTCGAATCGAATATTTTTTGGATAAATTATTTTTATCTGTGCATCTTTCTAATCGATATATTTAATTTGTATTTAAAATAATAACACCGGTGTCATTAGGGTAATAGAAATATGGTAGAATTCTCGTTAATGATGTCAGAGATAGTGCGATCGATACACAGCTTTACCCATTTTATTTTATTTCATAATAGTTTTGGAGGCGGCTATATAACGCGAGGTTCAAGCGAGAGTATACAAACTCTCCGTGCCCTATTTCTAATGAAGTTTTAGTGACAACGTTTATCTGGGGGGGACTCATTGAATAATCATATTTAATGTTACAACTATTCCTAATATTTAAAAGGTAGGAAGGTGTGTTATGCAAAGGTTCAATGATTCTACATCACAGGGCACTAGAAATGTCAGTCGCTTAGCGTATTTGCTGTCTGCCGAATGGAAAGTCTGAGTGGCTCCGCGAACAATGTCACACGAATGTTTGTGCCGCACCACATATTACATTAAGCATGCATTATGAGAAGAGCATTTTAATACATAAAAAAATTGTCTCATAGGGTTTCCAAGTAGGTAAACATTTTCCACCCACTTACTATCACGCCGTTTCCCCGCAGTAGCAGGCGGAGAGGATATAACGACACACTCTTCTGTCCTAGTACGCTACTGACTATCGATACCGGTATATTATTTATTATTTATACGTTCTCAACATATAATTTTATAACTAATCTTTTTTTTTTTAAATAGTTACACTCGGTAGACTTTGTAAAACAATGAGGTCAACTCGTAGCTCGAACGCCACTGCCGGTAGATATCACCCAGGTAGCGACACACCGGAGAGTCCGATCGGAAAATCAATCACACCCCTGCCGGTCGCCTCAGGATTTCCCATCTGGATACCCACACCCTGATGAAGCCCGGTACAGATCCAGGTTTTTATTTCGCTTTAGTAGATTGCAGTTCCTAACCGTCGCGGCCCACTGTTTCCAATGCTTGAAGCATTTCTTCTCTCGCATCCCCAGAGTAGATGCTCCGGCGTCTGTCTCGCGCGGCTGCAGGCGTATCGCGGGTCTGGAACAACTTACTTCTAAATTTCCCGAAATATTTGTAATTATTATATTTTTATTTAACTACACCGTTGAATATTTTTTCGAACCGGAAAAACATATTCTTTGCGGTGATGGGTTTGAAACATGTCACGCGTTTTTTCAACACCCTGTGTACTTTGTACTCGGTCTACGAGTACGTCGTCGGTCGATGTTCATCGCTCGTGTATTACGGTTCTGCTAGGGTACATTTGAGCTGATTCGAATGCGGTCTAATCACGATACAACCCACAGCGACTATGCTAGGGCCGCAGATCAATTACGAGAATTCTCGATACAAAAGCTATCCTTTTGTCTTCATTACTGAAAGGTGTGTGTTCCGCTAGGGAAATCAATCCGATCGAAAAGAGTTTTATTTTGTTGAGACGGTCGAGCAAAATTTACCAGTTCATTATTTGTCATCGTATCTTCACCTAAATAATAATAATTGTTTATCTATACACAATAAATTTAATAAACTATTCAAACAATGCCATCCTCTATAGTGAGTAAATTGATTTTAGGCTCTCTACTATAGATATTTATTTCTGATAAAAATATATTGGAGTTTTCGTACTTTGTTTTCAATTAACTTATTTATTTGTTGTATTATTTTACTACTATTTTTATCTTATTAAACACCTTATTTTTATTTATATTGTAAGGAAGTCCTTTTCTTTCGACTGCGAGATTTTTGTACTCGAAAGAGAAGCACGCAAAAAGGCTACAACATTTATTAAATAAATGTAGATAAATAATATGTCTATCAAAAATATAGTCATCATCGGTGGGATTTGGCCTCCTCCACGAGTACTTTGAACCGACTCCTATCCCTGGCCATCCAGTTACCGGACTCTCCCATCCTGCTCCAGTCTTTTTCAACACAGTCAGTCCACATCTTCCTCGGCCTGCCTCTAGGTCGCTTCCACTGTGGAATCTTTGGTGTTCTATCATGTGGCATTCTTCCCACATGGCCAGTCCATCGCAGTCTTTGGGGCCTACGGAATCTTACAATTGTTTCATGGTCAGTTATATTTTTGAACGCACGTAACGCATAATTTTTATTCTATAAATTCAATTTTCTAGTGTAGATCCATAATATTTTGCTTTCAAAAACTGCTATTTTTTATAGTATGTAATATAATTTGGGTTAGGTACCATTTTATTATATAATAGTTTAATATGTTAGCAGTTTGCCTCGTTGACTCAATATTTTGGACTCCAGCAGTGCACAGAAGCTTGAAGTCGGATCTTCAATTAATCTGTTGTGCTATTTAACGTATCCAAGTTAGAGCTCAGTTACGTAAAATTATCAACCCCTTCATATATTGATTTACGCAAACATCTCGGGGTTACCATTAATATTGTTATACTTTTATAAATATTTAACACATTTCCATATTTGATGTTTAAATTTGTATAAAAAATGTTAATTTAAAAAATGTTTGGAGTTAATTCAAATTTTCGCGTTTTTAACGGAAATGTGGGTTTCTATTATTTCTTTATATCTGAAATTATACACCGGATTAGGTTTTTTTAAAACTATTACTTAGATAAGACCTTTACACTCATTTAAAACTAATAAACTGAATGTTATTTGCCGTAATTAAGATAATACAAGCATTATAAGAAAGACCGTGAATGCATTTTCCACGTACTACAAAATTATGTTAATATGGTAAATTCTTACATAAACGAAATATATATAAATATATTTTCTTATAATCTTGAAGTCAAGGTTTACGGAGACAAATTTCAATTGAGACAAAATAACAAAATGTTAAAAATTGATTGTGTTATAAACCATTCAATTTGCAGGACATATTACCAATTTTCGACGTTTTTTAAAATACTTTATTTTATTGAAAACATAAGTTTTTAAATAATATATTATATTTACTCACATATTTTGAGGCATAAGCTACTATTTTAAACTAAGTTTTATATCAAAAACATAATAATAAATTTTTAATAATATATTTTCAGTCTTATAAAATATGATCATTTTAATTGTCCATCGGACTTCAATGGACGTCGAATACGCGTTGTCATAATTTTCGTTAAAAATACCGAAAATATATTTGTATTCACGCATATTTTATCCACAATATGAATGAATATTGAACTTATTCTCAACATTATTCTCAATTATTTGTATGTAAGTCGCAATTAAATATTTCGTTTATATATAACACTGTTGTATTTTAAACATTAGCTATCTGTTTCACAAATAGTATGTAATTATGAAACAAACATATCAACAAAATGGCAACGGGGCGTTTTAAATCGATAATATTAAACAAAATAATAAATTGAATCTGTCATAATTTTTTAAAATTAAGAATTTTGATATAAGCGACCATCTAAATATATGTAGGTACTTTGTCTGATTTCAAAACATATTTATATACAATAAACGTATTAGGTACTTTAATAAATTATTTAATTTTAGATGAATTAATGCAAATGACAACACTCATTCCATAATATTAATATGAAAAACTTGGATAAGGCATGGATTATTTCACTCTAGCCACGAGTTATTTTTAACACTTGTATTGAATGTGAGAAAATTAACAATTTTATTGTCATCTCTTTATGTTCAAACCTTCCTTTCTCGCAAGATTTACGTAACAAATAACGTCATTAATTATTTATCTGATACTTATAAGAATTTAATTATTAACCTCATCTTGAAAGCATTATGTAATTCGTGTAGAATTTCAAACTGGAAAAATGAAAGCTCGCCCTAAAGTCATTTTAAACATCACTTCAAAGACATTAACATATAAAAAATGTACGCAAGTAAGGGTTGGGAAAATAAATTTGCTTTTTCAGATGATCATGGTCAGAACCATTAAAAATAAATGTTTATTTGTGTAATTTTTTTTATTTTGAATCTCGTCAATCCAAACCAAAGTAGTTCACTTCGCCGCTTTGCAAAATAAACACAACTATAATTAAGTTGCAGAAACAATGAACAAGAATAAAATATTAATTTGTATGCACACTGATTCATTGTTGCACAACATGCGGGGAGTTCTCAAATAAAATTGGTTTCTAAAAAATTTCGTCAAACTTCTAAAAATTAATTTTATTAATACGTATATTAATAAAATAAATTTAAACATCAAGCTATAAAATACTGCAAACTGCAACATACAGTACAATTAAGTTAATTATAATACAAAATTGTAATAATATTATAGATAGATGAATTTAAGGTTTCCATGATAACCTTTTTTGATGTAAATAGTTTTCATTGCAATTTGACACCATCCGATTATACATTACATTACATACATCCTTCTATCGTTTGTATTAATTTTAGGAATGTGGAATAGTAACAGTTGGGTGGATGCGCCACCCAGGTGATGTTGCAGCAGCACCGGGACAACAGATATGCCGGATCTGCTACAATCCGTTTTTATTCGATGTTCGCGGTACTTGTGCGGGGAAGTGATGTTTCCTTTGTTGATGAAAGCAATTTGATATGTATTCCAGTTCCAGTATTTATGATCGTTACAGATAGGTGGTCGGTTGGTCTGCAAAGCTAATTCGAAGATACCGTGAACAGAACAAATACACCATTTCAAGTTCTGTTTATAAAACCTAGCATTTTGTATGATTTTTGGGAGTCAAAATCTGAACTAATAAAGAATATAAATGTCAAGATTTGCAAGTACCCAGTAGACTGGACCGCAACGGCGATGTCAAGAGATGGATCGCGCCGGTGACCGGTCGCGGACTTTCGTATCCCGAGAGGCTGCTGAAACAACAATACGAAGAATATAAATACTCAATGAACATGTATTGGTGCGCCGCACCGTATGCACTATGCAGAACAATGAAAAGGATATTTAATTTATACAATTAACTAACTTTACAGATACCACTTTGAATATTTTAAGGTGAACCGTTGGTCAGGATGACAATTATTCCCTTCCTCGCACAATTAATGAATAGGAATAAATTATTTTTAATGTTTTACTTTTCGATCGACTTGTACCCGAAGTCCTGTCGCGCAACCCTGTCCTGGCGCTCCGAAGAGGCGCACTGACGATGTGTGCACGAAATTGAGACTTTACGATCGTAAAGCGTCCGCTCTCTACTTCGATGTAGAGCTCCAATTCCCTCGAAATACAAAATGTATCTCTTTTAACATCGACACAAGAAAATACTTTATATTTCTCGGAAATGTACCTACGCTTTACCTTCTGTCTTACTTATTTGCATTTATCTGAAAAGCTTTTGATGTATATTTTAAAATGAGTTGTTAAAAGTCTGGGCCGGTTTTCAGTTTTTGGGTACATCATAATTAATTCGGGTAGAGCATTATTTCCCAGAAATAAGGATCTGAACACTGAAGATGTACTTCATGGTCTCATAACGAAGGGCTTAGGAAGAACCTACCTCCCCAACCTTATAAATGCGGTATTAAAATAATCCATAAACATCCCGGAATCTATGTATATAAATTGTACTCTTTAGGACCCAGCGCAAAACATAGGTACCCTCCCTTCCCCCACTGGCCATCTTTTATTGAATTATTATACACTAATGTCTTATGAGGAAATTAAATTCTTGAAATACACCAGCAACAATTAACGAGTTATGAAATCGTTTCTAAAAATGCTATTAAAAACCAACATTTCTGTCATCCATGTTAAATAATGACTAATTTTTAATTGTGGACAGCGCCGGGCACGGACCGATTGTTTAATATAAGCCTTTCATTTTCAGCCCATTGTTATATAAAGACTTTCCTTAGCGACAGCCTCTTTACTCTCCGAGTGCTTTCTGAGATTTTTGTTATTTAGTCGTATCAGCATGTTTCGGTTTCCGTAACGAGGTCTTCACACCACGGAAAATCCTGATGCCCGGACCATTTCCAATTTTTGATTATTCGGTGATTCTATATTCGTGTGCCGTGGACAGTCTACGTAGATAATTTAAAATTCACCAGGGAACGGTAAATTGAGTAAAGTCTATTTTTTGTTGTGCGGTCGCGACTGGTTAAGGAAGAGAGGAGGCTCAGCAGATAGATGGACAAGAAGAATATGGTGAAGATTTCCACCGCTTGAAATGCTGTGTCATGATTTCACGTTATTGTATCGGCAGCTCGCCTGCAGAGTGATTAATGGCCACGTCAAGATACTGTGACGATGGCACGCCGAGCTCTGACAAAAACGAGACGAAAAAAACTTTAAAATGTTATCTAAATAATAAGAAAAACACTTAGTTTAAAACCACTATTTATAGATAAATCAACATTATTTTCTTCAGGAAACAATGTATGCTAAATAATTTAAATGCAAGCATAGATAAAAACTAAACTATCAAAGTATAAGTAGTGAGGAACTAATTAGGAACTACTGTGAAAAAACAAGGTGTTTTTCTTATTATTTACATAATAAGTTGCCACAAAGTAATTTTGCAAATATTGAAGAAGTGTAATATTGCCGATTATTCCAAAGTCTGTTACTTTTAAAGATCCGAAAAATGCCACGCAAGATATCGATAAAATGTGTTGCTCCTGATCCATTAAATATACGAATTTTCCTCCGTGTCTAGATATCAAAAAACAGCACGATCTTCCAAACTTTCACAGAATTTCACATTTTTAAATCAGTCTAAGCATGTCTGCTAGTATTTATTTAGTTTCTTCTTATTTATAACGGGCCTTCATATACATATTTTTCCCGTGTACAGATAGATATTGGAGAAAAAATACAATCCTTTATTTACTTCTTCCCTTATTTTGATGTCTTCGATTAATTGGTATTCTTCATACCTTTGATGATTTTTGATGGCGTTACAAGTTCTCAATTTTCTTCTTCAATATTTGTAAAATTACTTTGTGAATTCATTTTATATTAATAATTATTCACAATTCTTTATTTAAACCAATCATAATTCTACATGTTTGTTTGTGTTTTTAAATAATCTTACTTCAAATTCAATTATAATAAATATCCCAAATTATATGCAACCAGCTTTTTACACTAATAAGAAGTTAAAGAATTATATATTAAATAACAAGGATAAAGACGATATTTAAAAAAAATCGGGGGTCTACAAATTAATTTGCAATGATTGCAATTATTTTTATATAGGAATAACTAGAAATTTTGATATTAGAATTAAGGAGCATTTGAGATGCCCAAATAACAATAACTATTCAGAATTTTTTAATCACCTTTTTGGAAACAAACCATTCCTTTGATATTAATAAGGGTTTAGAAATTATACGTACAAATACTAAAGGTTTACAGTTAGATAAATTTGAAATTTTTGAAATAAGAAAAAGTGTTGATAGCAAGTTTAATATTATAAATAACCCAATCACCTTTAAAATTTGTTTTCATATTAGTTCTTACTTATTCTATAGTTTTATTCTATACTTATTCTATTATTTTATAGTTTTGTTTTTATGTAGGCTTGTATTTTTAATTTCAGTATACACTGTTTCCCGAAGAAGATACCGTACGTATCGAAACATGTAGAATAATTAATAAATAGTGGTTTAAACAAAGGATTTTGTATAATTATTAATATATCAATTTTTCAGTTATTCTGTATTGCCAATCCCAGCTGCTGATGGAATTCATGTTTTCATTTTATACCTTATACCTTGTCAAATGGTTTAAAAAGTATTTATATCTCGACTGGCATTTCTGTGTTAGTAATTCGGTACCAAATAGTACCTGTAGGAGTTATAGGACCGCCTCGAAAACCAAACTGAATCTCTTCTATCATGTCTTTTACTCTGAGATATATTCTACCGTGAATTATTCGCAAGAAGATCCTTAATACGTGGCTCATCAAGAAATAGTCATGACATTTTTTCGCTTTAATTTTTTTTTTCGATCACAACGAAGGTTGACATTAATCAACCTGACGGAATAACTCCGGGTATAGAGTTAAAGAGCTTTGACAATATTTCTACTCCATTATTCTCCAGAAGTTTTATGACTCGTGCATGTATTCCATACGGACCGGTTGTTTTTCCTGTCTTAGCTAACCTTATTGCTTTTTTCACTTCATCTCGTGTGATCGATGATGCTGTAACTACATTATCTATGTCGAGTTTGGAACTTGTTCAGTCATAGAATAATTATAAGATATACTATGTAAATTTAGACGTTCTCCATATATTTGTACTAAGTAGAGGTAGATGTTTTCCATCTTTTTGTACTACATGTTTTTCAAATTTTAAATTATTTCTATTACTAAATTACCAATTTCATCTTGTATGTTTCCTTTGTTAATTTTATTTTGTTTATCCCGACATCTGATACGTAAAAATACATCACGCGTATTATTACATACGTGGCAACTTTCTCGAGCACGACGGTGTGCTTTTGTCAGTCTAAATGAACATGATTTTAATTTCCGTTAGGATTTTCAAGTGGATATTCTGTTTCATTTATATTTTTTTCTCGGTTTCTTTGGCTTTTTGTAGATTAAATTTTGTTTTAGTACTTTCTGTTAATAATTCCTCATGTTGAGTATATAAATAATTAGATATTTAAAATTATTTCTATTTTGGATAATTTCACCTTTATTTAGTCACACATAGCTAAAACATAATCATCAGGAAATTAAAATACATAGGAATTGTTATACATAATAATAAATAATACTAGTACCTCTCATAATTTGTGGAGAGATCTCAAATCTGTTCGTGGCGACTGTAGAGCAGAAATTTTGACAACTGCCTGCGCTTCCAACCTTGCTGACAGTTTCACGAACAAAGCGACTGCCATTCGTATCTCGATGAGCTCAGCTTCGAATCCTGTGATTGAGGAAGAAACTACATCGCGATTTCACAATTTTACGCTGACGTGGATCGCCGAAATATCGCGAATAATCAAAGGCTTATTTAATAAGCAATGTGCGTTAGATCTAACACCAACATGGTTACTTAAGGAGTGTCATTTAGAAATTGCTACACATTTGGTAGATTTTCTGGACGAATACTAAATACGAAAGATATAGAATATATAATAATATCGTCAGGGTTATGGCCCACTGGTATATGGCAGACGATACGCTAATTAATCTGTTCTGTAAGCCGGCTGAGACAGGACAGAGGGATTAAAAGGAAAACTTGCAAAAAGCGTAGAGAAATTTAGCGAGTGGACGGCACAAAATAGACTAACATTGAATCCATCCAAAACAGAACTACTATGGACAGCAACATCTAGAAGGTAAAACTTAATACAAGAATCAATGTCTGCGAATGCTAAATCTACAGTTAAGTTGTTGGGCGTGCACCCTGATACAGATCTTTCGATGAATACTCTTAATGCATGCTGCCATCAACTGAGACAGATTAAAAGTATTCGGAGACATCTTCTTCTTGAGGTAGCCCGTCTAAATAAATGTCTAATGAATACATTTGTGGTGTCACGTGTGGACTATTGTAACAGTATTCAGCATAAATGCTTCATAATATTTCAGCTTTTATATAGTTTCTAAATTCTCTCACATCACATTCCTTTTACATCAGATACATTGGCTCGGATTCCCTGAAAAAATAGCTTTGTCTCTATGAGACATCTGATATTTATTTAATAACAGTGCCTTTGTACGTAAAAATTCAGTAATTGTCTGTTCTTGACATATTCATATATTGTTAATATAATATACTGGTCAAAATAAGAAAATATATAAAAAGTTGAAAAATAATGATTCTAGTATAATATGTTAAAAACATTTTACAGTTGAAGAATATTGATTTAAAATAATTTCAAAAAATCAGATTCCCATAGTGATGACATATATGCCGTTTAATAAAAGGAAAAATAAATGATCAAATTTGGTCCATAGATGGCGATGGTGTAGTGGTACTCGAAGCGAGTCCACATACTAACATATATACAACTTTCAAAAAATTGATAAATGTGGTGATTGAAGGTTGATATTTGTATATATATAATGTTGACGTTGACTTTCCGTATTAGAACTTATATTTATATAACTCTATATAGACGTCAAACTCTCAGGTCAGCCTCTACTACAGCCGCAGGAAGGGTTGTAGAACCGACCAATCTTTGCTAGAAGTCTAAATTTATTAAACAGGCATTTGCGGTGACAGTCCCAAAAGTGTGGCACTCTTTGCCTTCCGTCATAGGGAACAATGAATGCATCAGAGACATTATTTAAGATGAAACTAAAAACGCACTTTCAGTGAAAATAACTGTTTTTCATTTTATAAACAAAGATAATGTAATTATAAACAGTTGATGTGTAAAGCACCCTTGAGGTGTCAGTATTTACGAAATCAGTGCTATACCAATTATCCAATATTATTATATTTATCATGATTCATTATCATACCCTTTCTCTCAGGGTCAGTCAAGGATTCGACATCGTCTTCTGCTTCAAGGCTGCCTCTTTTCAGTTCGAATTAGAGGCAGATTCAGAACCAACCCTACTTGAGACATCTGGTCTCATTTAGCCTATGCCTCTGCAATCGGGACTTCGTTTAAGGAATTTCCTATTTTCTTATTCCTTATTCGGTGAAAAGAGTTTTACTCACCACTGCTTTGGAGATATTCATGAAACCATTTTATTTTATATTTTGGATGTTTACAGCGTATAATTATAATTATTAATATTTTTAAATAACTAACTTAAAAGAGTAAACCACATTAGTTTAGTTTGATGTTGACTGATTTTTGTACCACCGTATCTTTGTCAGGGTTGATTACTTTTAGCGTACGTTTTGTTAGTATTTTATTACTTTTTTTAAATGAATAATTTTATTTTAAAGTCAAATACATAGGATTTATTACTTTACACAAACAAAATTCTTCTTTTTTCGTTAAGGCAATCCACAACTCTCTTAAATTATCTCACATTAAATTTTATCACTGATTGTTCGACTGTAAGAGAAAAAAACACTGGTAGGTAATTATTACAAACGAAAAGAGCTAAGCCGTACATTTTATTGTGAGTAAGGAAACGAAATTCACACTTTTGCGTCGAAAACATAATACAGCCTTATAAAATAATAATTATAATAATCACCGAAAAAAGTCGTTTGAAATATTTAGTCCCTCAAACAAGGACATGTTGAGCGCTCCTCTCCGTCAGCCCGGAGGTACTTCATATTTTATTTGTTTGAATTATTATAGTCTCGCCTTGGCCTAAAAAAGCGGCATTTAATTGAGCGGAAGCCAACCGCCCGAGAGATATCTCCGCGTTTACTAAACATTTCTTTGAATACACGTCGAGTTTGCTTCCGTTTTTGGTGTAATTTGTCTTTCGCGGAAACTACCGAGCGCTTCAAGGCTACCCATCAACTTAATAGTCCCAAAGGAAAGGAATTGAATATAGTGTGAATGTCCATGCAGACTATATCCTGCCATCGAGCATGCAGTATGTCATCTGTGAGCCCTTGAGAGTAATATCCATTTCTCTAATATATGATATATGCACACTTCCTTATGTATATATCTAAAAATTCATCGCAATAGTCTGTCACCGACACTATACTCGATAATATCAATCGTAGTGTTGGTGATGTTCGTTACACTGTCGCAGACTCCATCAGACGCTATCATTTGATTATGTTTAAAGATCTATGATTATGATACGTAGTTAGCTTTCATAGTTTCTGTGTACATATGATGTCTTAGTGGCACCATCTCGTGCCGCACTTCATGCTTATTGTGCGACAACCGTCAAATGTAATTTTATTAACCGTCGATGTTCGATTCGTCAGTTAGGTGTATTAGAATCTCCATAACAGTTAAAACGGAATAAATATCGGATATTTAATGATTCCTGTTTGTCTAACTTTATAAAATGAATAGATTCTAGGTAATGTTTGTCTCGCTATCAAAATCAAATCGAACATTGCGCACGCGGGATTCAGTTTTTATATCTTTCTACCAATCTCAACAAGTTTATTAATCTTAACTCGCGTTCATGGTATGTTGAAATTTATCTCAATTAAATCTCTTAGATTTATGTCATCGTGCCTCATCCCGTGGACACGGGCCATAATAGGTTGTTAGTTAATTTTCCAGTCTATACATGATATGTTTAAATAAAGGGGAAAAAAGAAATAGCTGTACGAGTAAATAACATAAAAATGATTCTGTCTAACCTTTTGTATACGCACTTATCTAAGACCTGTATCCTAGGTAAGTACTCCAAAGTCTTAACACGATCGCTTGAATATCCATACACTAATAAATATATTGAAATAAATGCTCCGTTTAATGATATCCCATCATTCAGAAACTTGTTCTAGTGGCCTTTTCAATAACTCGTTTATCCACTTGAGCAAATTGAACCAAACTATATGTACATATACAGAAGAGTGTTTGTTGATTTATTTGTTTGTTTGTTATACAAATCTACAGTTTTATTCCGAGCTAGATGAAAATTTCCACACTTGACGATCAAAATAAGTGGAAAATTACTGTCTAGATGGGATTTCAAAAAACCCCCCCCATACCTCTTTTCCACCCCTTAAAGCAGAACTTTGGTACTTGATGAAATTTTGCAAATTTTGACGTTCAAAATAATATCCGCAATCCCCCAAATGAAGCCAATTCACTCTGCGTAGAGTCCGGGCTACGTCGGGTACTTCAGCTAATTTCACATCTATCCATGAATGTGGATGACTAGATTGGTGTGTAAGAATATTCTAGAATTGCATTTTCTATAGCGTTATGAATATGAACACAGTAAACCACCCTTAAGGCTTAACCACATTTTTAACTCGTTTTTCCTGCTTCGATAAGAACATTAGTAGGATGACCCCCCGATAGTGGCGTCACTGACACGGTGTGACCACACAACGTGGACGTGTGGTACAGTTTAGTAAGTTTGTATTCGAGGCTAAGTCCCGTGTCCACGATGATTTATCAATGAGACTTTGTTTTCTGAGAGTCGGTAAAGGTACGCGTGTACTGAACGAGTCATTCTAATCAACGACCAAAACACATGGAGTGATAATTTATAGATCGCTTCGCGTTAAATTCTATACTGTACAGTACAGTACACTCGAATATCCGAGAGAAATGCTATCCGTGGCTACAGGCCATCTTTCAAATAGCTGAAAAATGGTCAACTTTCACAATTAAAATGCGTTGATCGCCCCGGCGGAAGATATATTTACTACTGTTGCCAAAAGTGAACAGATTTTTTTTACTATTTTTAATAATGTTGGGATAATGTAACTGCCTGATGGCGAGTTGCAAGAACTTTGAACAATTGAAATTTATTTATATATTTAAACATGTACTATTATCGACAGCGTCATAAAAACATTGTTCATACATATTAAAAACATTGTGTAAATAATCCATTACATAACAGTTCTTTTACATAAAAACTAAAAGCTCATTGTGTGACTATTGTGGCATGTGTTATTAATAGAGAATAACACATCATGTCACAATAATAACAGTAAAATTTGACAGTCAAGATATTAAAATATATAGAAATAGTAAAAATATTTATAAAAAGTAAAGAAGAAATGAATAGCGAAAATAAAACATAATTCTTTTTTATGTAGAAATTCAACTAAATTTTTCAAAAATTAAAGAGTAAATAATGTGGCTATAATTAAGGCAAGTAATGGGTAGGCTCGGAGGATGGACAATCGCTGGATGGATGCAGTCACCCAGTGATATCGGGAAATCAAGAATCTAAATCTCACTGAATTTATGAAATCATCATATCATACGTAAAAAATGAACACGGAAAGTAGGAAACACTTGGGAGGTTTTCATCTTGCGGTGGATGGAAAACGATTAATTTATATACTACCAGAAAATAATGTTGACTGATAGCCCGCTTACAGGCCCAAAGAATTATGCGCCCTAGGCAGTTACCCATTCTGCTTAGGTCATCATCTGCTCCTGGAAAAAGGCGAAATCTGTCTACTGTTATTTAAAACTGGTTTTACAGATAAGGTCACAGGGGCATACATATATCTGCGATAAATTGAATATAAATTAATTATATAAACTCATCCGAGAGAGCGATAATAAAATAATAAAGACAGTTAAGGGTTAACTATCCCTAACACATAAGAGCGCGGTTTATAATTCATTGATAGCACGGCCAGGATAATTCACAATGCTTCAATATTATCTACAATGAATGTATATTACTTTGTGAAATGGTTTTCATCGATAAGGGAGGTATAATGGTCACCTTTCTAGCGGAGTTGCAGGTCAGATCTAGTCCGCCCTTCATCCCCCAGCCCCCATCCCCCGCCCGCCATCTCCCTGAAGTAATGGAGCGCGGAGCAGTTTGGACGAGAGGACAGCTATACTTAGCAGACAGCTATACTTCCCTAAGCCGGGGGAAAGACTGCGTATAAGGCACAATTTACAAGTATCTTAGGATTTTTACACGATAAAATAAAAGTAAACAACGTAGTTACTCTTTTATTGTTAATTTTTTCTGTAAGGTCGGCGCTCGTTCGGAATTCTTCCCTCGAATACTCACTATGCGGAACGTAATGGTTTTCAATTTAACAAAACGGAAATGAACTTTTTAAATCACCGGTTTATTGTCGGCAATGAGGGACGTCACGAATCGTACAATACCGAATGTTCGTACTGCTCGTGGAATGGCTGAAGTCAACGCAGAATTCTAAAATAATGATTTCAAACACAATGTTTTCTGAAAAAGGGCGCGGGTTTTGCGTGCGTAACATGTGAGACGCGGGTAAAGTATAAAAAATTACCGTTGCATGTATATATTTGCCAGGTCATCGTGGTGTGTCGCTAATGGTAGTCAGCTAAAAATGTTAAGCTATAATGATTAGCGTCGTAAAATGGCGCCCAAGTTAAAACATGAGTATTAACACAGTTTCATAAATCGCGTCTACGAATTGGAGCCTCGGTACCGGTACCGATACAACAGTACTAGAGAAACTTAAGAAAGAAAAGAAAGATGAAGCTGTGGAAGTGAAAATTCATTAAGAAGATTGCGAACTATCGAATAAGAAACGCTTTTATCGACTCCAAAATGCAGACAAAATATAACAGTAGGTACGGCGCACTCAAAACTTCCGCTATGTAGGACGTCTCGGTACGCGCTTTCATAAGTATAAGTTCAAAATAGCGGATATTTTCTTAAAATGGCCTTGACTTGCGCAATATGGATAAGGTTACTAAATCATACATTTTGGGTAGATTCAATACTTTTTGTGTCCATGAATGAGATTTCTCTCGAAGATTCGACTCGAGGCGACATTAAGAACGGTGCTGAGTTCAGCGCGAAGGGATTTATGAATCATCAGCCCGTATGCTTTGCGCGCAGGTTAGAATGACGCATCCAGTACACACGTACCTTTAGCAACTCTCAGAGGTGAAAACTTCAATTTGAAATGACCGTGGACGCGTGCCATTATACTCGTACATGGGATAAAACATAAATCTCCCTTAGTTCTTATCTGATTTCAATAAAACCTTTTTGAAAAAATTATTTGACTGATATCTCGTTTAACTGTCTGATCCGTCATCTCGTTTCAAAATGGAGGCTGTTTAAAAACTTCAAAAATTGTGACTCCGTTAATATAGGTCATAGAGAAAGAAGTAAAAACGTATCTCATTCTTTTTCTCACGCTTTATTTAATTAATTTTTTTTAAATTTAAAATATTTACATATTTTTTTAATTACATGTTCGTAACTCCGTTAAAAGCGCTTACTTTTCACACACAGTTGAAGCCCATCCGAGTCTTACGGCTAATTGCCGGAAGGGAATTTTTTCCTTTTATTTGATGTACAGATTAGACGAAGAAAGCTGTTCACACATTTTCATTCACTTTGCAATTAAAAATTCATATTTTTTTCCGTGTAAGGTCCGAAGAAAATAAGGAGGAACTAAAAATATCGAATTTTCTTGACTTTTGAAACTTTCCATGGTAATTCAAAAGTAGAACACCAGCTTACGAGTATACTAGGAACCGGATATCTTGAAAGTTTTTTGAACTTGTGTGAATTTTCGTGATTGAAAAATTGTTATATCGAATACTCTCGATTGGCTTCAGACGCTATCCACTCGCCATCCATTATAATCCATTCCCTTTTCAAATGGTCGGGGTTACAATCCCATCTTGAATACGTTTAGGGCTTCGAGGATACCGCCAGGCGGTGTACCGCGGGCGTTCATCAATCATACGATTGCTGGTTTTATCATTTAATAATGTTCAATATTACATTTAAAATAGAATATCGCGATAAAAATAGCTCATCAGAAAATTTCCAAATATTTCTGTATGCACTCACTTTCGCGTTGTGTTTTATTTTCACTTTCACAGGTACCGGGATCTACACCACCTTTAAGAAGACATAAAGATTTAAGAGGTGACGAATATCGATCCCGATACCTCACCCCATGTGGACTGTAGTGTTAAATTGTCATAAAACTTTTTACGCTAGAATTGAATGCATTAATTTTTTTGTTCATACATTATATACTCGTGTATAATTTATTATACGTATATTTTCAACTGACAATTAATTTTATTAAATATAGTTACCCCTGGTAAACTTTATATCAAGTAATTATTCGCATTCGTCGGTAGTGCAATGGTTGAATCCCCGCCCGCCACGCGGGAGACCGGACTTTTGTACTCTGCCAAGGAGATTCAAATTGTATTTATTTATCTGAATTAGTGAATATATTTTTCGAACCAGGAAAACATTTCGTGAAGGAACATCGGAGAATGTGACATGCATATTCATGGCGGGACTTTTTTTCACACTGCAATAAAATCTAATTCTGATTTAAATCCCGGTAGCGGCTAAAATATGTTTTCGATATATTTAATATATCTATATGTATATCTTTTTAATTGATGCATTTAATTATTTTATACTATTTGAAATAACTTAATAATAATTGACCTATTTAAGACATATTAGAAATTACAACGCATATAATATATATTAAACGATTACTGACTCTTTAATCATACCCGTCTTAAGGATATTTTCACACAACATATGATAAGATATTTTTTGTGTATAAAATTAATTTTAATTATTTATTACTCTTATAATTCAATATAAAGAGAATAATAAATAAAATCCAGTTTTTCTTGACGGTAAATACAGTACCTAGAAGACGTACATTAGTCAATTGATTCACAAGATCGTTAAATTGAAAGATGTAATTTGTAATCCTCCTTAAAAAGGTTTTGGGGTGTGGCTCCCTGGGGATGCTGGATTAGGATCCTCTCTAAGTTCTGAGATATTAAATTATAAAGCGACCCTTCGACGGGCATTTTATTCCAAACAGTACAGATAAACTCTTTTCTTCGCTACTTATTTACTTACACGTACATTCTTACAAACTTTTAATTTAAAGACTTGTCAAAACTAGGATTTTGCATTTCTGTTGACTGTTGCGTTGTTTATTATTAGAAGGGATGTATGTGCTTATTTTCAAGAGCGAAGAGAGTTTTTTAAATTATTTTCTAGGATGATATAAGTGCAAAATTGGTACCTACATGTATTGTTTAATTTTTTATTCATAAAATAAATATACATTGTAATAATTATAATATGTAAGTACAATATAGTCCGCTTGCACTACATCTTCTGTTGGCGGAATTAATATTTGAAATTAATAATGAAATATTTTATTATTCAATTCTGAATGGTGGTCGCAATAAAGTTCTGAACGTTTTTGTTAATAAATAGATTTTTTTATATTCATACTTATCTGTAGCGCCAACCGTATTTGATAAAAGTTCAAGATATTATGTTCATTTTTTTCCCTTTATTGTTTCATAGCTCCGACGCTCGGCTACTTTTGATCGCCCCTGTCCATGTATTTGGCAAAAAAAGACCACTGTTCTTATTATTTTAAGCGCAGGCTAGAATCTGTCATTCCATTTGAAAGGCTACGGCTCACTGAATATAATATTGAAGGAAACTGACGGTGCAGCATCAAAGTACCACTGTGTGACGTCAGCCACCTGCTGCAGTGCGATACCTGCAGCACGCCCCGTGCTGAGCCGCCTGTTTTCTGCAGTTCCCGAGCCGACCAGCAACATTTCCTCTGTATTAGCATTCCACCACCTAAATATTACCCGCGTAATTATATTCAATAAACTCAGTGCTTTTCGTAAGCACCTTTAATTTCACTGCGCTCACGCCACTCACGAATAGCTCTCTTTACACCTTATCGATTGAAGCAACACCGACACAGGTGATAAGCCGACTTGGGAACGGATTATCATTCACTTACTCAATCCTCCTGTTCCGATCTATTCGAGCACATGTATTGTGCGACAACCTATGAAGGACTGTAACATTGATATATATATATATATTTCCTTTTGGAGTACATTTTTTACAATCCAAATTATAATAAAAAATAATAATTTCTCAAATTTAAGAATACCCTTAATTCTTTGAGTCATTATTACAGAGGCGAGTCTTGTAAATGTTGTCTGGAAGGTGGCGGTGAGAAGAGTGAGGTCTAAGTATTGGCACCAGATGTCAGTACTGGATACATTATTACTGCTGTTAGAAACATTGTTTTACACCAGAATAAGCAAGGTTTGTTCAGGATCTTCAGCGGTGATGATGACAGTGAAGGCGATAGACCTCCACAAAATTTATTGTTGTTGAAAAAATAGAAACTGTAGAAAAAAACAAATGAAACACATTGACAAATGAGGAGAACGAGTAAGACATTAAACTACCGCACTAGTACAAGGGATCCAAGGTCAAAGACGCGACGCGCGATAATCTTCTCCGTTCGAAAGCGTAGTGTAAACTCGGCTGTATGGTAAGCACGTTTTATGCCTCTCTCATTCTCACCAAACTGGAAGAATAATTCCTTGCTGGAAATCTTTCGGAAACATAGGAATACTTTGCGACAATTTTGACATCCACAGTGCCTTTATCCTTTAATTTCGTCTGCCTAATTCGTAAGCTCGAAAATGAAAGAAAAGTCCAAAATACATTTCCGGTCTTTGAAGTGGCTTAAAAATAAACCAATCAAATTAATTTTAGAAAATTGTGTAAGACGCCCCGAGACAAAAACGATCGGAAATAATAAAAGAACTTCAATCGGATTATAATTTTAACTTTAATATTCATTCTAATTAATTAATTTTTATTCCTTGTAGAACTCGACAGGGGATGGGTGTTCATTCAGTACTTGATTAGAATTTAAATAAATTTTGTCAGTAATTAACAAAAAATATATTATATAAATATATATAATTTTCTGATACAAATTAAATGCATCAATTAGAAATACGAATAAACTCAATTTATAGAATAAATATATTAGCTGCCACCGGGATTTGAACCAGGATCTCTTCCTATCCGGGGAAGTGCGATATATCTTTCTAATTAATGCATTTAATTTGTATTAAACCACAGAACTACGTTCTGAAAAAAGTGATAACTTCACAAATAATAATGTAATAATCTTTAAAATATAATTTCTCTCAAACTCAAGGCGATGAATCAGTTAACATAATGAAGTTATCTTCCTCTTCTTCTCGTGCCTGGTCCGTTCAACGGACGTTGCCTGTCATCATTTTGTTCACTGCGGCCCGGTGCAGCTCTAACAGTAGATTGGCCAAATTTAGGCTCTTCAGCCATGACGGTTTCCTTTTTCTAGGGCCATGTTATCAGTATAACGATTATATCAAATGTTTTGTCATCTAAAATTATGAATTGAAAGCAAATAAGACCGTGTTTGAGATCAATTCTATCGAAACTTTAAAAAGATAACATTATAAATAAATGATTTGTTAAATAGGTATTATGACCCATATACTTTGCATAGCTTACTAGACTACAATAACTCTCTCACTTAAAAGCTCGTATCCACAACGATATCTCAATGAGACTTTGATCTCTGAGAGTCAGTAAAGGTACGTGCACATGTACCGGATGCGTCATTCTATTCAGCGTGTAAAATGTGGTGAACTGTTCTGTATGCGAATTCTGTGAGAAATGTGAGACTATTTTTAACAGTTTTAAACTACCCTCCATATATTGACAACAACCACCAGTTAATATATACCTATATCAATTAATTTTGATAATGATTTTCTTTTCTTTTTTGAAAAGCATTTTTAATAGAAAATTTAGAATTTTATGAAAAAACTTTAAAGAGTTAAGAATGAATTTTATACGGCTCAAAAAACATAGTGGACGCTCCAAAATCGCTCGGAACCGAATATATGACCTCAGTTATTTATAAATAAGGTTGCTTTTTGGGGACATGTTAAGAAATATTTCACTTAAGACGTCAAAAATATTGAATGAAATGAAATATTGGATTATTAAAGCCGCGAGAGTACTTAACGTCCTCCCGCACGACGAGCAACTTGGAAGCTTCTAGCGATTAACGCTGTACGCCATAGGCCAATGTGGGACGGCTGAAGTTACTTGAAAACTTTGTATGGAAATGTGCGCAGATTCGCGGGCTTACAAATATTAAGAGAACAACTATATGGAACTAATGATGTCACAGTCATTCACCATACACAGTTTATATGCTGAGCCTTTAGTGCAAAATGTCCAAGTTGTCGGGGGGTTTGAGCTTTGCATATAGCTTGAGCTCTACATATTTAATACATCGTTAGCCCTTAGTTTATTTAAAAATATAGAATATGAATTTACCAAGAAAATATTGTATTTATAAAAAATAATAAATGAATAGTTGTCATGCAAACCATGATTGTTTAATTTAGATCAAAATCGTGGATTCTGACCGGAACATCCACTTACAGTCCACACTTCACAGCTAAAGTAACTACCTAAAATCGTGGATTCTGACCGGGTCATCCACTTACAGTCCACGCTTCACAGCTAAAGTACCTACCTAAAATCGTGGATTCTAACCGGGACATCCACTTACAGTCCACGCTTCACAGCTAAAGTACTTATCTAAAATCGTGGATTTTGACCGAGACATCCACTTACAGTCCACGCTTCACAGCTAAAGTACCTAAAATCACTTGTGAGTTTTCGAATAAGAATTCCCTTTTCTGTAATACCCTTTCTCAGAATTGAGGGTTGAAGCGCCCACCATCCTTGGAATAATTTTCTCATTTTTCCCGCTGTAATCCTTCCCGCCAAATTCCACGCCTGCCATCTGTCGACGCCCGCCGAGATCGAGCAAATAGTATTAAAAAATTATGCATTTCATCACGGATAATCTTCAGGACGACACTGTGTGGCACTTATGAAAATAGAAACAGAAGCATACATCCCTTCGACGAGTTTGTTTGGTGTAGCAAGGTTCAAGTTTGGTGACCAGGAGACCATATTTGCCAAATACATAAAACTGGATATAAAGTCGTTCAAGCAACGTATTAATACTGAAAAAAGATGATCGTCTTGCACTAGGGTGAAAAAGTAGAGATGTTCTACATCTGTCGGGAAACAAGTTTAGTGTTGAAGACATTTTCCGGACCAATATATTTCATTTTAAATCTAACATTTATAAAGCATTATAATCCAAATCAATCATACAAATTATCATCGGGTTGATGTTTATTTGTTTTAACACAAATTTAATGAAACAATTAGAAAGATATACAGAAAAAATCTATCTATCGAAAACATATTTGGTTGCTCCCGGGATGGAAAATGGGTTTGTTTGTTTATTTGTTAAGTCGTTATTTATTACTGTGATTATATTTTTAATTAAATTTAAAAAATGAAATTATAATAAATATTATTATTGAGTTCTGATAGTTTGCATAAGCATTATTTAGATGTTACAACTGCTTCAGAAGTTAAGACCATTTTCAAACAGTGCATAAGCCACATACAATCGACTTATTCAAATAATTTTAGTTACTCCTTCCTCTATCCATGGGTAATTAGGTGGTTTCGGTGGAACAGATGTATATTAATATTCTTATTCCCAGAGGCACTACCTTATCATTAAAAATTTCCCGTTAATGCATATAATATCTATGTTTGCTAATGGTTTTATTGTCGTATAATTATTATGTTAAGATTAATTGACAATTTTTCCGTTTATGTAAATGGTTAGGTGAAATATTCTGCAACTGCCTCTATTTATTTTGTCTATCGAGATTACTCCATTGTGATTGGTTATTTTGTCTTGATTTTAGATTTTTTGAACATATTAAGAAGTGAAAAAGCCTGTTAGGGGAATTTTTACTTCACTAACATTATTAAATATGCTTCCATCTAAATAATGCTGCATAGATCTAAATAAATGATAATTAGGTGATGCTAAATCGGGGCTATAAGAAGGGTAATCCATAATTTCCCATCCTGATGCGTTAATTATTTCTCGCATGTTTTTTGCTCACGCGCATTATCATGTTGCGAAAAGATTGCATTTCGATTGACCAAATAAAGCAGGTCTTATTGTTTTCAACAATTGACGCACAGAACTTTTCTGTCGTTATTGTTTGGCCTCGTTTGAGCAATTTAAGATAAATTATCCCACGAATTTCCCGCCAAACCAAGATAATATGACCTTTTTTAAAAGTAAGACCGAGTTTCACGGTTGTATTCGCTACCTGCTTGTTCGATAGCCATTACATTTTGTATCTTTTATGAACATGCAGTACCCACTTCTCATACTCGGTTACCATATGATGCAAAAAAGGTGAATTTGTTTACTGTTCGACCAATTCGTCAGACGTTCGTATGCATGTCGCTTTGTCTTCTTTATGTGGTACATATATCTCGTTTTCAAACAATTCTAATTTTTTTACTCCATTTTTGGACGCTGAATCATACAAATCCATTCTTGTCAGTTAATTATTGAGTTGACATCCCCTGATTGGCTTCAATTTAGAAGCAATTCGATCTTCATTCACAAGATTAGGTGTTCCATTTCGAGGTTAGTCGTCAGTGCTAAAATCTACCCAATTAAATTTCCTAAACCATTTTTGGCATTGACGAACGTTCAACACGTCACCGTAAACTGAACAAATGTGTCTAGTTGCTGTGACTGCCGAAAATTTTATTGAAACTCGTATAACATACAATTGCGTTCAAATGGTTTATAAGGAAAAAATATCTCCATTGTAATTGCACTTTTTTTCTAAAGTTTTATATGTGAAATATATTCGAAGAGAACGAAAAAATACCAAAAAGATACCACAACAAAAAATAACCATTCTGACGATGAAGACTGAAATCGTTCATATGGCGTACACATTATTCTGATAAAATACGTTCACATTTGGTTTTCACGTGACTGGATGAGTGTGCCCTGCGGAGAATCGTCGACGGCTATCAGGTAAAGCCTGTCCACGGACACGATGCGCGATGCTTCAAGATCACTTGTGTAGTTCATCGAGTATGTGCAGGAAGTGCACACTTCACTTTATTGTGTTCTTCATCCACTCCAATTATCTGACGGTACTGGGTAGTGAGCGCACGAGAGCGAGCTCGACTCCTGAAGAGACGCGATCCGGTTCCGCCCCTGGCCCGCCGAGTGCCGTTTCATAAACTTTGTAGCGTCCCTTATTCCGCTCGAATTCATCGCGATAAAATGTTGCGAGGCAATTTAATTTCCAAGTTTCACGACCCTTCCCGCCAGCTCTGAGCTCTGTTTCTAGACTACCGGCCATTGTTTTCGGAAAACAATTTCATACTTTGTTGTTCCAAAGTACCTCCGTTGCTTGGAAATCCATTAGCTTATCGAACCTAGTTTGCTTCAAGGCTGTATATATAAATCATCCACGGTCTACTTCTGTTCCTTGATGTGGGTGTCGACTTTCCATGCCTTATCTTGGAGTTTTGTATGTAGCTCTTTACAGACAATGAGAAGCGTACAAGTTTTATATTGACAAAACCTTAATTGAGAAATTAAATTGATATCGATATACTATTTTAAATATTTCTCAAAATGTGATTAAATGGTTCCAATCAATATCGGTGGAAGGTTGCACAGCCAGGCGCTAGAAATATCAGGTGCACATTCGCTTTCAAATAGTACACATAGATACAGCAATTATTTTGTGCAAACTGGATTGTTTGTTCAGACGCATAATGTACTTATATAATCCGTTGTAATTGTCAGGAATCTTCGAAAATCGTCAATATGCCATGCATATTTTAAAATGATTGAAATTTCATTAATTTATTAATGAAATATTATATTATTAAGCAGAACACATTCTTATTGTGAAGTTGTAATTATTCAAAGCATAGGAACAGAATATAAGTTGTATCAATGTGTCCAAAATTTAATAAAAATGAATTGATAATTCTGGCGTCTACAGTCGGTTTACTCAAAGGTATTTGAGATTCCGTAAAAACAATGTAGATGGCTTTCAAATAATGGAACGACAGATGTATTAATTTGAAAAAGTGTAACATATAGGTTCGAAAATTGGTCATGAAAAATACTGGTGCTGTAACACAATTGGTAGTGTACTTCCCCGGATTGCAAATAGAGATCCAGGTTCAAATACCGGTAGCGCAAAAACAATATTTTTCGACAAAATTGATTTAATATGTATGTATTTATAATTAATACATTAAATTAGTATTTGAAATAGTACATATTAGAAATTACAAAAAAACTAAGTAGTCATAATAAAATTACAGCACCCTTATTTTTTTTATATAAAAACTAATATATGTAGCTACGTTTAAAGGAATTGTATAGTTATAAAATTAGACAATGCGGTGACAAATGAATACTGGCACAGTGACAAGAATGACAGGGTGACATTCGAGCCTGTCACCATTTCATTCGTAATAAAAAGCTTACAAAATAATTGTCTTCTGCAGACTTTTACATTTCAGGTATTTTGTAAAAATATTTAACATCCTGCTGAATGGAAGTTTGAAATGAACATGTCAGTCAAATTAACCAAGTTTTGTTCATGAGGAAGACTGACGTATTCAATGAGATTAGCCGTGGGCGACTAATGGGATTGGGTAATCGTTACTCCGTGTAACCGAAAGACTTGGATAAAATACAGGTGACACTGACGCACGCGTATCTGAATACTGATTATTCTTAAAAATAAATGGGCTACCCAAAATTGAAGTATTTTAAGTTTATGCGGAACGAAGCCTCATAAAAATAATTAGAACTCTAGCATCGAGTGCGCAGTGCCGAGAATGCTGTAGTAAGATTGCAGTGCCCTAATTCTCACGTGACGCATCGTCTAAACACGCAAGGTGTGTTTGGCACTACTTTTCCGATTCAAATTCCACTTGATCATTCTTCGAATCTCACGAGAGCAATCAGAGCAATCAACCAAGTATTTAAATGCTCACTTTTTACTATATACTAAATATACGACAAAGACGTTTAAAATAAAAATACTACCGTTATCTTCACAGTATAAACAAAAATATGGCAATCTTGGAAAGAATGATCGAAAGAATTTAAGGAATTTTAATTACAAAAAATGCAAATGATTAACAAATAATATCATTACGTGTATTTAATTTTATTTTCAGAAAATGAAAATATCATTAGCATTTTTACGAAAGACTTTTTAAGCACCTTTAAAAATAAATTAATGTCATGTCTTTATCAACCATCACAGCAAATGTGTTTAGTAATACCTTCCCGGTGAACTGCCACATTATTTGAAAGATATTGTTTTAAAACAATAATACTCCTATATAGTTTTTCAGAGGACCCCGAATCACTGAAAAGGCGAAGTAAGCCCAGAAGTAACAGAGAAAGCGAATGGAAAAAAAGGTTCAGAAACACTGTTTTATCTCCAGAAATACTGGCAGTTCCTATTTCATGATTTCGCGTAGGGTCGGTTCAAGCCGGGAGCTCTGAGTCCATGTTTGTTATTATTGCTATACCTATTGCTGTTCATAGTTCACATTGTGTTGCAATTTTATGATTTTATGGGTCCGTTGTATCAAAACAACGGGCAGGCCCCGGCACCATAAGTCCTCCTATGTTCATTAAAACCGGAATATTTTTTATCTTGTCATCGATTTCATCCCTTCCTTTGTGTGCTCTCCCTCGTGGCTGTCAAACATTGAATAGTACTAAGCGTGCCTTCTCTAGCAGCTGTATAGAGGTATTTTTGCCTCTTTCTTATTGTTTTCCGCCATATATTAATATTCCTTAGGCATTTTTGCACACTTCCTTGAATGTTGTCCAAGTTGTTAATTCAATTTTATTAGAAGCGAGTTCAAAATTTTGTTTTTTTCCGCTTTCTCTAATTATTTAAGGCTTATAAATTTCCTTCATCAGATATAAAGAATCAGCACCCACCTTCTTCGCAAATTCTCTTTGACGAAATTCTTCATTAAGCCAAGTTTTTTTGGATAAAATTGGAAAAAAACCAATTAATTGCCATAGATAAGAATTTAGAGATAAAAAATTCTTCTTTAATTACTTTTTAATATATAAGAAAATATGTTTTAACATTGCTTAGTTCATCAATATTTAGTGTAGTTCATTTTCATATCACTATATTATCTGACGATACCAAATGATTTGAACTAAACTTAAACCAATTACGTCACTCGCAACTAGTGCCTGACCTTGAACTGGATTAATTGCTCCTACCTCACCTTCGCTCCGCCTCGCTACTTCAACCTCAGTCACGCACGAGGTGCGAATCGGTGGGTAGTGGGGGCTGGAAGATGAAACGCTGCATCGCTTGTGACTTCGATTCTAACTGTTCACTTTATAAAATATTAAAATTTATTTATTCATCTAATTTCAAATTGTGAAAATAATAAATCAAATTTCACTGTAAAATAAAAATATGTTACTTCATTCTAGTCTACTCTATAAAACTTTAAAGTTAACAAAAAGCCCGGCCTGCAAAATATAAAGAAAGAAAAAATGTACACTTTATGTATTTTCTAAATTCAACCCCTAGTCAGTATTGCATCCTCAAATTGAAGTAGATATTAATTCCAATACTATTTAACTTTATCTCAGCTAAGGCTATATTAATATAATATATAATAGAAATGACCCCTTATGTTATTATATATAAGTCCTCTAAAGTGACCTTTAACGTAAACATAACATAACCTTTTATTTATTTATTTGACATTCAAAATTATGTGATTTTTTAATGTAAAAACAAAACATGAAACATGAGTAAAAAAATACAAAATTTTATTAGAAGATTAAATATTATTTTGATAAAAAAGACTAATTTTGATTAAAAAACGTAAAAGGTGCGATATTTTGCTATCAACGTGAGTTAAATTAACTTTAGTATTTTCATACTTTGAATTTAATTAAGTCACTTGGTGTAATTAAATTCACTTCATCTCAATTAAATCGTTGCAATTTTTAAGTTCTAGCGTAATTATATCAAGTAATGAAAAAACTATATTCAGAATGAAAATAGTTTAAAGATATTTGAACAGTTAAGAAAGACTATAGAAAGAGACCGAAGGAACAAAAAATGTGTAGGTACGTCATTTTCTTTCTTAATTTGCTTGAGATTGTTTTAAAATGGCATTCGGGGTGGTTAACGAAATGTTTTTCTCATTCTGAACCATTTTTTGACACAACCCTTGTAAAAGCAGCACTCTGCGCACACGAGTAGCCCTCTAAAGGGCGAGCCATATTTGCTCTGGACTCCATATGTCTCGGAGAGTAAAGGTCAGGCTTGTTATCCGGGTCGAATCGGGCTTGCTGCTGTGTAACACCCGAAGAAATCCCTGTGGGCCGTTGAAACTGGTTTGTGATATAAACTTAAATTTTTTTTTCTCGATAAGTTTTAAATATATATGTATATATTTCCATACTCCTAGAGATTTTTTACAATTGTAACTGAACCCATCGTAAAACATACAATTAATGTACATTTATTTTTGGGAACATCACGAAGGTGGCTCAAAGTCGGTCTTAAATTAGATTGTTTACATGATCGTGATTTGTTTACGGTGGTTTACTTCAGTTTCAGTGCCCATATCCATTATTAATAATTAAGAATATGTGAGATATAAATCTCGACTGTAGAAGAGTAGGATAGAAAGGTATACTTCTGATTACTGACAGAGGTCAGTCATAGACAGTGGTGTAGTCAATAGACTATACCACGCCGATTGCTCCTTCTAATCTCCATAAATATATATAAACACGGACAACCGTTGTATTTGTCCCTTAGATTTTTAATTTTAAATGCTTCTATTTTCTAAAAAAACAATATATCCTTAAGTATCTAATCGCGAACATAGTTTCTTGCGAGTTTTACGTCCGTACAGATACAGCCGTATTGGGAGACAATTGGTTCTTGCGGTAATGAAAGAATTCAGCTAACGATCGTTGATCGATGTAATCAGCCTTCTCGCACGAACGCTATGTTGTCAAGCAGTTTCATTGTTTCGAGTCTATTATTACTGACGACGGTAGCTGTGATAGAAAACGTGCCACGAATCCTATATCATGACCATATATGGAAAGGACTGTGGTATTTATTTATTTATTCTTAATATAGTGCATACATAAGTATATTTATATATGCTCTAATACAAATAAGATCAAAATCGTTCCTTTTTACTAAAACTTATCTTTCATATATTTGTTTAGTTTCATTTTGAATATATATAGTTTCTCCTCGAAGACGACATGATGATATGACGAAGATGACGAAAACGATATGAATGGAATAAGTATGGAAGAAATAAAGTGTGCGATAAAGCATATGTCGAATGGTAAGACTGTGGGGTAGGATCACGTTGCTGCAGAGTATATCAAAGCTGGTGGCCCATTAGCTTCAGTGTTTAGAGGAGAGCCACACTCCGTTAGATTGGAGGAGAGCAGTTATTATGCCTCTCTACAAAGATAAAGGGTCGCGTATGGAATGCAGTAGCTATAGGGCAATTAGTCTACAAAGCTCGGTGGGAAAACTATGGCAGAATTTTAATAGAAAGAGCAAGAATGATGGCGAAAGAAAAAGTATGGGACGTGCAAGGGGCCTTGTGGGCGGAAGAGGTGTTCTCTACGAGCGATGACGAAAAATTTTTAGCGAAAAACCATAAACTTTTTTGTGTCTTTATAGATCTGCAAAAGGTATAGATATAGCGTATAATAGAGTTATAAGAGAAAGGCTATAGAAGGTACTCTCTGATTATAGGGTGAATAGCATACTTATAGATAAAATCGCATCCTTATACGAAGGAAGTTCTGCCAAAAACAAAATGCTGCTGCAGTAATTGATGTGAGGAATAATAACAGAGTTATATACTAATTTAGAAGACTCAGAAATTTTTTTAGTCACGTGTCTTGTATTTATTTTGCTATAAATTCAATTAAGACTCTATCATGACTCCCAAATATTTTATTTCAGTCACTTCCTTCACACTTTCGCCATCTATGAAAACTGCAGGTGTGATTGGTATTCTTTTATTTCCAGTGTTCGCGAATTTAGTTTTAGTTTATTTTTCTTCAGCCATATTGCTATATTATTTAAGTCATAGTTTAATTCCTTCAGTGTAGTTGCCTGATTGTCTCTGGCGATATGATATGTATGTGAGTGCATAGTCTGCAAATAATCTTATTTTGCAATGTTTTAGCATTTTTACGATGTCGTTTATATAAATAATGAAAAGGTTAGGTCCGAGAACTGACCCTGGTATGTCTAAAAGTGCTTTAGTCAGAAATGAGCAATCTCTGGTGATACAAGTATATCTGTATAATATGGTAACATGGAATGTAACTGTAAAGGCATGCAAAGAACTGTGAAGAAGTGACAGCTCTTGTCTGGATTGCAGACAAAAATGTAAGAGTACAATTAAGAAGGTTGGAGTTCACGAGGAAAATATTACGTGTATATACAAATTTCTCGCGCTCGTTTAAAGTAACCGATCCACCCCTAATTTTTGTTTATGCAAAAACTTTGTTAACGTGTCTTTGTGGGTTTTTCGAATGATTACTTTAGTCGCGGTAGCTGTACCTTTTGTCAAACTTACCAGCGCGATATTAGATTTTAGCATTATAAAAGCATTAACTTAATAAATGATTCAAACATATAGTCAGATAGAGATATAGGTATTTAAGATGAGCGCAGATGACACAAAAATTCGAAGGTATCCAAGAGGAGCCCTCCAGCATAAACTAAACAAACTTTGAAGAAAGGTAATATCAGAAACTGAAAGCCCCGGTGAACGTCTTTTAATTAAGACTTTCATCATCAGTATTGTACGCTTTAGTTACCAAAATTATTTGTGTACCAACATCCTACTTTAAATGATTTAAAACGAGTTGCGAGTCACGAGAATGTTGCACTGCATACTGAGCATATACAATAAGCGTACTAAAAGGATACGCTAGTACCAGTAGGCGCTCTTTTGTATTAGTAATCATAAGTTTTGCATTTTTTTAAAGACGGTCCGATAGGAATATGTTATATGCCGATAAATATAGTAAAAAAAAAACATTAAAAATTGAGAAGTTGGAAAAAATTAATAAAGTAATAGAACGGAAATATGTGTGCAGCGAATAACATAAATAATGAATTAATAATACATTTTTATTAAACGCGTACAAAAATAGATGATATTTAAATATCAGTCGACTGTGAAAAATGTTAAAAATAATATTCACGCTGAAGGACCAGAACCTTGGAAACTGAAGAACGTTTATAATAAAGGTCTTGGTATTTAGTTGAATTAAAAAAAATGTCAAGACAGGATTCTATTGCAATATATTACTTCCTATATGGCTTGTAGAAATACATGTGGTATAAGTGTAAAACCGTGTACAGGATGAATACTATGTTCCAGGCCGATGTTATTTTTGAATAACTAAAAAATTAAAAAGAAAATTTTTATTCATCAATTATTTAATTTATTACAATTATCTCTGGCAGCGGCACAAATGCGTATTCTTTTAACCATATTTTTCATAACATTCTCCTTCACTTCGCGTGATATTTCAGCGATTTCATTTCGAATCATCTGTAGCATTGTAATTGTTGTTGACTTATTAGCATAGACCTTCCCTTTCAAGTACCCCCACAGTAAATAGAGGGACCAGTCGACTTTAAAGTCATTTAAAGCCATTAAAGTCATTTTCCAGTATGGCTTGTCAATTGAATTTCATACGTGTAGCAATGCAAATCTTTCTTGAGTATTTTTAACAAAGTTCCTTGAGATATTCCCAATTCTTGTGCACGGCGTCAAGAAGAAGTGCGAACTCTATCTTCACTCCTTTCACGAACACTCCTCACTGCATCAATATTTTCTGGCTGTCGTCCCGTCTTTGGTTTGTCTGCCAGTGTGCATAGTTTCAAAAATATTCACTGTACGTTAAATGGTTGACTTACCTGGCACGTGATGAATACCGCGCAACTTTCACAATTGGACGATTATAGAGATAATTTTTTTTATGACTTTAAGACGTTTTTGAAGCGTAAAATACTTCATAATAAATTGTAATCAACTACTCTTTTCAACTAACAAATACAAATAGACAAGATTTTGTCAAACCAAAACGGCAGCCAAACAAAATCGGCCTGGAACATAATATTCACCCTGCATTTATACTAAAGGTCATTCGAAAGGTGACTTGCGTGGGCGACCGCAGAAATGCGTTAAAATTTATGAACTTTTATGTCTTTGAACATAATTTAGTTCGAGATATTAGTGTATAGGTGCTCAAAGTACCTTAACACTTGAATAACCTCAAATGGTCTTGTAACGAGATTGTCCAAAGGGGTCAAAAGGGATCTTATTTTTCCTGTCCATTATCTCAAATTAGAAAAGAATTTAAAAAAAGCTTGTCCCGGTCTTATTTAGTTTAGCTGATAACAGTATTTTAGTGAATCTTTCATTTCACTAGCTTCTTACTGTTTTATAGTTCCATTTGGTATTCACTATCATATTAATAAACTCGTTTCTATACCCTGAACTTATAAATACTTCATTTACTTACTTTCATTTATAGTACCTACATATACACGGTCATATAAGTATGAGTACGCGAGTCCTGTGTTTATTTGAAAATTTTTCAAAGATTTTTTTTTTATAATCCTGCCTACAATGGCTTCCTTATGTATCAACAACTAAACATCGATAAATAAGATATTATGTTTCACACTAGTTATATACATACAATCCGACTTTTTAAAATGATAATATGCGAAATTCGAAAATATTGATTTGATAAATATTACTAGGTTACTAGGTTAAGACTGCTTCTGGTTATTTAGGGTTGACTTTGCGACTATTTAATATTTATATCTATCATCCAAGGGTAAGATTTAACGAATTATCTTTAGGTACTGTCTGATTTTACAATTTCAAAGATCACTTCAAGATGCCATTTACAAAAATCATCAACAAAATTTAATTAGAGCTATAAATATTTTTCATACTTCGTTTATGATTTTAGGATTTAGATTTCAGTTTTATATTACTTTTAATAACTAAAATACATGTAATAAAATAATGTCATTAAGGAGACACATTCTTATTGTAAAGTTGTAATTATTCAGAACATAGGTATGTGATATTTTAAATACAAAATAAATGTTTTAATTAGAAAGATATGCATATGAAATCAATTTTATCGAAAAATATTGTTGTGCTACCGGGATTCAAACATGGATCTCTTCCAATCTGGAGAACGTACATTATCCGATAATGCTATACCAACTCAGTGGATTGGCGATAATTTTTCGAACCTATATGTTACACTTTTCAAATGAACACATCCATCGTTCCATTCACATATAGGTTCGAAAATTTGTCGTCAATCCAGTGTGTTGGTATAGCATACATGGATAATGCACTTTCCTCAGATTGGAAGATATCCAGGTTCAAATCCCGGTAGCAAAAACAATATTTTTCGATAAAATTGATTTCACGTGTATATCTTTCTAATTAATACATTTAATTTGTATTTAATAAAATAATGTATGATAATATTATCATTAAAAGCATTCACCGTCGATATTTCTGGACCACGTGACTACATTTTTTGAAGGGGTTTTGGCTGCTAATTTCACAATTTTGAAGCATTAATGTTACGTACTAGTCTTCTAAGTACGTCTTCAGTGTACACCTCGTATTGTGAAGGTCAAAGAAATAGACTTGGTAACAATTATACATTTATTATAATACGATACAATTTAGTACAAGGTATATCACTAGTATAGGACGATTAAGCCGATGAACACGCAGAGAAAGAGGCCGCGCCCTGCCGCGCGCCGCCCTTTATAGCCTCGCACGCACGCACGCCGGCGGTGCGGCACTCACACACAATCATACAATCCCAAGGACATCACAATTAAAACAAATTAAGCAAGTGCGTATATTTATAAAACAACTTTATTAAGGGAGGTTGAAGATATGATAGGAGAGTGACTGCTAGAAATAAGGTGAATGGTACTCTGTTATACTCGTATATCAGAAATTTGAATTAATGTGTCTAAATTACCAGTTTATATATCTATAAATTTTAGTTTTTAATTTTAATTTTAATTAATTTAATTTAATAAATATTTTAATTTAGATACATTTTAATGAAATGAACTTTATTTAGGAGAACGCATTCTTATTGTGAAGTTGTTATTCAGAACATAGGTCGGTGATATTATAAATATGAATTAAATATATTAATTATAAAGATATACATATAAAATCAATTTTATCGAAAAATATTGTTGTTGCGCCATTGGGATTCGAACCTGGATCTCTTTCCTAACCGGGGAAGGTGCTTTATCCAACTAAGCTACAGCGACATTATTTTTAGCGACAATTTTCGACCCTATATGTTACCTTTTTGATATTAATACAATTAAGGTAGATGGCTCTGTCAAATGATGGAACGATTAAATGTATTAATATCAAAAAGGTAACATATAGGGTCGAAAATTGTCGCTGTAGCTTAGTTAGATAAAGCACCTTCCCCGGTTAGAAAAAAGATCCAGGTTCGAATCCCGGTAGCGCAACAACAATATTTTTCGATAAAGTTGATTTTATATGTATATCTTTATAATTAATATATTTAATTCATATTTAAAATGAACTTTAGTTATTCAACAAGAGGTAGACATGGTGGGAGAATGTAATGCGAGAAATTTAACAAAAAAATGGTGAATGCGGTGAAAAAAAAAAGAAAAATGTGAAGAGTGTGGAGTGTAATGCCATAGTTTTCAAAAATGGTGCAAAGGAACGTAAATAAACAGGTATTATGTTGTAGAAGGAACGCAAAAACATGAGACATTATTATGTGGATTACGTGTTCCATGAAAATACATACACCTAGATTGTAGGTGTGTTTTAAGCCACAGGAATTTACGATTTACTAGTTTGTAGACGTAGGTAGCCCTCTGTTTACACCAGGATCCTAAAAGTACTGACGCAAAAAGAAATGGCGTGAAATGAAGATGATACAAAAATTCATGTCAGCGAGAAGCCGAATGAGTTACGCTCTAGGTCTCCATAAAATAGACACCCTACATATCGCGCATCCCATAAAATAGTAAATGGAAGTGAAAAATTTCTGATTTACGTTTTGTTTTGGAATAGTGAAGAAAACATGATCTGTATGCCCGTTAAAAACGTATTAACGTTAGTTCACTTCTCCGCTTACGACCCCTATTGTGTCTTTTCAACGGGACTGGTTGTCTACCATTCCCTCGAGTAAACAGTACAGTTGCGTTTTATAAGTAGTCTCACATGTCGAATCCATTCAATAGTGTATCAATTCACTATATAGCAATAAAAAAATATGGTTCTGCGATAAATAACAGTTACGTAGTAAAACTTAAAAAATGTTTTTTCACAATGATTGGTACTTTTCTATAAAATGAGCTGTATATAATTTTCGTATGTCCGCCCGTATCGCATTATAACACAAATCGCTAAAATATCGCGTTGCAAATTATCTGTCATTCGTATCACGCGAAAGTGTGCGGTAATCGCGACAAATCAAGTAAATTATTTCTTATTTATTTATATATTTTAAAAATATTTTATTGAATTTTTGTCAACTTCTTTAAATAAATGAAGACTTTTAATTCATTAGTTATTTCCCGCCATTATTGACAGGTTATTTTTTGTATGTAGTGTAATATTGATATTCCTATTTAGAAATGAATGCATAGTCTAAATGTAAAGATAATCACTTTTTAATGTGTAAAAAAGTATACTAATTTAATTAAATAAAAATATAAATTCGATGGCTTCTTCTTTTCTGATGAAGTTCCTGGATGAGTATCAACTCCTTTACTAAAAAAACGATCAGAGCTGTAGACATTTTCTTTTTTTTGAAGAATGTTAGAATAAGGGCCAATGGATTTCATCTGCTCTTCATCTTCTCGTCAGTCGTGTCCCAAGCTAACTTGCGTTCAGCGCAAATCGAACGAAGAGCTACCGGTACAAATATTGTTAAGTTCATCCGACGTCAATATCCATGACAATGGTATATTATGTTAAACATTGGATTAATAAACTTCTCAAACAATCTTGGCCTATATACTCCGTACAAAGGATTTGATTAGCTAATTTAATTGGATTCCGAAGTCATCCCAGGATTAATACTGAACGTCGAGACTGAGACGCTCGTTGTGACCGATTTCCAGTCTGTTTCAGAAAACTATTGTTTAGGTTGTTTCGTCAATTATTGTATGTATTAAAATATATACCAACTTCCTATGTGTTAAAGCTGGTGTGAAGGTTTCCTGAACACTCTAAATAAACGTCTTTTACATAGTACAACACAAACCAAAAACATAGATAAACATAATATATTTTTATTTATAAAATGCAATATGGTTTACATGTAAAAATAGATATTATTTTTTGGGAAAATATGATAACTATTAGATTTAAATTTGCTCTCCCGACAACTGTCGTCAAAAATGGAGGTCTTGTACAAACATTATATTATACAGTGTGTCCCAAAAGTCTTTTTTATTTTGGTTCATTCGCCACACCAACGCAACGAGCGAAGAGGAGCGAGGGGTATGCCGATCGCTAGCCGCGTTCTTGGTAATTCAGTCGCTGTGGAGCGCGTCCTAAACAGTTGTTCGTGAAATTTTTCTTGAAAAATTAATATCCCGACGAGGTGACATAAGCTGGCCTCCACGTAGTCCCGATTTGACACCGATGGACTTTTTCCTAAGGAGCTACCTTAAATCAAAGGTATACAGTAACAATCCTCCCTCTCTGGACTTAAATAAAATATCCGAGAGAAATGGCAGCGATTACGGAGAATACGTGCCGAGCAGTTCTCAGAAATTTTGCCTCCCGTTTAGATGAGTGCCAGCGAAATAACAGATCATATTTAGAAAACATAAACTTTAAGAAAAAAATTCCCAGGGACTGTACTTAATGCAAAATAAACATTTTTTTATTAAACCCATTCATTATTTTATTACAGAATTCTAATTATGAAAAAAACTTTTGGGACACTTGTATTTATAGACTTTGTGTATTTTTCATTTCATTGAACCGATGACTTTCTTAATATTTAATATAATATTTGTGTTTTGCACTCATGTAAATAAAAATATTACAAAGTGTGCTATATATTTTGATATTTCTACATGTAATAAATATTCATTGATAATTCGTTTTTAGTAAGTTAAATCTCAAACTTTATAAACTTTATCGATAAATAATAATTAATATACCTTTAAAACAAATTTAACGAATAACTTAAATGGACAAACAGAAATAATCTATCAAAAAAAGACATGAGTCAAAATAATAGGTGCATTGGTGTGCCGTATCTCAACTGTATTAGATCGTTCTCTTGCCATGTTTATCAAGCTTTATCAATGTTAAAAATGTATTTACATTAAAATATAGTATAGGTTTATATATAGACTGTAGAATGTTAAGTTAAAGAGAACATGAAACGGAAATTGAGTGATGGCCACGTTTTACTCAGTTTTCTTTCTTATTACCTTTGGATATTATAAATAAAATTGATTGTATTTTTAAAAATAAAAAAATATTTTTATCTACATTGTTTATCAGTAATGGCATATTTTGGCATTTTAAATATATTTTCTGTTCTGTCTTCCGCAAATTTTTACATCATGATCAATTTCATGATAATTTATTATTAAAATTGAGATAGAGACTGGAAACGGAATTAAAATAGATTTAAGATGTGCGCAGTGCACTGCTAGTGGACAGGCATGCCTCTAAATTAATTTTTAAAATTGACAATAATGATTTATTTAAACACTTCATTCTTTTCCTAGTTCTAATATGATAAAAAAAAATTTAACTATACGCACAAAAATGGAACTAATAATATAAATGATTAAATAATTAAATAATATAACAGTATATTTGAATGAAAATTATTTTACTGTGATGTTGCAATATTTAGAACATACCCGTTATATAATATTTAAAACAAATTATATTATTTAATCAGAAAGATAAATATATACAAAATAACATCTATCTAATTAATAAATATTTAAATTTGGTTTTTTCTGTATATCTTTCTGATTAAATAATCTAATTTGTTTTAAAAAAAGTACTTTCTATCATGTCTGAACTCATGTGTATGATTTCTTTACAATTAGAAATAACTAATGAATATTTTCGCATACATTTTGCCGTGAGAGCATCATTTGCATTATCAGCGACGGAAGCTGATGTTGCATTCTTCAATAGAATCCGAAACGTTAGTCGAAGAAATCGAGGATATAACAGAAATCAGATAACCGAGTGTGCGCAACCATTATCAACCGAAACTAGTCCGTACAACTTCCACTGGAGTATTCCCACAAAACATATGCAACCTTGAAAACTTGCATCTTGCATCTGAACTAAAACTTATGCATGTATTGCAAACTAGCATCTGACATGAAACGTACGAGAGGATTATCTCTGTATGTACGCAAGTTTGATAAATGACTTACTGAAACATATTATTGAACTTGAAGTGAAGAATAATGCTGAACTCTTAACTATTACCTATATTAGTTAAAACTGAACGAACTGTCATAACAATGGACTACTATCGACTAAACCGTAATGGCATGTGCCAACGGAATGAGATGAGACGAATTGAGTTGAATCTCAGAGATCAATTTAAGATTTATAGAAAGAGATTAAAATTCAATACGATGTTCTTTTTGACAACGAGATTCGATAAGTACGTACAAACGCCACCTAAAACCATAGATACGTAGATTCAAGTTCATCCAATTGACGATTGGGATATCAATGGATTGTCATTTGACTTTTGGCGTGAGATGGCATCCCATAGCGTGATGGGCACACGGTGGATTATGAAAGCCGAGAATTGTCTCCAAAGAATCTCATAAGAATGTAATCGCTGTCTCAGAGATTATTTTGAGACAAAAATCTCATCCATGGACATGGGCCATAACGATGATTTAATTTTAAAATACAATTAAAATAAATAAACATTAATGTTATTTTTCATATAAGGTGATATGATTAAGAATGTGTTATTAATATGAAATATCCAGATCTGTCCGGAACATACTGAACTTCGTACGAACTGAACAAAATATTGATATCTTTATCGCCCAATCATTAATTGTCTATAATAATTTAGACTTCTAATAATAACAGATGTCTCAAATATAACGAGGCACGTTAGTGCAACAGTGCACGCAACAGTTTAGAAAATGTATACACGGCAGGGGTCAATTGTATAGTGTGATATTATTGTACGCCAACATAACACGCGTCTTAATATGTACCTAACCTAACCCAACTTAGTCTAACCAAACCTAACTTAACCTAACGTATCTAGCCTAACCAAACCTAGCCTAACATAACCTGACCTGACCTTGGTATTATTTTGGATGGCACGCGGCGATCTCAAAAATAAAATCAGACTAATATCTAATTTTTCGTTTAGCTGATATGATTAAATTGATTGAAATGGGCTCCCGGCAGCTTTTCCAAAATCTAATAACAAGATAATATTCCGCGACGGAGCGAGCGAGAGCGATGCGTCTCTTTTTTCTGTGACGCACTCGACGTCCCTCACCGCCGCGGATCAATTCCCCGCTACCCTCGGCAGGCCCGTCTTTGACTTCCCAACCGGAAATACGTGCTTTCCCGGGTTAAGTGAGAAGCAAAGCACCGGATCCGGCCCCGATACATGCTCGCGTCGATCTGTCGGGACGACCTCAAAGTTTTGGTCTAGGATACCGCTATCCCGAAACTTTGTTCTCTGAGAGTCAGTTAAGGTACGTGTCATTATACAATAATTATAAAGGAGTGATGATAAATTTTCTTTACGCACACTCGAGTATAATCTCCGAAAGAAATCTCATGCGTGGACACGAGCCAGTATAGAATGTCGTAGATGGTTTGATGACATTAAAATGAGTAAATAAATTGAAGAATTACGTAAATAACAGCTTTGTTAATTATTGAAAACCGTGGAGTGTCGTTGAACCTTGTACGTGCAAGTATGGACTGGAATATATAATAGTGATGTACATGAGTAAGGAGGAATGGCCAGGGAGGTACCTGCCACTGCCGATAGTGAGTACTCCTGGTACCGCAGACTAAGGATAACAATTTTGGCCTAAATTTTAGAAACAGTAATCGCATCTCATTCCATATATAAAATAGAATCAATAAAGTTTGATCGTATTTGTAAAATAATATTATAATACATAGTATATTTTATTCAATGAAACCTTTAATGTTGGTTTTTAATACTAAACACGTTGAAGCCAAATATTTAAATACTGATTTGTTAACACTTCTTATTGTTGATTTAATCATATCTATCAGCGATAATCGTACGTAAATATGATTCTAACCTTATCGTCGTGTCGCCAACATGTTCCGCGTATCATAGGTTCACCATCGCTGTTGAAGACTATGCAGCAGACTACGCTCATGTTTCTGGATTAGATCTAGAAGGGGTACCACGAATTTGTTGCAGGCATTCGCCTAACCATGACCGATTCATACAACATATACGATAAATATATACTCGACTATGATAATTGTTTCAAAGTCATTTAACAAGGTTTTGTAACTTAATATTATTACTTTTTTCCAGGTGTTTGAAGAAATCCTGATTCAATTCTTCAGATTGTGCAAAGGATAAACGAATGAGTTTTGTTTAATACAAAATACTTTTTTATTCGTAATGATCTCCACTGCATTGGACATGAAACAGTGTAAAAATATGAATTTCGTTGTGACTATCGATACAATTATTTCATAAACCATGACAACCTCTAAATTAGATTTTGAACATATAAATAAACATTTCAAATCAGTGTATTAAATTAAGAAATTCGACACATAAAAAACGATATCAATGACATTTTGCTTCTCTTGCACTAAGTTGTATAATTATTTTATTATTTCCTTTCGTTTAAATCTTCTCGGTTCTTTAATAACTTCCAATCTTTTTATTTTTTGAAAATGATGGCCACATCCTCCATCCGCTATCCCCCTCGTTACGATCCTCGCGCATCAGGCATCGTCTGCCCCGCATCCTTTCCCGAATCTTTTAAAGACTTCTTTACGACCCTCGACGAAGACGAAGACGGGGTGGACTTACTGGCCACGATGCTGGAGGACAAGCTCATCCCCCGCTGTTCCGATACGAGCAGCGAATCGGGTCAAAGCAGAGACTACGAAGCCTTGAGGAAGACTCCTTGCAGAAGAGTAATGTCAGCCAGGACGTTTCAAAGAAGAGCGTCTGAAATCCACTGCAGAAGCAGACACAAGATGAACAGTTCTCAAGTGCCGGGTGAACGAGACGTTAAAGAACGAAATAAGTGTTCATCTCCGACAGTTTCGCCCGAACGAGTCAGAAGGAGATCTTCTTCGCTGGCTGTGAACAGAGCGCCGCCGGATATCAAGAGGTTCCTGCAGGCCGAGCCTCCTCGCACCGAGGCCAGAAGTCCGGGACACTCGCCGGCCAGGTCTCCCAAGCCGAGGGCTAGAACGGTCTCCATGCCACTGCAGAGGGTGAGTACCCACTGAATGTACTGATCGCTGTTTATCATATCATGCTTGTTGCCGAGCTTCATCCCCCACTCCCTAAATAGTGAGGGTGTTCATTTAACACTATTGTATTTTTAAATTATGCGCAGACGATACAAAATTTCACTTTTTTATTTTGACAAATATCATCGCCTGGGTATTCTTATACTTTCTCATCGGCTGGGCTACTTATGGTCCTCGACCTCTGGTCCTCATTTCCAGGTTTTCCAGGCTGCCTTCAGCTCTTCTGGAAATATTTTTTAATAATCGGTTAAATCACTGATAGTATTGTTACAATCTAGTCACGAAATTTTAATAATAAAAATAAAGTACATTTTCATGCAAAAATCCTTCGATTAGAGTTTTTCCCAGCGTATGTAGAAATATCCGTAGCACTGAACTCACCCACCGTTGTCTGACGATATAGTTTACTACAATATTTCTGCTTCAATCGACTCATCACGAATATCATTTTTAACGTGCTTTAAATTGAATTATTTTATGAAATGAATTATTCGTTTGACGTTTAAATATTACTCGCAGTCATCTGCACACTGATTAATTATTATTAATTTTTTTATAGTTTTATCGAAATTGGAAAAAAATTAGACGCCTTTGTTTGATATTGTGGTAAATTCGATAAAAAAAATATCCTCAACCGTATCGCGTTAGGTCCGCAAAGTTCTCAGACGTAGCCTTGAATCTGAGGTGTACATAATATACCGTCCTTTGTGCCGTAAAGGTCAAGGAAGCGTACCGGCCAATGTTTTGGGCGCTGTGCAAACACACTGAAATTCAAACAAGGTAAGGGTCGTAGCCTGCTACGTGACAGGCCGGATAGGATACTACAGCAGCACACCACTTCCGGGCCCGCTGGGTCGGCATTTCGCGCCAACTGTCAGATACAGATATTCTTCTATTATATAGATTTGTTTTATTTTATTTATTAACGTCAACTTGTACCTTGTGAAACGGTTTTTATTAAACATGTTTACTACTTTATTAGAAATTATTATAAACAAAGGATAGGCAATATTAACGTAGCGCGTAACATGTAACAGGCAACAAAAGGTATAACAAAATATAAGTATGAGATAATTAAAACCCAGAAGGGATTCTTCTAGTGTGTATGAAAACGAGTTTATTATTTTTTTGTCTAGGTTGAAAACCGGAATTTTGAACAATCGTTTTGAAAAAGAATTTGAAACAAGGCGGATCAAGCTGGTTAACGAACTTAGTCGAGATATTTATTGGGTCAGTTTTTCAGACAGGTTTGATCAAAATCTTATGAGAACAACGTGAGTTATCCTATCAACAAAATCTGTCGTATACCGTATATACAAATAAACTTTTTGTAGTGAGGTTTTAAGGTCTCATGGTCATGATTGAAAAGAGTGCATTGAAATTTTCCAGAAATTATGTCATGTGACTCTCTGCAATAGGTAGTATAATCTATATACAAATATATATACAAAAGAAAAGCAGTGTATGTATAAATAGGATAAGTAGGTAAAGAGTATTGTTGTTGGAAAAAACTGACACAGAACTAATGAAACTAACAGAGATTCAAGGCACGACCATTGAATTACACAAAACATGTGAAACATGTCGAACATCTCAGAACTATGTACTAATCACGTCAAGTTACACAATCAAAATTGAACATTGAGACATTTAAAAGGAAGCATTAAACATACTAAGGCGTGCACATATGTAACTTACCTAAGTTTTTTAAACCTCCATTGTAATGTAATATAATGTTAATGATTGTTTTTATCCCCTTTACCTTTCTTATATTTTAATAAATCACCAAAGAAAATTGTTAAAAGAGAAACAGTGATTAAATGTGTAACTATAGTAATTAATTAAAAAGGAAATTGTGCTATGAATATTTCTAATCATTTATTGAATTGAATTGTTCACTTGACTAGATTAATTTATATAATTGTGGGATTGACGTTAAAAAAACTACTTTAAGAAACTACTTTAATTTATTTTTTAGGAGAACACATTCTTATTGTGAAGTTGTAATTATTCAGAACATAGTTCTGTGATATTTTAAATATGAATTAAAACTATGTTCTGAATAATTACAACTTCATAATAAGAATGTGTTCTCCTAAATAATAAAGTTGTATCAATGTGTCCAAAATTTAATAAAAATGAATTGATAATTCTGGCGTCTGCTATCAGTTTACTCAAAGGTATTTGAGATTCTGTAAAAATAAGGTAGATGGCTCTGTCAAATGATGGAACGATTAAATGTATTAATATCAAAAAGGTAACATATAGGGTCGAAAATTGTCGCTGTAACTTAGTTGGATAAAGCACCTTCCCCGGTTAGGAAAGAGATCCAGGTTCGAATCCCGGTGGCGCAACAATAATATTTTTCGATTAAATTGATTTTATATGTATATCTTTCTAATTAATATATTTAATTCATATTTTTACTTTAATTTAGATACAGTCGATAATTTTAACAAGAAAGGAATTTAAAATTGAACGATATACCTACATAGGTAGTGAAATTTCCATAACGTGCGTGCGTGCGAAGATGCTATCGGATTTGTGTTCATTTCTCAGCATCGTGTGCTCTTACAGGACTGTGATCTAATTAACTCGAAATATAGTCATAGCGATCCGAAAGCTAACGCCATTTTCCAAGATGGGCGGCCTGCGTGCGTGTTGCGTGCGTGTTGCGTGCGTGTTGCGCGCGTGTTGCGCGCTTGATAGCGTAACATCGTTTCAAGATTACATTAGTTTCGTTTCATTTCATTTGAACGAACTCTCGCATATTACGTTTCGTATACTATAAATATTGATCAATAATTAAAAATTCTACCTCAAACAAGTCCCCCTGACTAAAATGAAGTGAAGTTCCTATTCTCGGATCCTCTAAGTAGATTAACATCTTGGGAAATCTGCCTCTGCTATATTTCTTAGTGGATATTTTCTTAGTTTAATATTCCTCTTCATACATCCACAAAACGATGAAAAATCCTCAATCTGGGTTGTATAGAAGCAAAACTATGTGTATTACTAATTAAATGATGTCGTTTTAGATTGTTCTTCAAAGTAAGTATATAGTAAATTACACATACCAATTTAATTATTTAATTTTCTTTCATGCCATTGACCTTCTCATTGATCCTTTTAGTATATATTAGCTTGCAAACTTTAAAATAAAATATCACAGATGTACAACATTAGATTAGCTGCGAGGCAGAAACAGAAATCAATCGATGGATCGTATAAACTATGGAAAGACCGCGGTATTTTCAAGATAACGAAGATCAGCCTTGTACAGTCTCTAGTCTAGTGCATTCTATATTTTTATATGGTGTGGAATCGAGGACCCGCGAGGTGGTAGGACGTATTCATGCTTTTGAGATGTGGCGCTGGAAATACATGTCGCGCATACCAACCTCGTTCTCTCAACCTGCAGCCTGAATTTTGATCCTTCCTTCAATTTTTGGGCATTTTGCGAGAAGGGAAGACCGCGTCAAAGGACAAAAAGGAAGAAAAATATCTCCCGTCTGTTGAACCGACCGAGTGGAAAAGGCAACAGGCGCTTATCTGGTGATAGCCCTAAAGTCTGCAGAATGCCGAGAAAAGCGGAGGAGCATAATTAAGAGGGCGAGAGTTCAGGGAGATCGCGATCCTCAGTCATGAGAGACCAACGTAGATGATAGCATTAGAAACAATATTTATTTAAAATAAACTCACGTTACTAAAACTACACGACACATTTTTGATTACCGCCATATCGAATTCTTGCGAGGAAGGTAAAACGCAGAGAACGCCATACTTAACCAAAAAAACAAACTCTGCTTCATCCACATTCATAAATCCTGCTGTTAAAATCATTTCGGAACTTTTAGTCAGGACGCAGAAAGCGATGGAAAGAGTGATGTACAAAAAAAATATATAAGTACTGTTCTATGCAACTTTTTAAGAATGTAATACAAACACCCTTGTTGAAATATTTCTACGGGGAGGTTTACATAACTACACTAAATCTAGAGTTTGACGCATTTCTTGAATCTGATCTAATTCATTCATTATTAAATACTAATTTAATGTATTAATTATAAATATGTACATATTCAATTAATTTTGTCGAAAAATATTGTTTTTGCGCTACCGGGATTCGAACCTGGATCTCTATTTCCAATCCGGGGAAGTACACTACCAATTGTGTTAAAGCGCCAGTATTTTTCATGACAAATTTTCGAACCTATATGTTACACTTTTTTAAATTAATACATCTGTCGTTCCATTATTTGAAAGCCATCTTTGTTTCAATGTCACAATGTTTTTAAGGAATCTCAAATACCTTTGAGTAAATCGACTGCAGACGCCAGAATTATCAATTCATTTTTATTAAATTTTGAACGCATTGATTCAACTTATATTATCCTTAACATTAATTTTTATTAATTTTATTTTAATTCTCTATTTTTTTTTAACTAACTTAATTAGGACATAGTGAATTTAATTTGGAAACTAGTGACCTAAAATACATAGTTATGCACCCCCAAATAAGTAAGATATTAAATTATGGGGATGGCTATCGACATTTATACAAAACAAGATCAAGATCTATAATAATACAATGTGAAAACTAATAGCAACATTTAAATAATGTTGAGAAATTGATCAGATTAGAATTTGGGAATCAGAAAGATGTCAAGTACATAATTATTTAATAATTTTGAAGACATTTAAGCCATTTCCGAATCTCTTTTTTGTACACATTTATATTTGCTGCTAATTTAGTTGATTTTGGCAGTTGGTTATACAGTCCAGGAGCAATGTATGATGCATGTCTCTATCCTACTTCTAATTTGGAAATTTTTTAAATAGTATGTTCATTAGTTTTGCTCCGAGTCTGATAGTTGTGATGAATTTGTATTTTGTCCTCTTTAAAAAAATGAAATAAAACAGTTTTTTATACAAAGAAGGTAAATTTAAAACAGGAAAATCTTTAAAAATTTGTTTGGTTGAGTAATCTCTAGGCTTTTTTAAAATTATTTTTATTATTATCTTTTGAGTTGTAATTATTGGTTTGAGATGTATGGGACAAGTTCCTCTCCAACTTGATATTGATATTAATATTGATTCAACCAATGCATGGTATATTATTTTTAAAAGTTTGCAAATTATAATATTGTCTAAGGATATAGAAATAGAATAAAAAGTTACGTAATTTATTATTTAAGCGGGTTATGTGTTCTTTGAAATTAAAATTATTATCTAGGACTAATTTTAAATATTTGACTTGATTGCTCTTTGCACATTGGTTTTAGTTACATTAACAAATAAAGTTTGTTACAAAATCACAATCACATATATTATTTCTCTGCCTTTGCACTGTCTTTTTTTTTGGAATGTAGTTCAATATATGTAGCGCCTATTTCCAAAACCCCCTAAAATGACTTTTATGTGTTTTTGAGTTATGAATGTATATTTTGAGAGCAGATGTACAAAATGTTTGTTTTTACATCATCATTTTTAAAGAGACAATTCTATAATATATATATTTTTTTATGTATCGTTTATCGTGATCATCAACAAGCATGTGATTGGCTGATTTTATTTTAAGGGAATAGCAACTTATACTCTGTCTGTTTTGGGGTATTTTGGAACAAACCATTTTAAACATGCAGTATTAATGAATTAAAGTGGCTTTTACGAGAGACAATGTGTTCTGTATGAAGCTGATAAAAAATCTACAAAACTGCGTATTTAACTCTAATTATCCCAAATCCGTTTTAGAAGGTTTTGGAATGCGTGGCAGCTTATGATTACCGGACACTGCAACGTGCCCCAAAACATCGGCCACAACAAACAAACAATAAATATTATTTAAAAGGTAAAATAGTTTTTTTGTCAATATATCAAGCAGTAGAGATGCTGAGGTATATATTATATAAAGTCATTACGTAAAATTTCACAAGACAAAAGATTCCCTCGCTTCAAAGAAATATGAAATTTCACGTAAGCTTTTGGAAAAATGGCTCTGTTTTGGAAATGCTAGTCTGCGAGTGACAGGTAATTAATTAATAATCTATCTTTAGTAAACAATCATAAAATGCTTAGTTGGGAAACTAATCAAAAGATTGCGGTATCGAGGATAATATAATAATAAAAGTAATAAGATTAGTGTTTATTTTTAATTAACGTTTCTGTGAAAGTTTCCTTGACTTAAATAGTTACATTATCAGGTTGAGTTTTTTCTTTTCTCTTATCCACATGTAATTATTTTATTTATCAGCCACATTATCAATATATAATTACATAATATGAACATAATTAAAATGCGTAATTGTTTTGTATTGGATGCTTCCCGTCAGCGTTTGACGGGAAGCAACTCGGTGTGGGTCAGAACCGAACAGACCTAGCCACGGATAATGATTATTAAAATGATGTGGAGTATTTTATTGTTTGGCATATTGTTACGATACTTGAAAACTCTTGAAGTATTATATCGCTATTTCGGTAGGCATCTTTTTTGCACGCATAATTTGTGCACAATGGGTAGGTTAGGGTTAGAGTACGTTATGATTAAAAAATGAGAAATGAAACGTTACGAGGAAAAATGTATATCTTGAGTATTAAATCTTCTGTAATGATTCAGGTTGTTCGTATTTGATTTGATGTATGCACGTAAAACATGCGTCACTGTAGGCACATGGAACTGACATCATCTGCTAGACCGAATGTATATTCAAAACGTTCATTATATGGTTTGACAGCGACGAACAGTTGCTACCCAATAATACTCCAGTACAGGGCTTCCACTCTAGAAATTTTCACTCCAACGGTTTTATTTTCCATCCCTTTGGTGAATTGCTATTTCAACTTGTTTATTCGGCGCACTACGTCTTCGATTTTGATACTATCCCGCAAGGAGCATAGACTTTACAGTTGCTCATACTTTAAGCGCCTTTCGAGATTGTGCTCGACTACATCATCACACTTAGGGCAAAGTGGGAACCTGGACAAGCCTATTAAACATCATATTCTTCTTATTAGAGTTTGAATATATAGTTTTGCGAACCGCGGTACTTTAACTATTAATTAATATTAGTATTTTTTACCATTACTTTACTGGTTGAGAGCTGAATAAAATGCAGAATCTAATAATGATTCCAATTATCTCTGAATACTGTAAGGCTTCTCAGCTTTTGTCCCAGAAAAATTCACGCTACCTTCGCCAGGTATATTTCGGACCCATGTATGCTAAGAAAAGATTTCGAGGAATTTTTTTTTGTTTCGTATTCTGAGTAAATTTATTAACATCAAAAAATAAGAGAGTTTTTTAATTACTCCAGTAATATTTTAGTTATTATAAGAATTTATATCTCCCTTCAAAAAACAAAAATAAACAGTGCCGTAGAATATTTCACAGACATTCGGACAAAATAATTTTAAAAATTCTAGTGTATTAGACTTCCTCGTATTAATATATTTTCTATGGAATCTAGAACCGACGCTTTCATTTTAAAGTTTGTATAATTTAGATTTCTGTACCTGACACACGATAATTTTGTAGAGAACGCAACAAAGTAATTAAGAACTTATTAATTAATTAGAGTAATTATGAAAGCAGTGAAAGAGGGGAAAAGTTTGGCGACGGCACAAAAAGGAGAAGGCATTAGCCATAATAGAAAATAATATTTAAAATAATTAAGTAAGAAGTCGATTTCGTAAGGTTTTTAGAATATTCGTGAGTTCAATTTCAAATGTTAGTTTGAAACGATATTTTTCATGGAAAAAACTAGACGTAAGAAAAACAGTTTCCTCGCTGTCGCCGTATAGCTGGTAAGCCTTTAACGAAATAATCATTTAATTTACTTGTTTTTATGGCCGTCTTTCAAGAATGTCTAATTAATGAAAGAATAGTATTGTAAATATATAGAGTGTAATGTTGATCGAATGAATAGGGAGAGGATGGTAAAAAAGATATCGAGAGTCGATTGCACCAGAAACTATAACAACCTGAAAAATGTTCACTGAAAGAAGCCTCAACAATCAAACATGAGATGTTTATTAGATTAGAAGAGTATGATGCTCTATCCTGATGACTAAGGTGAGATTTTACATCTTAGATCCTACTTTTTATATTAGGACTAATTTGGTAATATCTGGGATGCAGCTCGAATCCTCAATCATCCGGTCGCTGAGTAATGCTCTCACTGCCAGATCAAAGAAACACGTTTTTTACTAGAACTAAACTTTTCGTGTCATTCGATTAAAAAAAACATTTTCATAATTCATCACAAATAAAATGTAAATTCTTGTAAATAAAGTATTATTGAATTACACAGTTTTACATATGAACGAATGGACCTTTAAATCCATTCCATCTTCACAAATGTCCACCAAGTTGTGATAACAATATGTAATATAACACATAAAGCCTGCGGAGCAGAACTCTTCAGCCTTTCTTCCGCGGAATACCGGTTCGAATAAAATTTCCTCGAAATCGTTTTCTACATCCTGACTCCATCTGTGGTGATTTGATAAAGGTCGTGTTGCGAGTAGCCACGGGGAGAACTGAATAAAGGAAACCAAGTACCTACTGGGAACACGGGTGCTGTACTTGTAGTGGTGTATATACGTATGCATATCGTCTGGGAAATACAGACAAGCTCCCTTTCAAATGTACATCTCTCTGAAATAAGCTTCAATGCGCGCTTTGTACGCATGCGGTACACATATAATATCATATTCTCCTGTGTAGATTTTTCTCTGTATGCGTAGCAAACGATTCATATTATTTTTTTATACTTCAGTAAAATATTATGTAATTTGACTTTCATCGAAGCGCTTGTAGACTTGCGAAATTATACTAAATAATTTAAACAAGTTGATTAGGAATATTCAAAACTAAATTCTATTCAGGTACGGCAGACGTCGATCGAGATGTTTTCAAAAATGAACAACAATTAAAAATAAAAAGATTTCCCTGTAAATTGTTATCTTTAGATGTGTAGGTGCGGTCGAATGTAAATATATTGTGTCGTATGTATTGGTGAGCTGGGTGGACTGAAAGATAATGACATTGTAAAAATAATTATAAAATATTTTCAATTTAATTAGTGAAATACGTTATTAAGTCTCAATTTTACCACACACGTCACTAACCGAACTCATCTTTTAACGATTTTTCAATCACATTATTATGATATGATATATAAGACCCATAGCTGCCTTAAATATCTGTATGAAATTTAATAATAACAAATTAAGTATGTTGTAACAATAATATTGGTACGATTTAAAAACAAATGTAATAAACCAGAAGTAATGATGAGATAATCGGACCAAATTGTTAGCAGAACTGAGCTGGGTTGGAATGCATTCCGATGCATGAACATGATTTTTAAAAGTGATCTTCCACCAATTTACACTTCCGCGTGTCATAGCGGTCACCTAAGGGCGTGGACTTATGTGTGTTGGGCATCACACAAAGAGACAGGAAACAAACGGGTGGATAAGAGAACAGATAAGAGTTGTCAATTAAATAAAATACGCCACACAAATGAAATGGCAGTGGGCAGGTCAAAATGTTCGAAGGACTGTCAATCGTTAGACAAATACAGTTATCCAGCGGTACTCGAGGAGAACCAAGACACTCTAACAACTCTAAAACCTGCTGGACTGACGAAATTATCAAAGTTAGCGAAAACACTCAGTTTGCTGTTCCCAATTGACAGAGAAAAGTGGGAGACGCTCGGGGTGGTTTTTATACGGCAGCAAACGGACAGCGGCTGGCGATGATCATGAAGTGACAAACGGACGAGTGACATATTTGGAAATAAATTTAATTTATTCCGACCAAATGGAATAAAACTCCCAATGCTATCTGCGGGCATAATTATGTAAGTACACGTTAAATGTGCTTTTAATGTGAATTTCAACTATATGTTTTCAAACAGGGGAGGCATAGACGTAAGCTCCTCTGCATAATCTTCCAGACACAAGCCGTAAATCACTTTCACTTTCTTAATTAATAAGTTCTCACCATTTTACGAAATAAGTATTTAATATTAATTATTTTTACCATAAATGTTTTGCGTGTCTGAAATACGCCACACGCCTAAACCTCAGATTTTGTATACTCGGATGAATGCCTCAGTTCGATCCAAATCGCTAGTTCTTTGTTCTTGTAATAGTCCGAACCAGACACCTGTTTTTCCTTTGTGAAAGAATTCACAGAGAGCGTACTTCGTTCGTGAAGTGGTAATACTTTCCTCTCCCTCCAGATATCCTCCCTTCATCTTGGACGATCTTACACTTCCATCTTCTCGTACAATTGCATACACGCATTATATGCATGTCTATCGCAATATGATTTAAAATGTTATTGATAATTTGAAGCGTCCTTCCAAAACACTGCCGCCACATGTAGTCGTGAAGATAAACGCATGGCGATACATCTAATCTATGTCAGGACGAGCACAATTATATTGATTACCACACAGGTATACCATACCTGTGTAATGGCTATACCTATTAGTAATGCTAGCTAAATCCTAAATTCATTTATCTTATCAGACAGACCGCACTATCACGTTAGTGCCATACTTTGTTATTTTATTATATGTTTATAGTTCATGAGCACCTGTGTAACAATTTTTTTAATTATCATCACAGTAGGACTTGGAGAGAGTAGATAAGTCGATAGGAATAATAATTAAAATAGTATTATTAAATCATAGGTTTATTTATGAGTAGATAATATTTTCAATATTATTTATTTATTCCCCGCCTGGACGTCGTGTTCAAATGTAAATATGAAAATGTTTAACGGACTAGCGATTTTTGTTTTGTCGGCTTTGGAATCCAATTAGATTAGCGAGGCAAATATTAAACCTTTGTCCCTTTGTCACGTTGAAGGCAAAATTAGTTCGTGAAGTTTACTGATCTGTTGTTTATTGCCGCGCATATTGGCTGATATCATAAGCTTATCGAAGAATCTGGTGGCTTAGATTTTATTTCCTTTTCGGCGTGAGATTTTCAGAGAATATTAATAATAATAATCCTAGCAGCCACTATTACAATTCGTCTTAACTTTGGATGACAATATTTCGTAACTCCATTTTTATTCTTTACATGTGTGTTTATTTTATTAAAAAGTCCTACAAAATCAGTATATGTAGCGACAAATACATCCTTATATAAATATATTATTATCAGTGGCGGTGTATACTCTATATTGCTAGCAAGAAAAAGTACAAGTACAACGACGACGGTTCGAACGGACGAAATTGTAGTCAGGTGGCTTCGTAAGGCTGGTCGGCAGCAAGGTAGTCGCTCTATGGTACATTTCGTAATTATATATTTACTGTGTAGGATATTTATTTGCGTTAAAACTTATTAAGTTATGCTGTACTGGGTTAGACCGGTAGCTATTTCCGATTTTTTCTATAACGAATATTATGATCAACATTGAAAAATGATTTTTCTGAAACATCATTGGTTGCGAAGCAGTCGTTAGAGCCGCTCTGTCTTCCTTAACAAGTGCTTAAATAGTAAGCCCGCAAGATTTTTCTCCCCTTTCGATCAATCGCTTTATTATTTTCCATCTTAGATACTGCAGCGCTCCTTGTTATTAATAAGTAAATAAAAAATAAACGAAAATACTATCAATTTTACATTTGTTAATTTTACACATTTTCTCTATGTATTTGTATGTATTTTTACCACATATTTTTATACCGTATAATTGCAATATTTTAATACTTTTTGATCTTAACCTTCGGGTAGTTTTTATTCCTCTTGATTATATCAATATTTTGAATTGGAGGTATGTGTTTTATGTTTAATTAAAATCTTTATTCGTGTTTTACTAACGGTATGTTATTGAAATGCGTGTAAATAAATATTTTCAATAGTCAAGTTTAACGAGTTAAAAAAATTATAACATTACAAACTATTTTATTATTTATTTATTTATTCATCCCATAAATAATGCGGTTTTTTCAATAAAATGAACTAAAAGTCGGAGGGGGGCGGGATAAACTACCTGCATCAGGTTTAATTACTACCTGCTATAAAATCAGGTACTACAGGTGCTATAAAATCAGGTACTAACTTATTTTTAGTGCAAGTTTTGAAGAGTGCAGTTTTATTTGAACAGTTTTCAAGGTATAATGGAAGTGACAAAGGAGCATATTTTACTTTTTGAGTTTAATAACGCAACGAAAAAAGCCGAGTAATATTAATGCAGTGTATGGGGATCGGACAAGTGTAAGCCGGCGTCAACGGTGGTTCCAGAAATTTTGAGTCGGAAACTGTAGCCTAGAATCAGAGCATCGTTTTGGAAGATCTGTAGAGCTCGACGAGGAAGTCCTGCGAACCCTGGTGGAACAAATTCTATCCTTTCTATTGAGGAACCAACAGAAAAGCTTGAATTTGGTCATTCAAAGATTCATCGACACCTGCGTGCTATCGGAAAAGTCTGCAAATTGGGTCTATGGGTTCCTCATAAGAGTCTAATCGGCGGGCAGAAAGTGAATGTGTGCTCTTGCTGTCACGTCGCAGGAATAAATGTTTAATGGAAACGATGCCCCACTCCCATATTAACTAGACATTGCTTTATCAGATTATCATTTATTCCGCAGTCTTCAAAATCATTTGGACGGAAAAAATATGAATTCAGTAGACGAGGTCAGAACAGTACTGGAAGAGTATCTTTCGTCATGGACAAGTGAATTTTGGAAAAGGGGCCTTGAAAGTTTACCAGGAAGATGGAAAAGCATTGTATTAAATGAAGGAGAGTACATTTTAGAATGAAAAAAAGCTTTGATTGTGTTATTTTGAAAAATAAAAGAAGTAAAGGATGTTTTTTAAGAGGTTTCAAATGAAATAAAACACATCAAAATCGTAGTAATGGCCATGGTATTGGCTTTATTGGAAATATAATTTAGCGCATATGGACGCCGCGACTGGCTCGAATAAAGCGCAATCTGGAAGTTCAATTCAAGCAGCTGGGGTCGTATATCGGCAACAACGCGAGGACTGTTGACTTCCGAGTCATCTATCGTTTCTGGTTTATCAGCGTAGACTTCAGATATCCCCACAGAAATTAATTCAAAGGTGTTAAATCACACGATCTTGGAGGCCAATTCATAGGACCATTACGCGAAATTATGCGCTCATCGAATGTTTCCTTCAATAAATTGAATGTGGCGCGCGCTGTGTGCCATGTTAATTAATCAAAAATTAGACAAGAATAGGTTCCTTTACTTTGCATTTTAAGGTGGTCACTGGTCACTGGTCACTGGTCACTGGTCACTGGGGTCGCATCATTTTTAAAATGTATAATAGGTCTTTATCGATTTTGTTGATTATTCTTGGCACAACACATTCCCCCCTTCTCTCACCGTACAGTGTGCAGATTGTTCTCTCACGGTACACTCACGGTTCGACCCGACGATCTGGTTGAATAGCTATGGTGAGGATCGATATTTATATTTCCATTATTTATTAACTCTTCGAATATTATAGCATGTGTTACTTTTTTATCAACTGGTAATATTTTGCATATTGTAAATTATAATAAACTATAATCATTTTTATACAATTAGAGTATGTGTGGTGCGAAAATAATCCATGATTATTTGAATTACTTGCTCGGATGGACAATTATGTCGACCGTAAAATGGGCGTAGCGCACGGTAAGTTTCGCAAACTGACTCACGATTTTCGAAATAAATTTGCACAATTTGCAAGCGTTGTTCTGACGTAAATCTTTTCGTAGTGAAATGGCAAACTAAAGTGAGCACAAATCAGCTGTCAAATTGACTGTCGCCGGAAAAAGTGTTGCCAATTCGAAAAACAAACCTAACAAGCTAACTCAATTCTTAATAATAATAATAATAATAACATTGGATAATTTAAGAGTATATACCGCCATTTTTGAAAAAAAAATCACCTCCAGGGCAGTTTACACATAACAGTTTAGTTCTACATTATTTTTATATTAAAAATTAAAAATTGTTATTTGAAATTATGGACACGATATTTTAAGAAGGTGCGTTCTTAGTCTTTTCTTAAATAAAGTCTCTGATGCACTGTTCCTTACGACGGAGGGCAAATAGTTTCACGCTTTTGAGCCTGCTACCGCAAATGCCCGTTCGCTATACTTAAACTTCTGACAAATGCTGGTTGGTTCTACAACCCTTCCTGCGGCTGAAGCAGTCGCTGACCCGAGGGTTACACTGATAATTTCTTGATCCATTTATCAACTTTGTTTACTTGAATATTTATAGTAATTTAAATAATTGTAAAAGCAATATTGTAACCATAACATTACGTCATATCGTTAAATCTTATATAATTAATAGCGAGCCGTTTACAACCCCATAAATAATTTGACAGTAATTTCACTTTTACCGGATTTCAACCCCCGTCACATGTTTTTGAGTTTTACTGAAAAACTAAACATGATAATTTTTTTTGCTATTTATAAAATATATCATTTACGTGAATTCAAAGTGTACCCCGATTAGTCAACCGAAGGTTAAGTTTGATACACGCGTATGAGAAACTCCTAAATGTTTGCATTCTGATACCATAAATTGAATTACTGCTTTAGTGTTCTAAAATTGAGCACGTTTATTCTGGAAACCGTTCTGAAGGTTATGTTCTAATTGATATTTACATAATCTAAACTAACCTATCTGGATTAAGATGGAAATAATTCAACGTAATGTTAACCGGTGCGAAAACATCGGTACCTAGAATCGGTCTTATTACTGGAACTGCTTCGGGGACACGACCCCTCCGAGCGCGCTAACCCGTGTTGTATGAGATATGCGACATTTAGATTGCTGAGGTTTCATATCATAGTTAACACTTTTTAAATATCACTAGCGAGTTAACACGCCAAATTTTTCACGTCATACCGAGCCGTAAGCGTGATTATGCGCACCATATCGGGTTTGGATTAAAAAATAAGATTTCGAATATTATGTATTTGGTTCCCGTGGACAAGTGTTCCCAGGATTTGTTATATATCGTAAGTCAACACCGTTAATGTTAATCCTACCCTGCGTTATTTAGTATCCGGTAAGCGTACGATAAGCGTGTGTCGCCGCATACAGAGCTGTAACTTAGGTTAACATCGCTCAACGCAACGTTCAATCTGATCAGCGCTCTACATTAGCACAGAAAGGGAACGGTGCACGACTCGAGTTTGGCTAAATTAATTACACCATTTATGTGTTCCAAGTATGTTAGTGACTTAATAGCCAGGCCAGGGTTACCACATTTTGCAATATTTTTAGTATGTCCAAATCTTTGTAGGAGCCAATTACTGGAATTTATCCCCTGAGGGATTGTCATCAATATATAAATGTCTCACAGAGACGAAGCATGGAAGTCACGGGCATTACAGGGGTTACGACCTGTCATCGACTGGCTTAAGTGATCACTATACACAATGAATCGTTCACCTATTTACCCATGCTACCACATCTATCAAATATTTAGAAGTTGTGTATATGTAATCATGTCGAAATCTTTCAGTTATTTATTACCACACTTCGGTCAAAAAGAGTCTCAACTTCAGCGACATCTGTACTGTTACATGAGAATTAATATTTTTTTTCTCAAAAAACCATAGATGGCGACAGCGTACTACGTAGAAGCAGTAGTAATTTAATATAATATGTTTTTTAATATTACATTACTAAGTGCGTTTCTTATGAAAGATTAATATTAACTCGCTTCGGAGTAAATATGAGAATAGTTATAAATAGTTTTCAGTGTCAAGTGATGACCATGAAGACTTTCGGCCTACTTTCGGACAAATCAGTAAAAATCTTTGACAGAGCTGAAGTTGCGTGTAGAAATGTTGAATAAAGATAAACTCTATTGCCCGCAATTCTTTCTTGAAAAAGAGACGAATTTACAATTCTCTCATTTCTTTTAGTCTTTTTTTGGGTTATGTATCTATGACATCAATCTAATGGCATTCGTTCCCTCATATCCTTTTATCTTCCTTATGAGCGATAGCGATCTTAGAGAAGTTTGGTAATGTAGCCTTCTAACTTACCTACACTGTATTTACTCTCTTTTTCGTCCGTGATGGTGTTGTACATTACAGAAAGTAGTTGGTAATTTGTTAATTGTATTGTTTATGCCAAGCGCTATTAAATATCCTGACATTTCTTTTTGCAGGCGTGGAGGATACAAATTTAGAATAATTCATTATATAAATAACATCTGGCAACCCTGTTCCACGTTGATAAGAAGCGAAAGCCTTGGCGACAACACGGGTGGTGCTTATTAATCAAAAAGTATAACCACCCGTTGAATTACCGCACTTTTACGTATTTAAGCATTACTTTAGCGAAATATAAACAGATTTTAACTTATTATGACAAAACAGAACCTTTAATGGTAAGGCGTAAAGAATTTCTACGTGGTTTCTGTTATATATGTGTATATATAACAGAATATATATTAGTACTTAATGTTTTATATACATAATGTTTCAAAACTGTATTAGTTCGTTCATCAGGATAGTAAGAATAACTAAATCTAATTATTGTTGATTGTTTCATGGATATATATAAATTGAAGAAAATATTTAAAAAATAGATTAAATACTAATTAATTACCTACCATCACGCCGTTTCCGCGCGGGGGTAGGCAGAGAGGATAGAGCGCCACACTCTTCTGTCCTGACACACAATTCTCGCCTCATCCATATTCATATATCTTCTCATACAAGCTCGCCGAATGTTGAGGCTTCTAACAGAACCATCCTCCATTATCTGGTTTACCTGGTCAAGCCAAGTCTTCCGCGGACGTCCTCTATTTCTGGTGCCATCAACACTTGCGTCATATATCTTTCTTACCATTCTCTCCTCATCCATCCGTTCCATATGACCAAACGACCTAAGTGATCATTTCTTAATCTTACTCACTATACTAACATTAGCTTTACATTCTTTCCTTATTTCTTCATTTTTTACTCTGTCATAAATAGATTTGCCACAAATTCGCCTAAGTGATCTCATTTCCACTGCATTCAGTCTACTTTCGTTCCTTTTCTGCCAGCTCCAGGCTTCACTTCCATACATCAGTGTCGGTACCAGGATTCCATTGTGCACCGCTAGTCTTGCCTCGGTTGACAAATTCCCGTTAGATATAATTCCATTCAAAGCGCCGTTCACTTTATTTCCTGCAGTAACCCTCCTTTCGATATCATTCTCAGCCTTTCCGTTTTTATCAAACATACTTCCCAAATATACAAACTCATCTACTTATTCTAAACATTCATTACCTACAAGTATTTAGCACGGTGTCTTGCTTTCCTCCTTCTCGAATACCATCACTTTCGACTTGTTAACATTCATCATGAGGTTGCTTTTCTTGCATACATCGTACATTCTACTCACCAGATTCTGTAGTTCTTGTGCATTATTCGCCATTAGTACTGCAACATCGCTGTACAATAAACAGCATACAATCAAATCGCCCATTTTTGCTACTACATTTCGTACATTCCAGTTCTTTCACACATTTATCCATATACAAGTTGAACAGCCATGGAGATATTACACAACCCTGCTTGACCTGCTTTGTAATGTCAAACCATGGTGTGAGTACTCCATTGATTCTTACACACGCAGAACTTCCTTCGTATAGGGATGCGATTGCGTGTATAAGTTTACTATTCATCCCATCATCAGAGAGTACATTCCATAACCTTTCTCTTATAACTCTATTATATGCTTTCTGTAGATCTAAAAAGTCATCACAAAAAAGTGTTTGGTTTGGTAGAGAAAAGATCTGATCCATGCATCATCTTCCACCCACAAATGCCCCTTTCACGTTCCATACTTTTTCTTCCGTCACCATTCTTGCTCTTTCTATTAAAATTCTTCCATACAGTTTACCGTCAGAACTAATAGCCCTATAGTTACCACATTCCATTTTTGACCCTTTGCCTTTGTAAAGAGGCATAATGATAGCCTTCCTCCAATCTAATGGGGTGTGGCTCTCTTCCAAACATTGATTGAAGAGCGTATGAAGCCACAAATAACTAATGGGCCACCTGCCTTGATATTTTTAACGTTATAATACCCCACAGTCTTACCATTCTTCATATCTTCATATTCTTCACTAAAAGATAGAAAGAACTTGTCTAGTCCAAATTCACGTGATTGTTCAAAGTTAATGTGGCGTATTCCTCCAATATAAAGTTCCGAGTTCGAGTCTTAGCTATACCAATATTTTTTCAATAAATAGTTATTATTATTGAATATATTTTTATTAAGGAGAACACATTCTTATTGTGAAGTTGTAATTATTCAGAACATAGGTCTGTGACGTTTTAAATACTAATTTAATGTATTAATTATAAATATATACATATAAAATCAAATTATCCCGGTAGCGCAAAAAACAATAATTTTCGACAAAATTGATTTTATATGTATATATTTATAATTAATACATTAAATTAGTATTTAGAATATCTTTTTAACTGAATCATCTAATTTGTTTTAATTATCAAAGAACTTTGTTCTAAAATTGCATTACAATGTGGTTTCATTAAAAATGAATTTAAAAAATGAAGTTTCTACCTAGAACCTATTTGTATAAAGAAAACGTTGCTACCCAACATCGTTAGGATTATGGAAAATTAATGCTTTATGCTTCAAAATTGTTTAGAACATAACTTATTTTATATTAATTATTTATATGTCTAACAACAGTCACTGCTTCGAAATATTCAAAATAATTATTAATGTGAAAACAAGTCATCAATTTATTTCACAATTAAACGTTTTAAAAATCTACGTACCATATTGTGTATGTATTATTATCATCGTGTGTGTAAAATCATAATATTAAAATGTGTGTTGGTATCTTCGAGAATGTTCGCTCGTCAAATTTGCAACATATTTTAGTTTTATAATAATTTTTCTACGCCAGGAGGGAATCCGTGTTTGCGGAAGATCTCCGGTAAGTGTTTCCCTCGCCGTGACCCATTTTATAATATTAGGGCGAAAAATCCTCCACAGGGCTCTCCTGATTTATGTACATAAAGTATTACTTATCAAATTTCTTAGAGGAGAAGATTTCGCAGCAATTTTCTTCGTTCCCTAGCCGCACTTGAAGCCATATTTTCTAAATTAAGATTTTTTCATCATATTCTTAGATAATTCATATTGTTCATTAGCAGAAAGCAATTATCTTGCCAGGTAGATTGCTTTTGCCAGGTAGTGGCTAATTAATGGTTGGTTAATGTTGTCCACTGTGCGGCCATATGTTTCGGTAAAACATATTCTTCATTTTTGAAAATATAGTGAAGAAAAGTGGTCTATCATAGTATTACTTGGCCAATTAACCCAATCACATAAAATTATTTAAATGATAACATAGCTTCTGTGTACAGTTTTCTGAGATAATCTGCCGTGTATATCTGACCTTTCCGGCCAACGTTTTGGATCCCATTGCAGGGTCCACGATCAGTCAATATCACATTAGCTCTGATGATGGACCCTGCAATGGGATCCGAAACGTCGGCCAGAAAAGTCAGATATAGACGAAAGATTAGCCCAGAAAATTGTACACAGAAGATTTTAAACGGTGTGTCTTGGATAAATGTCTCGTAACCTTAACATAGTTGTTTTTCGACAGATGACAGATATTCATATACTTGCAAGTAAAATGATTTAGAAATATAATTGATGAAACCGCAGACGTCGAGATTTGTCTCATAAAATGACCCTTTTTGATTTTTGAAATGGCTATTGGATAAGCGTCAATAAACAGAGAATAAATAAAGCTTTGATACGCTTGCTTGAAGAATTCCATTAGATTAGGTAAAAACGCTACTTTGACGATTTTTCTTGCCAGCAATAGAATCTGTTGTCCACTATTATACGCGTTTTTGACATAACATAATATAAGATTTTGCGGCTTCAGATCTATTATAGAATCTTGAGGCTTCTTTCCAGCGGATTTCAAGTTAGATCTGTAGTCCAGGGTCTAGGTCAAGGTCAAGGTCAAGGTAGCAAAAATATGATGAATGCGACACATTCTCGTATATCATTCATTTTAATATTATTCCTGGAATATTATTATGTTATTTTATGGGGAAGCGTAATATATTTTATGCATTATAATATTACAGATCAAAGGAGTACATACACGTGGAAGACGTTTTTATATAACCTATCTCATTAGATTTATTAATTTTATTATTTAATTATTAAATAAGTAATGGTAAAACATAAACATAATCCTAAAAACAAATTTTTAAATCACAAAATAACACAAAGACTAAAAAACAATTGATCAAAACCAATATCTGGAGCATAGCATTACACGAAAATAAAACCTGGATAATTAATCAGTAAGAGAAATAGGTAGAAATAAACCTTTGAAGTGTAGTGTTGTAGAAGATGGAAAAAAATAGTAAGAAAATTGGTATTTAATAGAAATCATCGAAAAATGAAGAATATGAATGGAAATACATATATAAAACTTATGTTTTAAGTCCTTAAACGAGAAAGAATATGTTTATATGTAGAATTATATTAAACATGTTATAGTTACGATATTAAAATAAATGTTTTAAAAATAAAGAACGCATAAGAATATTATTTTCAGAAAGAATCAAATGACGAACCATTGTTGTTCTACGGTGTTAGATAAAGCAAAACCAATGACGTAAAGATCGGAACTACCATTCCACAGCTTAAACAGCATCCAGTAAAATTTCTTAAGTGTCATAGAATGAGTTCCGATAATTTAAACTTTCTACTAAATTTAGATATTTTTTATCATTGATCTCTTTCGGAACTGTTCCCCAAACTTTCTTTCCAGATTCACAATTAGATAAATCTTATCTGGTGTCATTATAAAAGTTAGGTTACATTTTGATGACGAGTCCGTTAATTGTAATATATTATTGCAGCTTCCTGTTTCGACAATTCAAAAGGCTATGACAAAAGCAACGAGCAATAAATATCTCAAAGCGATATCGTGCCATGTCTTTTCTTCTTCTTTTTGTTTATGTGCACTCATCGACAGAAATAGTATCCTTTTTTCTTTAAATGATGAGATACAGGATTTGATAATTTTTTGGATGTCTCATAAACGTGGCAGCAACAATTCAAAGTTCCTGATTATGTCGGTATGGTAAAATTTGCAAAGGATAAGATGGATCATATGAATACAGAACATCATTTGAGTTATTTTGATGCTTATTGGACTTAGACCTCTCGGCAGACAGAAATTGAGATCGAGCGACAATGCGTGGAGAGATCTGGAGGCGCTTCATGTTACTGTTTCGAAGTGGAGTGGGATGAGCCTGAGCACATTCCTGGTGCAAATTGGTTGCACATCTGACGAAGGTTCTCAACGGGCCGTGAAGTCATAGTATTGTTTCGAGGATTTCTCTTTCCTTTCTCATCTGACTCAACGCTCTGTGGTTAGTGACCCTAGTGTTTTAATCGTCACCACATCTCGAATGTTCGGTGTCTCTTTAGAATTATTTCTGTGTCTACGGTTTTATTCCATAAAAGATTAGAAGACCCGCACAGCATCACATCATTATCACTTCATAATAAAAAAATAAAAATGTTACAGATAATAATTCTTAGATTTATAAAATTGATAGAATTTGAAATAGTAAAAAGATATTCCGTATATAATGTTGAACGTGCAAATTGAATTAATTGTACAACATTTTTGTGACAGCGGTATAACAGACGCTGGTGCCTCACCATCCACCAAGTTATGTGTACATTCAACTATTGAAGCTTCATATATACTAAATTATTTCATGATAAATATGTTTTCATCATTTTTATAAAATTTTTGAGAAGACTAACCGAGCCCTGAGACTTGAACACTTCCTCAATGAAATAGGAATAGATTTGTGTTTTCATTTTCGTTCGAATTTCCTGTTCCGGTTTGAATGAGAATAGAACAGACGAAGCGAAGGGTGTGTCCGTGAGCACAATGCAAACTGATATTCAGTCTTGCTGTTGGAAATGTATGCAATATATCATAAATTATATTTATTACGATACAAGACGTAATAAATTCAGTCGACATCACATTCCAACTAACTTCAAGAGCGAGAGCTGCCTGCGCGCGACACGAGGGTAAACAAAAACAACAACAGGTCTAGCGTTGTCCCGTTGTATGAAAATTTACGTCAACCGCGAGAATTCCAGCACCAGTTTTTGTATGTCTTTCCAGTTGCACGAGTGTTGGCTATTCGTAAGACAAATAATTTTGTAAATATGAATTAAATATATTAATTAGAAAGATATACATATAAAATCAATTTTATCGAAAAATATTGTTGTTGCGCCACCGGGATTCGAACCTGGATCTCTTTTCTAACCGGGGAAGGTGCATTATCCAACTATGCTACAGCGACGATATTTTTAGCCTATATGTTACCTTTTTGATATTAATACATTTAATCGTTCCATTATTTGAAAGAGCCATCTACCTTATTTTTACAGAATCTCAAATACCTTTGAGTAAACTGATAGCAGACGACAGAATCATCAATTCATTTTTATTAAAAAAAAAAATTGAAATTTTGAAAAAAAATCATGTTACACCATAAAGTAATAAAGTAACATCATGTCAATGAATAAATCTCACGATCGAAATTAATATTTATTGAATCAAAATCATTGGACACTTTTTGTTCTTTTTTCCCCCATCCTGTCAAGCAAAAATGACTAAACTTTTTTTACAAAAGGATTAGAAACATACGTTGTCCATCTTTTGTGCTCGGTAACCTTAGATTAGAAACATACTATTGTGCTCGGTAAAACACCTTTCCACCTAAAGATCCCCCTCTCTCACATCTGACTCTACCTTTGTGTTCAATAAATCGTTTGAAATCCATAAATATATTAATATTTTGACACTTGAAATTTTTCACTTAAAGCTTCAACATTTTCGACCCCAATTCTGAAAAAATATATATCCTTTATATTGTGGTTTGGGTCTGTACACCCTGTGTACAAGTGAACAAAATGGTATTTATAGACATGAGATTTCAACATTTTACAACATTGTTTACCTAACAATCATTTCACCGTGAACTTTTTGTAATTGCGTCGTGAATATTTGAATTCCGTCCAAACCTATCAAATTTTAGGGTTCGGTCTGTTGTGCTCTAAATACCTCAGGGAATGGCCGTGAATCGTTTATTGCGCTTGTGGCTAAACTAGCCTCTCATATTCTTCTTCTACTCCGCATGGCCTTAATCCAAGACATGTATAATTTAAGTCATAATTAGATAATAGTGTATTTGATGACAGCCAAGGCAGTGAGCAGAGGTGTAATTTTATTAAAAAAGGGGCCCGTAGTATAAGTATAATATTTATTAAACTTTTAATATTGTATTATTTATTACTTGCCTTTTATCTGTCCCAAGACACGGTGGTTTAATAAAATCAAGATAACAAGTTGTTGGACAAAATTTTAAAAAAACTATGAGATGAAGAAAGCAATAAAAGTAAAACTGGGAGATAAGGAAAGCATTAAAATCAGGCAAATTGTTTGGCAAAATTGGAAGCAAAGCTTAAATAACAAAGAAGAAAATTTTAGGCCGCTATTCAACATTTGGTTCAGATATAATAATACAACTTTTGTAGCTTAAAAATCAGGATTAACGCCGCACGCCCGTTTAAGAACGGGTTAAAGGGCAGGCGCGTACAGTCAGTACAATGAAATAAACTATGAGTAACTACTCATTTTGAGAAATACAACTAAATTAAATATTTATGTGATAGTATATATTAATATCTGAATTAAACAACAATGATTGTAATAAGAATATTACGAGAAACATATTTTATTTCGCATAAATTCTAAATACAGCTTATTTCAAAATATTGACTGCACGCCGCTGGTAAAAGGTTAAATTATTTATTGTTTGTAAGTTTATAGAATTCCATGATTATACATATTATGTAAAAATGCAATACTTTTTTCTTGATTCTGCTCGTTTAATTTAGGTACCAGAGACGCGTTTCGCCTCGTAATGGCATTATAAATTTCAAGACGAAATGCGTCAGATCAAAAACCAAATATTTTATTTTCACATATGTAAAATGTTAAATGAAACGATTTTTAAAAATATAAATAAATTCAGAAATGTAGGTGCAAATATAAAAATTCGCATATGTAACACATATTTAGTACCATAAGGTTTTTATAAAGTTTCACAAAATCTAATAATAATGTTTGCGCGCAAGTATTGGCGCGCGAATGTTATTAAATTAATTTGATGCTAAAATACTCCGCATTATTTTAGGAATACAGTTCGATGCATTGTGTAACTGTTGGTCGTCATCCGATCAGTGGATTATTAGCTATTCCTGTTGGTCCGAGGCGTGCGATGTAGTAAAGTGGTGACGGTGCTATGAACGTGAATTTCAAAATAAACATTCACATAATATTGAATGTATCGAGTTATCTATACTGAGTGTAGGTATTGTGTTATCTCTTAAATACAATTGACGTTTTGAGAGGATATGAAATTCAGAGAGCACACGTGTATCGACGATTCCGTTGCAAAATTGTGTAACCGTAAAATGGTCGATTTGAAAAAAAAACATCAGAAATCAAAATGTTTTTTTTTCTACAAAAAACCCAAAAACAGAATGGAAGATTGACTAAAATGAGCATCTCAAAAATCAATTACATCGTGATTTCGTTCAAATCCGACATTTCTGATTGGGCGTCTTAATAGAACTGAACTCCTTCCGAGATAATTTCTATGGACTGTCATATATTATATTTAGTCTATATTCAAAAGCTATCTTCAAACGAAACTTGAGAAAGTCACCTAGAAACCTAATATTGCTGGAAGTGGCTAATTTACAACATGGCTTTTGATAATGTTTCATACAATACTGGGCTCTTTATTCGACAATATTCCACAGCGAAAATACGTTCCATTAGTTTATCCCACTTAAGGAATATTTTTATGGGTTTTTAGATAAATTTTGATAATGACGACAAAATTTCATTTATAGTAAGTTAACAAAACTGCACTAAAAATTAAGAGATTCATAAATATATGAATCCAAAGCTCAAAAGTGTTTATTTCATGTGTCGTATCGTGTCGTTGATTCAGTCGAGTAGTTAGGCAATTCACCACAAAAAGATAATACATGCACCATTTTTGTATTTTTTTGTTAAACCTTAGTTTTAAAATGGTTTTTTCACTGTTCTGAAATGTTGGCTTTGTAGCTGCAAAATTTTGCATTGCAAATGATGCAACTCAGTACGGGGTGAAACGGTGAGGCCGAGTCCCTATGAACATGGTTTCATTCCTGCTATTCCTCAAATATTATTTCCGCTTATTTTTGTCTGATGCGTGGCTCAGAAAAATGCAAACAGTGATCATTTTAGAATTTCACAGCTAAACAACTACTTTTCACTGTACTGTATCACCACTGATCATAATTTGTCGCAAAAAAGTACAATTAATCGTTAAATAAAAAATAACTCGTTAATTACACATGAACTTACCCTAAATAGCTTATAATCTGATACCGCTGTGGATACAGCGTAAGTAACATAACATAATATAGAAGTTTCTTCTTTTGTCAATGATTTTTTCTACAAAATACAAAAATAGTAGTTCCTCCTGTGCGGGATTCTCGAGGTTTCCAAATCTCTAGACGACTGCTGCTACCTTCATATTATCAACACGATGATGAAGAAGAAAATAAAATATCCATTTGTATTAAGCATTGAAATTATTTGGACACGAGCCTCACAAGGTATTCCGAAACCATCTCGGATTACGGATAGTAATTAATATGGCCGTTGTTAAGGGTCTGTTGTTCCCACGTAGTTTAATCTTAATAACCGATTCCAGGAACCAACATGACATAAAAAGACTTGTATGTACAAACTAGTCGAGAACACTTTTCCATTTATTTTGTGGTAATTGGATTTTGATAATCAAAATTCCCACCCTGGGAGAAATCCCTGCGGATTCAACAAGTACATAAATACATTAATGAGACCGATAAATAAATAATAGAGTGATTTCGAAATGGTAAGAAATATAGGAACGTGTATTAACGTAAAATATATTATCATTTAAATTCTAATACCTTGTGGAGAAATCTTTTAATCACATTTTATTTGACGTCGCTAGTAATCATTCAACTGCTGTTGCTAAGTATATGACGTCTTCTCTTTTAATTTTACCGACAATTCGCTTTTACAGTTGGCATTCTCAAATTCACAATGGTCTGGGGTATTTAACCGAGAAGTAACTAATGTTATGAACGTCATTGTGAAATTATTACGTTATGTTTACCGGTATAGTTATTGTGTAATATAATTGTAGTAACTATTATAGTTAATTTTTCAATATTAGCCAAATTACTTTGTGACAACATATTATATAAGTAATAAAAAAAACACTGTGTTCAAACCACTATTCATTGAAAAATCAACATGTTTCGTTACCTAAGGTATCTTATTCAATATAATATGTACTTTGTTTTTATTTTTGTTATTATTTATTGGCACACATCATTTTTTCACAATAATAATATAATGATGGCAATTTCCTACTTAGCCTATGCCTGATCTAGGGAAACCGCCACATATACTAAAACATTTTATGTTTAAAAAAATAGTAACATATTATAAATAGTTTAAAAAAACATAGTAAAAAATAAACTTTCATTTAAAAAAAAAGTGTTATTTCAATAAAGCACAATAAGTACCTACATATTAAGAATGATATTGGATAGGGATATCCTAACAGTAGGGCGTATTATTGTGTAGTAGATTGCAAGTTTTCATATGATTAGGCAAGAGTTTCGATTTCATAAAGGCCAGGGTAAAATAATACCGACTTGCACTATAAAACCTGAACGTGATTCTATCTGGCATATCAAAAATTACTGTACTTGATGTCGTGGTTCAAGGAATGTTTTGCCTAAACATCCGTATGCTGCAATTTTGAAGATGGGCAAAGAGACCCACGAAAGCGAATAGCTGAACCGCGTTTAGACGAAGAGACAGCGAGTGATGCAGTGGCCTTCAGGAATCCCTGGATCATCCAGGTGCTGCGGAAAGTGCGGTCAGTTGTGTGGGTATCTTTTTGGAGTTGAATGCTGTCCGCCACAGCTGTCACCGTAAGGGTTTATGTTGCCAGACGTCAGAATAGAATCAAAATTATTCTTGTTTCAAACAATAACAGGCCGTTTTTTTGTTTTTCCCGCCCGATCTCTTCTGAATGGACATATAACATCACACTGCTGAACTCCATACACTTCAAAGCTGTTATTATAAATTAATTATTTGAAATAAATTCAAAACAATAATAAAAAAGGTTTTCCAGTAACTAGGCACGTACAGCAAATAATGATATCAAAACTCTGGCAATACTTTAATATTATCTTAGTGATTATATCTGTAGATAAAAGTGAACCTCTTTTAAAAATAACTATTTTTACAAACGTGGAGCGTATTCTCAGGCGAGCGAACCATATTCAAATGTGTTTGTATAATCAGATCGACGCCGCGACAACACGGGGTGGTGCTTAAAAAATTAGATATGCGATAAAAGTTATAAAATGACATCAAAGAAAAAATAAAAATTCACAAGTAACTCAATTCATGTTATATTTTCAAGAAAAAAATGAGTTCGAACAATAATTGTTATTATGAATCGCAATAAAATGAGTCCACAATTAAATCGTAATTCAATTCGGTTATAATTGTTGTGTTGTCGCTAGAAGTGTGAAACCACACCGCATATGGTTTCTAGCGATGCCACGCTATTGTTTATTGCACTTCATATTGGTGTCTGCTAAATTTTGGAAGTTTTAAATACGCGTATTAAAATAATAATTTAAAAAAATACGTTTCTTTGTAAAAGCACAACTTGAAAAAATCTCATGAAAACACACCTCTCATCTTCGGAAACCCTGATTATGCTTCGATGAAACGCGTGCACGCCTCCAGAGCGATCGAGGTACTACGAGCGATTCATCAGATGGTGATGAATTGAGTTGCCGCGTCGCTCGGGGGAGTAATTTGTCGGTTGTTCAGTAATACATGAATAAATCAGGGCCTCTGATCAAACACCCCTTCCGATATCGCCGAGCGCTCATATTTTATACACCCCGCTGATTTATCAATCCGCTGGTTGAATTGTCCTCCGAATGTTTTTGCCGCCCCTAAAACGCATATTTCATATTTCGGTCGGAAACTCATTTCGGCTAAATTGGTTATTTCATTACTCGAATTGTATATACAGATCAAAAATGGATAGAGAAAATGAATCAGAAATTTATTCAAATTCATCAAATCAAATTTATTATATGCGCATTATTTATAACAATTTCAAGTTATTTAAACAAATAGAGAATGGCTGGGGACGTCGAGTTAGCTAGCTAGCTAGCTAAACATCAGATACAAGACTATCAATGCTGAAGAATGTATTGAAACCACAAACTGAAATAATGAAACTGAACTGATATGTTGGATATATACATCGCAAATTCTATTATTTTCTGATAGTCCCTTCGAAGTACATAAGGAGCGAGGGAGCTGGTATCAGTCACCTTTGCGCGATTATCACTAGTACAACTAATGTGAATAGTTTATCTTCCCAACCTCCATACAAAGTGCAGGAAAAACAGAACAAACACAACGCATCTGAATATCGAACACAAGGAACATGTGAATTATGAAGTTTAATGAATCTTCCTGAAAGATCCTTAACAAAGCTGGGATATATCTATTAAGAAACGAAACGATCTATTTACTGCGACTTATAAAGCATACGATAGGTCGAACATTATAGGTAACCGAGTATCTGGGTTTATGAAGACAAAGAACATTGGTGACAGGAAATGGCAAGAAATGCGATCACAAATATGAGGAATATTCACAGCTACCAATTACTATTTTTACTGCTCCTCCTACACACTCTACGAAGCTATGTTTAGTCCATACTCTTGCATAGCTAAAGACGTGCTACAGAAAAATTTTCAACGCAAATAGACAGATTAACTACTACTAACAGTACTAGAAAACCTACATAGAGAATGAGAAATAATATATTCCCAAATATTACCTTCAACAAACAATTATTTAAAGAAAATTAGAAACCAATCAGCGGTTGGGTAAAGATAAACACTGTCCTGGTTGCAACACATCAAAAAGTAAACCGATCGGTCTCGATGTCGAGGGCCTGTTATAAGTTGCTACAGACTGACGTCAGACACATGTGGATGCGTCTGTGATCTGTGATCTGTGATCTCGCTAATATGTACGAGTATATAGAAACTGCACTCGGCCGCGGTACTAGAAGAAGAACTAATAATGTGATGGTTTTATTGACATAACTTACTGCTATTCATTTGCATTCACCACAATTACTAACGATTGCATTTTTGACTCACTTCACGCTCGTTGAGTTCTCATTAGACATTCACACTTCACAATGTGATCTTTTGCGTACAAATCAGTTAATGTTCGTTGCAAGTTACGAACTAACTTTTAAATTCTCCAGGAAAACTTTGTGCTTTTCACTTTGAGAGGAAAAAATATATCAAAATGAGCTTTAAGGCCATTTAACATTTACTGTTAGTTCTCCCGTTAAAAACGTTTTCATGTGTTTCTTGGGTAATTGCATTGTATATTTCAAATAATATTATTACTGTACCCACTCTTTATATGAATGAAAAATTGTTTCAACGCCATTTACAATAAGTATTTAAACATTTAAAAAGTAAAATGCGTTATTAATCATACCTATTTAGTATTTTATTCTGAATTACTAAACAGTAGGAAAATGTCAACATAACATATAATACACAAATATAAATAAATTTTAACGCTTTATAAAAAGTGTATAGAAAAAATAATAATATTAATTAATTCCAGTCAATAGAAATGCTTTTCACGATACGTCCCTGTACCTCATAATACATTTTGGAATGGGACGCTGTGACAAAGGTCAATATCGGAAACCCATTGTATCGAGCTCGACACAATCAAACAACTTATTGATTAATTGAGATCAACGGAAACTGAGCCTTCATCACTTGATCAGACACCGGTTTTAATTATTATTGTACTGTGTTCGATAGAGATTCACAAAGCTATCGAAATGAATGTATATCTATTTAAAGACCATTTTCAAACAATAATACTGAGAAGTGGCAAGAATAGACAAGTACTGAACCAATGTTGGCTTATTTATTTAACTTTAAGCCTTCTGCAATACAAACTGACTTTTACATTACATAAAGTAAACAATGTTTTGGAATAAAAATTTTAACAAACAATTTATTTCAATTTCACCATTGCAAATATTTAAATAACGTGGTCCCGCAGCCTAGCGGTAGAACGCTGACTTGCGAGGAAGGGGCTTTAATTCCCGACATAGTCGTATGTTTTTATTAAATAAATAAATGGTATATGATTAGATATATAAATATATAATTAGATCGATCACGAAAGTGGGGCAGCAGTAATTTAGGAAATTGTTAAAATGAGCACTAAGAAAAAATTGAGTCAATAACACCGCCACGCTCCAGTTCTAATTCATCGTCCATCTTGCAAAGAGTCGTATGTCGAATTTGTTAATTTTACAGCGTACAACATATTAACAAAAAAAAATCTTACCAATTTCTATGGATATTTTTTGATTTAAAGACGGTGTGGGGTGTATTTATTGTATTAAGTAATGATTTGAGTTAGGTACTAATAAAAAATATTTTTTTTATTTTTTTTAAAATAGATTTTTTTAAATATATTCTGTCAAAGAAACAATATATGTTTTAGTTAGTTATGATATCCTGAAGAAGAAAATGGTATTTTTCGAAACCGGTAGATGTATTTAAACTCATTTTAGTGGTTAATAAAACAAAGATAATAAATAAAAATATGTATTTATTCCATAAATATTATTAATTACTATCATTTGTAAGATTGACACATCAAAATAAGAATGGTGACGTCAAAATGTTTTATGTAATATCACCTACTTCATTTGAACAAAATTTAGATATTGCCCATTATTGCAATATCCCAGTCGTAAATTAATTTTAACAGAAAACGTGATACGCCTTTTTGAAAGATGGACGACGAATTGTCTTTATCTGAAATAACCTTGATTAGATATATTGATAACACAGTTTAACAGAAAAAGAGTTGACCTTATTATTTGTACATTTCTAAAAGCGAGAATATTAATTTCGTAACTAAAATTAGTGTTTATCAACTAAAAGTGCTTAAATTAGTAGTGTTGTTATTTCTTTGTATTCCTCGTAAATCCCTATACTTATTTATCCTTTCACCTTGAAACACAACCCTTCGCCCTGAATAAATAGAGATTTTAATACGAGATTGTGGATGTTACATCATCGATGCTTTGGGAATACAAATGAATGAATGTATCCTTTTTTGTAATGTTGGGATTTTCATCAGATTATGTTAAATAACGTTTTTTTTTGTTGTTTTCTTCTATATTTAGAGCGAACTGTATTCACAACACAATAATGTAAATTATAATATTAGAAATAAAATGTATCATGTTAAAAATATGTAGGGTTATCAGATGCAAAAAAGGTAAACGGGCAATTTATTCTAAAATCAATTACATTGGAAAACATTTTTGCATGGGCTTTACGCAGAGTGAATATGTCTCATTTAGGGGGAGGGGGGTAGTTTTTTTTCGAAATCAAATAATTTACTCTTATTTTGAACGTCAAGTGTCCAAATTTTATCAAGTATCGAAATTCTGCTTTAAGGGATGGGAAAGGATGATAGGGGTGGTTTCTTGAAATCTGATGTAGATAGTGCTCTTCCTCTTATTACTCTTATGTTTAGGACATTACGCAAGATACTCACGAGTCCGCGATGTGTCGCGATCGCAAGCACATCGCGCACGTGCAAGCCGTGAGCTATGAACGTGTGTTCTGAAAGTTACGGTCCTGTATTATAATATTTATTTGAAAATTCATACAACTAGAAGTGGGATGGAATTATTGGGATTATTTAAAAATACGAATAATATAATATAAATATAAGTACAAATGGAAAAGAATTTTAATATTTTACATTCGTCGCAAAGTAAAATAATATATAAATGTCAAATTAAAATCTTCATATTCATTTACTCAAAACTAAGAATTCTAAACAGCACATAACTTAGAAAAACAAATAATAACATTTTCATTAAAATTACAAAACACAAACAAGGAAAATGTCACAATATATTGGAAAAAAGTAAAAAGGTCAATACGGGAAATAAATATTTAATTAAAGCATAAGGTGTAAAGTGAAGTACAAAGATATTAAATATTATATGATAGTCAAAGAAAATATATACATTTTTGAAGAATAAGTATAAGAATAGTACCAGTAAGTACAGAATACAGTAGACATAACATTAAAATTTAGATAAAACTTTAAGAATAGTATATACATAACATTACGTAGCGCGCACCGGCAACAGCAAACAGAGGTAAGATGCGACTGAAACATGCTGCAGCTTACTCGGCAACCCACCAATAGCGAAGAGATTTAAGACGCGACTCATTTAAATACGTACATCATACCTGCCTTTACCAAATATCTTAGAAATTGTCCCGATTGTCTATGGAAAAACATCATTTTCTTACTTTTTACTGTCTTACTGTACATTATTGTTATATATTTTTTGCGCTTTGCATTATTTGAAATATTCATGAGAATTACAATGAATACCAGCTCAATATTATTAATATTGAATAAATTGTTTAAAAAATAAGATTATTTTTGTTTATTAACTTTGTTTCATTAACCACTTATTGAGTTTAAGTACATCTACCGATTTCTAAAAATACAATTTTCTTCTTCAGAATGTCAATATTAATCAAAAACATGTGTTGTTTCTATACCAGAATCTATTTTTAAAAAACAATAATTATTTAAAAAATAAATTTAGTATCTAACTCAAATTGTTACTTAATACAAATCTACTCGAATAATTTTAAGGAATATAATTTAGAATGGGACTCGTAGTAAAATTTCATAAATTCTAAAGACAAAGATGCTAAATTTAACAATTCTGGTGTTGCAAGGATTGTGCTACATTTTATATTGGTGAAACAGGTAGAAATTTTAATATAAGTGTAAAAGAGCATTTGAAATATTTGAACAATAGTGGGTTTTCAGAATTTTTTAATCATTTGATAAAAAATGGTCATGGTTTTGATAAAAAACTGTGATTGTCAATTTTGCATGTAAACGGTGTTAGTCATAAATTAAATAATTTGTAATCGTTGGAGATAAATAAAGCGTGTAAAACTAATCAAAAAATTATAAACAACTAACGAAATTTAACTACGAGTCCGATTCTAAATTTTTTTCCTAAAATTATTCGAGTAAATTTGTATTAAGTAACAATTTGACTTAGGTACTAAATTTATTTTTTAAATAATTATTGTTTTTTTAAAATAAATTCTGGTAAAGAAACAACATATGTTTTTGATTACTATTGACATCCTGAAGAAGAAAATGGTATTTTTCGAAACTGGTAGATGTATTTAAACTCAATAAGTGGTTAATAAAACAGAGTTAACAAATAAAAATAATGAATTTTATAACCACAAAGTTAATGTTAAGCTAATTTTAAAAGTTTAAAAAATTAGATTTTTAGGGTTATGTTTTAGGTAACGAGCAAATTCTATTGTTACAATATTTTTAATGTTCTGGGGAAGTCTCCGATAAAACATAATATAAGTAGGTACTATGTTAATAATATCATAGTACAGTGCTGATACTATTTATCGGTATGGAAAATGAAATCAAGAAATGGAAATTTTGTATAGTTTTAAGTCATTATTATTCAAGAACCACCGCAGATTATTTGAGTTGAGTGTAAAGAAATTAAAAAATGACATTTTAATGTGGAAGGAAGACATTTCAGTTAAAAAGTAGGACATTTGGGTTCCATATGGTTACCCTACATGTAAGTATTGTATGTGCTCGGAAGATAATGAAAATGTAAATTGTTATTTATTTCACGCGAAATTGTGTAAAGACGGCTGTAATCTGTAAAATCTCCACGCTAGTACGTCCCGCCAAAATTTGATACAGCCAAAACATTATAAATATATTTATACAGAAATGATGTTATCTACTTAAACACTCCAGTGGCTCGAAAATGCTCAGTAAAGCTATTGTCCTCATTGTACTATTATAATGTAACTATTACATAAATGACAAAATAATGTCCTTACGATATAATCAAATTATCTCTACGCAGAACAAATTTTAATGTTTGTATCAGATGTTGAGATAAAAACGGTACACTCAAATAATATGTATTTTTTTTTCCTTGCCGACAAAAAAGCAATCTGAAATTGTGGTTCAAAAATTGATATTTAATGACAAATAAAATCGTTAAACGTATATTTTAGAATCAATATACAAGAATATGATCGGTAATAGATATAAATCTATTTTTCACAATTCTTGTCTATTATGTACATATTTAAGTATAAATTTAACAACTATTCTTATAACGACTGAAATATATCCATTACCTGGCGGATAATATTATGGTAGAGATGTTCTTTCTTTTTGTAGTGCCTTTAAGTAAGTACGTATCAGACTATAAAGGCAAGAAAAATACGGCGAATTGATGCCCTTGAGATATGGTGTCGGAGACACATGTTGCGCGTATTTTGGACAAAAAGACTCACAAACGTTTCCATTTTGCAGGAATTTCACATGAGAGATAGGTTTGTAATCACTTGCCTGAAGGAAATTTTTCGAGTATTTTGCGATAGGATTGTAAAACCTTGTTGTGGCCACTCCGCGCAGAGGGAGATGAAGATGAAGATCGTTAGATCGATCGAGTGGAACAAGTAATAGACACTTCTCCGGTGACAGCTCTCAAATCTGTGAAATGCAGAGAAAAGTGAAACAGTACAGTCAAGAGAGCGAAGTTTCTGAAGATCGAAGAAAAAGAAAAAGAAGACTTGATTTAATAGTCTTAGAACGGGAATACTGCGAATGAAAAATTTATATAATTAATCGCAAAAAGTGTCTCATTCATAATTAGTAATGATGTCAAGTAAAATAGACACAGCAAAAGTAAAGCAGCCTCTTTTTTTGTGACGAGGGTTCACGATAATTTAAAATATTGTAGTCCGTCTACACGGCAGCGTTGACAGGTCCAATTAAGAAATTAACAACCGAAGATCAGCGTTGTACAATTTTTACCTCACTTCGGGCCATCCTGGCTACACTATCATTTTTAATTTATGTCAAATAATACATCTTCATTTGAAGAAAGTCACTTCGAGGCGGGCGACCAAGCGAGCTAGAAACAAAATGATTGATTGACTCAAATTTGTATTAAATGAACAATTATTAAGTGGCGGAGCGGATACAGTCCCTGTTGGATATCTGAGAGACGTCCTTGTTGAATGTCCCTGTTGAATATCTGAGAGAGGTCCCTATTGGATGTCCCTGTTGGATATCTGAGAGAGGTCCCTATTGGATGTCCCTGTTGGATATCTGAGAGAGGTCTCTATTGGATATCCCTGTTGGATATCTGAGAGAAGTCCCTATTGGATGTCCCTGTTGGATATCTGAGAGAGGTCCCTATTGGATGTCCCTGTTGGATATTTGAGAGAGGTCCCTATTGGATGTCCCTGTTGGATATCTGAGTTTCGTTCATTTCTCTAACAGTGTCAATAATTAATAGTAACAGTAAATCGAGTAATAACCAATAAATTTAATTTGAAAAAACTCTTATTATAAGATAACCGAATAAAATATAGAAAAATTGAAAGTCTCCCCGGATGGGAACCGAACTCCGCTCTGCGGGTCTGTTACCACCACGTTATCGAAGAATCAAGGAAGACGTGAAGCTATCAGTTTACAAATATTCTAAGCTCTTTATTAATGTTGGCTTATTATGAAGTTCAACAGGAAATATTAAGAATGTATAAATAATAGTGTATAAAAAATAAAAAAAAATTAAATTGTAACAAATATGCACTATATACAATTTGCCACCATAGTCTACTAGGGTATTAGGTAAGTAGTGTGACAGGTATACTAGAATTGATACTATGGTATCGATCCCGGCACTTTTACTGAAAGGTGAAAACAGAACACAACAAATTACGAAATTTTGTAACACTGCTACAAATTTGACAGACAAACATATTCTATGTTAAAAATAATCATTAAGTAGAACACATTCTTATTCTGAAGTTGTAAACCGATAAGAGACGCCATATCTTTCTAATTAATACATTTAATTTGTATTTAAAATATCACGAACCTATGTTCTGCATAATTGCAACTTCACAATAAGAATATGTTCTCCTTAATAATATAAAAGGTATTTGAGATTCCGTAAAAATAAAGTAGATGGCTTTCAAATAATGGAACGATAGATGTATTAATTTGAAAAGTGATATTCGAAAATATGTCGTCAATCCACTGTGTTGGTATAGCATAATCGGAAAATGCACGTTCCCCGGATTGGAAGAGATCCAGGTTCGAATCCCGGTAGCAACAACAATATTTTTCGATAAAATTGATTTTATATGTATATCTTTCTAATTAATACATTTAATTTGTATTTTAAATAATCTTTTATTTTTTTCAACATTAATTAAAATTCATTAACTAAGTGTACCAATTCTTTAATCGCTCGCTGGTGTACGTTAAACAAATATTTTTTGCAATACGTTCAATTGCGTGAAAATGAAACATCTCATGGATTAAATGGGAATAATGCGAAAACAATGTTACCAATAAAAATTATCAAATTTTGATTTTTTAAATACCACACGGGCTCTCGAATAAAACCAAGCTGACAATTTAGAAGGTGTAGAATCCCGGGGAGAGGGAGAAGAGATTTATCTTTATATTCCTCGGTTACCCCTTCCAGGACGCCAGGCTCCGGGCTACGGTCTTCGGGCGCCAGCCTCCAGACCCCTGCAAACTTTGTTCTGCTTTCGATGCTCATTTTACTTTTATTAAACAATAACAGATTTCAGGGTAACTTAGAAATTCTGAGTTTAGTCTCTTCGTCTGCCAGTTACTACTGTCGCAGAATAATTCGCATTTAAAATATTTTGATCTGATCTTCTATTTGATAGTGTTGGAGCCAACCTTGCAACCATAATTATAGAAATATTGACGTTTGACAGGTAATGGTTTGTTTTCAAATATTCAACTAGAAAAATTAAACGGACCTTAAGTCTATTTTGGATAACAGTATAATATGGATAACAGTTGGATAACAATACAAATTAAATTAATCAACTATAAAGATATACAGAAAAAATCAATTTATCAAAAAAATATTACAATTTTTAAAATGGAATAACACATGTATCAATATAAGCATATAAGTTCGAAAATTGGTTAACTTACTCGATCAGTGTGACGAAACTGGATCCAGATTCTCGGTAGCAAATAAAATATTTTTTCGATAAATTGTTTTTTTCTGTATATCTTTCTAATTGATTCAATTAATTTGTATTAAATACCACAAAAGAGATGTGTTCTCCTTAAAAATAATATTTATTTACCTATTTTACTTTTAAATCAAGTGTTTCCGGACACAGTCAAGAGTATTCAGACTTTTTTCTTATAACTAAATTCTATTAGATATATTTGTGATTAAGAATAATGTAATGTTTCATATAGTTTTATACGAAATGGTATCATGGACACTCATAGAACCAATGCTAAGGCGTCTTGAAGTATTTCAAATGCGGATCTACAGATGACTTTTAAAAATAATCTGGATTGACCGGGTCACAAGGCGATGATTCGGATGCGAAAGAAAAAAAAACTTTAAATTAAAAAAACCTGAAAAATGGAATATGTTGGTCATATCTTAATTCAAAAAAATATCACACCCTGAATCTTATCATCCAAGGCAAAATTGAAAGCAAAAGAGGCCCTAGAAGACGTGAAATCTATGGCAATGGTTCGGGAAGTCCACAGTCCAACTATTTCAAGCTGTTGAAAATAAAATATTAACGTTCGATATCAGCACTAGAAGAAATATAAATTTATTCATGTTAAATATGCATTTCCATTTATTAAACTAATCAACTTTTGCTGCAGACTGCGCACAGCCGCTGGAGTACGAACGAGACCGCCAAAATGTTTGAAGCAGCGAAACTGATTTCATTCCAGTCCCACGCAAGACGATTCGCGTCTGCCGTTAGGAAGTGACTAAGAATAGAATTTATTTAATTACCAAAAATATACATTTTGGACCTACTTGAATTCTTGAATACAATTTGTTTTACTTTGTACAAAAAAATACATATCTCGTAAATCTATATAAACAAAAAGATGAATTAAAATTAAGTAGGATTTTGATTAATTATTTTCGTAAGATTTTTTGAAAATGATTTTGTTTGTATTCGGTTTTCACATCTGGAACCATGTATTTTTTTACATGCATTGTATTCCTTTTTTGCATGTTTTTTTCAAGAACCTATGTAGATAGGATGTAAATAGACTATTGGGTGTAATATAATGTAAACAATATAACCTTTACGATATATTTCTTTGTACAATATCATTTTCTGGATTAAGCTATCAAATATGTGAAAGAGTACATTTTAATGGCGCCAATATCAAATATCTTATTTTAATGATGACAGTGTTGTACGTGACAACGAAAATGATACTAAAAGATTGCTTGAACGAAGAATGTAAAAGATTGCTTGAACCAAGAGTGTTGGAATGAACAGCTATGTTTATTTAAAATAATATTTTTAGTGGAAATGTTTTACATTTAACTGCGCGAAAAACTAATTAATCAATTTTATTGCTAAGGATTCCTGTCGGATCGCTGGTTTAATCACAATTTGATCAAGCGGATAAAAAGAGTTCCAATCGCTGGACCAATCGCCTTAAAAGGTAGAAAATAAATGGAACGGCTCGCCAGCGTTTTGAATAGTCCAGTTACACATACAAACACTTTATTTCAAACGAGATCTGTAACTAGGGTTACCTCATTGTCCTTTTTCAAATTGAAATATGGGGTCCTCCTTTCACCTTAAAATGTCCTCTTTTTTTGTTTATACTGCTTCACATACTCAATTCAGATCACGTGCGGTGGTTTTTGAACAAAACAAACGACATCGATGACATAAATCTATACGACCTATTTTACAACCTGAATTCATTCCTCCAATCTGTTATCCGATGGTGGACTGTAATATATACGAACGTTTTTATGGGTATTTAATATCTTAGATACCAAAAAGCCGAAATAAATAAAGGATGTTTTTTTAGAGGTATAAAAATTTAAAAAGAAATAAAACACATGGCCATGGTATTATGGTTTATTGAAAACATAATTTTATGCCATTAGTGTTTAAATATGATTTCGCGCGTGTGGGCGTCGCGGCTGGCTCGAATAATGCGCAATCTGGAAGTCCAATTTTCGATCACCTTTTGAAGCAATGTTGGCTTCCAAGTCATATATCGTCTCTCGTTTATCGGCGTAGACTAGCGACTTCACGTATCTCCACAGAAAATAATCTAAAGGCGTTAAATCACACGATCTTGGAGGCCAATTCACAGGTCCATTATGCGAAGTTATGCGCTCATCGAATGTTTCCTTCAATAAATTGATTGACGCGCGCGCTGTGTGACATGTTGCGTCGTCTTGTTGAAACCACAGCTCTTCCACATTAATGCCATTCAATTGAGAAACGAAAAAGTCAGTAATCATAGATCTATAGCGCTCTCCATTGACTGTAACGTTCTGGCCGGCATTATTTTTGAAGAAACTACAGCATCTTCGGTGCGCGCTGTACGACGTCTATGCAGATGCGATAGAGCATTCGTGGTGCGAAAACGATCCATGGTTATTCGAATTACTTGCTCAGATGGACGATTATTTCGACCGTAAAATGGACGTAGCACACGGTAAGTTTCGCGAACTGAACCACAATTTTGCAAACCAATTTGTATGCGTTGTTCTGGCGTAAGTCTAGTAAAATGGCAAAACAAACTGAATACAAATCAGCTGTCAGCTGTCAAATTGGCTGTCGCTGTAAAAGTGTTGCTAATTCGAAAACAAACCTCTAAAAAAACACCTTTATATACGAAATACATATTCTATGCAGGAGTGTTGTGTTACGTAAGTATAATACAATACACGTTTCAGAGACATTCATCGCATTTTTTTATGTTGTTAAACATTGTTTTATTTTGAAACGTCCTCTACTTTAGTTGATTTCATAATATGTAGATAATTTTCATCTGGTAACCCTATCTCGTAAAGAGCTACATATAAGTCTCTAATCCCTGGGGATTTTCCAACTTCACACAAAAATCTTAACTTAACTCCTAGGATTTGACTAATATTATTGGTATAAGACAAGTTATTATATTATTATTTGTGTAAGACGAGTAAACATATTTAGGTAATGGATGTTTGTAGGTAGGTCTGTCATTACATCCTACTTAATCACCCCCACGCCTCCATTCGCAAATGCCTGTTTGTGAAATCTTTACAAACCTACAGTCATAAAAACGAAGGTGCTGACTTGTGTGTAGTGGTAGAGTAATAACGTCTATATCTATAAACTTGTTCATCGTTTATTGGTAGCTGCCGGGCAACTCGGTCTTGAACTTCTGCTCATTCTTATTAAATTCGCGTATCACGTGGACTATTGTCATTCTATTTGTGCTGGCTTGCCGATGTTTCAGCCCGATAGACTGCATAATATGTATAAATTATTATATACATGTTATTAAATCTTCATATACTTATTGAGGGCTTATAGTCCCGGGACCCTTCCTTTGAGAAACATTTTGTACTTTGGTGGCTTCATCGTATAAAGAGTTTAGAAGTATCAATAGAGCGCGTAGCTCTTACCCCCGGGGGCTGCCGTACTTCGGATCTACCGGACCGCACAGAAGACTACACTCTTATAACTTAAGGGTGCAAACTTATATGACATTTGTATGAAGGCGCTCTTAAGGCGTGGCGCGATCCTGTTCTTATTGCGTGAACTGCACTGGCTACATTTTAAAGTAACGCTAAATTTCAGTAAAGTTCAAAGAAACAGTAAATTTCTAAATATATACAGTCCAAAATGTTTAATTGTAAAATTCTTGAATTTGGAACCGATTATTCATTACCAGAAGATCATGTTCAATGAACGAATATTTGGTATGGCAGGCCCGAAATTCCGCCGATCCAATACAATACAATCGACTTTGCCCGAGTGTGAACCATCCCATCAGGGTTCTTGTTACAGGACACTCTGTGCACCTAGAAACTTGCTTAAATTATAGTACAGAGAAACCTGCTTAAATTATAGTACAGTAATCCTATAGTACATTACGTCAAAAACACCGCAACCACGTATGGTGTACACTTTAATGAACTTTATAAATTATAAGCATTACATAAATTTACATCCATAGCGCTAACGTACAATTAACGTATAATACATTTTTCCAATTATTTATACAAATGATTTATTAACGTTCGCTAAGTATCGTGTATTTAGTTAATAATTTAAATAAAGCGATTAAACGTCTCGCATCAGTACAAGCCCCACATAATGTCACAGCGCTTAGCAGAATACGTGGAGGTCTCCCACAACCATTATTACTAACCTGGATCTGGATTGTTCCACTTAAATCACACCCCACCCCGATAGAAATAGCCAGCCCGGAGTAGGATCCCTTTTATGTGCATTCCTGCTGGGAATGATTTGATTTTGAACAAGTACTTCATCAGTGGCGTGCATACTCGTACATATATACTTTTTTTTTTTTTTTTTCATATTTTATAAAGCTACTTATGACAATGTAGACGAGTTTAGACCGGCATAGTTATAAAAAATACTTTGAAAGGAGGTGCCTTTCTTGAACTACAAGCGGGACTATGAATACTATGTTGTATGCCTGTTTATAGGCAAGTGTGAGCGCTTCAGACAGGCAATAAATCCAGAAAAGTATTAACAACTATCAAATGAATAAAAGTTGAATACTCAGGACACGGCCGCAATGAGAAGTATGATCTCTCACAGCTCATCATGCAGGTAGTTAAGAGAGGTGTAAATAGAAAAAGGTTGTCTTGGCTGCGAAACCTCACAAAGTTGTGAACACTATATACTTAATATTATGTTTGTACAAAATGCCTTAACTTGTTTGACTGTTTTGTTATTTACTCGTGAAATTTTGTATTAAGAATTCAACTTAAACTTTTCATTCGTTACCTCTCTTTAAATTCTTGAATGGTACTCGCGAGCACCAATTTGTATATTGAAGAAGAGCGAAGCGGTGCTCGCGAACGACGGTTTGGCCATCGCTGCACTAGGGAAGTGTACTGTTTGCCTTTCTGATTGGTTCTCCGGAAGGGGTAGTCGCCCCCGGCTACGGCGCTCTGGCAACCGACTGAACCGAGTTAAAACCTGTTCCTACATTCTTCCGCCATTTGGGTACTGTACGGTAGTCGCACCTTTTTTATCTTATTACCATATTTTCATTATTATGTTCAAATTATATAATTGGTGTAATAATTTGAATCACGAACATTCTAACTACGCGCAAAGATGATATTTCAAGGTAAAAATCATTTAGCGATGTGAAAGTTTTCTACAATAATTTATATTTTTCGTATTGAAACTGAAAACAAATATTGCTAAATCTTAAAAATCTAAAAGCAAATATTGCTCCGATTGCGAATTATTGTCGATAATAAATTAGATAGTTCTGGTTTTTAATAATAATAATAATAATAATACTAGATATCGCTTTATTTTCACTTTTGTAAATAAAGTAAGGTGCGCGCTATAATAGATCGTTTAATTTTAAAAAATGAATATGTTATTTTTACATATCTACTTATAATGAACGACTGTCATAAATAAATATATTTTCTGATCAGATCGAGATCTTTTAACGTCTTGGAAGATTATTTTTTACGTGTGTCTATAATACTATAATAAGCTAGAAAATAAAATTAATGAAAAGCATAGCTGCCGAGAAAACCTAGAGGAAAATAACTATAAAATATTTAAATAAAGCGAGGAGAGAAATGGCTAACGAGTGAAAATATTCTTCTAAAAATAAACTGAAAAACAAAACACAGAATAAAAATAAGATGACATCTTGGGTTGCCTGTCAAATGAAAAGGTGCGAAGATGGAGTGAAAGTATTTAATCCGTTTAGGAATGTTCCGCATTCTATCATATTTGCCTAGTTTAGTAGGACAAACTATATATAATACAAGCAAGAACAATCGGCTACCCCGGTCGCCTGTTACTAGGACTTTCGGCCAATGGTATCCACTGCGCAGTCACGACCGATGATGTGAAGCGTGTTACGAATCCAATAATCAATACAATATTTTCAATGTTGAAAACATAGTTAATTATTAGACAATGTGTAGGATCTACCACAAATAATAAATAATCCTTAAAATAACGCTAGAAATGGGAATTGAACGGCATTGAATTGGAAATTGGTTAACCGAGTGAGTGTTAACCAATTTACTTCACTCGAATGTCTTTACTTTTACCGCACTTATGAAGGGAACTTAAAACGTTTACAGGACGATTTTTTAAAATTTCCCTTTCTTACTAGGGTAGATATTCAAATTAATAGTTTTTTTAAGTTTATGTTGTCGATACTTAAACCATAAAGTGGGCTCCGATGCCAATGCAACCAATGCGATGCTCAAGCACCGCATTGGCTGCATTGGACATTAACTATGTAAATTATTTTGTGCATCATCCTAAAATAAATCCCAACCGATTGTAAATCCAGTTTCATTTTTTTAACCTGCTCTAGCCGCAATTATCGACACCTATACTCATACACGCACGCTCCGAAACATTTATATACACTGTGACATTCACATACACGCGTGAGATCTGAGGAGATTAGGGCCCTCAGACTCACCTTAATCAAATACTTCTAACATTCATAACCTACAAACATTAGTCTCCCCATACTGAAAACTTAATTTTGACAGAGCAAGTCAAAATAATGGTCTGTCTCGTGGAAGTGATGTTCCCGCTGATCAAATATCATCAAATCCGTTAAATGGAACATGGGTTCATTGGACATTGGACCCACGTCCAAACGATGAACCAGATAAAATTACTCAATCAACAGACTTCCGTAACTTGTTGCTCGTGGCTTGAATTATCCCCCACGCAGTGCAGGGATGCGCCAAGGGGTGCCATTTATTATATTTAGCGACGACAAAGTGTCCAAGCACCATATATCGTAAAAAAGGCGATGCAATATAATGTAAAATGTGCAGACTTTTCCCAGCTCACTAAACGTAAATGGTCCGTGTCCGCGGAGATTTGTCGCAAGGTTCGACTCGAGTGCGCGTGAAGACAGTGCAGACAGACAGTGTAATTATGGATCGCCGCCCCATATATTTGCAATGATGCATCTCTGTACCTTGAGCCATTGTCCAAGTCTTATTGAGTTCATCGTGGACGTTAAGTTGTCATTAAATTATGAAAACAAAGATAACACTGATAATAAGATAATATATTCAATCACTGTTTTTGGAATGTTGCTAGCGCTCAAATAACACCGTATTCATTGAGATTCAAAAAAGATACAGTATTAACCCCTCTACGGCCAGTTTCCACCGCGGCCAACGACTGATGTATCAGACGCGAGTCGTCAAATACGATAATATTGAAGCTAAATAAGTAGTGGAAAGTTATCTGGCGTCCGACATATTCGTATCAGTCACGGGCAGCAGGGCGTTAAGACAGTTCCGATAATATTCGCGATTTTAAAAATACTTAACTGTAGTGTAGAAATCACAGTCAATAAACATTATGTACCAAAATAAACGATAAACCGACCGAAAGAAATAGAAAATTCATATATCGAAGAGATTATTGTGACACCAATGTCAGTATTTTTAATTTTAGTGAATAACAACACATTAAAATGTTAGTGTATTGTATAATGTTTCCAAAAATTGTAAAGTATATCGATAGAGCAAAACCGCTTTTTGGAATCGAAATAACATCAGATATGGTATGTAAATAGGAAACCGGAATTTTTATATAGAAAATACACGTTTATTGTATGAAAATGAAACAAAATATTTTATTCCAAGTATTACCCATCGCTAACTATACATTTTCCCATCTGTCTGACAATTTGTGGATGCCACGCCAAAAAAACTGTTGCTCTTTTGAAGCAAACCAACTATCGAGCCATTTTCGTAAGAAGTGAAGCGCTGCTCAGCGCGTGCGTGTCCCGTCGGTGCAAATAAGTAGTAATCGGACGGAGCCCAGTCTGGTGAGTAAGCCGCGTGCGAAAGTATTTCCCAACCAAACGCCTCAATCGTTTCCTTGACCGGTTTTGCTGTGTGTGATGGTGCATTATCATGAAGCTAATTCACTTTATGTAGCCTTTTTTGATATTCTGGTCGTTTTTCACGCAAAGCTTGATTTAAATCGATCATTTGTTGTCGGTAGCGTTCAGTATTAATGGTTTCGCCAGGTTTTAGCAGCTCATAATAGATTACGCCCTTCTAATATCACCTTTTCATTGTCTTCCGTCCATAGCGATTTGGCCTTGCAGTCGATGTCGATAGTTCGCACGGAGCTACCCATGAACTTTTACGCTTAGGAATCTAGAAATATATCCACTCTTCATCGCGTCACAATTCGATGGAGAGTTTTACTTCTTACTTTCTTTTGTACCTGGCGAGCAGCATTTTGCAAGTGGTTTTTCGGTTTTCCTGCTGTCTTTCATTCAGTTTATGTGGAACCCATTTTCCCATCTTCTGGATCTTTTAATTGACCCGCGAGTTGTTGATGCGTTTGAGCGTCATCCTCATCCAACAAACAGTGCTTGCAATTCGCTGTCTTCAAACTTTTTCTGTGGTCCCCCACGTTCTTCGTTTCTCACGTCATATGATTTTAATAGCATTCCCACATCTATTTCACTTTCGATTCCAGCTCTCGATAGTACCTATATAAATACATATGACTTACATATATATGACTTACAATTTTCACCAGTGTTTTCCTTAATACCTACCTTACTCGTGGGCAGCGATCTTTGCCAAGAAGATTGGACATACTAGCGATGGATAATCGATCTTAAACACACTTCTAAGACTGATATGTTCTAAGCGTCACGGTATTTTCGACACGCTATCACATTAACTATTGATTTTCTTCATTTTTAAAGCTCTGAGGATCCATGATACAAGGATACGAGAGAAAGAACCAATTTTCTTCTGCAGTGTTTCCAACTTTCATGTAAACTTAGTAACGTTAATCTATACTATTGATGAAGTTTGACATTTTATCGTTCCATGAACTAAAAGAAAATGTACAATGCAATCTTATATTTTGTTTTAAAAGCAATGTCAAGTATAATACCTTGGCAGACCGAAAAACTAAAGAGTGGTTCAGAAGAACATCCAAGGCTGCCGACATTGCATAAACTATCGTGAAACTAAAATAAGACTATATCGGACACGTAGCGAGATTGACTGATAAACATTGGAATGGTGAAATCCTGCATGATTAAATAAAATACGTAGAGGCCGACCGGAAATACGTTGTACTGACGATATAAGAAAACTGGAGGATATTGCAATCGTGATATAAAGGGTTCTTTTTATGACCCACCACAATCTCAATTTTAGCCAATCATTCTACCTATAAACACATCTTGCTCTCCCTTTACCGCAACAATAGTTGCAACCTCCCCACTCGTTCTCCCTCCTTTTCTCTTTTTATTTATCTTGTGCACCTAAACATTTGTGTGGATTTTCATAAAAAGTATCACATGTTAAGTATTTATAATGTTAGTGATAATAAGTTCACGCTGTTGAAATCCCTCAATAAAATAAAATAATAAATTATGCAATCAGTTTAACGAAAATTAAGGACAGCAGGATATAATAAAAACAGGATTCAGAAAACACCCAAAATAATAAGAAAATGTTATTAACAAAGACTGTTCTGTGTAAAATATTAATATTTATGGCAGATGTCAGATAACGTCATAAAAGTTGTACTTAAAATTTAAAAAACAGCGTTGTTAAATTTTAATGTTTAAAAAATCCTTGCTTTACCCGAGTTTTAAGACAAAAGTTTAATCTGTGTACACGCACTCTAATAGGGCAAGGTGAGATTAGGGTATTAAACAAATTAACATAATCATTGTTTACTTATTTAAGAAATGTTATGGCATTAAAGCTACAAATAAACACATACATTTTAATGAGCGTATAAATAAACTCTTTAACATTTTATACGTTGTGTCGGCGCACGAGAGAATCTTAATTTGAACAGAAATCAGGGCACACGAGTACCAGCCCTACCCTGGAAGCCTCTTCCCAGGGTAGGGCTGGTACTCGTGTGCTCGGGTCTCGAGCGGCTGAGAACACCGTTCAAGAGAGGATTACAACCAGGATTACATAGCGCTAAAACTTTCTCCGACAACTAAAATTAAACTTTGGGAACCTGTTGAAACTTCTTTTACAATGGATTAAAACGGCGAATAGACCACATGGATCGATTGTGATGAAGCGATGAACCTAACTTGTCGCTTCGTCACTTGAAATAAATATTAGGCTCTTTGTCAAAAATTTGCACACTACCCTCTTCGGTCGGTCCTTTCACTGTAGCTGAAAATGTCGATATCTTTATTCGGTTGGATATAACAGCAATTAACAGAATGCTAGTGTGACTATTATAAATAAAACTTCCATACATAACTATATATATTATAGTAAATTATACCCTTTGGTCATTCTGGGTCGCTCACAGTTACATTCTATAACCGTAGCAATAAACCGCTTAATCTGATAGTTCCGTCGATGATTTAAAAAAGAACCATAGACAGTGACCGTTTTTATAACTGTCGAAACAGATTGCGATACCAACGTAAAAACAATTAATTGTGATTTCGAGGCAATAAGATAAGAGACGGGGCAATTTCGAACCTGACCCTAATTTATAATGTCACAATATATATATACACATTTATATAATATAATACGGAATATTATGCTTGTCTCCTGTACCTTATTGAATCGTTTTCGTAATTAAATTAATTCCCGTAAATTGAAATACTTTTATATTTCCAGAATACTAACAATATTTCAATCAACGTGATTAGAAAAATCATTAAATTGCTGAGGAGTGGGCGCTTCGTGGTCAATGGTGTCTATTGTGCGACCACGGCCAGTGTTTATGGAATAAACAAAAAAAATATATAAACATTAGCTTAACTGCCATTTGAACAAATCTGGTGTTTCGCCGCCAGGCTTTTATCAGCAGAACTTGTGAATAAAGCGATCTGTGTCATGACTAAATGTACCATTTGAAAATACTGGCAGCCAGGGATTCGAACCTGCGCTCTCGGAGGGAAAGTCAGATGCCTTAGCCCACGATAATATCGATATACCTATCAGGCCCGATCATGGCGAAATACATCATTATACAATTATTTATCTGCCAACCGTTTAAATTTTTAAATTATTGTTTTACTTCTTTTTTATTTATTTATGCTTTTTATGATCTGCCATTCAAAATATTCACTAGCACTTTATTTATATAAATTACAGACTGCCATTTTTCCTATTATTGTCTTACAATGTGAATCACAGTACAAGCGTTCTTATTTAATGTATTCGTGACGTTAATAGTTTTAAATATATTCTGTTTTATTACAAAACCCACTCTTTTAGTATTCTTACTCTTCTGCCAATCGTGATTCTGATTCTTTTTTATTCGTACGTTGTCGAACAGAATTTATAAATTATTTTTCTTAGAAAACTAAGTTATTCCCTCACTGTTAAAAGCTTATAAAGCTCAATGTAATGACGTGAATCATTCGGACGATTTAATTTTATTTCATTGAACGAAACATTATTTATTTTAAAAGTGTTCGCCCCATTTTGTATTAGTAAAACATCCGCATCTCGTTCATATATCTGACAGTGTTGTCTCTCTGTGACTTCGTGTCGATCGATATGCTTATATTAAAGTATTTGCGCGAACCGTTTGAAAAAATAATTTTAAAACTCGCGTTCAACTGTCGGTTGTCCAAATTTAATATTACTAGTCGAAAGTTAAAAATATATCGCACTGGTTGTCCGAATCCGGCGTTGCTCGGATTCAGAATTAGTTATAATGTATGCTAGGAATTTAGTAGGATGAGTGGCCATTATTTAACGCAGGCTCTAAATAATAATGATTTATTCAATTTTATTCAGGCCAATTGTGGTTGAGATATCCGGGAGTTGAGGGCTACTATATAATATAATATATATTAGTCAGGGTTATAAATAATAATAATTTACTTTAAATTTATAAGATATAAAATACATTTGTATCGGAGGGGGTGGCCAGAGAGCTAGATAGACAGACATTTAGTTTGCTAGAAACATATTTTATTTTATGTGTAAATTTAACTGTAGTTTTAGCCATTTTTGAAATATACTTGATACTAAATTTAATATTTTCACAATTAGATAGTAGACGTAAACGTTTCAGTTTAAAATATTCGTTTGAAATCTAAAGTATAATATAATAATATACATATCAAACATAATACATTTCTTCCAGATGTGACGATTGTACATATGTAGAACAAGAATTGTATTTTATTTATTAAACTGTTTACTTTTTTTTTTTTTAGGAGAACACATTAAGAATATGTTCTCCTAAAAAATAATAAAGTTGTATCAATGTGTCCAAAATTTAATAAAAATGAATTGATAATTCTGGCGTCTACTATCAGATTTACTTAAAGGTATTTTGAGATTCTGTAAAAATAAGGTAGATGGCTCTGTCAAATGATGGAACGATTAAATGTATTAATTTCAAAAAGGTAACATATAGGGTCGAAAAATCGTCGCTAAAAATAATGCCGCTGTAGCTTAGTTGGATAAAGCACCTCCCCCGGTTAGGGAAGAGATCCAGGTTCGAATCCCGGTAGCGCAACAACAATATTTTTCGATAAAATTGATTTTATATGTATATCTTTATAATTAATATATTTAATTCACTATTTAAACTGTTTACTGTTCAAATTGACAATAATAGTCACAACACAACGTTTGGGATTAACAATATAATACGTAAACTGGAAATATGTGTCAGGAATTGACAAAGAATTATGTTTGTAAAATTCTGAGGTCGATGATCTAGAAAGTTCTTTTCAAAATCTGGAACAATTCTGCAAGCCGTGTGGCAACAATAAGATTAAGTAACGCTATTTCAGACAATGCCGACTGTTTCAATATCCCGGGGTTATTCGGAATCCGTATAGACATTCCTAATTGGGGTAATCTAATGGAAAACAAGATTACTAAAATAACATACTTCGGAGAGAAAAGTTGGTCTTGAGAAGTTTATTAAATCTTTTTTTTTATGAAATGTATAAAATTATTTGGACCTTTTAACATTTGATGGAGTACTTATAAAATTACTTTAAAAATATTAGCGAAATTTTGCAATATTTTGTTTGAATTTATAATAAGCTACCCAATATATTTACTATTTTAATTTTGTTGCAGTTGTAAAACTATACCAGGGTGGGCAGACTTTCAAGTGAGAAAAACCAAATATTAAGCAAAAAGAATCTCAACATTTTTATAGAGCCACAACATAAATTTTCACTGTACCTATATCAATTTTAATGACCAAAAAAAAGAGATATAATCAAGATTTTTTTTATTGTTATTATGTTCAGTTAGTAGAACTCCATGATTATTTTTTAATTCAATTTTAAAAAACTAATTTTAATAAATATTATTATTGAGTTCTGCTAGTTTGCGTAAAAATTATTTAAATGTTACAGCTTAAATGGACATACTGTTTGAAAATGGCCTTAACTGCCAAAACATCTGAAACATTTAAATATAACATTATGCAAACTAGCAGAACTACATCATATCATATACATTAAAATTTGATTTTTTAAATATCAAAAAAAATATATAATCAATATTTTTATTCAAAACTCAAATTCAAAATGCAGTATACAATAGAAGAATAGACTATATGGGACTTATAGAACAATAAAACACATTGTGGACTTATTCAAAATTTTTGCTGTCTGGAAGTACCTGCTTATTTTCAATTATAGGTACGATTGTAAAGATTGTTAGAATGGCAACTAGTATTGTATTGTGCAGGCAAACTATTGCATACAGTGTGCATCAAATGTGTTGTAGATGAAAATATGAACTGGAGTTAAAGAATCGCGAATGACTAAGAAACGAGCCTTAAACTTGTTTTTATTATTTATGTAGTCGCAACTAGCTTTCGCGTCCAGCGGTGCGTGGGATTAAGGGAAGGGACCGACCTGAGGGTGGAAGGTCGGTGTCATTGTTTTGCACAGGAGGGTGAGATGAGACAAACAATACTTTAATTGGCAAAATTGAGCATAACTTGGATCGGATAATAATGGATCGAATCGGCCAGAGGGAGTTTACATACATATGCAACCTCCTTCTGGCATCAAAACATTTTGACAGACAGACACACATTCAATTGTATGCATAAATAGTGTAAAAATTTTGGCAATAATAAATAAATGATGAAATCAAATATAGAATCTGTCTGGACTTGAAGTGGTTTGTGTTGAAAATTTTGCGGTTATTGAATCAGAAGCCGCGTCCTCCACCTCACTGACGATTAATTGTGTCGCCATGGCTACGGTTCTTGCCCTCGCGGCAGAGAGCTTCGCAGGGCGCTTGCAGACTCGATTCGTTAGAATTGTCTACCGGAAATTAAGGCGAAATAATTCAACAACTTGGCGATATGCCTAAATTAGTTTTTCAGGGAAGAATACAAACTGTTATGGTTTTACTGAAATATTTTTGTTTAAAAAAATTGTAATATCGTATAATTTATTTATTTGTTTTTATTTTTAATATGAACACACGAGAGCAAAAGACCTGTACAATGCCTGTAAGAAAAAAGTTAAATCTGGTGTGAAAGAAAGGAAAGAGCGGCAGAAAAGAGAAGAAGGGGTGAAAATGACTGAGAATTTTCAGATGTGATTCTGAAAGCAGTAGTATGAAAGCTGTTAAGTCAGTAAATGGAGAGATGTTAACGAATGAGGTTGAAATTTTTCTAGGAAACGTATGAGAGTGTAGAGAATGCAAATGACGAAGTACCTGAGAGGCTCTCTGGGGTAAGTATGAACGAGGAAAACGATATAAATGCAATAAGTATTGAAGAAATAAAGTGTGCAATAAAACATATGAAGAATGGTAAGGCTGTGAGGTATGATAATGTTGCTGCAGAGTATATCAAGGCTGGTGGCCCATTAATTATCTTGTGGCTACATACGCTCTTAAATCAATGTTTGGAAGAGAGCCACACCCCAATCGATTGGAGGAGGGCTATTATTATGCCTCTTTACTGTCTACTTTACTTTACTGTGTGGTAACTATAGGGTTATTAGTCTACTGAGCTCTGTCGGTAAACTGTATGGAAGAATTTTAATAGAAAGAGCAAGAATGGTGACGAAAGAAAAAATATGGGACGTGCAAGAGGCATTTGTGGGTGGAAGAGAATGCATGGATCAGATCTTTTGTTTTTAGAAGTCGGTTAAGACTAGGAATACTGAATAAACTTATATATCAAACTTAATAATAATAATAATATTGGATAATTTATATAGCGCCATTTACGTAAAAACTTTCAACTCAAAGTGACAATAATAATCTTATTTATTAATAAAAATGACATTTTTATTATTAAAATTAAAACATAAAAGTTTGAATAAGTCGGGTTTGTATGTTGTTTTTAATTTCAGGCACCATTCCAGGTTCTCATTAAAGTATATTCTTAAATTAGTTGTTATAAATATACAGCACTGGCAACTATAAAGCATCACGGATTCCAGTCGATACCGTTCGGGAAAAGCGCCTGATTCAGGCTGGTACAAAGGTAATTTGGTAATAACTCTCGTAATACATTTTCGTTTCGAGAATTTTATGTTTGATAACATGTTTCCCTTCAATTTTTTTAGGATCATATGACGCAGCAGCGATAGCAGATCAGCTGTATGAAACAGATAAATAAAGAATAATCGTATACTTATCACTTTCTAACATTAAAATGCTAATTTATAGTTACAATTATTACGCAAGTGCTTAATTTTTTTTTATCGTCTTGAGAAAATAAACACATCAGGTGTATATTTTCTGAATTAAAATCAAATAACTTTGTTTATACCACTTTATTAGATATAAAATCTCCATGTTCCCTTCCTCAGGATGAGTTGTATATATTTTTCTATATGGTAAGTACAAGATGTTTATTTAACCAGCAGCCAGCCCCGGACAAATGTCTTTAAATTGTCCCAAGGCCAATTACTGACATAAAGTTTTAATGGGATTGTCAGAAGAGACGGTGTGTTGGGGGGGCAGAAGGGAGATATATTCATGATTTTTAAAATACCACTCACTTAAAAAAAATCTTATACTTATTTATTGTGCGAGCTAAACATTCAGTAATTTCATAAAGAAAATTATACACAAATACGTTTTAACAACATTTAAAAATAATATTTGAAACGGCGAGTGACTAGAAAATAAAACTTGCGAAGCATCGCTTGTACCAAGATTATTACTGTTCAAGCAAAAGTATCTTTTGTCCACGACAAGGGCTGAAGTACTTCACTCGGGTGAATGATTGAGTGCGACCTCTCACGGAGTTGAATACTTTTTGCCTTTGAGCCGAGCCACCGCCGTAGCGTTCGGTCGAACCGAATGAATAAAATTACATTTATGAAAAAAAGCATTTCTAATATAGATTCGATACAAATACTGCACAAAATGATTTTAATGCACTTCTTAATATAAGTATAAAATTAATTTAAAAATAATAATTCATACTTGGAATTCGCAACTCTTGCCCACGAGCTCGTAACATCAAGTAATACCCGTATACAATTGCAGAACTAAATCAAGTGGATTTGCATTGGTTTGGTTAACACGGAGAATAAACAGATTCTCGTAGCCACGTGCGGATCGCATATTGTGTTGTTCCCCACCTATATCCGAGGCAAACTCAGCTTTCATTACAATCCCTAAAAATTGATATCAGCGCATCAAGTATTTTTTCCTTCTAGCCAATGTTGGGCAGCATCGCCCACAGTAGAAGAAGACCCGCCCTGCACGGACAGAGCGAAGCCGCCCTGGATGTCGAGTATTACCGACTGAGGAGCTTCAGCGTGAGCGCCCACGGAGCTGTCAGCAACCTCGGGGACTGCCTGCGCAGCAGGAGTATCAGCTCCGTTACTAGCGCCGGTTCCAATAGACGAGACAGGTAGGATTCAATTCAATAATATTATAGCCCATTAACGGAGGAGGTCTGCTCTACTAGATGTACAGTCTTCTTCAATATTTGAGCGATTTCAACAAAACCATACCTAAAATATTTAAATACATAATAAACTGCTTCTTAAAGTGCTTGCAGCCCTGCCTCTGTTAGTTCAATTAAACAGGAAATGTATAATAACAACATTTATTCTAAATATGAATTAAATATATTAATTAGAAATATATACATATAAAATCAATTTTATCGAAAAATATTGTTGTTGCGCCACCGGGATTCGAACCTGGATCTCTTTCCTAACCGGGGAAGGTGCATTATCTAACTATGCTACAGCGATAATTTTCGAACCTATATGCTGCCTTTTTGATATTAATACATTTAATCGTTCCATTATTTGAAAGAGCCATCTACCTTATTTTTACAAGATCTCAAATATCTTTGAGTAAACTGATAGCAGACGCCAGAATTATCAATTTATTTTTATTAAATTTTGGACACATTGATACAACTTTTTATTATTAGGAGAACACATTCTTATTGTGAAGTTGTAATTATTCAGAACAGTCTGTGATATTTTAAATATGAATAAAATATATTAATTAGAAATATATACATATAAAATCAATTTTATCGAAAAATATTGTTGTTGCGCCACCGGGATTCGAACCTGGATCTCTTTCCTAACCGGGACCTATATTTTGAATAATTACAACTTCACAATAAGAATGTGTTCTTCTAATAATAAAATTTATTGAATTATCATATTTGTTGTACAAATCGTGTTCATTGTAAATTTATAAAAAATAAATAATGAAAACAAAAAATTTGCTTGAATATTTGTGTGTTGTGTTAATATACTCTTAGATTAGATATAGTAATTTACAATTAATAATAAAATATCTACTGTTGATCATTATAAATAATAAAAATATTTTTCTACAATCTGTGGAATGACTGTTATATATTACAGGGATTCAATTACATACTATCACAGATACACGGCGAGTATTCCCATTGTTGGTTTAATATTGCTTTTAGAAATTTACTGTAGGAGACAAGTCATTTTTTACAAGAGAGGAAAATGAGTTTAAAAGTTTAAAAACTCGAAACTTCAAACCTATTGACCAGAATTTTACCCTTTGTAAAGAGTTAAATACTGTATTGAAAAAATTTGTCACACATAGTATATAATATTTACATACTCTATGAAAAATTGAGACACACCATATATCTGTATTATATGTCATTTCCTTTATTTAATTACATTTCATGTTAATTAGATTTTTGCATCAAATGTCATCAGTAGATATCATCCATTTTCAAAGTGATACAAGGGCCAGGATAGTGTACCGATAGAGATAGAAATAAATATACACATTGTCCCTTACAGCGTCAATATTATTACAGAGATGTTTGAACCTTATTTAAATCTCTAACATAATTATTAAATCATGTATAAAGTAAAGCACCATTTAATGACAATCGAATAATTTCAAAATTCAAAACATCGTATTCCAGCATTTCCTATACTGCATCACATCAATACTTCCTTAATGGCAATTATTAACTATTGTATGGTGGATTTGGTAAACCTTACTGCGGTCCTGCTCCGCAAGAAAAATGTTGGATCTGCTGATTGCATAATAAGTCTAGATATATTATACATAGACGTGTTATGCACCTTAATAAAACGTGATTGGTTAATCACAGATAGCACCATTTGACTAACGTCGCATACATCTGTCCAGCAGATGACATGTAATGGATTGGATAGCCCTTTAGTTATTATAAGTTTGGCCTAAATTATTGTCTTTAAAAACAAAATTAAATGGCCCTCTTAAGTAATTGATGCTGGTCGTGGCTTGCTTCGGTGGCGGTCCGTCCCACGAGATATTGAAGCTTCTCATAAAGTTAACGACAGCTACTTCCAACTCCAACTCGGCAAATCTTCTACCAATGCAGGATCGGGATCCGTAGCCGAAATGCATGCTCGAGAAAGCGTGCGCGTGTTTATATGAAAGCTCCGAATCTCCATTTTCCCTTAGCCATCGTTCAGGAATGAATTCCAATGGACGAGGAAATTGATTTTCCATTAGACTAATGAACATGTGCACGAAGATTATCTTAGTCTGAAAGTCAAATAAAACAAGGACACTGTTAGTCAGTGAAAAGGGTTAGAAAGTATTCAAATAAATTTTAAAATATGCAAGGGAACGGAATACAAGTTTAACAAAAAGTAATATAATGGTAGATAATCAAAATCTAACACCATTTATGGAATCTTAAAATCATGTTTTAATTTATATTATACAACATGAATGGTTTCATTAATTGGGACTTACAATTAATAGCGTTAATACCAATCTTGTCATCATAATGATAGAAATATTGACAGATGATGCTTTGTTTCAAAATGTTCAAATGCAAACATTACATGGATGTAAAGGAATTGTTATCGCACTAGCTAAGATTCTAATTGTTAGCTCACCATATATTATCAGCAAAGATAAATCGCATATAATCCATTTATGATAATGAAGAATAAACAAATTAGTGTTGAATGAAAATCTGGTTGATGAAAAGGATCAAAAAAGAGTTTCGTCATGTAGAACGAGATAGAAAAACATGGTGTGGAAGATGAACAATGCGATCGTTCAGAGCACCAGAAATTAAATGCATTACTTTGTCAACCGGATATTGTATAACAGTTGTGTTAAAAGCCTCAATAACCATCGATTGCATATAACAAGATGAATATGATCAGTGTCAGGACAGAGAGTATGATAATAAAACGGCACGATGGTAGATGATGAATATCACAAGCTGCGCTCACCCCTTTTGGAATTCTGTAGCCTGAGATAACTGTATCCTTGGTGACGTTTCTCATGGTACCCGGAGTAACCGGGTAGATCCTGGCCGCCTCCTTGATACAAGCTTTCAGGTACGGCATCTGGTTGAGGTGTTCTACCTTCAGCTCCGAAGACTTGCGAGGAAGCAGAGTCAGGATCTCTTCGCGAAGCTTCTCCTGCTTGGTGCTATTGTTGGATAGATGATACAGGATATTCACAAAGGCAGTAGATGTCTGTAAAATACATTATATTATGTAAAGACTTATTTAATTGAAGCGAGATTTAATTCAGAGATAGGAAATATGAACACAAATAGAATATATTTAAATAAATGTTTTATAACAAAGAATATTTATATTAAAATGTGCACTCTCTGATGACTGTGATAACTTAAGGGTGTTAATGCAATAACCTTATTTTATTTATATACTCGTAAGGTAAACAAATAATTACATATCGTTACTGACGTAAATTCGCAGCAAATAGAAAGTAACAGGTTCATTTTTTTTAAATTTTAGTTCGACAACGTTTGAGCTATAAGTGAAAATTCTATACCATTATGGAGATATTTAAAATTAATTTTTATCGGAATATTCAACCAATATGTCTAACTATGTAATTTACCATCCAAAAAGCATAATTTTACATTCTAAATATAGACCTGCTGGTAGAAAGATAAGAAGAAAATATATTTTTAAAACAGTAAATTATAGATATTGTTAGTATGGTCTACTTCACATAAATACAAACACACAATTTGCTTCATTCATAAATATTAGTTCCGTCGAAGATGATGAGCTTACCGTATCGATCCCCGCCAGAAGCATGTCAGAAACCATAACCACGGCTACTTTAGGGTCTATTTCGAGTAGTTTTTCCAAAACACTTGTTTCTTTACTTTCTTCTGGCTGAACTCCCGATTCTTTCTTCTTTCGGATATTCTCCATTGCTGTATTGATGTGCGTTTGTGCTAGACTAAAAATATATATTGCTTAAAATACTAATTCTTTGATTTGTATTGAATATTGCTATGTTCATTTAAATTCCTTGAACTAATTTACTTATTTTATATGTTTTAATGTGAAAAATAATAAGTTAGTGATTTTTTTCTGAAGTACCTAATTGTCTTGATTGTCTTAGTTGACAAACGCCATCCAACATTACTGATTGGCCAGAAAATAGGATAGCATTTTAGGATAATGAATTATTGTTTCTAATAATGAAGATATGGAGCCAACGGAGATGACATATTTGTAAATTAGTGATAATGCATACTTCAACTGGTCATCGTATATCTTCATCCCCTTCCTGAATGTCGACGTGGAAATATACTTCCAAAGGCTGGGCCGAAAATCCAACTTTTCTCCCACCGAGAACACATCTTGAGCATTCTGGACCATGTTCTGCGTACTGGAGTTAGCGGGGAGGTCGTCCGCGAGGCAGCCCAGCCTGGCGTCCAGGGCCATGGCCGCAATGGTTTCCAAAGCCCATTTATTCGTTTCGTTCATGACAGAATCACCAATCTTGTTATCAGAATTCCGCATCCTCTTGATCCTAATAATTGTTGATAATTGCAATTTTAATATTTTTGGCTGAAGAAGGATATTTCAAACTAGTCCGCGATCATAAGTAATGCGAATTACTTTATCGTAATAGCCATTTTATAGTGCACATAGACAGAGGAAAGGGAGAAGCACTTTTTTCAAATTTATCAGATCGGGAAATTATTGTCTCAAAAGAGGCTCACTAAAAATTGTCTTAGTCATTATCTTTAAATTAAGCTTAGATTAGTATTTGAAAATAATAAATTTTGTTAATCTTGCCAGAGATATATGTAGACATAAAATCGACTTAATACTTAAATAAGTATGTGAAGTGTAGAGGGAGTAAACATTGTATCTAACGCGTACAATTAACCTGTATTTTGTATGTTTTTTCGAGGTAAAATATCCGGATGACATGGCATGTTTTTATTCACCAAATTTTATGAAGATATAGTTTTGTTATTGGAGTGTAATTTGGCAAAATCATCTCAATCGGGTGACAATTAGAGATTCTGTGTCGAGACAACCTGTAAATAAATTCCCGGGCCATGATTATTTGCTGCCTCGAGTCCCGGAACTTGAAAATAAATAACTCGAGACTCGAGACTTAATTTTTCTTGATATTATTCATTTTAAACAAGTAGAGTCAATCCTACTGTCCATTGACTTAATTTCAATTTTTTGTATGAATCTGTGAATCACATTAAATATTTAAAATTATTACTCACTTGTCCACAAATTCTCCGGCAATCGTATCCACCGGCTTCAAGTATTGCTTCACCATCTTCGGCTGCATCATGATGGAATTCACTTTGTTTCTGAACTGATACCAATCCGGACCGTTACTGAAAATACATTTACACATCTGAAAAACAATAAATATGGAGTTTTGAAATAACACATGAACTTAGTTGCTATTTTGCCTTGTGGCCAGAAAAGCACTCTAAACCACTTCAATTTGTAGAAGAAATTAGTACAACGACAGCGAGAATAAGTCTTATAACAAAAACTTACGATGTTAAAAGCCCCTTAGAATTTTTGAAGATCTCCTGCCTCTTAGTATCTCGGAAATAGGACATGCTGGGAAGAATGTCTCTTTCGGGAAGGACACTCTCTTGTTTGTAAACCTGAAAATTATTCATTATATACTCGAATTAATCGTAAGATCATCTAATATATAATCACTTTTACAATCAAGAAGAAATTGACATGGTTTGGAAATGACTTGCAGTAGGAACCCAGCACCCTGCAATTATTGTACGCAGGATGTTTCGACCGTCCGTACGGGATAAGAGATTTAGCGGCCGACCACAGTCAACGGATGAGTTTTGTGGTCGCAAAGTGCTGTAACTAACTGCTACAGACCAAAAATGACAGAATCGCAATAATTGTAAAGTATTTGCTACACCGATAATGGTGATGACCGGTGGTGACTATACTCTTCGAGCGTAAATGTAAATTCGCAAGCTTGATTAAATAATCATCATTAGACCAATCATTAGCAGGATTAAAGCTGTAACAAGAAGACACCCTTCATGAATAGGAGTTCTATCTAAGATCACCACCAACAAGAGAAGATCAAATGCATTAAAAAAAATTTGAAAATATTCTTAGCACATAGATAAATAATTTTGTACGTAATAATAGTCTGGACTCTATGAGTCACCTAAAGTCAGCTACACCTGACAGTAGGCGACAATTTTTCCGCTCAGTGGATAAAACTACCCTAACTTAATTTAATTTCACCATATTCATCGTCATCACTACTACAATCATCTACAATCGCTGATGGGTCCTGCCTCTTCACGAATTTTTCTTCATTGATACCTATTACGAGTCATTTCTCTCCAATCAGACAGATAAATATGTATATATTCATACAAATTTAACTAACTCCTTAGCTGATTGAGCAGACATAAGATTCCATTGCACCTCACCAAGATTATCGTTCAAATATGTATGAAATAATCCATAACAGAGATGTATAATATAATTATGATTCCATCCCGGGTGTGATATCTTGAATAATAAAGAGCCTACTTTAAATGCTGTTATGTACAAGTATCCCGCAATAAGTATGGAAATCTAAGAATAAATGCTGTTCTGTACAAGTATCCCGCAATAAGTGTGGAAATCTAAGAATAAATGCTGTTCTGTACAAGTATCCCGCAATAAGTATGGAAATTTAAGAATAAATGTATCACAACTCTGGCATACCATATACACATATATTATATATATATGTGTAATTTCAACAGGCACGGATTATACATAATGGAAATACATATATTATAAATACTCTCCAGCAATAAGACATCTTTAGAAATATTGTTGTTGGATACTATTACTCAGGCGCGTGCATCAGTCATTGAAGTCAGCGTCAGTACATTGAAATAAGCTGACGTAACTATATAATGGATAATACATATTTATCTGATAAAATATGATGATAATGTGAAATTAATTGTGATAGGAATATTATGAGATATATATTTTATTTCGCTGAAACTCTAGTTCATCACAGCTTATTTCAAGGTACTGACTGCGGGCCGCTGCTATTACTATAATTAGGTTAGGCAACTAGACTGACCATTTCTATATCCTCCGGTGACAACAGATACACAGCATCCTGTAGACCGAGAACGCTCTCCAGGCGTATTACTTTGCCGAACTGCTCTTGCATGACGCGCATATTTTCGTTAACTCCGAAATTATAATATTCACCTAGAAGAATAGCGGTTAGTTAATTCTCTCACCGACACCACCAATTACAATTAAACTAATTCTGGGTTGTCCGAGAACTACAAATCTGTATTATCCGAGTGGATACTCATTGCGACCGCCCCATTCAATACATCATTTGATAAATTTAAGTTATATTGTTATTTTATCCGATACTGTCATTTAGCTGGCAGCAAAGTTAGCAGTATGTGTAAAGTTGCAGGAATAAAACATAGTAGTTGGTAAGTACCTGCCTTCGGGTACCGAATTATATTATTGTTGATCACATGAAAGTAGGTACCTACCTAAGTTGGATGTACAAAGCTACATTAAACCAAGTTGAAAAAGCAACAGTCACTATCTGGAGGCAACTTTCAGATCTGCAGGACGCTGAGAAAAGTAGAGTATAGTCGAGAGGGCGCGAGATCATAAAGATCGCGGTCCTCCGCTAGAGGGATTGACGTGAAAGAAGTATTGTATGTACTGTTCACTGATAAGGAAAGAAGAAATTAAATTTGTTAAAATTTTGTATTTTTAATATTTTAAAATTGTATTTGTCAGAAAACAACTGCTTAGCATTGTGCGAGTACATTTTGTAGGTGGGTACTAAATGTATATTATTTTATAAATGTATATCTTTAGATAGGTACCATGCGGGTACTGAATTTTTGAACGTGAGTATGTTGTAGCAATTGAAACATGTGAATTTCTACAAAGTGTCAAAATGTTATTTTGATATTTATGGGTACTGATTACTGATAGACATGTCATCAGCGCAGTAATGGCAGCTCTGCATCATGTGTCAATAATAAAAATGCGGGGATATTCATGTAGATCGTTTTGTGACAAATCAACAGTGTATGGAAAGAATGAAGGATGTTTGTCAGGACACACGTGTGTGGTGCGGTGCACCGTGTCTCTACCGTGCCACTGTGCAATACAACATGTCGTATGATTGGGTTTTCATGTCATCTCCGAGTCTAGTATCACATTTCAATATTGGTTTTAATATTTTCACTTTGTATAAAACCACGAATTTTATCATCAACAATCTTCCCCTCGTCACGGCGTATTTGAAACTAACAATAAATACAAAAAGAGTGCACTTATAAAGAGGGAGACAGAATATAAAATTATATGCGAAAGCGAGACACAGAATACATACACAATTAGATAGAGCATCAAGGAAGGGGTTGATAGAGGATGTTGATAGATATTAAATAGATTTTAAAGGAAACATACCTAATATGGGGCTAATAGATAAATTTATTTGGTTACTAAAAATTGCATTACCACTATTCACAGCTTTTTTTGGCCTAATTGTCCTACCAGAGGCCAAACGCGTTTTTATGAAGGATATTTACCTTTGTGCTATTATTAAATGAATGGTCTTTTTTAATAACATGGTTGGAAAATTTTAAGAAACCATTACTGTTTAAATATTTAAGATGTTCCTCGACACGAATATTAACATTACGAGAAGTTTTGCGTATCTAGAATGAGGGACAGTTATTACAAGTTAATTTATAGAATGTATTAATTAATTAATTCAATTCTTTATCTTTTGGGTTTATTAAAACTTTTCCTGAATTGTTGTTTGTATAGAACGCTGGCCTTACGATTATTAACGCAAAGGGAAGAAAAATCATTAATATATAAAACTCTATACCATTGGTAACATAAGTCATTATTAATGTTTTTACCGAGACAAAAAGTTATTAGGAGCTATCCGTTTAAGTTTTTTTATTAAGAATTATATAAATAAGGTTAGTATCACAATGTTTTTAATCTTTACCAATCATAGGCAAAAACCGCCATGTATTTCCGATGATCGGAAGTGCCCTCGGTCCCGGCACATCCTCGAAAGGTTTAGCATTTTCCCATGTGGCTCTATCTACATGGCACCAGTAGTCCGTCACTGTGACTTTTTCGGCTTTCGCTTTTGGGATGTGAGCCGGGCACTCCTCGGCAGCAGTAGACAGCTCTTTAACGCGACTCGATCCACTCAGAAATCTAAAACATTTTCGTTATACTTTAATGTGTGAAAAAATTGTTTAATGTATTTAGAACTGCTGTAATTACCGGAATAACATTTCTCATTGTACAGAATAGTATAATAAAATATATTGAAAACAAATTAATATAAATCATATGGTGCTATCTAATTTGTTGGAGTGAAAGAGAAGTATTTTATAGCGATAATTCAATTTTCTTTTAACTCACAAAATCTATACATGCTAGACACGTCCAAAGACACTTGTAGTACATGGAGTTAAGTGTCGAGGCCAAACAAATAATATACGCGGGTACAAATGGTATCACTCTACAACGATTGCACAATAGGTCTGACTCTAATTAGCTTTACAAAAGTACTTTCAAGTAAGTTTCAAAACTAAATTCATAGAAATAATTATTTTAAAATACAAATTAACGTTGGTAGTGGATTTATTCAAATGTACTGACCTAACATGTAATCAGTCGTGGTTCTAACTTCGGAATCATGCCAATTATTTCAGGTCGCATTCTACAATATTAAATAGTTAAGCGAAATATAATTATTCTTTCAAATGTTGCACGATCTAACCACAAATTACTTTTCAAATGTTAACGAATTTATAGCACAATAAGCCGCTGTCTTCGTGTGGGCCATCATATTTCAAGGACACAAAAACTGACGATTTCTCGGCGACCATCCTAATGTTATTTTATAATATTAGGATATATGTGTCATGTGTACGTAAATATATCACCAAAATGTTCTTTAGAACGATATGTTACTTGTATTGCAGTGTACGAAATATTATATTCCATTCAAGTATAATATATTTAAAAATAAGTAAGCTACAATGCTTGCGTCAAATATATAATATCCAATAGTTTGTTTATTTACCTTGCACGTGAATGCCGGCTGTTGACAGTAGATAATACAAATATTGTATTGTGATCTAATAACGAGTGAACTCCTTTACTTGTATACCGATTAAACATTAACATTTTCAATAGATTCGCCGATTACTTTGTAAAATAAACTAGTAAAAACTTCAGAAACTCGCGTCACCTCTAGCCGTCGGAGTGTCAGACGGGCAACTGAAAAATATATGATTTGAAATATAAAACAAGCGCCCAAATGTATAATACAAGGTTATGTTTCTACAAGTTGGATCGTTGAAGCCAAATTTCGTTCTTATTATTTTAATATTATCTCTCAACACACATAAGTTGAAAATGGTAATCGACGTGTACTGACAATATTATCAATTCAACAATCAAGTCATACTAAAAAATGTAGTTTATTTCACATCAAACATATGTTATACATATATCTAAGTATAGGTTAATAATAATTGATTATGTAATAACCTGTATATAGAGATAATAAATTTGTTATTGTTATGGTAGTTCTGATAATTTGGTAAGTAATTAATTATCCGTTAGTCAAAGTCATAAAAATACTGGTTATGCCTTTAATGGATAGTGCCGTGTAGGCTATTCTTAAAGTACATATATTCTCCTGACTAAAATGACTAAATATGAATGGAACAAAATATCTTGGGTCGATTATTGAGTGTATAAAGTATGATAATGTGCATGTGCTGTGCTGTCTAGAGATTTGTGCGAAGTATTTCCGCTCTTGAAAAATGTTTTATCACGAGCGTTAGAAAAGTTGAGAATGAAAATAATCAAATAATCACAGAATGCTTCTTTTGTATAAAATGAGCCTGGGTGAACATCTGGAAAACTATATTGTACAATAGTTTGCTAGTGTCTGTATGAGTAACATCGCAGACCACGTGATTTTAATGGATACATACGTACATACACATACGTTGTTTCTTCTAATGCTGTAGAAATGCATTTATGAAATCTTTATTGAGTCAAATATATTTTTTTTTAATATTTTGAGTATGTTTAAATCTTTGTAGGAACCAAATACTGAGATTTGTCCCTTGAAAGATTATCATCTAGATATAGATGTCTTACAGAGACGAAGCTATTATTTTTATTTACATGGGAAGGGAAGTATGGAAGTCTCGGGCATTACAGGGCTTACGACCTGTCATCGGCTGGCTTAAGTAATCACTTTACACAATGAAACGTTCAACTATTTACCCATGCTACCGCATCCATCAAATTTTTTATTTTTTTAAAGTTGTATATATGTTATCATGTTGGAACATTTCAATTATTTATTACCAACTATGCTGCGATAAACTATCTATGGTTTTTTTTTTTTAAATTTGATATTTATTCTCGTATAATAGTATAGATGTCGCTGAAGCTGAAACTCTTCTTTTGGCTCAAGTATGGGGCTATATCCTTTATGTGTATATATGAAATTTATTCGATTTATTATTTCTAGAATACGTTTATTGTGTAAAGTGATCACTTAAGCCAGCCGATGACAGGTCATAAGTCCTGTAATGCCTAAGACTTCCATACTTCCCATGTAAATAAAAATAATAGCTTTGTCTCTGTGAGACATCTATATCTTGAACACATTTTTTTAGTCAATAGGGAACCGAAAATGTCATTTATTTGCGTAGGGTATTAACGAGCAAATTTGCGTAAAACTACTTCCATTATTTAAACAAACGCATGTGGATTTATAAATGTAGAGTAGTCGAATTGGTACATTCTTATTTTAGCTTAGTAGTCAGTTATTAATGGTGGATCCACAAATATCATCACATTATTTGATCTGTGCATCTTGAAACTTTTAATTGTTTCAAGAAGTTGAAACAATTCACTTGAAATTTCTCTTCTATTATTATTAAAATGCGCCAGCTATCAAATATCAAGTAATTATCATATATACATAGCATTTTCATATTAATTTTATTTTTTACTTATTTATCATCATTAATGATGGATTACGGATAAAACGAAAGAGATAAACATTCAAGAAAACAGTGATAAAAAAAGATAATAATCCGATGTATATTTAGATAACAAAGAATTGAGATAGTCTTGAATATTATTTTAACCCTTCATTTCTTCTCAGTTCTATATTGCATTTCTCAACTAAAGTTTGTACTGCATTTTGTTAATAGTATTACGATACATAGTATTACGATGAATAAAGTTTGACGACATCTAGATGTTTTTTTAAAATTATGTTTACCCCCCTTAAAACAGTGAAGAGTAATAATTTTTTATTTAACATGTATATGATATGTCCTGTCGAATAATATTATCGCTATTTATTTAAATTAGTGAAAACTACATAAATAAATGCAAATTTTTATTTGTGTAGTATGATAAACCAAATATATACCAGGCACTATAAGATTTAGCTTAAATTTTTAAGTAATTATATAGGTTAATCAGACATCATTCACTAACAATATTAACCTTTGCGTGTTATATTTATTAAAGCGTGATTATTTTTTCAATAATAGGTACATTTTACCTATTCTCAGGCTTTTTAAACAAAATCTTGCTTTATTACCATCATGCCATCCTTCCTTGAAAAAGGGTACCTATGGCAAGTCACGTTTTTCTTTCCTGACAAACTCTCGCTTCATTCTAATTTATAGTCATTATTTTACGAAAAGAGAATTGTTTTCATTTCTACTATTGAGAGGTGAATGATCATCGCAGTCATTTTAATGATATGGCTAGCAATCCAGGGTTAACAATGTTGTACTTTGCGTGGTACCTAATACTTTCCAAATAGGAAAGTTGAAGATATATTCTACGACCAGGGCTGGGGCAAATATATAATTTGCAAAAGGCGAATTTCGCATCTGACGTTCGTAAGTTTCCAACGCTTTCTTATTAATTAAAGTGAATATTGAATTGCATTGCTATATGTAGTTTTGTTATTTTTATAGAAATTATCGGTCTGTAAACGTTTGACTTAGTGTATACAGATTATGTTTCATAAATCTGTTGTATAAAGTTTTAAAGACTACAGAATGTAAAAGTTTCTATTGCGCTTCTGTCGCAATATAAACTTGCGCAATATACACTTTTCTGTCTATTGTTTGCGTCATATACACTTTTCTGTCTATTGCGTAGTCAGCTGGCGCACAGCATCCTGATGTCTACAAGTATAATGGCGGTCAATCATATATTTGATTTTAAATGGTTTACTAATACAGATCTACAATATTTTTCTAGGCACTTTTTAAACTTTAACTTTATTTTAAATGTTCTTAAGTTTTCACGGCCGTTCAGAATCTTCTGGGTATAGTTTTCTGGGATAATCTGCCGTGTATATCTGACCTTTCTAGTTGGCGTTTCGGATTTCATTGAAGGGTCCAACATCAGCCCTGATTATGGAAACTATATACATAAGTTTAACATTTTTTTCATTTGAAAAATTACCTATATATATATATATCATAGATGTGTCGCGATTTTTTAGAATGTATCGTACCTCGATAATTTATGTTTCAATCTAATTGCATCTTGTCTTAATATTTATATATTTTTTTTATACTTTTATACAAAACATTATAATTTTAGGAGAACATATTCTTATTGTGAAGTTGTAATTATTCAGAACATAGGTCTGTGATATTTTAAATATGAATTAAATATATTAATTAGAAATATATACATATAAAATCAATTTAATCGAAAAATATTATTGTTGCGCCACCGGGATTCGAACCTAGATATCTTTACTAACCGGGGAAGGTGCATTATCCAACTATGCTACAGCGACAATATTTTTAGCGACAATTTTCGAACCTATATGTTATCTTTTTGATATTAATACATTTAATCTTTCCATTATTTGACAGAGCCATCTACCTTATTTTTACAGAATCTCAAATACTTTTGAGTAAACTGATAGCAGACGTCAGAATTATCAATTCATTTTTATTAAATTTTTGACACATTGATACAACTTTATTATTTTAGGAGAACACATTCTTATTGTGAAGTTGTAATTATTCAGAACATAGGTCTGTGATATTTTAAATATGAATTAAATATATTAATTAGAAAGATATACATATAAAATCAATTTAATCGAAAAATATTATTGTTGCGCCACCGGGATTCGAACCTGGATCTGCATTGTTTTATGTTATTATAACAACGTACTATGTATTATTATTTATTATTAATTAAATCATTGTAAATATGTCACTGGAAATATTTAAAAAACAAATCCTTTTCTTCGGGAATTTTCTATCGCCAATTTTTAATCTGCCCAAATGGTGTCGCCCTGAGAGGCCGCCGAGTGCGTGCGTATGGATGCGCCGGCCCCGTCTGCGTGTTGGCGATATTCAGTTATTACCTCCAATTTGAGCAATCCCGCTCGCTGCGCTGGCAACGCCACCAGCTGTAGCAAGCCACCAGCCACAATCCAGATCCAACAGCCGCTTGCACGAGGAACTTTCCCAAATCGAATCACGAATCCAATTCAAACATAAATGGATGCAATTTGGGCATGTTGTGAGGCTGCGAGACGTGTCGGCATTACATTTTTCAATTTCAAGGGGCATTACAATATTTAAAAACACATACCAGTAGAAAATCGATACCCTGAACTCTTTTTATTTCGATCAAATTTACATATTCAAGTTCTAGCTAATCTATATATCTTTTAAAATTGTAAAAGTCTACCTTTGAAACCTCCACGTACCAAAAATCAGCATGAACGGGCGAATGATTTTTTTATTATTGATTCAAAATTAATACAAAAAGACATTTTCTTTAAGATGTTTCCGAGAAACAACATGATTCAATAAATTCGGTTAAAAATAATATGGGTTCTTTCCGAACGAGATAAGTAAGGGACTATGAAAAGATTGACTTGGATTATTTTTAATTTGAGACCTGTATCCTGAGACCTGTTTTAAAGATGACATAAATATTAATATTTTTAATATTTGGATAAATAATTTGCTCTAACCGGTACAAATTTGTTATCACTGGAGTAAGTTCGTGACTTATGGACCATCGAGATATTTATTATTATAAACTTATCAACAAATATGACCACTAGAGTACACTTGTAGAAAGTATTACAACTGTATTTGTTAAGAATTCGACACATTTATTAAATAAAACGGATAAGCAATAAAAAATAAAATATTTAACACGTATTTGTCTCGGAGACTCATTTTACACGTAGAATAGACCTTTACTGACAAACCATTGAGATATGAAATCAAGTCTCATCGGTGACTCATTTTACACGTAGAATAGACCTTTACTGACAAATCATTGAGATAAGAAATCAAGTCTCATCGGTGACTCATTTTACACATAGAATAGACTTTAACTGATAAACCATTGAGATAAGAAATCAAGTCTCATCGGTGACTCATTTTACACGTAGAATAGACCTTTACTGACAAATCATTGAGATAAGAAATCAAGTCTCATCGGTGACTCATTTTACACGTAGAATAGACTTTTACTGACAAACCATTCAGATAAGAAATCAAGTCTCATCAGTAAAACTCACCATTATAAAACAGGAACTGCACACATCATTGATAGAATCTCAGCTATTTGCCTGAAGCGAATTTTAAACCATTTGCGAGATGAGAAGATTGCCTGGAAAATCTTGTGCTTAACTACGTCAAAGACGTAAATAAATAGCAAGAAAAGCAGCTTCGATTTGCGGGATGCTGAGGGAAGTAGAGAAACATAGTCAAGAGAGCAAGCATTCATGAAGATCATGATTCATGAGAGGCTTACGAACAAGAAATATTTCTCCAGTTTGTAAATCAGAATACACATAGATACTTATTACATAACCGAGGGCGAGACTAGGAGTACAGTTCACGCAATATTGAAGTAACATCTGTTTAATAAGCGCTCTAAAAAGAATGCTGGTATTTCGTTAACCTCTTTCCAAGTATACTTTAGAGAAAACGAAACAGCCCCAAAACCGTTTTGGTAGGATCAAGTTTCGTTGATTGTTAAAGGGTAGTTAAAGGTACCCAAACTCTAAGAAAACATTGCCCCACCTGTAATAAAATTATTTACGGTTTTTTGACTGCAAATATACTTGATGTAGAACTAGCGTTGTGTTGAATGAGAAGACACTTTACGTACGTACTGTTTATATTTTTCAAGAAAAATTCACCTTTCTCGGCAGAAGATATCATAAATTAGGCGAACCTTTTAGTGTGATGGGTTGCATAAATTTATATCGTTTGTGGAGTCTTTTAAATTTTTCTTAAAGCCATAAAAACATGTATTTTAAAGTCTTGAAAAGAAAGAACGAGTCAAAAAAAATATTTAATAATATACCTGTATATTTTAATTGAATCTTTTAAAGACCCAATATTTTAAAGGCCATAAAAATACTACAAATAATAATGTGCTGGAATTCTTGATTCAGGTTTTATCTATTTAAAAAAAGCAATAAAAAGTATCTATGTTACCATAGAATAGTAGAATAGAGCAGGCGCAGGCCGTTTATAGGTAATAAACTAATGTGTAAATTACCTTCATATAGACTGACTTTTCATTTAAGATCGCGGAACCGTGAAAACTAAAATAAAAAATTGTATCTGCCTTCTAGATTTATCGCTCACTTTACAAAAAATTGACAGTTCAAATATCAGCGTAACTATTTTTGATATTGTCGATGAATTTTTTTGCGATAAAGATATCTTCCAAAATAGATTAATTAAATAGATTAATTCGTTGTAGATATTTGTTTAGTATAAAATTTGTTAACAAACCTTGATATTCTGCTACACCAGCCCGTCGTGTTGACAAACCTTATCACCAGCCGATATCGGGAATTAATATATTATATGAACTTTGTTCTTAGGCGACACCTGATGCTGTGCGCTCTGTTATTTTACTCGGACAATTGCTCGTTTTATTCCGTGTTGCGTAAGCGTTACAATGCTGTGAATTGTACACGAATTTACTTAGGTCGTTATCGACATTGTTTGCGTCAAGTACTGAAATAAATTAATAACATTCGACTAATTTATTTGTTTGGAAGTTGTGTTCACTTTATCAGCGTGGCGAAATTCTCTCCCAATATTTTCCAGTGTCAGTGGCGTAACATAAAAAATGGGCCCTAATGCAAAACTGAAAAATGGCTCCTCAGAATTCCGATGAATAGTATGGTCCCTTTTCACCTCATGTGAATAAAATTGTATTGCTGTCCTTCATTATAATTATATACAAGTTGTTGAGATAAATTGTTAGATTGATAATGCCATTGTAAAGCGAAACGCGTTTCAAGTAAATTAAACGAGTTGTTATAAAAAAACAAGTATTTTATTTCCATATATGAAAAAGGCATTAGACCCCGATGCAAAATATAAACCCCCTCCCCCTATATATAAAATATAAGAATATTAATTACTGCGCGATTTTGAGTATTCATAATAATAAGAATAAAATGGGTAGATGGCTAAGATGGTAAATGGCTAGATTTTATTTCTAAACGTTATTAATGATTTTCGATATTTTTCATATTGTTGGTTGAGTGTCATTAGAGATCAAAAATATTTAATTATGTTGAACACCTTCAATCAAAAAACATCATTTGATTTTGATTTTGATTCAAATGCCTTTAATATGTCTGGCAGCTATTCAAAACAACCGGCAGTCATAACAAAATTGTTCTCCATTATCTTCACTAAATAAATTTTATATTTCTTACTTCCACGTAGGTCTATTCTTCTTCTTATCGCCTATACCTTGAATAACCCCCCTGTAATCTTTGTTCGTGTTGCCCTTTCAGCACCGGGTCGCAGGTGGTCCCAGCGCCCAGGGGGCCCTACAGGGTAGCCATGCTGGGAGCTTCTGGGGTCGGGAAAACAGCCCTCACATGTCAGTTCACCACCAGCGAGTACATCTGCGCGTACGATGCTTCATTAGGTGAGTAATTTTAACTTTTTAATAACGCTAAACTTCACGTTTCACGCTAGGTCGTGTGGGACATAATTCACGCATATTTTTAGAATTTACTTGAACGTTATGAAACAGTTTTCAACTATCACAGTCGTGCAATAGAAATCATGTTTCACATCTGTTTAACAAACCTCAGCTGTAAAAAAATATGTAAGTCAGTAAATATTACGAAATCTGTAAAGTAAGCTGTGGATGTAAGAGCGTTAAATAATAAAAATCATTATATTGTATAGAACTTATTGGCGGTCAATTCAGTACTATTATTTAAGTGTAAAGAGTTATTATTTCCTATCTTTCAGCGCACTAGTCTTCTTATACAGTTTTGAGGCGTTGTGTTAATTGATCAATAATCAAACTTTTTTTTATGTATATTGGTCCTTAAAAATAGGTGTTAGTTGCAAAATCAATTGATTTTGCTTACCGCCATTTATATTTGGATTCGACCAACAGCAGTCTTCGTTACTCTGAAATTCATATGGCCGCTAGTGTGGAAACCATATTGTTTTTGGATGAAGGTGTTGCATTTATTTTATATTTTAAAGTAGATAGGAACTATTATTGTTAGTAATAAGTGTATTAATAAATATAATAGTTAATTTAGAACTGTAAACGAACGCGTCGATCAGTCACAGACCGTCATTCGCAGAATGTCAACCGGGGTCACTCGAAGTGAGCCCCGCTGACATGCGCGGTTTTTTTCAAGTATGGCTAGAACTAAATTGCCACCGCACCGATTTACGCTCGTCAATCACTTTTAACAGGGCCGTCTTGCAACTTCTAGTTTACCTGATCACACATTCATTAATTAAACTAATATTAGTATAACTTAATAATGGGAAGAAGACAAGTCCTATCGAGATGAAAGATTTATATTTGGAACGAAGCACTTTATTCTGAGAGTGACACATAAGTAGACAACTTGGTTTACTAACTAGACTCGTACCTCACTTTACGGCCACTCTGTATACTTTTTTTTTTTACTAAGAATGACCCTTTGAAATTAGGTATGGCTGGGATTCGATTTACGGTCCAAAATTTTTCGATATATGGCCAATTAAAAAGGAAAACCTGTTTTTATGAATACGGAATCGTTTCCTTGCGTACCAAGGTCCTTTCACAATACCTTAATAACACGGTGTCATACAATTCTTCAAATTATGATTTAATTTATGTTTTTATTACAATGCTGGTTCTATTTTCGTAAATGATAAGGTTATTTTCAAAAAAAACATTATCAATCAAAATATTTTTGATTTTGTAAATATTTGTATAAAATTGTATCGAATAAATTGATAAATAATGATTAATATAAATAAAATCACAGCAGAATCAACTTACGGCATTTCGTTTTACGACCACATCTCGTAACGTATCCCGGACGTAAAGCGAGGTATTGGTGTACTTTGGAACTTGTTCACCCACCTTTTTTACGAGGCTTAATTACCCAAAATACGAGGCTTAATTATCAGTGAAATTAATTAGAGCCGGTTTCACTTAGACTCTGCCCGAAAGCATATCTTAAGATGAGCGTCCGCGCCATGCGATTCAATGAATGACTCAGAAGGGACGGTCGTTTATATTAAGGATTGAGGTAGCACATTTCGTTAGCATAAATTTCACCTAATAGGTGAAGAAATTTGTTACTCCTTCACCGTTTTTATTTATTTGTAAGCATTATTCATTTTGCATATTCTAACCTAACCTAATTGTAGCACGCAAACCTGCCAGTAATAGGCAGAGTTGATGTAATGGAATTCACTCATGTCGTGAGTTCTTTCAGTTCGTTCTCATCTATTCTTAGAATGTTAATTTTTGTATAAGTATATATATTTGACAATGTCCGTATATTTGTCTCTATACATATATACAGAGTGTAACAGACGTAGTCTACGATATTTTATAGGTGAATACCTGACTAATACGTGCCTAATCTCAACCGTATCAGAGATATAAACATTACAGAAAAATCTTTATTGTGCGATTATTTCGATTAATTGAAATATTGTATTGATTTCAAATTATATATTGCATACAAGAAATTAAAGCTCATCGAATTTCGAGCGAACAAACTATATTTGGTTAGATGATGTAGGACCTGAAACAATGATATAAATTGATAATGGATACATTTCGTAAATATTTATTTCAAAATACGTAGTTTTAAAGCTTAATGTGATTTAGTAAAAAATTCAAACAATAATATTTTCCGTAACGGTGCAGAATTTTCACATATTCCTTGAACATTTTCGACTAGTTGATTAGTCAGGTATCCACCCATAAAATATTTTGAACTAGGTCTATTACACTCTATTTATACTCGCGATGTCTGACAGGTATTTTTTCATTACGAATAACACAGGCCAGGCCTAGCAGGGAAATGATCGGGAGTGACTGTTGGAAATGCACAGATGGTTCTCAAAGCTCCTTCAAGATAAAATTTTCTCAGAACCGTTTCAGTATACACAGAAATCTAAATTCTCCAACTTCTTACTCTGTCGCATTTCCACTCCTTTCATATTCCGTTGGCTTTTTGCAAGTATGTTTGCATATATAAGTTAAGTTTAAATAACTGAAGTCTGAGGTCTTGTATGTACATCTCTCGCTTATCCCGACCGAAAAACAATGTAATGTTGTATAAGTTCCTACATAAAGGTTTCTGATGTACCCGTAGCCGTAGCTCCGATCACGTTAAATGATAGTAGAGTTATTGGTTGTTTTTTTGTAAAAAAAGAAACATCGCATTAGTTGTGATTCCGAACACCAAAATGTCGCCCGAAACGTTAGCTTAGTAAAAATGGATTAACGATTGAATAAATACGATAGTAAAAATGATAAAATCCAGAAGCTTCCATCATATAAAACCAATCTAACTTGAAACGTTAAAGAATGGTTGGATTTTGCGATATATTTTTAATTTCTGAAATGAATTCAAACATGTACGAGATACTTATAATTGTATACAATGTTATTGTTATATTTGCATTTAATTACATGCGCGTGTACACACAGCACCGTATATTTTCTCTTTGTTTTTCGACGCTTCCATCTCCCCAAAATCACCCTATGCGCCACTCCGGTAAACAATACACAAATGGAATATTTTTAATTGTCAGTGTGTTTTGCAATGTCTAGTACTAACTATTATTTATAATCCGGCTGTGTGCACATGTTTCTTTATTAAAACTTGCGCACTTGAGTGGCTAGATTTCCCTTTGGCACTAAGGATCGGGGGATCGATCCCTCCCGCGGTCATCCAGGTTCGTTCTATGTCGGTCACTAGCGATATGTTTTACATTACATTAAATTATAACATATTATGAAACAGTGTTTCTATACATATGTGTCGCACAGCGGTAGAGTGGCCTATCTGCAAAGTGATCAAATGAGATACAAAGATATTGAAGAGACCAAAAAATTTATATATATCTTCTTTATATCTATGCATATTAAATTAAGACAATACAAAACATTTAACTTTATTTTATAGAAAGGTAGAAGTAATAATACATATATAAATTTAGGTAGATATACTATATTACTTTATATAAATACAGATAGATTTAACACTAAATAACTTATATATATATATATATTTGTGTATAAAGGGTGTTTTTTTTTAAAGTATAGAACTTTGAAATAAAATAAAATACATAAAAATCGTGGTAATGGCCATAGTATTGGCTTTATTCGAAAGATAATTTTATGCTATTAGTGTTTAAATATGATTGGCTCGAATAAAGCACAATCTGGAAGTCCAATTTTCGACCACTTTTTGGGCAGCTTGGGCCATATATCGGCAATAACACGACGAATGTGTAGTTTCCAAGTTGTCTATCGTCTCTGGTTTATCGGCGTAGACTAGCGACTTCACATGTCTTCACAGAAACTAATCCGAAGGTGTTAAAACATACGATCTTGGATTTTAGATTGTTCTCTTCCTATCCGATCTTCCACACCTTCGGTCATCTTTTTTTTTTCAGGTTATGATCATGTATGCGGGGGATGTGTCCGAAAAATTGTAGAATGCATCTCAAGCAGAAAATCTATATCAGATCTTTAATTTGTTACAAAACTGAACCATTAATATGCATTGCTGTCCAAGCATTCGCCTCAATCACCGCATTTCAAAAGCGATAGGTTTTTCTCCCGTTTACTCTCAATGTTTGCGCAAAGACTGGGGGAAAACGCATTTTGTCAGCTGTAGTTATGGATCTATTTTTTCAAATCGTATACAGATTTGACATCGCATTTTATCAATATTATTAAGAAAGCTTAATGACATTATGTATCGTTATTTAATTATTGTTAATGCATGCAAGCAATATATTAAAGTAATATACAAATAAAACTGTGTGTTTGGTAACCCTTTCAATCTAATATGAAGTACCAATAAAAATATGTATTTATTATTTCGTTCAAAAACAGCTATCCATCCTTCATCCTACCAGGTTCATTTAGGACAGTTTCCGTAATTTTTTTATTTAATTATTTATTTATGTATGTCCATTTATACTAGAATACGAATACATAGAACTTACGAAACACTTTAAATTGTCTTTCAATTATTAGTTGTTCATTTATTTTGATATTTTCACATTATATTGTAAAATCTTAATTAAATTATTATTAATCTGTGAATAGATTTTTTTTGTAATTTTAATTTCTCTTTTCAGTAGTAAAATATTTCGATATTTTTTGTCGCATCCAGTTCATCTGCGTATTGTTCGCACACAGAAAACAGCTAGCAAGCGATTCAAAGATGACATGACGATATAACCACATGACAGCCGCAAAGTGTTCGGTCCGAGGTAATCCGATTAGTAACGAAAATGCGAGACGAAAGCGCTTACGTCTCTTCCAACTGTTCTGACAGATGACTAGATAGCAAATACTAGCACTTTGCTTCACTTCTCATACCTACCCGCAAACGTTAATTCGGTATAGAATATATCAGAAGTGACAATAAAACTTAACATCGATTCTAGTTCTGTTTGATTTTTAAAATATTAGTTGTTACGATTCAAATATCAAATCTAATATTAAACAAAATAACGAGTTAATGAAATGATTTAACGTTTATTTTATTTTATATTATTTCCATTCCTGAAATCCTTTAACCTTATTCGAGCCTAAAATATTAAATATTTTTTAAGCGGGTTTTTTAATTGCGTATATTTTTAGAACACATTTAGTTATTGCAATTCCCATGACAATTGTTAATTACTCAAAAAAAATTCTCTGGCAGTTCCTGAGAAGCTTCAATACCGACTTTGTACAATTTGAATCGCTAATAAAAATATGAACACACTCATGGGAATTTTGGCGCCTTTGATCAGTTCAGCAATTGTTCATTGCAATATAGGCAGGCAGTATACTCGAACATTTGCTCACGACCGATACATTCGAGACAGACATTGGAGTTGAAAAGCACTCTTGTCCTTTTTGCGATTGACAAATTTAATTCCCTTTCACGAGTTAGTCCCTCCCTCCTGGGTAGGAACCCTAAAAAAGTAATGAAATGTTTATAAAAAATACGTAGCCGGGGAGAGAGTGCCCTTGGGAGAAAGGTTGTCATAACATGTGTAATATATTATTCCGTCTTCAAAATATATTTCATAAGCGTCATAATTGCCGTCGCCTAGTGATGCAAATTTCCACAAAGTCAAAAAAATGTCTAAAACCTCGGCCAAATCTTCAATGAAGATAGACAAGACGATGATGATATCGAACGACAGAGAAGACAGTTAAGCGTTTCTACCAATGCAGTGTGGAAGTGAAGAAGATCCTAATTAAATCGTTCTTCACCAGAATGTATACCTGCGAAATACATGCAAGTGACGTACAACCGTCTACGAATTCAGAATTATTTAATGATAAACTATTAATAAAATTATTACTCCGTCGATTGTGTAGCATTAAACTGCTGCTATCTTCAATTCAGATGCAGCGATACAACTAAACTAATGCGAAAATTGTTCAAGAGTGACAGAATAACTAATGTGAAAATTGTTCAAGAGTGACAGAATAACTAATGTGAAAATTGTTCAAGAGTGACAGAAAAACTAATGTGAAAGAACACATTAAATATAAATAATTTTAAAATAAACCAATTGTTTCTTAGTCTAATAATTTGGCAACGGACAGCGCTTTTTATGTTTTATATAATGTCACAATTATTATTATTAACAATTTAATTTTAAATTTTAAAACTGGCGGAATACTAACTACTGCCTGGTCTTTCAGTTAACAATTTATCATATATTTGTAAAATCAACGAATAAATTATATAATATTCTTGAAACGAATAACGAAACTATGTAAAGCAGGTAGAACTGTGAAATGTTTAAACATGGATTGTCACAGCAACCTCCCCTCCCCTCCCCACAAGTCACGCCCTTATTTTCCATACCTCGGTACACCCAACGTCAACCTATTGTTGGCTCTCTCTTATTGTATTGTGTTCGTATTTATAAATACGAAATTTGATACTGAAGAAAATATAATTATTGCCGAATGTAATTAGAAATTTCCTCAATTCTGAACCGTAATTTACTTACAAGGACATCAAATTGACTAATTGACGGCATGATCAAATCATCTTTAGTAGTTCATTAATGAAATTATCGTCAGTAGCTGTCAACTCGTTGCTATTGAAATAATTTGTAATTAAATGGTTTTAATAAATGGTACAGCAAACTTTGAGAGGTGCTTGACGCATCAACAATATTATTTAATTTTTTTAAGGAGAACACATTATTAATGTTAATTTGCAGTTTTTGCAGAACACAGTTCTGTGATATTTAAATAGAAATAAAATAAAAATTATTTAAATTTTTGACGTCTTCTAGCGTATATTACTCAAAATTATTTGAGATTTACCGCAATATAAAGGAAATAGGTTTTTAAAAATGGAATAACAGATATATATAGAGATTTTTGAAAGAAGTGCAGTATATAAATTCGAAAGATTTTCGTCAACTTACTCGGTTGGCGTGGTGTAACTGGTAACGCATTTCCCCCAATAGGAAAAAATCCAAAATTGAATCCCGGTAACAACTAAAATATTTTTTCGATTAATTGCTACATTTAATTTGTATTAAAATATTATTTACTTTCTGTAATATTTTCCATAAAATAAAAACACTCGAAAGATATTTTATTATGTGTGAAGATCATCGGCTTGGACGAAGTCTTTTTTTAAATTTAGAAATATTCGCCGGGATCGATTTACCGCCAAAATGGCTAGAATATATAGCCGACATCGCCTCACTGAAAAAATCATTTGAAACTATTATATTATTAAATGTAGTCATCGGTTTTACAATGATTTTCACAATCTGCTTATCTTTGTATAACTTCCGCTAACATTCACTATGGGCAATGCAAAAATAATATATGCTAATTTATATAAAATAAATGGTTGTTATCTTGCATAAATACCATGCTGAAATATGAAAATGGATGTGAAATGGTCTGACTAATGTTGAATTTATGTTTATCAATTTATGGAAAACTAGCTGACACTAGACACACTCAGCACTGCACGGGTAGTAACCTCCCCTTCGCCCGCCTCTCCTTCGCAACCCGCATCACCCTCCCACCCCGCACCATCTGATATGTTCGGGTATATATCATAAATACATACATATAATTCAATACCAGCAGAGAGGTACTGTACTGTGTAAATATTATTTTTTTCCTGTCATTATCGTCCAACTTTAGTTTTTGTGTACTCGTTTAGTTAATACGGGATTCCCCGGATTGAATTGGTCGTTATATTTCGAGGATATGTTTTTAATTTTCAGAGAAAGAAAGAACATTCAGAATGAATTATTTTAGGCTGAACACACTCAGAGCTGTCATGAACAGAAACATTTCAATAGAGCTTCTCTTGAGGGTCAATTAAACAGACCTTTCTAGTTTTATTTTCCCGATGACTTTAATGTTGATGTCTATCCAAATGGTGATATAAAAGCCCTTTCCTAGTATTACTTTTTTATAGACGAAATAATTTTCTGTTCAAAAACTATGTTCATTCATTAGCAGTATTAATAAAATTGCTTCATATGGCACTCAGAACTCTGAAGATAGAGTCGATAGGTACCTATATAAATTTTAATTTAATACATTACTTTTATTTAAATCAATAGTGTTATTATTATTTTAATTGGGAATATGATAACGGTTCTCTGTTTGCTCCATTGTGCAGCGCTTGTCTTTGGACATTTGGCTAACGTCTTCTAATCTCTCCCCGTCGGTCCCTCGTGCATCTCGTGTCTAAAAACGGTCTTCTGGCCTACCTTGCGATCCCTTCTCTCTCCCAGCTCACCGTCGCTGGAGAGAGTGAGAATGATCTCCGTCGTCTCTGTCATCCGATTTTTCCATCGCGACGTCGCCCAGGATCGCCAATTTCTTCAGAATTCCAGGTCTGTGGCTTTCTATATGCCCGAAGAACAAATTTTTAGATACGTCTTGAACAAGTAGATAGATGCTCCTTTATTTGGAGCTCGCAGATATGATACGCACATTGGTCACCGGCACCAAATCTAGAATGTGTCGATCTGCTTGCGTACCTATGGCTAACAGTCAGCCTTAAAATAAGCTGTACTTACTAGAATTTCTGTGAAATAATTTAATAATTTAAATAATATCTCGCAATATTCCATTCCTATCACAATTATTGTCGTCATATTCAGATTTTAATATATCATAATTTTCTGTCAGATATATATTTAATTTTGCTTTATTTTCCAAAATATACAGTTACGGACAGCATATTTGGATATAGTGACTGCTCGCGTCTGCAAATGATAGCATTCAATAATAAAACGTGTTTTATAGAAACATTCGTATAATAAGATCATCATTTACTCGTATAAATACAAAGAGGCAGGAGGGAGGATGTATTCTCAGACCACTTCTATATTTTTAATTACATTTATTATAATTAAACATCATCGTAATGAACACTGCGGGAACAGATGACGCGGTTCTAACCACCTCAACGCGCAACCTGTGCACCGTTTTAAAGAGCTTTTATTTGTAAGTTAAGATTTTTCAAATCGCAGTTAACATTTTTTTTGTATTCTTTCCATTTTCTTGTATGTTATCCTAGATGCCTTTACATGAGACATGAAGATATTTCATATTGACGTCAAATATATTCTTACGACCAGTGTGAAGGTTATCCGGGAGCTGATCTGTACAGTGCAAATACAGTATAAATAAAGTGTAAATAATAATCCACGATAATAAACGGTTGGACCAGTAACCTGAAGGATTCTCCAGCTCATCCTGGCCCAGCGCGAAGTGGGGATGGCTGGAAGGGTTCCTTGGACTGTTTAGGAAAAATAAGTATCGCCCGCCTCCGCTGCTTTCATAAACATAGGTGCTGCATCAGCATTGCTTCATACAAACGGAGGGAGGAGCGGATCCTGGACGAAATAAATTTCGGAATTCTTATTAATTATTTTTAAAGTGTTATTTTGATTTAAGACCAATTTTTTGAGAAACCGGTTGGTTTTTCATATAAAAATCACGTGGTCAAATACAAAGTTTATTGTGTAATTATATTATATACTAGTACTTGTACGTTAGTTCACAAAGTCATGGTTACCTGTTTTTTTATTGTTACCTTGGATACTATTATTAAGCGAATATCTTAATATCCTCTGAAATAAGTCAATAATAGGATTACTTTTTATGCCATTGATTTCAAGTGATTATATTTAGTTGCTCATTTCTTAAATTTATCTTATATTACACTTACATTGGTTCAATTATTCTTGGATTTTACTTACACTATATTCTTTATCTTTTTTTTTAAATGTACTTATAAACTTTACTTACCTTAGTTCTAGTGAGTCGGACATAGTTCAATAACAATGTAATAATCAATTTTGTATAGATTAGATAAAATAAAACAAATAGTTAAAAATGTAGTCATACTTGTAAACAATATGTAGTAATGTTTAGGCGACTAATAATTACTGTAGGCAGTAAATTTTTGCAATAACCATTCGGATATATTGAATAAAATCACACTATAATAATATATTACGCAATGTACTTCTTAAAAAACTTGTACATACTAGTTTACGAAATACGAGTCACGTAGTTTATTTTATAAATTTTCTTGGAAAAGTTTGAAAGAAAACAAGTTTCAAAATTATATGGCGGTGCCTTGTGGGGCTGAGAGCGAAATCGTACAACTTCATTTTATGTGTCCTATACTTTTTATTGATTTTTATCTAGACCCTAGTCCTTTTTCAAGAAGAAATACAGTTTATATTATAATACCTCATATTTAAGAAGATATGTAAATGTCAATATTTCCTCAAATTTTTCTACTTGCTACGAGGATTTAAAATATTACTCCGTGGCAATGATTTAATTGTTATTTTTCATGCGCCCCAAGTTTGAAATGACCTGAATATTTTGGGGATGGATATCAGCTTACCAATAAAATAAACAACCCTAAAATAAACCCTATTAGGCACCGAACTTTGAAACGAAGACCCAATTATAAGGATGTCGCATGGTGATATGTGTAAGTACCAATTATTGTGTAATAAATTTCTAATACTATTGCATAAAGTTCTTGAAAACAAGTTTTTTTTAATTGTAAAATGTTTTTGTAGAAATTGGGAGAGGTGTTTTAATGTTTATTTATTTAGTCAACATAGGTCTCATAAATCCTTATTAGTACGCGCAACTTACGGGGGAAACGTTATAGTAAATCAGTATACGCTTCTGTAATAAAATATTATAAAAATATTACAAAATTTCATTATATATATATATATATATATCAAATTTTGATTTCAAGGCCGTTCTTCTACTATGTAGATTTTTCGTCCAATAGAAACTGTTTTAATTGCTTAAAAAAAAAATTCGATGTCAATTCAGAATTATAATTAAACAAGACATCTGAAAATAATAATAATAAATAGAAACCAAAAAAACTATAAAACCTATTATACTTTTTCAAACTTGCATTATATAATGTAAATATTAGTATACTTTTGTAGAAAGCAATCATTTTGTGGTTTGACATATTAGATGAAATAAAAAAAAAACAATTTATATGAAACCGCGAATTTTATTAAACGCCAACCGGTTTCGTTTAGATCAAGCTTCGTCAGGGCGTATTTAAAGATAAATATTATTTTTTAAAACTCTCATGAGTTTTAATAAATTAAAAATAATATAAATCACTTGACCTTAGTATTAACTTTTTCAAAAGATGTGCCATATTATGTCATCTATTGTATATTTTGGCTTTGATTGGTCCTAATATTTTCCTTTTGCCTACAATGGTACTGATGTGGCCCATATTTTGGACTTTGATGGACGTCACTTATTTTTTAAAATATTACACGCTTACATAAGATCTTCTTTCGGTGGTCCCTCCTTGCGGAGTGATCGGGGGTCTATGTGGTGTGTATCCTCGAACGACAGAGGAGCTCTAATCTTGAACCGCACACCCTTTCCCATGTTGTGAATGTGTATCCACTGGGCAAGGAGGCTTTTAACGACAGATTTACGTAATTTTCCTCTATTTACTTATATTTTTCAATAATGGCGGCAGTTCTCCTCGTTGGCAAGGTTACCTGGCGCGATGTGCTTGTTGACGCCATTGCACTGGGCCACGGTTTTACAACTATCAGATATCGGGATTCTAAGATTTTTCGAGGATTTAAGAAAAAAGGTCGTTGCATTCGAAATGTGGTGCTAGAGGGACAGATAGCATTTTCAAAGAGAGCTCGATGCCCGGATACCTCCATATTGTAGAGTTAAAGTTAAATTAAAGTCCTACTTAGTAGCTGTGTATCCGATTTCAAATTTTTCGAAGGTATTTATAAAAAACAAGAATAAATTATACCATTTTAGAAAAATTTATGTTAAAAATATTTGAAGCAATTACTATGGACACGTTAAAATTAAATATCTTTGTAAATAATCTCCCAATACTGGAGTCTGTTCAATCGTTCGCCGTGTACAATTACTCTACATTTGTTCGCCACATATTTTGAAAAAATATATTTTCGATAGTTTTGCATTTTTTACTGTATAATTATTACTTGTTTAATTTAAGTTTTCCGCGCGCACTGGTGTATGGAACCGTGCCTCTTCTAGGTCAGATCGCGTTTTTTGTAGATAGTTTCCTCAATTCAGTCCAGCCATTAACACATTTCTATATTCCTAGGCCCACAATAGATTACGTACGGAACTATTTGAAATTAAATATACATCCAATTATTATGTTGCCATACCAGTACAGTGGAATGATTATCAGTAGGTACAATTCGTTATTCAAATTGTAATTCTTAGTTGTAGTTGTAATATACAAATAATAGATCTATTAAACTGAGACTTGCAGTCTTATTCCAGGTTTCGTGTTGCGGACACAAATCACTGTCGTGAGCGGTCCGAGCAGTTTGCGTGAGCCACGTTCGGTTTAACGATACGCGTCGCTAGCGCAAAACCCTTTATAAGGTTACTAGAATACGAACAACTTTAAACGTAGCAACTCACGTGTCCTATTGAAAGTTAACATTAGATAATATTTTTTAGCATATTTGGAATGTTAATTACTTCATTTACTCGTACTTAACATTTTTATAAGCTTTAAAAAGATCATGTACTTATTAATTAAACGGTGTAAGGAATCTGAGCAATAAAATAAATCAAAGCTAAATATTTGATCGCAGTACCGTATAGTATTCGTAGAATTATCCGGTATTGAGGTAGATTATTGCTGGTAATTCTTTAATTCCTAAAGTAATTTGAAAGCCCATTTATTAGCAAATTTGGTCAAGCGAGAGCTCGCTGATTAATTTATACTGTAGACATTTATATAATAATAAGCCGATTTCATTTAATTTGTACATTATATTACGATTATCTTTAGAAATTATTAATGTATAATAATTACTGATTCATAAAATAAAATATGAAATAGATTATTTGTCAGACAGGCGCGTGGCTGCAGTCGCAGCGGAAAGAGAGTAAGGACTAATACCGTTTAAGCCCTTGCGGCACGTGTAACATTTTATTGACGTTTTCTGTATTAAAACTATTAGCCGTTTTACAATAGAATTAAACACTTTACACTCACATAGGAGTGATGAGATAAGCCACGTTACGAGTATTGCACGTGGTATAATACGGCAGTAAAGAATTCGCAGAAAGAGATCGATTGCTAAGTGCGGAGCTCGAGCGCTGGTCTTCAGGAGAGGCGGAGATGAGACCTCTGACGCCGTTTGGTGCACCGATATCCTCGATGGTAGTGGTACCTGTCGCTAGTCGCGTGTTTATGTCTACCGCGAATTATATTTTTCGCACCAGTGTAGTGCCGAATTAAAAGGGGAAGTGCATCATTTGCATACTTCGCAAGAGAAAATAATGAATTTATTTAAGAATCTATTAGCTATGGCTCCGGGCTTTTTAGTATCTATACTCCTTTGTTCTTGGTTAATATAAACATTTTTTGCTTTAAGGGAAGATTTTAGTCCCAATAGTTTTTATGAGTTCATTGAATCCGCCGGTTAACCTAAACACCGACCCTAGGTATCTCGAGTGGGCTTCCAAGTAACCGAGTTCGTTGGCTTGACAAAGTAAAACCAGAAACGAATACAATGATAATATGTAGGTATGAATTTAACTTGTGTATATTGCATCTACTTTGATAAGCCGTAAAGTAAGTCGGTAGTAATAGTAATACATGTAATAGTATGAAGTAAGCAGTATAAGAAGGCAGGTAGCGAACTTATCAGTGCTTGTTTTTGTGGCTACCAAGGCACAGGCGAAAGCTTACTAATAATTATATACATTGTTGATATTGTATATTATTTTTCTCACGTCTATAACTCCCCACATCAGCCAGAAAATAGTATTTTACGAGTAAAATCTTTTATCAGTTACTCAAACTGACATCATTTGAGTAGAAAAACCATTGATTTAGTTTTCGAAGGAAACCTTCCCAAATCCTTCCACTTCTTTCGAAATAAAATCAAATAAATTTTAGAAACGGGAGCACTCAAATATAAAAGCGGAAAAAATGTTTGGAGGACAATTTGGTGTCGTACAGAACACGCCGAAAGGAAACTCATGTCGCCGTGAAATATAACTGGGTGATGAAGAAATTCTTAACTTTACTCGCACTCCAGCGTTCCCTCGGGGTGGGTTGTTTCATAAGAGGCTTTTTTCAATTCGCAACAGCCTGGATTCCCGTTCTTCAAGGTGACTTGGATTTTTAAAAGATTATTGTGATATAAAATAACAATATATAGTTATTTAGGTAGGGTAGGCATACAATCATTTTAAAAACCAAATTACAAATACGATAGTGAAGGGAACAGAGGCGTTATATTATAAAGTATACTAATTTATTACTAGCTGATTTTCCCGTCAAAAGTTGATTCAAAATGATAAGTAAATTCAAAATTCAGAAACGATCATAAAATATATATCTACGTTATTTGTATCAGAAATATTACTGTTTTCCAATTAAATTTTCAAACGGAATTGTGGGTAATTTTGCTTTAAGCCAGATTTTGTGGTAATCTATTTTCCAAACGAAGTTGAGATAGCTGATTTAATATAATAATTATTAAGAAGATAATGAGCATAAAGGGCACGCATACTCGGTCTTCAAAGTATCTACCCTTTTTATATCATCTCATCTATTTCCAAAATACTGGTCAGTTGTTTTCCTTTCAGCCAAACGTAAGCCCAAGAATTCGAGAGATGTCCATTATTCAAATCGATTGCATTCAGATATTGGGTGGGTCACATAATGATGAATTTTTTTTTATTACAGTTATTTTTTCAGTTTTATTTATATTTTTACTTGTAGATCACGCATCCTCATTATTATTACTAGTTAGTTAATGTGCTATTCTTAAAATTCACGATGTGGAATCCCCAGGTCGCACGTCTCATGGAGAGATACCTGTTGGAAGTCGTAATTACCGCAAGGTGGGAAAGAATATCTGGATTGGGAATGGGAAAGAGAAGGGCGGAAAGGATTCCATCGATGGACCAGTGATCTCGAGGAATGCTCGCCTTTCCTCAAGTATGACATATCCGAACTCCCTGTAGTCGCCGCCGAAACTACACACTGCAATGCGCGAGGACGTCCAACGATCTCCGCTCCCAAATGAAGACGGTAATTTCACCTACGGCACACACAAACCACATAATCCACAAATCAACACTAAACAGAGCACCACAGCATTGGAGATGACTAGTCCATATCCACTCCAATATTGACCTATTGGCGTCCAATCCAAACTCATACTGAGATCGAGCATTAAGAAATGGATCGAGAACGGAAATATGGACGCGGACACGTGACAGTAACAGAGTAACGTATATTTATACGAATACAAAACACATGCTATGCTGCTAAATATTATGTTTATGTATTTGGAGTTACACATAAATGACTCTAAGCAGTTGTATGTACCTGTAAATGCATAGACCCGAAAATAATAATAAAAATTAATTGAATTTCTACGCCAATGTATAAAATTAGAAAATGTGTTTTTTATTATATCATATTATAGCGCGGACAATTGTTGACTTAATGAAAAAAAAAATTATATAAAAAAAAACATTTTAAATATTTTGTGGTCACCACTACACGCAAAACGTTTATAACATAAGTAGATTTGTGATTTGTCCTTCTAGAACTATCTCTGATCATAAATTATGCTCCCATATTATTGCGCCCAAATGTTTCCTGAATTAGTCAGTGACGTCACAAGTCTCGGTGGACGAGTAGGTGGTAGGCGGTAAATGTATAAATAGTTCTCATGATTTATTCCGTATGCGAGACTCGGGTCGAAAACTTACAAACAACAACTCTATTTATCAAAACGGAATATCTTTTTCCCTAATTTATCATCCATTTCTACAGGGTTGGATTTACCGAGAGCTGATGGGGCTACAACCTAGGGCCCTCAAATTTGTAGGGGACCCGGAGGCAGAAAAATAATTTGAAAAAATCAATGGAACAATTCTCAGAACACCTGCGACGGATTGCTAAGTGGTCATTTCTTACGTCACAACTTTGGTCAAATTCGATTAAGTTTATTTATTCAGTTAACAATAAAGTCCAAAATGTTAAAAATATATATTTAAAAAATTATATATTAGTAGTTTTGCACTAAGAGTGTCATTTAAGAAATAAACACTTATTTAAATTATGTTTTGATAACTTTATTTTTTTGGGCCCCCAAGGTATATCAATCCAGAGCCCTTTCATGCGGGGATCTGTTCCAGCTTTTCTATGAAAAGACCTTTTAATTTTTTTGGCATATTTTAATTTTTTTTTTATTTACTTTATTTAAATTTGTTTTTTTTAACCACTTAATGTAATTAATTAATACACCAACCGGTTTCGGAAAATATCATTTAATGATGATGTTAAATTAACTAACCAAAATCATACACATCACGTTATTCTAATATTTTTTAAAAAACTATTTAATATTTTTTTATTACAATAATAATTATTTAAAAATAAATCTAGTACCTTACTTAAATTGTTACGATTATGAAAGATGTAGAAATTGAGCGTCACAAAACTATTCCATTTTTTTAGAATGTAGGACTTTGGTTAAATTAAAAATATATATATTTATTATTAGCCATAAAAATTAGAGGTAGGTAGGTATATTGAATACATTAAATAAGATAATTTTTAACGTTCGAAGGGATTTTTTTGTATAAACCGGAATACTTGAACAAGTAATACATTAAAATTCATATAATATTTAATTAGTTTCCTTGGAACGACAAGGTATCAAATATCTGACTGAGATATTTATTTTAAGAGATTTGAATATTTATTAATATTTCGAATTCGATTTATCGTCCATGAGGTGAATTTTATTAAAAAATTAAACTAATTAAATAAGAGAAATAAAGTAAAGTAATTAGTAAATAAATAATTAGAAAAAATACTTTATTAAAACCACTATTTATTGATTATTCAACATGTTTCGATACCTATGGTATCTTCTTCAGGAAACAATGTATTTTTAATTTCAGTATGCATTGTTTCCTGAAGAAGATATCATAGGTATCGAAACATATTGAATAATCAATATTTTGTCTAATTATAGGGTGTCCAGCAGAAAAATTTCAAGATTAAATTGTAATGTGGTGTGCAATTTCTGCCTAAGGGATAATTGCCCCTTATTTTTTAATCAGCGAGAGACAGTCACTGCTGACGTGATCGACAAATTTTTGGTACCGCAACTGCAGCTATTTTCCGGGTTCAACAACAAAACACAATTTCAGCAAGACAGAGCCACTCCACACACAGCTAGAATTTCAATGGAAAAACTGAGGGGAATTTTTCCCAATAAATTAATCAGCAAGTACAGCAAGTACCTCGGTCACCGGACCTTACATTGTGCAACTTTTTTTTATAGGGATACCTTAAGTCAAAAGTTTACAGTAACAATTCAGGCCCTACAAGAAAATATCCGCCGTGAAGTTGTTGCTATTGAACCAACGCGTGTTCGCAAATTTAAGAGTCCGATTTCAAAAGTGTCTTGAGAGAAATGGACGGCATTTAGACGATATTGTTTAAAGAACATAAAATACGCATCGTTTAACTTAATAAAATATGAGAGTAACATTGTAATTTTTAAAAAATTTAATATTAAATTTGAAAATTTTCCGCTGGACACCCATTATTTACATAAAATGAGGCCACAAAGTAATTTTGCTAATATTGAAGAAGTAAAGTAATATTTGATTTCGCGTACGTTATATAATATAATATAATTTTATTTGTATTCATACCAATATTCGCTGTTCTTGAAAAAAATGACGTGCTGCCAGATTTTTATTTTCTCGTTATCTCCAAAAGTATTAGGAAATTTGATATGTTTGTAACACAATTTTAAAGAGGAAATTATTGTCGGAGTTTTGATACAAAATTTTTTTTTTTATCAAAATGTCAGATATTACCTTATTGTTTCAAGGTCACGGAAGACGGAAAAAGAGAAAAATCTGCATTCCGAGGGACGGTGATATTTTGTGCGGCGATAGATGGCAGATCGGATTGCGCTAGAGCCGCGTATATATTTATAATTAATACATTAAATTAGTATTTAAAATATCACAAACCTATGTTCTGAATAATTACAACTTCAAAATAAGAATGTGTTCTTTTTAATAAAGTGTGTTTTATTCAATTATTAACGTGTCTATATAGTATCTGTAATGATTGATTCTGTAATAGTTTGTAAAAAAGTGTATCTAAAGCTTTCCAGCTGAATATGCTAAATCTCAATAATTTCTCTCTATTGCATACATGGAACTGTATCACTAATGAATTATTACTCTAGTACAATCTACATTGAATATATAATATTCATTCTCAATTATCTCGATACGATAATTAAATTAATTTTAACATAACTTAACTTAATTTAAAAATATTATTTGATGAAGTTGTGTACAACGCTCTCAATTATTGGTATAATTATTTTTTCACGATTATTTTTAGAAAGAGCAGACCTTCCATCGACAGGTGTGAACAATACCCAAGAATATGCGTAGTACAACATGTAAATAAATATATTTTTTAATTAAAATGTTACAACACGAAGTAACTGCCAAACCAATTAATGATAAAACTTAATTTATTATCACGCTAATTCTCAGCAGGGGTAGGCAGAGAAGATAAAATGCTACAATTTTCTATCCTGGTACACCACTATTGTTTTGTCTACTTGTATCAGTCATTTAGAGTCTACTTTCGTTCCTCTTTGCCAATTCCAGGCTGCACTTTAATACATTAGTGTCGGTACCAGAACTTCATTATGCACCGCTAGTCCTGACAAATTCTTAATTCAGAGCTCTATTCACTTTGTTTTGTGTAGTCTTCCTTTCTATATCATTCTCGACCTTGCTGTCCCTAGTCAACATACCTCCTACTCGTAATTACACAAACTGAATTGAATTTATTAATTTCCCAAGAAATACCAGAATGTGTGTGGCTGGTAAGTAAGTTAATCATATTGATAAAATGAATTAACTTATTATTTTGTGAAGTCAAATTTACAAAATATAGTTCTGTGGTATTTTAATACAAATTAAATTAATCAACTAGAAAGATATACAGAAAAACATCGTAAAAATATTTAGTTACTACCGGAATTCGAACCTAAACCTCTTCCTATCCGAAGAAACGCATTCTCTATTTTCGTTATAGCAATCGAATACATTTTCAACAAATTTTGAACTTATATTCTGTAATATTTCTCAAAGGTATTTGAAATTCACCGTAATAAATAATTGATTCCTTTTAAAAGTAAAAGAGTAGATCTATCAATCAAAAATCTTATTATTTTACGATAGATAGATTTTTTCTAGTTGATATATTTTATGTTTTATTCTTTTAAACATTACATTTTTAATTTTATACAAAAAATATTTGAATTTCGAAAATATGTACCGGCATAGATGTTCTGTCTGCGTTCAAATTTTACTTATACAGAATACTGCGATTTTGTTCTCTAAAATGTTGTATACTTGATATTGTTAATTAATTAGTTTAATATAATAATGGAGACAAATATCTTACAAGACGGGTCTAGTTTTTTTAGATTATGTAAATAAAATTGTGAATATAAATCAATTACGCGCATAGTTCTTTTCTCCGTGATCCTGCATCAGACACGAATGCCCGCTAGAAAGCGTCCCCGTTCATTGTCCTGTCGAGAAGACGAGAACAGATATCATCCAGCCCCGACAGATTCTGGAACTATCCTAGACCATTTCTGTCAGCTGCAGATTATTCTTCTCTATACAACAATAGATGTTCAAGAGAACACAGCACGTTTTGAAAAATATTAATGACATGTTTTTAATGACATGGTGAAATACATCATAGAATTATTTTGCTGCAACGTTGTGAAGATTAGCATCTCGATAGTCGCCCACGGGCTGATCAATCCGCTGCCCTTAGCGGAAATAATTCTGTGACTAAAAATCACATTTTTCTTCTAAAACTAAATAATATCCATAATTTCTCAGACTCTATTTCTATTTGTCCTTCCTTGAAATATATTTTTACTAGGATAAAAATTACAATACGTGATATAAAGAGAAATTTTAACATTATTTTCTAAATTCGATTTTATTAAAAATATAATATTGTTACAAGTTTGAATTTATTGAATATTGTCTACTACGTAAATTAATTTGTTCCGGCACCAGCGCGTCTGCAAATATCAAGTTGATTTCGTCTACGTTTTTTTACTTTTTTTGAACGGTCGCCATTTTGATACAAGATAAACGGATCGGGCTGCTTAGCCGAAATATCTACCAGATTAATTTTTCACCAAACTTTGATCGAAATTAATTAAGAACTACTGCAGCTTTCGTGTCCCAAGTATACTCGTATAGATAACATGTTTGTATGTATTGTATGTATAATTCCTTACATACAGAAACTTTTTCAATTCAATTGCTATTGAAATCTGCACTTAATACTACACATATCTAAATATAATATATTACATTAAATAAACCTCATGGTCTTCTGGTCGTGGTCGAAGAAAGTTCAATGAAATTCTCCGGAAGTTGAATCATGAGATTCTCTGAAATATGTATTTCTATAATGTACACCTCGAAATTTACTGGAAATTCGTGTCGAATTTATTCCATCGTTATCGTTAAAGAATTGAACATAGAATTTCAATACATGTTGAATGTGAGATAATTCATCATTAAAACTCTTGATTTATGAATGCAGTTGATGATTTTCGTTAATACTACCCGGTAGACAAGGTCGGCGCCGATCGATGGCACGCGCTTCATTAGTCGAGGACATTACGCAACATTCACAAGTGCATCATTAAAATATAGTAGATTCATTATTCAAGATACATTTAATCAGTCTGGATACTTTCAAAATTCTCGTAAATTGTGAATGTTTGTACTTTTTGTTTTGTCTTAATACTTGAGCTTCTATACGGATTATTAATCAGCATTGTTTCTTTGCTACCCCTCGAGTAATGCTGACGGCGTCAGTATCGCCTGGAGGGTCCTCGCCCCGTGATTGGGCAAACAAAGGGTCTCTCTGGACTCGTGTTGGGGCCGAATCGCCGATGAAGTTGATACGACACGTTGCTGCGACACGAGATCAATTATTTCTCCGTAATAGATTACCGCAGTCACTGCCATCAGAAGCAAGATTAGGAGTGCAGCTGAGTTCTGGTACTGGCATGGAGTGACGGAAATATAGTTAATTAAAATTTTGACACCATTTTGTGGAATCTATTTATTTCTGGGACTAGCGCAAATATTTTAATTAAAAATCTAACAAAGAGAGAGCAGTGGCAAGCGGCCATTCGAGGGAGAAAATGTTGTCCCAGGCGTACAAAGCCGTACCGAATACTACTTTGTACATACTTCGTCATTTTTCTAAATTGCTAAATGTTTATGGTCGCAAAATTTGGTGAGAATTTTATGATATACATATTTTACAAGAGAAGCGTGGAATAAGTTCTTCCGTTCGGAGCATTACCTTTTTTGGAATATTTACATAATTTTGTATTTACTTTTATAGAGTACATTTTCTGCTCCACGTAACTCTTGGCACTTATGTTTGTCTTTGACGCCTTTGTTAAATGGACCTTTATGGGCTTAAAGTGTTACATTAATAAAGGCTTGAATATTAACAAAACATTTTAAATGCTTGAAATTTCTGAGACTGGAATTATACTCGCATGAGATTCTTTGGAGGAAACTCTCGGTTTTCGTAGTCCATCGTGTACTACAAGTCTTTGGGATTCGCCTCTCGCGCCTAACTTAGCGCTCGTTGTGCATCAAACATCTAATGTCAGTCTTTGACCATTGATTTTCCGATCGTTAATTGGGTGAATTTTAATCTGCGCAGTTAAAATGAAATAAATGTTTGTAATTTAATTTAACCTTCTGTTTGTTTTACTTTTTACAATAAATAGTTATAGGTGTCGGTAGGTTCTAGGTGACCTTTGTGCGCACATGTCAAGTCTCGTTGTTAAATCGGACGTTCGTGTACACGAATTCGGGTCATTAGCTCGTTTACTGAATCAATCTGATCTTTAAGTGTATCTCCATATCAAAATCTTAATCATGTAAATGTGATTTGCTCAACTAAATCTCACCAATCTATAAGTCATTTATCTCAACGTGTCTCATTCCGTGGACCAGGCTAATAGGGAAGAAATTTATATACCTTACCATTTATCTACAATACAATATTGAAATATTATCAGAAAGCAAGATGTGCCAGAAAGCCGGTCTCTTCGCGGCCAGCGGCCTCTGCCAGTATTTCCGTAAAATCTGTTTTCCAATAATATAGTTTACTAACGATCCGTGCCCAGTATAGCCCAGAATTCTGTCTTAGTTATTATTTAAAATACGGGGTTAGAGATTAGGGAGAGGTGGCGCCTTTGTCTTGCGCAGCTTGAAGAACAATTATTATATATATTCAAAATGGTCCAGGAAGAGGGAGAACGAGATATGCGATGAGATGCGGTGACTATATTTTTATCGGGGTCCTAGAATAAAACTGAACAGTGTTTGGATGGTATTAAATATATAATACATTTTTATCGGATGTGGGATTGGGCGGTCAGGGGAGTATATTTATTTCTTACACAGGGTCTTAAAGAGTAAAGACGCTAAATTTGGTTTAGATCGTTCAAAGGACTCGGACTTGTAGGATTGTATAGAGATGGACAGACGATCATTTAAGATATATCTATATAGATTATCAAAAAAGATACGCGGTCTACAAAGTACAACTTAACCAATTAACGCAAACTAATACCTATCATAAATATTACGTTACGTAGTGTACCGTTCCGGCGATGATGCGATACGCGCGCACCGCCTTCCGTAGCTGATGAGTAACTGCCGAGTCTACCAAGAGTGGAGTGTGCCGGTAATGCGTACACCATTGTTACTACTGGCGTTTCTCATATAATATAATTAAGGATGCAATAAAAAAACTATTTGTTTTATATGTAAGTTCTATTATTTATTTTACATCATTTTCTGCTAATAAAATTTGGAAGCACTCACATTTCAAGTGATATTTTAAATTGAGATTTTTCTGCGCTCAAAAGAAAAAATCTGAGTGCACAAAAGGAAATAAGAAACAAAAACTGAATTCTACGGTACTGAGAGACCATTCTTTCGTCCCTTACTGAAATAATCTAGAAGCGAGTCGTTTGAATTCTGACTGAACTGGGTCAAGTTGAGGTTCACGATACGGCTTCTGAAGGGGGGCCAGTACTCAAAGGACCGGATAAAGAGATAAGGGGTTCGTTGAAGCAGTGAGAACAGAAGTGTACTAACTCGAAAATTCTCCATACGTAAATAATGATATTAAATGACATTGAATTAGAAATATTTTAATTGCAATAGTAGACCAATCCTGATTTTAAAAATGATCATTCGATGGTATTGTGCAATGAATACTTTTAATTTGTTTTATTTAAAACGTTGCTACTCGAAACAAAATTTCTGGGGTTGATCCTCTTTTGCTCTCATTGCCTTGATTAGCCACAGGGTCTATTCATTCAGGGCATCAGTAGCGTAACTGCCGATGCAGCCGATGACCCACGTTAACGTTCGATAGGGTTCCAAAACGTCCGCATTCCACAATACTTTGCGAGCATTACTACTACTTTTCCCAGCGCCAACATGAGCTAATAATTATCATGTCCACCACGACAAGAAATTGAATTATAAAATTTAAAAATCATTTCTCACGTGTATTAAGAAATACATGAAAGAATATCTCCACTATTTGTCTTGTTAGGAACCAAACTATCCCCGCGAAGCGAACTATGGATTTTTTCAGTTACGGATGCATGTATTATGAATGCCTAAAAATGTGAATAACTTAGATGACAAGAGACTTTAATGACTTTGGTGGTTGATATTTGTGTAGACTCGTTAAGGTCACCAATAGGGATTATTTGTGTCGGAAGGAATCAGGAGGAGCCCTATATCTCCTCGCTAATCCCGTATGCATATGAAATGTTAAAAATTATGGTGGTATGGTGTTTGTGTGTACAGCTAGAGCGAGTAGATTATTGCAATGAAACAGAATTTACAACAGTTTATAGATTGAATTTACAATAGTTTGTTATATTATAAAAAGTAAAATATAATCGTAGTACACTGGAGGCGGTGCTGAGGTGCGAGTAGATGCGAGTAGAAGAATGATCGGTTCCAGGTTTTCTTAAACGAGTTGCGGCGCGACGTATTGTTGACTGGTTTGGTGGGTACTAGTCGAATTGTATGGCCGTCAGGTGATTTCTTACGCGGCCATGTTTGTGGGGCGCGAGCAGGACCACCACCGCAAAATCAACTTAATTCTTAATATTTAGGAGATGAAACTTCGAAATACTAAAGATAGATGAATTTTGAGATATGTTCCTGAGACATGTGCGAGTACGAGTGTACATGTTATGAATCAGAAGGTTAAGTGTGCGAGCACCGAGTGCCCCCAAATAAATACACCCAGCTTAATTACGCGCAGCGTGTTTGTGAATTTTTGTGTATGTGTGTGTGGTCAGAGCAAGATGAACAATTAACATGTTACAGTTGTCATGAGTTTATTGAGACTTCAGCACAATTACAGAAAGGCGAGTTACTAGTGAACTTATCAGGGAGACGGCCGCGAGAGAAGTGACGTGCACGTTGTATGTTTCCGACCTGTTTTCGGTCGGAAAAGCGTGATTTTGCGACTGATGAGACCCTAATTAATGAATGGTTAACGTGGCGAAATGGTAAAAGCTGATAAAAGATAATAAAAAATAAATGTATTATAAAAAACTTCCCTGATGGATCGCTACAGGAAATTGAGTTTTGAACGCAAGCTCAACCTCTCCGGATATGACTGAATGACGTTTTTGCATTTATATTTCTTTGAGAACTAACCAATTACCCGACAAAGATGACGTTCTTTGAGGTATTCGTAGAGGGAGGATAAATAAGTTATTTTATTTATTTATCTACATACGAATATTTATAAATTCAACATTGTAATCGGGTTGCTGCTGGTGGTGTTTTGTGTTCCCTTTATAATGCGGTGTATCAAGACCAAACTGACTGTTTATCAAGTTGAATATGGTCACTTTCATTTTTGGTCGTCAATTATGGATTCTTACAGATCCAGCTCAAAGATATGAAGAATCCAGGATACTTCACTAATGACGATAAGCGAATAAAAATTATTATTCTATGCCTGTCTCACTAATTAAGCTGACATAGGCGAAATCTGAAAAATATCCAAACGTATATGTCTAATTTTAAAATCTTTGAAATGCATTAATTTTTTTAAAAACTCATTTTAATAATACGTTTAATTTCTGTCCGTGCAGACAGAGACAATATTTCCGAGTCAAGTTTTTCAAGTTTAGCAGCTCCATCTAATCCTAAATAACGTTGTATTTTTACGCTAATCTACATTATTTTTATTCTGCACAACAACCTATTTTTGTGAATCAGAAAACATCGCACATTACAAACATATTACATAACATTTTACATAAAAAAGTTTTAAATGTCATGTTGACATGGAAAACTTACCAGCCGCATAATTCTAATTTAATCTTCACATCAAGGATCATATTTCACATACTGCGCAAAGGATATTTTTCATTCTCCGCCTCCGAAAATTTTCAGGGCGTGAACTAAACTGTTTGTGAATGGAATTCTGATACGGGGGGGTTGTAAATTGCACGGGAAATTGAACAGATTTCGCAGATGAAATTCCGCCATATTTCGGTACAAAATATCACCTGCTCAAGGGGTTGTCGAAGAGCGAGGGGTGATTAGGTACACACTTCCTCCATTCTTCTGTGTCTAGACAGCCCTTCAGCTGCTCGCTGCTCTCACGGTCTGCGCCAAGTGACGGGATCAACGGCCCTCATTTTAACCTGCAATATTTTCTATATACACACACAAAATATTTAAAATCGATTTAAATACAAATTATATTAATGCAAAATATAATTGTTAATGAAAAAATGCAAAGGACGAATCTCTCTTGCTCCACCAGGTCTGGAACCCCTTACACTTCCTTATTTTATCCAGTGAATTTAATCATTTAATATTCACATTTTATTTTTTAAAAATAAGCTAAGCTGTAAAAAAATAGAACTAACTTGATGATCTTCCTGCACAAGATTTGAACCTCTGATCACTCGATCACTAAGCACATCGATAAACCAAAAATGTACTTAATTAAACATGTTATAAAGATGGCGTAATAAGAACTGAAATTTAAAATTTTCCAATTCTAGTACTCGAGTACTCGATACTTGAGTATACTCGTTCATTTTTAAGTACTCGATAATCGAGTATTTCGAAAAATATTTTGAAAATATTAATATTAAAATTATTATTAATTATATTATAACTATTGATTATATAAAAAGTTACATATTTACCTGCATTCTGCGTTCAGCTATTGCTGGCCGGGTTAGAGCGGTTACTGTTAGGTATGATTTTTTGTCTTATCAATGGCAACAAACAATATAATATATTAATAAAAATCTTTTGGATTTGTCGACTAAACTGTGGCTGTAAACTGTTGTAAAACCAGGAAATTATATTATATGTTTGTATTATTACTATGTAAATTATAAACCAATACATCTATTGAGAGTAATAGGGGTATGTGAAAATGTCTGTGTTGTGTATTGTGGTGTATTGGATTTGATTATTAATATTAGGTGGCACAATTTATTATATGTGCATGAATTTGAATTATTAATAGCTATTTTGGTGCATTAGAAACTACACTAGTATTTTAATATTTTACGACTCGATACTCGAGTAATTGATGGTGTCGAGTAATTGGACTCTGTGCAGCCAGGACACGATTGCTTAAAAATTATTAAAATTTATACAAATTGTGAAAACATCAGCCATGCACTTGGTAAAATTCGTGCTGTTTTCCCGCGAAATGATGTGCTGACATTCAATGCGGTGAAGAATTTAATCAAGTGTACGCCAAGAATCCAACAATCATCGATGACTTTAGACCCAACATCAGATTGCAGATATACATACAAGTATCCATTATTGAATAAGTGAATCCGTTATTGAACATTTCGCTCAAAGAGTCGTCATCTGTAAGTTGTATCATCGCCGAGGTGGCCATTTAACCGATATCATTTTCCACATTAATTCCTATGTGCACTAATTTACATTGATACTAATAAACATGAATATGTTTAAAAACTTGTATTTTTAATTAGGTCATTTAGATTTGTATTTTTTGTTGCAACATTATATATATACATGTGGGATCCGTACCAATGTAGAAAGAACTATAGCTTTCCATTATAAAATATAGATAGACAGAGAGAACGCTACAAACATATTTTACTATTTAAATATCGCACACTGTCATTGGAAATATCAACAGCGTGTTAAAATAATATTGACACACCTTACCCTCAAATTACTTTACGAATCTGAAAACAGAAATAAATCAAAAATGCCCCGCTAATGCCATCGACGCCACAGCCGCTACTGGCTGCTAATACTTTATACTTTGGGAATTTGTCCCTTAAATGTTTAACGTATCTTTTGACGTGTAATTAACTCGTTAAATGTTACGTCTCCAAGCTCAAACATCCGGATTGAAACAAGATAAGATTGGAGAAGATACGAACTTTATTTAATTAGTTTCGAAATCCTAATTAACGTACATCCGAGACACGCACTTGAGAAAAGTGATACAAGACTAGGTATCTATTAGGGTCTTGTGTAATATATATCAGGGATTTAGTACAAATATATTTGTTGTAGGGGTGGGGGTTGTTTTCCAGATACTAGAGTAGAGCGCAGAGCCGTGGCTGCGCCGAGCGTAATGAGGGTGTAGTCTTCAGTGGAGTCCACTGCAGGAAGTCCGGGAGAGCAGTAAACCCTCGAGATATATTGCATTTAAAAAAAAACTATGCTATCTTCTAATACCCTAAAGCTTTTAATAGGATTAAAATAAAGGCCAGCAAAGTATAAAAGCCACAATACATCACCGATCTCATTTTATGGTTGGCGCAGCCCAGTACAGAACACGCTTTATTTCATTCCAACAATTACTCTTCTTCGTAACTTATTCTCGTTATCTTCAGTAGTCGTATTTTTATTCATTCAGTTCATTTTTATTAAATTACATTGATAATTCTGGCGTCTGCTAACAGATTACTCAAAGGTATTTGAGATTCTGTAAAAATAAGGTAGATGGCTCTTTCAAATAATGGAACGATTAAATGTATTAATATCAAAAATGTAACATATAGGTTCGAAAATTTGTCGCTAAAAATATTTTCGCTGTAGCATAGTTGAATAACACACCTTCCCCGGTTAGGAAAGAGATCCAGGTTCGAATCCCGGTGGCGCAACAACAATATTTTACGATAAAATTGATTTTATATGTATATCTTTCTAATTAATATATTTAATTAATATTTAAAATGAATAAGAATGTGTTGTCCTAATAATACATACATATTAATAGCATAATTGTGTCCTACCCCCAGATGACGAATATGGGCAGAAAAATGTGTCAGTGCTGCTGGACGGTCACGAGACTGAACTGGAGATCATTGACCATCCAGCTTCTGAGATGTCGGTAAGAAAAATTGTATTTTTTCATATATTTTCTTTCTTTTAAACACGTTATTCTTTGTTGATTTTTTTTCCATACAATGTGTATCGATAAGTGATTTAGTATTATACCTCGTTATACCTTTGTACCTTGTTATAAGTTTGATCGTGGCTTAAGATTTAACCAATCTCTCAGTTATTAATTTAGTATCTGAAAGTGTACATACGATTATCGCTTGAAATATTTTGCTAGATCAGATAAATTATTTATCTATATACGCATTATCGCAGCTAAGCCAGCGTCATCTTAGTGAACTGGATTCTGTGCTATAGATCAATGCACATAAATCAATTGAAATTTTTATACATTAGATACAAATTTCAACTGTTAGCGTAGATATATATTATCACGTAAACTAAGTATGTTTTTATGTTTATTTAACCTTTACCATACCATGATATAAAATACCCGTACGCAGCCATGCTGTCAACTCGTGTTACCGTAAAATATCTAATCGGTAACACGGTAAGATATGTAAAATAAAAGTAAGGTTAAAATAGTTAATATCATATATTTTATATAAATATGAATTTTAAACTATGTGTATTTATGTAAAAATTACAGAAAGTAGACCTATGTTAGTGTATGACTTGAGAAGGATTAATAATACGTAAACAGTCGAGTAAGAATCAAAGATAATAAAATAAGACAAAAATTGAAAGACGAAATAAGCGTAACAGACAGAATGAATGAAATGACTAGGAACGTGAGTTTTGTATTTGTAGTATATTAAGTGTAATTTTAATATATCTTTAGGTTTAATCATAACGTGTATATACGAGTATATTATATATATATACAGAACAGGGCTCACACGTTCCATGTGTCTGAACCATCTCAGCGACCCTTTCTTTACTATATTAATGTTGTGTTTGTAACTGAAAATGCATAAAATAATTAATTAACTCTCAGCGGTTAACAACAAAGTTATTGGATTAGTTATAATGAAAAATTAATAACCACAACATTAAAATTTTAAATATAAAATTATTTATAAATAAGAATATAATTATAAAAACATTAGAATAATTAAAATAAACTTATATTACATAAATTTCTGTGTAGGTAACAATTTTGAGCACTGTGTTTATTTATTATCTTTATTTATCTTTGTTTATTTATCTTATGTATTATGATCGAATGAGCTCGCAAGCGAGAAAAGTAAAATCAGATTTCACTTAGGTTGGATTATTAGCGGCCATTTTTCACATGCTCTTCGTGTTACTTATAACCTTATTAGTATAGTTAACTTTTCCGCAAGAAGTGGAAGTCTTCGATGGCGCAGCGAGTAACGCGACACCGAGCTAAATTAATTGTTCACATTTTTTAATCTAACCTTATTTCTCGGAAGGGGTGAAGTTCATTTTCTGAATAATGTGTGTAAATGAAGTCTCACCGTGGGAGACGTATCTTTGAAACATTTGCAATTTATTCTCATTAATAATTCATTAAAAGTTGCTTTTACTTCGGTGTTGAGTTTTTAAAAAAATGCATTTTTTAATATTCTACCCAGACGCCGTTCAAAGATTATTATTGTGATTCAGAGTATACGAGGATTTTTGTGGCTACAGCGCGGTAGTGGAGTGGTATCTGTGTAATGTAAACAATCTTTCGCCACTAGAAAAATGAAAACATAATCGAGCGCGAATGTAACTTGCCCAAGATGAGTTTCATCGTGGAAAACAAACAATAATGCTGCTATTGTGAGTGAAACAGAAATGAGTAACACCGAGATTGGAGTTTTTACTAAAACTAAAATATTTCATACATTCAAATCGTTTACAAATTTATAAACAAAAATAAACTTTTAATGCAAAATCTTCGACAAGTTTCGGTCTTCCTTCCTACATTTAATCAGTTGCAAGGTTGTGTTAATCGTTCTCCGGAATTGTTTTTTTTATAAGAAAAATATATTTTTATGGATCAAACTTTTTAAATAGTAGATTAAATAAATTTATAAAAATAGAAGCAAATTTTTGGTATTTCGTTCATGAAAAAGGTGTTTAAATTTAATCAAATATGTTATACAGGCCTTTCGACTAAATTTATATGTTTTGTGTAACTTTTTTGATATACATACCTGAAAGTTTATATAAAAGAAAATAATTTTTGCTTTATACCTAATACCTAGAAATATATACAATACTAGTTTTATACAACTTCGCAAGGTCCGAAAAATGTAGGCTGAGAATACAATACGCTATTTTTAGTATTTACTTCACGTTTTCAGAAAAACCTTGGCCTTTCGGTTCAATTAAGTTACTTGGGATTGTTAGTTGAAGTTGGGACAGCACTTATTTAGATCGATCAGTGGGTTTTAGTGGTACATGTGATACTGAAATTAAAGGATCTACTTACATAAACATTTCATTTTAAAATAGTATTTTTTGTAAATAATAGGTCAATTAGAAACGCATCCCTCGATCTGTAAATGAGATGGATTGGTAAAAAATATGCGAATATTACATTTCCACTGGCGACACATAATTTTCTTATTTGATTTTACAACCAATTCTCTCAGATAGTCTATAACCGTCCGTTATGTGAGCACTTTCTTTTTATTTTTGTATTACTTTCTTCTTATGCTTTTTTTCACCTCATGGGACTCAATCATCATGGACCTCTATTCAGCCCAGTCCACGGGGCAATCGGTCACCTCTTGCGGCTAGATTAGGTTAGTTTATATAGACTTCAGATGTTCCATTAAAGTTTTTCATCTGTATCTTAGCGTTGGTTATCTGCCATTGTCTAGCCTCTGTCCAGCCCAGTCCACGGGGTACTCGGTCACCTCTTGCGGTTAGATTAGGTTAGTTTAAATAAACTTCAGATGTTCCATCCCTTTGTGCCTGCTGTCCCTTTGTAGTGACTTTTTCATGATGCTTAACTTTTTAAACAACCCTTAAAGTTATTAATCAGAAATTAATTTTGATGTTGTTTGAACATTTCCATGGTAACTATTGGGTTACTGTCAAAATTGCACAACATTAAGTCGTTTTTAAAAAAATTTTTAGAGTATATGTAGATCTGTGATATTTTAGAAAATATTTTTGTTGCCTTTATCTTTGTAATCGACACATTAAATTTATATTTTTTTAATATTTTTTAAGAATTCATTATGTTTAAAAAGCTGATTTTAAATTTAATATATATTTATAATACTTTACTTAATATATATTACGTAGCTAAACAAGTACTATATATTTGTGATATTTTTAATCTAACAAAAAGATAAAAGATACTGGAAGCCTTCAAAATGAAAATTAATTGGACAGAAAGGAATCGGCGGCATTTTGAAAGAAACGCAGAAAATTGTTGAATTATACCATCGGCACAAGACCTTCGTGACTTCCAACTACAGTGGTAGAAGGAAAGAAAAGAAGAGGACGCTCGAGGATAATACTCATGAACCAGTTGCCGGAGTGGAGCAGAGCGAATTATACAGCAACATTGGTGGAAAAGAAGAAAAGGACGACCTAACTCTATTCCTTCTTTATACACCTTTTATGCGTTTTCTCAAATACCGCTAATCTAATATGTTTTAATTCGTTTATTGGTATAACATAGAATTTCGTCATTTGTGACGGATTCGGGTTTAATAGCGTTGGAACCAATCTTGCTCCTGTAAAAATATAATTATTAAGATTTAGCAGATTGTGGTTTGTTGCTAAATATTTGAATAGTAACATTAATCGAAAATAAAAGTTCCCGTCCTCGGTCCTTGAATATTTGTGTAACAATCACGCTTTTAGAAGTATTATTATTTTAAAATTGATTACTTATTTAATTCTCAAGTAGGACTACTCCGTATTTTAAATGTAAGGTGAGGACGTTTAATCGTGTTTATTCGGTATAAATTTTTTGTACGACTGAACAAAGAACGAAATATACAACAATAAGGCAAAGATTGTACGTCTCCTTTGAACCTCGTGTTTTTGATGGAGAGTAATTTCTGTCACGTTGAATAAGAATTAAATTATATTATTTATTACGAATATAATAAAGTTTTTTTTTTTATAAAACAGCGTTTATACATTTTACGCGTGAAAGATGTTTTATTTTATCTCAAAAAATCTTTGCTCTGACTTGATTAAAGGAAAGAGTGAGATAGAATATAATAGTATAAGAATCCAAACTCGTTCAATGTTTGTATTCTCGACCGCTACTTACTGTACCGAATAAATTCTAATCAGGTTGGAGAAACGAGGTAAAGCGGTAGCAGACTAGTCGAGAGTTTAAGGTTAGTTGAAAGTGACGCGTACACTTCCATCTCGAAGTTTCATTACCAATAACTTAAAAATTGTAATATGTGATTATATAATAATAACATATTTATACTAATTCATGAAATAATATTATTTTATTACTAATAAATAAACTAGACTGCCTTTTTGATTCCTGAACTAACAAATAACCAGACTGCCTGTGTGATCCCTGAACCAACAAATAAACAAGACTGCCTGTGTGATTCCTGAATTAATAAAATATAAATTTGCCTCAATTTTAAATGCCAGAAGCACATCAGCTCGGTTGCCAGTAAATATCTACATTGGCGCGCGAAATATAGTTAAGAAACGTTAGACGCGAAACAAGCTGCTTATACTCAAATAATGCCACGGACGTAAGAAAAATAAAGATCTGCCAAAATAATTTACATTGTCGGTACGTGGCGACCGTGGGCTAACCCAGTTGTAAAATAAATAATACGTCACATGACTCGGGTGTGTTAAGGCAACTTGATTAATTCGAGAAAAAAAAACATTTCTCTTGGTTAATATTCTGGTTGCAAAATTATACGGTGTTTGATGAAAACATATTTGCTTGAACGAACACACTTAAATATAATGAGAGTAATTCTGCGAAAAGAAAAGTATAAAGCACATAGTTTAAAAAGAGATAAAAGTCTCCTGGAAGAAATTTGAATCTCCTTAGTATTTACTTTACGCTACCTTAGTGTTTTATAAGATGCAGACAAACCCTTTATTGTGAGATAAATTAAATATGAAAAAAATACGCGTTACATGTTTCATACCACCCTAGGATAAATATCTTTTTTCTATGTATTTCTTCCATCTCGGTGTCTACAAACAATATTAACGTAACGTTATATTTTGTAAGTAGTGGATAAGTAGTACGTGTATAAATAATAATTTAATCATTTCAACCCTCCGTAATTATGCCCATATCAAAACAATGAATGAAACATATTAAACAAACAGCCTATGATTTCTCAACTACGTCAAAAACAGTGATCTATTTATATGGGTAAATTGAATATATAATATTTCTAATACAATATATCTCATATAGAATTTTTGCGTAATATTTATTTTCATATGTAATCCCTTAAATAGAATATGCAGCAGATGCTCGCTACACATTCAACAAGAGACAAGATTGTGTTCTTGTGACTGTGTTCTTGTCGGTGCAATATGACATGAAAGAAAAATGTTTTAATTGTGCCGACGTGACACGTTGCGCATACCGCGAACGTGAGACGCACGAGTGTCTGCATTCTGCAGTAGCTGAACGTCAATGACAGACTCTTAACCAGCAGCCTAATACGAATCCTTCAATGTTACGAGAAGAGAAGATAGTTTGGAAAAGCTTGTTGCGGTAGGCCGCGTCGGAGGACGGTGAGCGAGAGGAAGAGCCCCCGAAGATCGAGTGAAAAAGGCAACAGACAGCTCTAAAGTCTGCAGGATGCGGAGCAGAGGAGGAGCATACCGAGAGGAAAGGGCGAGATCACAATCGGGATCGGCGTAGATAATGACGATTTTAATTTTCAAAAACTTTAGGTTAATATCATAGTAATGACCGGGCCTTTATGCCATTTTAAAATAATCAAATAATATACTGATTCTCCTGCCCACTGAAAATTAATTCTGTTAGGAAACTGCCTCACTTTCCGTTTTCCAGTCTGCAACGCAAGTTGATCATTTTATATCTCGCTGTCTAGAATGTGTCATAACTTTAATAGGTTTTGTCATAAAAATATTGACATTTTGTCACAGAGTATGTCATCTTTTAAATGAGATGTCACTACCGATTTGCCTATTATGTATCATTCGTTTTTACTACACGCTCCAGCATATATTTTATTTATTTTTTATTAGCCTCAGTATATCTGTACCAAATATATTTTTAAAAACATTTGTAATCGATATTTTAAAAAAAAGCATTACGTCGTGTCGTGCCGCCCCTGTATAGAATGTTTTCTTTCTTGTTAGTGTCTACATAAAATATTAAATATCCGTAACAACTTTTTTATATATTACGATGAGTGTTACGATATTTTCTATCGCGCTATTTCTAACGTTCTATTTTTAACATTCTGTTTGTGGTGAAGTTTCGTGACGATACGATAAAATATATTATATATTAAAATAAGAAATTAGTAACACACATATAAAATAGAAAATATGACGTTTAAATGATTAATTGTGCCATGATATAAGTACTCGACTAGCTTTGGACATGTCTGAGAATTAATGTATGATTACTTTAGTAATAATAAACAAAATATGTCAACCTTAATACGTAGAAATATAAAATGCTAATAATTCAATACATACATATATGAATATTATTATATTTAACTTAGAAATAACCGGTCGATATTGATAGGAATTTAGGAATTTTTATAACTTTATTTTAAATATTTACTTGGTTCGACGCGATAACTGTGACCCTTTAATGTTACCGTACGATATTTATAACTAACAATACATTTATGTTAATGTTTCTGTCGCAATTTTGTAAATGAAATATATAATATATTAAATATACATGCCTTTCATCTGTAAAAAAAAAACAAAAATTCACCCGAAGTATTTTAGCATTCTCTTAAAATATTTTCTTTTTACGTTAGCGTACTAATACAATCGTTCACAAACATATTATTTTTCCCCTTTTCTAATATTGTTTACATAATTTTGATGAATATATTGTATTATGAAGGGATGATTTATGACATTTTTGTACCTGGCTATTATATATTAATATATATTTTTGGATAAAGACAAGCGCCGCGAGAAATTCAAATAAAATAAAAATGCACTTAAATTTTGATCAGTTTTGTATGAAATGCAATCCTGAAAGGGGTGGGGTTGGCGACCGGAAGTATTCTTCTCGCTTTTATAGCGGAGACCGACGCCGACGCCGAGCTTAAACCGGAAGCTGCAAACTTTTATATCCTTTTTTAACGACGAGACTTTAAGCTGTTAATATATAATAAGCCTTTTCCAGCGGGCCGACAGCTCGTTTGGCCGTTTAACGGCACTCCTGCACCGGTCGCTTAACGCTGTGATTTCTGAAATCCCAGACCGGTAGAATCGTGGCTTTATGGCCGCGAGCTTCAATATAAAAAATACAATTTTCTAATTTACTCTTTTACTCATTGCTGGGGATGGTTAACGTCGTCCACATCCATTAGTTGTAAACATTAAAGTAGTTTTTTATACGTCGGATGCTGTTAACGAATGCGTATACAGTATTCGAAGACCTTGACAGGCGGAACTGAATGCGTTTGCGCGAAAGTTGAATACTTTCATACTTTTCGGATACGGAACGAATGATAGAATCCACTGTTGCTAATATCTGTGTATTTACGCAATTTATATATGTATTGATTCGTATCGTGCTTGCGCCTTGTCGTAATGTGTGTTATGACTGGTCTCTAAAAGACAGGACGAATTTATTTGCAGCAGTGCTGTTTTCGGCTAGAAATAAAAAGTCCAAAGTTTTTTTACTCTTTTATAACACAAGGAATACGGAGCATCCAAAGTATGTATGAAGCGACCGTGCCTGAGCTCTAGATCTGATGCTGGCCACAGATCGTGGATTGAAGAACTTCGTAACACATACCAGTCACTTTTAACTCACTTAAATGGCTTTTGGTATGAAACATTGTATGGAGTACCAGGAGCACCATAAAATATTTAAAAAGAGAAAATCATTTCTACTCTCTCGTTATTATTACACTAGATCTCTTTATTTATTTACTTGTAACGATTTAAAGATATTTTTCTATACCATATTAATTTGTCAGTATGACGTCAATCTAGATAGCTATAGCGCCAAGTTCTTCACCGGCCGAACATTTCCTTCCCGCGCCGCATATTTTCCAGCGGGATATTTTACATCAACTATTATGAGAAACGGAGTCTCACGATTTGTTTTTTTAATAAACTTGACACCTTGTGACTTTTCTAGCAAATATTAAATACAATTATAATTTCGGTCTTATCTGGTTGAGGATCTTTACGAGGTTTTTAAATAAAAGTAACAGATTATAAAAGGTTGGGGACTCGAATATTTTTAATTTGTGATATCTAGCGTGCGTGATAAAAGCTAACATGATAGGAGTGATAAAAATATCATTTGTGAAATAAAAAAATCCCTTCCGGCACTGGTCTCACGAAAGAGGTAAATTTCGTCTGTGTGTTTTTTTGGCGGTTTTGACAGATAAACGAACTTCGCCAATTATTCAGAAAGGTTTGATCAACATCGTTATCGTATACACAAAAACCGGTATATCCCATATATATAAGAGAGGGTGGATTAGAATTCTCTTGGCCATGACTTTCTGCATGAATATCTATCTCTACCTAAAGTCATAAGAAAGACAAAGACATAAGTCTGCATAAAACATAGTTGGTTATAAATGTATGAACAGATCCGACCACCATCACCACCACTACAGAGAGACGGTTTTTGCCACTTTAACCGATGTGATTACAATTCTAACTTTATATTTAATATACGGCGGAGAAAAGTTTGCCTTGTCAGCTGTCGGCTGTATCCAGAGCCTTCCAGAAGCCGGGTGAATCACTGGTTGGTGGGTGGGGGTGGGGGTGGGAGTTGGACCAGTCGGGATGAGCGGGAGATGTGCCGTAGAAGCTGTCGATGGTTGTCAAGTTTTCTTAGAATTATACCAGCGAGACTGAAATTGCTATTTCTATGAAATGTAAAAAGTAGTCTACAGAAATATCATACGCGCGGGGCGCGCTTACCACAGAAATAAAATGTGATAAAAAAATTTGCAGAACTGCAAATCGAATAATCCGTAATTATATTATATATGACTTTCTGGATGCGGCTTCAGTAGTACCAATATGGCTTTATTAAACAGCCAAGTCTGTGAGAGATGAGCAGGGCAAAAACGAACGTGTTTTAATATCTCTAGATTAAGATTAATATATTGAATTTGAAATGAAGTAGAGATACATTGTCTTTATTACGAGTAAGAAAAAAAAAATATTTTAGCGAAATCGTATATTGACATCTGTAATATTTTCTTTTGTCTATGGTTAGGGAGAAATCTTACTTACCATATAAATTGTCTATCCACGATTCTTATATGTCACCTAGATGTCAGTTTTGTTTGTTTTGACAGCTAACTTACAAAGATAGAATAAATTTAATTGCATCGACGTTTTGTTTACGTGTGGTTTGTTTTGGGGAAAGCCCTATCATCGAAACTCTATTGAGTTCGTGACCGCGTAACGGCCACTATTGGCCAGGAAGCGGCCATAATAGCCGTCCGTAGGGACTAGTAGCAAGCAATCGAGGATTGCCGATGAGATCCCTGACCGCGTAGCGGCCACTTTCGACACGAAGCGGCCACAATTGCTGCCCGCAATTGTTATCTTAAGAAACCTAATATATGTTTTTCGGAGCTTCTCGGGTAAAGTGTTTCATCAAACAGTATTAAAAATGTACGTAAGATCTTATAACATATCAGGGTTGTATATATATTATATATATACACCCCTTACGAATGTATCTAATTTAGTGTTTTTACGGACACCAGCAGTGAGGAAGAAATATTTCAATACATAATAAATGCATAATAGATCATCTGAACATCTGATGTTTAAAGGGGTGGCTGGGTGGTTGGGTGGAGGGGTGGTGGGATGAAACAGAAAAACAGTTTTTGTGCAAGAATAATGTGATCCGTTTGTCCGAGCCTTGTAACGCGCATTTGTTTTAATTATCATCGCACTGATTGTGATGATAGGCAGTTGAAAAATATATTTAAACTTCAGAAACGCATTTATTTAACAATTACACACGTGATCACACTGGCCAAGTGTTGTATCGGGTCAGGTAATGGTCTTTTGTAGCACCTAAATTTTTTACCAACCCAACTTTTAAAACCTTTTCTTTGTAATGTGCACCGCAGTGTGACATTTAATATCATCACACTTGGATTTCTGCTCAATTTTCTTGTATGCTGTACTATGTAAATAGACCATTGTAATTTGTATTGGTGTGGTGTAATCGGTTAACGCATTTCTTCGGATCCAGGTTCGAATCTCCTTAGCATCAAATATATTTTGTCGATAAATTGATTTTTCCTGTATATCTTTCTAATTGATACATTTAATTTGTATTAATATAGCACAGAACTGCTCTGAAAAAAACTGCAACTTCACATGTGCTCTCATGTGTTCTCCTTAATATATTACTATAAAACATACATAGGTATTTTAACACAGACTATGTTTATTCAGCCGGTATCCCAGTAACATATTATACGTCATAAATACTGCGTTAGAAAATTGCGTAACATTTTTGTATATTCTCACTTTTACCTTTTGTTTAAGTTTACCTTTATCGATATCGGGATCGATACCGTGTGCCGCCAGAACCTTTTTGAAAACAAAAATATATGCTAAGCTAAGAACTCTATTACCTTGATATAGTGTTAAATTTTTTAAATTATAATAATAATCATAATATTGTATAACTTTTATAACATCATTTTCGTAAAAAATTTCATCACAAAGAAGCTTTCATGCGGCAAAGAGTTTCATGCTTTTGGGCACGCCACCGCAAATGCCCGTTCACTAAACATAGACTATTATTATTAAAAATGTAATACAGTATTAATGCAGCTAAATTACAAAAAAAATAAACTCATCCACAATCATCGGGTTCTGGCAATTTTGGTGTAATATGCTTCTCGTTATCCACCAATCTATATATCACCTTCAGTTTTTAAATGTTGCACATTATTTTATCATTTTTTTCAAATATTCTTAGATTATTTTTAGCTTAAAGATGCACACGAAACATCGTTCTATAAAATGGTATATTATTATCTTTTTGCCGCAATTTTTTTAACTAATTTCGAAGGAGGTTTGTAGAATTCCATAATCACATATGTGAAAATAAAACACTAGTTTTTTTAATTTTTCTCGTTTAACGTTTAGCGTTTCGCCTTGTAACGTTATTAGTATTATCAATCTTACAATTTGTCATAAAACAATATAATTTCAAAGGACAACATTCATTTAGAGAAACATTGGTCACCGAAGAAAGGTTAAATGTCTTGTCCTTTGAAATTGTGTTTTTTTACGACCCGGCCAATTTCCTTTCGGGGTAAAATGACAGCAATGCTGCCGTACTTTGCCGATTTATTACAGCATACTTTTATGGAATTTGTTTTCTTTACTTGTAATTTATGTTGGATGTTCCGGATGATTTCTCACAATTATGAGAAATGGAACTATAACTTACTCATCGAGTTTAATTTGTACGAGACGGTAATTTTAAAATTTATATTAGATCTAATAAATAGCCGCCCCTTCAAATTTGCCATCCTTAGGCACCGCCTTACTTGCCTACGCCCACAAAACGTCCCTGGCGACCGGGGTTCGATTCACCGCCAGGGAAATATATATATTTTTTTTAACAAAACTTATGAATAATTTCGATCCATAATGCGGAAATGGTATGATACAAAACGCGTTTTTCTTTCGCTAACAATTGCTTCGCTAGGCACAGCCTGTTGGTCTTGGCTAATTCGTGCGGTTGACTAAATAATATATTTCGTTATTTACGTATTTAATAATTTTATTATTAATTGAAATTGTGCAATGTGCGAATATATTTAGTATGCAAGATGATGTAGATTTCTTAAGATCTCCAGCGGTACAGATATCATGAAGATGCTATGGTATGATTTTACGAGTGAATTATTTTCAACGTATTTTTGTACACAAAAAAGGTATATTTTTGTGCTTATTTAAGGTAGAGTGATTGGCTGTAGCAAAATTATAAAATATTTCCACAGTTTTAGATATGTAAATAGTTATATTTTAGTAACCTTGCGAACCTATAAATAAACTTGTTGAGAACTTTCTTTACTTACATATAATGATAATATTTTTACATCAAATCCACTTTTGTTTGAAGGTTTTTATTTTTATTGAATCTATTTTCAGTCACTTTCAGGTTTACCGACCATAAACTAGACAACAATACATCGCAGCGCAGCCACTCTCGGAGCTAGCCTGAAATGATCACTTCTCTCTCGGTCATCTTCTCGAACGCACCTCCAATGAATACTTCTCGTCATAAACGTTATCTATATTTTAACCTAAACTACGCTATAAACAGTGCATCAATCTTCAATAAACGCCGTCAATTGTAAGTCAATGTTTTATTTCATCCGCCTGCTCTAGCCACAGCCACACTAACACTGGCACACTACGACGTCATATTCATGTACACAGTCACCTGGGGAGATTAAGGCCCCAGTTTCACCTTTAACAGATCCTTCTGATAAACCTATCTAAAACTAGACCTCCAAGCTGATGACCCGCATAACATACAAACCATTCTATCCTAAAGATATTATATTTTTTTGGTTTTAAATAATTGTTTCAGACATTGATCTCAATACTGTTACATACATATTATACATATACTGCAATTCTAAAATTAAAGATTATTCCGAAATTACGGAGATTAGATGGGTTGGAATAACAATAATAATAATAAGCCGAATATATTCTGACATTTTGGATTTGATATATTCATTGGCTTTACTGAGTTTTTGATTAGATTACTTAATAGACCGATTTTAAGGACATTATGAATGTATTTATTTGTAAATTATTAATTATTTGGAAAATTACCAGAAAACAAATATGTATTATTAATTCAATAGTCATTAATCCGCTTATGTTCACAACATACTTAATAATTATTATAAGGTTTATCGTCTAATCTACTAATACATTGTTACAATGTATTTAAATGAAATAACAAAGTAATAAAAGAAATAATAAAATAACAAGTACAAATAAAGCACCGTATTTGTATTTGTGACATTAATCATTATTCATTTTATTCTTCCTTCTTCTTTGTCGACTCCTCTGACTGAAGATTGTAATCCTGAATGAACTCCTTCACATTTCCCGCATATCTGAGACCTGTTACCGGAGAACTGTCTGTTACCTTTGTCGGTTTAATGAAATCTTCCTCTTCCTTTCTGATTTTTCGAAAGATCGCGCTAGCCCGCCGCAACGAGCGTCTCCCATTTTTCTTACCTCCTTTCTAATCTTTCAAAGGATCGAGCTAGCTCAAGCTCACAAGATGTCCAAAAAATTGGATAAATATAAGTAAAATAAATATTTATTTTGAATAGTGTTATCAAACAATAAATTACCAGTATCAGGCGAAGAGCCTAGTTAAGAATCACACATCGAAGTTTCATAAATGCAATAACTATGCATTTACGAATTAATAAACGTGTCATAATAATCGTAAAATTTAAATAAATGTTTTATTTATCAAAATGTTTAATTATATATGTTATTAGTAAAAAAAATAACCTGTATATGAAACACATATGTGAAAATAAAACACTTTCTTGTTTCTTTATTCTACTCGTTTAATTTACTTGAGACGCGCTTCGTTATACCTATTTAAAATAGAGTTAGACGAAATACTGTTTTTAAAAGTAAATTATGTAGACTTATTTATTATGTGCATTTGTGAACCTGCAGGCAAGCATTTAGATACAAGCATTGAGGGTCTAGTCATCTTAGATTTTATTTTAAAACATTAACCCTTTATTTGGACGGATGCTTTCACATGGTAAAAAAATTGTTAAGAGGAATCTGATCGGTGATAGCGCTCAACGTACATTAATACATATTTCGTTCATACGCTGCAATAAGTGGGAGCGATGGTGGTGTAGCTTCTACCTCGTGTACCTTCCAATCTCGCTAGAGCACACAGTATATTAACGCAAGGATCGGAGATTAACTCGGTAAAAATAATACAGAGAAGAATCATCAAAGTAATATTTTTTTAAATATAATCTTTTTCAACACAAACACTTTTTACAAAATTCCCAGTTCCCAAAATAGAAAACATTTACAAAAAAATCTCAATTAATCAATTAATTAAAGAAAATAACACTGTAAAATTTGAAACAAGCACATCATTAAGGTTTAAAAATAACTTTAAAATCCCTAAATGTAACACCAAACACTATCAGAAAATTTTTATATATTTAGGGATAAAAAAATTCAATAGCCTTCCTACACAAATTAAAGAAATAAAAAATATAAAAGAGTTAAGAAATAAATTAAATGAACACTTCAAAAACACGTAATTATAAAATAAACAATATTACAGAACACTTTAGAAGCACACAAATAGCCAATATATAAAATTATTATAGTGTAACTCCCTCTCCAAGCAAGCTGGTCTATTTTTTGAAGAGGTAAGCGTAAAAAAAAACATGTAATTTTAAAAATGTAAAATACTTAATTTGTGTCATAAAAAATTGTAAAAATGTCAAATAAATAAAAAAAAAATTATGGAATCAAATAATGTCAGTAAGAGAATTACTAATAACGCGCTCAGCTTTCACGAGTCTTCAGACCGACTTCGCAGGGCCCAGGTACTTCAACTAACATTTTATCATGGACCTATGACTCATTCCGTGGGTACAATAAAAAGTGATAACATGTTATCACTACCAACTCCATGTTCGCCCTTCCATCATCATTTAACCATAAAAGGTTTCACCTATTGATTTTGTATCAGTCATATTATACTTTATATAACCAGACTAACGTAAAAGGGTTAGTATATAATCCTCAGTAAAATGTGCAGGATTTTCATAAATCTTATCCGAACACATTTTGTCCAACTTGAAAATAAAGGTTGAAGCGCACCACGCACGATAACTGTGACAAACGTGCAATAAATGATTTCTGCGTATGTAAATGAGACAGTATGTAGTTAAATATTTGGAAAGCTTGTATGCATAGTTAAGAACAAGAAGAAGGATAACATAAGGTGAACAACCATAACACTCGTATATGGAGAATGTGAAATCATTCAATTTTAAAATAAATGGTTGCTTTACCGTTTCAGATATATATTTTTTTACCCTATGAGTGCTAAACTCAAAATAATTTATTTTTTATTTGCCATTGTGTTGGATCAACGATCAATTTTCTAAAGGTTTTAAAAATAATATATTGTTCTCCTCCTATACAACATGAAAGGTTTTGGTTTTTACTAACATAAAGAAGACACAATAGAATTATAGAAAATGTATAGAAATGATAGAATATTATTTATACACCATAACGTAAATGACCTTGAAATATACCAAATTAAGAAGTATAATCCCCAGATTTGATGACCTTTTAAGGTGACTGGGGGTTGGAACCACAAGATGGATTTTTTTTTGCTTTAGCTATGGCTAGTAGAGTTACCAGTTATGAAGAATTATTGTTTGGGTTAGGACTAGATTAAAATTTTAAAATTTTTGCCAATTTCAAAGTCGAACATTTAATTTCCTTAAAACACTCGATTTCTCGCGTTTAATCAATGCATTCTTCCTTTAATAACGCACACAGCATAGACGTGGAATCTTACACAGCACATTGTATCAGAATTGGCTACTACACGAAAATCTATGGATCGAGCAATACTGGCTATCTCACTGAGAAACAGCAAGACCAACGAATTATAATGTATCCAACAGGATAAGATAAAAGTTTATAATACAAATTAAATGTATCAATTAGAAAGATAAACAGATAAAATCGATTAATCGAAAAAATATTTTGTTGCCACTGAGATTCGAACCGGGAACTTTTCCTGTCGAAGGAAATACCATGTCAACATAGTAAGTTAACGACAAATTTTTGAACCTATACGCTGCACTTTCAAATTGAAGCATCTGTTATTCCATTTTTAAGAGCAATCCACTTCATATTACGGAGAATCTAATTTAATTTAGAATTTAATGTGTATTAAAAATATTACGGAACTATGATCTGAAAAACTGCAACTTCACAATAATAATGTGTTCTCCTTAAAAATAAAAGTTTATTGACACATTTTTAGTGTATTGCGTGAGAGATGAACTAGAATAGCAATAATATAATCAAGTAACCGCAAATTACATCACCTCGGAGAGTTAATCAATGATTATTTTGCAAAACTTGCGTCAATTTTAAAGTAGCCATTTTTTTTGTTCTGTTTAGATGTCATTTATTTTTAAGGAATGCCATCTAAATACCTAATAAAATATTAATATTTATTTATGTAAGTTTATGTCGTGTTGGATAACTTAACTCAGTCCGCCTCGCGTAAGGAAGTGTTAGTAAGCGTGATTGTGAAATGTGCCCTCCCGAGACATTAATTATCCTCCAGTATGGTGTATCTATATCTCACCTCAGAAATTTGTCATTAATCATAATAATTCTCCTCCATTCTCCTTTGCGTACATCATAGCTCGCTTCGCACCCAACTATGTACGGTCTTGTCGAACGAGATGAATCTCCGAGAGAAATCTTATCCGTGTACACGCGCAATTAAAATCGTTTCAAGCAATCGCGGATTTCTGTTGTCGTACAATTATAGAATCCTATCTTGATATCAGGTTTGGTGATCTGAAGAGCGCATCGGAAAAACACTTCAAATGATGTTATACTTATGTGCGTGCAATAAATAGCTTCAGGTATCAATGTTATTAAAAGCCTCGCTATCTGTGCACTCCCCTCCCTCGCTAATCAGTTGTACCTTAATAGGAAGTGCGTCACACGTCGCACGTCGCACGTCGCACGTCGCACGTCGCACGTCGCACGTCGCACGTCGCACGTCACACCCTCGGGATTCAACCTTTGGCGTCATCATAACACATGGCACTGGCGCAGCTCGAGCCATTTATCGGCCATTATTAATGGGTTATTTCTGATAATGTTGCTAAGACTATAACATATATTAATATTGCCCTTATCTGTATCTATCACATCGACTGGAGGCGCGGTTTACAATAAATGAATTTAGGAAATTCTAATTAATTGGCACAAATTGTTATTGTTTTTAAATAATAAGATACAGATGCAGTATGCCGATGACTCCTATGTCGATAAAAATGATTAATTTATTTGTTTATAGTGTTATTTTTTTTAAATTCGTAATCTTTAGATTTTAAAATTCTTTAACAACTTTATTTATTTTTTAATAGATTATTTAACTTTGTTTGTTAAAACCGCTTATCGAGTAATTCTAAACATCATCCGATTTCAGAAAACATCATTTCCTTCATCAGGATGTCAGATTAACTAACCAAATATATATATGTGTCACATTATTGTAATGTTTATTAATAAATCAATTATATCAAATAATAATTATTTAAAAAAATTAATTTACCACTTAACTTAAATTGTTATGATGACGATGAAAGATGTTAAATAATAAAAAAGATAAATAATTTATAATAAACCACAAAGTACAATTTGCAAATATTAAAAATACTTAATTTATTTTATATTTACAACACCAGAACGAGTAAACAGAATTTAGGATAGTTGCTTGCGAAGGTTTTAGGTTATACGAGTGTATCACCACGTTACCAGGAGGCTGAGCCGCTGGTCAATAGCTTCAAATGAACCTCAAACCTGAAGTAAAAACAATATTAAAAATGCGTGACATGTCTCAGACATATATATCATATACAGCATATGCAGCATTAATTATGTTTTCAAATTAACCCCGTCCTACCTCATGCACATATCATTGTATTTTGTTTTGGTCTCTTCAAATATCGTATCAATTATATTTTAATTTCAGATGGAGTTCTTTTGTTTTATGAAAATGTTTCGTCTTCGGTGGTGTCTACAATGATAACCTCACAACGGTCTTATCCCGTGAATCTCCTAAAAACTGTTACGCTTTCTTAACGCCGTTTCGTGACACATTTAACCAAGGTAGTTCCGAAAAACATAGTGTAAATCAGGGTGTAACGAACCTAGTCCACAATATTTTATGGGTGTTTCGTGGACACCTGACTAAATTACAAGTCGAGTATATTCAAGGAGTATGTGCTTAATTTCAACCGTATCAGAGATACATTGAAGCATTTCAAGAAAATTGTAATATTTCGATTAATGCCCTCCCACATACGAAAACAATGATGCAAATCAACATGAGCACGAGCATCGTGCAAGAGGAAGGGATACACTGAGACTGAGACTGCCATTCAGGAAGAAGAATAAATCTCAGAAATCGACGATGTATAGTGCGATGAAGATTTTTAATGAAATGCCAGAAAACATAAAAAAGGAGGAGAAATTGAATAGATTTAAAGTTAAACTGACCAGGAATGTAAAAGATAAGACTGAAATCTTGTATATGTATGCACTATGTTAAGAATTAAATAAATAAAATCAAAACAGAAAAAAATTATAAAACCTTCAAATCATAAATCAAACAATTATTAGAAAACTCCGACAGCAATTACAAGTTCTAATTTCTTTCAATGAATTTGACATGATTATATTTATGTATATGTATTTAATAATTTAATTCTATAATTATATCTTACTTCTATACCTACCTTTACATTATTTTAAAACCTAAATACTCCTCAATTCAAATACCAGAATTCATTTCGCTATTGAGTTGGGCAACTTTTGTAAAAAAAAAGTATAATTAATTAAGTTATGTACATATATTATATATATAATAAAGTACAAAAATGAAAAATAATATTTTTAAAAATGACATATTATTGAATACAAATAATTAAAGGTCATCGAATTTTGAGCGGCCAGACTATTTTTTGTAAAAATTTCAAAAAACAAAAATATTTTCCGTAACGGTGCAGAATATTCATATATTCCTTGAACATTTTCGACTAGTAATTTAGTCAGGTATTCCCACTCATAAAATATTGTGGACTAGGTCTGTTACATCTGTATTAGCGGATAGCGGATTAGCGATACGAGAGGTTAATGTTTCATGTTTGCCAAAAAACATGTTCTTGATGTGAAAATGTCCTAAACGACACGTGTTATTTTTTTGACAAAAATATATTGGATTCGCTCTCGATTATTTTCAAACGAAGCTAAGCATTTATGCTCTAAAACAAAACTAACTTGCCGATCCCCCGGGACGCGACTCGAAACCCCGATCACTCAATCACTAGGCGAGTGCCTTACTACCGAGCACGTCCAACTGAATTTTAGATTTAATTTGATGTAGAATTCCGAATCGGATACTTCGATATCTAAAATCATCAATCATCGATACACTGTTAAGGCGCCACTTTCAATAATAATTCTACTTTTCGCTTTTTTTACAAAAATGTGGGTTTTTATTATTCCTTTTATATCAGACGTTATACACTAGATTATACTTTTTTAAAACTATTACTTAGATAAGACATGCTAAGACACTAATTTAAAACTAATAAATTTAAATAAAATATATATCAAACCACAAAGTCATTGCTCTCTACGAAAAATAAAAAAATAAACTTGATATTATTTGTGATATATCGTCATGATGCTGACAACGAGGTTCTTTTGTCTTAAAAAATTACAGAATGATTTAAAAAAAATTGTTTTAGTGAAAATATAAGATTTTAAATAATATGCTGTATTTACTCACGTGCTTTGAGACTTCAGCTACTTTTAAATTGAAGTTTTATATCAAAAACACAATAATTTTATACTAAATAATATTTATATCGATCCTATTAATGTGTATTTTTAATTGTTTTCTTATTATCTCCATTCCGCCGGTCCCGAGCGGCAATATGTTTTCACGCCTATTTTAGCCACAATATGAATTAATATTTAACTTATTTCCAACATAAGTTGTAAATTTAGTATTTCACTGATTTTAAGGGAAAATAACATTTTCTTGAACAAAGTAAACATTTTATGTACGTTATTTTGTGTGTTAAGTCGCAATTATACATTCCGTTTATATGTGACACCGTTGTCTTTTAACGTTTTATATGCCATGAGCGCGTTAACACACCAAACTTTGCATGTTACACCAAGCTATGGCTGATAACACGCACTTTTTGACTTTGCAAACACTAAAGACCCTTGCAGGGTTTAAAGTCATATTTTAAAATATTTTTTTCATTTATGGATGACTGTTCCCAGATTTTGATAGATACTTTTAAGTCAAGATCCTTTATGGTGTCTTCCATTTATTCAATACGGTTGGCATTTAAAAAGGTTAAACATAGCAAAATTCTACGTAATTATGAAACAAATAGCTTACAAAACGGCAACGTGGTATTTTAAATGACAACACACATTTTATTTAATTTCGTAATATCAATCTGAAAAGCGTGGACAAGACTATATACTAGTTATTTTTGACATTTTGTTTCGATTGCGAGAAAATTATCAATATTATTATTGTCTCTTTCTATTAAGACCTTCCTCTCTCGCAAGATTTACGTATCAAATAACGTCCCTTAGCATTTATCAGAAATTTAAGTATTAGTCCGGGCTTGAAAGAGTGCGTAATGCGCGTAGAATTTCTCGAATTTCAAACTGGAAAAAATAAAGTACACTCTTAAATTAAGCTTTTTCCAAGGGATTCACTCATCTTTACTTGTTCGGTGTGGTTAGGTAATAGCGATTGATTTACTATTAATAAGCATCCGATAGATTTAAATTAAATTTCGAACACGAGTTCAGAATAATATTATCATGAAACAGATAAATATTATCATGAAATTTTAACGATATTTAGGAATATTTCGAGAAAAGATTTAATAGTTAAATGTTATTGTATTTTATTTTGAAGAAATGTACATCAACAGATCGTTAACAACTCCAATAAATTAGTCCTACAAAACGTGATTAACAAATTTAAAACATATATTATCCATAAACTGGATATTTTAAATCTATTCTACAGTTGAAAAGCGCATGGCTTCCAGGGTCAACGTTCTAAGTTCAAGGTTCAAGGATATCGGAACGTGTGACGCGCGACAGTGCTCAGCGTTCGCAAACGAATAGTGCGAACTCGGGTGTATTACATGTTTACACATGTATCACACGCTAGAGTGAATATCATTTCTAGCTCTACAACCTAGTGGACACTGGACTGCTTTCCATCAATTGCTGACGTCTTGCCACCTCCTTCTGGGTACAGATATTCTTCGTCCTCCCTATGATTGCTTATTATATTTAGGTTTTGAAGATCATTCAGTAGACAGAAAATTAAAACATTCCTAATACAGATCTTCAGATCGTTGTCCGTTTAGTTTTTCGAGACGTCTTAAAGGTTTAGTAGGTGTCATATTCTTAAGGCTTCTTAACGGTGTTCATTTTTCCAGGGTGAGGTTGTCAGCTCTGCGCTCAACCCCTACTTTGGAGGACGAAACTGTGCTACATTATTCTAGTAATTTTAATATTAAATATCAATATCAAAAAATATATATTGATATTTTACATCCCTCAGTTATGAACGTAAATTATTATTTTTTAATTTAAGTCTCTAAATAGCGTATTCTGAAACAATTGGTATCTATCAAAATATAATATTCTTCAGCACAATTTCTCGTGTAATTTGGATTAACTTGTATTTTTGTGATATTTTCGTACACTCACAAGTTTTTGAATTTATTAATTTAAAATCGTATTATCTCAGTTTAAAATAATAATCTTTTAACGAATTGCAAAGAAAAACTTACCCATGTTAGCGATAATGGATGAGATCTCATTGTTTAGTGATTAAGCATTCCAGGCAGGGGAGAGAAATTACATAGATCGGTAGGTATTGTAAATCTTCCTGTAAAATAGGCTTGGAGATCTGTGATCGGACAGGGATGTTTATATAAGTCAACGTTTAAAAAACATTGAGGGGATTATTGTTACCTATTTTGTAAAGTATCATCTAATCCGTGATTTCTCTTAATTTTTCAAAGATTACGTGAAAACTTTCAAGTTTATTGTTGTATGCATCAAGCGAGAGAACCAATATTTTGGAGGTTAAAATATAACACTTTGCGCGTCGCGCCGACCACTTATATCATGTCTTATTTATTATCTCCAGGTGGAGAGTTTCTGCGCGACATACAACGCCGACATATTCGTCGTGGTGTACTCCGTCGAGGATCGGCAGACCCTGAAGATAGCCGAAGAGATATTGCTCTATCTGTTAAAGGGAGACTACATGTCTACGAGGGGAGTTATCCTCGTAGCCAACAAGGCGGACTTGGAAAGAAAGAGAGAGGTGCCCATGGTCGGTGAGTCTATTAAAATCTTTTTTTTACTGTTTCCGAGGTAAGTTTGTGTTTGAACGCCGTGATCACATACGTGAAAGTAAACTTACTTGAAAAGTTACTTGAGACCATTATAATGTAACAATTTAACTCAACAACTTGTACTTATTGTATAGCACGAGCGCGATACATTCTTCACCATAGATTAACATTCATATAAATACAATGCGAAACGCATCTCATCAAATAAATTAAACGAGTAAAATCAAAAAACAATTATTTTATTTTCATATATCTATTAAAATCGTTTGAAATTAAAGGTCAGAACAAATTATGAAAATGAAGAATTTCATTTCACTGCGCGTGGGTTAACGTCTTAAAAAACAAGATTTAAAACACTCATTGATACCAACGCCTTGATGTTGCATAAAATCAAATAGAAAGAGTTCCTTGCTGGGTTCTTGGAATCATTTACATAAAATTAGAAAAAAACAAAGCGTTTTATTTAAAAAATATTTAAAATATTATATTCTCATTTAAAAAATAGGGTGCACGTACACGATCGAAAATTGCCTCAAAACTCGGGTAATGGGTGACGCAGAGTTGTGCGCAGAGAGAGCTGTCATTTGTTCTCTATTGTATTTGATACGAAGAGTATAACGAACAACTGATACACCTTAATCAACATTTTTGAGAAGAGATCAAATTTTCATCCGTGTATATGCGCTATTAGAATGCGATTTTCGAAACAAATCTCATCTAGAACATTTACTGAATATTGCAAAGCCTAGAAACTTCAAAAATAAGCCATTTTTAATAACTGAATGCTGACAAGAGTGTCAAAGTGGGAAAGCAAAAGTCACTCTCGGAATAGGTTCCGTATAACTTGAGTTGCATGCCTTCACTGAAATTTGTTTTGATTTTCCAGTCGGAAGGCGGCTCGCCAACCACTGCGGTTGCAAGTTCATCGAGGCGTCCAGCGGGATCGCTCACAATGTGGACGAGCTCCTGGTCGGCATCTTGGCTCAAGTGCAGCTGAACCCCAAGCGGCTGGGGAGGAGGCCTCCGGGGAGCGGCGGCTCCGGCGGCGGGGCCCGCCTGCTGGCCCGTCTGCTCGGCCTTCGCAGGCGAGCCAAGTCCTGCGAAAACCTGTTCGTCATTTGAAGAGGGATAGGCATCCTCGAAGAATTGTTTCATTTTACGGCAAACGTTGCTGTTACACACGCGTTCCGATCGTGCAGACATTTATGAAAATACAAAAAGGTATTTTATAATCCTTCTCGCGTAAGAAGTGTAAGAGAAGGATGAAATTAGACTTTTAAGGAAGTGGCTCCAATTATTGTCTAACTAAGATATGATTAAATTTATTCATACGATATTGTAGCGAGATCGCTGGTCATTTGATTTTTGTAATGTATAGTATATACTTTAAATAATAAGATGTAATATTTTTGTACCTTCTATATAAGCAACGTGCTCTGTGGATGACTTACTTTGTCTCTTCGACTGTGTACTATTCGGTCACGCTATTTGCCATCCACCAATGCTGCTAATATGGAAATAATGGAAAGAAATCAGCCGTTGAAATACCAAAATTTATCGTATTACATATTTGGTTTTTAATCCATATGCCTTGAATTTATCAAGAGAAAGTTATTTTAAATACACAAATGGAAAGTCCTATTACTCTGACGGCTGGAATGGGACCAATAATACATCCATTGTAAGAAAATAGAATACAAATCCATTGAATCTTTTGTACTGCTTTTGATACAAATCTGCCTCTTGATGTCTGTCAATGAACCCGCTTTTTCATGCTAAATGTTTGCGGTTGATTTTTCTTTTGAAATTGAATTCAATTATATTTAATTGAAAAATTATAAATTCAATTTAACGGTGGAGTTGCGATTCTTCCTCACGCATCATTGTTCCTTGATAATAACTAAACCAAAGTAAATATGCCCCGTTCATATCTCGGTTGCGACTCAGTATTAACATATTTATTTTGGTTAAATTTATAAATATTCTTTATTTGTTGGATAGTGTCCTAATCAATCACGTGTTTATTTTTGCATACATATATTTAGAAAAAGCCAGCAATTTTGTTTTACGAAGATTAGAACAAAACGACACTCTGCCTGTATGCAGTTTTCCCTAGTCTAAATGAGGCTATGCAAATCCAATGTGTGCTATTTTTTCAAAAAATCACATCAGTCATCGTCTCTTGTGTATTGTATCTCTGACCTCTCGGACTGACATTTCAGATCCTATTGCAGGGTCCATCCAGGACTTTTGGCAAAAAATACTACATAGAAGATTCTGAACGACCGTAAAAATGGAAGAACATTTGTAATCACCATTATGTTAATTTATTCGAGATTTTAATAATTCCATGTCTTCATAACAACGATTTCTTTATATCAATGCTTTTATTATTATTATCTTTTACGAATATCCCCCCCCCCCCCCCCTCCCCAGCCCACCACCCAGTGATAAAATGTTTTTATTTTAAACTGAAGTAAAATAAAATAACTTATTGGTCCATTAGTATTATTAAATAGTAAATATAATGTAGTAGTCGATACTAAATTATTGAACTGTGTTTCATTAATCTTGTAAATATGTATAAATATTTTGTAAATAAGTTTGGCAGCTGGAAATGATCTTTGATAAGCTAAATACTTTATACAAATGTTTTTATTATTTACACGACAATTAAATAGTATATTAACGTATTTATTATAAAACCTAGTTTGTACGTACATTTAAATGTGATGATAATATTTACCTTATTTTATTATAATACTATACGTATTTTTAAATAAGTTCGTGGACAAATTTATTATACACCTTTGGTAAATTTGACGGCGTTTTATGTAGAACATCCCAGTATGCGTGTCAGAAGACTCACGAATGTGGAAGTAAGTAATATATTTAATATACTGAATATTTTTAATATAGAATTGACGGATCGTTGATGATAGATCTATGAGATTTAATTTAATGTTCTTTTTTTTACAAAATTTAACATACTATTTACTATAAAAATTGCACCAAATATACATAAATGATAATGCTAGGAATATTAAAATATATTAATTAATGTAAATTTTGGATCGACTGAAAATAGTGTTTTATGCACTAGGTATCATCTACAAGATACAAATGTTAATATTTTAAGGAATCTTTGCTTGTTACTCTTATGACAAAAAAATATTTACATAATTACGTAGTGAGAGTTTAATCTAAGAGGTGTGTGTCTTCACATCACTATAATTTTGTAAAGAATTATGAATCTGGTTAAAAAATTTACGAATGTAATTTTATACTTGCTTTCTCCGAGTACTATATGTATATGACGTACTATACAAAGGGCAAAAGGCTTAGTCCATAGTATTCTAAGGATAGATAATATTTTCGACATTTGGGTCTGAAATGTTCAGGTTATATGTGAAAAAAACCATCCGTTTTAGAGATTTTATTATAGTCTTGGACCTTAACATTTTTTAATTGATTTCAAGTGATATATTAAATGCAATTCATTCTCTAAATCTCTGTATTTTCCTTTCCTGAGATAGTATGAAATTGTCACACAATTCGTAATTTATAAAGAAATCATAAAATATTGCGAACTAGGCCTATTTCACTACATATATTATATATAGTATATGGCGTAATATTTAATGTGTATTAATAATGAACAGCACAATTTTTGTAGAACTTTTGTGTGTTTTAAAAATGTGAAAATTGTACTGTGTTCTGATATCTCAATAAAAATTATATTACTCCCGATATTGTTATTTCTTTAATCCTGAAATGTCGCCGGAATTTCCACACTACCTACCAAATAACATCAAATATTTTCGATCTTATTGTTGTAAATAATACCATTAGTTTCATTCAATAGGTAATTCAACGGAATTACAAGTATATATTTGAATATGCCTCGCCTTTCGTTAGGTAAAATTAATGATTCATAATTCTCGAGCCTTTCAGACTTTCGCATTGAGACGTTCAATAGCCGATAATTTCCCGGTACAAATAATACCTATTTTGTAAATAGGAGCTTGTATCGATTATTTAAATATGGTAGAAATACTTACATTCCGCAATTCGTCGTATGGATTCTAAACAAATGTGTTGAATACTCGTTTCTCTCTTCCTTTGAGCAGAAAAATACTTTCAGCAGTACATACAATCTGGTAGGTGCCTTTTTTAGTTTTAAAAATCGTGAAAATTTAATCTTTTTTGGAATAATTCTCGTATAGAAATTACATACATTTAATTGATACGGGTCATATTTTATCGTAGCGGACATTTTGAGTCATATTTCAATATAAGGTCCACCATAAGGATGTGATGATAACATCATACAGGCGTACGAATATATCTCTTATGCCTCTGCTGTTTACCTTTGATTAGCTCAAAAGAAACCTTCAAATAAAACCTTAGAAAAATAACTAACATTTTATAGGAGGTTCGATAATAATTCAATATGTAATGTAACGGATATTAAGTATTAGGAAGAATTATGTAGGAAAATACGTTCTAGACAAAGCTGGTGTGGTACAGGAACTATTAATCTCCATAAGTCTTTTTTGCGTTGTTTGTTATCAGTCGCCAAATTGAACTTTAAAGTAACAGATATTTTACATACCAATAGAAGTAGTGTATATCTACAATAGTTATCCAAAAAGTGTTCATAAGAATTTTAAGTAGATGCATATATAAAATATTTATTTTTCAAAATGTACCTATTCTTTAACTAAATTACTTACTATCATCCCGTCATGCCGTATCTTCGGTTGGGGGGGAGGAATATGCAGGGCGGATAGAGCGCCACACTCTTCTGTGCTGATCTCGTTTGTCGATTGTTGATTCTAACATGGCCGTTCTCCATTATCTAGTTTACTGGTCGCGCATAGTCTTCTGTTTCTGGTTCCATCAGCGCTCACATCATACTTTTTTACTATACTTAGATCTTTTGTACTATTCATCATGCAATGTATATTATAGACAGGATCCTAAAACAAATAAAAATCGTCTCAAACAGAATTATCATTTTAATAATTTGCTATCAGAATCTCAAACAAAGTATTGCATGTGAAATTGTTTGTGCGGATGGTTGACCACAGAATTGTCAAATAATTTTTAATAATATAACTACGCAAATAGGCACATATTGATTATTTTTGTAAAATAATTCACGGTAGCCGTACAACTACTGACACCTATCGGTGTAAAATGGAATGATTTTAATACAATGGAATTTCCGATTGTATTAACGGATTCAGTGAATTAATTTAACTGTTCATTGACCGTTCAATATTATTAATTGACAGCTAACCATGTCACAATCAGGCAAAAATAAGCCAAGATGGAGCGCTAGTTCTGACGTATCATTATGGAATATTCTGCACATGCGCGTGCGCATACACTCTATTTAATATTTTGCGACTGACATCTATTGTCAAAAATCAGAACACTTTTCAGTTTTCATTTATTAAACATTTATGTCATGGTAGTTAGCTACGCTTCTTGAGGAAGCATTAATTAGTGATGTCTTAAGACGATAGTTTCGCTATTGTTCCAATATATAATATGGTTGTTTTAAACGTAAAATTAATAAGTGCGTTTATTATGTGATAAATTTTTATATCTCAGTAAGGTTTTACGTACGTCTAATTTTCTGGTGACAATAAAAATGATAGTTATTTCGTAATATTTATTTTTCATAAGCATGCTGTCACCGAGACTTTCTACAACACTAAAATTATGAAAATATTATATAAATAACCATTAAATTAGAATACTCGTTTACATCACGTCGTTTCCGTGGCGGGTCGTTTCCCAGACATAGAGGATATAACCCCATAATCTTCTGTCCTGGGCAACATTTATACGTATAAATACATATTTTATTGCACGCTCGCTAAGTTGAGACATTTTCCTATATCTTTTGCCTGCTGATGGACTTATTGGTAAGTGATCTTAACTACCTAAAACCATATATTATTGTTTCTTTACCAGATACTATTTAAAAAAAAAACAATTATTTAAAAAATAAATTTAGTATCTAACTCAAATTGTTACTTAATACAAATTTACTCGAATAATTTTAAGGAAAAAATTTTTTAGAAGATAATCTTTACTCTTCCTAAAAACGATATAAAGAAAAGTTACGGATATTTCTGACTAAGTTGCATAATTGAATTGAAAAAAAATATTTTAATTTTAATCACTAGTACTTAAATGTTTCTTATGAAAAACCTCCTTTCTTTATTTTATTCCTGTGATCGAAGCGATGAATCGAATCAGTAATCCCTACAACTTATTTTATTCTTCAAGCACAGCATTACCTTTTTCACCAGAATAATATTTAATTATTATTCTATAATCAATATAATAAAGTTACCCAAACGAAAATATTTGACGTCATTATCAGTAATCAACATCCCTAATATGTGCGTGCACTGAATATAATAAATTAAAACATTTGTCCAAAGCTTCAAATATATTTTAAAAATTATTTTTATTAATTTTTCTTTCATAATCAAACATTAGAAATATTATTTTTATTTATTTTACTTTTTTTTATAATATTTATGTATTAAGTATTTTACATAATTAAATTACATGTATTTTTTTCGCTTACCTCTCCAAAATAGAGACTAGCTCTTGTGCTTGGAGAGGCAATTGGTATTGGGAGAGTAATAATGTTTGTTAAATGTAGTATATTGTGACCAGTTTTTAGTTGGTTCCTACCCTTTGCCTATCCCTAACCAGTACATATAGTCCCTTTGGCTCGACTGTTGTTTTTGCATCCGAGAAGAGGAAGTGTTCTCACGGGACTATTCGTGGTGGGTCACCACTTCGTACACAGCGGTGTGATTGTGTTGTGTTGTGAAGGTGAAACACATCGGAATTGTGCTGTGGCCGTCGAATGTCCGCTTCCTCCCTCAACCATTCCCTCCTTCCGATTACCTATTTCTTATCTGACCCATCCCTTTCGATTCCACCATCATCCGCCACTTTGTGATCGGTGACCTTGGAGCACTTTACATTGAAGTAGCACCATCAGCGGTGTTTCAAATACAAGATCGTCGACGAATTATTGACACGCACTGGAGATAATATAATGTTTAGCTTGAAAGATAAAAACCCTTGCATTTGTGATTATACTAGAAAGTTGGAAGAACGTTGAATTGTTTGATTGCAAACGAAGTCAAAGACAAAAAAGAAGGATTTTTTTTTTATAAATGTTGTGTCTCAGACACGTGTATCATACCACCCCTGCATATAATGTTTCGTTCCGCCTCACCATGTGTACAGATCATTTTTATTTATTTTCAATATTTCCTAATTTTGGACGTTTTACGTATCGAAACCGGTTGATGTATAAATAATTCACAGTGGTTTAAACAAAGTTAAATATAGATACAATTTTAAATGATGTCTAACCACAAAGTTAACGCTACAAACATCAACAATATATATATCATATTTTTTTACGAGCTTTAAAGTCCCGCTGTTGTAGTTGTCTACCGCCAGTCCATCTATCCAACTGGGCCTGAAACCGCCCAGCAAAGCCTCGGACAGATTTGAGTGGAAGGTTTTCGATTATTCGAGTATAGTCCAGACCTTGCTCCGAGGGATTATCACTTTTATTCTAAACTTAAAATGATTTTGGATGGAAAACGTTTATGGCGAATTGCAGCTTGCGGTTAACCATTGGTTAAATGGACTGGCGGTGGACGACTTCAGCAGCGGGGTTCTAAAATTCGTGAAAAGATATGATAAATGCTTAAAGGTGAGAGATACTTATGTGATGAAATAGATTAAGGTACTGTGTGTTAAAAATAAATTGTGTAACAAAATATTTTCTTTTTATAACGAAATGGCCTATACATTCTTGATTATCCTCGTGTATACATATGAGAAACGTTGTTACGATATGGGGACTTGTATAATGTCGTGGGAACTTGCTGTATGATAAGGTAAGAAGCCTCGCTGCTAGTTTATTCACGTATCTGTAATCAATACACAATAACACATGTCTAATTAACAACATTACATAATGGTTCTGTCTTTCGGCGTACTTTCCGGCGGAAGTGGGTAAACTTTCGTCGGAGCGAGATTGCCGGTTGGGGTCGGAAGAATGTTTTCATCTGCAATTACCTGAAGTGTGTCACGACTTCCAGAGATCCGACACGAAGATATCTGCTTTGCGATTCCTATTATTATAATACTTTAACAACCGCAGACGAATTTGCACCGGTCACGTCCTTTCCGCAAATAATCATTCTTCGAATTATTATCGGTGTTGAAATTTTACGGCCACACTTGCTTCAAGTGGTCGAGGCCGATTGGCCTGTCTGCAGAGCCGGGAGTTCTCATACAGGAGGTATCTGACTTCACCTAATATCATATATATCCACGTCATTCGTCTGTTTGCTGATAACGTCAACTACCTAATTAATAGTTTGATGGCAGACTCCGGTACCAGGATCGATACCAGACGTCTTCAAAACGGCGACTAAAAAATCGATCCTAGCATCTCTCAGATACTAATCCAGTACCACTCTGCCATCTTGGCTACTTCCTTTGTAGACTGTGGTGCCAAAATATTTTGTGCTAAAATTTGAAGTATTAATTAATATTTTTAACATATATTTTTTTATTCAATCTTATTTAGTAACAAGCCAGTATTAATAAAGGTCTTAAAATATTTGTAAACCGTTATTTTCACGTCTTAGTTTCTCGATAGTGTAGTGGTAATTATCTCCACCAGTCACTTGTAAAATCGGAGTTCAGTTCCCCCACCAGATTAATGTTATTGAATTTGTGAACATTAGAGTGATATGATATGTGTCTAGTTTTTATTTAAATTTTTGACTGCCTTAATATCTAATTGTAGAAAAAAAAAATTGGTTGTTACTGGGTTTCAAACCTGGACATTTTTCTATCCGGGGAAATATGTTACCATTCCACTACAACCGATTACATTTACGACAAATTTGTAACTTATATTTTTATAATTGATACATGTGTTATTCCGTTTTATAAGCAATCAACTTTATATCTTATGTATAATGTATTTTCATAAAGTTTATCCAAATTTAATAAAATTGGTTGATTTAACTCCGACGTCTCCTAGCGTGTATTACTCAAAGGTATTTGGGATTCGTCGGGATATATAATAGAATATAGAGTTCAGCGTGATGCGATCTGCGAATCATAATCGTATGTATCGTTTCGTTGCGTGAGTGACCAAATTATCTAGTTGAGTGGTCAAAACTTTGCCAGTGTTTGAGCTACAATATACCAAATATTCATAATTTTATCAGCACGTTTTAACTACTCAGTTAAGGATAGACAAATATGTCATATTTGACCTCCAAAAGTTTAGCGGTTTCAGATTAATTTTCGTTGCCCTCGAATGGAAGCCAACATCCTGGCAGCACCACCCCGAGAAGCCGCACGGCTTGTTAATATTGCACGATGGTAGGTTAACGCATCGCTAGGTACGCCCATCCGCCTGAGGATGAAATATAGCTGCTGTAATCATTTTTAAATAACAATTAGCTGAATTAATAACTATTCATGTAAAAGCACGTTCCAGCGGATGAACCAAGGTCACATGAAGGGATACTCACTTCCTGTCGTTACTGTACCAGTGCTGTGTTGTGTATACATAATGTATAATACAAGATGACAACGATTTTGATACATAAGACATTGTGTGAGAAAGGTGCGAATGATGTATGGTAAAATAGAAGGATAGAATTAACATTAGAGTATGAAACTCGCTGTAACTCTTAACTTAGTATTGCGGTGCTTTTAATGTATTAAATACCTTTTCTATACCTTCCACTTAGAACACTATCTGGAAATATTTGATAATTTGTATAGCACCATTTTCATAAATCTTTCGTTTTAAAGGCGCTTTAAATAGAATTCACAACATACGAGTACTTCCCAAATAGCAAGGTGTGGCAATAGTTTATGTATTTTTAGCGCGCTGATCGCGAATACTGGTGACAGTGGACAGGAAATTCGAAGACGCATTGAACTACAATAGCTAATGTTGCTATTAACCGATTGTACACAATACGGACAGTAACATCGAGCAAGCAACCAAAATTATGTTGGTTCATCTCTACAGTGGAGACCGGAACAGTCCGCAATAACGACAAGCACAAAATAGATACCTTCGATATGTATTGTCGGAGAAAACTGTTACGCATTCCGTAAACAGCGCGTCGCACGAATGCAACAAATCCAACCACAAGAACTGCAAGACTCTCCCAATTATTAGGGCACATAATGCGTCAATGTGACAGTCTCATAGCGGAGGATATTATCCTGGCCACGACTGCAGTCAGTTGTGATGGCGACCCAGGATCGGGACTTATAAAGGTGCGAGATATAGAGACCGCGAGTTTTTCATTCACACCACCTCTTCAAAGTGCACGCACGCTCGGATTGCGTAAGAGTCAAGAGCAGGAACACCAAAACATCTCATCGGAGTCACGAGGAAGACGAGAAATTAATCCGCCTAATTATGTGAAACTCTTAAATAAAATCTTATTTATGTTCTTCCCTGGCAGCGTCGACTATTTTTTCTGAATCGAAGAAAATCCGATCGGTAACCTGCTTCGCCCCGTGTGTTCTGCCTTAGTCACATCGTTGGTTCCGACTAAATTACCAAGTACAGTGTGAGCATATTATAATTAGTTCATTTCAAGCTGTTCCATTAAAAGAAAATCTACATTGTTTTGATTTTGCATCGTTTAAATTGTGAACATGTATCCTTTGAAAAAAATGTTTGGTTTGTATTTATTTTATGTTTTCGTATAGAATAAAACATCTTTCGTGCGTAATTTCATTTCAAGTTGGTTAATCCTAAGTTTTCTCATTAAAAATGAATTAGGAAATCAACTAAACAAGTCATGTTCCTCACACATCGACCAACTCTCAGTTCCACGGCAGAAGCGCTAATGAATAATGATGGAGAAATCGGAGGACCGGACCTCGTCGTAGAAGGCATTCGGAGTGACTCCAGGTCCCAGGTCCTGTGTGAAAAAATTTGAAAAAAAAAACATTTGTGTATCTTATCTATATCATTTTCACTGTAACTACTTCGACTATATCTTATGTTATATACGTATTGTATTATATATTTTTAAATATTGTATTTAGGCTTTTTAATCATACTTATATTCTCACAAATGTTCATAGCAATCGTTTGCGGTATCTCAGCAGTCTCACAACACGAGAATCGGGTATCCACCATTTTACTGTCTTACCGCTAGACCGAATAAGAATATTGATTTACTTAATTCTGCGTTTATATTCGTTAAATAAAAATATATAAATGTGTATAATTAAGTAAAAAATGTAGTCATGGCAACGGGCTGGGGGCCTTAACCAAAAGAACAATGGGGTAAAGCGGTGTTATAGGAAAGACCCTGTACTTGAAGGCGGTGCGAAGGATAGTTGAAAAAATACCAAAAATACATTTTACTAGCCCACCGCTGTTGGTTGTAATTGGAACTTGAGTTAAATACGGCCAGTCTTCACTTAACGACCAGATTACTTTCCACCGACCTGGTTGGTCGTAATGCGAAATGGTCGGTAAACAAACTTCTCGCTATTTTATTTTATTTTAATGAAATGTGTAAAACTCTGACTGACTGATGTGGGCAATGCGTACTGTAAATGAAGGAAATCATCTGGCGGTCATCCACATTCACGACCGCTCGCTCGGCACTAGGGGTAGATAACCCGACGGTACGATAGCGGGCGTAATGTGAGCGGTCGTCAAGAGAGGAGTGACTGTAACCAGACTAAATCTTCGCGGAATAGCGTCCCGGGCAGCGGTCCGTTCGGCCTTCAGCGCGGTCCCTGGAAGTTAATAAATAATAATACAGATGGATATCATTGATTACACCGACCGCACTGGCCATCAGACCGATCCACTTTGCACATAATACCTCCTCCATTACACTAATTAACCAGAATGGTCGACGGCCCTGTCATTATTGTAATCTTAGTCTTGAAACATAACATATATATTATGAAGTGTTCGTAAAATTCCATTGCGTTAATAATATTTACCTACATACATAATAAAGTGTTGCTGGAGTTACGCAAAGAATCCACTTCATTTTTTGAATAATACCTCAAATGTTTTTTTTTTTTTATTATTCGACCTTCCTTTATTTTTTTGTTGTGATTTTTTCAATATTGTATAATTATTGTTTTCAATTTATTTTGAAAATAATTTGCCTCGGTGTAGCGAGGGCGAGGCCACTTCTCAATACACATTTCCTCAATAATATCCGCAGTAAGACGTAATATCCTGCCCGTGGACTATGATCGTCTCAGCGCCTCTTGCTTTGCCTAAATATTCAAGAATTCGTCAAATAAAATAAAAAATCGAGAGACTATAATTATTACTACTGTCAAAGTTATATAGTGAAAATATCGCGCGCGAGAGTGTGTGCGTAATGCGTACAATTCACTGGGAAGGAAGAAAGGAATGAAATTTTATTTATTTCGGAGATTTTGAAATTTCATTTGTTAGAAGATGGTTCCTTAACATTGTATAATAATTTGCTAAAAAAATAGATAAGTACCGTGTAGATACTGAATTAACAATAAAGTTCTTTACGTGTTGGGACATATGTTAATTCTCGAACATGAATTTCTTAAAGTGTCAAAATGTAAGTGGGGTGTGACTAGTCGCTGAAATATGTAGTCACCATGGTAACGCGCCCAACGGTGAATTTCTTTGGTCACTTTTAACGCATCAAAAATATAATAAATAGTAAATCCACAAACTATATTAATTGGGTAATATTGAGAAAAACCTTTTAGGTGACAATAATACATGCAAAATATCTTACTGCTCATGGACGAAATTGTATATTTTTGTATTGTGTAATTAATACTTTAGATAAAATGTGCCGGGTTGATTTCAGGGAATATTTACGGAAATTCTTTATTGAAAGGTCAGTCTTTCATCATTTGTCACTGTGTTTATTAAATATTTAGGTATAATTATTTCGATTGTTTTTTTTTTCTATTCAAAATCTATGATTTATTAATTACAACTCGCAAAACGAAATCTTTTTAGGAAAATTAATTAATTTCACTGCTCACATTATATTGCATGCAAAAGTAATACTTTTCTGCAGTTAAAGACGGTGTATTTATAGAATATTATTTAATATGAATAATTTTGGTTTCATTTTTATACTATATTTTATGTATATTATGATAATTATTAAATCTGCTAAGTACATTTATTATTATTTTTAGTGCTTTTTATTAAATATTTATTTAATAAAAAGCCAACCGATTATTATTACAATTGATTATCGCACTTCGCCGAATAGGAAGAGATCCTGGTTCAAAAATATTTTTTAAATTAAATAATAATATATAAATAAATTAAGTTTATTTTTTTAATTGATGCATTTAATTTATATTATTTAATTACAAAAGAAAAAAATGTTTATTCATTACATATTAGATTAGAATAAATATCAAAATTTTTTTTTTCTCTAAATCGTAATATACAAATAGATAAATATACAAAATTCTCCAAAAACATACATTCTTTTACATTAAATATTTATTCTATTGTAATACGATCTGGACACACGACGCGACTGATATAATTAAGACGTGTATGGATAGGATAAGATTTTGGGGGTCAGGGTTGCAATTAGTGAGCGACAATCAATACGTGTTGCATAGCGTGTTCTGTCATCCCATCCAGATAAAAGTGCATTCGCAATGTTTGCTGCGTATTGGTAACTTTTCTCTTTTCCGTGACACTGAGAGCCGCCAGTCCGAGTTTTTTAAACTAATGAACATAAAAACGAACGCGGCTGCATTGTCTCAGCAGTTTCTCTGCCTACTATGGTAGCCAAACAAAGGCACCATCGCACAAAGCAATACAATCCAATACATCCTCATACAAGAGGTACATATTAACATGTTTGCGGGACCGTTTAAAACAACCCTTTCGCTACTAAAACACAATCTCACACCTCTCTTAGGTTAATCCAGCGATGATGATAACGATGACGATGCTGGTGATGTACCCCTAAGTCTGGTTCTGCCAATGTTACACCTTTATAAAGTCTCGTGCAAGGCAGGTGCCCATCCAGTGAAGCTAACACCAGTGGAATAAATGCGGAGCCTGTTAATTCAAATTAGGTCAATTGAGTCATTGAATTCCCATTATATTAATATTGTACTTTTATCTCCTGATAAAATCCAATTTGCCATGGCTTGTCAGCTCTGATGATAATCTACCAGATGCGTCTTTTGTTGGGGATACGGTGACGAAAATAATACACTGTTTATACAATGTGACAATTTACAGTATTAATTCCCGACTGAGAATATTAAAAATTATCTTAAATCTATATTCGGAGAGTGACGCGGAGCGAAAAAATGCTTCTTGTACACGCTCTGATGACATGTGTCTGCATCCGCACTACACACACACACATACGTTTGACCCATCGATCATCAATCCACAAACATTACAATTAGTAGTATACTTACCAATAATAAATACAATATTTATTATTTTATTGTATTACATTTTTGACTAATTGTGATGCATAATTCACACCAATCCTTTTCCAATGGCCGCAAGGAACTAGATGGTGTACAAATGTTGATAAAGCGAAAAATTTTTTGTCTACTTAATAGAGTGTAGCTTTCTACCTACATGAGATTATCTTAAACATCGTGATGTTATCTTTGCATTTAAAATTACTTTGCTAATCATCTTCTTCTTCATAGATCTAAAAGCTTGCAGACATTAGCAAAGACATTGACAAAGCTTGCATATATCAGATGTATTAGATCATCGGGGTTTTGGACATTGAATCACTTTTTGAAATGAACGCAGACAAAATAACATATTTCCACGTACGTCTCTACTGCTTTCCATCTTCCTCTACAAGAGATCGTACTTTTTGTTAGAGAGAATTAATAGTTTATATTTGTTCTCTTGACTGATTCATGCATTACACTACCTCTTCATTGGTAATGTGATCAACCCATGAGGCGTTCAGCATACGCAGAAATATGCCTTCAGTATTTTAATAGTGACTTTTTTTAACGTTCAGACTTCGACTTTATATTATTCAGTGTTTTTTTTACAATCACGACGATATTTTTAGTTAAACTTTCCTTTTGAGCGTCTCCAGGCTGCCCGGAGTGCCAGCGGCAGCGAAGGTGTTAAACAAGAGACGAACATAACAGAGACATCTAACATTTAAAAGAGAAAGTGTCGAAACAGCTGTATTACATTTGCCGAGAAAAATCTCGCATCTGGACCTATTCATGGCGAGCGTGTTGAATTAATACTAACAATAATTATATAAAATTACTGTGGTTATGGTCTTGTGTAACGGTTCGGATTGACGCACCGTGAATACACAAGGCGGCAGCTGGAATAATTAACTTTTATTGAATATGATTTTATATACTTAGTAATTACAAATATTAAACAGTGAAATGAGTCGAATACAAAAGACAAGTGCGCCTGGGCTTGTAGGGTTGATAATTCACATTTTACTGAATTCATAAGTAATATTTTTAACCAAAGTAGATAAATATACCACTTAAGTGTATAATGTCAATAGCATGAAAATTGAGTTTTATATATTCTACAATATATTTAGGTAGGTACAGCTACTGTTACATTAATATAATTAAAATCTAACCTAAAACTTTTTTACATTGAATTATTTCCTAATCTGTATTTTATATTCTTTCCGTCAAATTTTACAGTATGTAATTATTTTCGAATTGCAAATAAAAATATTAGATTTTTATTTGTTAACTTTGTTTTATTAACTACTTATTGAGTTTAAATTCGAAACCAGTAGATGTATTTAAACTCAATAAGTGGTTAATAAAACAAAGTTATCAAATAAAAAAATAAAAATTTAAATTTAATTTAATATTAGAGCTTGACTTTATTAGCGTTATGACTTTTTAAAAAAAAGGTTTTTAACTTAATTATTATTGATAAAATAATTAGGTACACACATATATTTTATTTTTATTTTCTTTAAATTCGTCAAGTTATTCTTCTTTTTATTCTTATAAATTATTTTTATTTATTGTTATTTGACCTAATTTGTAATATATATTTAATGAATATGTTGCAATTATGTAAATGTATATATACTTTAAGATCTTTTATTTTAACTTCCTATAGGAAGGTGTTTGTACACAACAATGAATTATTCAATTGTGATTATGGTATGTAGTGAGTATTTGAAAGTAGTTTTACGACTACAGTTGTACTATTGTTGTTATATTTCATAAATTCTGTTTTAAAATGTCAATGTTCTGTACAATTCATAAATAAATAAATTCCATTTATTATACAAAAACTATTCTACGCGTCCAATATGAAGTTACGCCACTGATTTGATCAATGACAAATTTGTATTCTATATTCTGTCTCATGTGTAACTTTAACTAATAAATAATTGCGCAGTCCGCTGTGTTGACTGCTCGCGGCTGGTTAAAGATGGGTCGCCAAACCTGGTTGGTTAGGTAAACCCTTGCTTGTTATTAGGTCAGATTTTAGACTAATGTAAGCAGGTGTTTTGAACGGATGCGCGGCAGGCTCGGTCAACACAAGGGCTGTGTGCCTAATAATAATATAATAAAGCAATTTAGCAATGCTTTGTTCCGGTACGTGTAAAATGTTTATCTCTACTTTACAGAATGAAAGTGAAATCTTTGTCCTTCTATACTAGCGAAGGTTATGTCGCAATCAAACTTAAGTGAAACCGAATATTATTATTTTAAGTTACCTCATTTAGTTAGATTAAATCATATGTAAACATTTATTATGTGTCATGATGTACATGCATGTGAAATGTATGTATATACTCGTACAATTGAATATCTGTCTGCCTATCTCCTACACAATCCTATACCCTTGGACTAATATAAACTCAATTTTGCATTCTTACTCTTTAGTAAAACCTAGACACCCTCCCTTCTCCTCCTGGCCACCCTACCCCCTCACTACGATATAAGTGTGAATATTAATCTTTAGACCCCTTCGCAAAACATAAGAACCCTTCCTCCTCCCCTGGCTATCCTCCCACCGATAAGTATTTTTATTATACTGAATGTCATCCATTCCAATTTTTTCCCATTTTAGGACCTGGAGAAAAAAAGTCACCTGTCTGCCTGGATTAAATTTTTCATACATCGTTAATCATTGTTACTCATTAAGGCCTGCGCAAAGCTACTTTCTCTCCCTAGCCGCTAATCCCTACTATTAAATGATTACTAAATCTGAATCCCGGGCATGGACCACGAGTTATTAATATTAATAATATTATTAATATTATGCAATAAAATAAATAAACTTTGAATGTCTTTATTCGCGTGCTTTTATGTCGATTTCCGTGGATCGTGAAATGAAGAAAACCGGCTCAGAACCGGAACCTTAAATTTTAAAGCAATACTTCGCGTTAGTCGATTACGACTCCTCTAGATAAACACCTGTATTCACATTTGAACACAATTTACTCATTTTCTGAGTTCATATGCTGAATATTAAATAAATAAATAATATAATATTTATATACGTGTATAAGTACATATTTTAAAAAATTCCACAATGACAAGTTCAATGAAATTGTTTTGTTTATTATGAACCTCTCTATACTGGAAAAACATTTTGTTATTATCCTCCACATCTCATTGCTTTCTTTGTGCCTTTTACCCTAAACTCCTTTTCCTCTTACCCAGTCCCTACTTCCCATCCCCATTCCACCCTCTCTCTGTAGATTACAGTTTCTTTTATTATATGAATGTGTTTATATGCATTCATTTTTTTTTTAAATAATTTAATTTGAAGTTATTAAACTGTGACATAACATTAAATATTTAATTAATTTGTATTCTTGGTTTATGTTTTACACAATATGATCTGGTAATCGGGTAAGCGGGAGTTCAAGCCTCATCTCAATAGACAGCAAGTTTATTTTCATAACAAAAGCGTTTAGCTTAGTATGAAAACAGTAAAATATTAATAATACATATTAAATTAATCAACTAAATAAATATACAGAAACATACTATTCAACGAAAAAATATTTAGTTTCTATTGGGATTCGAACCTGGACCTCTTTCTATCTGAGGAAAGGTGTTAATCATTTATAAGATTTCAAAAAATATTTATGAAATAGATTTTTTCTGTATATCTTTCTAATTGATTAATTACATTTGTTTTAAAAATAACACAGAACTATGTCTTTAAAATGCTACTTCACAACAAAAACGTGTTCTTAAAATAATGTTAATTATTAATGTGACTTTTTTATGCACATATCAATTTAATTGCTTTATATTTATTTTTAAAGTTTTTAAAATTTAAAATTTTGTTCAGATATTTTATTCAGAAATCAAAGCATTGAGAGTTTTTGGAATGTATACTTTTATCATCTTTTCACCCTACTAGTTATTCTGATCTGAGAATTATAGAAGCACTTGTCGTGAATATTAGATTAGATATTAGAAATAAGACGAGATTTTGTACACGTCCACAAACTAATAATTTGTTATAAATCAATACAGGGTGTATACATTCTATTTTAGAATTTTTTATTACAGTTTTGGACTTGTTTGTATCGAATGTCGTGTACGATCTATTATTTATCAAAACATAAATCGCCTAAGCAATAAAGCGAGAATTGCTAAAAACCGCTATTTAATCGTTCTCCAATCTCGAAGGTTTCACCCCCTCCCCCGGATCTTCGTGACTTCCCCTTGTGCAAACTGCTAAATAAACCTAATAACATTTAGCTTGACCATAATACAGATTGGCGACACAGTGAAACAGTTTATTAAATAAATTATTTTTAAAATATATGTATGATTACAGGTCTTTCTCATAGACAGAACCTTTCAAGAAATTTTCTGGAGCACCACAAATCGTGGTAGTCGAGTAGCATCATCATCGCTGATGGTTGGCCACGAGATGGTGAGTGGTGAGATCGCAACGACTATTTTGTTGTGAGGAACAAGAAGAAGGTCGGTCTGCAGGTGAGTATTTTCCATAACCGTGGGTTGATTTTTGTGGAGCTTAAAAACTATAACTATAAGGATAAACTGTATGCAAGTATCCTTGGTGCAAAATTTTCATGATACATATATTTCTTAAATTTTAAACGAATTTGTATTTTTTTCATTCTTAAAATACATTTACTTAGTCCAAGCCAGGGATATTTTTACATGAACTGAATCATATTTCGTGCTTCCAGGGTATAGATAAATGTATGGTCCCCACGTAACTTTGAACTAATTACATAAATTTTAACAGGGTATGCTAAGTAGGGAAACAGCTTAGAATGTCGCATTCTTTTGTTCTCGTGTACCACTCTTTCCTGGTTCATTTCTATACATTTTATAATGCAGGTTCAACGGTTGTTGAAGCTTCTAACAGAACCGTTCTCCAAAATCTTATTTACCTAATCGTGCCAGGTTTCTTACAGACACCTTTATTTCTCTCGCCTTCTGCTTATTTATTTCTCATTAATAAATTATTTGCTTAATTCTGGTAGCGACGATTGCCATAAATTTGTGAAGATATTTAGCTCAATGATTGTAGATACATTAGAAGTCCTCGGTGTGCAGCGAGCCGTCCTACTTCCTATCGAAGCCGACTGTGCTCGTGTTGCGCTCGCAAACACTCGCCGTTCACCGTTCACCATTCTAGAAACATTCGAGATAATATTTTTCTCACGATCTACATCAAGCAAATCGAGACAATTGCACATTCAGGTCAATATGCAACGTTTGAAGGAACATGACGGCGGAATTTATCGAACCTCATGTCCGTTACTTCAGACATGTTAATCAACAATAGTACAATGCACGAACAGCACTTCCATTTATAGAAGTTATTTAATTATTTGAGTTAGTATTCGGCCTTCACCTTTTTCAAATGTTCGCAGGGTTGAAATTTTTCTATCCATAGAGCTCAGGGTAGAAGGTACAAAATTACCTCACCCTGAGATGATGAGTAGTTTCACTTTTTTTAAATCTTTAGTATAACGGTGATCGCTTGTCTGTTTATTTAATTATATTTTTATCCTCTATAAAATCCTCCACCATTGAACCGATCTAAAATAAATTTTGCATAGTTACTGTTTAGAGCCCTAATCAAAACACGAGAGCTCTCTCGCGTCTCCCTAGGCACCCCCATTCCCTCAAGCAAATATTTGTATTTTTTTAATGTTGAACCGGTTGACGTAAAAATAACATAGCGGTTTAAACAAAGTTAAATATAAATGCAATTCAGAATGTTATTCGTTCCAAATTTTTCTCAGTTGCAGTTTACCTTACCCCTTCCCGCCATACATTTTTCGGCTTGCACTACGGAGCCTCCGGTCTGGCACTTTTTTTAACCCGATGGTTATCGATACTTCGGTTAAGTCCATTAGCATTTCATATTTGTTATTCGGCACACATCTTCCACTTTGGTTCTTGTGTGTAGTCTACATTATTTGAGATGTTCCAATATAATATCAATATAATAACTTTCTGCATTTCTTCATGGACTCCCTGTCAGTTGGCTGAATTATTTAAAGTTATGTTATTAAATAATTGAATACTTTTACTTTCGATCAATATATTTTTAAATATAAATAATCCATTAACTCAATAATGATATCGTGTTTTTATACGCGCTTGAAACAATGTTGAATGAATTTCTAGTCCACACGAATGTCTCTTTTTGAAAAAATTGTGGCCGCCTTGGACATGTATTTGAATGTTTATGAGATTGAACGTAAACATTTATGTTTTGAATGTATAAAATATCGTGGTTCACTTTGTTTTTAAACCACTATGAGTTAATTATATTCAACAACCGTTTTCAGAAAATTCATTTTCCTTCATTATGACGAAAGAAACTAACTAAAACCAAATTGAATTAAATTTATTTTATAATATATTTTTTTATTAATTTAAATTTGAAAATATTATAATTGAATAATCGTGTACATCTCGAAGTTCTCGCTTCAATCGTCAAAAATGTGAAAATGTATGGTTCAAACTGGTTACATGATTTGACAAATAGTAACCCGAGCATTTTGTCCTACAAACCGCTTACTTTAAATATATCTAGCGTTTCTATGCGGGGCGTAATATGCGTAATAAGCGTAATATAATCTAATAATATGTTAGTGTCTTTTAAAGAAGTCTATAAAATACCAAAGTAGTCTTTAAAAATCCGCTAGATGGAAGTACAGATTAACAGATAATGAATATTAATGTTCATTTACAATCTTTAGGCATTATGTAATAGATGTTACCCATGTCTAATATTTGTTAAAAGCGCTGTGAATAATTTTTAGTACTCGATAATTTTTGCGTTGTAGTTCAAAATGGTATATTTGTATTAGTACAAAATATCATATTCATTTGAGATATTAAGTTAATTTTTTTTCCTGTTCGTATAATTTCATTTCTGTGAGTTCACTATATTCTTCGTATTGATGCTTTTAATAAGTTTCTGATCTGACAATCATTTCAATTGAAGATAGCTCTAGTAATATTTTGTTTTCTCTTGCTGGAAATAAAAACAATGTACACTACGAGGTGCATTGTTAAGCCAATAATTATGGAAGGATTATTCCTAAGAATGTACTCTTTCAAATTATGGAATGGCCTGTGAGCATGTTTTGATCTGTTGCATGTAAAAGTGACAAGTAATGAACGTAAAAACTATGTGAACGTCAGACGTGACACGCTAGCGAGCCGGGCGAGCGTTGCTCCATAATCTAGGTATACGGTTTACACCAATTTGGTTGAATGATGAGATTCTAAATAACGAATGCAGCAGAGTCAGGACTGGGGACTGGCACGATGCGGTCTCCTTTCTCTTCTCCTCTCGCACCCAAGGCTGGACCGCGGGCCTTCTGCATCTTCTTCAATCAATCCGGCCTGCTCGCCTCGTCTCGCTTACTTCATCTCCAGATGCACGATTGGTGATAATTTTCAAGTTATTAATTAATTTTGTTGAATCTAGGTTGTGACTAACGAATTACACATTTTGATGACATCTCGTGAGTTTCGCAACTGACTAACGGGTTCTGTTTTGAAAGTCTCCGATTATTATCTGAGTTAATTTTATATTCCGACTCGGATTACAAAAACACACACAGTAACGTATTAGAAAAGGTATTTAGGACGCTCGCATGTGTGAGCGTATTAAAAATAGATCACTCAGATGGTTTGATCTGAGTGTGGCACTCCATTCTCTCTGCCTACCCTCGCGAAGAAACGGCGTGATAGTAAGTTAATTAATTAGTATACGTTAGCAAACCACTAATATACCCTTTGATCTGTTATAAAGAACTACACAATTCGCACTGAAAAGTTAGCAAACCACTAATATACCCTTTGATCTGTTGTAAAGAACTACACAACTCGTACTGAAAAGCCTGCATACAAACAAGTTTATCGATACCTACATAATATAAATATAATTGAGATGCGTACACGAAAAAGTCAAATCAATAATTAACATTATTTTATGGACAGCACATTTTGTTGTGAAGTTATATTTTCAGAACATAGTTCTGTGGTATTTTAATACTAATTAAATAATTCAACTAGAAAAATATATACAGAAAAAATCCATTTTATCTAAAAAATATTTAGTTGCTACTGGTATTTGAACATATTTCCTATCCGGAGAAACGCGTTTACCATTTTCGACAAATTTTGTAATTTTTCCAATTGATTCATCTATTATTCCATTTTTAAAAACAATCAAGTTTAAATTGCAATGAATCTCAAATATTTTTGAGTAAAGCACGCCAGGAGATAACAGAATTAAATTAATCAATCATTTTTATTACATTTGGATAAACTTTGAAACAACTCATATATAGTTATATTTATATACCTACCGGTATATAGTAGTAACTAAATATTTTTTCTGTATATCTTTCTAGTTGAATATTTAAATTTATATTTAAATAATTCAGGGCTCAATATGGACCACTAAACGAAACGTAAGGTAACGTATTGAAATACAAAACGCCATTTAACTTATTTCCAAAGCTTCTCTGGATTTTGACGTGCGTCTTTTTAACCCGAATAATTAGTCTATTTGTTTGTATTTAAAATTGAATATATCATAAATATTAATAAACTAAATTTTAATAACTATAAAATAGACGTCCCTGAAATAATTCTTATTCACGAAAATATTCAACTGCGAATGTGGCTAAACATAACCTTCTCTACAGCGGGTAGGTATGCACATCGAGTACAGCAGTACAGTGTGCTGTGAACAAACAGACGTGCATTGTCGTGATTCATTCAATGAGATAATATTAAGCGAAAGTTAACCTACGTGTATATATATACACACGTTTGTAGTTAACAATACACATAAAAGTATACCTACATCAAAACTAGAGGCTAATGTTAGATACTGAAATTGAATGAAAACAAAACAAAAAAATCTCCACTCGTCGACCATATTTTGCAACAACGCCATCACTAAACCGGCGGCACCTGCTTAAAGAGGTGAAACTAAATTATATCAAGGTGTCTGAAGGTCTCCGTTGCGGGCCAGAGCTGTCGATGAATGGCTGACGCGGTGCGAAGCAGTCTCGCTTCTCGCTGTCGGGTGTCGCAAGACGTTGAATATTTCTGCAACATTTTGGATTCTGTTTTAAATTTAAAATGACCGGCGCGTGTGGCGCTGCAGCGGGGACAGGGGCGCCTCGTGTTCGTGTTTCGTGGCGGAAGAGCTGGAATCATAAGAAATTATAGATTATATGCCACCTCTTTAATAACATGCGTTTTCATTTTGGATTTCATTTTCATCCTAGTGGAGTAGAGTTTATTTTATAATATATGTGAAAAACGAACCCCTGAAAACAGACTTCAAAGTAGTTGGATATTTAAAATGCACGTTTTAATGGTGGAGTTGCAATTCCTTCAGATCACATTATCCCTTGACGATTAAATTGTGTATGTCGCTGAGATAATGCAAATGACATCTTTCTTTCGAAAAACAGAGATGCCACCGGGGTACAAACCCGGGAATTTTTCTATGGTATCATGGTCGATATAATTCACTTGCCGCCAACATAAAGGATTCAAGTTTCAATTGCAGCTCTGTTCTTTTCGAAAGAAAAACAATAATATTCACCAAATTACATTACATTAAATAAAAATTAGTGGCATGGGAACGGCTGAGGCGGTAATCTCTCTCTCTTTCATTTTGTCAAGATTTCATATTATTCCAATACTCAAAATTAAAAGATGATTGATTTCGATGTTGTGAATCAGCATGAGAATCACCTTATTTTGTGATGATAAAATATTTTTTTTTTTCCGCCACTGTACAAAATTGAAAATCACGCCCGCCGCAGAGCACAGCCTCGGCGGTGGGGTGCGGGTGGAGAGGGTAAGCAGTGACGAGGCGCGGGCCGCGCGGCAGTTCAGTACCGCGCGGCCGTCCCCGCGTCCGCCTGCGCTCTCCCGGTCTAGCGCCGCGCTGAGTTCTCGCATCGAGCAGGGTGGCGAGCGAGTCGACAGTGACGCAACTTTTATCTAAAAGTAACACTCATTTATTTAAAAAATAATCTAAATCAGAAATATTAGTATAGAAGCAAATTTAATCGTGTGGAGATAATAGACGACAAAGAAAGGAAGATAGTGAATAGCGTGGTTAAATGTGCAAGAAGGTAAAGATGTGTAAGAAATAAAAGATGTCGAAAGTTAGAATAGAAGAGGAATATGCGGTGTTCTATCCTCTACCTAACGCTGTGGCATTATAGCTTGATCGATACGTACGATATAATCAAGATGCATACAATCTTTGACAATATATACAAGTGACAGATGACAGATGACAGCTGCCATTTCGCCCGCCAACGGTGTAAAGTTGTTGATAATTACGAATTATGCAGTTATCATATTTAAATTGATTTTTAATGACAGCCCATTTCGTGTATGTGACGTCATTCGTCATGTCAGAAACAATCGTCAGTGTACCGGTTGCCTCGAAATTATCACAATTAATTACATTACGTGCGAAATCCCGTTTGATAACGAAACTAGTACATATTAAAAATAGTTTTTTTTTTAGCATACGTGCTATTTCAATATAGCGAATATGTATTGTGTGTGGCCGTGAATTTTAAGTTTGTGTTATTTTAACAATTAAATATTCGCTTAAATTAGTTTTGCAATCTCGGCTGCCTCGAAAGCAAAATATTATTAGAAGAACACATTCTTGTTGTGAAGTTGTAATTATTCAGAACAGACGGCCTGTGATATTTTAAATGTGAATTAAATAAGGTAGATGGTTCTTTCAAATTATTGAACGACTAAATGTATTCATATCAAAAAGGTAACATATAAGTTCGAAAATTGTCGCTGTAGCATAGTTGGATAATGCACCTTCTCCGGTTAGGAAATCTAGGTTCAAATCCCGGTGGCGCAACAACAATATTTTTCGATAAAATTGATTTTATATGTATATCTTTCTAATTAATATATTTAATTCATATTCAAAATATTCTACTCTATTCAAACGTCAAAATATTCTAAAGTAAACAAATAAATAAAAATTACAGAATTAATATCGGCTTTTCTGACACGAAATATTTTTAAAGTTCATCATTTTATTAGTCATAAAATCCATTTAAATGATTTAATAAAATATTTTTCAAATATTTCGCTTCAACTGTCAAATAATTAATGTGTGCTTTCATTTAAAATATCTATTTATCAATCGCACAATTGTTTGCCTGTGTACATATGCCCTGCTTGTTTCGTATTCCATAATAGATAGATATTCAAATATTTTCCTTCCAAAGTTAGTTATATGGCTTGCGTTCATGGAATGAGACGAGTTAAGTCTAGCTGAGTTAAATCTCGGTACCGTGTACCCTTGTTGAGATTTTGATCTTGAGATATACACGCTTGAGACATGAGATCGCTATGACCGATCTATGTACACGGCGTCTGATTTGACAAAGAGACTCGATATGTGCGCACAAATGTCATCTAGAGCCATAGATAGTTACTTATAACTATTTATTTCGAAAGGCAGGCGAAATACAGGCGTTAAAGTTATTTTGTTAATGATTGTTGTTCTGATATTCAAACTGACATTTGACGTACAACAAGCGTAAAGTCAGGCGCGAGACAAGTGACGATAGTCGAACGGTGAGTACACGGTGGACTACGAAATTTATTTATTTATTAGACATTTGACACCAATTTTTTGTACATTGGAAGTGAACACACAATACGCTTATCAGTTGACAGTGTGTGATGCACCTCTGATATATAAAACATCTCTCCTGGCTACTTTGCTAGACTACTGTCTGAGTTAAAGTAGCTAGTTTTTTCCGTGCTGTTGCGGTGCTATTTAATAAAAATTAAAAATAAAGAGAAATATAGAAATGTCTCCGAAAAATCTCATAGAAACGTAATCCCTGTCTCGACATGGAAATTTCGTTCATAGACACGGGCCATGAGCGTCATGGTCCTCTAATCGCCTGCTATTGCTACTTCTCTCCTCTAGACCCCGGGCATTGTGAGTGGTTAGCGTAAGGCAGGAGTGTCCAACTAATGTGCCGCCTAATTTTCTTAAATTCTGCCTACAAAGAGCGTTATAACATTAACATAACGTTCTACTTTAATTCGATTCCTACCATTTTTATTTATTTTCTTGGCCCGTTTCTACCGTTACCCGTACTCTACCGCCAAATTGCCGCAAATGCACGTCACTAAATGAAATGAAAACTTTGAAGTTTTTCAGGGGGTCAAGTGTGGCACTTTAGTAAAATGATTGAAGAAACACTGGCTTCGCTTATCCACGCGATTAGCTTTTAAACCGAGCGCGAAGAAATCAATCAGTACCTATGTGATTAAAGTCGAGATGAATATTCGTCGCTACTATTGTATTACACTATTGTCTCGCCTTCACGTGCGGGTGCATGCGAATCATACATTTAATTTATAACATTATTATAATGATAAATTTCCTCACCTCTCAATGAATTCAATCTCTCCTTGTATATAACAATTCCACCTCGTAATAAATTATTTTCGACTTATATAAATTTCATTTTACACGTCTTTAATTATTTTTTCTTTTAACGAATTAAGATAAGTGTCGCGATAGGCCCCGGCGGTGTTCTCACCGGAACTTCCGGACACGAGCCGGCGGTTACCCAACGTCGCTTAACGATCCCAAATATTGCGAAATTTGTCAAATATACCGCATTATACACTTCCTCGTTTAATTGTGGCAAATATTCGCCGGCTTTCTGTCAGTAGTTGCTGCCGACTAAATCTTGTGAAATCAACTGGCAGCTGTAATTATCTCGTTAGTTAAATCGGTTCATCCCTTCTTCATATCAAGGGGACATCTTTGCCCGGTACACACTATATATCTATTATGAAAATTACCCGTTTTATTTCCTCTAACTACGCTCAGCTTTTATATACAGTCACATTTGAATGTACTCTCTTTGATCGTGACCAGGAAATCGCAAAACCACCCTATGTTAAAAATCAATATCTATACATATGTATATATCTCTGTCGGTCGACGTGCTCATGACTCGAACTGCGAACTGCTTACCGCTACTCTTCGCGATCTTGGCCTTTATCGAGGCGTGCAGCGAGTCCCCTCCCCCCTCTTACCCCTAGCACAATCGCCGCGATCTTCAATTTCTCCAGGCTATCTCCAACACGCCTAAAATGTGAAAGAATTTTTTTTCTGAATGTTGCGGAGAGACTTTCTTACACATTATATACATAATATATAGATACATATATAACTAACTAACTTTCCATTACGCCGTTTCCCCGCGGGTGTAGGCAGAGAGGATAGATCGTCACACTCTTCTGTCCCGACACACAATTTTCGCTTCATTTGAATTCACACATCTTCTCACATATCTTCACATCTTCTAATAGGACCATCCTCCAGTATCTGGTTTACCTAGTCGAGCCATTCGCGGACGTCCTCTATTGCTGGTGCCATCAACACTTGCGTCGACATATATATTTTTTACCATGCTCTCCTCATTCATCCGTTCCATATGACCAAACCATATGCGTGATCCTTTCTTAATCTTATAATATTATAACATTACATATATACCCACTATAACAATACATATATAATACACTTATGGAATATAACGGATTATTAAATTCGATTAAACTTTTCTGAAAAATTAACCTTGTAAATATCTCGACTAATCTTGTTTCAGTATAGCGGCAGTTTAAAAAATATATATAGTTTTTTTTTCAATGGAACGATTCAATTTATTCGTGAGAAATGATAGATGACTTACGGGGTACCATAAAACAGGAAATATAGCTGACCTTTCATTTACCGATTATATTTAATCTACCTGATTCTTACTTATTCTGAAGTCATTAATATAAAGTTCCCTCGTTTGCCAACAATAGTCGCGCTGGCAGACGCGAGTAGGTAGATAGTCGTACTTCCTCAGTACGCGTGAGACTCCGGTGTCCATCTGTAAAAATATTGAACAGTATCTGTCGTATCGCGCTGGACGTGTTTGCAAACAATGCCTTTAACAATGCAGCACCAATCTAATACATGTGTGCACATTTACGTGAGATGTAATAGTGCATGTCCGCGATAATAATTCTCACAAATATTGCGATTTGAGCCGTCTGTTTATACTTCTGTCCCGCCGAGCGTGACCGGCTACGTGCTGGAGTCATGTTTTTATACGCTTAGCAAAGCAATGTAGTCATGTTATCATTTTATATTAGCTACTCGCACGTCCCAACACTCAGTGCGCATTCGCTGAGCGTAAATCGTAAAAATACTCATTGACAAATGACTGAAAGATATAATATCATATTTATTCCAAAAAATGTGTTGCGCGAAATTAGCGATAAAAATAAATTATTCAATTTTCAAGTTACGAGATAAGAATAAAAAAAAATTATCATTTTTATAAGAGTTCCTTAATCTGTTTCTTCGCGTAATTACCTTTTTTATTAGAGCATTTATCATGACTGTTTATGAGCTTTAAATTCCCTCTGCTGTAGTCGTTCACCGCCAGCCCAATTAACTAATTGTTAATTTCAAGCTGAGATTCACCTCTAAAAGATTTTCTACCGAGAACTCTCTTTGCTGGATAGTTTTGGGCACAACGTACTGGCGGGACATAAAAGCTCGTGAACAGATAAATAATTAAATATAAATGATGATTGTGTGAAAAAATAAATTAAGGTAATTACTGTGTATTCGCAAAAGTATAAAACTGTATAATAAAATATTATCTTAATTATTTAAAGCTAATAAGGTTTCTGGATAACCTCGTATCGTAGTAAAAACGACACATCATCCACGTGTCTTCTGGACCGTACTACGCGAAAAAACATTAATAAATTTGTATGTAACAGCATATTTCAATAAAATTATTTAATTTGCAGAAATTATTTTGCACGAAAACAGTCGACAAATTACATTAATATTACCATTTTTTCTGACAAGGTAATATAGTGTATTCTAATTGATTAATTAATACGTATTATAGAAACACTCGCTGTGTATCCACCCGAGTAGGGAATCCAATTCCGGGATCCCGTCCGTCCGGTTTACAGTATATATATCCCAGAATCAACACGTATAATCCCGAAACTTTCAGGATTCATGTTGGATTACAAGACTAGATGACTTAGTATTGCTTGGGCCATATTATTCGTAATTACAAAATTGTTCTATTCAAATTGACAACCTTTCATTATTATTTTTTACAATATGTACTTATTTTTTTTAAATTCTTTACTTTTTTACTTAAATATAATTGTATTACATAAATTATACTTGTTCTTCCCTGTCTTTTTTTTAATGAGGAAATAAGCATTTTCCAATCCCGAGATTAAACTTTGTACACATGTTTATAAATTATAATAACTATTATCTATTTCGACTTTCAAAACTATAATAATCAACTTAATAAAATTGTTATTTTTAAATTAATTAATGTAATTTTTAATAATTAATATTCGTAATAGTTAATAAATTAATACTGTAACGCTATATAATACGTTCCGGCTACTTTTCATAAACCATTTTAAATTTTAAACCGCTTCCCACCCTTTAGCGAGGACGTCCTCTGAAATTAAATTAGTGAAGTTTAACAAAGTTACCATCAAAGACGTCATCACAAGTAATAAAAACTACCAGATGATGAAACTCGACTTACGTGTTATGAAAAATAGAACAATTTGTATGTTCCATTGCACTAAAACTACCGAATGATGAAGCACGACTTACATGTTACGAAAAATAGAACAATTTGTATGTTCCATTGCAAGACGCGCAGAAATCGTCCGAACACGTTCGTCACATTATGTGCACCTGAAAGTAGAAGGTTAATTGTCCCGCGCCGAGACGTGAGCCGGCCGTGCACGATGGCCGATCATAATATTTAGCCAAACCAGCACGTGTTAGTTCAACCGGCTCATTAACAGCTGATCGATTGTGGTCTCATCTGTCTCTCGGAGAGACAGCGAAGAAATTCAGTATTTTGACGCGTACACGCGGATTAGACTTGTCTCATATCGAAAGTGTATGAAGGACAATACAAAGTCGAACACGAAGCGAACTTTGTATCATTACACATGTATTTTGTAGAATTTCGTAATTGGTACCTATCAACATTTACCTACAAATCTCTGAGAAAAAGTCCCCTCCGTGGACACGCGCCATTATGAATACCGATGGCTAAATAGGTCTGAAAGGAAAGAGTGTAGATTTTGGGATGAGCGCAATAAATGGATGAAGAATGTGCCTACAAAAAAATGAGAAATTATTTCATTTATTGTAAGCATACTATGGTTGGTGACGTGAACGGCGTTTCGGTCATATTTCAGTGATCATTGTCAGATATGTTACGTTGGCTACAATAAATCTACGACATGGTAAAATAATTCAAAATAAGCTCCTCGTATATATTACAATAGCTTTGGCATGACTCAATGATTTAAATATTCTTCTTCTTTTAAATAGGCAATCCACCCTTCAAGAGTGTTTTGCACCATTAATCAAATTAAAACTTTATTGTATCGAAAAAAGTACAATAATATTATAGAATAGGAAATATTATATTAAATGTGGCTATAAATATTCATCATACTTAATTACGAACGCCTGTTGTTGCTTGATGCTTAACAGAAACGACGTGTCTTTGTTAATATTAGACGCACGAGAAAGAAAATATTGAACTGTGTGTTTTTGCGCGATTATTTTTGCTTGGCGTTGAGTCATGCAGAATCTGTCCACAGCAGAACTGTTGTAGAAAAATTCAGTCAAGAAACATCAGCATAAAGATGTTTGGAGAAAAAATCCCTTGGACCAGCAGCATCAAGTACCTTGGTGTCACGCTGGACTCCAAACTCACCTGGTGCAACCACATCCAGGAGCGACTAGGCGCTGCATCACGTGCACTCTGCGCCATGTATCCATTAATAGGCAGGCGTAGCAAACTTGCCATCGACAACAAGCTTCTCCTATACAAGGCCGTAATAAGGCCTATACTCCTCTACGCAGCCCCCGTCTGGGGTCACGCGGCCAATACACACATAAACAAACTACAATCCTTCCAGAATAAGGTCATCAGACTCGCTCTGAAGGCCCCAAGATGGATCAGGATCACCCAACTCCACCACGACTCGGGCATTCCCACCATACGGGAATTCATTAGACATCTCTCCAAACGTTTCTATGCTGATCTCCCCAAGCACCGAAACCCAACAATCAATACTTTATCAAATTACGACATAAGTTTACCATCGCGGATTAAACGTCCTAAATCGATTCTCTTATCTCCTGCCCCAAGTTAGCAGTTAAATCTACGTAATATAATTAGTTAATCCAAGCCAACTACGTTAAGTCGGCCCATAGTGGCAACATTAGATGAAGGAGCAAGGGGCTCTTAGAGCCCGGTACTCCGATAAGACAACAGAAAAAGGCAAAGGCAAGAATTTAATTCATAGGAGCGCACAACCCGTACATCCAAATAAACAAAACGTAATAAATAAATAACTAAGATTATAGGATTTAGGTCAAAATGAAATGATTATGTGACAATATACATATCGTGCTTCTCGTATATCACATTACCAATTCAAATTTTATTCAATCATAGTATTCTCGCAGATAAGATTTGTTTCCTAATAATTATAGTGTGTGGACTGCAGGCGCTAATACCCCCAGTACCCGCTGTGTGTGTATTTTGAAATTCCTCGAACTGAATCATTCATAAAACACGAAATATCAATTTTATTGGTTTTGAGAAAGTCAGTTCGTGCCGTCAGTTTCGACCGATAACACATGTTTATATTTGGCGCAATCATTTTACGCGGCGTAACACAATGTTACGAAACACTCACCGCCTTGAGAAAATTAATCCAACACGTGATTCAGGAAATTCCAATCGATAATATCGTTACATCACACATTTCATTTTGACCGTGAGATAATTTCGTCACTAATTAAAACAAATATTAAGAAACGGCAATAAATTGTTTTTCGCAAGCTAATAAATGTCCAATTTTTTCTTAGAACTGCACACTGATCATATCGGGGTCAGCTTCCACCATGGCCAGCTCGCCGACGAGCCTCGCCAGTGGCGCCAATGCCGCCAGTGCCGCCAGTGCAGCCCCAGCCGCGGACGCAGAGTGAATACATCACCCCGCAGTGACTCGAGAGTGATAGCGTAAAGTTAAAAGTGAAATCCAACCAAGTTTCGCTTTTTTTGTTTGTTGAGTGAACGTTTTTTGTTTTGTTTTGTTCGGCCGGCGTTTTAAATACTCGCCGGGCATTGGTCGATTCATCGGCGGACTGCTTTGAGGAAAATCTCCAATCATTTGCAGGTAATGTGACATTCCTTTTTGGTCATTTGTGGTGTTGGAACTTTGTTTGATAATTATTATTGTCGTTTGTGACATACCTTTTCCGCTCAATCGTTTGATAGCTATTTGTTCAACTCGTAAACAGTGGGAATACACGTGTGGGCGCATTCTCTACATGCGGCTGGACCTAATGATCTCGTACCATCTCGTATATATAATACATCCACATGTACTCTTGACCTACCTTTGCCTTTTGTAAGAAAGCTACTCGGACTTATCTCCATTAGAGGACAACAGTGATTATTCTGAACAAGCTATTTAGCAGTTGTTATCGATTAATACTAATCTCTTATATTTAAAATATGATATTGCAGTATCTTAAATAAAAGTTAATTAATCATTTTATTTTTTAGGAGAACACATTCTTATTGTGAAGTTGTAATTATTCAGAACATAGGTCTGTGATATTTTAAATATGAATTAAATATATTAATTATAAAGATATACATATAAAATCAATTTTATCGAAAAATATTATTGTTGCGCTACCGGGATTCGAACCTGGATCTCTTCCCTAACCGGGGGAGGTGCTTTATCCAACTAAGCTACAGCGGCACTATTTTTAGCGACAATTTTTCGACTTTATATGTTACCTTTTTGAATTCAATACATTTAAACATCAGATTTACTTAAAGGTATTTTGGATTCTGTAAAAATAAGGTAGATGGCTCTGTCAAATAATGGAACGATTAAATGTATTGAATTCAAAAAGGTAACATATAAAGTCGAAAAATTGTCGCTAAAAATATTGTCGCTAAAATTACGATTTCTGTTTCAAATATGCGTTATATTCATTGGTAACGAAATATGTCAATATTTTTACGGATAAGTCATTGCAATAGTTGATATCCTATTCGATCGCGATATAAAGATATATATTTATTAACACATTAAACCTGTCGATCCTGAACTAAGTACATGCCTGTATTGTTTCCATATAATAAATATAAGTATATACAAGGGTTAATAAATAACATCAGTGTTTTTTTTCGTAAGAAAAAAGTTGCTGGAACCCACATTTTGTTAATTCAGTTCTTAACGTAAAATAAATTTATTGTATTTAAGGGAAATGTTCATAGTTAATTTCAAAGTTTTGTTCAATTCTCATCCGACAAATTTTCTCGACTCTTTCCTTAGTTGTTAGTTTTTAATAATTGGAAAAATCGTCAAAAAAGGCGCCGGAACGCCGTTCCGATGCGTTCTATGACAAAAAAGTACAGGACAATAAGAAATAAAATAAATAACATAACAGTTATAAAATAACAGTTTTTTTTTTAGAAAATACGTCCCAAAGATAAAAGATTAAAAAATGTTATTATTTTAATTTCAGCACGGATTTAAAAATATTTTTAACTAAAATAGTGTGCACACATACATAAATACACAAATAATAACATTTTATCTCTATAAAAAAAGTTATTGATATTATCCACGTAGTTTTCTGTGCTATTCTGCCGTGCGTATCCGACCTTTTTGCCAGACGTTTCTGATTCCATTGCATCAACGTTTTCATTATTGTTTATAAGTTATACATTATTTAAATTATTAACGGTGAATAGATATACAGTAAAACCGCGATATAACGAAATCCAAGGGCCCAAAAAATAAAAATTCGTAATAACGAATTCCCACATATAACGAAATAAATTTAAAAAATCCTACTATATATTACGCGCCGTCGCAAAAAAATGTTGCGCGGCTTCAAAAAAGATCGCAAATTCTGCAAACAAAGGAGGAAGAAGGCCGTAGGGAACTGAATACCTACATATTTTTAGTAGTTTTGTTATTATAACAGATAATCAAAGAAATTAAATTAAGAAAAGAACCTATTCAACACCAATTGGAAGATATTTTTGTAAATTCCAGAATATTGCAAACACAAAACAATATTTTAATTGTGTTTAAATGTAGAGCCGCCGCTTCAAACATAGTTTTGGGCATGAAACATAAAGAATAATTCAAAAATAAAAATTTGACAGTTGAATCGCGGCATTTTTATAAAATGAGTCGTATATAAATTACGAAGGTACTTACCGGTAACGGCGGCAACCACTTCAAAATATGATACTATGAACCCATGAAGAAGTTTGAATTGTTTTACTACCTTGTCGGCAGACCGCCGCGCACGGCCTTTTCGGCGGTGCGCGGCGTTTCCGTTCGCATACGGCAGATGCAGCGGCGCGGCTTTGTAAGTGCGAAATAATATTTTCATCTTTTAACATTTTTTTATTTCGTTATAAATTTACGTAAATATATTGGCATTTTTTCGTACGGGACAAAAATGATTTTGTTATAAATATTAACGGGATTTCGTTATATAAATGCATTTTTGTATGAAAAATTGGTTTTAGGGACTAAATTTCGATTTTTTTTTCGATATACGTCATTTTTCGCTATATCGGGGTTCGTTATATCGCGGTTTTACTGTATTACTAAACGCCAAACTAAACTAAAATCAACAGTGCTTAATCGCACTCAATCATATATATTTACACAGACGTATTATATATGTCTGTATAATTTTTTATTTAATTTAATGTTGATGTATATTACACATGATGTGCTGACATCAGAAGAAAGTGAAATTATTTGTATTTTTAATATTTGTATTCGTTATGTATGCTTTGACACCTTTGTTTTTATGTTTGTGTCGGCACCGATATTTTTTACTTTTAATCCTGCTTCGTTGTTTGTTTACGTTTGATTCGGAAGTAGTTTTGATTGACTCGACAATTACGTTTTTATCTATTTTATAGATAATTTCTAAATACCTACCACATTGTTTCGTTACATCAAATAATAATTCGCACGTAGTATCAAAATGTGCGTATTTAGCCTAATTAACTTGTCATCCGACATATTTTTCTTCTTAATCCAAACAGTAATAATCGTGCTATAAGTACTACCAGTATTTTATTTACTACACGGCAAATATCCATACAAAATGAGGGAAATGACGTCATTTCTGAAACGTTTTCTTGTATGCAGATTATTCTATGAATGCCTCAGTCCGTTAAGGATTAAGCGATGATAATGGTTAAACTGCGTCCAAAAAATATCAATACCGAGTCTATCGTTGGTCGACTTTCTGAACTCTTTTAAGTTGTTTTTTAAACGATGTTTTACGTCACCTTGCAGCTTTTGCGTCAATAGCGTTTGTCTATTATATATTTGCAATGCTCTTTAGTGTCTTTGAAATCAATCGGTCTCAATAAAATAAAATAAAATAAACCAAACCCTGAAAATATTAAATCGTCCGCAGAAAATCTTTTATCTGACTGAAATAATAATTGAAAAAATATACAACCGTTTCCTCTACGATCTTTCATCACGATCTGGTTATAAATATCCAAAGAAAACGAGAAAATATCTGAAACCACCTCATTCCGTTCAAATCTGTCGCTTTTGCAGGCCCGTGACGAGTTTAGCCAAAATGCACGGCTGCGTTTCTCGCCAAAACTGCATTTTCGAGAATGTTCCATCCGCAGTGGCCATCCGAGAAGGCCCCGTAGTGCCAGGGAGGAATACTAATTTGGCTCATTAACATAGTCGCGTCTGCCGCGCACGCAACATCTGGCGGCAGCGCGCAACGCGCAACGCTGACATCAGAAAGAAAGTGAAATTCTCGGCCGGCATCTCGAGGCTGTTGCGTAACCGGACCGAGAGCGCCTTTTTGCACTTCTCGCGCTCGCCGAATTGTGCCGAAGAAAGCCGGCGTGACCTACCTGGAGCTGCACCGTATCAGCGACAGAACGAGTGGCGAGTAGTTTGCTACGCCGCGCCGTAAAGGTGTACTCTCAACTGATAAGACGTTAAATATACGAGGAACTGGATTACTGCCGGGTAGAACGTTTGTCGGATTCACAAAAAACCTAAATCCTGACTAATATCGTCCAATCGATATCAGTTAAGGTGGATCCTCGATAAACAGAACTAAAACGTAATTAAACGCGCACGAATTACTGGTGCACTGAATATTGGACGGACTGACAGGAACGCTAAAACCTGACTAAATCCTTGAATCAATAACAGAAGCGGTAATTTAAGGTGGACCCTCGATAAACGGAGCGAAAACGCTTAATTAAACTGAAAGAATCCTGTACCAATTATATTTACCGATGCATCACACGGATGAATAAATCTGACGTAACCACCTCGGGCCAGGCTGTTATCCTAGATCGGTAACAGAAACAGCTTGCAATGCCGTGAAGGCGAATTCTGAATCGGACAGATCGGAAACGCTTCACTGCGTGGGAATAGAAATGAAGAATGCAATACAAAATATAGTCACTGGTATAAGACTGGAAATAATGTGCATAATACAACATAACCTACGATCAGTTGGATTAAGTAAAAAATAGAAGTCTAAAACTAAAAGCTGAAGACATCGCATTCTCTCTGGTGGCACTGCTGCTTTCGAGCTTCTAAATTATGGAGAAGCTCCTGAACTCGATGCTTTTTACGCTCGATGGATTTTGTTTACAAACTGCTTCCAAACTACATGACATCAAGTGACGTCTGTCAGCTGGCGTTCCGTTATTAATAGATAGTCACATAATACTATTCCATTCTTACTTTATGCAGTCAGTATTATATTATTTTTAAGAGTATTGAAGCCAATCCCTATCCAATATTGAGGTGAAATAAGCGAACTTTTTCTTTTTCCGCGATACTACATCCCAAGGTGGAATTTGGGCTCCTCCACAACTGCTCTTCTTCTAATCTTCTCCAGTTCCCGGATCTCCCCATTTTGCTCCAGTCCTCTTCCATACAGTTAACCAATGTCTTCTTTGGTCTGCCTCCTTTTTAGGTTGTTTCCGCAGAGAAATCCGCTTGGTCATTAGATCATTATCTCATGATCATTCAATATTGTCTTAAATGGCTCTTGGAATTAGTATTAGCGTACAGTTGGGTGCGAGAAGCGTGACGCCAGAATTATAATGGTAGTATTGATAGAATCGGCGTAACTTTGTAAAGTTTCATCATAATGGATGGATATAAATAAAAACAATGTTATAACTGTACTTTAGTTTATTTGCACTACTCGAGTTTCGAGAGTAACTCTACAGTAACTCTCATCGACAAGTGAAGTATTAAACTACATACAGACAAATATAGGAAACAAGGCTTAGGTGGTAGACATAAAAGTAATTAGGTGCCGACAGATGGAGGGGGAGGGGGTTGCTGGTGGAAGGTTGCAATAGTAAATAATCGGACAAACCTCTAGAAATCTCGAAGAGCATCGTCGTTGTCTAATTAGTAACAACTCTTCCAATTTCGCGAACCACATCATGGGTAATAATCATTCGTGTACCATTAAACTTCTCCATCCCGTCACGCTATATGGTAATAAAATGAATTATTTTGAAAGTTTAGAAATAAAAAGGAATTTGAACTCCGGTATTAATTTGTTAAACAATATTACATTTTCTAACTTCTCTCCTTTCAATATTCTCGTTATAACCACCTCTCCACCTTCCATCAATAACTCCGCCCCCTCTTTGTATGTCTACCACCTAAGCCTTGTTTCCTATATTTGTATGTATTTAGTTTAATACTTTACCTGTTAATGAGAGTTACTGTTTCTTTCGAGACTCGAGTAGTGCATATAAACTCAAGTAGAGTTTTAACATTGTTTTATTTACATCCATTCATTATAATGCTTGTAGTTGTAGACCTGGGGACAGCGGAGTGGCTGGGTAATGGCATCGAGCGACGCATTGTGATCAAATTACCTGCTACATTGTTGTACATTCTTCTTGCAGCTGTTTCAGTAATTGTTTCCTTTCCCGTTGACATCTATATTGGTGACATGGTCGTGCCATTGACTGTTCCGTGAGGGTGGGCACAGGTTGACGGTTCCACTAAGAGTTGGCAAAATTTTGCGCGTCACGTGTTCGTAAAGTATTCCGGTTTAATACACCTACCGATCTGATTTTTAGTATCGATCCAGGTGTAGAGTATCTTATTTATTGGCAACATCTGATATTGATCTGCTGTATATAAGCGAACTATATTATGTGTATTGCACCTTGCAACTACGAAGACTCGGTTGTTAAAATCTCTGATGTTATCTGTAGCGGTGTATGGGGTGGAGACATGGACTTTACTGGTGGATGAGACTTAAACTCGTACTTAGTGTCATCTCTAAACCAGTCTCCTGTAGAACTTCTCCGAGTCTCAGTAAACAAAATGATGATAGCTGACGTGATAGACACCGCCCGTTGAACGGATAAGAAAGCGCGAAAAGAAAAAGAAGAAGTAGAGTGATACGACCATTACACACCGACGAAAGATGAAAGTCTCATCTATATCAAAACTCGAGAAACGGAAACGCTACGGCAATTTATTAACGCGCTTGATTAATGACATTTTCATAAGATAATTTGTCACTAAAACTCATATAGTCAAAACTAAATACTAGATGATTTTATAAATAAGACCTGTGTCTGTAGGAATTTTTCTTACAAGTGTCATCATACAACATACATTTTTTAAATCAGTCCAGATTTTGACGTGGGTTTCGAATATACACTCCGATCACTATATAAGGTTTACTACTCAAAATGCACATTTATCATATACGATTATTTTATTTTTGTTATTTAGGGATAATTCAAAAAGTAGCTATTGGATTTCGCTTTAATTTCAAGTTGCCAATGGTTCGGCTAAAGTTCTACTTGAAATGGTTTAAAAGTAAATATTTATAGATTTGTATTATCTGCCCATAAAATGAGAGAAACCTGAACAGCCGGTAGCCGACCTCTGCTGTCGCGAGACGCCGACCGCAAGTCAATATATTTAATAAATTGTTTTCGTGTTATGTAAAAGTAAGGAGCGATAACAGTCGGCACCGTTTTGTTTTGTTTAGTTTCAAGATGATTGAGTCTAGAGAAAAGTTTGGCTATTTTATGTGTGCAGACACCGAGACAAAAGTAAGCCCATGATTCTGGTGGCATGAGGCAACTCGTCTTATCGTCCAATATCTTTATAATATAATCATGTATTAGTAATTCATGTTACAAAGATTATCCAAAATATATCACTTTGGTTTTATCTACTTTATAAAACTACTCTACTTTATTTATTAACTTTTTATTAATCTGCTTGCCGCTTTGTTGTCTACTGACTCACTTTACAATGGTGTCTTTTGTTCCCGTTCTAATTCCGATTATTCATTATTTATAAACTCACTCGGGTTCAATAGTCCATCTGGCTAGGTTAGGTTAGTATATATTTTATTTATTTATTTAGAGTATTTCACTTTCAAATAGATATTAAATAAAAGGTATTTTCTATCTAAAGTGTCAGCAAATGGTGGTGGGCAGATAACAAAAAGATCCTAATTTATTAATAGTCGTGTATGTTAAACACCTTTATAGTTCCGTACCATATCGAAATGAAGAAAGCGCCTGTGGAAGGCAAATTACTAACGCAAGTGTTCTACAGATCGATAATACGAATAATAGTAGGCGCAGGCCATTTATTCTTAGTCAATTACTATTTATTATTACCATGCAGATAGATTTTGCATTTAAGATCACGGAACCACGGTAACAAAAATAAATGATTTCACCTGTCTTTTTTTGTCAATAAATTGTAAATGTCAAACGTTCAACATATACTTCAGAAATTAAATTTTTTGCCAGGTCAGATATCTGGGTGATGATACTTCTTTTATTGTTGATGAAGATATTTTCCAATATAATTAAATTTATAGACGCACGGCGTCCGCGGGTTAGCCACGGGTATAACACAACACAAGCCCACTTAAATGCATTCGTACAGAGACATATGACTGTGGAACGGTATCTCGATTACTATATATTGTATTTATCCAATCGTAACTAAGATTTTTAAACCTACGCTGTGTTACTCCGTAATTATTGATCTCGTTCAGAGTCCGACTGCCCGGACGGAAGCTACGCCACTGTGTACATTACAGTTTCACAATACAGAACTTCTACAAAAATATGTATATAAAAAGAGCAATCAGTAGAGAATGTGTGAAACTAGTAGTTTTAGTATGTTTCATGTTATATTACATTGGTCGTTAGCACATTTGGATGTTTTTCAACAATTTTATGCTGCCAATTGTCGTTATCGGGCAATTAAAACTTTGAATCATTAACCAGGCTGGACTGCTGGCCTTTTCACAGTCTCACTTCACGTTCGGAATGTATGTATCTATGGAGTTTACGATGTTCAACTCGCAACTGATAATATCTAGAATATCTTAGCGTGGATTATTCTCGGAGTGTCGAAACATTTCAATACTTATCACAGTTTCAAACGAAGAAAAATGAATTTGAGATCATTTTCCCGTGAAGAATAATACTTTATACTGACTGGTGTGTTTTCGTAACACCAAGGTAACCATAAGCAATAAATTCTTTATATCGAAACCACATAGTTCCCACCGGGACTTAAGCCCTGAACATTATATTGCCAGTCGAGAGTTTTAACCGATTAAGCTACTATGACCGATACTAATTTCGCCTTCATATGTTTTCTATGTGAGATTGTTTAATAATCTTGAGACTGTGTTTTGAAAAACAGCAACTTCTCTAATAAAATGTGATTTCATTAAAAATGAACATAAAAAATTCTGACTCTAGGATTCATAATTTAGTTATTTATTAATTCTTTAATTTCTTCCCTTTATTCTACTCGGACTTAATAAAACTCCCGTCACCTGGACCAGTTATCAATTATCACTACTTTTTGCATGTCCAACTTTTTTAGGAGCTTCCCATCATTTCCGAGATAAACTTTTTCAGCATCCAGTGTTTAAATCAGCTGCTTCTATTAACGTATCGCAGATCAATTCATTATTATACCTTCGGTCCGGTATGAAAGTATCTATAAAAAATTTGATAAGCTCTACAGATAAGTCCAGAATAGCAGTGTTAACCTATTTACTGATAAATTATTTCTCAGTCATTTGTACCTGACGTAGAATACTTTAAAAAAATACATATTCACTTTCTCTGATTAAGATACCAGCATAAAATACCAATGACAATATATATCTAGCTGAAAACCATTAATAAATTAAATTAATATACTTCATTTATCTCTTTCGACATGCTATAAATGAATTTATCGATATACAGCTAGTGTTGTAGACAATACATGTATTCATTTGTACCATAATGAAATGCTCGAAATGATGTCATGTTAACATCGATGAATTTTTTGAAGTAAACAAGTACAATATAAACAATTGATGAAATTTTATGCGTCGATTTTTTCATCACACGCGATCTTAATCTTATTTATCAATTCTTCTTTTATCGTAACTACCTTTTCGACAGAACAAGGACAATAGTCAAGTGGAGTGATATCAAGAAAAGTGGAATTGTCGTACTTGTCTATAGATGATTGTCGGTAATGTTGCCATAATATTTTTGTTCAGAATTTTATATTTTAAATATGAATTAAATATATTAATTATAAAGATATACATATAAAATCAATTTTATCGAAAAATATTGTTGTTGCGCCACCGGGATTCGAACCTGGATCTCTTTCCTAACCTAAAATGAATTGATAATTCTGGCGTCTGCTATCAGTTTACTCAAAGGTATTTGAGATTCTGTAAAAATAAGGTAGATGGCTCTGTCAAATGATGGAACGATTAAATGTATTAATATCAAAAAGGTAACATATAGGGTCGAAAATTGTCGCTAAAAATAATATCGCTGTAGCTTAGTTGGATAAAGCACCTTCCCCGGTTAGGAAAGAGATCCAGGTTCGAATCCCGGTGGCGCAACAACAATATTTTTCGATAAAATTGATTTTATATGTATATCTTTATAATTAATATATTTAATTCATATTTAAAATATCACAGAGCTATGTTCTGAATAATTACAACTTCACAATAAGAATGTGTTCTCCTAAAGAATTTTATATTGTACATATATCCAAAGTTATGCACGATTTATATAGAATATCCGTTGAATAATAATGTATTTGCCAGTTTAATTTTTTATTTTAATGAAACGAATACTTAACTATCGAAACAAAATAAAAAGAGAGGAATCGCTTCAATACAACTCTACTTTAGACAATATTTATCAGACATCGATTAGATTGCGCACGTGAATAATGAATACCCCTCTAAATTGAAAATAATGTGCTGACATATATTTTTTCTATGATTATCATAAAAGTGCATTAAATATTTGTAGTATACGGGTTTAACAAAGAGAGGCCAATATTAAAATCTGATTCGATTAAATGTAACAAATTTCGGGAAGATAATCCAAAACAGACCGAGCACTGGATTCTACCTACCAAGACGCGGTCTAGTGCCATACAGTGTGTCATCATTACTTCATTTTTTTTCATGTAGCTACTCCATGGCTAGCAAAACCAACCAACGCTCTCCGAGCTCTCGGCATCTCTGAGATTTTTTTTAAGAGATTTAAATTAAATAATCATTTAGATAAATGATTAAGAGCACTCAATTCTACAGGAATAATATAATAATTCGAATAAACACTATATTTTTAATATATGCCATAGGATACTTTCAAATTCAGTATTTGGATAATCAGCAGTAAGGTATAATATCAGATATATGTATTTGGTATTAAGCATACTATGAACTATGTATGAGAATGACTAATGTGTCCATTCTTCAGGAACTCCGTACTGAAGAGAGACTCTCCACGACATGCAGGAACTCCGTACTGAAGAGAGACTCTCCACGACATGCAGGAACTCCGTACTGAAGAGAGACTCTCCACGACATGCAGGAACTTAATTCTCGCGTGCCTTAGGGGTATTGTTCGAAGAGGAGATAGCCTAGAATAATTAGTGGGAATATACAAGTATGAAGAGTGAGATAAACAGAGTTCCAAAAATCACCAGAGCCTCGCTACACGTCCCACTAAACCATGGTAGACCAGTAAGGCAATTTGATATTCTTCATTACACAATGTTAGTTCGAAAAAAGTTACAGACCAGTAAATGAATAGACATGAAATAAAGTTTACGTATAGAAGAGAGGTTTGGAACATTAGTTGCGAGACGAGAGGCATTCTACACACATTCTTTGTGAAAATATAAAAAATCCGATACTTGATGACACATTTATGCAACAGCAAAAGTATATCTTTATCTAAGTATATCTTAGATTTTATTTCACATAATATTTTCACTTTCATTAGTTAATTACCCGAGCATCATGACCTGCCGATCTGACGGGCTGAGCCTGCGCTGACCCCCTGATCTGTATGACCGCCGATGATTTGAACGCCATGTCTCCTCGTCTCGGGGAAAGCTGCGCGAGCTCCAGCGACGGTGCACTTGATGCACTTTGCTGAATATCCCTAAACAACATAATGCACATAATCTAGTACGCGTATTTAAATAATTGCATTGTTGCTTTCTTCCGCAACCGTCACCACTCAGCGGGCACCGGTTCCGGAACCGAGTTGAGCAACCGCGCTATCAGGGATACGAGATACGATATTATTCACCATCGTATGTACGATTCAAATATTTGTTTAATTTCCAACAAATATTTTATTTCTTCTATTTAATATCTGAAACAAGTTCCGAGTCACCAAAAATTAAAGCATATCTATTTGATCTAGTTTATGTATATAACTAACGCGGATTAAGGTAAAAGCAACAGTGTATAGTATTCTGTCCTCCTGTGTCCGACCTCTCTGCTGACGTATTAGCGATATCAGCCCTGGTGATAGTATCTGCAATGGGATCCGAAACGCGCGTCGGCACGCAGAATCGCCTTGCGTATTCTTATTGAGCCAAGAAGAAGTTGGTATGGGCAGCTTTTGGAACGCTTAACCATACACTCAGGAGTAAAAACACGCATATATGATGAGCGCATTCTTCCTGTGCAGGCATACTCTTATTAAGTAGATTGTATAAAAACTGGTTTCTCAAGGAGCAGTGAAACGTTGGATATTTTTTCTGAAGACGTTGACAGGACAAAAAACAAAGTTTATCGACATTGTCCGGATGATTGCCGAGCTGAACTTTATTTATTTATTTCCTTCAACACCTTGTGGGCTTTTACATAAGAGTACATTTTTAATTTGCATTGCAATATAGCAGTTTAAATATAAGAAAAAAACTAAGTATAATTTACTTTAAATATTTCTTCAGCTCAAGTATGCTCCTGCAACGAAAAATGTCGACGAAACTCAACCTGTTACCAAGCCGATGCATCCGCAATATTAGCGAGTTAACAGCATATTAAGTGGGTCAATGTTGGTCAATCAGCGAGGCTTATTTTTTTTATGAATGAGTGACGGACCTGGAGGATTCTGCAGTGACCAGGGCTGGCCATAAATGCGGTAGGCTGACGACCTGAAGTGAAATGTTTAACGAAGAAGTAAAAAGAAGTCGCTCATATCACAATTTACAGCCGTTATCTCGTATAAGTTTAGTTCATTTTGTTTGTAATATTGTTTTATTCTTGAATAAGACAAATTTCACTAGCAATATATTCCGTACAGAAATAGCGATTTCGTCATATATCCACACACGTCTACGTGATGTAATTTCTTGTCATGAGAATCTGAATAATGTCGTACGAGTCGTGAAAAGGTATTCACAATTTACACACTTATTACGTCACACGAGTAACGATATTTGTGAACACTTTCTCTGTTATATTTCTTATTGACACGACGCGGAGGTGGAATTATACTTTTATGATGACCGGCATCGGCGGGTTAGCTCGTCGCCCGGTGGCCACAGCTGCCGACAGCGCGCTTCCACACTGCACCGCGGAGGCGAGTGGTAATAGCACAACCGCGACCGCGACCGCCAGTCAAGTGTGAAATGATGAACATCGCTTGAGATGAAAACTTCTCGAGTCTTCACGGCCGTCAAAAAATTTCTGCGATAAGTTTTCTGGGCTATTGCAGTAGCGCGGCAGACTTGCTTGGCTGGACAAGAAGTTTTGCTAAAGTATTTTTAGCAATAATTACCGTAGCCCTACAGCCGGAGGGTATTCCAGGGTCCTAGAGTTGTTGAGCAAAATGTAGCTTAGATCAGCCAAAGGGTACTATCGAACAGCTGCCCAGTAACGTTAAAAAATTCCAACCAGGCGGCGAATGAGTAGGACCGAGATAGGAGTCTTGAGCTTATGGCATATGTCCTGAGTAAGGGGTGGGTTCGCCCTCATTGTTTTAATATGTATTCATTTTTTATTAAATATTTAATAAAAACGAATTGACAATTTTGGCGTCTGCTATCAGTTTACTCAAAGGTATTTAAGATTCTGTAAAAATAAGGTATATGGCTCTTTCATATAATGGATCGATTAAATGTATTAATATCAAAAAGGTAACATATAGATTCGAAAATTGTCGCTAAAAATATTGTCGCTGTAGCATAGTTGGATAATGCACCTTCCCCGGTTAGGAAAGAGATCCAGGTTCAAATTCCGGTGGCGCAACAACAATATTTTTCGATAAAATTTATTTTATATGTATATCTTTCTAATTAATATATTTAATTCATATTTACATTATTCATTCTCCAAGCCCCTTAATCCTGAACCCTGTCCCAAGCTGACGAGGAAACTCGACCATTCGAAGCAAGAGGAGCCAAAATGAAAGTAACTTAAAATCTTAGTAGGTACCTACTTAATATTATTAGTTGATTAACTGTATCTAATGGTAACGATAGGTGACTCGTAATTTAGTTATCGTTAGTTAGTTAGTTAGTTTAGGGCAGGATTCAGGATAAATGGCCCTTGAGAATTATTTACTCGATACGTCGGGAGTGTAAAAGTCCTTCTCGGGAGTATTAGACGCGAATTCCCCCAGAAAATAATCCGTTATCTTTTACCTTAAATATAACATATATATAAATATTATATTTATATGAAACTGGCGTCTCTTCTAAGTTAAATCACATTTTTTGTAGCTGGTTTCCTTGGGGAAACCTAGGCCGGCGTTTCGGCACGGTAACACGTGCCATTGTCAAGGCATTGCCTCGTGAAATGGTACAACCGTACCTTTTTGCAGGAGATATCCTCGAGATTATCGACTGTGGGAGATTAATATATTTATATATATAAATGAATGAGCAGAGAGAACGCTACATACCCCTTCCAACTACTCCAGCATCGTACGCTTCCGTTGGAAGAATGTTAATACTTTATATTGACACTACTTACCTTCTCCACAATTACTCCACCCTCAACCTATCCACCTTGTCTATCGTACTATCCTTTCATCAGTCTAAACCATCTATCCTAATCTATCTAATTTCCTTCGATCGTCATTATTTCTGCTTGATCATTTATAGTTTTCCCTCCCATTGAAAGTGCGATATGTATATATACAGATGGCCCAAAAGTTACTAAATATTTTTTTAATGAATGACAAGGCCCACTTTCACCTAAACGGCTTTGTTAATAGACAATCAATAACTTTGGTACATAATAAATCTAAATAAATCGTTTACATAATTTCTACCGAAGAATTAATTGTATGATGAAAGTTCGAGTTAGTATAAACGTCTGGTCAGATTAAAGTGGGTAGTAAAAGAGTTGTGAGCGTATTGCTGATAATTGCAAACGGTTATAACACATCAATAACCTCGCTAAATGTTAACTCTTTAACTTAACTTATTCATTAATTACATTTTTTTGATCGCTATTACCATAATATCTCATTTCCGTCCATCCGTGTAGCATAACAACGTAAAACAAACATCACACATTTTGTGTCCGTTGACAAACAAACTGCCTGTGTTGCATTCTTTCACGTGAAAGTGCGCGCTTATCGCGTCAAATAAAGTTCAATTTTATTTTCGTTGATATATTTTAAATAGAAGGTTATAAAAATTATTATTACTCTTCTTTGTTTTATAGTTGAATTTTTATTTCTAGTTTATAATAATTACGCGGAATATATGATAGGTTTATCTTTTGGTATCGAAATAAATAATTATTAAAAATGGAGAGTACCTATCCAAGTTAATGATTAATTTGAAAAAAAATGACGTCCAGAGAGAAATATTTTTTCATATCTAGTCAAGTCCTTACGTCATTAAAAGTGTGACCGACATACTAAGAACGAGAAATATTTTAATTAAAAAATAACAGAATGTAAAAGTTAATGAGATTATTACTTTAAAAATTTATTAACAATTATAATTATTATTGTCACTTACGTTGTTCTGATTGATTTAATAAGTGTAAAGTAGCTAATATTTACATAGGATATACCTACCTACTACCTCAAGTCTTATTATGTCAATTGTTCACTGAATTAAATTTTATCACCACCACAGTTTCGAGAGGTGCAGCCCTTCTCATCATCAGGTGTAATTGATAAATTATCACTAAGGTAAACTCTATTGGTGTTTACATAGTTGATTTATTTCAATTAATTTTCAATTACAACACGCGCCTGAAGATGAGAGAGACTCCACTTCTCTAAAAAAAGTGACAAATAACCCAACGTGTATGTAGTACGAAGTTTAGTCCAGTGAAAAATTAAATTCATCATGTTTCACCACAAATAACTGACACGCCGATCGAGGATATACCTCGTTATGTGAAAAATCACTGAACCTCTCTAGTCAATGGTTTCATGTCTAAACGTGTAGCGTTTTTGTTACCAATTTTACATCAGTAATAAAAATGTCCAGATGACGTCACTGATGCAAGATTAACACTAAATTACGATGCGTGCGCCCGCATTCCCACAAACTAACTACCGACCATAACTACTATCTCATACTATTGGGTAACGCAAGAGTCACACGCGCTTTGATTGTTTGCGAGGTAACAAAAATTAACGTGCATTGATTTGAAGAAAAACTCTCAAGGAAGAGTGAACACGTTATTGTGTTGCGCAATTATCTATAACCATCTAATTAATAGTAACGCTAGTGAGACGTGATGGGAGTTGAGATTTATTTTGCAAAATCAATTAATCTCTTAAAAAATATTAAACTATCGCAATCGTAGCTTATACAATACAGTGAGTACAGAAATAATATTTTCTCAACTACAAAATCATTATAATTGTGCTTATCTAGTGATGTTTGTACCTCACAGAAAGGCGCCGCCCAGTTAGGCAGTTAAGAATCGAGAACAATATATTCATTTTTAAATTTTCAGAATTCAAGAGTCGTGTTAACACAATATAACACGTGTTTCCAAAAATTTTAAGTACGGATATTTTGACCCTAGACATGCATCCAAGTGTTTGAGACTTCGTTACAAAATATTTTAGTTGCCTAATTAGTTATATTTTTTTCGGTTCATTTGAAGTTATTAGTTAAAAGCTTGCCACGTACAAATATTTGATTCTGCGCAGTAAATTTAAAAATTAGAAGGAACATTGATTATCTGAATTCTCAAGTAACTCGACCATCCAAAAGTACTAAAGCATATTATTATTTTACCATCCGGCAATAATCATATAATATTTTAAATAATGTAAACACAACTTTGTATATATAAATTCGCATGAATTGATTTTATCGAAAAAATTGTCAACTCGTCCTGACGAAGATACAGTGGTATCGAAACCGGTGTTAAATTACTCAATATGGCTTTTACAAAGTTTGTTAGCTTATAAAAATTAAGAAAACAAAAAAATACTTTTTTATGGCAAATTTGAAAATGGAAAATGTAATGCTGCTGTACTGTAAGTGGGTAAATATGTAAACTATCGACGCCTTCGAAATATGGTGTTTCATATTCCGCGGACTACCAAAAGAATGAGTGTTTCCATCTTCTATGCTTCAAATTGAAACACGGTTCTCAAGTGTGCTTCTACAAAGATTTATGCAATTTTGCGAATAGACACATCTCACGACAAAATTTGTTTACATGGAGTGATTTATTTTGTTCGGAAGATCTCACAGGACCTAGTGAAATATCTCCAGACTTGCTGCAAATAGATCTAGATGAAGGCAGATCATTAAAAAAATCCACACTAGATGTTACGACCCTCAGCAATAAGAAGAAATACGACAGAGAGAAATATAACATTGAACGTTTCGTCAATTATGACGTACTCAGTAGCGAAGAACTACGACATAAAAATATTAAAAGAAGTTTCAAAATGATATAAAAAAGAAACCCTTGTGGCTGAAAACAGCAACCACGATGAAACATCAAAGAACGTGTTACATTATTAAGTATTGAATCCTACTAGCAATATAAAACATGAAATGAATTTCGCGCACCATGTTTTTGTATCGAATTTAAAAATATTACTAATACGGTAGTTTAAAATTCTTTAGGTATAAATAAATGATGTTCTCAATTAACATTTTCCGTAAGGGAAAGTGGTGACGGTCCCCGGCTGCAGCGACGCCAGTCGTGCAAAACGGCGCCACTCAAAAAATGTGATGGCAATTCACAAAAATGTGTAAAACCTCCCACACACCATGTGATGACTACAAGGCTTTTTTACCAAGAAAGGCATCCGGAAATCTTCTCCAACTGAACGGCTACGGCTGTCGTAAACACGAAGATCTATGGCTCTGTTGACATTAAGAGGCAGTTGATGTTGACATAGTCGTTTGGGAGACCAGTTTTTCCACAGATATATAAAACTGGTTCATTTTGGTAAGAGTAAACTCTTGTCGAGGTGTTTTAACTTTATTTAAACTTACCGACTAATAACTTATTAGCTTTACATAAATTACACAGGTTTAAAACTTTAAAGCATTTTTCGTTTCTCATCGATTTCTTACCAAGGTTTGTTAGTATTAAATTATATCTGTAATAACTATAATCAGGCCTATTCTCAAAATTGCAATATTGAAATGAAGGTGATTGTTACACCAACCCTCAAAAATAGTGTTATATTTGAATGAAAGAGAGGGAGAGAGAGTGAGGGAGATAAACGTACCATAATCTGTCAAAACTATCTGTCTATTTTTGAGGGTTGGTGTAACAATCACCTTCATTTCAATATTGCAATTTTGAGAATAGGCCTGAATATCATTAAATTGAAATAAATTTCATCGATATTTAATGAAACTAATTTATTTAAAACTTTATTTACCTAAAATAGGATTTGATTTAAATCAGACAGAGATCTCTATGCGCTGCTGGAAAAAGGCCTCCCTGAGTGTATCCAACTATACTCTATTAATTGTTATTCGTTGCCACGCATTTCCGCAGAGTTTGATCATTTCACCAGTCCAGCGGGTTTTAAGGAGTTCCCCTCAGGTATCACTGGATGACAGCGTTTGTTCAACAATTATCAGTCCTCTGAGCAATGTGACCTGACCATTGCCATTTCATTTAATGTTCTAATTATTTTGTTCAATAAATGTATGCACCGTTATTATTTCGTCGTCAACATTATTTTCGAACTCATCTTCTTCTTTTCGAATCGTGCATTCAACATCTTCAGGATCTCTGTTAAGTCCAGCTAATCTCACGTTGTCTCATCATCAGCTGGTCCTCTGGCGGTTGTCTATCATGATCTTAAGATACTTTATAATAAATGCCTTCGAACTGGTAAGGTATACATTTATATTCAATGAAATTTGACCCGAGGTAGATTAGCTTATATGATCTCTAGTCAAGCCCAAACTATCAGAGCACTAAATAATTTAATTCTTCCACGTGGACCCTCAATGATATTTCCAATATACTTATTCCTGGATTTATTGGATATATTGGATTCCATTGAATCATATATTCGCTTCATACTTTCAAGGTTAAATGGAAATGGGTCAGACATAACATATGACCAGAAGTGAAATAATATGTAACGGTGTTAACAAACATGTCAAATAAAGCCGGAAGGCTCTCAAGATAAAAGATTTCAGGAACATAAGCGGGTCAAATTGGGCATAAAACCGGACCCTGAGAACGAAATTGCAGTGAACTCAGGCAGACTGAAGAACAAGAATGCAATAAACAGCCTAACTTCTCGACGGCCTCTGCTCCAAAATGACTTAAAGCCAGTTTATAAAATGTAAACACATTTCAACACAGAATTGCAACAACGACTGAGCCGATCGCAATCATTGCAATCTAGATTTGTTCATCTTAAAAATAATGATCTAATAAATTATTATTTATTAAAGCGTGGCCCGGGGCTGAAGAGTTCTGAGAGAAATCATTGCTTTATTAAACACCTACGTACGCGTGCATGTATGTGTTTTAATACGTGCGAAAATGATTGTGTAATTATGCTTCTAAGTACATGATTATTCCGGCGATTATTTCGCCATGGCTCTGACGGGCGCCGCGGGCTGTGGGTATCTGGATAATGGATTCAATTCTGGTCCAGATCACTGATAACGTTTCTTCATCTCCCTCATGGCCGTCTCCGAGCAGCAGCGAGCGAGCGACGCCGAAGGGCGGCACTTTCGAGCGGCGGCAAAAACGAATATTTTAAAAAATTGCAGGAAAATTTTGATTAACTTAATAGCTATTTTTAATTTTGCCTATTGACCTGATAACCAATAAAAAATACATATTTACGAAACTCTAATATTTGCATAGATATGTTTCAAAATTGTGGTTATTTAAAAGCTTACAAAATTCGTAACTATGTTAATATTGGTCCTTGAATACTCGGACTGGCTTCTGTATTGTATAAATAATAAATTAAATTAATCAACTAGAAAGATATACAAAATAAATCTAATTATCGAAAAAATATTTAGTTGCTACCGGGATTCGAACCTGGATCTCTTCCTATCTGGGTAAAGTGCGTTACCATTTTCGCTATAGTAAACGAATACACTTTCGACAAAAATGCATTCTCCTAAAAAAAAAGTCAACATTAATTTGTATTTTGTTTGAAATTTTTTATTACGAAGTTGCTATTTAAAAAAATCTATCCGTGCTATTTAAAAATATCAACATATTAGATTAATTAATCCTATAACGAAAAGTTAAAAATGGAATAATAGACGCACCATTTATAAAATACTACATTATATAAGTCATACATTTTTCGGAATCTTAAATGGTTAACATAGCTAAACAGCAAGGAAAGGTTCAGGTTTCGTATCCCGGTGGTAACCAAACATTTTTTAGATAGATAAATGTTTTTCGTCTGATTAATTTATGAACTGACAACATGGTTTTCATGGGTATACTTAATCGTACGCAATATTTTTTAATTGGTTCCAAATTTTTAAAAAACATGTTTATTTATGTATATTAAAACATGTATACACTTAATTCTGTCGTACGTCCCACAGAATACCGTGTAAAAAAAATACAGTACATTATGTACAGGAAAATGGGAGATGAGTTAATTTGTATAATTTGTATGATCACTCCGAGATGTTAAAAATAAAAACTTTATTATTAAAGAGAACACATTCTTATTGTGAAGTTGTCATTATTCAGAACAGCTCTGTGATATTTTATATACTAATTAAATGTATTAATTAGAAATGTGTTTCGATAAAATTGATTTTATATGTACATCTTTCTAATTAATACATTTAATTAGTATTTAAAAACTTTATTGTTTATCATGTCAACATTTAAATATAAAAATAACATAATTTAAAAAAATCAATGTTAAATTTATTCACTGCCGCTGTCAGGCAATACAATACACGCACCCGTTTACGCATGTTTGGTACGACACCACTTTCATCACTTTGAATTATTCAGGGGTGACGTATTTCGTACCAAATTCTCTGGTTCCCTAGTTTTGAACCTCAATTCTGTTATAGATCGCTGTGATTTTGTTTTGGTGAGTTCATCCCCTCATACCCCTCGCGGGCATTGAGTACTGTAGAATTCTAAGAATGGATATTACCCACAGACCACCAAATAAATAGACATGAACTAACGCAAATTCGTTGTCCCAAAATTTTCATTTTGATGACACCCATGTGATCACTGTTGGTGCCACTCACGCGATCAAAGAGCTCCGCGACTTTTTTTTGTAAATATTACCCTATTGGAATGAAAATTTAAACGCTGACAATATAATATGCATTAATGTAAAAAAATACGTATTGTTATCTCTCAAATATTTAATTTTATTCTGTTGTATAATCTATCGGAATTATGTTTCATTAGATGAATGTGTGTCCCGCAAATAATGTTCCAAACCCCTCTCCTATGTACACACTCCATATCATGTCTATTCATTTACTGGTCTGTGATATTACCATTACGCTTTGTTGATCGTGTTATATCAAAATCGTGTACAAATATAATTAAATGTAGAACAGTTTTCGATTGAATATTGATTGACTCTAAATTAACTACCTGAATCCAAAAATATTACCCAGCTACCATGCACGACCTATTGAGGTCGCACCCAGTTTTTCTTCTTAAAAATTCGTTCTTTAATATTTCTCGAAAAAGGACATACTTTTATTTATCGGTGATTTTTATTTTTATACTGAATTTATATTTGGTGTTATGGAGAATTAATTTTACCTGGTTGCATTCTATATCTACTTTAATTTAATATGTATTTTAATTGTATATATAATTTGCATTATATGTACTTTGTTTTGTATTATACTTGACGCGTGTTACACTAGCAATACTGTGAGTTATAATTAAAAGAGGTGATGCGGGCGGCAAATCGCGGACGGTGCATGCGGGCGGGAGACTGTGGACAGCCCTGTCCCGTCTTGCCCGACTCTGCGCGCTTATCACGCGAGCTGCAGGAGAAGAAATGCTCTGACAATGTGCGGGATTTAGGCCAATTTCACTTTTTATTTCAATATTCATATAATTATTATTATTAAACAGGTTTGCACCGGCCTGACCGTATTTTGGTTGGAACAATTTGACGGAACGGATTCATTGAAGAATGGATTTCACTTTTATCTCGTTCGTGAATGGCGTAACGACGGCGTGCACGGGTAATGTAACATCTCTTTGTTCAGTACATCATTTACAAGAAAGGGATAATACACCGCCGGATGTCTCGAGTTTACTTATACAGTTCTATCCTCAAGGTCACAAATACTATATTCTCTAAAAATCTCAACCCCGACTGACCTAGGATATTATTAACCCGTAAATTACTTACTATAATATTATTTTTTAAATAAAATATTAGTGCTCTTTAACTTTTTTCTGTCATGGTAAAACGAAGCAAAATCTTCTTTTAAACTAGCGTTCACATAATATTTTACTTACATAGGAAATTATACTGCGTTTCCGAGAATGAATGGTGATTTTCCATATTTTTTAAAAAACTTTTGAGTGTTGTGGTTTTTAAAAAACTTTTGAGTGTTGTGGTTTTTAAAAGACTTTTGAGTATTGTGGTATTGTTAATATTTTAATTAATAATTATCTTAAAAGATTGTATGCCCATAGATTGTGTTGAAATGAAATCACTTAGGCGAATCCATTTATGACAGAGTAAAGACTGAAGAAATAAGGAAAGAATCTTAAAGATGATCTTAGTGTAGTGAGTAAGATTTAAGAAAGGACTGGTCTAGTTTGGTCATATGGAAGAATGGTAAGAAAGATATATGTTGCAACTGTTAATGGCACCAGAAATAGAGGGCGTCCAAAGAAAACTTGGCACGACCTGGTAAAGAAGATGGTCCTGTTAGAAGCCACAATAACCAGCGAGCTTGTATGAGAAGACGTATGAATGTGGATGAGGCGAGAATTGTGTATGTGCGGGAGAGAAGAGTGTAGCGCTCTATCCTCTCTGCCTTCCCCGCGGAAACGGCGTGATGTAAGTAAGTTGATGATGTTTTTCATTAATAAAAACGATCCGAGAGTCCCGCTGCGCATAGAACGAATGGAATGTGGTTGTTCACCAGTATGACATGTGTGCACCATCGTGGTGTACATTCACCTATTTTAAATCAGATATGTAATAAATAAAATAAAATAACAATAATTAGAATAAACTTGATGTAATAAATACAGATACTGGAAGATGATCCGGTTACAAGTCTCAAGGAGTTTGCATGAGAATATGTATGAATGAGAATGAGGCGAGAGTTGTGTGCCAGGACAGAAGAGCGTGGGGCTCCATCCTCTAATCTACCCCCGTAGGAGACGGCATGGTGGTAAGCTGGTTACTTAGTATATATAAAATATTATATTTTAAATATTACATAAAAATTAGTTCGGATTCAGAAAATCACTTAGCACACCAGATGCAACAGCCAGTGTAACTTCAATCATATTCAAGACACTAAAAAATGTGAGGGAATATTTATTGACCTCAAGAAGGCGTTCGACAGTATTACACATCAGAAACTATTGAAGAAATTAAATAATATTGATTTAAAAGGTAACGTTACACTGTGGATTAGAAACTATTTAAAAAATCGCCCCCAGCTCGTAAAAATTAATAATACCTACAGTGATCAAGAAACGTGTAATCAGATTTCGGTATCCCCCGAGGGACCGCATTAGGACCAGCGCTGTTTATTATATATTTAAACGACATTTTTTTTCAACCAATACACGGCCAAATGACATCATATGCTGACGACACGGTTCTAATAAGAAGTGAAATTAATTGGTAAAGTGTAGAATTAAAGGCCACCGAAGATATAAACGCAATTAAGAATTTTTTTAATATTAATTTACTATCATTAAATAGTGAAAAACCTTTCGTTTGCAATAAAATCAAATGATTTTCCGAAAAAATTCGACATGAACATTCCACACAAAATACAACTCACAATCAAAATTATTGTCTTTCTAACAGCTCAATTTAAAAAACAACAGATAAAATCAAATACTTCCGAGTAATCATCGATAAAGTTTCAAATGGAAAAATCTAATTTGTCGTGTTGTTAAAAAGATTAAAAAACTATTATACATATTTTTTAAGAATCGGAACATTTTTATCGATAAAAATTTGTACGTAGTATACTATGCATTTATTCAATCCATATTACAATGATGCCTGATTCCACTAAAAATGTACAAAAACTTATAAAACTAAAAATTAAAAAAACCAAAAGATTATTAGATAAAATTACTTTTTGAAGAATTCAAAGTACCGACATTTTGTGATATATTTAAAAGAAATTGTATTCTTCAAATATTAAAAGAGAAAGAAAAATATAATTTTATTACTGAACATCGTATTAAGTTTAAATTTGTATTTTCATGTTAAAAAATCAACACATTATTAGCCCAACACCACTGTGCACACCTAGGGAAATAAATATTGGACAGCTTACCCGAAAACTTCAGGAAGATGAAGAGAAATAATGAATGCTATCAAAAAACACTAAAGATAAACATATCATATTTTTACATTGTAAGCTAGTTATTTTAAACAATAATTATTAATATATACTCCTCTTCTCTGCACAAGTATATGCTTTTTAGAGAAGTGTAGCACAAAAAAATATATATCGTATTGAATCATTGTATTATAACAGATTAATAAATAAATAAAAAAATATATAAAAATAATTTAGTAGGTGCATTTATAATGATCCTTTAAAGGTAGTTACAGTAGGTGCATTTCTATTGTCTTTTTAAAAGTGGTTGCATTTGTATTATCCTCTTCCAAGAGATTTAATGATCTTGGTCCAATATAAGACTTACGTGTTTAGGATAATTTTGTTTGCCTAAAAGGTACATTAATATCACAATAATAAGCGTGCTTGATCAAATTTATTTATTATTCTCCTCCAGACCATCGATAAATAATCAGTGATTAATGAGTCTGAATTAGGTAAACAACCTGCGAATGAGACCCCACCATTATTACTTTTAATGAGATTTCTATTAAAATTCTTCAGTACCGCCCGACGTCAGCTCGCCGCCAGGCCGCTGTGTCAGGCGACACGCAACACTGACACAAGCGTTATATAAAACCTCGATCATAATTGACAATCAGCGGTCTGCCTTCATTGGCATAATAAAAAGCCGAACAGTCAATGATCTCAATGGGAATCTGGCCAATTTGGCAGTACGCGTGGTATTATTTTGAAATAAATTAGTATTAATAAACCATGAACTGTTATAGAATTATACCAGAGAGAATATAATAATATTATATCTACTTTTTACGTGTAATTGGACGCCCAAATTATACCGGAGCGGGCACAGTGACGGCACAAGACCGTTCTGGAAAATTGTGAAAAAGATAAACAAATAATAGTAAATACAAGCCGAGATTTAAATTATATAAAATAGGTGATATTTTTGAATGTGAATAAATGTCGTCATCTTAAAGTAATATCATATATGAAAAATATTCAAATATTGTCTGCTTTATTCTGTTGTGAACGTCGGGTATTCTTTTTTAAACAAATACATTTAAAATTGTACCTATATTTAATTTTGTTTAAACCCCTGTGTTATTTTTACGTCAACCGGTTTCGATACGAAAGTATCTTCGTCTGGACTGGCGAACAACTGAACTATTCCATAAAATTTAAAAGATATCCATTACGAGGTGTAGGCGGAGTCTTGGAATAGGGAATTTATTAAATAGCGGGTTGTTTGTAAGGTTTAATTTGTTAATTATATTGAACTTAGTTGTTGTTGAGTTTTTTGTTAATTTCTAGAATTTCTAAATTATCCAATCTAATGCCTTTATTATTAATGTGTAAAATTTCACTGCCGTTTTCTTATACATTTATTGTTACGAAAAATTACAGGTATATAAATGTAGTACCTGCTTAATATATATAGGATTTTTGAGAAGGTGGTTTATTTCTACATCTCTGAAATTAAAAAATAATATTTAAAGTCAGATTTACATTTTTACACCAAACGGTAAAGAAAGTTTAATACATTTATTAATGTTAAAAGATATCGTTTAAATAAACTAAACATTGTACTACACACATATATAAGTTATATTTTTGTTTCGAGAGGTGCAATTAAAACTATATATTTAGCATACAATATTTACACGTTTGTAGAGAGGGACTGCACCTCTCGTAATCACAGTCGTGACATATATATTACTTTTTTATATTTTCGTATAAAGTAATCAATGACTTTGTGGTTTGACATGTTATATTAAATAAAATAACAAGAACTTTGTATGAATCATACAAAGTTATTGTTATTTTATTTAATATTAATATTACTTATACAGTTGCACCGCAAAGAAATTAGCCACTTTGAAATTGGCTTAAATCGTATTAATTGCATCATCTTTAATTCGCTTCACTTCTTGCACAGAGGATAGAGCACTACACTCTTCTGTCTTGACACACAATTCTCGCCTCATCCACATTCATACATCTTCTCATATAAGCTCGTTGATTTTTGAGGCTTCTAACAGGACCGTCTTCCAGTATCTAGTTTAGCTGGTCACGTTAAGTCTATTTCTGGTGCATTCAAGGCTCGCGTCATACACATACAATTTCGATCATTTTACCCTTATTCATTCGTTCAACATGACTAAACCACCTATGCGACCTTTTTTAATCCTAATGGTATGCTAAGGATCAGCTTTACATTGTTTCCTAATTTGTTCATCTTTACTCTATTGTAAACGGATTTGCCACATATACGTCCAAGTTATGTAATTTTCACTGGATTTAGTTTTTTTTTTCCGTCTTCTGCCAGCTCATACGTCAGTGTTGGTACCAAGTAACATTCATCTTCTTCTTCTTTCAAACAGGCAATCCACCCTTCAAGAGTGATTTGTGCCATTAAACAAGTTTAAACATTATTTCATAGAAACCAGTACAACAATATTATAGAATAGGGAATATTGCGTTACAAGTTAATACCATTGACATTCAAGAAATTTGCTATTATATAGCTTAAATGTGGCGAGTTGAGGGAAAGAAGATGACACAAGTTAACCGGGAGTTGAAAATTACCATTGACAAGATTATTGTAAAAAAAAAACCTGTGATTCGCAATGGACAGGCAAAAAAGACATGGTCAAGGGTTTCCTCCTCGGCACCACATTCACACATTGGGGAGTCTATTATGTTCATTCTAAACAAATGTGAGGCCACCTGATAATGCCCAATTCTCATTCTAGAGATATTTGCTACTGTTCTTTTAGAGACTTTCCTATTGGAAAACCAAGGGGTGCGGGTAACATTATGTACCGCTAATCTTTCCTCAGTTGACAAGTTCTCATTAGAAATTATCGCATCCGAAGCGCCGATCATTTTATTTTCTGTAGTCCCTCCCTTCTTTCGATATCCTCAGAATTCAAATTTCTATCAAACATACATCCCAAATACACAAACACATTTACTTGTTCCAAACATTAATTACCTACTAATATTTCGCACGTTGTCTTATTTCCCTTTTTCCCGAATACCATCACTTTCGTTTTGTTAACATTCTTACTAAGGTCACTTTCCTAACATATATTGTACTTACTAGACTATGTAAGTTTCACTATTCTCCATTAATACTGCATCATTAGCATAAATCAAATCGCTTATTTTCGCGATTCATACTTTTTTTACTGTTTTATCAATTCCAAAGATACTGAATGATGATGATAATGAATATTCTATTAATTGTGCAAATAATGATGTTCCAGGTGTTGCGGTTCAGGGGACGGGGTATGCGGGGCGCGGGGGGTGACCATGCAGGGATGGGTGGGGGGGGCACCCTCACTAACCAGGTAATCTTCATATGTACTATTCCACCGTGTTCTCGAGTGTGTTGAGTCATAAAAAAATATCAGTAAAATATTAAATATGGTTACTTGGTTGGGAATTATTTATAATTTGAATCAATTAAACCAAACGTATAACGCTATTGCATATACGTATAATATAATAATTGTATTTTTTTGTTTCTTATTAAGTCACAGGGACAAACATAAGTTAAAATGAAAAAATGTATATTGAGTAGAAAATAACATTTCAATAAAAATTTCATTCATAGTGATATTATGATAATTGATGAGTATAAGAGTATGTAACATGTAGGTATGAGAGTTGAGTGTTCCTTGTTAGATACGTGTGAGTGTCGGCGCGCGAACGTAACATTTTGATTATTTTGTATTGGACACATCTTTAAATATAAAATAAAATTTATTAAGCGTATTAAAATAGTATGTAAATTTAATAGAACATCTAAATTATGTTACTTTATTTTATCTCATTGGCGGCAAGTTAGTTTTAAAACTCGCCGAGAGAGAGCAGCACTATCGCTCGCGACTGACACACGATGACCGTCCGTACTATGATGTATACGCCAGAAATCGCTCTTCTGGTTACTCTGGTTTCCTTTCAATACGAATAAATCTTTCGCCTTTTACTAAAGATTTCCGTGGAGGGGGACACTCAAATGAGTCTATAAAACAATTTTTTGTCCCCTGCTTCGTGCAGGGCCTAATCTTGGAGTTTTATGAGCGTCTGAATTCTGAATAATCTGGATCCGATGACGTTACCAGTCGCACCTGACGCCGTGTTTCTGGTGACGTGCACCTCCAGCAGTCGCGTGGTAGGTTTGACGGTGGGTAAATGTCCTATGTCCTGGGTAGAGATTCTGCGTTGAGACATCCCGGCTCTTCTGCTATCTCAAGTTCCGGAAATTTATTTGTTAAGTACCAGGATTCTAGACATTCGGATTTAAAAAGAACTACTGGTATATGTTTACACCCCATTAGAACACATACAAATTAGTATTGCTTAGACCCCTTTATTACTATGGATCAAATATAATATAATACAATAAATGTACATGTAAAAAAAATATTTTAAATTCAATTTGTTGTAGTAAAATACCATGTATTTTTTTAAGGACACACACAATACCTTTAAATATTTTTAACACACATTTATATACATTCAACATTTAACAAAAAATCTATTATTGTGTATTTATAACTAACTGTGTATAAATAAATAAAATCTGCATTGTATATAATAATAGTTTATCCCCTAAATAATTTTTTTATATGATTTAAACGAAAAATATGCCAAGTCTCGAGTCTCGGGAGTTTTAAAAATTTGTGTCTCGAGTCCCGGGAATTAAACTCCGAGATTTCAGAATCCTTAGTCCTGAGGCCTCCACGTAAATTAATGAATAATCGGATTTTTATCATTGGTCCGTCGGGCATCCACTTAAGTTAGAAATAAATACATTTTCATTCATGGCGGGTTTTTATAATTTTAATATATATATATATATATAATAATGTAAAGAACAAAGTATGCTTAGTGGTAGTATGTAAATCATTGAAAACCGATAAATTAAATATAGTATTTCAGTAATTGATGTAACGCTACACGGTACACACTTCACTAACGGTTCAATGCTATACGGCAGTACGCGTTTGACGTTTATCGATCGCTCATTTGTCCGACGGAGTGACTGCGTAACAGTCAAGCGTTTCATCGCTGTTTGTAGTCCGATTAATTATAGAAAAAACAAATTGCATTAAACTTGACTAAATTCTACGCGATATGAATCTTTTCAAATATATAAAACTGAAAAAAAAAAATCTCCTTTTATCGTCGCTAATGAGTCAATTTCTTAGTATTATGTACAGCCCTCAAACGACATCAACGTCGAGTTCACCACCTGTTGTCCTGTTGTTCATTTCCCTCCTTCGTATTCGTAGACGAAATTGTTTTGTGACTCCTGTGCTGCGTATTTTCACCAGCCGGGTGTTTCACATCAACCTATCATGAGAAACGGTGTCCTGACATTTTTTTACGATTAGCATTTTTATGTGTATTTTAATTAATGTATAATTTATATTTTGGTACATATAATGAATAAACATTTTAACTTGATAATACAATATTGCACTTAATATAAATGATATCTGACGGATGGGGAAACAATTTTAATAAAGATATTAACAATTTTCCTATTACGAAAGTGTTATTTAATACAACAATTTGTACCTAATCAGTGTAAGAAATAGTAGATATAAGTACATAAATTACATGTGGTATTTAAATTATAGAGGTGACGGTTAAATAGTTCTGTGAAGAATGAAGGTTGTATAATTACATTTCAATGTTGTTTAGTTTATTATTTTCGAGCTCTTTCATATTCAATTTTCCATATATTTTTCATATTCGACATTGGATTAAAACAATAGTCAGTGATGTAATAAAGGCGAGCTAAATATCGGTCGACAATGTACCACCAAGTTTGTGTAATCGTTTTTAACATTTACTGGTGACTACTTCAATAAACTTTCATTTGTCCTGCATAAAATTACAAACCAACCAAACTAACAACCGAAAATTATTCAGTTCAGTCATCCCAATGTCCTTTATCAATCGATTCAGGGCCGACTACTAGTTGAACATCGGACAAAGAGATCGGAGACACGCGGCAGAATATCTCAGTTATTACATTATAAAATCTATTAAGTATGAACTCGATTAGGTACCTAATCAAAAATTGTATTATTTATTACATGGTTTGTATTGTTACCAATTTTTATTTTTAATCTTCTTAGCTAATGAATCGTTACACACAACAAAAGTGTAAATACATAAAAGTTATAAAATTTGAAATATGGTTTTGGGTTTGGTTCAACATATCGCCATGATAGTAGATCATATTTGTACTTTGATTTGATCTTATTTGTTTGCATCTATTTAAACGAAATTGTATGTTTGTTTTAGGGTAAATCCAATTTACTCCGAGGCAGAGGATGCAGGGGCCGGAAGATCCAAGGCCTCGTCTTCAGGGTACGGGAGTCAGCGGGGCTCGGGAGGGGGCTCCCTGGCCAGCCGGCCTCCGCCCTCCCGCCACCTCGACCCCCGCCACGTCCCGCACCCGGTGTGGCCTCTGGAGGACCCCTACAACCTTTACTCTACATACAGCCGCCGGCCTTCCTCCGCCAGGGGCAATATCCTTCTCAGGAGCCAGGTGTACCAAGCACCCAGCGACTCCTCCTTGAGGAGCGGCACAGGCAGAGGAGATAGGTTCATCCATCAGCTCTTGTCTAAAGACGGCACCTACGCCGCCACCAGCGACGGCTACTCCAGCAGAAGCGATACGGGAAGACATTTAGACTCCTTCATAGCCAGGCATCAAAGCTATCTGAAACAGCAAGCTAGCGAGAAAGGCGAAACTAAAAGAGACTTCCCCACCAGAAGAATAAGTGTAACTGATGCCAGCGAAATCAACTACATAACTAAAGAATTCGACTATATGATGAGATTGAACGAGTTGAGCGACGCTCGAGCCAGAAGAAGAAAAGAAAGAGAAAAGTACAACAGCTACAAGGCGAGAAAATCGAGCCGCGATGAACTTCGATACGTATCGAAGAGGTCGAGAAGGGCTAAAGAAAATAGTTATGTTTCAGAACCGAGAGAAAAGAAGTCCGCTAGTAATTCAGCCAAAAGTGATAGCGATAGTAGTCTGAAAACTATAAAACCGGTAAAAACAAAAATTGTCCCGGAAAAAAGCATCGATGAAAATGTTTCCAAATCAAATAATATAGAAATTATTGTAAAAATTGATAAACCCGCGGAGCAACCCCAACCCAAAAAGGAGTCGGATGTGTATTTCGACTCTTTGCAAGCCGATCCGTTTCTGCTCTATTCGCATTTTATTGCTGATGAAGAAGCGAGGACGCGGACCAGTAGTGTGAGAGGTGAGACCAGGACTAACGTTCAAAATGTACCGGTGAATGAAAAAACTGACGTAGGGTATTCGTACGCGTCTGACGCGCGGAGTGGAAGTGATGAAAAAACAATAATCAACGAAGTTAAAAGTGAGAATTCGGTCAAGGAGCCAGACAAGATCATCACTGAAGCGGAATACACGACGATAGCCGAAGTGGAAAGGGACGCAGAGGGCAAACTAGTGCAACACGTCAGAGAAAGTGAAATCAAATACAACGAAATCCGCGAAGAAATACAAAACGGAAGCCTGACTGTCGAACGGGAGGATTACCTGAGGGCCCTCTTGCAAGACGTCGCGGCCGCCCTAGAGGAAGCCCTGGACGGCAGACGAGCGCCGCAGGCCGCGCAGTCGGGAGTTCTGAAGGAGGCCAGGGAGAGGGTGGCCATGGGCCTCGTGGCGTTGAGAAGGGCAGGTCCCGAGGAGTTGCGCGAGCTCTCGGCGGCTCTCTCGCGGGGCCCGGCGTGCCCGGTGGTGCGGACGATGCCTGCCTCGGCAGCGCGCGCGCCCAGTCCGCACGCCAGGAAACCGAGTCTGTGGCAGCAGTATTATATGCGCGCGCACTCCATCCACTCCCTCGATTCTGCGACCTCCTGCATTGTAAGTGTTATTTGAGTATATCGTATTTAAAGTCTACTGATCTATCCTATATTTTTAATTCTTACGTTACTTAATCGTGCACTGAGCACTATTTAACATTTAGTGTCCGAATGAGAATAATATTATTTTTTGTGGAATATTTTTCCACGGGTGGTTCCTTTGGGTCGAGTGAAATTTCAGCAGGCATCATCAGGGCTGATGTGACCACATCATTCCCGATTGTGGCCACTAAAATGCATGGCATAATCCCCCAGAAGAAATAATTTTCATTTTTTTTCAAGACACATTTAAGTGATAATCTTCAGAACTGTCGTGATCAGGTCGTTCCATTACAATTTTACAACTAGAGAAAAAAACCATCTTAAAATTATTATTTTCTAGAATGAAGTATTGTTAGCGCAACTCGGACGTGTCGTAAGCAACGAAACTTGAATAGAAAGTTATTAGCTTTTGTAAGACAGCCATTAAATGTTTACATGTCGGTCCTTTGTTTTGACATTGCAATCATAATAAGGTGTACGATCCTCTAGGTATACATACTTAAAATAGATTTGTACTTAATTTCTAGGATATTTATTTAAAAAATATATATTGACAACTATAATTTTTTATATTCATCCTTTCCTAGTCCTGACACAATTGTACAATCGACTGAAAAATGTAAAATAATCGTGTATTTTCGTGAAATCCAAAAGAATTGGCTTATATTACAAATAATCCTTTGCGAACGAATTACCCGTAGCTGGGATGCCAGACTCTCAAGTTAAGATCCGAATAGGCTCGGTTGAGAAAGTTTCCGTCGGCAGGCAAGATGCCGTCAGCCCTCGCGGAGCAATGTTTGAAGACGAGGGAAAGTGCTCTGAGAATTGCGCTAGGGGTCAAACTATAAAAAGTCAACTGGGCGGGGTTTTTTACGGAAATGTGCTAGGAATTAGAAGATGAGTCGACCTCGTCATTTTAGAAATCTTATTTTTATTGTAAAGATGTTGAAAAGCTGTCATCAGACAAGTTAATCAACGCGTCGGTTGTATCTTATTGTCTTCTTTATATTTATTTTTACATACTTTTGACAGGGTGTGTATTAAATTTTCGATCACTAAATAATATAATATATTGGGCTTTTTGTACATGAATATATTATACATAATCATATTTTCTTCATTGTGAAATTTACAAATACAAATACACGATTTAAAAAATATCTTTCGGTGTTTAATGATTGAGATGTATAATTTTTATAATTTCAAAACACTCGCTAAAACCGAAAAACAAATTTTTATTATTATAGTTTTTCAGTTAAAATATTTTTTCTTAGAATATAATTGGTTTATTTGCTTGTTTGTATTTTATTCCTGTTCAGTTCGAGAAAAGAAAAAGAACAGAATGTAATTTGAAGAAATCGGTTCACTGGAACTCGAGGTACAGGCGCTTCGCGCAGCGACCGATGAAAGATTGCTTCTGTGACGCGTTTTCATCTCTACGTGTTAGTAATGTTAAAATTATCACAACAAAAATCATAGCAAATATTTTAACAAAAAAATTAGATGAACGGAGTTATGATAATATGTATCTTAAAAGAAAAGAAAATATAGTTTGCTATCCTATCTTAATGATTATCTAACTGTACAACTGCGCGATTTAATATATATACACGTAATGATTTTAATGGTGCAATAATTGAGATGGTATTTAATTGTGTAATTTTATTGTTAATCGCAAAGCGTTAAACATTCTAATAAGCTATCCACCATCGCAATACGTCTCATCTCCACAAACACAGAATTGGTTTATTTGAATTATAATACTATATATTTGTACACCACATATTTGATATGCACCGCTTGACTCCCACTTGCCGCCCGGCGCCGGCGGCGACGACCAGCGCCAACCTTCGAGAGATGAGTCTCCCGGCGAGCAGACGACCGTCTCGTCTCTCGGAGAGAATTCCTCAGAACCTGTTTGCTTTGTGACGAGCATCGCCAGGCCGGGCCATTGTGAGCTTTCAATTGTTGACATTTATTTTTTGGCCTGCCGATTTCCCCTCGCGTAAGCGTAATGCCAATCTTTACGAGGAATGAGAAATTCTAAATAAAAAAATAGCGTGTATACTTGTTCGCACGAACGACGTTTTATTTTATGTAACATTTCCACTGGCATCCTCGAAATGAAAGTTTTTTTTTTATTGATTTTATTTTTGAACTCATACGAGAGAATTATTTTTAAATGTTTACAAATATATTCGAAACGGTATTTACAAAATGTTATTGTAGAATACAAAAAAAAATTATTTTAAACATTAAATGGTTTTAAACGATCTAAGGTTTTATACCTACATACTTAATCTGCCAAATAAACGTTAGTGACTGACATAAGAAAATAAGCTAATACAGTCAGAGACTAATTGGAAACGTTCCGTCTCTTGTTTTCGTTACCAATCGGTTTATATCAACGTCTATAGTATTTCGGTGATGACATTATATTCCAGTAATAGAATAGGATAGGAAGAGGTCCAGATTCGAAACCCGGTGCAACTAAGGGCCGGTTGTGTGATCAGTACTAACTCTTCACTAACGCCCGCAGTAAAAATCTTTTGTGGGTTGTCGTTACGTCAAGTTTACTACTGTCAAAGCATAAATGGAGATGTCTATAGGCGCGACAAATAATCATGAAATATGCTTTATTTATTTTGTGCACTATCTATGGAATTTTTCGCCTAGGCGTTCGAAATCTGTCACTTTGGTTGTGAAATTTTTTCGCATTATGTCCTAATGTATATTATACAACGCAATCATCATCGGGCGAACTCTCATCACTAAAATAGCGGAATATTGAATGATTCATTGTCCTTTACTACAACTTTCAAAGTATCAATGTGTCGGATGACTTTTGGAACGGCTGTGAAAAGTCCGCCATATTTAACTATCGATTAGAGAGTAAAATGAGTTTACTACGGGATGTACTTTTTGAGAAGTAAATATTTTTTACTAACGATCAAACAACCCGTTTTCGCAATAGTACACAATAATTACAATAGTAAAAAGTTACTACTGATCACACCTGCCCTAAACATTTATTCGATAAATAGATTTTTTCTATATATCTTTCTAGTTGATTTATTTAATTTGCATTTACTATGTATAGATGGTTGATCGTGGATAGCATCTCCTTTTTAGAGGTATCGTCTCTTGGGTATTAGAGCGAAATTAAATATTGATCTAATAATAATATTATAAAATCGTGTAAATAAAAGCCTAGCTTTCTTATCTATGCTTTAAGTATCGACAAAGATGAATGATTTGGTTTGTGAAGATATAATAAAGAAGAAAGCTTGATGTTAGTTGCACCGCACGGCCAATACCTATTCCGCATATGCTTTTGACTGATTCGACGCTTGATGGCGTACAGCATTCATTCTATGCAATAACTTTCTTTCATGAATCATTTTTCAGCGTCTATCTATTTTTGATGACTCCAGAAATAATTTTACAAAAAATAATTAAGTAATAGAAACGGTTTATTCGGGACGAACATATATATATTTGTTTTTGTGGTATATTTATTGTCATCCATGTCGGTCCGTCATGACTGAGGATCGCGATTTCCATGTCAACAACATGCCACAACAAGCTTCTCCAAGCGATCCTCCCTTCTCGCAAGATGCCCAAGAAATCGAAGAATTCATCTCGGGCTGCAAGTTGAGAGTCTGCCTTGGAACTTCAGTTCCTGCAGAAAGGAGACATTTGTGCGTCTCGCCTTCCATGGTATACGCAGCATGCGTCTCCAGAAACACATCTCAAAGGCTTAATACTTATTATATTATCTTATTTTCTCAACATTTAGACATAATTCAGTACCGGTGTAATGACTTGTTAGATCGTCAGCCGAGAACACGGAAGGAAATTTCATAAACCAATGCACATGCAGATAGACTGAGATTCTGTTTTATAACTCGTTTGCATGAAACCAACAGCGAGTCGTGATCCGAGAGCGCAGCAGCCTTCTAAAAGCGTTCAGAGGTGGTGCACAGCTGAGGTTGAACGCAGATGGTTGTCGTCAGAAGACCTGAACAGTTAGGATTATATAAAATAGGGCTACATACAGTATGTACTAGATATAATATTTTAATAGATGCGATCGCTCAAAACAGGTTTGTTATTTAGCTACTGGCGTGACATTGATCGCCGGGTATGCGGGTTCATTGATCTTGTTTTACATAACTGAGAGTAATCTCTGAGGGTTTTCATTTTAAAATCGAACGATGTCGAGTCATAAACGTGCGAAGATGAAAATTGTTGTTAAGAAAACATTATTTTACACAGTTGTAGAATGCCATGTATTTTTTCTCAGTTGAAGCTGGAGGAATTAGTCAGCCGTAGGTACATATTGTAGCATTAGACGTGCGGCGCGAGTTACCTCCAACATGGTGATATCATCGATCATATTACGTTGTCAGGTGGACTATTATTTGAATACAGATGTCCCAAAAGTCGACGTCTTCCCTTAGAGAGCTGATAGGCGAACTCGTGACTGACCAAAATATCAAAATATGACTTATGTAAAAAATCGTTAGTTTTCGAGATATTGGTACTTTTAAGAATTTGGTGAAAATCAACCCCTTAGATCGGTTTTTCGAGTGCCACAGTAACAAAATTCCATATTCTATAATTCTAAGTTTTGTTACCCAACCCTGAATAGCCCTTCTATTGATCAGAGTCCAAAATAAAACTAATATTGCTCATTTAGTTTAGTTTTTAAAATGGTATAACATTTGCTATGTTTTTTTTTAGAATAAAAGGTATTGCAAAAGGAGCTCATTGTGAAATAAATATCTATCACTTTAATTTAACAAGTGTTTTCATTCGAATTCCTAATTATTAAAATAATTTCACGATGAGATTGAATAGATTAATTTCGAAAATCGAAGTTCTCGAATTTTACTTTACGCAACAATATTTTGCGGCAGATTTCCCAGTCGCTCGCGGCACACCGGTGTGCCGCGGCAAACCGTTTGGGAGCCACTGTGCTACTCGTAATGTGTAATATGAACAGATTACTATTACTCTTTCCAATACCATTATCAATTGATTATCTTATATGTAATTCGCAATGTACATAACTAGCTTGTTGCGTGCTTCGTACGCTTCTTATGTGTTGATGAACTAAGTTCAAACATTAGCCAGACTGGTCAGTCCACTCCTCCTCGCTGCTAGTTAGTATTGAACTTTAGAAACGAGTTTGTGCATATCTTCCGTGCGAGAACGGTCGTCATTGGAACGTCCTCTCCAAACACGCAAATACACGAACAGGCTTTCGGACTTCACGCAGTATTAGATTAGTTCTTAGTATTTGATCCATAAACAACGAGATGGGATCGAGCAGATAATTTTGATTGAATAGAGTAAGAACGCACCTTTTTTTTTTTCTTAATTCACGGTTTCAAAACCTTCGAAGGTCGTGTAATTATCTTAATAATAATAAGATAATCTTTGAATCTTTGATAAATTATATTGAACCCGCGGCTGGGGAATTGCTATTGTTTCACCATAGTTTTTAGGCCCAATTCAATATTTGGTAACCTGAAGACTGTTGCGGTAATTGATGACTGAAATCAAAACAAATATCCCTTCTGGCACTGGCCGCACGAATCATCTAGATTTCGTATGTGCGTGAAAGTGTGTTTTTGTTTGTTCTCTAAGTATAATATATATTAATGGAGTCACAAATCTATAATAGTAAAAGAAATATACTGACGAATAAAAAAAAAGAAAAAATTTTTTTTTCTTGGACCAATATTAACGAAGTTGCGAATTTTTAAGTTTTATCGCCATTTTGAAACATTATAACTAGTTAACGAAGTTAGCCGAGATATTTACCAGATTAATTTAACAGATAAGTTTGATCGAAATGAGATATTTTCAAAAGCTTGCGCTATGAAAGTAGCACTAGCTTGCTGATCTCCTGGAACGAAGCTCAAACCTCCACTGAATCACTAGGAGAGTGTCTCAACCACTAAACCAACAAGCACATCCATACCTACCTACAGCGGCATTATGATATTTCAATGGTCGATTCTTTCTGTAGAAATGGACTTGCAGAGTAAAATGGATCACACATTCACCTAACGGCATATTTCAACTGCGTGAATGGTGATACTGCTTCTCACCCCTTCGACCCTTCGACCCTTCGAACGTCGACAGATATGATTGGCGCTGTATATTAGGGGCGCGTCTCGTCCCGCCCTGCCGTGTCCGATTGATTGACTTTATATAAAATGCGCAGCCAACGTTGAAATAAATTACTTAGCATCTGTCTGTATAGTGTCGTCTTCATTTCAACATTACTTTTGTGCTTGTTCATTCTCAAGATAATATTTCAATCTCGTTCTAACAGCAAGACGCTCGGCCTGGTGTTCAAGTGGACGAATTCCGTCCTGGGAGACCGCTCAGTTTGCAAAATAGCAAGAATATTGACGTGGTATATATTTCTAGGTAATAATGGTTAGGTACAAATGAATCAAAATTGGGTTATTTACCAGAGGTGTGGCAGGCGCGTAGCAAGTACCGGCAGCTACCTGCGTGTCATCCAAAAGGCCCTAGACGAACCCGAGTCGCGCCGCCGTAAAAGCCTAGCTATACAGCCTGCAGTCACATTCGGGAAAGTGTCATTATAATTTATACGCAGAGTAGGCTGATGTAACTGATTCATTCTCACCTCTTTTTTATTTTTTTTAAATATTGTATTAAAATTACTTAATAAAGCTATTTGCCAGTTTTCGGACAGTGAATGGCGTTTTTACTAACCGGGCCCTGCTGCATTGCGATGCAGCATGTCATGCAGGAAAAATATTAACCTGGCGGAGAATGAGTAGGATCGATATGGGAGCTTTTGCCCATAAAACGGTCCCGGGTAAGCGGAGGGTCGCCATTCACCGATACTACTTACTTTTACCGATACATCTCTGAAATGAGAGATCAGCGTAACGCCATAAGAGCACATCGCAGTTCGTGCGCAGTATATTCGAGTACTCTGTGCACTCGAGTGTTTCCAACCGTACCCAGATCTGGGACGGAGCAGGCCAATAAAACATATCTGTATTCGTAACAAATGTTTTCGGTAAAGCTAAGCCCGAGCAAGCGGCCCTGCAGCCTACAATGTTAAAGCAATAAAGTACGCAACAATTGCCAATAACATTTAAATAAAATTGTCTCGAGATACGATCGCACTCCGGCAGAAACATTATCGAGGCCACAGGTCATTTCAGTACAGCTCTATTGTTACGTAACAGATTATTATTTAAGATGTGAATAAAACCGCAGAAAAACCAGCTTAGCTTTAACAAAGGGTAACTGTGTATCGTGCGCTATGCTCGGTGCGTTACGAAATAAAATACCCACAGATTTATCGATAGTCGCGGCAGAGTGACCCCTTTAGCTAACGGGGTCACACCTTGACTTTTAGAGTTTATCCTTTACATTGGACACTTAAATGTTCAGAGAATACCGATTTATGATTATTTTGTAAAATTGTTTTTTTTTTCTTTCAGAAAAACAGATCGGCCATGTACAGGTACAGGGTAAATCGTGCCGAATAGGGTACTTGCCAAAACATTTTATTAATGAGAACACATGTTTGTTGTGAAGTTGCATTTTCAGAACATAGTTCTGAGGTATTTTAATACAAATTAAAAGAATCAACTATAGAGCTAAGATATAGAGAAAAAAAAAATTCGCAACAAAATATCCCGTTAGCAGCCAAATAGATAGATTCTAAAAATGCAATTTCACAACAAATTAATGATTCCAAATTTAATAAAATTAATTAATTAATTAAATTATGGCGTCTCCTATCGGGTTTTACTCAAATGTATTTGAAGTTCGCCGTAATATAAAGCTGATTGCTTTTAAAATTGGAATAGTAGATGTGTCAATTGGAAATTTTACAAAATATAGGTTCAAAATTTGTCGAAAATGTATTCTATTGCTATAGCGAAAGTGGAGAATGCGCTTCCTCGTATAGGAAGAGGTCCAGGTTCATATCCCGGTAGCGACTAAATATTTTTTCAATAGACAGATTTTTTCTGTATATCTTTCTAGTTGATTCATTTGTATTATATCATTTTACATTATCTTTTTGGATAACAAAATAATTTAAAATCTAGAGGAACGAAAACGCGGCGCTATTCATTAACGCGCTTGATCAATTTAGTTTGCACACATTAAAAAAAATCTACTCGTGCGTGTTTCTTTTGTTTCCGAAATGTTGTTTCGTCGTCATTCTTCCGTGTATTGTTGCGCACAGGTATGTGAAGTAAATTAAAGTGTAACATGCGACTATATATATTGACTGACAAGGAGTGTGCACTGATGGTTTTCAAATGAACACTTTGACAACAATATTATATTCATCTCATAGCAACATGTCGATATTTCGCAATATCTGTTTTCAGTTCGGACGAAATTCTGAGTTGAATTGGGTGTTTATAATTAACTGGTGTCTTTTTTGCCAGTCCATTGCGGATCACAGGTTTTTTTTACAATAGTCTTGTCAATGGTAATTTCCAACTCCCGGTTAACTTGTGTCATCTTCTTTCCCTCAACTCGCCACATTTAAGCTATATAATAGCAAATTTCTTGAATGTATTAATGAATGAATGTAATGGTATTAACTTGTAATGCAATATTCCTTATTCAATAATATTGTTGTACTGCTTTCTATGAAATAATGTTTGAACTTGTTTAATGGCACAAATCACTCTTGAAGGGTGGATTGCCTATTTGAAAGAAGAAGAAGAATTAACTGGTACTGATACTGGTAATGGTAATTTAGCGTTATGATCATTTTATACGCGAAATATAATCAGTTTTAACTGACTTCACAATTTTGAACTAGACAGCATGGTAGCATCCTAAAACTGGAGATACAGATGAACAGATTGTAAATTTCAATACTCGACATATTAAATCGTGTCTCTATGAATACAAAGTGACAGCTATTTTCCACATTCATATATCGCTTCGTAATGTCTGAGTATTGTCGAGTCGGCACTGATGAAATTATCTATACGTTCAAAAGTTCCACTCGATGGACCGGGGAAAATAATTCCGCCCTCACCGTTCGGTGACCTGCTCACATCTCTCGACCACCTCGACGTTTGAGGTTTCTCTCGCAGATGGGTAGATGTGTAACGCGCACCCGAGTACCGTACCTGATGCAGTTCTGGTTCTGGTTCTGGTCTAAATAATTGGCTCCGTACTGGTTCTCGATCCAAATTGGCACGATGTACCCGACGCGGGGTCGCTTCGGGCGAACACCGGCGAACGAGGATATATGATAGGTGCATTGCGGTGGCAAACAATGCTAATATTAAAATAAAACTATGTCATGTCATATTCAACGTATCACTTTTTAATCATTATTATTTAACTTTCACGATGTATATACATTTAGATTGATCGATTTAAATTACGTTAAAATATTTTCGGAATAATAGTAGATAGTTGTAATTATCAAAATAGGTTTTTAAGGTCCATCCGGATACTGATCGTAGATTATGAATCAAGAGTCAGAAGCCGGTAGCCAGTGTGAATTTAGAGATATAATACCTACACTTATAAAATATCACATTAAACTTTCGGGCTTTTCGACTGAACATAGCCGTTTAAAAGCTGTTTATTAGTACTAGCTTGTTACGAAGTTTACCAGGGTAAGTGAAGTATAATGAAATAAATTTTAATATTAACATTATAATTTGATAAGGTATATCAAAATATAAATCAATGCCTTAACACAATGCGGTGCAACAAAAAAATCGTCATTATTTAATAATATGACATTTTGTACTACAGTCTATTAGATAATATAACACAGTCTATAAGGGATCGATATTCTACGCTTCCAAAATATATTTTGATTCAAAAATGTTTTAGAGACGCCTGGAATCGATCCCGGTACCGGTACCGGTAAATGTGTAAATAAAACAATATTAATGTGAGAGTACATGAAAATTGTACAGCGCTATTTCTAACGCAGTTTTTGTGATAATTTTGTCTGGGGTTATCCGCTGAAAAAACATATCCTATAATAAAACTGTTTTATTATGTGGATGGAATTGAGGCGAAATGTGTTGTGTGTATTAAATTGTTAATGTTAGTCAGGTTAATATTGCGACCCGTTTTGGTTAGTATAATTAGCGCGTCAGACATGAAGCGAGTGAGCGCTGACCTGGGACAACTCGGTAACGCGAACCGCAATGCTATATATGGCGGACCTAATACGTCATCTGTGTACCAGCGACACATCTAAAATGACGTAAAAATAAAACCAAAAAATACTTTATTTATCGCACCCTCTCTGAGTATCTATCGATCTATAAATTAAACAGGATTCAGCACTGACACTTGAGACATATTTCATGATGTTAACACTTTCATTAGTGGTTAAGACGTCTGACTAGAAATCCCCTTGGAATCCTACCTACTTTTTCTGTAGCCTTTAGCCCGTAACTGGATGTCCTTAACATTCCTTCTCCATTTTGCTATCTTCCATTTGATTAACAGTCCTAAAACTTAACTTATTTAAGTATCTTTGTTTATAAATAATAAATACAGTGTTGGTCACCGGGCGAGTCCCTGGCATGCTAATTAACGTGCGTCCTTCCATATTGATGTAGACTTTTGTAGAGTCGTCTACGTTCTATCAACTACAAGCTAATGTAAATGCATGATTATGTGGAACATTGTAGAATGTTCTGGCATCAAAATTCTGATTCTCAGAAGCGTCCATAATCCAGAAAAAATACTTGTTATATTATTTTCTTGGATTAAACCTTGTATCATGCACAGATTAATGTTCTAATTTCAGAATTATCAAGGAATATTAAAAAAGATTATTGAATAAATGGAGTTATATTTTTTTTAAATTTAGTTTATTTACAGAGTAGATGTTTACTGTCTCCTAAAGTAGACCGAAGTCTATGCTAAACGAGAGGCTCATTTGTTCGTTATATCAAACAGTGAAATCAATCAAAACAGTTACAGCTTTCATCTTAATAATACACAAATTAAAAAAATGATTAATAAAAATATTAAATAATTTAGGAAAACACATTCTTATTATGAAGTGCTAATTATTCAGTACATAGGTCTGTGATATTTTAAATATGAATTAAATATATTAATTAAATATATTAATTAAATATATTAATTCCCGGTTAGGAAAGAGATCCAGGTTCGAATCCCGGTGGCACAACTACAATATTTTTCGATAAAATTGATTTTATATGTATATCTTTCTAATTAATGTATTTAATTCATATTTACAATATATCACAGACCTATGTTCTGAATAATTACAACTTCACAATAAGAATGTGTTCTCCTAATAATAAAGTTGTATCAATGTGTCCAAAATTAAATAAAAATGAAATTTTGAACACATTGATACAATTGATAATTCTGGCGTCTGCTATCAGATTACTCAAAGGTATTTGAGATTCTGTAAAAATAAGGTAGATGGCTCTTTCAAATAATGGAACGATTAAATGTATTAATATTAAAAAGAAACATATAGGTTCGAAAATTTGTCGCTAAAAATATTGTCGCTGTAACATAGTTGGATAATGCACCTTCCCCGGTTAGGAAAGAGATCCAGGTTCGAATCCCGGTGGTGCAACAACAATATTTTTCGATAAAATTGATTTTATATGTATATTTTTCTAACTAATATATTTAATTCATATATAAAATAATTTAACTAACAATGTATCCTCGTTTGACTACGTTAAGAATAAATTTAAAAAAATAAGATAAACGGGAAATAAATAAAAGACAAATATAAGGTTTATTGTAAGCATCTCCATAAATCTTTGTTCAGTTTCTTTTCTGATAACATCTAATAACCAGCTTATTATTTCCTAGTATTATATGTAATTTGTTTTCGTATTTTTTAAATCAATTATAATATGTCTTCGGCTTTAAAATGTGTACACAACTTTAAAATGTGTTCTTCGTATAGACAGATTATTTTCCATAAAAAAATCATCACTAGCACAAGGTCACATTAGTCACAATTAAACATTGTAAATACTTTTTTTCAACGGGATTTAAAGCGGCACTAAATGGGTTAACACATCGGGTCAACCAATTCTTTATTCGCTATTTCTCCACACGTCCTTGTAAGGCCGTTTGGTATTGCGGGCAAAACTGGTTTCTGCGCTCGCTGTCAGTTCGGGCTATTTTGCTCTGCGCCGTCATCGCACTTTACGTCACGCGGCCTGCGGATCGCGAGAGCGCCAAATAATTTCGTTACAAAAACACGATTTTCTGTAGAATTAATCGATATTTATTGATGTCATAAAATACAGAGAATTCAGAGAACTGTCAACTACCTACCGTCATACTAAACTTGGCTAATAATTACATTATGTTTATGGAGGTCGAAGAATATTTCATTAATTACTGTGTATTGGAAATTGGTCAAATTTAGTCGGAAAATTTCTGATCGATTCTGCCGACAAAATATTCTGGTTCTAGTCCACAATGCTTTATAGGTGGATACCTGACTATATTACGAGTCGAAAATATTCATGGAATATGTACATACTCTCAACCGTTTCAGAGATATAACATTTCAAAAAAAATCGTAATTATGTGATTATTTCGATTAAGAGAAATATTATATTTAATACAAAATATTAAAGTCATCGAATTTCGAGCGGCTAAACTATTTTTTGGTGGATGATTTAGGGCCTGATTTATATTTGATAAAAATTTCTAACAATAATATTTTCCGTAACGGTGCAGCTTTTGCACATATTCCTTGAACATTTTCGACTCGTTATATAGTCAGGTATCCACTCATAAAATATTGTGTACTAGGTCTATTGCAGCCTGTATAGTTAGAATATATAGTAAAATAGGATGTGTTCATGACTCAGTGAGAAACGTGAAGATAGGATATTAAGGTTGATACACATTAATCTTTATTTATTTATTTAAGAATATACATTGAGTTCAAAAAATATACTTTCACAATTCAATTTCTCAATAGTCTCAATAATTTACAATATTTTTTTTATGTAAGTTTGTACACGATGTTCACTGTCTCCGTAACTAGAACGAAATCTGTGCTCTTTCGTTATATTCAATAGTTCAACGTGAACAATCAACCATAATAATATTTATCTTAGTCAACATATAAATTACAAACTTGAATAAACAAAAATATTAAAAAGAATTAAAGTACATAACAACATATCAATTTGCCAATGTTTACAGAAACAGAAAATAAAATAAAGAAATGATGTTCGGTTCATGTAAGTTTAAATATTTGTTCATTTTCATTCCTGCCAACACCCAATAACGGTTGGTTCATTCTTCTCTCCGTATAAATTGCAACACACAACGTTTAAATGAATGAGTACCTATCCACCCATAAGATACTGTTACACCCTGTAAAAATTGTATATCTTTTCGAAAGATTGATTTTTTTCTTCATGCATATTTATTATATTTATATATATTTTATTCTTTATATCTTTCTAAGTAATTTATCTCCTTATTTATTTTTTACCCTTGTTATACTTTATTTATAAAAAAAAATTAACTATGTAAAAAAGGCAATCCTTGTCGTAAAACTGCTATGCAGTTTGGCAAGTATGTAATAAAGAAGAAATAAATAAAACTTTTTTGTCGCTTTAAGCATATTTTAAGTCTTAAAAACATTATATTACTCTACAGATTTATAACTCGCTAGGTTGATACATGGACGAGATTCGTTAATAATAAATTACGAATTTCATTAAATTCATGCGAATAATGTTCATTATTCATTAAAAAAAATTTAATGTTTTTTTTTAATTATGCAAGTGTATGTATTCAATAAAAATTATAACATTAAAAAAAGCAACATAAGTAAGTTAGTTTTCATTCAACGATGAGTCATGTTAAAGCTATTATTTACAGGATTATTTAATTTGAATTTATTAAAAAATTTATTGAAGAATACTTTATCCAAGTATTTTCTGTTACCTGTTTCACTAGAAACCTTATTTCAAAATGAATAACATATATATCTTGACGAGAATAGACAAACAAGTCCATTCCAAAGCAGAACGGTCGTGCAAAAATAAATAACCTTCGAGCATATTATTAGCCAATCTTAGTTTTATTTGTATACATTGTATTATTCGACACCGGGTGCTGCTAAATTGTTGCGAGAAACTTAGATCAATTGTTATCAGCCTTCCCCGCCCTCAGCAATATCGTGTACGTCGTCACGCACGTTGTTGGCAATATTGAAAGCAAAGCGCAAGAGACCGCAAGATGTGGAACTATGTGGAATACAGGACTCAGATCAACCAAAGGAAAATATAGATTTAGTATAGTTTTCCCGATGATTCTGATGTTAATCGATCATCGCGTCTTGGATAGGTAAAAAGCTAGTTTCACAAACAAAAATGTTTCGAAGTCAGAGCAACAAACGAGACAAGGTTTTGGGTCATGTGAATTCTCATCATTATCTTGCCATTCGTGTTTAAAATGGTAATTAATAGTATAAGAATGATAAAAATATTTCGTCTCTGCGATAGCGATATCTTACTTATCCTTCGATGGTGTTTCAGGAGAGTTTAGGGAAACTATAAACGGGATATATTAAATAGTTTAAAATTATTAATAGGCCTTTTAATTTATAAACACAAACGGTGATTGTCTTAGTACAGCCTAGAAAAATTGAGAATGGCATAATGAAAACATTTTTTTATAATAATATTATATTTTATCAATTCCAAAAATAAGGGCGCACAGAGGCCATAACTTAGACCCCCGTAGGGCCTACCGACGACAGTCAGCGATGACTGATTGATTTCTGCTAATTAATTAATTAATCCAGTACATAGGTCATACAAAAAAATAGTATGTAGTATGGCAGCTTTGATATTTTTCCATATTTTTTTCAGCCTGCCTCAAAAGTTCTTTAAAAAAGAAAATATTCAATGTTCGCCAATTAGGTCACCATTGTTTTGATTATTTTAGAACCTGCAGAAAAATTTTTAAATTTGCGTGACAATTTATTTATACATACCGTAAAACTTCCATGCAGTTTGGCAAAAAATAAAAATTGTTATGTTATGTACGAAATAAAGTTGGAATAAAAAAATAAAAATTATATATATATATATATAAGTTGAAAAGGTAATTACTATTAAAGTTTATCGGGAATAAAATCAATAATAAGGTACATCCGGGGTACTACGTTATCTCAGCCCCAAATAAACCTTTGAAATCGGGTCGTTGGTTAGATTTTGGAATTTGCATGTTTGAACCACTTAAGTCGGCGTGTGTGTGTCCATACCCGCATTGCACTTAGATGTATACTATGACGAAGGTTTCGCCAATTCTAGGAGCTTGCAAAAACAGACTGTAACAACATTGAGCAACATGGCTTTTGGCTCAATCTGCGGAATGTGAGCGAGCTAGTGTGCGTGCCCGCGAGGGTGAGTGCGAGCGTGTGGGTGTGGGTGTGTTGCGACATGGATGTAACCGCGTTCCGCTGACCAGAGGGTCACGTGGCCCGCGAGGTATTGGCGGCAGCCGAGATGTGAACTACAATACAACCTACTTTCGGAGGTGCCCACGCGAATTGTGGTCATATTTCGCAAAAATTCCAAGATTGGTTAAAAAAAGCGCGAGTCATTGAGAAACTCTGAAACTGAAAGAATGCCAGTAAATATAAAACATCCAACACACTTTTCCGTCTCATAAATTTTATAAATATCTCGGAAGCGATGCATTCTCGGCAGTGGCGTAACTACGGTAATGCAACCATGCACAGCGGTGCATTGTGGCCCACATTAGTCAGAGGCCCAATACTTTATCAGATGCACTTTTAGAATCTATTGTTGTGATAAAATAACTGAATGTGTGTGTAGTACTGTAAAATTTACTTTAATGAAAATTTTGTTTTAATTTTCATCCAGAAAGGAAATTATAAAATATTAAAAATATATATTTCATCGATGTATACGATATAAATAATATATCGGGTACCAGATCATCATCGTAAAACGAAAATCGCCGTAAAGCGATTTTTTTATTTATGAGTTTTTATGCATATAGAGGGTGTCCTAATAATAATCTTTTTAGAATTTTGCGCCATATTTATAGGCCATTCAAAAAATGTAATATTTTCATTTGTCAATCTTGCGATTAGTAAATATGGAACGATACACGAAAGATCAACGCGTTATTATTGGTAAAATTCATTACAAAAATGAAGAAAGTTTTAATGAAACATTTCGCAAACTTTATGGAATTTTCGGTCGAAATTATGTTCCAAAAATTTCATCAATAAGAAAATAAATTAAAAAATTTGAGGCGTTATTTCGAAAACACAGCTGCAGTGAGAGAAAGTGTTACTGAAAATCCAAGGACATTCGTCATCTTTCTCAAGAGTTAGGTATTTCAAGAAGCACCTTAAAACACCAATATCGTGTGATTTGACACCATGCGACGTTTTTCTTTGGGTTTTTTTTTCATCGTTAAAATAAAGAAGTTACATGTGTATGCCAATAAGTCACAAACAATTAGAGAGTTTAAGTCGGAGATCCAACGTGTTATTGCCACAATAACACCTCAATTATGCAACGATGTTATCTTAAATTTCATCAAGTGCGTATTTGCTTGACATTTCATTTCATATATAATCGGAACATTTGTACTTTACAACCAAATATATTATCACTTTTCGAATAAATAATGTGTTTAATTCAAAAATTTAAAAAGGCGCTCTTATTTGGACATCCTTTACATAAATGCCTAAAAACATAAAGATATATAAAAAAAAGATAATATCATCATTAACATCACTGATCAAATCGCAACTGTCGAGATGTCGAAAAAGTTTGGCGATATTTGAGAATAGGCGTAACTTTTCCTACTGTGGGGCGGGGTATATAGGAAATTTTCTTCGATACAATGTCCGAATGATAATTTATTTCGTTCCAAAGAAAACTGACTGAATGTATGATATAAATACATTTTTATTGTCGTTTTAAACGCCAAACGAGATTTGCAAAGAAATCACAATGTCTCGTGTCCCGTTTTAAGGTGTTTGTTTGACAGCAGTAGCACGAAGGTCGACAGCGCCATTTTCCGTAAATAATCGGCGTTGCGCAACAACAGGAAAGTGAAAGAAACATAATGGGGTACTGTATGTCACAAGTGATATTCGTTGGTGGGCTATAATTGATTTTTTAAATTTCAACATCAACTGTTTATGGTCTCGGACGATTCATAGAACGAATGATAATAATTATTTAACTGATGCGTTCTAGGAATTACTGTATTCATTTTCCTTAATTTTTTTAAAGAAATATAAAACCATTTATCAACCTCAAAAGTTAAACGTTAAGGAAAGATCGTGAAATTGGCTATTAAATCAAATTATAATACATTAATGTTATATCTGTCCGAATAATTCTAAATTAAACAGGAAAAAACTGATTTTGAGGAGTTGTGGTTGGCTGTTTTTAAAATAATCTCTTAAATTGTGAAACACACTGATGTAATAATAATATGTTTATTCCAGCGTGGTCTGGTTGTTTGTGCAACATCCGATTCGCCATGTAAATAATACATATACCTACATACAAGTTACAAAAAAGTATTGACGTTCAAAAAGAAATACACACAATTAACAAACAAAATATAAATACATAATAAATTTCAGTTACGGCTATTATCAGCTCTGTAGCTACTCTGCATTCTCTGATCAGGGAGTCAGCCTTCCATGAGATCGCCGCTCGCACTAGAGAGTTGGTGCGCTCCAGTGTGAGTGCTGAGCTCCAGCCGCAGCTTTACGACAGCTACTCTAGATCTCAGAAGCGGAATGAATCCATGAACGCGACCAACGGAAAATATTGTAGATGCGCTACAATAACGCGCCAACCTAAACAGTATTCCGTATAAGTTCTTATATTAAATTCATAGACGGTTATACGTTACTTGCTTGATGTTCAACTTATGGTGACTTACTTGTTATGGTTTCTTTTCCATCGGTTCCTCCTTTTCAGTCACTTTCTTCTACGCCCCTTTGGGTTGCTATATAAAACATCAGTTACTGGTTCCGGGCTTTCCAACACTTAAGATGTTTATAATAATAAGGTAGTTTGTAAAAGTGTCAAAGTGATTAGCGCTGACGCACTTGTAGTCTGTAGATTAGGCGGTCTAGCCGCATGTAGAGTACTCAGAGTATCGTAGACTCTAAGGAAAAAAAAAAATTCCGGGCTTTCCAGATATTCTAGGTACACGACCTAATGTTCATTGTTTTTTTGTTAAATTTAAAAAAAATCTAATTTTAATGAATATTATTATAGAGTTCTGCTAATTTGCGTAAAGCATTATTGAAATGTTACAGCTATTTTGGCGGTTAAGGCCATTTTCAAACTTAAGTGAAATATAAAATTACATTTGAAAAAGAGAGACAGAATACATATATAGTTAAATAGAACATCAAGGGAGACAGAATATAAAATTATATGCGAAAGAGAGAGACAGGATACATGTACAGATAAACAGAACATTAAGGGATGGGAAATTAAAGTGTTGATTGATATTCAATTTATTTTAAAAGAAACACACCTAATATGGGGCTAATAGATACATTAATTTGGTTATTAAGAATTGGCGGACCACTATTTATTGCCTTTTTTTATTTCAAGGGCTTCTAAATTGTCCAACCAAACCCGTTATCATGGAGGATATTGAGCCCTGTGGTGTTATTAAAAGAATGGTCTTTTTCAATAATATGGTTGAAACATTCTGGGAAACCAATGCTGTTTAAACATTAAAGATGTACTTTGACACGAATGTTAACATTACGAGAAGTTTTGCCTCTTTTTAAGTGCACTCTTTTTGTATTATATTTATGATCCGTTTTAAATACGTCCTGATGACGCTTGAGATAAGCGAAACCGGTTGACGTTTAATAAATTTTGTGGTTTCATACAAAGTTATTGATATTTTATTTAATATAATATGTCAAACCACAAACGAAATTATGATTTTTAGGAGAACACATTCTTATTGTGAAGTTGTAATTATTCAGAACATAGTTCTGTGATATTTTAAATATGAATTAAATATATTAATTATAAAGATATACATATAAAATCAATTTCATCGAAAAATAAAAACATTGTTGTTGCGCTACCGGGATAAATAAGGTAGATGGCTCTGTCAAATGATGGAAAGATTAAATTTATTGATATCAAAAAGGTAATATATAAGGTCGAAAAATTGTCGATAAAAATAGTGCCGCTGTAGCTAAGTTGGATAAAGCACCTCCCCCGGTTAGGGAAGAGATCCAGGTTCGAATCCCGGTAGCGCAACAACAATGTTTTTATTTTTCGATGAAATTGATTTTATATGTATATCTTTATAATTAATATATTTAATTCATATTTGAAATTATGATTATTTTCCTTTATATTTTTCTTAACATTACCTATTACCAATGGAAATTAAAGTACCATTTTATGTATCAATCAGAACCCAGTAAATAGTTGCATACATATAACATTAAATATCAGAATTTGTGTATTTGGGAAGTATCTTTGACAGGAAAGAAAAGGCTGAGAAAGTTATCGAAATAATGGTGAATGCAGAGAATAAGAAGATCGGCGCTTTGAATTATGCAGTAATTTTTAATAGGCAAATATCAGCCGACTACACAATGGAGTTCTAGTACCAATACTGACATATGTAAGTGAAATCTGGTAGAAGAGGAACGAAAGTAGACTGAATGCAGTCGAAATGAGACTTTGACATAAATGTGGCGAATCCTTTTACGGTAGAGTAAAGAATGAACAAAATATGAGAGAATTGTAAAGTTGATTATAGATGAAATAGGATTTAAGAAGGGTTGCTTAGGTAATTTGGTTATTTAGAACCAGTGAATGAAGAGAGAATGGTAAGACGCGAGTGTTGATGGAACCATAAATAGAAGACGTCCGCGAAACCACAACCAGCCAAATCAGATACCAGAATACAGTCTTGTTAGAAGCCTCGACAATCGACAAACTTGTATTAAAAGATGTATGAATGTGAATAAGGCGAGTGTTGTGTGTCAGAACGGAAGAGTGTGGGGCTCCATCCTCTCTGCTTATGAAATGGCGTGATGGCAATTTAGTTAGTTAATTATATTTTAATCTCTTTGTCACGCGCTGAAAAACCGCACTGACCCGCCGAGAGCAGTTGTCGTGTGCATCTCTACGCCATTGTCATGCTAATGTACAACATTGCATTCGCTGCTCCACGTGACTAATTGTTGGCGTAGCACCTGACGCTGTATTTGTTTGTCTCGAGTCCGCCGACAAGGGAGGGGAGAACCTCGCAACACCACGAAGAACAAAGAACTACTTACCGAGAATGTATGAGCCATAGGGGCCGATAATTGTCCCCTAATTGACATATTAATTTAAGATACCCTATGTCGTATAAGTATCGAATTTGTAATTATCCAAACGAATTTCTCAACAAAATAATAACGCCTCCAGATAATTACAGATTTTTCTGCATACATATCATGCAATCTGAATGCAGATGAGGGTGATACCGGTAATATCACGAATGATCTTATTTTCTACAAGATATTATCCTTTTTTATGGCACGCCTCGTGAAATCCTATTTGCCATACCTGACGGATTTAATAGTTGAAAAGTGTTTTGTACAAGTGACAACATCTAAAATATTATTTTTGTTAATACGCACATATTGACATTCGATGTGATGGTTGATAATATAGCTTATTATTTTAATTACAAATATCTAAATAAGTATACAGGTTATTTGGATTATTGGATTATTATGCTACGTATATAAATTACCACATATTAAAAGATTACGCAATGAATTACTCATTACTGAATTGCTGCACCCAATCTTGACGTGAAGTCTTATCCAGAACCAACATAAATGAACTGGTGATTGGGACTGTAACGTATTGATTAGTAACTGATTACTCGAAATTCTTCAATCAACCATGCTAAACTAGAAACTAAACCTCCAATAGTTAATCCTCAGTTACAAATAATTGTTACAATCGAACGAAGTCAGTCACAATAAAGGTTTAAATAAGGGTTTATCGTCACTAAAATGAACCAAAAACTACAGTACGAACATAGTTAACATTTTCCAATTGATCTCGAATGTAAACCAACGGCTCATTGATATTTATATCGGATGTACCCGAAGAAGTTTAAGTGTCGAAGATAAAAAACATTAGTGAGGCCTGTGAATTAGTTCGATTGCACACCGACTTTAGTGACCGATTCAGCGCTGGAATGATTTAAGTGGTGCTGTTACGAAGTGGTTTATTTTGAATTTAGAATATATTTAATAGCTGGCATCCTGTGGAAGTCTATTACGCGGATGTGTTGCATTTAAAGTTAAATTTGTCGTTAAATAAAGCACAAATCAATAAAATGTACATATATCGTTTTTTTTAAATTGAGAAAGGACTAGTCATTAAATATATGTTATTCAGGAGTGATACAATACACGTGTTCAATACACGTAACCGGTTTTTTTAATATAATTTAATTTTTACCCTTATTATTATTATTATTTTTGACTCTAGGCACACTTTAAATAATTTCTGGGCCAAAAATATTTTTGACTTATTAATACATATTAATATAACCTATACAATTTATTGTTAAAAATGATTATTGTTTTCTGAATCGTAAATCGTCTTGTGATGGGCTTTCACAAAATGATGGCAGCGAAAGTTGCCCACATGGCTGTATCTCAAAGCGGGCTTATTAATGATGATAATTTTGAAACAGATTGATTTCATTCAGTAGCTTTTCCATAAATGGAAATAAATTGCACTGGATAACCTAAATTCTCACAGAAAAGACGAAATGTATTTGAAAAACGTAATCTGAAAAGACCATTAGATATATTAAACTCGGTTGCGTAAGGTGTGTATCAGCAAATGTGACCGCATTCTGGGGCCGACTCAGCGCCATGTGGGACACCAGACGTTGCAAAATGCCTGTTGTTATTCTCGTTAGTTTTTTTAACTGGTAATTTGTTCAGTTACAATCCAAAACCTTGGGGCTGAGCTCGCGTATTTAATGTTCCTTGTTTTTTAAAGGGTTTTTTTATTCTGCAAGAAAGAGGCTTGCGCATTTCAAAACGTAGTATAATATTCTTCCACATTATCGATATGATGCCTGACCTTAGAAGTTTAGTATTTGTTTAATTAATTTTGTATCTACAAAATACGCTTCTTATTATTTTAGTTTACTTAAAGCTAATCCAGATTTGTACACTCAGGGTCAATATTAAATACTAATATAATTGTTTTTGTGATTTGTGGTAAGTAAATAGGTATTAAAATTCTGTATCCTTAAAGAAGATAGGATCATCTGTGTATTCTGAGAGTAAAATCAAAATAATAATAAAACAAATAAATTAATAACAAAAGATACTGTCAAATAGAAGCATAATTGTCCACCAATGCAATAATAACAAAAAGTTAAGAATAAACAATATAATTAAAATATAATGTCATTATTCAACATTCACATTAAATATTATAGAATTTAGGAGAACACATTCTTGTTGTGAAGTTGTAATTATTCAGAACATAGGTCTGTGATATTTTAAATATTAATAAAAAATAAGGTAGATGGCTCTGTCAAATGATGGAACGATTAAATGTATTAATATCAAAAAGGTAACATATAGGGTCGAAAATTGTCGCTAAAAATAATGTCGCTGTAGCTTAGTTGGATAGAGCACCTTCCCCGGTTAGGAAAGAGATCCAGGTTCGAATCTCGGTGGCGCAACAACAATATTTTTCGATAAAATTGATTTTATATGTATATCTTTATAATTAATATGTTTAATTCATATTTAAAATATTATAGAAGTTTTTATTGCATTAAATTAAGCTCACAATAAAGATAAAAAAAATTAATACCTCGGCTGTGTCATAAGGGGAAGTAAGTACCTAAAGCAAACTGTGCTAGGGAAAAATCTATGGAAAATTAAGTTGGGGCAAAATACAGTATTCCTGGCTAAAAAATTGAATAACAGTTCCAGTGATTTCTGCCCCAGCATACAAAGTGAAGATCACCGTGAGGATTGTGAAGTCGCGCAGAGATAAAGATGTAAGCACCTCCAATAACAATATTTGCCACCTGTATACCAGTATGAACATGTACATATGAACCAGTCAGTTTTTTTCCGATTTGTTTGTGGCCACACAATTCATCGCGTGGTATTCTTCGTCGCTGCTTACCCCTTCCGAGGTTGTGACGCGACGGTACGAGAGAATTATTATTCTATTCTGCAAGAAAGAGGCTTGCTCATTTCAAAACTAGTCCAACAACATTATTAAGATAAGATGCTGACTTTTAAGACTGCATTTTCTTGCTAAATCGAGTTCACTCCGTTTGTGACGATACATTTTTTTTGTATGTTTCGTGACAACATTCTTGACAGCGGTAAATATTAATAAATCTTAGTGTCAACTAAAACCGTTAAGAAATTAAAAATCTTTTTAAAAACGTATATAAATTAATTCCTAGCTTCAAATTCTGTATTATTGAATAAAGTAAAATTCTGATTGAAAAAATGTAAAAGATAAATCTTTTTCCAAAAAAACTGAGCGGACACTGAGACTTGAACATGGGGCTTTTATATTACCGGTAGACTGCTCTTCCAACCGAGCTTCAGCAACTCAATTAGACCAGGTATTATCCAAACAAATTGATTAACGTTTTTGTGTATATATGTATATGATAATATTGTAAGCCTTATTGACTTTCTTCCTAAAGAAGTAAATAACATTAATTTCGTTTCATATCACATTGATTTCTAATAATTAATACTATTTGTTATTTTTTTACAAATAATCCCTTATTATATTATCATTATTTTATCGCTATTATTTTTAGTGTTTCAATCTATTTTTAATGTTATTTTTATTGTTATTATTATAACCGTAAACAACTAATATCGACTTAAAACTTAAATACGCGTCAGATGTACGGTTTGCATTCTCTCCAGTAACATATTTAACTTCCTTAATAAATGCAATGTTTTTCAAACTTAGCTTTGAACGAAATGTGCTAGATGGCGACAGGATTCTTATCAATTTTTATAACCGAAGTATAACCGGTTTTACGCAACTATTTTACAGTTGATTATATTAATTTTTTATTGAGGATGTTGCGACTTTTCAGAATATATCGTGCCTGGACAATTTCATTTATTATTCGTTTACTTTAGAAAATTTAAAACATTTGTAGAAAAATGTTATATATAGGCATATTTCAGCCGTGTTCGGGTATTAGAAAATTCACCGTGGCTAAAGCGAGGAATGGATGGAATTGAGATAGAACAAAGAGGGTAGATACCTAAACGAGAACAACTGATTTATGAACTTGTTACGTTACAAATGCGCGATTGCAATTTATAAACGAGGTGGATAGTCGGAAAGAAACTGTTGTCGGGCTCCTGGAGCTTGGCAGAGAAAGAAAGACTCCACTCGCGATTTTTCACTTGTGCCGCGTGCGCCGCTATACAATCGATATATAGTGCTGCCGTCGCTAGATGTCGGTGTGTGTGTGCATGCATCAACGCTGTAAACATATTTTAAAGGTTGTCAGTCCTAAGCTTGTAATTAGAATTATAAAGAAAACAATTAATTAACATTCATTTCTAAACCGATGTTTCTCCCGACTGATTTCCATTAATATTCTACTAGCGTGGTTGTATCCATTCCAGCGGCTCCGTTTGTCTTGTATCTTTAAAGTATTCCGCCAATAGTCATCATTCTTTCAGTGTTGATGATAATACGAGAATAGATATATAGGAATCGCTGGCGACACACTATTGCCAGGTTGTGGTGTATCATTAAATATTTCGTTACATTAATCCTGATGATGGCCCGTGAAAAATTTCACCCGAAACGACTCACGGCGGAATAGCTCAAACAGAAAATCGTTTTATCATCGTGCAACTTTAAATTATAGAATTAACCAAACTTTCGGTGAGAGAACGAAATTTCAGAATTCATTTTTTATAACTGGCAATATTGGTATTGTATTCTTTGACAGATTATATGCGTTTTGTATATATTTATAACTAAGACTTAAAGATATGACAGAAAATAGTCATACTATTAAGCCATAATTAAAATACATACTATTAAGTACATATGAAGCAGGTGGTATGGAACGTCCAGAGAGTAATATTTTTTTATATCCGGTCACGTTACAATAGTGTCAGACGATTATAGAAATTTTTCATTAGAAATATGCGTGCATATGGTTTACGCTCGCAGACCATTATTTGAAGAGTGCCCGACGCACAAATGGCGCTGTAAGTTTACAATGATTTATTTGTTGATATTTAATTACACAAACGTTTGTAAATGTTTTTGCAAGTAATTGTAGAATTCTAATTGAGATGAAAATCGTATTGTGATTAGAATCTTAATAATATCATTTATTAACTTTCTTCTCGACGCGACCATCTGCGGATGTATCCGAGGCTGCCGAGTCGATGATCTAGCGCGTATTGAAAATAAACCGCAGTAAAACGTTAGACTGGTTTGATATTCCGACGGTATCGCTTTTCGCAACAGCCAGTTTGAAATTCACAACAGATCACACGTAGCCCCCACGGCCCACACGGCACTGCGAGCCTACGAATGATTGGATTATGATTTTTGCGTCATGTGTGACGGCTGCGGCTCATATCAAAATGTCGATAACCAGGTCACGTTGTTCGGTGCGCGGGGAACGCGGAAACCTCGATAGTGGTCCACCAGTTTCAGAAATCAGCACAGAGCCAATCTCGTGCCCGCCGATTACGCAACACGGTTCACATGTCACTGCGCCTGACGCGGGAATTGGTAACGGATAAGCTTGCCGATGTGGTCACGCTTGTAATGGAAGAAATTTGATCCGTTTCATTGGCTGTGGTTTATATAATATCGTCTCTTATTATCCGTGAATTGGGTTTAGCAACATTGCTCCCGCGTAATTCTTCCCAGCCACAATTGTTCGCGGTCCATAACTCTTACACTGCAATTCATCGCCTGGAAGATTGTTCGCCGCTTTTTAAATGTTGACCGTAATAAAAAAATTGCTTTCGGGACTGGCCCCCCGATCCACCACTTGCCCGGAACCGTTTTATGAGCAGAAGCTCCCACATCGATCCTTCACAATCACCGCCAGATTAGCATTATTAGAATGCTATAAGGCAACCGTTCTGTGCCTCAGTGCTGCGCAGCAGATTCGGAGGCACGGCATGACTGCCATTCTAAAAACCATTCACTGTCCCTTCAGTTAAAAGGATCACGTTTACATATTATGTCAAAATAAAACACTTGTTTTTTTATTCTACTCGTTTAATTTACTTGAAACGCGTTTCGCCTTATAAGAGCATTAACAATCTAACAATTTAACTCAATAACTTGTATTTATAACTACACTTTTATTTGCATGAGATGAAAGGAGAAAACATTATTCATTAAAATTCTAAGGATTTTTATTCATTTTGAATGCTTCTAATTATTCTAAGTAACCATTCAGTTTCAACACTAATGATATTTTAATGTCATGGGTAATTTATAGAAAAGGTCAGCTATATAATTTTACAATCTAAGTTGACAATCCGGTAATAATGCCTTTTCAACGCGTTTAAACGAGTAGAATAAAAAAACAAATGTTTTATTTTCACATATGTGATTATGCAGTTCTACAAACTTGCATTGGAAACAGTAAATAAGATCATATTCATTGTAACACAATAACATAATTAGTAACACAAAATACATTTTAAAAAAGCATATACATACAAAGAAATGAAAATAACTAAACAAGAACCAGGTAGATTTCGTCTGTCTGTAAAAGTGTATTTTAAACATTTTCCCTTTGAACAATATTGTAATTTTTAAAAATTATGAGTAGCCGCCATTTTGATCGTATCAAATCAGGGTGGCCAACAATTTCAACAAATTCAATATTTTAGTCATTTATTGAGAAAAATTTCTTCCAAAAAGATTTATGATAAGGATTATTTATGGGAGTTATCGTATTCCCAAATCCGTTATATCCCATATTATATAAAAACAAACTTTTTATGATTTGTGGTTTCAGGGTATTCTGGTCATGATCGAAAAAAATGCATTGAAATTTTCCGAAAGTTGCGTTATGAGACCCTTTAGTCATACTTAGTATTTCGGTCGAAATCTAATACCAACTGCCTATTTTTAGTTCATGTATATAACATACACGTAGATGCAGACAGAGATAATAACAACAACCTACACATTTTTATCCTTCAATCGTTTTAGTCATCATAAGACTTTTGTTTTACCATCTTTCTGAATTGATTTATTTTAGAGCTGGAGGTTCTCCTAGTGATCACCCTCGCCTGGTGTCCTGGTGTGATGTGATGCACTCACCTATGGACTGTATCTGACCATTCTTCTATCAGTCATGCATGCTTCATGTGCCCGAATCAAATATGAAGACTTTTCTTTATTCTATCTATTTATCCTCTATATTTTCTTGTATTTCTTTCTGCTATCTTTAAAATATTTTTCGTGATTATCGCATCCCTGTATCCTTGTATACGCTTTCACCCTTCCTCTGCCCTGCTCCTTTTTTCTGAGGTTCCGTTATGAACATGGCTCGGAATGGAACGGAACAACCCGGAACGCCCATGCGGTTTGTGGAATTCTCGCAAATATGTCTTCGGTGCGTGTGATTCTCGCAATTATAAGCCCGGTTCGTGATATCATTTTATCTTCTTTAGAAATTCACTTAGCTCACTTAAAAATTGTCCTCAATAGTATTTTAATTTTTTTTATATGGTTTTTGATATACCATTTGATTGCCCAAGAAGATATACAACGTTGTGGCATTCATAACTCAGATCTGCCTGAAACCGATATACAGTATTGTTGCAGGAAGTGTCTCAATCTCCTAGATGGCAAAAGATATATATATATATATTATATATATTATAAGCAGGGGCTTGCAGTGCATACAAGTAAAAAAGCTGTGCATTACTAAAAATTCTGGCAAACAAATATAAATTAAATAATTGGATTAACATAAATGGAAAGATCTTTTACAATTAGCGCCATCTGTGCACCAGTAGAGACTTTAATTGCTTAATTCTAAAAACTACCACTACAACTCACCGTTGTAGTCATGGCGTTATTGTGCATTCGCCGCATCTAGCTATTCTATATTCACTCTAGCTATTCTAGCCACATCTAGCTATTCTATCTTTAGGCTAGTGAATTACTTAAGTCATATAATTGGCTATTTACTGAATTGAAAATTCCTTTCAGTTTCGTTTTGTATGGAGTTGTTACATTTGCTGTTTTTTAACCGAATAACATTAGAAAGACTTACAACTACGTGCAAATCATTGAAGTGTCTACTTCCTCTTTTACTATCTTACTATTTTTAACGTGTTGATTTCATGGCCGTTCTTTGCGTTCGAGGTGTATTTGGTGCATGAATTTGTTTTTGATTTGGGAAAAACAAAAAGCAATTGGCAGAACTATTTCCTACGTTAACCTATAATACAAATAATTATTTCGTTTAGTTATTACGTGAAGGATTTTCAAACAATAATGGAATCATGTTCAGTCATAAAAAGGGTTCTTAAAAACGTCCATACATTTTGATTTTTATATGAGTAAGAAGGTATTATTTTACTTTAAAACTTTAACTTTAAAAACACTATTAATAGTACTCTAAAATTACAAATAAATACATGATAGGGTCGTATAAACAATGGATTTATTTTGTCTAAAGACGTTGGTTAAACGAAAGTACATATATTGTATTACACATACTATATATGAGTGTATGATACCATTGGTAACAGCATAACCTAAATCTATACCTACTGCACGCCACTGATTATAAGTTATATATTTTAATGCGTAAATCTTTTGGTCTTATGATATTATCGACCCGTTCCCTTTCATTAAATTCACCATTTCAAGCCATGGTTGTGGATCCATTTCACAATAAAGACTGTCTTATTTAATTTGAAATAATAAAATAAGGCCCGACAACAAATCACTTAATTGATTAGTTCCAATAGTTGCAGACCATTCCTGTACAGACTGTGACTTACGCGAGCTATTTGGCATAGACATAAATAAAGTAGGTACTCTACCGCCAGTATGGCGTTGTATGTATTTAATGGCCGCAATTGTAGACAAGCAGTCACATTAACTAATATAATAAAAACAGATACGAAATGCAGCTCTGTTGCAATTGGCTGTTGTCCATAATGGCAACCTTTCGATTGCAGTCCAGGTTGCCTCACAACAAGCCGCAACGTGTCCTAAGTGGTGGCACGGTTGTGGACTCAGAAGTCCGATAATGATTATTCCAGCACCTTAGAAGTGTCATTAATGACAGAAGGTCTTGCGATCTAGAGTAGAGCCTGCAGAAACATTAAGGGGCACTAAAGTAATCAACTAAATTTTTCAATAAATTTGTATTTGGCCATGTGTACAGTAGGCGTTCGTCACCGATAACAGTCAGAGTTTTCTAAGACCAATATTAACGGAGTTATGAATTTTGTAAGCTTTTAAATAATCGTAATTTTTAAAAATATTAAGGATCAGGCTCTTTAACGAACTTTACCGACATATCTACATCGTCAATTATTCAGAAAAGTGTGTCGGAAATTCAAATGAAAACCTATATAAAGATACATATATAAACTTTTTAACAATAATTTATAATTATTATAATTTTGTGGTCACGGTCGAAAAAAAGTATATTCAAATTTTGCGTCATAAGATCATATATGCAGTCTGTTTCGAAATTTATCTAGAGGCTCAGGATTTTCGTTTGTTAATGGGTCACACAATTAATATGGCACCGATATGCATAAATTGAGTAATGTAGCTATGAGAAAACATATTCGGTTAAGAAATTTTACCCAAAATATTCAAAGTGTCATCAAAACTAATATGATATAATTTATATTTGAAATCATTTTAGTTAAAATTTACCATCTTCACTAAAACTGTATTCCATTTATGGGGCTTTTAATGGGGTCATATTCCAGTGCCTAAATCGCTTAGTCTTTTGCGATGTCCTTTATTCCCTCACAAGTACAGTTTGTTTTTGAAGGGTTGGGAACAATTTCGTTTTTAATGCTTCAATTTATCATCCCTTGTTGTCTTAGCAACGTTAATACACATATCCCCATGCTAATTAACAACATGGGCATACATACCCCCATGCTGCTTAAACCACTCCACCGTGATGGTAACCTTCAGTGATCAGCAGTCTTCCCAGATTATCGGGGTCACATCGTGCGATGTGTCCAAAGTATTGGAGAGATGTGACTTGATTCCGAATTCAGTTAGGATGGAAACACTGGTGCGTCTTGCTATCCAAGGCACTCTCTTCCCTTACAGAAACTATATAAGCATTCTGTCTCAAATACGTTTAGAATTTTTTGAATGAACCGCGATTAACAATAGGTGCAATCCGAAGTTGAAGAATAAGACCACAATTTAAAACGTTTTTGCAATGGAAAACCTATTGCAAGTTGTCACCAGTAACCGTAAAATTGACTTCTTGGATTTTCTGTCTGTAATGTAAATATGATTTATATGCGTATGATGCAAATATTTCACCTAAATTACACACACTGTATAAATTAACGTAATATTCTTTCGTAAAAAAAAGAAAAGTAATTAATTTCTAGAAGCAATACTTTGTGACAACGGTTAAATGTCACGTATGTGTTTGACAATGTTTGACACGTTTTTATTGACATCCAAAAAAAAAACACGTCATCCTCGGACACCTGGTACAAAAAACGAACGAAAAATAGTGATTTTATATTTTTTCCCTACACTATATATTTGTCATTATAGTCATCCTTGTTTGTTAACGGTGAGATGCTCGCACAGGAATCAAATGTTAGGAATTCGATTCTCGTCTCGGGGGATAATTCAACGGTAGTGTGCCAGTATGTAGATATGATACGAAGAATTAAACGGCAAACTATAAGCCGCAAAGAATACTATTGGTAAATTAATAATCTATTTACATCATTTAAAATAACCTATCACCTTTGTATGGCCGCTTGTATTGTTATCGTATACGTTAGGTAATAATTTTTTTTTTTTCTAATTAAAATAGTTTATCGTTTTGTCAAGTCAGAGTAATAATAAATGATTGCTCAGCTTGTTCCCGCGCAGATCCGTCGAATCATGAAATATGTTTGCCTCAAAAATATCACAATTAATTGTATAGTCGAGATTGAATGTGTGACATAATGAGACAAGTCTTGACTTGTGACGAAACCATTTCTTTAATGAACTTTTAGTAATATTGCGTAATTGTTAAAATAATACGCAAAGACAGCGATATTGGTCGCCATATTGTGGCTTATATTGTATAGCAATTAAAATTGTTACCTCAAATAATTATGTAAAACCGTTTGCGTAATATTTAACGTTTATCTGTTATAACCCGTCTTTTGCGGCTAATATAACGCACCGTACGTCAAATATGTACAACTGTAAAAGTACATACAAAGTGTATTGTCGAATATAAAGACATGTTTATGTTAGTGGCTAACGCTTTCCTTGTAGGAATAATTAAAAAGAAATTGATTCGTTACACCGAAGTAAAATGTTTTTTTCAAAATGAAATATTGCTCAATTTTCACACATTCAAAGTTTTAGTTTACGTTTGACACATTCAAAGCAACCAACCACCAAAATTCAAAATATAAAAAATCAATCTAATACGACATTGCTATCTTAAGTGAGGTGACAGCATCAAGATATCCGGATGAGGTCCGGACACCAGGAGAACCCACAATAAGAATACGGCAATTTACACGCAGTGTGTTTTTTTGTTTGTAATCTAAATTAGTCATTCCCTGGCAGAAAGCGATCGGCCGATTGATTTTGCTAGATAGATAGATAATTGCTCAGTGCAGCAAAAAATAGAATTTATTACTAAAAAAGGGAAGTACTCTAGTATTACTTGAACAATTAATGCAAACAAATATCCAATAAGTCATATTTTCATTTATGAAACTTCAAATTCCCGCCCCCCTAGCGCCTATAATTACTATAAAGGGTTTGCTCGCCGGACACCCTAGTGGCAATAGTAATTATTATCAATATGTTTGTGTCTTCGACAGCACTACTACAATTACGATGAGATCCCATATTCAAGGATACTAGGCCCTGCGGGTGGCCACCTAGAGCTACCTTCGATTTATTTCATTATCGTCAGAATGTTATTAAAAACATAAACATGAAGTATATAGTGACCTTAAAGAAATTATATAATATAGACAGGTAATTTTTCAGGTAAGTCTTAAGTAAATACGATATCTTAATCAGTGACATCTATTGCACATCGTCGAAATATTTGAAATGAATATTAATATTCATTATTATTTGTATCTGCCATCTAGCGATTAGCTTTTTAACGACTACTTTAGTATTTTTAAAGGCTGCTTTCGTATTTTTTGTTACTGGCAATAACACTAACACATCCAGATCCAATGGATACCAAGCGCAATATATATATACATTTTAAGGCAATGTTATGAAGCCGGGAATAAATTATCATATATTTTTATAATATTATGATTTCATTACAGATTCGACATCTTAGAACACAGACTGATCCCTAATTCGACAGTTCAAGTGAACAATGTCAAATGGCATTGCGTGTAATACTTCCAGCACCGCCTGTAGTACCTTTGGCAATATGTACGGACATGCGAGTGTGTAGGTAGGTAGGCATTCAATATGCAATTCCTTTCAGTGGCCGATTATTTCTTCAGAGCCGACTCGGGCACCGCTTTTGTGCTCTAATCTTCTGAACCAGATTTGTAATTTTAAATATCAATTTCGAAATGCTAACAGCGAAGTACGTATTGTCCGCCGGACGGCGAAGGAGGGGCTCAGGCAATGGAGCCGGGAAATAACACTCATTACGGCCGCCGGGAGCAGCCGCTGTGCTGCTCGGCGACGATAATTGCGCCCAAATTAAAATCTTTACCCGCGGTAATTGTCAAATTAAATTAATTCTTATTAGAAACACCACTTTTTGGGTCAGGCTGAGTAAGCTTACGATTCGAGACGCGAATAAAATAATGATTCTCGACTCGTAATTTACGTATTACGTCACTTTAGATTACTATTTGCTACGCATATTTATTTACTGATTCATTTTATATATTTACGAGCTGTCTCTAACCGGTGTTGCTGGGGATTTAAAATAATGACACGGAAGAGAGGAATGACCATATTTTCCTCAGGATGTAATGGCATTCAATTTTATTTGGAATGAATATCATTCATATCTGAATGAAAGGGATGGTTCATATTATAGATTCGAACTATTCCAATATCGAATAGTAAAACTAAAAATTTTCGAATACTTTCTAAAGTATGACAATAATATCGTAGTATGAAATTAATTTTGAATATTTCAATAAGTCGTACGTGCATCAAAATTTATAAGAAAACGACCTAATTTACCATAAACTGTTTATTTATTATAGTTTTAAAAATACATATTTTAAAAATAACAACGCATTGAACGTTTCGTATTTTTAATTTACCGCTATTTAAAATACCCGCTCAGTAGCGGTTGACGTTGGCTTATCTGTTAAAAGTATTTAAATAGTAATTTCTATCCTTTTTTTTATATATCTAATAAATTTTTTAATATTATTTGAAGAAACACGACTACGAGGGATAAAATGGTGCTTCTTAATTCATTCTGCAATTCGGATATCGATGAACTCTTCGAATAAACAAAGGTATCTTTTCCACGTCCAAATCAGAATCCTTAGAATTGTTTATTATTCCATACTTAAAAATTTAGTAGGAATATTACTTGAACAGCTGCAGCGAGTATCGAATAGTAAAAACAGGCCGAATATATTCGAATATCGAATATTCGGTTTGGAATCTCTAGTACCTGTCCTAGTGCGGAGTCCTAAAGAGTAATTATGCAAAATTTGGTTATAATCGTTCAAAAAATATAAAGAACCGACAGACAATAGTTAATTTTTATGGGTGCATACCTTATTAAATTAAGAGTCACAAATGTTCAAGTAGTATGTACAAAATCGGCAATGTACGGAACCTGTACTGATACGGAAAATATTAATGTATGAGATTTACACAAAATCATGTTAATCTTTAAGTTTACGTATTTCTAAATAAATATTTGCGAAATCTATTTATAATATATCTATGTTTCAGGCCTAAAATCATCCAACAAAAAATAATAAATAAACTTTCAATATATAATATGGAATCAATAAAATATTTCAATTAATCGAAATAATCGCAAGACTACGTTTTTTAAAATACTTATAATTATATCCTTACTAAAGAGAACACATTACTATTAACTATTATGATGTTGCAGTTTTTCAGAACAAACTTCTGTGCTATTTTAATACAAATGAAATGTATCAATTAGAAAGATATTGAAATAGTGTAGAACTATGTTCTGAAAAACTGCAACTTCGCAATAATAATGTGTTCTCTTTAATATATTAATTGTATAAAAGAGTATTTAAAATTTAATAAAAAAAAAATTATTTAATTTCCGGAGTCTCCTTGCGAATATTACTCAAAGGTATTTGAGACTTTCGCAATAAAAAGGTGATAGCTTTTAAATTTAGAATAATAGATGTATGAATTTAAAAAAACTTCAGCACATAAGTTCGAAAATTTGTTGTCAACTTTCTTTGTCGGTGTAGTGTAATCGGTTAACGCGTTTCCCCGGATAGGAAAGGATCCAGATTCGAATCTCGGTAGTAACAAAAATATTTATATCTTTCTAATTGATAATTTAATATGTATTACTTATATCTCCGACATGGTCTGGCACATGGAGCTTGAACATTTTCGGCCCATATTTTTAATTTATTAATTTTTATTTATCCACCCCTAAACTATTGTGCGCTAGATATATTACACCCAGTGTATTAATTAATCTTTGTACTGCTATAAATTTTTTTAAAGCAGCATGTACATATCATGCACAAAAAGTATACAATGCTTGCCTCAGCAGATGCAGAGCTCAAGCGGCGGTTGTACTAGTACAACGATACACGAGACCTTGTATATTTACATTATTCTTTTGTTTTTCGGTTAATAATATACTCTAAATCTTTAAAACATTTAAAAATCGTTGAGTATAATATATTGGCAGATGTAGCAAGTAAAATCCGACCGAAGCTTCGGTTTCGGCTTCGGCCACCTTCGGCCAAAAATGCACATTCGGCATCTGCTTAAATCTGTCGAAGGTTTGGCCAAAGCCGTATCTTTGTATTTAGCCGCCGAAAAGTGCCGAAAACGCACGAACTATTACGAATGAAATAAAATTCAGTTAATCATTTCTGAAAAATTGCAATTTATTTATTTAATGGATATATTTGTAATTATAATCAACACCATAAGATAGCATAGCATGGCATAAGTAACAGGGTAGAATTTGCATTGTTATGTATACTTTCTAGTCGGTGTTCTACGATTTCTAAGAACGATTGAACCTTCGGCTTCGACTTCGGCCGAAGATTATGGCAAGAGCCGAACAATCAGCTTCGGCTTCGGCCATAATATGACCTTCGGTCGGACACTAGTAACAAGTTTACATCTTTGCCAAGGTTATAAAAATCAGTATGGGTGAAAATACGACGTCGTCGGTTATCTCAGTTCCCAACACTGCTCCAGGACATTGAATGGGATCCACCACTTACCCGGGACCGTTCTATGAGTAAAAGCTCTCATTCGCCGCCAGGTTGGCATTTTTTTTAAATACTACAAAGGTGACCGTGCTACCTCTCAGAGCTGCGCAGCAAGACGGAGGCGTGGCACGGACACCAAAACCAACACCATCACTGTCCATACCCAAGAGAATTTATTAACATTTTATGTATGTATTTTACACATAATTGAAAATGGTAACTTTTTACAGTGCACATAAAAATAACAGTGAAAAACATAATCACCCCCCTAATGGGAAAAGAAAAGAGTGGACTAAGCGAAAAACATTTACTTCCGGCTATATAGTCAGATATTTGATAAAAATAAAGAAAGAAAACAATTAATCAAAGCTAAGTTACGAGAAAAGCGGATGACCCTCACCCCCGATCGCAGCATTTGTATCCCTCAAAATCTCCCAGCGGGTCACCCACACACCCACAAATTCTAAAGCATCCGAAGTTCTGAATGTTATTGAATGATGACCAACCACATACAATACCGCAATCATAACTTCCCTCGCGTCCATCATAATATCACATTCCCAGAGGATATGTGCTGGAATCTGTGGCACACGGTCACAGATACACCACGGGTGCCCAGCGACCTGGGGTCAAAGAGTTTTGCTCGAAAATTGGTTCTGAACTGTTCGAAACTGTTCCAGGACAATATAATTCCATGTCAGTCACTATAAAAAAGTGTTAATTGCCACACAATAAAAGACATTATACACCACCTGCTTGACAGGATCTCACACATTAACTTTCCTTTGAAATTTTGGGAGATTCATAAAAGATCAATCATAATTGAGGTAATTATTAGAAAGTTAGTTTCACGTTTTTGAGTCACGCCATGTTGCAATAATAGATGTTGCGAATCGGTAAATCATTCGGCGTACCTCGCCATAATCGTATTCAATATAATTGTAGTATTTTGTCATAAGTGTATTATTAAGCAAAATGTCAGCGTATTTGATTTATGACATGTGCGTAGGCTGAGTGAAGATTAAGAAATGTGTCCGCTTTGTGTCAATGTTCAAAGCCTAACGTAATACGATAAATAATTAAATAATTTTATCATTACGCAATGACGCGGCGCGAAATGACTTAAGAGGACCATCTTTGTTTCTCAACGCAACAAATTATTTGGGCACCCACCTCACACCTGGGTAACATTCCTCCATGTGGTATTTTTTTCTTTTGTTATGTTTCTGAGGTTGCGAATCTTTTTATGGCTGCGTCGATGTCTTCTACGCAATAATTATTATATAATAATTTAAAAATTTGGGCCAAAATTATTATTTTCATTAAAGAAAGTTAAAATATTCATCTCATTTTTGGGAACGCCAAAAAAAAGTAAAACTCAGAACGGCCTGAACCCTAATCAATTATACTATTTTTCCAATACATAGTCTAGCGAATTGTAAATTAAGAATATATGGACTAGTGAATTGTAATTTAAGAATATATAAACGAGTGAATAGTAAAAGAAGAATATATGGAATAGTAAGAAGTAAATAAAGAATGATATGAAATTCATTATAAAGCAGATGCAAGTTGAAAGAATATAAATTCCTTAAAATATATTTTCTATTATATAGATGTAGTTGCAGCCCACAGACACTATATGCATTTACGTTTCGTGTGTACAATTATATTTGGACTCATATTTAAAAAAATATTATACTTTTAAAATAAGCAATGTATGTTTTAAAATAGATTCTGTCACAGAAACAATGTATGTTTTAGTTAGTTATGACATCCTGAAGAAGAAAATGGTATTTTTCGAAACCGGTAGATGTATTTAAACTCATTTTAGTGGTTAATTAAACAAAGATAAAAAATAAAAATAAAAATATATTGTTATGTATAATACCTTTAAATAATATCATTATTATTGTAACTAAATTCCAGTAGAGAATTAGCGTATTTTATAAATGGGACAAATACTTACATCGCCATCTATATATAAAAATAATTAAACATTATAAAATGAATGTGCGTTATAAATCATAGATGTCTCTAGTATTTTATTCTGTTAACTGAATGGAAGAATGTGTTAACGTACGTACATATGAAAAAAAATTAGCGCCGTGTAAAGTATGCAAAAATGTAATTTAAATTAAATAACGAAAATAAAATAAATAATTCTAGTTTCACAGCAAAGTTCAAAAAAACATTTTTTTCTAAACTTTCTAGTCGCCTCAATGTTAGGTTGTGTTATATATTAGAAGTTGGGTTAATATAATACAACATACATAAAAATGAATAGCATTTTATAAAGTATATCGCTCCGTTTATAGAAAAGCGACATCATTTTTAATAAATGCAGATTTGAGATCATTATGAAGAACATCTCAAAATAGTGTATATATTTATATCTTTATAAAAACAACACACAGTGAATAATATCGGTATTTTTAAGCGAAAACGCTCATCTCTTTTTGTGAATAAACATCAGATCTTGATTGAATCAAAATAATGTAGGTTAATACTCAAATAGTTAAACTAATTGACTACCGCCGCTAGTCCTTTTTTTGAAATTTAAATTGATAAAAATCTTTTAAAATCGTCTCGTAAAATTTGCGTATTTTAAATTGTGTCACTTATCCAGCAACAGAGGGATATGAATATTCACGTGGCCTTTTTCAAGGCTGCCTGTTTTTTATCTATATAAGACGTGATTGATTGTGTTTAATTAGGAAAAGTGTGTCACTGCACTGGATACCCTGAGATTTATGAGATACTGCACCTTGTCATACAAGGAAAAATCAACGGACGACGAGGTCCTGGCAAACGGAAAACCTCGCGGTTTAAATACCTTAGAGAATTGTTCGGGCGGACACCCGTATCTCTCTTCCAGGCACCTGAAAATAACGTCCATAAAGGCCGACACGATATCAAATATTAATTAACGGTTAGCACTTGAAAAAGAAGAAAAGATTAAATTATTATATTGAAATATCAACATAAGATATCGCCACTGATGAGTACCTATGTCAAATTTTAAATGTAAACTCATAAATTATTGGCAACAAAAAAGATCTTATTCCGAAAAATAATTGAACTGAAGCCGGGCTGATCGCAGCGATGATTGTTGTTTATTAAATGGAAATGAGTTCATGACGCGATTACACCTTTGCTCGTGCGTGTGTACACCGAAAAGGCGGGTTGGCCAGGACATTGTAAAAAGACGCGTAAAACCAGTAGTCTGAGTAACCCAGAAACGCCGGGCCAGTGGTGTGCGGTGATGAAAGTTAACATCTGTTGACCCAATAAATGGGAGAGGATTTCGAGATTATCCATTACAGAGTCCGATTAAAATTTATGATCAAATTTTTCAGATATAGAAATATAGGTACTTTCATTATAAATATGAATTAAATATATTAATTAGAAAGATATACATATAAAATCAATTTAATCGAAAAATATTATTGTTGCGCCACCGGGATTCGAACCTGGATCTCTTTCCTAACCGGGGAAGGTGCTTTATCCAACTAAGCTACAGCGACAATATTTTTAGCGACAATTTTCGACTCTATATGTTACTTATATTCTGAATAATTACAACTTCACAATAAGAATGTGTTCTCCTAAACTTTCATTATATATTAGTTAAAGCCGAGCTTTAAAAATATTCTAATATGCTGCACAAATTATAAATAAATAAATGGTTGGATCATGTAAACAATAGTTATATGTTACTCGCGGAATTAAATAATAGATTATTCTGATCCCGTACCAGTGCGGTACTGAGTGGAACCCCGGGATATCTATCAAACAGACGTTGTAACATGGGAGAAGTTGGCGTTAGAAGAAACATTTTAATGGTATCGTGTAACAAAACCGAGACTATGAAAGAATCGCGTAACACATAATTACATGTCCGTGTGTGGGTACCACTGCGTAACAAAGGTGCGTTTTGCCGTAAACTTAATTTCTTGCAGCGCCTGTGGAGCACCGGATGTTTGGAAAACTTAATTCCATCATCCGACAACAATAGAATTACGCTGATTGTCAATTATGAAATAAACATGTGATATGTACTCTAAACATGAAAATATTTACGAAAGCATTTTTGGTGAATCTTTAAACAGGATGATGAAGATATGTTTATGATATATATTATGATCGGGAAGAATATATTTTAAGACCTAAGGAAAAGTTTTCTTTGAATACGAATTAAATGTATTAATTAGAAAGATATACAGATAAAATCAATTTTATCGAAAAATATTGTTGATGCTACCGGGATTCGAACCTGCATTTTTTCCAATCCGGGGAATGTGCATTAACAGCGATCATTTTTTCATATGTTTTCGTTATAAACAAAAGAAATGTTTTTCTAAATTTTATAATTCCATTTTTGCTGTGGTCAATTTTAAAAATTATTAGTCCATTACAGAAAAGTATCGCGGCCAAAAGTTTTGTAGGGCGCTACCCTTTTGGCCTCACATCACATTGGTTGCGTTGGTATAGTTACGCCGCTGCATACAACATGTTGTTTTCATAACTGCGTGAATACAACAACACTGTATACCGGTTTTGGGCAGATCTGATAACTGCCCAAACGTTGTATATCTCTTTGGGCATCTAATGGTATATTAAACAACCATAATAAAATATTATATACAATTTCTAAATGAGCTTCCTTGCAACAAAACTGTATATCATCCAAAATAGCTGACACTCAGTCTAACTAGCAACATTTTTAAATACAGTGTTGTTGCAGAGCGTGTCTCGTGTGTTTATGGTCATCGTCTTTTAAAAATAATAAGGAAATATTATTTTATCTAATAATTTAGTCTAACAGTATCTTATTTTATTTAAGACAATGTTTATTGTGATAATCCACATAAAAGTAAAAACCTTCATAATCGTATCGTATTACCTGTATAACGTGTTAATATTTTGCGCTGCGAGATATTATATTGTCCATATTAAATTTCGATGTTTTTTTTTCATTTATGATATCAATGATTCAATCGCAGGATATTATTACACATCCTGTAATCACATTTTAATATCCGTTACAATTTTTGAATTTTAACTGATTTCCTGTAATTTTTGCCAAAATAAATACACGGCTACTTCCTCTCTGTTAATCGAGTGAGTTTTTTTTATTTGCGCTGGTCTTGCATGTTTTAAAAAACCAAAGTAATTGATTTATTTTTAAAACTCGTTAGAAATATGACGTATTTGTTTTAAAATTATAGTGGTTTGTCCCAGAAATTAAACAAAACCATTTTCCTGGGAAAAGTATGCAAAGAGAACAAAACGCCACACCCTTTTATATTTAATTTACCTCCCGATCCTTATGCCAAGTTCGTCGCAGACGCCCCCTATTCCTGGGGCCACCAACACTCACTCACTGTCCCAAATCGCACGTTCCATAAGCCCCACAAACCTTAGCTCTTTCTTAATACTGTTGATTGTGCTACAATCTATATTGATTTTCCACAAAGTAGCAGTGAATCTATGATTTATCAAAGGTCAGAAGTGGAGCACACACATCATATTTCTTAATGAAAACACATTTCTGTTGTGAAGTTGTAATTTTAGAACATTGTTTTGTGGAAACCACAATTTTTTTATCTATGCTTGCATTTTTAATTTTAGTATATATACGTTGCTTCCTGAAGAAGATACCATAGCTATCGAAACATGTTGATTTGACAGTAAATAGTGGTTTAAAAATAGAGTTATTTCTTATTATAATTTTTATATACCTGATATGTCGCCACAAAGTAATTTTGCTAATATTGATGAAACAAGGTAAATTAATTAATTGGAAATATATACCGAAAAATCTATCTATCGAAAAATATTAGGTTGCAACCGTGATTCGAACCTGAAGTTTTCTCTATGCATTTCCATTTTCGCTATATCAACCGAGCACAAAATTTGAACCGTCTGCACTTCTGTGGTCTTTCCAATTATTACAAATATATTTAAAAACCAATCAACTTTATATTGCGATCATCCCAAATACATTTGAGTGATGCACGCTAGGAGACGCCAGAATTAAGTCAATGTGATATAGCGAAAACGATTTAACATGGTAACGCGTTTCTTTGGATAGAAAAAGATCCAGGTTCGAATCCCAGTAGCAACCAAATATTTTTTTTTGTTAGACAGATTTTTTCTATATATCTCTGGTTAAATGTGTTATTTGGTGGTGCAGGGATCTCCATAAAAATAGCATATTATGTAGGTTCTTCAAGACTTTATTATAATTATTACACTGCCAAAAAACGGGCCCTTAACTACCTCTACATCGGACGCCGACCGTTCGTTCTTCCCGCGGTAATCCCATCTACTCCCGATGCAGCTCGCAGCGCTGCGCGCGCACCCGACAGGAGTGTGTGAGCCAGCCTCGCATTTCCCCTACACTCTAAACTACTCACATCTTTCTAATTAATTCACTTCATTTTTGTTAAACATGTTATTTCGTTTATTTTACTATAATTGGATAAGTCATACGGTATCATACACGTACAGGGGCGGATTTATAGGGCAGTAGGATAAAGCAGTGTTTCTCAACCTTTATAATAAATATTTTCGCTTTGTTTATGACTCCTTGTCTTACTTTCCTTTTCTCAGTGATCTCTGGATAGCGGGACCTCCTCTCACAATTGCAACTTGCGCGACTCTAGATTCTCCATTATCTATATAACATAATTCATAAAGTCTTTGAAGTATAAACAATCGAATAAATAAAATGAAATCTATTTTGAACTGAATTTTAATTATTTTATAATATTTTCTCGTTCCAGGATCAACATGTACGTCCTGAGGCGCAGTTCACTCTCGGGGTGGCGGGGGAGAGGAGGCTGGCGGCCAGGCTGGAGGACTCCCGGAGGAGCAGAAGAGCCTGCAGACTGTCTGCCGCCGCCCTGGCGCTGCTGTTCTTCGTCCTGGCGCTGGTAGCCTGCTCTCTGCTGCTGTCCAATGGAAGGGCTCCCTTTGGCTCCATGATGTGACAACTTGATCAATATCACGCTTCTTGTGATGGAATCAATTATTTATATTCTGTCATTTATAATCTTGTCGAAGTACATTTGCATTTCGTTGCCGAAGAGTTTCAAGACTTGAGGAGGAAATAAGTATTTAAAAACGATTTTAGATGACGTCATTAAACCGTAACTTTGGTATTGGTTTCATTTGAAGCATACATAATTTCGAATTGAATATAAAATATAATAGAGTCGAACGTATAATTCTCAATTTAGCTACTAAAAAAAGCACATCAAATCAACGAACAAAAATAAGAATAGAAGTCATTTCTTCAACTGTCATTACACAATGCACGAAATAAATTGGACAGGAAACAGAAACAACTCTGTACATGCAAGTCATCGCGATTTTCATCAAGATGCTAGATGAATCGATCCATGTTTCCTGAGTGAAAAGGAGCTGAACATATCCTGAGAGTTCTTTGTTTCGACGACTTCCTCTTTTTTATTCAAAATCAGAACAAAAAGTCTATCATTAGCTCAAAACATTTAACACCTGCAAACTGAATCCATGTAGAATTGCACGTTCTCTAATACAACATTAAAATAATCTAATTAGAATCACTTTTGCAAAAAAAATAAATTTATTCAATCAAACACAAAAAATGAATATTATTTTAATCGTGATTATAGTTTCAAGAAGTGCAGTGCCTCTCATAAAAAAAATGTACATAACAGCAAAGTTGAATACAATCTTATTTAAAAGTAAATTAGTGAGGAGTGGACGAGTCCCAATGAATATTGTGGAAGTTATTGGTAATATTGAAAGTAGGGATGAAGAATTGGAGAAAATAATATTGTTGACAAGTATTTTATCATAGTTTGTTGTTTAAGGTTTCATTTAGAACCTACGACAACAAGAATAGAATCATAACAATCTCTCCTAACCTAACCTAACCTGGATATATTCTTTATGACATAAGCTCGGTTTAAAAGTGAAATTATATATGGTTAATAGTTCGAATGTGTAATAAGTGTTTACCAAAATCCTAATTCACACTATTCGCTTTGGAATAGGACTGTTGCGGCATTGTAATTGGACTTCGTTGACCTTGGAACCCATCCACTTTTGTACATATGCGGTAGTTTGTATATCATTTTCATTCTCCTCAATTGTTAATTTGAAACAACTTTTATTTGTTTACAGTGTTTCTAATTTCTCGACCATAAAAATGTACTCTGTTATCACGTTATTCCCCAATTTGTCCTAAAATATTTTAACAGTGCATCTTAATGTCATATTAGGGTCGTTAACGATCTGTTGATTATATGATATTGAGTATATTGATAATAAACGAATGGGTCAATTTAAAAGCAACAATGGGGAGCTAATGTGTAATGGTTTTAATTGAGTAGGTGTACCTGATCATAGGTCTGTCTATAGAGACAGCACCAAAATCGTTATCTTTTTAGGCAATAGCCGATATTTCAGATATTTAGAAAGTGCCTCATTGTAAAAAGAATTAATTAGAATGAACAGCCCGGTCGCCCGACCTCTGCGGAGGTGGAGGTGGAGGTGCATAACTGGTTCCCGACCTGACTGCTTCAATATTATATCACGAGACCGACAAGATTCAGTTGGCGCCTTTGAGAATGTATCCTCTCGCCGGTGACCTCACACGTCTTCTCATCGCCGATAACACCGGCACGCTACCAGTGTCCTTGATACGTATGTGACCTTTCGAATTTGCATTTCAAGATTTTAGAGTAAATAAGATATCTGACTGATTAATACGACTTGAATTGCATTTTTATCACGTTCTTCAAAAACGTGGTGATTCTAAAATACACACGTTGTGTATAAAAGTAAAATATACATTATTTTAATATAATATTATACATTCTCTCACTTCACGGAGTTGAACAATGAAATCTGCACGATAAACTAATTTATTAAACGTTAAAGTTTTTATTAGTTTTTGGGAGTGATTTTCAGTTTACCATTAAAGTAAAAAATATAACTACCTTATTAGGTGCCGAACCCCTTATTGAAACGAAGTCCTAAATACATGTATGGACTAATTAGGGTCAAGACTCGTATTTAAATTCTTGGAAGCCGTTCCTTTATTATTTGTAAAGTACCTATCATCAATTTTACGGCATAATTTGGCGAGTTGTTTTAATGAGTATTTATTTTGTCAGATAATGCGCGTAGAATTTTATTATATACACGTTTCGCGGCCGCGCAGCTTAGAGGAAACGCTGACTAAAGTCGGTATATCTTAATTCTTCTGTCGAATCCTCTTTATCTATTCTTATTAATATTATTTATAATAAACACCCAGATCTGTCTGGAACGCTCTGGTCTTCGACCGAACTGACAATAGATATTGCAAAATCTCGAAAATTTAAAACAGATGTCTCTCCAATAGCGCATTATTGTCGATAATAATTTAAAGTGTTGATTTATAATAAATAACAGATGTCGCATTATTTTCGGAATAGTAAATAAAATGAGGCGCGCGCTGTAATGATATAATTATAAAATTGGATATCTCACAGTTTTGCCATTCCGCTATCAGTGAATGTATCGAAGCGATATTTTTCTATTTATAGCGGTTTTATATTGGGAAATTGATATAATTATTATGTAATGCATATTTAAAGTCTGAGATTGTGCACGGCACTGGTCAATCTTCTAGATATTTATAAACAACACAAATTAAGACAAGTAACTGAATCATAAAACCTACTATTATTAAGTTTTAACATCATCATATTTAAAACACCATCATTTTTTGAGATCACCTTTTACATTTAAATGTTCTTCAGTGGGTGTAAGTGTTGAACTTTAGAGTTGAAGTGACCGGTCTTTCAACTAGAAAAACTGTCATTTATATCATATGTAAGAGTGTGTACATTACCAAGCTCTAATAAGATTTGTACATTTTTCTGTGGGTACGATAATTGAACTTTAGATTTGAAGTGACAAGAATTTTGATGTAAAAAGTATTATTACTTTGTTCATAAGAATGTGTTAGTGATGTTAGGCAAGGTCGAATAAGATTTGTATTCGTCTTTTTAATTTGTCTGTCGGGAAATTCGTCTCGTTCATCATCATTGTGTGTTTCTCCGCTGCTGAATATAGACCTCCCCCGAGGATCACCAATTCTCTCTGCCATCAACCCTTCTCATGCATCTGTTGCCCGCTGCTCTTCTGATGTCGTCGCTTCCTCAAGCTCGGACGGATAACACTCCAGGACCTTCCTTTCCCACAGTACATCATCTCTTCGATAAATATACCCATTGGGACCTTCAGCTAATAGCCCTTCCTTTAATTTTTGAACAACTCTTAATTTGTGAATGACATTGACGGTGAGAGTCCGTACTAGGAGCACCCTCTGGTTGTAGGTTTTAAGTCTTTAGAAATTCTGGCATTTTGGCTTTCAAAACGCTGCTCAGCCTACCTAACTATACATACTGTACAAACTCAATTGCGGAAAAATTAAAACCACAAAAAATACCAGTTTTCACGCATAACTGACCAATAAAATTGCCTACCTTTAAGTAAAGGTAAGTTTAAATTGCGTTAAAATAACAAAAAAGACTTGGTGTCGTCATCTAATCACTAGCACTAATTAGCGTTGGTACGTCCGAGGTGACCATTAATGAAGTGCCAATTACGCAAAAATGTTTTCTGTTACGTCTGCACTTTTTCCGCTGTTGACACCTTAAGGCAGAATTATTAGAGCGTGTTGAATGCTAATTCAATTTAAATGTCAGTTGTCCTTAACCTTTATTGCTAAGAAACATTAACAATTTTTGTACTCTAAAATCATAATAGAGGATTTGTGGTAAGTGTGGTTTTGATGACAAAAGGCGAGGATACAACTGGATTTAATTAACTTCACATTCTGAGTACTTACGTATTTTGGAACCATATATCCGAGAATTGAGTACTCATTAGTTCACCGATCACGAAACCCTGTAAAAATAGGTTGAACAAACGTAAATTTTTCTGAGCCATGGAAAGGCCATTTGCGAGATCCTCGTTAGCTGGTGTAGTTTCTGCAGTTCTATGTCTATTTCTACACTACTGCACAAGTTGTGACCGACTATATTTCAATGTTTTGGTATTTCCATGAAGCTCTTCGATGTTCAGCTCTATCTTGTTGTATCTCAATATTGGGGATAGTCTGAATATCTGACGTAAAGATCTATTTGATTTTTCGGTTCTTCTGAGATACTATAATGTATAAGAAAAGTACCCTGAAAACCTTCGGCGGGTACAACTCTTGTTCCTTTATTTTTTCACTATTAAGGTATGATTAATTATCTTTTTATTAAGGAGAACACATTCTTATTGTGAAGTTGTAATTTTTGTTTTATATGTATATATTTATAATTAATACATTAAATTAGTATTTATATCTTTTTCATTCGTTTGAATATTTTTTAAAAATTTAATGTATCGTAATTTCCAATTATTCTATAAAACTTATATTCTAGTTAAGCAGCCATATACCTCATGTTTACCCTACTAGGCCGGCACCTGTATCAAGGCAAATTTTGCAGGAAAAGTACGTCATATCGTCAGATATGAATCCTACTGGATGAACTCTCTTCAATCCTTGTCACTTTATATAATACGGCTTTATTTATTTTTCTCCTTTTGTAAAAAAAATCTTTTTGAATAGAGATGCGTACACGGAACACGTGACACGTGACACGTGTCACCTAGATGACAAGGAGTGACGGACAAGCTACGATCAAACAAAACTTTTAAAAGGGAATACACGATCAATTCTTTTACGAATTCGCGATTTTGAAGCCCTGGTTTGGTTTACACAGTCTAGCTCAAACATGTAACATCGCAGACTACAATTCGATGACGAACCGGCACGATCGTCCGAGAGCATTGTGTAATATTTATGTACCGCACAACTCCAAATTAAACAAAACACTTTGAATATTAAAAGATGGAGATTATTCCTTTAAGTGGGGTCATTCCGTACCGAGCTACCCAATTTGAAATAATACGAACAATAGACATTTTGTTGTCGTTGTTGAATATTAATTACGATCTTGGAGTTGAAGTTGAGTCGAGTTAGACGGGGGAGCAATATATGCAATCGTTTGAAATGTCAATGACACTTTTTTAATAACTGAAGATATATTTTTCATTATAATTATATGTTCGCCTCGTAATCTAGAGTCGTGTAGTCCCAGGAAGCTACTTAAGGAATTCAGCGTGTGGTACTCAATCTCCACTCGGCAACAACATTGGAAATGCGCAGTTCAATTAATTTTTACACCTATTTCACCGAATTCTTGCAAAGTTAAGAATTGTGTTGTTTAACTAATTAATTTAGGCAGACTTTCCAGTAAGAAGAGCAAAATATTAAGTAAACAGAATCTCGACGTTTTCGTAGAGCCACGATATACATTTTCACTGTATCTATATTAATTATAAAAAAAATATAATTATAATGACGAAAAAAATCGAGGACAAATCAATTTTTTTATTTAAAACTAAAAATCGTGGGCTACATAGAAGAATAGAATATATACTTATAGAACAAGAAAACGTAAATAATTTAATTCTAATAAAACGTTTTTTGGGCTTTGTAATGTTTATTAGTTAGAACGGTGACCTTGCATGCTATGTCTGGACATTAGTTAGCTACTTGTTCCAATTTAGGCACAATCGTAAATTATCCTCGGTTAATTAGCTTTTTAACAAAGATTGTGAGAATGGCAAAGGCTAGTTTTTTTTGTGTCATATGTTGCTGGCAAACTATTCCATCTATCAAATACGATTGTATATGAAACTCGCAAATGCCTATGAAAAGAGTCGCGGTCTAACGACCTCTAGTCTAATGGTTAAGACGCTCGCCTAGTAACCTACTGGGCGACCGACAAGTTAGTCCTCAGTTAGTTTTATAGTAAGAATATTGATGTTCCACGTATTCCGTACACGCATTTCATTCTATTTTAAAATTAATATTTTTTAAATAATCACGTTGTTTCACCGCGGGAGTAGGCAAAGAAGACAAAATGCCATACTCTTCTGTCCGATCGTCCAATAATTTAACTCTTCCACTTTCGCACGTCTCACCACGAACAATCGTCGATTGTTGAAGGACGTCCTCTAAAACCTTGGTTACCTGGCTGTGGTCATATATTTTCTTCGTCAAATCATCATTCATTGATTCCATATATCACTTTTTTATTTGATTTGTGAATTTTTCTTCATATTTATATATCTACACGTACGCCCAAGTGATCGCATTCTTTATATTTTCATTATTTTTTTGTCAGTTCCAGGTTTCATTTCTAAACATCAGTATTCGTTCCCTAAGTCTATTGTGTTGTACCGCTAGTCTTATTTCAGATGACAAATTCCTATTAGGGATAATCCTCACCCTTCAATTGATACTTTGTTGTCCCATTCATCTCAAATTAAGAATGAATCATATATCATCGAATTTAGTCATATCTTCGTCTAGTGACGGTCCTCGGCTTTCCCAGTCAACTAGATTGACTTTTTATGGTGATTGTGATTGTATATCCAATTTTTAAACGGGCCGTCTTCGTAAACCAAAATGTATAAAAGTCAATAAGCTAACGTGGCACGGTATCGCGCGGTAGTGTTTAGTGCACTTGCACACAATGCGCACAGTGCACTTGTCCTTAGTTTCAATTATGAATCTTGAAAGGCGCCTCCGAAGACATCAATCATCTCCATAATGCACGATGATCTGATCATGAAAATGACTATCAATCAAAAATTGATTAGTCAAAAAATATAAAACCAGTTTTTCGATCACGACGCAACTAGCTCGCGCTGCGCACGCGCGCCACTTGGATGGGTATCCTCGTTTTTTGGAAATAATTTTAGCCCTAAATATTCGTCACAACATAAGTTATAATATATACTGATATTTTTTAGAACATCAGCAAAAAATATTTAAATGTAAAACCAAAATTGAATAGTAATAAATTTCTAATGGCGCAACTTTAACCTATACGATGTTGGGTGGTGTTAGATTAGTTGTGTAAAAATTAAATATTTTTGATTTGTTGTGCTTTTTTCAAAAATGTACTCTAAAAACACGATTCGTTCTTATCGTATTTTTAAATCAAGCTAAAAGGCTAATTTAAATAAAATAAAATATTTCATAGATATTAATTTATACAATATTTTTCCAGAATTAATTTTCAACACACTTTAAATTACTTTAACGATACTTACGGTTTGAACATTGGAATATCACGCGAGACATTGTAAAAAATTACAAATAAATTTTACACGTGTATAAAAAATGTCAAGGGCAGTGAAGCAGAATTAAGAATAAAAACTTAACAGTGAATAATTTTTGTTTCGCGTCACATTTATTTTTATACACTTTTAAATTTTAAAACCTATTATTGTAAAAAATTGCAAATAATATTTAATGACTTATTATTATTATGTCCAAATAAGAATTTACTATTGATACGTTCAAATAGATATTATTTATATTTTTATATATCATATTATTTAGGAACATAATTTTGGGTACGAATGCTATTGATTTATTTTTATGCCGATGTATTAAAAAACATGAACGAAAATATTATATTTATTATAAGTATTATTATTTTTAGAAAAAATATATTAATTATAAGAGGTGATTTTTATTTTACAATAATCTTAAGGGTTTAATAAAACAAACTGTAATCGCACTGCCAGCATAGAATATTATATTATTTTATATTATCAACTTTTCATAGATTTAGAAAATGTTTTAAATTTTTAGGATATCAAAGATCTCAAATAGTTTCCAAACCAACCGATCATTAAAATTGATACTTCAAAAATAAACAAATACAAAATATGTATAAATATATATTATTAATCAAAATATATGTAAATAGACCAAAATTGCTGCCTTGTAATAAAAAATGATTATTAATTTGTACATAGCTGATAAATTCATTGATAAACTGTTTTGTCACCACTAGTCGACAAAATTTTTGATTAATTAAAGTTGTACAGGTTTTAAATTTATATAAAAATGTAAAATAAATTGCCTAATAAAAATGTATACAAATGCTAAACTGGTTTTCTTATTTTTTGCAATTTATTGCTAACTGAAAGCGCTCTCGGGAATATTTAAATAATGAATGATTTCGCAAAAGTTTGTATTGTTTCCGTGAACATTATGTATAGTATAATGGATTTTTTTTGTGAGAATTACATATGATCAATACTACTTAAGATACTGACAGCTTTGGTAGATCCAGGAACAGGCAACCTGCAACTCGCAATGCATAAACACAATCAAAGCGACTACGTTCTTGAACACGGTATTGCCAAAAAAAATTGAGTCAGATGATTAACGTCGATTATGTGGTGGCATAGATTTTTATTTTTATACATAGTATCATCAGCCCTGATGATGTACTCTGCAATGGTGTCCGAAACATCAGATACATACAGCAGAATAGTTTAGAAAACTACGAGATAATTTAGACATACCTGGTTTAACCTGATCGTCACCAGAATCATGTAAGTAAAACTTTCTTCCTTGCTTGGACCATTCTTACTTGGTCATAAATAAGCGAAAAAAAATCAAATTTGACTGTAAATTATTAATTTCACTTTCTACAAATTCTTAATTTTTTCTTTTAATTAAAATGTTATATAAATAAAACATGTTTTTACTAGGAATAAAATTATATAGCAACACGTTTCTATAAAACTCTCGAGTATATTTTAATTCCCATGTTTTTAAACATTCAATCTAAAATAAATGTGTATTATAAAACATATATATTATTGTCGTACGTGTCGTCATTATTGTTTTTATTTGAATGAAAGGTTTGGGTTTAAGAAAGGAGAAGCTGGACCGAGAGAATTACAAATGATTAGGTTATGAGGAGAGTGAAATAAAAGATGTCCATAATAGACATCATCGAAAAACTAAGGGACCAATGCATACCTCAGAAACGTAATTAAGGGAAAGATTTAGAGACGAAAAGGGGAAGGCCCAGACAAAAAAACATTCTCCACCTGCGAACAACTTCTGGATGGTGTCCAAAACAGAGAAGCGTGGTGAACATTGCACCAATAAAAACACAGCTCTAACATATAAAAGAAAGAATACTAATAATAATGAGTTTAATCTAGCGTATTCGAAATTTAAATTAAGACATGATTAAAATATTGTCTTTAAGGCTGTTATTCAAAGAATGCCCAGGAATGTTTAGAAACCTCAAAAAACATATTTTTTTAACTGTCAGCAGTCAGGATTCGATCAATGAGAACGTCCTGTTCGGTTACCGGAATTTCCTCCAAGATCTGTTGACGGAAGCCTATAGCTATGGTCGCCGCCCTGGCGGAGGCGGCTTCGTTCTTCTGCAAGGTCTGAAGCTCAGTCAGGAACTGGTCGTAGTAACCCTTACCGTACCCGATCCGGTGGCCGCTGGTCGTGAATGCCACTCCCGGGCAGACGATCAAATCCAAACCTCCTAAAATAAAACGGAACTAAATCAAAAATTGTGTTAAAACCATGGTACGTCTCAGACTAAATAAACCAAGGCGAAAATGCATACTTGGAAAGCCACTAATTTAGTTGTCAGAAGCAGGCATTCTGAACAGGGCTATGCACAAGCAATAGTCTAGTAAAGCCTTAAAGCGGCTCTTTCAAGGGGCGGCAAATTAAGAGATAAAAGTAAACAAATAAAAAAAATGTTTTTTTTTCTGTGTTATTTTAAAGATTGATAATTCTTTAACTAAATAGTGATGTGCATGTAACACAAAAAAACTAAAATATATCTTGGAACTCAAAGTTTGTCGTAGAATCATGAGCTTATCATAGAGAGTTATGAAGTATACACACGTAATAAAAACCGCTAATAAAATGTGTCCTCTCTCCATTAGCTATAGAAACTGCATTACAGTTTGAGAAATTGAATTTAATAAAAAAAAATACTACGTATTTGTAAAATATGATGAAAAATATGAAAAAGTCTAAATAAAATCGTCTTTTTAAGTTTTAATAACAGAATACAAAAATTCAATATTGTATGTCGATTATATAAGGGCGGTCTTATTCAAGACGCCATTGGTTCAGAGTAATCGACGACGCAAACCAGATGAAGTCTATCTTGAGAAGAGTTCCAAGTATATTTGGGTCGAACAGAGCATATTGGTGCTGTGAAATGTCAATCGTTTGTCATTCGTCAAGTTTTTATTTGCATTTTTTTAATGCATGTTTTTCCTACCGCAAGAGTTGTGATGTTTTGAATTGGCAATTTTGAAATAGGCCATAAAATTAATTATGTAAGTTTGCAATCGAACGCGAGGACAGTACGCACAGAGCATTTCTAATGAATTTTAGATAAGATTAGACCCCTCGAAAAAAGAGTCATGTTTTTGTTCCGGATTATGGGTATCTATATAAGAACAACAGCCAGATTCGCGAGTTTCAACTTCAGAAGTGGTAGACAGGTAATTTTAAAATAATATTATATATTAAATAGCGTTATATATTGGCTTTGTAAAATAATAAATTAAACTACATACTGTTATATCAAAATTGAACTTCATCACATTTTACGAAGTAAACTGTTCTTTTACTAGAAAATTAGTGTTTTGATGACAGAATGTACATAATTTATGAAATGTGACAATAAAAAATATACAAATGCTCAGCACACGCTGAATTATAATTTAACATCTCACCATAGTCCACAAACACTTGTACAAGACGATCTACTGAATAAATCAAAATACGAAATTATTTGATCAAAAATTGGAATCATTGGAAATATTATGTAGATTTATGAGACATGTATTTTTCACCGACATGTACATAAACACAAACATAATTTTATGAAAAATAGTTTGACAATTGCAACTTTTGATCACTTCTAAACTCTATAGTGCTTGTATCGAAGGCATCTTATCAGCAATTCCACAAGTAGAGTGCGATCAGCATAGCCTCCATCTCTAGAACATCTTGCATGCTTGACCTTACAAGATTGTTATTGATCGACTGATCATATCGCCATCAGTCGCCCTGGTATTTTTATCAGCAGGGATAAGGGTTAAGGATTAAAGGGAAGTGAATCTAATCTGCGCTAGCATCAAAGTGATTGAACATAGATGCACCAGGCACAGACAGCAGTCCTCTTCTAAAGAAATTTCAATTCCAAATTTCAGGCGACTTTAGACCTCATATCTGTCTGTTTCAACAGACCGCTAATACATTCGTAGACCATACTTTATTTTATTAGTATTTTGTCATACTTATTTTTTGCTAGGTCATAAACATAAACAAATGTAAAACCTGATAATAAATTCTTAATTTCACATTCGATTATTATAATTAGTTGTTTTAGTTATGTACAAAATAAGCTTTTATATGAGCGAGGCATATAATTAAAAAAGAAAACCTTTTTTCGAATAAAATACGTTTTAGGATGACATATATGTTTCGTATTTGTAAAAACATACTTTGGCGCGCATTAATATCGGCCGTAAATAATGTTATTGTCACATGTCTGCATCCATATTCCCGCTTCCTAGACCCTACACCTATTGCTCGTCCTGAGTAAGTTTAATTCCTGCCGCTGACGAGTCATCTCCAATGCTGCGGAGCAATGTTTATGGATACGTGTCGATTTGTGGATTATTGTTATAGTGTTTGTGTGTGAAATTACTGTCTTCATTCGGGAGCGGAGATCATCGGACATCCTCGCGCATTGCAGTGTGTGCTTTTGAAGGCGACTATAGGGAGATCGAATAAGGTTAGCATTCCTCCCAAATTCTGGTGCTTCGATAGAATCCTTTCCCCCCACTAGTCCTTTCCCATTTCATCTCCCGATTTTCCTTCCTCGCCTAGCGGTAATTCCAACATACAACTGAAAGTATCGTATAATCTCCACGGGGCATGCAACCCGGAGATTACATCATATATTATATATGGAATTGGCGACTCTTCCATACACTAGTGTGCTCGCGGAAACCTTAAATCTAACATATATATATAGAGAAATATTTAAAAATTTGTTTGTTCATCTAGGTGTCGCAAAATGCACAATTTTTTTTTTTTTATGATTAAACATCGTTTCTTCGTTTTTGATTACATTTTGTCGAGTAACATACAATTAAAATGAATAAATAAAGTTCACTCAAGAATTTAATAGGAATCGTTTATTATTATTATATCTTGTTATTTCAGGAGTTAATAATAGTTAATAAACGAATCCTCGTTAATTATAAGATAATTATATTGTTTATTATATTATATAATAAATATAAAACGTAGACATTGAGTTCAGTATTATAAGACGGAATTTCTTTGTTAATATTGAAGCTCACTGGTATCACAATTACAAATAGATCCATATAAATAAATATTATTTTAAAATAGTGCACAGGGATTTAAGCAACATCAAAAATATAACAGTACAAGTTTTCAATAATCAGCGGTCAGGATTTGATCAACGGGAGCATCCAGTTCGGTTATCGGAACGGCTTCCAAGATTTGTTGTCGGAAACAAATAGCCATGACCGCCACCTTTTTATAGGGTCCTTCATTGTCCTGCAGACTCCGGAGTTCGTTCAGGAACCGATCGTAGAACCCATTGCTGCACCCCAGTCGGTGACCGCTAAGGGTGAAAGCCAATCCTGGACAGACGACTAAATCCAATCCGCCTAGAATAGGTAAATGCAGTAATATGAATGAAAGCCTATCACATCAATATAAGTACTATTCTAAAACTAAACTTGTGTTGTAAAAGTAAGACTTACTTGTCACACTACCGATCTCCGTTAAGGCGGGCGCTCTGAGAGCGCGATGACACGAACCGAGTAACACAATGGGTAACAAATTAAACTTCGGCTGTAACGTAATCCTCGAGTCAGGTATCAAAAATGGCATCATCTCTCTCACACTTCTGATCTCTGGTGTAAAACCTTTTAATGATCTGCCCCCGGCAAGTCTGAAGGATTCGTACAGAGGTGGACATATATGTATTCTCCTTCACTCGGTCCTCAAGAATCTAGTTCCTGGGGTCTTTCTAAACACAATAAACCTCTCCAGGACTCACCTTGTTGTGAGATATGTTGAAATCATATGTTACGTATGTATCATACTAATCCTATATAAGATATGTTTTTTTTGCCACACCTTGTCTTGTATACAGATCATTTTATTTTGTTTTGAACTCTTCAAACATCCTTTGAATTGTATCGACTTCGATGGTGTTCTTTTGTGGAAAATAAAAACGATATATGTGTGTACATTTTACACTGCGATATCTACAATCGGACATATTTCTTCCTCGAAAGATACTAAATAACCATAAAAACATGCTTATATTATATTCCCTCCGCGAATTTCCTTTCAACGCAATTCTGTAACACATTTTCCCTGGAAAGCCTCCGAAGAAACGAATTCAATATTAAAACTGCATCAGAAAAATGAATACAGAATTTGAGCGGGCTATATAAAAAATTAAATAACTCTAAACTGAAACTTCAAAAGTGAGAATTGAAGAAGTCCAACTTGCGTCAGATGATGAGACCGATGGTATTTATGCATCAAGTAAGAATTGGCAGATCGTTTGTTTTTTGTAATTCTAGTCACCTGCTGTTTAGTGCTAATCTACATGTAATATTTTGAACGTTTTCGATGGTGCATTATTTGAGATTACACTTATATGGGTTATACATTGCTTGTGCACATCCAGACCCGCAAGTGACGATCGGCAAGGTCACTCTAGCCGCGCCCTTACTGTTAATCTCGTACTGGAGGCTGATTCTTCTGCCCAAGCCCCCGGAGTTGAACAAGTTTAACAGTTGCAACAATTACTAATTAAGACTGACGTATGATGTATGGAAGTGAGGCATGTAGCTGGCAGAAGAGGAACAAAAGTAAACTGAATGCAGTGGAAATGAGATCGTTTAGGCGTATATGCGGAAGATCCATTTATGACACAGTAAAGAATGAAGAAATAAGGAAATAACATAAATTATTACAGAAAACACATTCTTATTGTGAAGTTGTAATTATTCAGAACAGACGGTCTGTGATGTTTTAAATACCAATTAATACATTTAATTAGTATTTAAAATAAAGTAAAGCTGATCTTAGTATAGTGAGTAAGATTAAGAAATGATCACGTAGGTGGTTTGATGAATGAGGAGAGAATGGTAAAAAATATATATAACGCAAGTGTCGATGGTACCGCAAATAGAGGTGTCGGCGGAATTCTTGGCACGACCAGGTAAACCAGATATTAGAAGAGTGGCGCTCTATCCTCTCTGCCTGGCCCCGCGGGGAAACGGCGTGATGGTAAGTTAGTTAGTTAGTATGTATATCATAAACTTAATTATAAAATAATTATGTGATTAACTTTTAAATGTCTAAATTAGTCTAAACGAATAGCAGTAACAACTATTTGTAGCTTAAGTATTTTAACTTTTTGAAAGATATGTACTTAAAAGTAAAAAATGTAATATAAAAATATAGATAGATGTGCTCTCAGAGGAGGGAGGTATAAATGTTTGTCTGGGGGGGCGGTAATTTATTGCTACGTCACTGGTGCGAGTATCATATTGACAGTATTTCGGGCGCTCAAAACATGCTCAATTTAATTATATTGTAGAAAATAATCACAAAAATGGTTTGCTTACCAGTCTCCAAGGCGTCGTCCCGGCCCTCCACCGGCTTGGGCTCCTTAATACCCCACGCGTCCTTCGGAAGGTTGCAAAGGTCCTCCTCTGATAGTACCCTCAGCATGCGCATGCGTCCTCCTTGGCACAGCGGTACGAAGCAAGCCTTGTCGCTTCGCAGAGCTTGCGTGACGGCTGCCTCTGTTTGTAACTCGTTGGGCATGGATAGGAAGATGGACACTCGCTTTGCTTTGATCCACTCTGGAGATTTCAGGAGCTGGAAAGAGAGGGCAATGAATAACAATAAAAAATGAAAGCTGCAGAGATAATCTACTTGATAATAGAGGGGATAAACGTATTTGAAAGTTGTTGATAATTTATTAACACAATTTTACTGGCTCTACACCTACATGTAATTTTATTTGTGCATTTAAAACATAACTATAAACAGAAACGAAATTCAACCATGATACGAAATATAATTCAGTGCCCAACTCTTTGAAATCATGTTAACCCAAAGTGTAATTTTTAAATATTGTTAAGTTATTAGTAACTTTCTAGATTTTACACATCTTTTATTTTCCCTGTAAGAACAAAGTAATGCCAAACCGACAGTTCTCACCCATATCATTCAAGGCTTTTTGTTCAGTATTAGTGTGTTAGTACCTTATCTGTTATTAGCTAGCTTAAATAATGGATCACAATATCTGCAAGAATAGACAGAAATGATCAATAATTTTTGATAGGAATAGTTGCTACGTTTAATTATTGTCCATGTTAACCAATGCAACTCTACTTTAAACTCCGTTCCGAGCGGATAGCGTACACTCTATATTCGCCAACGCCTATTAAAATAATTAAAATGTTTAACTGCTTATTGATATACTAACTATAGGGTGACCAGCGGAAAAATTTCAAGATTTAATTGTAATTGCTCGTAAACCATCAGGGTGAGATAAGTGAGAGGAGTATTTTTTGACGCACGTGATTTGCGCATTTGCCAGTCGCAATAAGTCACTGGTCGGGAGCGCACCGCAGCGCATATAAAAAATATATATTTTATTTTATTTTATATATATATATATTTTCACAGATTTTAAAATACCTAAAATAGTAGACATATACAAAAAAATTCAATAATTAAAATTTTCAAAATTAAAAATCAATTAAATTTTAAAAGCGAATTTCGATCTACAAGATATAGAGATCAAATTGATATCCCAAAAGTAAAATATACCGCAACTCAAAATCAATATATTTATCAAGGTATCAAATTTTTTAACAATCTCCCCATCACAATTAGAAAAATTACGGACTATCATAAATTTGTAACTGAAGTTAAAAAAATATGTACACAGACTAACTGAAACATAAATTAACTCGAATATACTCCTCTATACACGAGTCTTACTCTCATAGAGAAGAAACAAATGTTAAAATATATATATATCCACTGATTATTGAAATTGTATTATATTTTAAATATTAATAAAAAAATTAAAAAAATATATATATATGAACAAGTTTCGTATATATTTTTCTACTTCAAACATAGCAATCATTTCCTTCCTTGTTTCTTTTTATTACAATTTTTATTTCCTTCTTTATTCTTTGAATATTTTCAATTTATATTTGCTGATTATTAACGAATACGTAAAAGGTATATATCTCTATTTATTACTGATTAATCATGTAACGATCATCACGGCGAAGCCTAGTGAGGCCGATATTAAAGTAATTATATATAACATCCGGGGACGAGGCTCAACCCCCGGTCTTAAACAAAATAAAAAAATACCTTATCAATAACGATTCTAGATTGATTCGTCCTGTCTTCAGGAGTCATACCGCCCAAGATGGTCTTCATCTTCTTCCTGATGGCAGATTTCGCAGCGAGGACGCCGCCGGCGCGATTCATGTCGTCTGCGGACCTCCTGAAGAAATTTGAAAATAGCCTCAATTATAATATACTGGAAATCAAGAATCGAAAAATTATACCGATTTCTGAAATCCCTGAATTACGAGAATGTGTTAGCATTTTAAAATAAATTTAATCAATTATTTAAAGCAAGGCTGCATACAAATATTGTGGAAACTAAAATATCGCAATCGAATAAGCCGAGCCAGCGTTCAAACATTCACATTTATTTTGACCCAATTTCGTAAAACATTTATTTAATATATCACCGTTTGTTCCAAAACTGAGACATTGATGGACTGTTGTTTTTTGATGTCTAATATTCTACATTAATCGATAGTCTCGCTTTCAAATGAAACAGTTTGTAATATTCATCTTATTACATTAATTATTATTACAGTAAATTATAGTCTAAGTATTCATAAGTAAAATAAATTTCGCAATACAACAATAGTTGTGTTTTATTAACCTAAATGAATTTTAAAAACCGAAAGACATTAAGTATAATAAATGAATTAAAATATTAACCGAGTCGAAAGCCACTCTGGCTCTAGCTCTTCACAGGTCACATGGAAAAAGTGGTAGTGGAAATGTTTAATTCGCCAAGTCCATTATAAAATATTTAAAAGATTTTTACGGCAATTGATTGCACGTAATGGAATATTTTGTGTGTAAAACAAACGAATTAATATATTTGTTTCAAAAATTGACTTCATTAATTAATTAAAAATGCCAAAGTCCAAGTCAAATAACTAACTAACTTACCATCACGCTGTTTCTCCGCAGAAGTAGGCAGAGAGGATAGAGCGCCGTACTCCTCTGTCCTGGCACACAAATCTCGCCTCATCCACATTCATACATCTTCTCATACAAGCTCGCCGTTTGTTGAGGCTTCTGACAGAACCATCCGCAAATCAAATGCCTGTGTGATTTTATTTCAAATTTGCTTAAGTCCACTAGATTGTTTTCATACTTACGTTTTATATCAAAAATGGCAGATTAAAACCTGTTGTATTATGAAACCAGTTAAAATATAATCCAATATTGCTGATATATTTTAAAAGCTGTTTTGAAAAAATATATATAATTTTTTTATCACTACTTAGTATTAAAAACATGTCTATAAATGGAAAATATTAACTATCCAAAATGATATTAGATGTATTTTAGCCGAATTTGATATGTATACCACCAGTATTAAGGTACATTTTGAATTAATATTGAGACCTAAATCACAAGAGAATTCTTGATAATGTGCAGTGGGCAGGTAAACTTTTAAAGTGAATTCTTCGTATATTTGATAATAATTTAAAGAATTACGAGTGGTCGTCGTTCATACCAAATACCAATAAATGATATCTAAAGATCTAGACTGAAAAGTTATTTTCACGTAGCTAAATATAAAGAATGTTTTCATTCAATGTATTAGGAATTTAATAAGTCATTAACTCAATGTTGTTGCCTGATATTAAAGTCGTTCTCGTTACTATGTTTATTTGCCATATTTTTAACTAATCAAAATTCGGCCAATAAGTTTCGATATATTATTGAGATCTTGAAGCATATTTTGCAGGTTTTCCGAGTGCTCACAGTAATCACAATATCATCAATGAAATGATTATAAGAGGTCATGAATCATATACCTAAAATATTCCATTTACATGATTTTTCTCATTCTTTGTTTTTCGTAACTGTATTGTTTCCACATTTCGAAGGCTCCCAACTTTTCACAACTACCACAGATAGAGGCTACGTTTCATGGCAATACAGGAGCACGAACCAAACAATTGCAGAGTGCGTAGGCGGACCGGCAGAAAGAGATTTCGGCAGCTGACAATGTTCCACATTTTCGTAAAGACACTTCGTTTCAATCCTCTCTCACGTCCTCTTTAGAGAAAAAATCTCTATTAATTGTGCTTGTGTTCTAGTGGTTGCGATATTTGCCTTGTGATCTAGTAGTCGGGGGTTCGAGCCTCGATCCAGGAGGCCATTAAGCTACTCCTATTTCCATCGCGCAAGGGTTTAGCTTAGTTTGAAAATAGTAAGAATATTTACGTGACATGTATTCCGTGTACACGTCTCTATTTAAAAAAATATATTCAGGCACACGAATATTTATAATGGTCGACACGTTATATGCCGTTCTTAATTTAAGACGGAGGGGGTTGACCGTTTTTTCTGACCACCATGGTCTTTGCCTTTCATAATACAATATGCCAATACCTACCTACAAACGATAAATAAAAAAATTTGACTAGACTCAAAAGTGCGAAGTACTCTGATAATTTAATGATCAACGTGGGAACGATAAACTGCAATATCCTCACTCTAGACATAATTCCAGGTGTACAAAGTGTTCAATGGGAGATGGTTCTGCCTACTATCACCTACGCAGCGCCTGCCTTCAGCAGCATACACAAAACAAAATACACGCAGCTCCAAGTGATACAAAACAAAGCTCTTAAAATCATACACAACACCTCACCCAAAACAAATTTAACCAGATTACACCACCAGCACAAGGTGAACACAATTATGAAATGCTTCGATAAATTATCAGCAAACTTCCACAAATCTTGCTCCCATCCTTCTCAAGATAATCCTCTCATCCGGGGTCGACTGAACTCTCCAATAAATGACTTGTAAAACAATATATTTTTAAGTTTAGTAGTTATTTATTATAGTTTAAATATAAGTATTATATTAGAATAAGGCGGCACTGTACATAAAGTGTCGCGCCTAATTAATTTGCAATATTTAACTTCCAGTAAATTGTTTAGAGGGTTTTTTATCAGATATTTTTACCCTTCCAATTCATGTATTAATATAAAACACATATGATGTTTATTATAATAAGGTAGTTAGTAAAAGTGTCAAAGGGATTAGCGCTGATGCACTTGTAGAAGTAGATTTGGCGGTCTAGCCGCATGTAGAGTACTCAGAGTATCGTAGACTCTAAGGAATTGGAAAAAAAAAAATTGTTCAATGGGAGATGGCTATTGTGAAAAAGGGTCCCGTCATTATATATTTTAAGTTTTTTAGTAATTGACTTTACATGGACTCGAACCATAATACAAGCCGACTAATCTAGACCGAGTGAAAACCTGGGTTGAATACAGACGGATAATATTAAGAAACCTGGAAGATAAGAAGTTAAAAATTGGATCAGGATAAATACCAAGACCATAAAAAAGAAGAATAAGGTCTTCAGAATCTCTGATTTCATGGCCAAAGATAATTTGAATGACTAAAATACATTTATGTTTCACTTTGAATAAATAACAATAATTTTACGTGTAAAAATAACGACTGATTCTAAAATAAAACACTTTTCGGGTTTTGCCCACGTCGACATTTTTGTGCAAATTTGCAAAACAGTCCAATAAATATAATCGTATAAAAAAGGCCAATAAAAAGAAACCTTGAAAATGAATTACGAATATTCAGAATACATGCAATGCTAGAAGATGACACAACATGTCTGAAAATTATGTTGCGTTAAGCCCTAGCGACACGAGGACGCGAGGCGAGGCAAGGCGAGGCGAGGCGAGGCTTATAATTTCAGATGAATCAATAACTCGATATTTTCTATTGATGAAGTATAAGAATGTATAAACAATACACTGCGGGATGGGTAGCACTTCATCTGTTTAGGTTAATAAATATTTTCTAAATATATTATAAATAATTTATCGTCACCGAAAAATTAACTAAAACTAAAATAATTTAACTAACATACCATGACGCCGATTCTCTGTGGAGGTATGTACTCTTCTGTCCTGACACGATTCTCTCCTCATCTACCATTCATACATCTTCTCATACAAGCTCTTCGATTATTGAGGCTTCTAATAGGACCATTTTCTAGTATCTGATGCCAAGTCTTTCTCGAATGACTCTTACCATTCTTTCCTCTTACAATTATTTACATAATAATCTAAAAAAAAAATCACATTGCATATTGATTATGATGATTTCAACTAAATTTAAACTGAGACGTTCGAGAGAATAATAAAAAAATTGAATTATTCTTATTCAGCTGGATGAAAGAAACGAAAACAGTTTGATTATTCCTAATCGATTAGCTAGATTTCTGTATACTACATACGTTATCGCCCGGGACGCGGGCCCGACGTAGACCGTGACAAGGGTCACAGGTCACAGCAGATGATGATTGATGCGTGTATGCATTCCGAAGAACATCAGACTACTATTTCACTTATCGCTGGGTACGTACTGCACTGCTAACCGTTCTAGAGATTCACGATAAAAGCAAAAAACAAATAATATAATAAACAAATCAATAAATGATAAACATAATGCAAATAGAACGAGTAAACTGATTTACTGTATATGAAAACTGGGACACTCCGAGGACATTAAGTGTACAATAGAAAAAGCTAGAACGAAAAATGTTCTATATAGTCACGATATTAATCTGGTATTTCGAGTAAGATTGGAACGATGTCGTGCGTTCTCAGTCCTGCTGTACGATCTATGCAAGTTGAACCCTCACTGAAGCAGTTTTGAAGTTGCTCGAAGCGATCGAAACGGGGGTAAAAATAAGCCGGACTGATAAAAGTAAGAACGACAGTATTAATGAGAACAAAGAATGACAACGAAATTACTCGTACCGTGGAGATAAGGAAACTGACGAACTTCGGCAGTGTTATGACATATTCTGAACGTGTGAGACAATGCACCTTGTCGTATTAGGAAGAATCTACATCGACAAGGTTGGTACTGGGAGAAATAGAACCGCATACCTTAAAAACCTTAGGTAATAAATCGGCCAGACATTTGATCTCTCATCCGGACAATTGGAAACAACGTCCGAATAGCTAACATGATCGGAAAGAGTAGTAAACGAATATCATTCCATGATCGAAGATATCCTTATAAATTGTTGTTGTCTACTCGCAAAAGAGTCTTAATACAGGTGATGTAACACGTAAGAATATTAAAAAATTAGTAATAAACTTACATCTGTCCTCCTTCTCTTTGTGTGATTTCTCGATTGAGATGTTAGGATGAGAAAAACGATATAAATATTAATGTTACGGCTCACACTCAAATAATAAAAAAAGAAAGTGCCGAGAAGCGAAATCTCAAACCTCAAGAGTCGAGATCGTAACACAAGCGATCCAAAGTGTTATAAACCGAATTGACATTTAAAATGTTCGGTTCAAGATATAAGATGCAGTATCGTACCGTACGATGCTGTGTTTATATTTAATGATTACATTAACACATTCAGGGTCAGCACAATCGATGAATCCATTTAAAATATTTAAAAAAACATTATATTAATTCTGAAATAAAATTATCTCGTAACATTATGTTTAGCGTGCTGATGAAACAGCGTGGTGTCATCGAAGTCAAGAGAACCATTTCATTTTATTTAAACAATTTATCAAAACCACGGAGACATTAAAGTACAAAATAAAAATACAGTAAACAAAAAGCTAACATTAATGTCAAGCCATCGGTATTAAAGGGCCCGTTAAGAAAATGAAGTGTAATTGAAGAGAAAAACATTAAAAACTTTTAAAATAGTTGTGTAATGTAAAAGTTTTTTTAAAAATGAATAACACATTATGTACATTTTTTTAAGGATAACACATTTTTGTTGTGAATTTACATTTTCAGAACATAATTTTGTGGTATTTTAATACAAATTAAATTAATCATCTAGAAAGATATGCAGAAAAAATAGAACTCTGGCGTCTTCTAGTGGATTTTACTCAAAGGTATTTGAGATTCTCCACAATATAAAGTTAATTGCATTTAAAAATTGAATAATAGATTAATATAAATTCTAAATTCGTTTAAAATATATTCTATTACTATTAAAAAATGGTTAACGCGCTTCCCCGAATAGGAAGAGAATCAGGGTCAAATCTCGGTAGCAACTAAATGTTTTTTCGATAGATAGATTTTATTATGCATATCTTTCTAGTTCATTTATTTAATTTTTGTAATATTATTGATAGCTAAAATTCACCCAAAAGCCTCTGGAAACTTGCCAATAAGTACATTTGCACACATACATTATTATGGTATTTTGTGGGTTAATGTTGGGTACCGATTATTTAACACACGGTACCTACTTTAATCTGTACACATATAATACGTACGTAAGCAATCTACGAAACAATATATAATGAATTATTTATATATTACATGCAATATTTTTATTCCGTGTTTTAGCCATAACTTTAAAAAAATAGTATTATCCTTAAATCAAAACTATAAATCTAGGTAAAAAGCAAAAGTATACAATTCATTATAATTTTATATTAAGAAAAATGTATTATTCAATGTATTTACATTAAATGTAAAAATCTCATTGGTTTTTGGCCATGAAACGTGGCGGAAGTGTATCGTTTTACATATTTAAATAATTTTAAGAATATGACCGTTTCCGTCGCCTAATAACATATTCTTTATTCAAAATAGAAAAATATTTTTTTTGGAAATACTTGCCGAGTCGGTCATAATAGGGGCCTAGTAACAAGTATGCTACTTGATATTTTTCGTATTTTTTCCAGAATTTTTTTTTATAAAAGAGTTTAACTACCATTTTGTAAATATGTTTTTGAATACATTCACGACAAATTAGAAGTATAATATATAATAGGTAGGTAAAACTATTAATAAAAATTAACCTTTAACCTTGACATGTTAAAAAAAATTGTCACCCAGTTGAAATTATTTAAAAATATTTTTGTTCGCCTATACCTAATGAGAGTAGTCAAAATATCATTCCTGAGCCTCAATGCCAGTCGCGGTCTTTACTTGCCTGGAGGATTGCGCACAACTAGGTACATACACACTACTACATACGACTTGTATTCAACTACATGGATGATGTCAACACAGATTTCTACACACCGCAAATAGATTTCCAATAGTTACCTACAACCTACGAATATGCAAATGATCAGGAAATTACACAATAATATTAAAAAGAAAGTATTATTTTTAGCGCAAATAGAATCTTAGCACCGCCCCTTATGCGGTGAGCCTAATTAAAAGCTCGCTCGCTAAAGTGAATTTTTATATATTTTTTTTGTTTAAGATTCATTTTGCATATCTTTTATAATTTTTTTATTATTATATCACATAATGTAATATAAAATAGATGACACATTTTTGGTAGGCGTGCACATACATAAAAATAAATAAAATATTAAAATTAAGTGATCTATTATTTATATAATACATAAAGTTCCACACATAATAAAGTTAAAATGCATTAATATGGTAAGCCAAATTTAGCCGCAAATCAAACTGACAACTATATATTAGAGACTTTATTTAAGAAGAAACTAAAAACGCATCTTTTCATAAAGTCATTTCTATAAGTGAAAATAACAAATTTTAAAAAACAAGGATAATTGTAGAACTATAAACAGTTTATGTATAAAGCGCCCTTGAGGTGAAAGTTTTTACGAAAATGGCGCTATACAAATTATCCATTATTATTATTATTATTATATTCATTCAGTACCTGCCGAAAAGTGGTGTCCGTATCATTGGAATTCAAATCCGAAGAAATCTAATGTCGTTTAGGGTCCGTAATAAAGTGTATGGATGTAAAAAATATATATATATGCATGATACGAATGTGTGGCGTTTTATTCACTATGTCTGCCCTGGATACAATTGCCCAGATATCCACATATTAAATCGTTGTAGTGGTAAGCAAATAAAAATAAAAAGATAATTATAAAAATAACTATTTTTAAACGTTATGGTATTTAAATAAGACCTTAGATAAAACGCGAACTGGAATACCTCTGGTACCGATATTGATAGCGTAACCAAAATATTTTATATTAATCATTTTTATTATCATCATAAATTAAAATACATTACCGCCATCTAGAGTACATCATAAAAAACAAATCAAAATTTCAAGTATTCTAAAGGTATCTTTTAAATTACCTGTTGAACTAATAAACTTTGGAAAACCGACGCTAGATGGGACTTGTCGCTAAAAATACAGCTACCTGATTACGCAACCAAAATAGCAATGTCCTACAAATGCACTGATCTTGAATCTATAAAATATTGTTAATCATATAAATAAAAACCGATTCCAACACATTTGAATGCCAACGCACAGTAACGGCTGCAGTTAGTGTAATTTTTAAAAGTGTGTTCCAATTTCAGAACCAAGCGTCGCGTCGCGAAGCTTTACTAAACCTCCACCGACCAAACGTATTGTAAATATTGTAGCCAAATGTAGCTCGTCAATAACGACGGGAAAATAAAAGTTATATTTTTTAAATGCCATTTTATGCTTCACTTTAGGAATCATATATTTATGCTACGTTCTGTATTTATTTTATTTTAATAGTATAGTTTAATAGTGGTAAATTTGTGTGCATATATCACAATCATTTTTGTCTTCTTTAGCAGAGATAGTGAGCATGTCTTACATTGTGTACATATTTCCGTATCGGAAAACAAAAAAACATAAAACAAAAAAACAGCCCATACGAATAAATGAACGAATATACAATAGCGACATAATTATTAAAATACTTAATCAATATATTAATATTATTGTTGATCAGTTTATCTATAAATTATACATATTTTCTTCTGTATTTATTGTGTCGGACAATGATTTTCACATTCAAAATTATTTCGACAGATTCAAGGACTTTTCTTGTTTAAATTTGTAATTTCTTTACTATGCGACACGTACGAAGCAGCGTGCACTAATATCGATGGTGTTAAAGCGATGGGTATTATCATTAGAGGTTGTATTCATCATTCACTCTTTCAGAAGCATGTTATTCGAGATATTAAATAGATTATAATACAAAATAATACCACGTTTAAAATGTATCGGAATGCATACAGCCAAGTCCGTTTCAAAGACACACATGTTTTGCAACACGTCTGTTAAAGTGAAGAGGTGTATTCAAAACACCGCGCGGTGCAAGAGTTGCATTTAGTTCGTATACGTCTGGGACAGATTTTGCGAAAAAACACATGCGCAGCTTGATTTGTCAATTCTAAAGTCTTATGCTAGTTATACGGTTTTAGTTAACATAACTGAATTATTTTCGTGTTGATCTACATACTTAATACATAATATATTAAATTTACATTTATTTCGCAAAGATTATAGTTATGCACAACTTTTTTGTCTCTATAGAGTGCACGCCCCTGCACGTTCGTATGTATGTACATATTTATTTGTTTGTAAAAATTATAATATTTTTACATATAGTATGCAACATTTTTGAAAACATAAAAAAATGACATCGTTTATCAATTAGCACGCAGAAGGGCGTACATGCGTAGGATAACAACTCACATCGGTAGTAGTCGCCTTAATAACTAATTTGGAAATTAATTTAAATTATAAAATAATTTTAAATGGGACTCCTGCAGTTTGTGTGAAATTATAATGGCGGACGAACTCATTGTTAATTGTTCGTTTTATTATCACAAACTCATCATAAATTGGTGAACCGAAAGCCATTTTGACAATTCACTCGGGACTCTTGCAGTCCGTATGAAATTAAAAATAGCCATTTTAACAGGATATACCGTGTGTGTGTGTGTGTGTGTGTGTGTGTGTGTGTTGCTAACCCAAACAGACCTCGGTTTTAATTATTAGTTTTTTATTTCAATTTTTTTTTAAATCCGGTGAATGATTCTAAAATTACAGTTCATTCATTAACGACCCATCGATAGTAGGTACATTTGTAGAGATTTTTTAATAATATGAAAATTATTTTAGATCAAATATAAGCATTTTTTTTACAATAACTACAAAAAAACTTTATTTTTATCAATAAAATATTTTTTAATAAATTATATATTTATTTTATCTTTAAAATAATACATACTGCCTAATGAGTATGTAAGCAATTTTGCAATAGATTCATCTAGGTATATTATTTAGGTATCGCTAAATTATAGGTGTATCCGAAATTAATGTCGTATTATAATAAGTGAAGTTTCGACGGCCAGGTGAGCTTAGTTCGTTGATATCTGACAAAATCTTTAGTTAAATTTGTGTCGGTGCACACTGGGCGCTACATTCCTATATTTAAAAAAATATATTTTGCCCAAATTTATCATGGCTGAATTTATACCGAGTGAATAATTCATACGAAATTGCATGTTATATGAGTTTCATTAAAAAAAAAAATCGGCAACTACAGCCATTTGTGAAGTGGCAGGTGATACGATAGACAGCCGTAAATGTGAATGATGGTTCAAAAATTATGACATCAAGAAGAGTGGAAGACAAACAAAGGTAGACAATGATGTCCTGGCTGCTGAAATGGAAGCCAATCCTACCAGAACTATTCATCGACTAACCGAAACACTAAATTACTTCTATACAACAGTGCAAAGCCACATTAAGAAGATTAGGAATACTTGAAGACGAGGTGTATGGGTGCTACACGAACTGAGCGAAGAAAACAAATCCTCACGTATCGAAATGACTGGATAAAGTCAAGGAAGGTTTTATCTCATTCGCTTTATTCTCCAGACTTGCTCATTCCGACCACCATAAAAAAACGAAATTCATTTCGGATACACCTAATATTTACATAAATATGTAGTTGATAAGCAGACTGTTCAAATTCGTTTCATTGATTATATGTACTCATATTCCGTCTCTTATACCGCAGTATACTAATAAAAAGTAAACAATACATTTTACATGATCAAGAGGAAAATTTTATTATTTTTAGCACATCAATTCTAAAAAAATATATTAAGCACCAAAAATTACAAATAAATACTGATTACAAAAATCACGTAAATGTAGGTTTCATTTTTCGTTCAAGCGGCGCCTCTGGGTACTATAATTATTGTTCACACGTATCACGTACGAAAAAAGGATATATGTCGCTTATTTCACACCACATATTAAAAAAAAAAACTTTGTCCTTAGTTTCTTAACCAATCCATAGTTATGAAAATTAAATGTATCGATGAACCAAACCAAAGCTGCCATTGGAAAGAATTAAATATTATTGTAGAGGCGTCATTGTTAAACTGTGTAATATTGATACAAGTGAGTTAATTGTTATTTTATTGAGTCGTTCGCGAAATGTAATTGGTTTATGCGATACTTCTTTAATACCGACATGTAACGCATTGCATCACACTAATGACAAGAATAATATAAATAAAACGCATGTAGCCAGGTCCAGCTGGAAAAACGATAGCAGAGCTTACTAAAGTAGAACCTATGTAGTTCTGGCCTACGAAGGCTTAACTGTAGGTGTAAGGTCAAATCTTCGGCAGTGTGGCAATGTGGCTGAGGAGTCCAATTCTCGAACCGCACACCCTCCCACATGTTGTGCACTGCAAGGGGGTTCTGAGTAACGGATCTTTCTCTTTTTCTTTCCTCTTTACATCAATTATCATATAGTATACATCAATTGATATGGGTAGACTCTTCTTGTTCAGCTATCACCAAGATGGAAAGTCCTACCCTTTCTTTAAAAATTTATTAGCTAATTTAATAGGTATTAATTATTTAATTCAGAACACTATCATGGGACGACGGCAACTACGAAGTTGTAGTTTTGATAGATTTCAATATAAACATGTACTACCCATTGCAGGTCTCATGTCACAACTTTCGGAAAATATAAATGCGTTTTCCTCGATCATGACGTGAGGCCGCAGAAACCACTTTCCGTTAAAAAGTTTATCTGTATATGAATGTGCTGGCTGTGATGATATTGTCGCATGCCGTCGCTACTTAGTGTATTCAAGGCTGATAAGAGGTTCGTTTCACATACTGGAACTTTCTGGGTGTGTTCAGCATCGCCGGGCGGTGATTATGAGTGACAGCCTTCCACGAAGATATAACGTATTTTGTGGTCGCGATAATTCCCAAGTTCTTATCAGATTTAGATGAAACGTTTCTGAAAAATGGAGTAATAAGTAATAATGTATAGTTGAAAGTACCAATTTGGACGATTTCACCTAGGTATTGGTACCAACATATATTGTAGTAGTATTAGATACACGTGTAGTATGTTCCAAAATGTCGGCATTTCTGCCATGTAGTGCTGTCGGATGTTCGCGAGAGGGATGTAGCGAGGGGGGTGGGAACAACACAAAAGCGATTGAATTGAACACAAATCCGGTTTTGAAATATGGTTTTGGGCGTCCGGTGAATAACCCATGTTGACGAGACCTAGTTTCAGCCAGTGTCGGTTCGTTGATTCATCAACTTATATTAATACCTATTCATTATACTAGTGTTAAAACCCGTTCTAGGAGGAACGCTAAAAAAGTACATTTTTAAATTTCTGTATTCTATTTGAAAAATGTATATAAAGGTTACAAACCTATCTAATTCGTATATTTCAAAATAAATTGACACTCCTTTCTGATTCACTGTATCAGTATTCTTTCAAATTTCTCTACATCAAGAAGGCCAATGGAATATTATATATTTATATGTAATATTATATGAGAATTGTGCAATCTCCGGATCACATGTCTCGCGGAATGGATTACGACAATTCCGGTCGTAAATCGAAATCACCGCAGGGTAGAGGAGGAAAGTACGAAAATGTGGTACAGGATGAGGTCGGTGAGGGGATAGGGATTCTAGTCAAAGGACCAGTAATAAGAGATCACACAGTAAATGGCACGCGGATGCTCCCAATTGAAGATGGTGATGTCACAAGATCACCCACGACACAAACAAACAATATCACTGTGCACACAAATCGCAGGATCACAAACAATACAGTGCTGGTGCACTGGAACTAAAAGGTCCACACCGCGAATGCTATCGCGATGTCGAGATCGAACACAATATCGGTCAAGTTGACATCTGCTGGCGTCAAGGTAACATTTCACACTGGTGATATAGGTCATGGGTAAGAAATTTGGACGCGGCATGTGACAACAATAACTTTCACACCTAATATTACAAATGCGCTAAAGTGTGTTATGTGAATACGGAACAATATGTTTGATTTAATATATAATGTTATGTGTTTGATTTAAGGTTTTCGTGAGTAAGTTATTGTTATACCGTAATTTTTTGAAGCAACGCTCGTGTTACCGTGCCAAAACGTCAGCCTAGGTTTCCTCAGGGAAATCGTGTACAAAAAACTCGATCTAACCTATAGAAAAAGCCAGTTCCATAATATTATAAATATGTAATATTATGTATAGGTATATATATAAAGAAATAGAAAGAGCTATATAGTCCTGAGCTCTTCATTTAAACGTTGTCTATTGCATTTTTACACTCCAAGCAACTGATCGACATTAATTGAAGATTCCCCCGATTCTGGAAGGAAAATTTTCATAGGCTTACATATACAGAAACGCAAGAAAACAGAAATAAACTCAAGAAATGTGGCGCTGGTGACACGTGTTACGCGTACCGCAGAGAGCCCATAGTATCTTATCGATCCTCTAGGATTGTAAAGTTGATCAATGTCTCTCTTTTACTGTTCAACTAGTCGTATTTCAATTATTTTGGCCTTAGCACAAGACGCAACGTTAAAATGGATGAACTGGTTGTGCGAAGAATGCGAGAGTCGAAAAAAGTGTAATAATTTCCACCTCCGAGTCGGTAGTAGGAGGGCCTGTAGAGCGACTAATGGTAACGAATGCTCTGATAAGAGCAACACAAACTTGGGTGGTGTTGGAAAGCACCGCCTGCCACTGTACTAAAAATGCGACAGGCTCCGCTGCCCGGGATATCGCGTCACGACCAGCTCTATTAGCCGATTATTGATCTAGCGTAGTGGCAAAAATGGCAATCGCAGTGTGACATCAAACACGTCCGGCTTATAACCTCTGGCCTCCCGCCGCGTTTGCGTTCAGGTCCAGGGTCGGTCCAGCGAGATTCGGAGCCGCGGTTAAAATATTGATATGTGACCTCTACACTCGTACTGTTACTCTACCGCAAACTCCGAGCTGGACAGTGAGTGGCATCTACCGTATCAATTCCAAACTAGCACGATAACATTTAATTTAATCTTTGTTTATAAAGTCTTCAATAAATGAGTGTATCAAGTTAATAAATCTTAATCAAAGTATTGTTTAACACAGCATCAGTAGTCAGAGAAAACATGTCATCGATTGCATTTATTATTTGTTATATTTGTATCACTGTATTACATTTGTTTAAAGGTCTGCTTTGTTTGAAGTTGTAATTATTCAGAACATAGGTCTGTGATATTTTAAATATGAATTAAATATATGTTCTGATAATTACAACTTCACAATAAGAACGTGTTCTCCTAATAATAAAGTTGTATCAATGTGTCCAAAATTTAATAAAAATGAATTGATAATTCTGGTGTCTGCTATCAGTTTACTCAAAGGTATTTGAGATTCTGTAAAAATAAGGTAGATGGCTCTTTCAAATAATGGAACGATTAAATGTATTAATATCAAAAAGGTAACATATAGGTTCGAAAATTATCGCTAAAAATATTGTCGCTGTAGCATAGTTGGATAATGCATCTTCCCCGGTTAGGAAAAAGATCCAGGTTCGAATCCCGGTGGCGCAACAACAATATTTTTCGATTAAATTGATTTTATATGTATATCTTTCTAATTAATATATTTAATTAATATTTAAAATATCACAGACTGTCTGTTCTGAATAATTACAACTTCACAATAAGAATGTGTTCTCCTAACTATAATATTTGATTGAATAAATTAACTGTTTTCACGTAAGTACTTTCTTTTGCTCACGCCACTTTATTGCCTTAATTCTTTTTATTTCTCACAATACCATGTGGAATACTGAAATATCTATCAATAATAAATACGAATGACGGTCTAAATTGCATATTCCTTCATCATTCATCGTATCATGCATTGGGTACAAATATCACGCAAGTCGATCAGGACAGAAGTCGAGATCACAAGTTCAGTGTTCTGAGGAGTTCTAGTGAAACGACGCCCCGGGGCAAAATGCCCGATCAGTCCCGCCACGGTCCACCTCTGCTCACATTGCAGTATGTACGTAAAGTGACTGCAGCAGGTACTTGCTCACATTGATAAGATTACAGAATGCAATATTTCTGAACAGATTGTGTGTTATAATAAATTTACGTAAACGATCGACCTACATACAATATTATATGCAATATTAATCTTCTCCGCGATAGTGCAATTTTATTTTATTTGTGTACAGTGGTGTGCAAAATTCTGGGACGACATTTGAAAAAATATAAAAGTTAAATAAAATAATGAGCAAAATACCAAGATACTTGTTTGGTCCATCGGTAAGAAAATCGTCTATTGATCGAGTAGTCGGAGATTCGAGTGTTGTCAGGGTGACCGTCAAGTTTCCTAGCACAAGTGTTGAGAACAATAAAAATAAATAAAATACATTTTCCATGGAGGTACGTCTATGTCTCTAATCAAATATTTTATTTCATTTATAAAACAATAATAAAATTACGTCCAACTTAAGCCAATTATGTTTTATCTAGATTACAATAGTGTAAGTTTAATCGGTAATGAAAGAATGAAATGTAAAATCAAAAAAGTGAAGACACATTTATTTTCACCTATGAGAAACTAATGAAAATTAAGAGTAGGAGAAGAAAAAAATATATAAGAGATAAATTAAAAGACAAGTGAGATTTACTTATGTGCATTTAAATTCCTCGTGTTTTTCGTAATACTTTAATTCCCTTGAAGAAATATAAAAGTTAAAAGAATTACTAAATTCAAAAATTGAAATAACAATTAACTATAACGTGTACATAATACATAAGAGTACCAATCTAATAATATTATACATAAATATATTAAGTAAAACCAGTATATATCTTTACAAAGATTTACAGAAAAATTGTCGGTCTATTTACAAATATTGTCAACAACTGAAAATAGCGACTTCACTAAAGGCAACAAATTTGAAACGATCGAGCAATATTTGTTTTAACTAAAACGATGTTTTCTACAGAAAATAGTAATTTTCGATCGTTTAGCATTTACGAGGTGTTCAAAAAGTATCAAAAAAGAAGAACATTATTTTTTGTTTATTTTTAATCGTAGGTACGTGACTATATTTTTTCCAAAATGCCTCTAGAATTTTGCACATCACTGTACAATATAGAGATAATACAAACAAGATAGATACAATGTGATCAATGGAAATTTTACTGCTATCACAGAGAAACTGCGCGCTTTAATAACAGATATGCATCGAGTGCATATATGTTATTAAAATCAGTGTTGTTATACGGTTGACTAGATGCCAGACCACACCACAATAATTCAATCGTACACACGTAGAAAAGTATGTACGATTTTTATACTTGCGAGTATGCATAAAAGGATCTATTTTAGTACCAATAAAAACATCGTTGAAACAATATAATTATAAATTAAATATGAATTAAATATATTAATTATAAAGATACACATATAAAATCAATTTTATCGAAAAATATTGCTGTTGCGCTACCGGGATTCGAACCTGGATCTCTTCCCTAACCGGGGGAGGTGCTTTATCCAACTAAGCTACGGTTAGGGAAGAGATCCAGGTTCGAATCCCGGTAGCGCAACAACAATATTTTTCGATAAAATTGATTTTATATGTGTATCTTTATAATTAATATATTTAATTCATATTTAAAATATCACAGACCTATGTTCTGAATCACAATAACAACTGAATTACAACTTCACAATAAGAAATATATATACAATATAATTATAAATTTTTGTCTTATAATTTGTATTGTTTCAATATTTGTTTTATACTAATACATTAACCCTTTCACACATACTCGCAATACGTATAAAAATCATACCATTCTGTGTGTGTATGATTCAATTAAACATAAATATATATGAGACGTTCTAAACATAGTCTCGTTACAATTTTTAACTAAAAAATATATATATATATATATACTAATTAGGCACAATAATAAAATAACTAATAACTAATTTAATTTTGAATAATTCCGATACATTATTTATACATTTTACAGCTTTCCGTGATTAGTTGAATATTTCATAATCGTTTTATTGGGAGCCGCGTGTAGTCAGCATATTCATTTTTGTCTACTACCTGCCTTCATGCCTGTTGGCTATTGATTCTATTATTCATAGCAGTATTGAGTTAACTCGTTAATAAGTAATAGGAATCTATCTAAATTATGCAAATAATATACAGCAATAACAAGGTTTAACAGTAAAAAGAAAGTACAAATTTGAGTAAATAACAATGGTTAAATTTTTATTTATTTATGAAACGCCATGATCTTACCTAGAACGCCTAATTTCTACAACAATATCTCATCCGTTAACACTAGCCTTGATATATTCTTCATGGACGCAGGCTCAGTTTAAATGAGAAATTGTATTATACATGATTAATAGTAATTTGTATAAATTCACACTCTTCGCTTTAGAACGCTGAGGATTGTTACATGTCACGTGACTAGACCCACGCACATCTGTGGTAATTTTAATATCTCGTTTACTCTCCTGAAATGTTAATTTTGGAAGATTAATTATACTAATATTTTTGCAGTCTTTTTAAATTCTCAACTGTAAAAAAGTATATTCTGTAATATGTGTCATTGTGCTTTAATATCATACTAGGACTATTTATCGGGGACATTAACCACCACCTGTCGATAATATATATCGAACTAAGTTATCAAAAATAGGGATAGGAATATTAGCAGATTCTACTTGTTAAATCACTCTTTCTTACACTTCTTCTCTTTTTTTTCACGGCGCTGAAGCCTGAACTGCGAGGTGTTCTACATTTTATTTGCATTGACTAATGATAACATATTGATGTGTCAATCCCGAAGGAGTTAAACAACGTTTATCTTCTATAGGAGAATCGCGCAGGTTTCAATATGACGCGTTCAGCCTCGATAGTGCATAGCATAGTGCTTCAAAGTAGAGTTGAAGAATCTTTGCTCTCCCTCCCACACGCTGCACATATTTGGTGATGGTCTCCACAAAAGGTCACTCCATGAATGAACAAAATGCGAATGATGGTTCGAATGAATAAAGAAAAATTAGTATTTATAACATACTTTTGTTTAAGGAGAACACATTATTAAAGTGAAGTTCTAGTTTTTCAGAACATAGTTCTGTGATATTGTTAGAATGCGGAATTACCCAAGATAATACTTTGTTCAAGGATATAAAAGCACTTAGTCGAAGGAAGGGACGGAAGCTAATAAAACCAAGTATTGTTAGACGCAGGTGGACCGACGCAGCGTGGGTACAGCAATAAAGAAAGCGGCGTACGTGACTAAAGTCACGTCGGCAAAATGCACCATAAGAGATGCATCACCTTAGGCGGGCCAGTCTTCCCATATTTTCGGCCGGGAGAACTGGCTCCATAAAGACGAGATTTTATTTTCAGTTAGATAATAGAATCAATGTCGTCTCTAAATGTATCAAGCAAGCGCTTTATAGATTGTAATTCCGGGGAAAATTTAAACTGTGCACCTCGAGTTAAGCTTAGACTGTGATGTACTCTGCGTTTAATCGTTGATGTGAAAGTATCAAAAAAGGTCCCGCTGGATCTATAAAAAGTTGATCAATATAATTTGGTGTAGCGAGAACAGACTGTCGCTATTGCATAAGAACATCGCGTCCAGAGTCTCGATTTGCCTGAATAATTGGGCATCGTCTGGTGCTCAATCAACTACAAGCCTGAACTTCGTCACCCTACGCTGGCACCACACTTCACGTCCCGGATCCAGGACTATCCTCTATCAAGAGGTAATCCCTTACGTGATTGATTGATTGAATTGATTTTATCTGTTTATCTTTCTAATTGTTACATTTAATTTGTATTATTAATATAACAATTAAATTCCGGCAGAAGAACCTGAAGTAGAAAATATAACTTTTCCGGGCTGCAGTAAACAAAAGGATGAGCGATGGTAGCCAACATGATAAATAACGTCCGTTAAACGGGTAAAATATGAGAAACAGATTAGTTATAATACAATAGAATATTTACAATTTTGAGAATAAATAATTCATTATGTTTGATTTTAACCATTGTGAACTAATAATATTCACCAGCTGGTTTGGGAAAATACATTTTCCTTTATCGGGATGATAAAAAAACATCTAAAACTATGAAATGTAAAATTTTTCATATGTTTTTAAAATCATTTAAAAAAAATTTAATTAAAAATATTAAAAAATATATTGTACATTTAAGTCAGGTACTAAATTAAATTATACATGCGAAATAATAGAACAACTAAAAGTTATTTATTTGTTTGTTACGATACTTTCGGCCACAATGCGAATTAACACATCACCAAAGGTCAAAGTTAAAATATTCAATTTTACTTATTCGCATGTCATATCTCTCAACATCCTTCCTGCGTTTGTATATTTAGCACATCAGAGCAAATAATGTATGGAGCATGAACACCGTCCATGACAATACAGGGCATCGAACCGTACACAAGTGCCAGGGACAGAATCAAATAATAAATAATAAAATTAAATAAGACCGGTCGCGTAGGAGCATAAAAAATACTTCGCATTATTACGGATGACCAATTATAATGTCATTAATTAGTCGAGAAATTTGTTGGGAAACTATAAATATTATTTTTTTCAATATTACACGGAGTACGTGTCACATCAATATTTATACCAAGTGCTATGTTTCCAAACTAAGCTAAAACGCAACAAGACACATTCCTGGTTCTTCCGGAACGATACTCAAACCCTCGACTACTGAGACACTGTAGTAAAGTGTACATTTTCTTTGAAATATACGAATAAGGTAGACATGTGACCTTTTTAGGTAATTTAATCAATCACTATCGATAGAAATTTGAAAACTTAATTAGATAAGAATATTATGTTGGTAGGTTAATTTTATTCATTAATTAACTATATACCTACATCATTTTAAGCTGATTTTTTTAAGAAGTACTTTTGTTCAAAAGGACAATTTTTCAAAGTTAAATTGTTAAACTGTATTTTAATGTTTCGAGACTAGCAGAAGTAAAGATATCAACTCACATTAACGAAAAAGTCGTCACATCGACGAATAAATATATATTTTTTTTAACTTTAAAGAGAACACATTATTATTTGTGAAGTTGTAGTTTTTTTTAAACATAGTTCAGTAATATTTTAATACAAATTAAATGGATCAATTAGAAATATATACATACGGATAAAGTCAATTTATCGAAAAAATGTTTTAGCTGCCACCGGGTTTTAAGCGCTAGTTAAAAATGATGATTAGCATTATGACGGTGGTAAATATAATTTCATCAGAACGTATTGCTGCTTAGTAATTAAAAGGAATAACGTAGTTTTGGACACTTCTCAAGAAAAGGTGAAACTTAATATATCCGCAAAAACAACAACAAAGTTTTTGATAATATTTGGCCGTTAAACTCCCATCCACGCCTTCGGACGAACGTGCGATGGGCGTGAGCGATAGCTGCGTGACGCTGTACCGAGAGCAGGTAACAAGATGTTGTTTCATTTATCGGTTTTGTTATCATTAATTCTACCTGGTGCGTCCTACAATATTTCATATCAATAATACTTGTCCCTTGAATTTTTCAATGCATTATTATACTTCGGTTTTATTAATTACGTTTACTGAAGTATCTTGACTAGACTTATTCAGGCCAGACTAGACCAGATGTCCCGCTGATGATACCGGTGACTGAGTTTGATTAGAAGCGTGACATGTCAGTCGAATAGAGCAATGATTATCTTTCGAGATGGATGATTACTCTAGTTATGTGCAAATGTATTACAATACGCTGAAATGTGGTCGTGTGATGTCAGTACAATCAGCGGATACTTTTAATCGCAAATCATTGTGTTCGATGGCAAAATACTTAACGTATTTTGGTTCTTTATTATTGCATTATAATAGAGAAACTCAATTTAGATACCTACTGATGTGCATTTAACTCATTACTTTAATATATTTCCTTTAGATTTTTCTGTTCTATTCTGTCGCGGGTGTCCGACTACTCTGACTGATGTTTCGGATTCCACTACAGGGTTCATAAACAGGACATATGTCGATGAGTCATCACGCATGGCGACACTTAGTGAACATTAATAAGGATGATGACCTGAAACTAAAATCTTCATGGGATCCGGCGCTTCACCTGTGGTCGAGTCAAAGGTTCCGTCACCGACACGGTATTGCCACGAAATATACGTACATAGATACAACCTGCTTTCGACATGGTATTTCAAGCCAGTACTTAACGACGCACCCTGCTTTGGACCCGGTATTGTTAGCTACCATGACACCAACGCGCGTACATCGCATCAGCGACATCAGTGGATCCGAAATTTCAGCCAGTACGGTAGGATACGAATGACAGAATAGCTCAGAAAAATATACACAGAAGATTACTATACATGTTGTTTATTTTTATTTCTTTAATATTTTTGATTTCATTTATAATATTATTTACTTGAATCTTTTTCTTTACCGTATTTTTGAACAATAAGAAATACCTTTTTAAAATTGGGGTTAGTCTTGTAGTCCGAAGGCAGGTGACACGTGGTAATGGGTCACTGCACAAAACTATTGAAATTACCGAAATACGCACCTTTTTAAATACCTATGCACACATTCAATTTTAAAAACACACATTCACTCCTTTTGATTTATTTTAGTTAGATAGTATACTTCATGTTTTTTTCTACACCTATTGGATCCCTTTATATTAATTTAACATTTAATTTAGTGTGCCAAACAAATATAGACGTCTGACATAACAAATAAATCAGGATGTTTATTATTAGACACAAAAATCAAAAAGAAATTCTCAAAGGAAGCGTATTGGAAGTCAGCCGTGACTCAAACAATTTTATTTTATTGATGACGCTATTCGATTCCTCGAAGTTAATTGTTATTGTGAAATAGTACTGAGAAAATTTCGTTATAAAATGGTTCTTGGAAACATATTCACAATTAGTTTAAAACTGGGTAGTTCAATTGAAAATGTGTGTTATATATTGACCGAACGAACCATCGTAAATTTTGTAAGATTGAAAATTCCATAAAATATTATTATATTTATTATTATAGTATTAAATTAGAGTAAACTGAACAGTACTAAATTAAACTGGAGCAATAGATTGTTCTTTTAACAAGAAAGATTTAAAATACTTTAGAATAGTGGAAGAATATAGTCGCATTGGTAAGGAAAGATCTGAAAAATTATAAAACAATGCGAGATTATAGTTTTGTATTGGTAGGGAAGTTTTGAAAGATTATAAAATAATGCAAGGATATAATTCTGCACTGGTAAGTATATTATGTATGAATAATATTGTAAGTTTCATGCTGAACGGAAATTTAGATAGTAGGTAAGTGTACCAATACTTAAGTACATGTAATGTTTATGTAAATTATTATTTGCTTACCTAGTTATCGTAGAATGCTAAAGGTGTAAGTAAACCTTGAAAGGTGTTCACAATCTTCAAATATTATACCGATAACCTACCGACGCGACGTCTCATTATACATATGACGTTACTCATGTGTATAAAATAGACTTGAGAACTTGTATGTACAGAGGGGGAGTCATAGTGACTATTTACTATACTATTATATTATTTATGTATAATTGTTTCGGTTTTATACACAGTGAGCCCACGGATGACATAAATTAAGCGCGCCCTTCACTAACATGAAATTTATTAGAGTTATAATACTTATGTGGGAGATAATAATATTTTGTTCACAATAGCAAAACTTTTAATTTTATAACCATAAAAAAGGTGTATTCCAAAACACGTTATTCTTCTAATTGTTTAAAACGTTTTAAGTTGTAAACCACTATCAGGGTTATTAACGCCTTTGATAATCTGTGTATTAAAAATAAAATAAATATCCATTATTAAATTTAGCTAATCTAAAATCACAGTTCATACCCATTATTCAAATTATTTACTTAATTTATCGTTGGCGATGTTCCCCAAGTTTGTTAAAAATACTGTCAACATTAAAATAATTCTAGTCGTTTGTACGTCGGTCACACGTTTTATAACGTAAACGGTGTTTGATCGCTGATTGGAAATGGTCTGATTCCGGTTGCATTAGCTTAATGCAAATGAAGGAGGATAGTACTTACTACTTTGGTCAAGTTGGTCACCAGGTTAAATGACGTGCTCCTCCTTCAAGCACTTTATTATTTGTTTCTATAAAATCTCCCAATAGGGCGACAGATGTCACCTTGTAGTTGGAAATACATTCGTTAGATGTCGCCCTAACAAACAGTACGCCAGCATATTACGCATAATTAATTATATAATCATATTTGACATCACGAAAAATTATTCCTCTTTGACCGCAAGGTACTTAGTTTCCATACGTTCAATAATAATGTAGTTGTAATAAGGTAGGTAGCTACTACCAACCAGCTATGTAAATTTAAAAACACGATGTTTTTCCTGTCATTATTGATGGGTACTATTCCTAGTATAATAGTCACCTAATCGATCTAGTAAGACTGTCCAAAATGGTTATTAAACGAGATGTTGATCGATTCACTAAAAAAACATCGATCATTTGTTTTCGGTATCAGTCTGCCTTCGTTACGCTGAGTAATATTTGACATTAGATGGGTTCACTGATTATGAAATTAAAATTTTGAAAAAATCAGAAAAATTATCTACAAAACTTTCTAGATGATTTGAATTACGCATTTATGAAACCGGAACTTTTCCCTTACTGGAATTGATTTATTGATTCATCTAATTTGTCATGTATTCTATGCGTACATTATCAGATATCTTTGGGCTATTCTGCCGTGGGTCGCTGCTTGTCAAAGTCGACGTTTCGAGTCAGACATTTCTGTTGGCATTATCTGGGCCAACGGTAGAATAACCCAAAACAGATCATATTATAAAAAGTTTCGACACAAAAACAAATTTCGAAACGAGGCATTATTTTTTTGATTATATGTTTGCAAGACAAGACAAGAATTAGATATTATTTTCATATTTTTAATTATGTATGAAAATATGTTTTTTCCGATATTTAAAATGAGAATTAGAAAAACTAAATTAAAAAGGAACGATTTTGATCTTGAGCATATATAAAAATACTTATGTATGCACTATACATATTAAGAAAAAATAAATACACAATTCAAGGCGAAATTGCGAGCAGAAGAGGTATTGGAGGACTGGTAAAAAGCACCGCAAACAAAATAATGATCTCTAACTTTCAATAACCGGACAAGCACTGGAAAAAGAAGAGATCTGAACCGTTTCTCCCCCTTTCGTTGCGTCAATGTTCCCACATCACGTGTGATAATATAAATATTATAAGCTTTGCGGAACATTCGCAGTACAACATTCCATTAAAGGAACTCTATCCGAATAAGAATTGTAATCGCCGTGTCCGACCACTCCCGACTTTGGCCAATACTCTATGTGGTGTTAAAAGACATAACACAGCGCCATTTAAAGATTGAAGACAAACATTGCCATTTTGAGATTTGAGTTGTTGGTGCCAAAAATACGAGGGCTTAAATTAAATATCATCTTTTTCTTTTCCTGTAAAAAGTGTCACGAAACTGCATTAAATATATAACGTTAGAAATAGCGTGTTAGAAAATTATACTAATATATATAAACATTATTACAAATATATTTTCTGCATAGAAAATGAAGGAAAACAACATGTACTATTGAGGAGTGGTATGATTCACGTGTCTGAGATATTTACGTATCTAACGTATTTTACATTGTTCTGTGCCTGGCAGTATTTAAATACATCTGAGGGTACAGGTAATATTGTCCTACCAGTGGTATAAGAGCTCGATTTTAGATACATTTTATGTTTTATGCAAGGATATTTTTACAGAAAAATCTTAAATGAGGAGCCTTCGTATAAATATTTAGATCATTATCGATTAGTAAATAATTAATAAATTTAAAGATGTGACATGGCGTCCATTTGTTTTCAAAAATATTATCCACGAATTCATTTTATGATAATTCAGTACGAACCAGATAAATTTTTAGGATACTGACAATATAAAACGGAAATGAAAGGGAGAAAACACATAGTTTATGACTATGTATAATTAGATATTTGTCACACAGTGTTCGATAGATTATTCACAACTTTGCACAGAGGATACGGGACACAACATAGACTATTATTTTAATTTTACTGTACTGTACCAGTGATCCAATTGTATTACGATTGAAATTATTCCAATCCAATGGTGTCATGTTTTACTACGTGTAATGGCCACCTTACACCAGACATAACCTAGCCAGCGGCACGACCGAACCAAAGTATAACAAGCGATCGGCTCTACCCGATAGTACATTCATATGTTATTTATATTTATATATACAAAACTGGTAGCGTATCAATATCCTAGGCATGGTATCAAATGTGCAACAGTCATTATTCAGTGCATTTGTTTGCACAATTCCGGTAAATAACATCACACCTCGGTGGTCTGTGACAAAGGAGCTAGGGGCGGTCATCTTGGAGTGAACAAAAAAATTGTCTTGGCTATACTTTGATTAATTGAAAACTAACGGTCAAAATACTTTTTAAACACTTGTGACATCTAGATGCGACTAGATATCAAAGAAAATTTAAAGATTTCAAGTAAACGAAGGAGCTGGGGGCGGTCATCTCGAAGTGAAGAAAAAGAATTGTCTCGGCTATACTTTGAAATTCTGAGATTAATTGAACACTTAGGGCCAGGTGTCACTTACTGTCCAGGTGGTCACTTACAGTCCAGGTGGAATTTTATTACCTGGTACATGATCACACCTTCAGGTAATCCGCTGTCCTGGATGCAAGAACCCACGTAGATCATTATGTTATAATCTTTACTGTTGAATGCCAGGGATTTAATTATTTAATGTTTAATGTTATAATGACCTAATCCATAATTATATTGCGCTTCCTCATCTTTTATCTATTATCTGGATATGTTGGATCCATACATGTAAGTGTCATTGCCAGTAAGAAAAATGAAATGAAGTGTGGATTGTCTTTATTACGAGTTAGAAAAAACCTACATTAGCAAAATCGTACGAGTTTTTTCGACTGGCAAATATATTGAGCATCTGTATTATCTACGGTCGCACCGTCAAATGCGACGCGACACAAATGACACATGAATGTTTACTTTTTTCGTAATGTTTAGGTTTGTTCAATAATCATTTATGTAAACGTGATCTCAGTTTTTTTCAAGAACGTCTTTAAGTAAATGTATATATTTCAAAGTTGATGCGTAAGAACACCGTTCATTTCAATTTCAGGGAGGGCAATACAGAATAGAATTGTTTTTTTGCTGCTAGGTCTTGCGGGCGGCTATTGTGACCGCTTCACGGCCGATATTAGCGACTACGCGGCCCATGGTAACATATTAAGGATCATCGATACCACTTTTTAAGCACGAGAATAGCGTCTTTAAGAAACGGAATAACTGTTAAATTGTATAATACTCGTACCTTTAGAGACCAATTAAATAAAGTAATACATCGATTTAAAATGTAGATGAGAGAGAAAAAGCAGTATGGGACAGGAGCTCTCGATGGACCACCATCACCGTAGCAAGAATTATATATACAGCGGCGTAACTACATCAATGCGGCGCATTAAGGCCCAAAATAGACGGGGGTCCAAAAAGTTTGCATTCTACCAAACATTTGGCTTCGACACTTTTATGTATGGAATAATATTTTTTTAAATTTACCATAGCAAGTAATGGAATTATGACATGTTATTTCTCGAATGTATTACGAAAGCACCGTAAAACATGATCGATGTATACAGGAGTACTACCTAGTATATAGTATATCGGGTCGGGAACCAGACCGTCCCCGCAAAGCGAAGATGCGCATAAGCATGACAAAAACACATGTTTTTTAAAAACCACTGAAAACGTGCAGTTATTTTGGTAATCAGGAAATGAAAACTTCACTACTGTACCATACATATTATAATAAATAATACCATGTCATTTTTATAGGGGCCAACTTACAGGAGGCCCTTTTTTCCATTTTAATTGAGACACAATCTTCGTAGTTACGCCACTGTACATACATACTATATTATAAAGGGTGGGCCAACTCGGGCTGACTGTTTTCAAAAATTTATAACTTTGGTGGGGTTTATTTTTAATTATATATTTTTTTGCAGATAATAAAGAATTTATGAAAGTTTATAATGGCTACATACCCAGTGCAAGAGCGCGTTAAAATTATTGAATTTTATTAGGTTTCACGACGATTTATTTTCAATTTAACCGACTAATTTAAAAAAATGCAGAGTTTGCTTGGCCTCCCCGTTCCCCAGGTTTGACGGCGCCTGATTTATTTTTGTGGGGCTACTTAAAAGGCCGAGTTTACATGAACAAACCTGCAACAATTCAGGAGCTTAAACAAAATATTCGTGCAGAAATAAAAAAATTTGGAGACAAACGTTACGAAATGTAATTCAAAATACTTTAGAAAGAGCAATTATTTGTCAACAAGAAAATGGAGGTCATTTAAATGGTGTTATTTTCCACACATAGATTTTAAAAAAGTTAACAAAGTACACTTTCATGTAATAATATATATTTTTAATAAATATTAAAAATACAAAAATTATACGCATTTCACATCAGTCAGTCCAAGATGGTCCACTCCGTAGATACAGCACAATAATTGAATGGTATTCTGCAACTGTGTGTAAAACCACACTCGACTCAAACGGAGGTATTTAACGTTGAAGATATGATACCTGTGATTAAAATAAATATGAATGCACGCCACGGTGCAGCACGCCACGGTGCAGCACACGCTGCGCAGTGTTGCACAACTCAACAATTGTTTAATTAATGAAACAATGTGATATACTGGAGAACACATTTATCGTCATTTCCAATAATACCCTAGTAATCGTAAACTACCATTACGTAACCTGACGTTCGTTTGGACCAACACTGGTTAACATTATTGTGGTATTAAAAAAAACAATGTCAAATTGGTTAAACTATTTTCGCTAGAATCTATCTGTAATTTTTTTTTTTAATTTTGAAAATTAACACATTGCTGCAGAACACCATTTATTTACAGTTAATTAACTAAGATAAGATTTAAGTAAATTAATATGTATACGGATTTATGAAATTATGTCACGCGTTATAAAAATAAATTTAGATAGAGAGTGCGGACGAGACAGGGTCTCATTTGTTAAAAAGAGATATCTTTGAACATTTTAATCGAAACGAATACGTCCTTTGTCATCAAAGAATCAAAAATGTAACAAAAGGAATACAAAAGACTGCCTATAAATTTCTCATTGTCCGGAATTATCTTTAACATATGTAGGTGTCTAATTATTTCTAAAAATAATAATCTAATAGAAAAATAGAACTACAAAAAACCATAAGAACAACGCGGTAGACGTTTTTAGAAATTATCACGCAATAAAAGGTTTGGCACGCGTTGGTTGGTCACTGGGCACTGTTTTACTAGCTGGTTAAAGTTTGTTTGAAACGTAATAAACCGCAAAACCTAACCTAACTAATTAACATCCAGCACGAAGCCATAAGCCGGAAATCAACCATTCAATTAGTTCCAAATCGATCCATAAAACAATACAAATTTCTCATTTCTTAGAGTGATCTTCACCGTATCGTGAATCATAACGAACAAAATCTAGTTAATTAAAATAAATTTAGAAGAAGTATAAACAAAAAGTGTAAAGATACAACATTGTGTGCTACGGATTGACATGATATCTATACATGTCCAAATATTCGTACAGAGACTCACTCAAGCCATAAAACAATATTAAACGTTCAAAGTCTTAATCCCCTCATTTCGCGATACAGTCAGGTACTTCATACCTTATCAACCAGGAACCAGGAAGTATACACTTTGCAACAGTGGTCCTCAACCTTTGTCGCGTCACTGCATACTATTCAAATAATAATCGGTAACTATCACTTATCTAATCGCTTAAATTGACAAATTTTGTGTTTAAAAAAATAAACAGTTTTTTCACAACAAAATAATATATTTATAATATATAAACCGTAGAAACGTATGAAAATTGCTTGTAAAAAGGCATTTTCCATAATGTTTAATAGTACATAATATAATTTCAACGCTTTTTATAGAGAATAAACAACTCAGTTGAGTTGAATGAAAGGCTTGACAATATTTTGCACCACACATTCCATCCTCTCGCGGCCTTCTGGCGTGCCGCAGCACACCGGTTGGAAGCCACTGATCTAGAGTATTTGCGAAGGTATGTTTTCCTATTCAAATAATTTGACAATAATAACACAACGTTTCAATGGCATGACGTAACATTTGCGATATGTCTGAATTTCATAATTAAATTTGATTGTGAAGCTTTACAATGCGATAGCACCCAAAATCTAAAATGTCGGTCGATGAATGAAATGCGTCACAATTGAAATGACCGATAAAGTTGTATTAAAGAGATAATAAAATATTATAAAGCTTTATCGTTTATAAACTAAGTGACCGCTCACACGCGAGCCGCGAGCCGCGAGCCGACCAATGTGTACGTAACAAATCGATTTCACACTTAAGCCGTCATCGAAGTTACCTTGAGAAATGCAGCTTACAAAAACCACCGTTAGGAACGCTTCATTAAAAATAACGATATTTTAAAAATAGAAAAATTCAAGTCCACCGTGTTCTTTTGGATGCACGTCATACTACGCCAATTATAATAATACTGCCGTTGATGAATAGGGACTATGCTGATAAAATAATTTGCGTTCAAGTTACATATATGAATGTGATTATTATTTAGGAGAACACATTCTTATTGTGAAGTTGTAATTATTCAGAACATAGGTCTGTGATATTTTAAATATGAATTAAATATATTAATTAGAAAGATATACATATAAAATCAATTTAATCGAAAAATATTATTGTTGCGCCACCGGGATTCGAACCTGGATCTCTTTCCTAACCGGGGAAGGTGCTTTATCCAACAACAATATTTTTCGACAAAATTTAATAAAAATGAATTGATAATTCTGGCGTCTGCTATCAGTTTACTCAAAGGTATTTGAGATTCTGTAAAAATAAGGTAGATGGCTCTGTCAAATGATGGAACGATTAAATGTATTAATATCAAAAAGGTAACATGTAGGGTCGAAAATTGTCGCTAAAAGTAATGTCGCTGTAGCTTAGTTGGATAAAGCACCTTCCCCGGTTAGGAAAGAGATCCAGGTTCGAATCCCGGTGGCGCAACAACAATATTTTTCGATAAAATTGATTTTATATGTATATCTTTATAATTAATATATTTAATTCATATTTAAAATGTGATTATTGGTTATTCGTTCAATAAATGTATCTTATTTTGGAAAACTGTTTTAAATTATTATAAACATTATAAATCCTTCGTGACATCGGTATACCTACTACATATTATATAATAAAAAATATTAAACGACTTAATTGACATCGATCCTTTCTACATTCAAACTTAATGCAAGCACCAGAACGCAAAAATCTCGTGAAACATTTAGATGTCTACAATGGTAATTGATATACAATCTTTTAATCCTGCAATAGAGATTGCACTGATGATGAGATTGAAGTGTCCTCAAATGCTTCCAACAAATACGCGTGATTATTTTGAAGTAACGTTATTTGTTTGAATGTTTGATGAACTATGCTTATATGATGTGTATATTTTGAACTCCTTAATTATGGACATTTATATAGGGTTATCAGACGTTTACCGCAACACGTGTCATATTGTTAGCCAGCGCATGATTTGTATCAAACTTTAATTGCGACCACACAATGGCGACCTTCTGTCATACGACAGTTCTGTCGCGATGGCGAGGGCTATGAGAATGTATGGCGTGCGAATGTGCGTACACTATAGACTAAATTTTCAAACAATAGAACAGTCCGGGGCCAACCGTCATACGACTGATTTATCCTCTTATCGTTCTAACAGTGTATGGTAGGCTAGACGACTATACCTAAACCTGTCCAATCATTAGGAGAACTTCGATAGAAATGCTATTATACAGATTACCACCCAAAAATCAAACACCTCAAACCACCATTCGTTAAAAGGTCTTAGACAGAACTTACTGTAAAACGGGACATACCCTTCATTTGACTGGCAGATAAAATTTACCTGATTATTGCAACCAGTACCGAAAGGGATTTTTATTAAACTTGTCGTGAACATTTATAAGGGACAACAGAATTATTGTTACATTGAAAATATTGTTTAATTATGTAATTAATATGATAATGTTCCAATAAATAAATCAAAGGTTTCAGCTTAGTATAATATTTATATTTATACACCAAATAAAAAATTGAAAACTAGTATGATATGATTTGTTCTTAAAAATAGCGTGAACTAACAAACAATGGCAACAAAACATCATTTTCAAACGGCGCACACACAAATACTGACAGTGTACAAAGATTACTTAATCCATTGAATCCAAACTTATTGAACTACAGGAGTTGAGATAACATCGTAAGCCACAAAACTACATAGCTGATAGTAGGAGTAGAAAGACATTTGATGTGGGTATTAGCGATAAACGGAAACAAACGAGGAACTGCACCGATACGCCGGTTGCGGTTGCACCTTTTTGAAAAAAATTAGATGAATTACTTACTAGATCTGTGCAAAGACAAAATATATACTTATTTGTTGTAATTATCAAATAACTGCGTTCTAAAATTGTGACTTGCGCGAATATGTTTTCATTAAAATACATATACAGTAGGTAAATATAATATACTATTAATAGACAAAAAATAAGCTAGGTATAAATTTATGAATAAATTCAAATAAACTTGTGTTTTTATACTCCCCGAATGGGTATTAGAGATTAAGAATATCAAGTAGTCAAAATCAACTTGCATGTGGGTGGCAAAATTATGAATTAGGCTACGTAAGTCAGGCCAGCTTCATAATTTAAACGTGACGTTAATTGACTAATAACACGCTTTATGAGTCAGTTAACTTAACGTATCGATTCAAAACTTAACGTATCTACTGTGGAAGCTGTGTATATCTTGGCCAAACGTCAAATAAAACCCAGGCGACCTAGCTTAATTAAAACTGAAACTCTTAAGCTAAAATTCCACAACGCTTCAAAATAAAAGCCTTCAATTAATACCCTCAATCCTCCTAATCCTAACTACGACGTTTATTATAAATGTCACAACTTGTACACTTAAACAGCCATCGTACGGTAGTTTAAGGCTATCCAGTGAGCCATGGAAAGGATTATGGCCGAAGTGTCCCCGCGGGATAGAATAAGAAATAAAGACACCGTTGGACCAAAGTATAAGATGTAATCGGCCGATATTGAAATGGTAAAACTGTAATGGGTGCGGGGTGGGTTGCTGAGTGCCTTAGCTGAGGTAAAGCAATGGTAGAGTGGACTTCCCGCACCGGATGCCGAAGCGGATAAAATTATGGCTTAGGATGGAGAGAAATGGCAGTCATTAAGAGAGGCCTTTACCGATAGAGGATGGATGTGAGTTGATGAAGAAAAAAAGAAGAAGAAGAATTTAGGTGAGACGCAAATAATCTTGACATTGGAACTGTTAAAATTTTAGCGCAAAAATTTTTTTTGTGTAGTTAGTATAATAATATTCACTGCTCTGTTGCTCAAATAAAGCAACAGGCTTATTAAATGTAGATTTTATTATTCAGTGAAGAGTTGAGAGTAATGGATACAGATTTAATATAATTTTGTAATACTCGACATGTTTGCCGTGGCAAGATAACTTGTACATATTTTTAAAATGATTTAAATCCACATTTAACCTTTTTTTTGGTAACGTACTATATTTAAAATAGCAATTTAATTTAAAAAAATGTAATACTGTAATACAATTCCTTTCTTTATTTTATTTATTCAATTAATACATAATTTATACTTCTTTTTACAATAAAACGGGTTTGTTTATTAAATACATGTCCGTGCATACATTTACGCTTTAATCTAAATTTAAATTCAAATGAAATTTATAATTTAAAATATTGCAATGTAAAATGTACCTCAATAGAAATATATCTCTCTGTTATATGTGTATAATAATATAATACATTTTTATAATAATACATAAAAATAAAATAAAAGATGCACACCTAGATACAAATGTAAACATCGCATATGCATACGTCCAATTATATATATATTGTACGGTATATCCATCGATTATTTTTTTGCTTATTATTTTTATCACACTTAAATATGCCGTCTAAAGTTTGACGAGCTGCGATCAAATCATTTAACCTTCCGCCGTCAGTTTTTGTGCTCCAATTTTACATTTGAATAAAATGAGTGGAAGAATTGTGTTTACGTACTTAATTAACATAGCTTCAAAAAAAACTTTATTATTAAATCAATAAGAACAATTTTCTTTCAATTCATTGTATTTGTTTTAAAAGAAGTGCTGGATAAGTAGGTATTATACGATAGTATGCGCGACGGAATCACAAGTCGACGAGGTTACCTACATTCATTTGCTTTCCTTTGTTCGTAAAACAAACGCGGTAAAATGAAATGAAACAATTAAATACATGTCAGAAATAAAACCAGTTTCCAATGATCGTTTTTGAATACAAAATAACGTTAAAACATGCTATGAACCAGTACAAATGTCACTTACCACGTGGTGTTGCCACTACAAAAATATATGCGACGAGTTTTGCTAACTACGGCTTCCTACGAAGATAAACGCTCATTCGATCAGCTGGTCTCCGTGGAGGCATCAGACACGCTATTGTATAACCTTTTCACTCACTCGCATTCCCGGATTTTGAGGTTTCAGGCGGATCGGTACATTTGCAGCCGCGCGCAGGCGAGCGAGCGGTGCCGGCATACAAGACGTACGTCGTGGCTATCATCAGGAGACGCACACCCGACAGTTTTTGTCGCGCTGTGTTCCCGGTTAGGTGTATCGCGCGCCTGACTCGACACTCACATCTGTCAAATTTGTTCGAAATCTTTCGTTCCAACGCTAAAGAACGAAAGAAACTTAAAAGTTTCAAATAAAGAAACGACTCTGCGATAGATCTCGCCGGTTTGTGACAGATTCGCGGGGTAAACTCGCCTTTGTAAAGTTTTGCCCGTGAAGTTTTACAGCGGAGTGTTTTAAAATAGCCCGTTCGACAAGTAAACTTGTCAATTAATGCCAAGTTTATGCGGCTGATTGCCGAGTGAAAAGACATCTAGATATTTCCATGTGAGTGATTAACACCGAGACTCTCTTATCATATGTGCGATGCGCTTTGAATTTTATTATAATAATCGGAAACTTACAGGCGACACTCGTGCATAGTACATTGTGTACTTAACCGTGTTACATGCGAATTTGTGGCGCCTCGTATGACTGAGAATTTGCTTTGGTTTAAATCTACGTATTACTAATGATTCTAAATAATTATTTGCTGCATAAATTTTCTGCAAACAATGTAATAACGCGGCCATTTCGATTTTCACATTTTACATTGCTAAAACAATCGAGACTAGTCCACCGTCCTTGCAAATCTGCTCGTTAATGTTAAAATCAAGTACATAACCAAAAAACGAACGTAATAAGTACCTAATGAAATATCGTATGACAATTCGGCCAACAGCGGACGACCGCAAATCCAGACGTGTTGAGACTTGAGACATGGAAAAACATGTTTTATTCCTTTTTTTGTAATTTCGATTTAAATTCTTTTTTTTGTGGCGACATCTGTATCTTTGATTCAAATATTGTGTAACGTTGGCCAATAGTCGTTTTGAATGTGAGGTTTCTTTAAAATGTTTTACACAGGACAACGACTATCCCGCCAAAACCAGATGGTGGACAGCGTTAGAACGCAACGTCTAATTCGAATTATTTTATTGCTACTGCAAACTAGGAACAAAATACTGCACTCTTTTTAAAATATTTTTTTAATTTTTTCAATAATATAGCCTATTGTTAGGGATGTGATCATTGTCACTAAAATAAGTCTGAACGTAGACCTGAACGTCCGCCTAATGTTACCATTAGAATATTTTGAAACAAACCATAATTTGTCATATATTTTTGGCTTTACGGCAGCGGGAATGGTTCCACTAGTATTAAATTTGAGTATGTTATAATTGACGTAAAGTTGAATGTTATATTACAATATGCAATCAGACGGTTGACGACATTTGAGAAAAGGCATTGCAAATTTTGTTCAAAGTTGCGGCGCTCTTTTCCTTTTTGTTTCGATTGTATTTTTCGAACGACGGACTAATAAAATAATTATTCATATAATGCATTTTAAATTTATATTGGTCCTTTTTAGTTAGGAAGTTATGTAAACTTGTATATTTTCGTACACTTAGATCCCCCATTGTATGGATGAGTCCTTTATTACAAACTAATTTAAGTAATTTGTAGAGATTTATGACTTTTCAGATTTTGATAGATTTGCCTATAGCGATTCGGAAATGTGTCTTTTAGGTTTCGAAGGGGAACTTTTAATACTAAATTTATTTGAATAAAAAAAAACTCACAGAAATGTGTATCATACTATCCCTACATAAAATATGTTTTTATAGTTCGCCCCGCCCTACCTCGTGTACAGATCATTATATTTTATTTTGGTTTCTTCAAACATCGTCTGAATTTCATTTCAACTTCAGATAGTGTTCTTTCGTTTCGTGTAAATTTTTCGTTTTCGTTGGCATATGCAAAGATATGAAATAGGTACTTATAATAACTTTCTTATACATTACATCCCGACGTGCGTACTTATCTCATATAAAATGTTATGCTTTTTTTGACGCACTTTCGTGACACATTTTATCTCTTTATAACTTTAAATACAGCATTATCTTTTAACTAAATAAATTAGAAAATCCTTTAACTAAATAAAGCCAGGATCCACTTAAATATAACATCAATATAATATTATATCATTTATATAATTTAAAACATAAACTAATTTATGAAACTAGAATTCAAACATAATTAAAGTGCGGTACACGATAAACCAAATACTTACATCAACAGTTGAATTAGAATCCTGAATCTAAATCTATTCTGAATCTCGATAAAATCCAGTGATCCTCGGAGAGATGGCAGTTTGAAGGTGGCCGCGCTGAAGGACACCGGGAGAGAAGCAGGGATACCATGCCGGGAGCGAGAATGTGATGCCGGAGAGCGGCTGCTGCTGCGTCCAGCGGCACCAGGCGGCAGTCAACATTCGTCATGATGAAGGCGGTGGCTGGCAAGTCACAGCCTGATGCTAAGGTTGGTACATAACTACATACTTCCGTCATTAACTAAAACACAACAATTCATCTTGTAAATATGGTTTCATCCGGCGTTACGCAAAGTTCTTAAATGTGGTCATGTTTTTGGGAGATAACACCGTCCATAATCTTAAAAGGTACATATAATAAGCTGTTAAAAGTTAGACAGTTTTACAATATCAAAGAAAAAACTATTTATTGATGCAAAATATTTAATTATTCCATTCATCGTGATATACTTACCTAAATTAGTCACATTATTGTAAATTAGTAATATCTTGGACTTACCAAATACCAGTTTTCTGCTGCTGTTGTAAAAATGAATTAATATTGGTTGAACTTTAGTTCTTCAACATGTTGATCACACATTACTCCTCTTTAGAGTTACATTCGATGACACCAGGATCTCCGTGCTGAGCTGCTGAATCAGCTGCTATCGTAGCTGGTTCTACGCAGCGCGATACACTTCCCATCATCCCTTAGGTTGCACGTGTTATCTGTGGTCTCCAGTCTCGAAGGTTTTCAACCGCGATATTGTTCTTCCAACATTTCCTGATGTTGCATTATGTATGCTTTTCAAGCCAATACTTTTTTCTGCTTATTATTATTATTATTTTTTAACTGTTCGCTATATGTATTATATATTGCAGTGGCGGGCAGTCAGTACTTTAAAAATAAATCGAAATAAAATATAGATCTCGTACTATTCCTATCACAATTATTATGATATTAAAACTTTTAAAATATCATAATATTCTGCCAGAAAATATTGAATTGCGCTTTATATTCTAAATAATATTTGTAATGTATTGTCTGCACGCACACTCCTGATGTGCGCCCTAGAGGTGGAATCACATATAATACTTAATGTTATGTAATACGGTTATTACTATGACCCTGGATTTGAAGTTAAACATGGCGAGAAGATCGATACGCATTTGCCTTTACATTCTCTGCATTGTCGAGTCTCAGCAATTATTCATATTATACATAATTGCATCTCCATGGGCCTCGACCATCAGCAAGAGACACAAACTTCCGTATTATTTATTGTTTTACTTTGACTTCAAAAAATTTGTCATTACCACTTGAAATACTTCATAACCTAGCAATTGTAAAATAATTAAAAACTGAAAATTTATGGTCTGCTCAACACTTATTTGAGTTATGTAAATATTTAAATAAATTGTATATATAACACACAGGAATCAGTGGCGTAACAACAAATTTCTAGGCCCCCGTGCAATCACGTATCCCGCGAACCTACTTCGCCTAAGAACACACCACGTTTTTATATGAATACTAAACTATTAGGCCTATTAACCTATTAACCTATAAACTATTAACCTTTAACATAGTTAATGTATGGTACAAATTTCTGTTAAAATATTCGATGCCTACTCAATTAGTACAATATGTTACGTTGTTTTCACTTCATAATTTCCTTATTAAAGGACTTGTGGACAATGTTGTGATCCATGTTGATCTGTAAAATCTCGATGCAGTTTGATTACAATTTTTTCAGCTTATATTATAATCTCGTCATCATTGAGCACGGGTGCCCTGGGGTGTTGCCCAGGCAGTAGCGACGCCACTGATAGGGATCTTGCGGTACTTCAAATGTTATAAGTTATTGTAAGGACAGAGATCTCGGCACCGAGGAGCAGGATGCCTCAGCAAGTTAAGCAAAATTCAAACGTGAGGTAAAATGATATGAAACCTCAGTGTAACTAAAATTTATTTCGCCATTTATGTTCCGCACGTTTACTAAATGTTGTACGCAAATGTTACCAAGTTTACACGTGTCATCGATAATAAAACATGATCGAGGTCATCAACTTGACTGCTTGGCTTGTCAAGTCGATCATGGCACATGGATATGGATCATTTGTAAATTAGAAGTTTAATCTCCAATGTGTTATATTCTGTTAAATCAACTATTTTAATTATCTGATAAAGTACTCGAAAACAAAACACACGAAGAATATAAAATAATAATTAATATATAAAAACATATCTGAACAGTCCACTAAAATTAATTTCCAATAACAATTTAATTTTGGTAGAGTCACGTTTTGTGTTTGATATTATTTTTTATAAACAAAAATAATGAAGTAGATAGATATTTTTTTTCGTTTTTGCGTTTCCGCAATCTTAAATCCAAAGTCAATCTGTGTGAATATAATATATGATACATAGTAGTTTATTACAAATGAACGGTCTGCTCCTACTGTTATTCTTATTCGCAATCTGTAGAGCACTTGCGTTAGTGATTTGTCTTCCACATTGAAATGATAACATATATTCTTTAACGCTTTATTAAAAAACATAGTATACCCGTACATATTGAATTCGCTAAAATATATGGTTCAATTAGATACAGGCCGTGGCCTCCTCAATAACTTTCTTAGTTTTCTGCTGCACTCATTTCCCCAGCGGAATCTTGGTCTTCCGATCCATCCAGTCTTTTCTAGCCCGGATTTCTATATAGTTTTCTTTTTGAGATTCGCGATTGTGCATGTCTACCCCAATCTCAGTCGGAGCATTTTTATGCGCACTGAGAGTCCGGGCTCTTTATACAGACTATAAAGTTCACAATTGTACCGGATTCTCCAGACTGGTGATTTTCCTCTCGAAGTTATCTAACAGCTCAGCATTTTTCATCAATATTGAAAAGTAAATAAGTACAATTTATTTAAATAATGTTACTCATATCTCAAAGAGATATTTTTCGTGTTTCAGAACTAGAGTAGAAAATTTTAGATAAAAAAACCGCTCATCAGCAACAAATAATATAATAACATTACTTGTTGCGGATCGTGCCAATGCATCGCAACAAATTTTCCAAATAATAGGATGTGAGGTAGTTTATGAAGCGATTTGTTTGGGCGCGCTGATCACGAACACTGGTGACAGTGGGCAGGAAATTCTTAGAGGCATACAACTATTGCAGCTAAACTTGCTATGAACCAACTGCAGAGAATATGGAAAGTTAGCAACTAAAATTATGTCGGTTCACACTCTCATCTTTCCAATCTTCATATACTCGTATGGATGAAGAAGGATGTTACGCATGACGCACGAATTCCTTAATTCTGCTACAAATCCAACTATAGATGTTTTATCTACAACAGAGAATGAAATATTCCTCCAATTTTTTGACCACATGATGCGTCAAACTGACTGCCAAGGAAAGGAGATCATCAGATCGGAGTAAAAAGATCCGCAAGAGTGCCATGAGGGTGGATGGCTGGAGAGACCCTCGAGTCGGCTTCGAGGGCGACCCGGGACCGGCACTTGTGGAGTCTCATCTGATTGAGGCCACTACTAGGCTCAATACTGACATGAAGGAGGGAACATTTCTATTCTATATATTGTATGTTTATATAGTTATTCATGACTACTTTCAATTCGGTGAAACGAGAATAAAATCAAAAATGTATTCTAATAAATAACTGCTTTAATATAGCATTAATACATTATAAATCTCCGTACATCAATGTAGATAGATATTTATTATTTAGTGTATACAGATGATACTTTTTTTTTGTGCTACGCAAGATTAGCAATAGAAATATTGGTTACGGTTTTGGCACAGAAACTGATCCCGCTCCAGGTGCTTTAAGGTGATCTTAGCAGTAGTTACTGGCTCATAAGCCATTCACATTTTGCCCTTCTTAATGCTTCTCTCTGGTCGATTCAAAGGCGTCTACGTGCAATCTTTGTATAATAACAATTATAATATTTTCATCATTCCGTCTATTATCATCCTTACTCACTCGAGCGTTATAATCGGACACAATCGGTGCGAATAGGATATTTAATATTTTTAATAAGCATTAAAAATATTGATAAAATAATCTCAATTTCCTTCCTATTAATTGCATAAAAATATCGACACGAATTTATTTTGGCATTATAATTTACTACAATTTTCTAATTTTACTAATTGTGTTCTATTTCTCCATAAAAGAATTCAGTTCACATTAGTGTACTATATATAATACATAATTATCTATTAAGGCAAATTGAGATTCTCACCAACAGTTATTTTAATTATTTCTTTATAGAAAAAAAAAATGTTGCATTTATTCTTATGTTCACCAAAAATATTTAACGCATAATTTTTATAAATATTTAGCGCATTATATTCTTTCTTTATTATGGCCATTATGGACTTTTTATATTTAACTACAAAACTGGTACTCGGGATGCGCTATTTTATTCTCTGTAACGCCTTATCATCCATTACGATAATACAGTATTGGCAAGATTTGGTCGGGCCATAATTAATATGGAGTGTCTCGCTGTATCTGTATCAGGGTGTGTAGTATCAGTGGAAAAGTGCACAAACACCCAGAAGCGCTGCGGAACCTGGAAAGGCTAAATTGTTGTCAGTGTGCTGCGCTGCTTACCTTCAAAGTGAGGTCTCCGTCCGCGAACTTTGTTTGTCAAATAAATTAGTTCTGGCCGAGTACTGCTGAAAGCTTTATGTTGGCAATGCGATTATTTCTCGTGTTTGCGAAGATAGATCTGAAGAGAGACCACCGTTCGGTACCGTTTCTGTATAAAATGACGAAAAAAAAATAAAAAGTTAAAAAATATTTATTTTAAAGATAACGCATTATTATTGTGACGTTGTAGTTTTTTCAGAACAAAATATTTTTCGATATATTGATTTTATCTGTATGTATATCTTTCTAATTAATTTAATTTGTATTAAAAAATATTTAAATATAGTTCCACCTCGTCTCTGAAATGCCAGGTAAACAAAAAAGTGTATGGTGGAAGAAGATGGAAAAGTAATAACGAATGAGTCGTATCTTCCGCGTCTAGAACAATGTTATACGGCCCTTTCTTTACAAGCCATCCTGCAGGATTGCCAACAATGGTCGAGAAGAACTCTTTTTATTTCACAAACTAACCGGAAATACCTTTCCTGCAAGCTTCACGCTTCACTCCCGATTTCATTGTCACATATTTTGTAACAATATCTAATTGTACGATGGCGAATGTCGGCCTCAGCTCACGCTCAGGTGTGACGTAACTTCTACGTTAAAGATCTTACGAACTGGCAATTTCCCCATGGATAGATGTCGGCGTGGACCGAAGAAGGCTGAAGGAGGTCATGTCCCAACTCGGTCTAAGAACCGCCGATTGTCGTAACCGGCAAGGACGGCGAGAGTGACAGATCCGCTGCGGGATGCAGAGTCCCGCTATTTTATCCTTGGTGAGGTCGAGGTCTTAAGAATTGCAGACAGAGATATGATTGGAACCACGTAAAATAAGAAAAGTCACAAGAACTGAATTAGCTGAATATCCGGAATGTCGGCCTAAGTTTCCCCAAGGAAACTATCTACAAAAAACGGGATCTAACCTAGAAGAGACGCTAGTTCCTTACAGTTACTCTTAACGAAAATAAATCGTTAAATAATATTAAGGAGAACACGTTCTTATTGTGAAGTTGTAATTATTCAGAACATAAAATAATAAATAAATAATAGCTTCTGAGTAAGTTGAATCTGTATTTTTTAGGATTTTAATTATTTAATTACCAGGGAATCTTTTCTAACCTGTTTTCGTTTTAATTACTTTTAACCATATACCGGTAACAACCCCGACTGCGCTGTTCAACACCATAAACGACGTCTGCCCGGCGGCTGAGCGTGGATACTCACGATCCCTCACCTCCCCCGCGAAATAGCCCAGCGGCTAAGTGCACCGAATTGCATCCATAAATTTCCAACTATCGTTGAATAAATTCAATGTTGTGTTTTTATTAGTAAAGACACTTATGCAATTATTCATGTTCGTGGTTGATATAACGTAATTGCGGATTTACATATTTGATGGACAGAGTTGAGAAATTACGACAGTAATGATAAACATTGATAAATATATATTATTCATACGTTTTATTATGCTCATCACTTCTGCTGACTTACTTCGTCTCTTCTGCCTCCAAAAGTGAGCGAGTCAAATGTTATCTTTATCCTTGTCTCGCTTAAAACCTGTCACTATGGTAAAATTCGGTTTGTGTTCATCATTCATTCTATAATATTATAAATAGATTTATCGTACATATGTCAGACGCAGTCCGAGGTGAAGAATGCCATTGTCGCTGTTAAAAAGCGTGATTGGAATGGGCGGACCATATTGCAAGACGCACAGATAATAAATCAATGGATAAATACTATTGTTAAATGGTATCCATGAAATAAACAATGATCCAGAGCAGCGCTGTCCGACTTCTCTTTTGACAGCCCGCGGGCCATTTTAATTTTTGCAAACATTTTGCAGGCCAAAAGAAAAGTAACTAATTAAAGAAACGGTTCATGTCACCTCAAAAGTGATTAGATTTAAACGAAAATAAAACAGACGGTTCTCGATTTACTAACATTCGCTGTAACGAACAACGCAATTTAATTTTTTACGTTTTAATTTTCATCTACCTTGAGTGCGCAAAGTGACACGCATCTGAAAATTTAAATGAATACTAGTTGAATGAGCAATATACCTAGATAAATATGTATGTACATATATAATATATAATCGTGTTAATTAAAATTAACTCTTACCGTACATATATTGTGTTAATTTAACTTATTTCAACTTATTTTACGTCCGTAGCGTGCTGTTATAGTAAAACGTACACATTCGACGTTTAATACAATGCTTTTCATGTGTAAAAAATCACCGCTAATTCAACTTAACGCAAAAAATGCATATTCAGTTGTGTTTTGACGCATAACGAACAAAAACATTTAACGACCTTAAACTGCCTGTATCAGAATCAAGGTGTAACATAACTAGAAATGTTTCGATACAATAAGTGAATGACACTGTCGATACGCTCGCTTCGGTGGTTAGTACCGAGTTCCTTCAGGTAGTGCTTGTAGGGTTTGGTCAAAAAACACAGAGTTGGAACACGGGCATTTATTTGAAATTTGATGTAAAAATTAAGACTGATTCGCGGGCCGTTTGCGGAACAGCGCTAATCTATACGATGTCCAAAGTCACATTGGGTAGACGAAATTATCGGAGTATTGGGAGTGACATGGCAAAGATTGGTGGAGAATCGATGAAAGTGACAGTGATTATGAGGCTTTCAACCAGCAGTGAATTGATAATGGCTGATGATGCGGATGTATGAGGCACTTCACTCCGACTGTATTTCTGTATTTATCTAGCTCATCAAAAACACAATAATTCACAGTATAAATAATACATGGAATAAATTCGCATAATCTTCGGTCTCCTACGTTAGTTGAAAGGCATTACATAGATGTTCGTTGTTAAATTAAGTTGATTTGATTTGAATTAAAAAAAGTAATATAAAATCTTCGGGTTGTTTTTGCTGAGAGAAACTTAAACGAGAGTAGAAAAAATTTTCGGGAAAGGCGGCCTTTCAGACTTCAATTCTGTTCGAACTTAATTATGCCATTGTTCATTATGATTCGGATCACACCTTTTCATCAAACTGCAAACTCACCATTCACCTTATTCTCTGTGACCGCCTTCCTCTCATTCCTATCAAAACTATATTTTTCTAATTTCATGAGCTATCCCCTACTAACAGTAATAATTAGTTCAGCTTTCTTCCGTGCAATAATTGAGTTTTGATTATCATTATTTATTTTCGTAATCTGTACCAAAAATTTTGTTGTCTCTCTGATAGTGCCGAACCTCCGAATACTCGGTTACTTGGCGAGTGTCTTACCGCTAGACTAGATAATTTAATTATTTTTGGTGGAATTGTGCCATTGATGGATCTTTAACAAGATATCTACATAAATATAGTATTTCTACAAAATAACATTAATTTTTTTAGTAATGTTTACCTCCATAACGGTACATATTTTTTCGTATAGCTTGAACATTTTCGACACAGAGTTTCGGAGGGTATCCATAAAATACTGTAACTATTTTTTATACTGAGGATATATCGTTACCTAAGTGGCAACACCGGCTATCTCGGTTTTTTGCAATATTAAGGTGGCTTCACGAGCGGGCGTACGTTTGGCAGTAAAAATGGACATTAAAGGGTTGTCACATTAAAGAAATAAGTATTGGAAGTAGCATTAGTAATATATAGAAAACAGATTTATTCCACTCCTAAAACTTAGGTAACGATATCTATTTTCTTTTATTCCGGATACGATCTACGTAAAAAAAAACAATGCACGTTTTGCTATTGTCCTTTCGTGTTAGTTAATTACATTTGCAAATATGAATTAATTAATTTGCGCATCCCGGTGGCGCAACAACAATATTTTTCGATAAAATTGATTTTATATGTATATCTTTATAATTAATATATTTAATTCATATTTAAAATATCACAGACCGTCTGTTCTGAATAATTACAACTTCACAATAAGAATGTGTTCTCCTAAAAAATTACATTTGCGTTGTGCTGTTCCCATAGTCTACTTTATGATGGACGTCTTTTGACTTATGTTATATCTTTCGTCTCACTATACAATCAAATTTAATATACATATCTACAGTCTGCTAAATAGACAAACTCTTCAGAGATGGTAATACATTATTGTCCGCGGGTCAAATCAATATCTGGTTTTACGAGCAAACAAGCTCAAAATGAACAAAACAAATAATTATATGCCTATATTTATATTGTTTATATTGTCAGTAAAATAGTGTTGAAATGTGAGAGGACCTATGATCTTCTTTTTAAAATGAAAATTCTTTACCGGCATCTACATAAAATTCTCACATGGAGACGAAAATTCGTTGTGGAATTTATCACATCTACATCCGACGTTGGTTTTTACCTTGGCCTTTTTCTACCTTCTGTCCAGCTCCTTTCTTCTTAAAATACCCCAACCATCAATGTTACTTACTTTTAATTGCATTTTCACCTAGAAAAACTTCTAACTTTTTAAAGATCTTAGAAAGATGGATGGAAGTGGGAAGGATTTTGAAGGATGGGATTCAAAGAGCGCTCAAGTTACCCGAAAGATACGTTGATATGTCGCGTCAGCTTCCACCACACCTTTGGACTCAGTTCTGGTCATAGAAGATTGTGGAATGATCAGAAGTATAATCACAACAAGATAATTCAAAATATACACATTCTAGATACAGATATGGGTACGTGATCAGTTTATTTGGCTTTCAAGCATACAATAAATGTGAGCAATCACCGGGCTCACCAAATTGCAACAGTGAGGACATATATGACATTATTATTATCTAATTACCAGCGAACAATCTTATGTCAGCGATATGCTCTCTTAACCCTTATAATACCCATGGGCCGATATATCGGCTCTATAATATTCGCGGAAAATACCCTGAACCTTTCCATAAAGTTTTATTTAAAACCTAATTATTAACACACTTTGTATTTTAAATAAATTTTTTGTCAGGAAATAATTTAATTATAGGAATTACATCAATTATAAGAATCTTTATTATCATAAATATTACACCTATTAGAAAATACATTTGAAAATTTAATGTTTCTCAAGGATTCAAGTGTATTAAAAATATATAAACGTCACTTAATTTGTATTTGGTAGAATAATTTAACATTCAGGCAGAGAGTTGACAGACAGACATGGAGGTACACAGCTCAGCCGTTGAGAGTTACACTATAGTTAGAGCAGTCAATTAAGAATGGACCGCACCGACTGAAGTTCTTGGTGTTTATCCACAGCCACTCATCCACTAACTGGTGTTAATTCCGCGGAGTCCCGCCAGTAAATATTTAGACAGGCGCTCTGTGATTTTCTTATGCCGACGGTTGGCTGTCGAGCAGAATGTTTTATATATGCGGGTTGTGCATATATTAAACATATTCTCAAAACAAATCCTGTTCTTGTCGCACTATTGAGGCGAAAAAAATATCATACCTACTAAAAGGAAAATTTAATACACATTAAATGCATCAATTAAAAAGATATACATACAGATAAACTCAATATATCGAAACAATATTTTAGCTGCCACCGAAACAAATAGGAAAATTGAATGTAAAATTTGATCTTCGGCAATGAATTCGGAAATGAAAAAATGAATGAAGGTGGAGCGCATGCGTCGTGATACCGCCGGAAAGGTACATTACGTAAATTTTAGTTTGAGTTCTTGTTTGCATTAATTAGTTATGTTAGGTTGTACCGTAATATATCATGTCCCTTGGTTTGATATTAAATGATTTATTCAATATTGAAAAGTAGGTCTTACGTAAACACTAGCCAGCGGCCACTTTAGCCAAATTTCTGTTAGTACACATTAAATCCATAAATTTATTATGGTGGGTTTTCATAACGAAAATATACAATTGAGATTATAAAGGGTCTTTGAAATATATTTTACAATTAGCTTTGAAGCACGCCATTAATTATATTTATGTGATTATTAGCGATATTAATCCAGCGAGTATTTAAAATTATACATTACACAATTTATTAAATTAAGTAGTTTTTACGAAATACGCTCACAAAATAATTGTTGTTTTTTATAAATAGGTTCTGGTGAAGAAACAACAACATATATTTTTAGTTAGTATTGACATCCTTAAGAAGAAAATGATATTTTTCGAAACCGGTAGATGTATTTAAATTTGTGCGATTGAAAATCAGTGACAGGTAGAAAAAGTAGGTCGGTATCTATCAGTCGCTTCATTCTACTCTTGTATACAAAATACGATACAAATCTCGCTTCGCGCTCAACGCGGTTTTGTCCTTTACGTACATTCGAGACGAGTCTCCGAGAAAAGCCTCATCCGTGTACTTTTGCACTTAAAGACTATTTACTTCGGTCTGAAAAATGTATTAGGTCCGGCCAAGTCTGTTTTCACATCAAAACTTGTATCCTGATCCCATCTTGTGAAGGTGATATCTCTTTATGGCCACACTGTGTTGGCGGATCTGTAGGTCCCGTCCCGGCGAGTGGGTATCTATGCATAATTGTTTTCTCCGGTCAGTGCGCTGCCATCGGTGGGCGGCGGGCAGGCGGAACATTCAGTTCAGATTTGAGAGAACATTTAGAATTCCCAAAAGAAAATTCCCAAATCCAGCAGATACCGAATAATTTTTCCTCGTTTATTCGATTTTATACTTTTTAAAGTACAACTTCTCGGTTTAGTTCGAGTTTTATTGAAATGTTTGCCAAAGCTTCGTTATTTTGTTAAGTAAATTTTTATTTTCATAAAGTTTACCCCTGAAGCAATATTTCTTTAATTTTTTTATTAAAATTTTCTACATTACTAACTACAGCGAGCGTTCAATACTCATACAGATTTTATGAAAATACTTATATAAAATTAGCTGTCAATTGAAGAGTCATATTATATAACCCGTATACTTGTTATCGAGAGAGTGTATAATTAGCTAAAAGGTTTTCTTGAGCATCCAGAGTGCTGATTACCAGAAAATCTTATTTATGACAATAAAGTGTAAAAGAAAATGATCATTTAGAAAATGTATCTAAGTCTACTCGATATGTCTTACAATTGTTCTCTACATTTTAATTGTTATTCATCAGCATTTTCGTCCTCTTATCCTAGAGAGTCGGAGACCCAAAGTCTCGATAAGACGCTTTCGTCTCACCCTATCTTCGCTACTTGTTGGCCAATCAAGATCCAATCTGTCATCGTATAATATTTTTTACTGTTTGTGGGGTGACCCGCCCCACTCGCCTGGACCGCCTGGACCGCCTGGACCGCCTTCCCTCTGGAGTTGCCAATGAGATACATCTCAGTTGTTCTTCTGGCATTCGCAAGACGTGTTCAGGCTACATTAGTTGAGATTTTTCTATATGTAGAAGTCTATGAGCAGGGTGTCTGTTATCTGTATTTTATTAGGCGCACGGTGCACCGAAATAATATATATGAAAGTAAGTGAATACACTTCATTCTGCCTTTACACGGTGGATACATTCCACAGAACACCGTGTTTTTATAAACCGTATAAAAAAATACACTATGAAACACATTTATTTTTCACATGTATTTTTAAGAACATCTTATTCTGACGTTGCATTTTCAGAACGCAGTTCTGTGGTATTTTAATACAAATTAAATGTATTTGTAATTCCGGTAGCAACTAAATATTTTTTCGATAAATAGATTTTTTCTGTATATCTTTCTAGTTGATTAATTTAATTTGTATTGTATTATTTATTGTTTTATATGTATCAAAATTTTATTAAAAAAATAACATAATATTAAAAAATCCTACTTAAATTTATTCACTAGTGCTATCAGGCAAAACACGTACTCGTTTACGCCTGTTTGGTACGAAATCACATTCACCACTTGAAATATTCAGGGGAGATTCACAGGCTCATTAGTTTTTAACATAAAACCTGTTATAGATCGCTGTGATTTTGTTTTGGCGAGTTACCCCTTCGCGCGCACTTAGTAAGTTAGTAGATGGAAAGGACTGCTCTTCCCGAAACCAGTCGTGATACAACTCAAAAAATTGTGTGTATGTAGTACAAAGTGAAAATAAAACACATTTAATTTTTTTTTAATGTTATACCACGAAGTAACTAGAATCAATCGATGATATTATATGGATAATAGTCTATTAAAAAAGGTATTTGTTCGCGCACATAATATCACAAGACTAATAAATAAAACGATATACTTACACGTTTATTAATTAATTTCCCCAGTCCAAGGTAAATGAATTATCTTAAGATGTTCGATTGATTGATGGAGCTCTAGTCGATGTAATCGGTAATCGGTAATCGATGGGATCGACTAGCATAATGGATCGCTATCTGATCAGTTGACAGATCGATCACTCGAGTGATGTGATTCGTGCTCCTCCGCCACGCTTATATTATTTTATTTGTGGCTTCGTTATCAGGTTTTATATTCGGTGAATCAAATGTTAACAAAATATTAACCAGAAAAGAAGATAATAATTTCCTGTTGCAATTCTGGATCCGATTTAGTTTGTGTTTAAATTTGTTTAAATATTGTTAGCACAGTTTTATGCTCCCGATATGTATGACAGCGTTTGTTTGTAGGGAATGGCAGGTAAAAGATACATACATTAGGAATTCGATTAGTTTATCTTCTTCTCGTCCCTTACCTGATCGGTGGACTTTGACTATTATGTTGGTCATCCTCACTTTATTATTCTGCGGTCCAGAAAAGTTGATCAAACCATTGGCTCGAGTTGTTCAGCCATAGTGTTCTGCTCCTTACAGAGCGCGATTTTTAACAATATTTGCCTGTATTGTGACACGCACGATCGGATTCTTCTCTGGATATCTCATTACATATCCGAGATATTCATGTTTCATATTTTTCCTTATTAATTCGTAATATACCATCTTCATCCAGCTGATTTTAAGTATTTTTCTGTAGATCCATGTCTCCAAACGCTTTAAGTCCCCTAATCAAGCGTTATCATTTAATTATATTGTATAGTTATAATCTGTAGTTTAGTTTACATGCGTTCATCTGAAAAATACTTCAATTCGGGTATTTTTTGGAACAGAAATTAGTAAATCTCGAAGCGCATGAACTGCGTTAATTAGTTATCGTCTTACAAAATTCAGTCTTCCAGACCCGAAACTGCATATTTCCAGCTGTTGATCGGCTCGCATCGCCTTCAATAGGAATACATATTGCATTAAGTTAGATACATTTTTTGCAGCCGGCGACAAATTGCCATCTCCTGGCACCAGTTTGCGGGAGATCATGAGACGTAGAGAAATGCTACTCACTATTCATCCCCTAACTAAAATCCCGCCGTCTGCATTAGTACCTACACAGTTCCATCCTGAGGGGTGAATGTTCCCGAGGTTGTTGACCCGAGGCCCTTGATGCCCACCCCTGTTGTGTTCTCAAATCCTCTTGCTCTACCTGCGGAAAGAATACCACCCAGGTAAAAGGTGTCACATTGCACGTTCGTGTTGTTAATATCATATTTAACATTTTCACTGTTATTTTATTTAGATTGGTTAAGTATTAGCTGAAGGTTCATGCACAGTTAATGTATAAAAACATCATGATCTGAAATTTTTTCAAATTAATTTCTATTATAGTACAGTCTCAGAACTTAGTTAAGTATAAGTTTATACTAAACTTTACTAATACTACATATATTTTTTTGCCTTTTGTACGTCACGCTTGTAATAGGTAATGACTCACGAGCGTAAGCTATACGAATATAATAATAAAATATTCGAAATATTAATAAAATAATTCAATAATATTCTGGCACTGATATGAAAAAATATTGCTCACTGGACGTTTCATTTTTGTAAAAATAAATATATCATAGAGCTTTGCGTAACCAACTTTGGTAGGTATCTACTTCTCATGAGTTTAATAATAATATAGTTGGATACAGGGTACGTAACTAACAATAACTACCGACAAAAATTACGCATTTACCAGAATACGGATTTACTGGGGCAGTATAAATTATGAAATTTTTAATTTTGAAATATTTATATTCAACTACATAATAACCAAGTTCCAGTTGTGTGATTAGTGGTCAATTTTTACTTATATTTAACCGAAGTATATAGTATAAAAGTTACTTTAGTTCGAACGTTGGTAAAAAATATTTACTTATCGAAAGTACATTCAATAATAAACTAATTTTACTATATCCGATGGTAAAACCGTAAAACGTTAGTTAACAATGGCAGACTCTTCATAGCCGTTTCAAAAGTCATCTGTCACATTAATACTTTGAAATTTACAGTTCAACAATGAATCATGTAATATCCCGCTATTTTAGTGATGAGAGTTTGTCCGATGATGAAAGGATGATGTAAAAAGTTGCTATAGTAAATATTTACTATGCTCAAAATTTACTACTGATCAAACTAACTTATCATCACGCTGTTTCCCTTTTGGGTAAGCAGAGAGGACGGAGGGTCACACTCATCTGTCCTGATACATAACTCTCATCTCACAAATGTCCGCATACTAACTATTTAACATAAATTAAAAAAGAATGTTTCCTTCACTATGAGAATGGAATATAGAATGGTTAGTAATTACGCAGGAACATAAAATAGTTATGATCATAGGGTGTGATTCTAACGAGAAGATCAATGCTCAAAATAAAATGATAATATAATTTTTATTTAAGATTGTTGGATCCGAATATATGATTGTGCGCTAGCCAAAACATTAATATCTTTCCTGTCTCGTAAAATACAAAGCCCACGGAGCACTTGCGTCCAGAAAATTACGACAAAAAATATGTCCATTTTTTTCGAGTTGTCACTGATTCGCTTAGTAAATCTTTTTTATTTCGCTAATATATCGGTTTCAGGTAAAAATGTGCCCGAAGGACAATTCCAAACCTTTTATCCCGCAACACTAACAGGTATTCAGCCGAATCTTTGTTTACCACTTCTTCATAAATTATTACTGCCTGGGGTGGGTATTTATTATATGTTTTTTTTTAAAGAGCTGTCACCTGTTATTTTTTCTTCGAATTCAAATGAATAGAGCACTTTCTATTGTATTTTGAGAATAAGGGTTTGTAACATTACTTTATATATATAACTAAAATTATTTACTTTAATTTATTAAGAGAATAAAAAACAGACGTAGTTCAGTGGTGCCCAACCTTTTTGACGTCACGGCACACTGAAGATTACTTTCGTAACTATAATTTTTTATTCACTTATTTTTCAACGTTCCGGTTTCCTGCCTTATGCCTTCATTTTCTTCTCGATGTTTGACTACTAGGCTGCCATAATTTATTTTACACTCTTAAATTATTAACTAATTAAAAAACTAACCAGATACAATTCTTTGTAATAAAGGTTTTTCGTAACAGCATAATATATTATATTATAGAAAAACATAGAATCGCAAGAAAATTACACGAACGTAAGTGCCATAACAATTACTAATTTATGGTGACAATACTTTATCAGTTTAGTTTAGAAGCAAACAAAACATAATTTAAAATTTTGGCACGTTGAAGTGGGTTGAAAGGAATCGGAAGTGCTCTTGACCTAAGTTATGAGGTAACTGATGGAGATATTTTGATCTGTAAGATCAAATACGTACCGCCAACGTTCTTCAACATTTCATTTTCTTGCATTGGTAGAATTTGATTTGATTAATTCATTTTCTGTATATTGTTTTTACAATATCAAACATAAAAAATTATATGCATTCAATTTTTAATAATTAAATCTTCTCAATCTTAAAAATAAAATTAACTTTTTATTACTAAGTACTTGAAGAGAAATAAGGAATATAATTATGTGACAATATCTATAATCTGTATTGAATCTAGTTAAATGTATGTTATTCCTCTATTACAAGAGAAAATAAATAATGCAAGAAAAAACCACTGCCCTCTTTGATTCTGATCTAGTGAGATGGTAGAATTGTATAATTATAAATAAATTTAAATTGATAAGAATGGAGTACTCCCTAATTGCTCGTAACACACTTGTTGATAACCACTGCTGTAGACTATTCTACTTATCGGTCGGTCGATTTCTGATGATCTCTAAAGTACATTCCATGGCATGGTGACATTTACATTTGGTCGTTATTCAAAGCATTTTCGGTACCGGGGTAGCCAACAAATCTGTGTGTGAAAGGTTGGTGAAGTTTAACGGAAAATTGTGCTCAGCTCATTCATCTGCAAAGGGATGGTTGAACTGATGATGCCAGTAGAGCGAAATATTATGATACAGCATTCTGCTTGGCTGGTTCTTTGGAATGGATTACATTTATTCCTACTATCGGGTTCACGACATAGACAAGTGTACTAAGCGTAATACATCTAGTGTGCACGATATTTTAGGGGCAAATACATATTAAAAACATGAGTTGAAATTATTCAAGCTATCTTATCCTAATCATGCCAGAGAGCATAGTTGTGCGATTATTTCGATTAATTTAAATATTTTATTGATTTCAAAGTACAAAAAATAAACGGCCTTAATGTGATTTTTATTAAAATCTCACAAATTTTCCGTAACGGTACAGTGTATGTCAATACTCTTTGAACATTTTCGGTTTGTAATTTAGTCTCCTACAAAATATGTTACTAAAAAATAAGCTGTTTTATACTCTCGTAAACCCTTCAAGTAAATTGTTATTACAAACTAATTCGGATAAGATATGTATTCGAGATTCAAGAGACTATTTATGTTCTTCTGTTTTATTATATTACTGTTCTAATAATAGTGATGTTGATTTTATTTTTATTCTTATTTTATGTCACACATTCGCAAGGGTCCTATATTTGTTTATTTATTTATTTGACATAATTTTTTTATACATCAGAAGTGAACATACAATGATATAATACACTTATTAATTTACTATTTGGGATGCAGGAGGTATCCACCTCTGATATATAAAGCATTGTCCTGGCTACTTTGCTACACTACCGTCTGTATTATGAATTGTATTCTTTATTTTTAATTGTTTATTGTGTTCCTGTGATTTGACTTGGTTTGTTTTGCGGCGCAGGGCGTGCAGGCGGGGTTGCGGCGCGTGGGACTCGCCATGCTGTCTTTGTCGCTGCCCGCAGACAACAACAGAGTAGGTGCTCCAGTCCCGCTGACCCGATGAGTAGCAGTTAGCTTGCTTCCCTCCCTCCCACACATTGAATGCTCCCTTAGCTGGTCCATTGCACGGGACCTAACACGATTGAACGGTCATAAGTTTCGCCTGATCAAATTTAAGCCCGGTTGAACCAAAATTCAGAGTCGCGCAACCTTTCTGGAGTATCGTGGTTTTGAAAACTATACGTGTTAATGCGAGAACCTTTCAAATGGAAATGGTTTTGTACCAATTTGGATGGATTACAGGTTTTGTACTCCGAGAAGTTGCTCGTTTTGAATTTTAGTTCAGAATTGTGTCGCAGTGTTGGGAGTTTAAAAGTGCACTGCCGGTACGTAATTGGGGATTGAATTTGTTGGGTATTTCTTGAGACCTTAGTCTGCAAATATTCCGAGATGTTTCATTGTCGGTGTTGCCTCCGTTGACCTCTCATTTCCAAAGTTGTCATGACATACTTCAATAACCCCGCCCTCCCGATGGTCGGGCCAGATTCCGCGCATTCTCAGTACTAAAACGAACATTTACATTTGCACTCTGAATGTTTCAAACATGTCATCGACTCTTCTTACATTTCTAACCTCTTTTTCATCTTTCCTCAATTCATATCTTTTACCAAACCTTACTGCGCTTTTTAAAAAATATTTTTATTAACTATTATCTGAAAATCTACTTTTGTTGTTTGATCTAGAAATTTATTCCCAAAAAAATATATTTATTTTTCCTTTATTATAAAAACCATCAATTTTTCTTTATGATTTAAAGTAAACAATGCACGATATTATATTTGTTTGGTTTGTTATTTTAGTTACAAATAATTAACAAAAGTAAACCATTTTAGTTTTCCCCCGTTGAGTTTTAACTGTAAATCATTTCGCTTGCATGATTCTAATATTTCGTACAATTGAAACTAATCATAGTGAACATGCTCGAGCACAGTCGAGTCTGATCAGTAACAAGGCCAGGACGTAGAATGTGAATCACTCAGCTAAATCGCTTTCTATAACACTTTTTGAGTTTTTTCTTTGTTATCATTTAACTAGTTGTTTATTTCACAATATTATGAAACTGTCTCATACTATTTTATTAATCAGCTCTTTTTCACTACTCTCTTCTCATAAATGTACCACCGTCGCTTTTATCATCAATATTCTCGATTTCATCTTCACATTCAACTCTTGACACATCTAAGACACATCTCAGTCGTTCGCCTTTCAGTGTTCCAGAAGTTATTTTGTTCGTTTGAATGCATCATCATAACTGGCCATTTATTTTTCGCCGGATTTAACGAATGTCTAACGGATGCTGTGTGCAGACGCGGCATAGCTTAACGATCGAAGCATGTGTTGGTTTGTATCATTCCTACGCTCACTGGACTCGGCGTGAGTTCGTCAGCGTACATTGTTTGCTGTTGTCATTAACCCTTGAAATGTGATGACGTATTTTTTAATTGTTTATTGCATATATTTTACATGTGTTTTACAATGGTATGTATTTCATGGATACAGGAACTATGTACGTATTCATTTCAGGATAACAGTCATCTGATTATTTCATTGTTGATCTTTCATTCAACGCCGCTTTACACCTTGTTGATTCTTGTCTTTATGAAATATTTTTAAGCTTAATCACAAACAAATATGTATCGGTGTATATTAATCGCCATGTAAAATACATTGTTAATAGAAAATCATTATTACTATAGATGTTAAAAATTTATTAAACTCTAAGAAAAATCTACTCATACAACTCATCCTAAATTTTTTCAGTTCGTTGCTATTGTATACTGTGTATTTTTAGTTTGAAATTGATTACCTCTGTAGATGTGAAATATTCCGAGGCAGTCAATTTTATTTAGCTGTATGTTGCGTGGTAGTGTGCGACATCATGCTATTGTTATCATCGATGATTTGAACAGCTTCAGTGATCAACTGCAACATGTATCATTAGAACAAATCTTATTGGTATTCATCCGTCATTCATTTAGATGTTACGTAGACTTGAAGGTAGTACCAATTTTATGGCACTGTAAAGTACCCGTACTTTAGATAAATGTAGATGTGTGCACTATAGAATACCGCACCGTAGCCAACGATATGAAAATGCAATATTAATCTATGGTTAAGCTCGTCCAGCGTGGCGCAGTACCTAATCTAATTTAGTGCTATTAATAATTAATTTAATGGTTTGCAAGCGATGATAATGGAACATGTTCCTAAATGATTTTAGAATTTAGCCGGCTGAATTTAGAAATGTAAGTAACGGAATATTTTGGCTGTGTTAAGCCTGGCAGATGAGAGCCGGTAAGGATCAAATAACGATATCTCGGTGTCACTTGGTTTTCTTTATTATAGGTACTTATTTTTGATGTGAAATATCTTATAGCGCACCAGGTAGAGTAAATCATCGAAAATCGATAAGTGAAATGAAATCTTGTTACGCAAGTGACAAGTGAAGTCACACCTCTCGCCGAGCGCCCTGCACAAAACACAATGCATCCACAGTACAGTGCTACACACACGGCAGTAGAATGTGTCCGAAGTATGCGGCTTTCCTTGATATTTGTTATTAGTTTTCTTGACTTATGTGTGTATCTTAATACATCTTCATTATAGTGGTCAACCCAGGCCCTACTGGTACAGTCTTATTTTCTCCCCCAACGCACAAATAATAGCATTTTTTAAATCTCACAAAAGACTTTTTACTTAGAGGGAACATTGCCTACAACAATTTATTCTGAAATGTTTGATAAACAGAAAGTATTAAAATACGATCTATTGTTCAAATTGACCCAATGGACGAATGGAACATTAATGTCGGCCGACGTTTCGGATCCCATTACGGGGTCCAACATAAGGGATGATGTTGCTGATAGCAATGAGAATATTCTGCACGGGTAGGTGGAAGATATCCTGCGATGCGGTCCGAAACGTCGGCAAGAGAACAGAATAGCTCGAATATTTTATTTTTTATGATATACAGGGCAATAACGGTTCATTGAAATGACACAAAAAAGGTTTATAAATTATATTATAATTGAAAATATAGTCAATTGAATCTTTAAAAATGCTCATCACATAAGTTCACTGTAATGCGACTACTCACCTCAGCCTGCAGATACATACCCTGCAGTGGGTATGAACTATGAACCGTGTATTGACAATGAAATACTTGTACTTCAAATGTAAAATACATAAGAGCTTAAAAAAATAACATAATTACACACAGAAACTTAACAATAATTATACATAAATATTTAGCACCGATATATACAAACACGGTTACCGGTTCTGATTATCTGTATTTCCAAGAGCTATGTATCTCAGAATATTTCAATGGTAGACGCCAAACTCTCAACTTCAGCCGCAGGAAGGATTGTAGAACCCACCGACCGTTGCCAGAAGTTTAAATTTAGTGAACGGGTATTTGCGGTGATAGGCTCAAAAGCGTGGAACTCTTTGTTCTCCGTCATAACAGTGCATCAGAGACTTTATTTAAGAAGAGACTAAAAACGCACATTTTTTAATTTTCATAACAATGTTAATAGAGGACTAGGAAATAGTTTATGTGTAAAGTGCCCTTGAGGTGAAAGTTTTTACGAAAATTGCGCTATACAAATTATCTTTTTTTATACATATATATGAAGAGTACAGTGTATTTTAATGAAGGTACAGGGAAGAAATGTGCGTTGTCATCCATTTGTTAAAAATGATCGGATAATGCTAAATCGTGCTCCAATAATATTATAGGACTACCTTTTCACCAAATTTGGACGTGCTATGCCATTCTGATATTCGACTTAAAAACACATATTATATTTTACTGAATGGGTGCGTGTTCACATTTAACTATATTTTCTTTAATAATATTTCTTTTATAATTGCGATCATTAGGTAAATTATCGATATTGAAAAAATCGATTTCTGCCAAACTATATTTCACGCGTAAAGAATATTTTAAGTCTTTTTTAAAAAGACACCCAATTTATAGAAGAATTTTAATGTTGAAAGTTCTTTACTGACATTTCAGGCATGTGATCGGCTATGACGGAATCTACCGACAAAATAAGCGAAAAGAAACTCTATTATCGAACTAAATGTCAGTTCTTCAGAAAGTCTTAACTGGCTCATAAGCCGCAGGTACGTTTTACAACTAAATGCACGATGAAATTCCATTCAAAAACTGTACAAGAATAGTGTCCACGTCTTAAATCATTGACCCGACTTATGGCTCGACCGAGTACTGTAATACTATATGTATATAAATATCTAACTCTAGAACTACGGTGAGGTGTAGCCGCGTGCGATCAATCATTTTTAGGGTAGCTGTTGTAATAGCTTCTGATATTTTTTCTTTCAGCTGTAATAGGGGAGGGCAACCTTTACGGACAACCTTAACCTTTAACTCTCATAGAAATAAATAAGGGACAGATCCAGGTATCGTATTCACTCGGAATGTTTTTATAGAACAAAATAAAATAAAAAGTGATATCTCTGATATGTTATCCCATTAAATTATTTATAGTTTTATAACACAACCTTTAGAACCAAGTTGTACAGTCACGGATATTCTGATCTTTCATATCTTTCTCTGAGCAGATACACACACTAGTGATGTGCTCAAAATCACGAACCGTGAGTCAATCGCTGACATATTTAAGTCACACTCACTGTCAGTTATTGAATATCTGGGAATCTTTCAATTTATTCATATTTGGTTGTGAATCGTGATTCGGCACATGTGTATATAAAACGAAAATATTCAAGAAGGGATGATATATAATTATTGATAAGTGCCATCTAGTAGATTCTGCTAAAAAGTTTTACGCATTTAACCCCGAAATGCTGAGAATTAGACCCGAGAAATGAACATATTTTTTAAAGGGTTTTCATTATCTTTGTGATGATATTATTGTAAATTAGATATATATGCTAGAATATGTTTTTTATGCAAATGAAGTTTGAATAATATAAGTTAATACGCTAAAATTTGTATTTTTATTTATTTCGTGATATCGTGCGGCGCTCGCGTATTAGTAATGAAACTGTGATTCCAGTCACGGTTTTGAATCACTGATATTATCGAATATCAATCACAATCGCACCAGTGAGTCAAGAGTAGCATTTTTTCTTATCACTAACACACACACACGCTGTTAAAACTAGCTAGTGAAAGAGAACGGGATACATACGTCACGTGGAAACGTTCATCTCATTTGCATCCAGTCACATATAGCAGACAGTCAACGTGATGAGTTGCGTAGCTTCATCGACATGAAGGTTGCGAGGGTTCATGCTTTGCAAGGGAAATACCCCGCACTGCACAGGGAATTAAATATTACGCCCGATTTTGTAAAAATTTCATTTCATACCATACTCACTAGTCGAGGACGCTGTGTCATACTCACTAGTCGAGGACGCTGTGTCATACTCACTAGTCGAGGACGCTGTGTCATACTCACTAGTCAAGGACGCTGTGTCAGACGCATTGAAGTAAAAATTGTCTTGAACGTGCGGATATTACCTTGTGCCGAGATAAGTTCCTTGTTAGGTGATCTATCTCCGTAGGGAAACGGCGTGATGGTAAGTTAGTTAGTTTGCTCATCCATCCATCCACCATCCGAACCAAATGTCCGGCTTCTCGAATTCGTTGGAATTTAATGAATGTGACGATGTTTTGACTCGCGTTCACAGTAATTCTCTTTTGTTTGCAATTACACCTTGACATTGAATTAGTTACGAGAAGTGATAATAGTGACCTTGGATTTATCATTACTTTATATATTCTTGAACGTAACACATTCCGTCAGTAGATACGAGTAGCATATATTATTTAGTTCCACTAACAATACTACATGTTGTATCTTTCGAGGATTGCCATTAGTAGGTGTTTACGCGCCTTGTTACTTCGATTGGCACCACTGGGTTTCCTGGTTTATAATAATGTATATATATATATATATATGTGTGTGAGTATTGCCGTCCTTTTTTCGGAAGCTAAGAAGACGGTAACCGACAGGTGTCTTTTTTATTATATCCCGTGCTTCGACCAGTCCAGCGGTCCAAATAAACCACCAGTGCGCGCTTCGGTCGGTCGAAATCTAAAGAAGACAACCCAGCTAAAAGACCAACATCGGACCAGAAAGACAGCAAAATTAAAAAGGTTAGTGTAGTTCATATATCATATGTGTGCTTATTGTTAATCGGAAACCTGGGAACCAGCTATTGAAGGCATTTACATAAACAGTAGGATTCGTGGCAGATAAATGTTTAATAAGGGATTTTAAATTTTGTGAATCGCAAAATCTTTGTTCACCCCGAAGGTATATATACCGCTGTGATTTTGGTGTGTTGTGATCGTTGAAACTCATCAGAGTATTTTTACATTGGGTAAACTTCCGGAAGATCATAGGGATAGCGTCATGAACCAGGTGAATCGAACTGTTTTTTTAGTTTCGTGAGTCCATCCCGGTCTGCTATCGAAGGATTATCTTACCCTCATCCCTTCCTTCCTTCATTTCCGTTTCCCTAATTTCATCCACCTATCCTTTCCGATTCCATCACCCACCAGTGTGATCGGCGACTTGCGTCGGTCACAGGTACGTTATCCCATAAAATATGAAAATTCGTACACGTAGATTGGATTGCACACTTAAAGTTTTTACAGTTTACTATAACTAAGTAGATTAAATAAATGTTTAATTTTAAAATCATACGAAGGTTTTAATAATAAAAATGTTTGAAGTGTGTAAAAAATCAATAATATTATAAAACACAGTAAACCCAAAACACAACTCCATGCAAGTAAATGAATCACCACAAATTTAAAACTAAGGTAAAAATAAAATCTATGGAAGTATCCAACATTATTTAACCAATATTGCGCTATGTGCTTCTACGTTGTGAATCATATTTTCACATAAAATTGTTAGTTACCTTGTTATTGTCACTCCGGCAGGTTTTTTATCGACAGCACTCGATGGGTATTTAGATAAATAAATAAAGCCGATTTTGTCTTTGATAGATATATAGATACTGTGCTAATTAAATTTAAAAAAATTGCATGAATATGAAGTAAATATTTACGTTTTAAAACACCAAAGGTAAAAAAAACTAGATTCGCCTATAGAGAGAATTTCATAGGATTTGAATGTACGTTCTCAGAAATATCCTGATTTCTAGTCATTAACGTGGCTGGCGATGCCAGGATATTATATATGTATGTTAATATAACATACATATAGGGTTTCAAACGGATTTTTTTTTAAGATTAAATTATAATTGCTCGTAAACCATCAGGGTGAGGTAAGTGGGAGGGGTATTGCTCGACGCGCGTGATTTGCGGATTTGCCAGTCGCAATGAGTCACTGATCGGGAGCGCACCGCGCGTTCGCGGTTGAGCAGTATTTAAAGTGCGGTGATTCATTAGTTCGTGCGCGTCGCGCTTTTTGTTCTTACTTTAATATTCGACGAATAAATAATGGGTCGAGCACACAACATCAAAAGTTCAGACAAGAAGGGACAATGGCTAACCAAACTCCTCCGGGACCATCAACGTCAGCAGCGACGCCAGAACATGTGGCTCAAGTTCGACGTGAAATTATGCGCAATCCGCGTAAATCGATAAGGAAGATTGCAGCATGTACTGGAATAAAAAAATCAACAGTGCACATTATTTTGAAAAATAAACTACAGTTGCACACATACAAACTGCAAATCGTGCAGTTTCACAACGAAAATGACTATTCTTTAAGTGAAACCTTTGCGAGAACGATGCTGGAACGTTTTGGAACAGCACGAACGCTTGGAAACGTATTGTTTACTGACGAAGCACATTTTTATATCGATGACTATGTTAATAAACAGAACATATTATACTGGTGCCCCAACAACCCAAGGGAACGCCATCAAAAACGTTTGCATTGTTCAAAAACGACAGTGTGGTATGCAATTTCTGCCCGAGTGTTAATTAGCCCTTATTTTTTTAACTAGCGAGAAACATTCACTGCTGACGAGTATTGTCGAATTTTTGGTACCGCAACTGCAGCTGTTTCCCGAGTTCAACAACACAACACAATTTAAGCAAGATGAGGCCATTCCACACACAGTTAGAGTTTAAATGGAGAAGCTGAGGGGAATCTTTCGCAATAAATTAATCAGCAAGTACGGAGACATAACCTGGGCACCTCGGTCACCGGACTTTACACCGTGCGATTTTTTTTGTTGGGATACCTTAAGTCGAGAGTTTACAGCAACAATCCTTGAACAATTCAGGCCCTACAAGAAAATATCCCCCGTAAAGTTGCTGCCATTGAACCAACGCTTTGCTCTCGCGTGTTCGCAAATTTAATAATCTGATTGCATGAGTGTCTTGAGAGAAATGGACGGCATTTCGACGATATTGTTTATCAAACGTAAAATCCGCATCGTTAAACTCTATTTTGTATAAATAAAATATGAGAATGACATTGTTCTTTTAAAATTTAACATTAAACTTGAAAATGTTCCCCTGGATACCCTTTACATAAATGTAAATAATTTTTATTTTTTGTAGATTTAGTTGGTAAGGTCTACAGAGCCATTTTCGCTGAATTTTTTATATTATTTATTAAAAAAATTATGCTGACGTCATGCATAAACATTGTCCACGAGTTTTCACTATATATATATTAGATAGGTTATATATTAAACATATAGTGAGAAGACTTTTATCTTCATCATTCATTTCAGTTTGCGTCCATCAACTGTTGAATAAATGTCTTTTCTTTTGATCGCCACTTTTCTCCATCTCGCATCCTCCGCATCCGGCGTCCACTACTTTCTGCAATCTTTTGGATGTCAGTCAAGCAAGTATTTATTACGTCAAGTTCCTTCTGTTAGTGTTCAGTTCACTACCTTCAGTTTGGCTAATCGCTGGCCGTTGCTCTTAAATCTTGTTTTCAGATTCCAAAATCAAAATCTTAAATTATTATTTTTATACACCTCCATATGAAATATTGAATTATGGGGGTGGCTTTTAAATGAATATAAATATTTAAAAATATAAATAATTAGCAACACATTAAAAAAACCGATTATCATTAATATAAAAAAAGCACTATATCGACTTAAACAAAAATGTTTACTTTCATATAAAGCAAACACAATGTGGTTATACATAATTATAAAACTATTATTTTGTTTTAACACCACTTGTAGTTTGTTTTTTATTTTATAAAATATTAAATATATAGCAATAAAATAATTTATTGCAGAGCTTTCAGCCATTTACTTTTTATAGGCGTTTAATCCTGCTTCTAACTTCAACTCGTGGACGATATTTTTTGCGAAGGGCTAAGTAAGCGGAAGGACGATCAATTTCAATAGACTCTTTGGTAATACAAAACTATGTTGTGCGTAATAATACATTTTCTTCTATAAGAACACATTCATATTTTCTACATACCATTTTCATTAAAAATATAATAAAAATAGCTTCGTCTCTATGAGATATCTGATATTTATTTTAAGAACACATTCTTATTGTCAAGTTGTAATTATACAGAATATAGGTCTGTGATATTTTAAATATAAAGTATAATAAAGTAAAAGATATACATATAAAATCAATTTTATCGAAAAATATTGTTGTTGCTACCTAGATTCGAACCTGGATCTCCTTTTCTTTTCTCTCATTTCATTGCCTTGGGTCGATTTTTGTCGGGCATTCCTTATTATTTGGTGTGTAATAAATTTATTTAAAAAAATATTTATTTATTTATTTAAAGATCATTTTTAATGTTTCTTCACGGCCTAAATTAAATTTGTTTTACTTTTAAAATTAGCAATATTTTCTTTGTGGTTAAAATTCATATTTTTATTTATTATCTTACGGGAACCGGTAGATGTATTTAAACTCAATTTAGTGGTTAATAAAATAAAGATAATAAATAAAAATATAAATTTGTTTTGTTTAAATATTTTTATGTTGAAATTAATTGTGTCGCATTGGTATATGGCAAAATCTTTATATTTATCCAGAAACCATTTGTAGAATCCTCGGGTTGAGTTTACAGATCGTTTGTCTCTTGATTTATATATTTTTTAATGCTTAGTCTTTGTATATTTTTACTATCATTGACAGGTTCAATAATTTTAAACTGGTAAACGTATCTGCTGTATTATACTGGTAAACGTAACTGCTATCAATTTAAAGTTTTCGGGTAGGCATACGAGTGAAGGCGTTTGAGGAGTGGCCAATATTTAACACTTTCGTACTTCGAATTATCATTAGCTTTTTTTGTTATCCAATGTCAACCAGTTTAAAAAAAATTAATATACGTATTTTTAGATACTGCTTCAAGGTTTTTTTAATCTATTTCACGTTTCTATTTCCTACAGCTAAACACACTTTCCTGCCTACTCAGTACGTCATTTATCAAATAAAAGTCATCATGGAGAACAGCACACATTAATTAATATAATAATGAATAGATGGACACACTGAAAATTGTTTATATGAAGTGACAAAATTTGTTACAGAAGCGATCCCTGCTGAACGCCTGCTAGAATACAGAAAATAGCTTTAGAAAGAGCAATTAAATTGCATCAGAAGTTAAGTCCATAAGACGGTAGATTGTTGGCATGCATGTTGTTGGAGCACAGTCCAAAACCCTATCGAATAATGCAAAACCTTATCGAGTACAACAGCTTGTTTATTTCTAAAACACTGTTCACAAAGAAGCTTACCCACATAAAAAGATTACTGGAAAATCTATTTACACGAAATATATTTAATAGCTAATCCATCTGTTTGCACTAAATGCGAGCTGTGTTATTGGAACACAAAAACACTTGTAATAGAAGAGAATGTGCATTTGATTTATTAAAAATATTCCTACGAGTGTTTTCTTATATTTTCCGATGAAAGCCTGTTGGGGATTTAGCTCTATGAACCAACACCGTTGTAAGTCTTCTGTGAAGTACCACGAGCCCTTCCTCGTTTGCGAATAGATAATAATATCTTCAATGATGTTGGAATTTGTGACACGTCATATATTTACTTTAATTTTTTTCTTTTGGGTACGTGTAGAAATGTAACGTCCATCACCGCAGTCATTATTGAGCAGCACCTATTATATCTCTGAACGTCTCGCTGAACGAATCTTTTGGACATTCGTTCAATTTTTGCAGTCACTTGAGAATGTTTAAAAAAATATTTGTTTAAATAAGTAAATGTTTTATTTTTAACCAAAAATGATATACATTAACTAAACGTACAAAAACTCCCCACTTGTATATTGCTTTTTTATTAGATCGCATTTTACAAACTAAATTCCATTTTATAATCTGTCAAAGCAGCTGGCGACGGAACCGAGTAGTCGAAATACGCATTTTTATTCATGAATTATATACATTATTTGTAAATTATATTATATAATAGAGTTATTTTTATAAAAAAGGAATGCAATTAGTTTTTAATAAGTAATGCAAAAGCAATTATATATTTTATTATGTTCGAGAGTAGACGACGATGGATTATTTAAAACCCGATAGGCGGGAAAGACGTAGGTATATAAAACATATATTTTTCTTTATAAATATAAAACATAATTTAAATAATTACCTACGTACAGTACTGTAGCATTAGAGTTTTCAAGTTTTATAATTTTTGACATTAGAAATGAAGTTGCTTGTTTTTTGAAAAAGGTTTATTCAGAACCGAACATAGTAATAGAAAATTCAATTAAATTAAATTAAAAAGATTTTAGAAGTATTTATTTATTTTAATCTATACAAGTCACTCGGATCGGATCGTCTTGAATGTATAAGGGCGAGGGTAGGAAGCGAGCCAGTAAGAAAGGGAATAGATTAGAGAGATATCAATGTAAAACTATTCCAGAAATGCCTATCAAGTGATAATTGACAGCGACATCTAGTACAGAAGGTTTAGTCGGCTTTGATATGACACAGTTTTAAGAATCTCTTCATAGATGTCGCAGTGGTTAGAAATAAACTCAATTACGCAGTGTAATTTCACTTAGTCATATTCATTAATTATTTTCTAATATGTTTAGTAATTATTTACGTAGTTATATCATTTCATCTTAAGTGGAGTGACCTGACGATTGTATGTTTGTAATTTTTGATTAAATCATTCTCAAAGTGAAAACTGTTACTAGTTTTTTCTAATTCAATGTTTAACTGTGACATTTGTTGTCACCACCACCGCCTTGACCCATCGGTCACACACACCCGTGGTCAAATAATTCTGATCGATTGAAATCAATTGTCGAACACTACTGTTTCAAGTATTATGGTTTTGAATATATGGTCTGTGCAGTTTGACCGCAAAACTAACCAGAGTTTCCTGAAAGAGGCAAGCATTTCCAGAAGTTTCCTAAACACGTTATTTGCGCATTTATTTCATGGCAAAATATGAGAGGGAGGATCGAGGCAAAGATATTCTTAAAGCAAATTGGAAAAAGAGTGGCATATACCCCGATCACTTAGACAGCGACCCTCAGTCTAATGCCATAGTGTCAAAAAATGACAAAAATGAAAATCAACACGAAGCCGGGAAATTAACGAACAGGAGAGGTGCACTAATCGAAAAATAACGAAAGGGAGGAAGACTAACGGGTGTACCTGCACGACATGAGGAAGGGAATGGGGTTCGATGATAGGGCTCCTCACCCATCTTAGCACATATCATATATGTATAAGCATGGTAGAAGTTATCTTAGCGAAGCCAAAAATATCACCAAAGAATAAAACAGTTTGACTAAGCCATTCATGTGCCCATAGCCTCTACCGTGCACTTCCTTCGATATACATATACAGAGTTTAACAGACCTTGTTCACACTATTTTATGGGTGGATACCCGACTAAATTTCGAGTCGACAATGTTCAAAGAATATGTGCAAAGTTTAAACTGTTACGGAAAATATTATAGTTTAGAATTTTTACAAAATCATTAAGTTTGCGTACTTCGAAATAAATATTTGTTAATTTTATCCATTATTTATTTGTATCTTTGCTTCAGGCCCTAAATAATCTAACAAAAAAATAGTCTGGCTGTTTGTAATTTTATGACCTTTATTTCTTGTATTCAATGTGTAATTTGGAATCAATAAAATATTTCAATTAATCTAAATAATCGCATAATTACGATTTTTTTTGAAATATAACATTTTCGACTCATAATTTAGTCAGGTATCTATAAAATATTGTGGACTAGTTCTGTTACAACCTTTATATATATATATATGATAACATTTTAGTATCTAGATAACAACTTCGTTTTATCCTCGTTCATCTAACGAATAAATAACGACACAAAGTGTGAAATGTTTATGCAATTGCACCGCTCTACAAAGGTAACGCGATCCCCTTGAAAGTTGACCCCACCGCGCGCATCCTCACTCAATTATGCTGTCTATCAACATGTTCCTATTTTCGTGCTTTCCGCGGCGTACCTCTGTAATCTTCTTTATCAGATCTGGATCGGAGTCCGACCGCCGATTCGACCGATAAGCGACTTTGATTTTGTTTCGTCTGGGCGGTAATGCGATGCCAAAACTTTTTTGCCGAGTTGTTGAAAGTTGCTGACCGCCTGCTCGCGTGCAAGACCCACTTTCTATACGGGACGCGGAAGGCTGTCGCACTCGAACTGTATCGTAATACATTTTTTCTACTAAAAGCATTGAATAAAATAGCAACTCAGTATTGAATTTTGAAAGTGAATTTTAATTTAACATTTTATTTATTTATTTAAATCGCTGTGAGCGTAACATTATTTTAATGGTAGTTTTAATTAGTTTAATGCTTAGATTACAATATATATGATATATAAATACAAGAAAATTAAGAATAAATACATAATTATAGAATATAAACAAGGGTTAACAGCCCCGCCCCGCCCCATGCAAGAACATTCGGTTTACTTTCGGCTGATTTTCCTTCAGCAGTGTATGTTAATATCCGAAGCGATGAAATTGCTCTTGCAGTTGGCATAACCTTGGATCAGAGTAAATGGATTCGCGCAATTTATTTATTTATTTTTGTATCATAAATAGGACATATGAAAATAAAGGTAATTACTTTACTAGACGCGGTCTGTTCTAAAGCAATTACCTGTACATATGCCAATTCCGATTTCAAGCTTTCGTTGGTTACTTTGAGTTTAATAAAGAGTATTAAAAAGTCTAAATCTTCATCAATAAATGTATATTTTGCAATACAATTTAGTATTATATATATATATATATATATATATTAAGAATTAATTTAGGTTACTATCGAGTCATAAATCAATCCACTTAGAACGGCATAAAGATGTCAACCATGTATTGTAAGTGTATATTTTTTTATCAAAAATAAATGTAACTTCTAGGCAAGCAAGGGTATTTAGTATCTTTGTAAACATCAACGAAGAAAAAATATATTCTGTGCACGAATATTATGACTGAGACATGTAACGTATACAAGTACGTAGGGAACATTTTAATTCAACATCACATAATTCATTATGAAATACAATATCTATATAGGGAAAAAAATTCATTATCGAGCGTAAAGCGATTGAAAAAATATATAATGCGAGGATAGAAAATGTCGATGGCCTCCACGTAAATAAATATTAGCCTAACGGGATTTTCGACTGCTTCGAGTGAGAGCATAATAAAGCTCTTAGGTCATATTTACTTTAAATTATTTTTAAACCATTGCGTAAAATAAACGGCGTCTAAACATTTTAAAGGTGATTATGTCTAGGATAATTTTGATATTAAACAAAGGGCTCGTCGATGTGAACGTAATGTAATATATAATACAAACAAGGGCTATAGTAAAGGTCGTCGTAATAAATTTCAGTTGGATAGCAATGATATACGAACGAAAGGTATAAGAATATTCATATAATAAAATTACGTTAAAATAATATTGGTCGATTGTGACTTTGAAGGAAACATTACGAAACGAAAAATAGATCTCAGAATATCATACTGATTCACCAATATTATTTTATTAAAATCTGCTATGCTACACTTATTTGGAGCGGTACATAAATTTAATTAAAACAATTTTTCATATACTTGGCTAATTTTCAATGGCCTCCTAACGAGGAAAAGCATGATCTGAGATGATGCGGTTGGATGGAATATAAGGCACCCTTGACGAGCTACCCGCAGGCTCTTCTCGCTAATTAAAATAACACAAGTGGCATCTATGTTTTGCAAATATCTGGCTCTGTATATTTAACTAACTTAAATATTGTATTACCCTCTTTAGCGCGAGGGTTGCGCAGCGCTCGCCTCCCGAGTCTTTAGAATTTGCTTTAGGTGTAACTTTACCCGTTAACTTCATTTAACTACAGATCTTCACATCGATCAATCGTGTCGTGAAGAATATTCCGTGTTTTTAAAATTAAAGTAGGTACTGTAAACAATTCGGACACCGTCGATTAATTTAATTATTTGTTCATGATAAATTGTACACCCAAAGGTCATTATTAACCCTTATAATATCATTTGGCTATCGAATATTCGCGAAAATACCCAGAGCCGATATTCGGCCCGCCAAAAAGTAACACTTATCGTTTTAAATTATTTTAATAACAAAATGAATGAAAACTCCATTTATTTAATTTTTCTCTACGTTTTTCGACATTTTATAACATATATTCGCCGCCCGCTCCTACGATCAATTTACGAAACCCCACTCGTTCACCATTCATTATATTAATTAATTTTTAATATCCCTGTTCGATGTATTAGTTACAGAGAAGAATAAATATGCTGAAGGATGTCTAAAGAAACTCGATACTACAGAACAAGCCTCTCAAGATTTACGTAATTTCGTATATACGTCAAGGGTTGAAATGAAAATATTTCTTGTAAGCATCATAAATAATCGTCTTAATATTTTTCTATAAAACACAAAGAAAAAGTATCAATTGGAACAAAAGCTTAAAAATTCTGATTTTTCCTTGGGTTTTATTGGCCACTTTATTCAGAGGGTAATAAAATGGTTAAATTAGATATATTTTTTAAAGAATATAATCATATTTTTATTTATTATCTTTGTTCTATTAACCACTTAATTGAGTTTAAATACGTCTACCGGTTTCGAAAAATAACATTTTCTTCAGGATGTCATAACTAACTAAAACATATATTATTTTTTCTTACAAGAATCTATTTTTAGTACCTAACTCAAATCGTTACTTAATACAAATTTACTCGAATAATTTTTAGGAAAAAATTTTAGAATGGGACTCGTAGTTAAATTTAGTTGGTTGTTTATAATTTTTTGATTAGTTTTACACGCTTTATTTATCTCGCAACGATTCCAAATTATTTAATTTGTGACTAACACCGTTTATATTGACAATCCCAATTTTTTATCAAAACTATGACCATTTTCTATCAAATGATTAGAAATTCAGAAAACCCACTATTGTTCAAACATCTCAAATGCTCCCTTACTCTTATATTAAAATTTCTACCCGTTTTACCAATATAAAATGCAACACAATCTTTGCAACTAAGTTTATAGACACCAGAATTGTTAAATTTATCATCTTAGTATTTAGAATTTATGAGTAAATTTCCTATACTATTATTTGTATAAAATACCGGTTTAATGTTTCGTGGTAGGTGTTTAGATATTTGATTCGAAAAGTTATTTATGTATAATATCCTACACCAATAATCATTATTATCATTATGTTTTATCTGTGATTTATATAAAAATTGATTATTATATTCTTTTAATTTATTTTTTTAAATAGTGTCTATCAAACCTGTATTATACTCGTTATTAACTGCTGTTATTTTAATTGTTTTCAATTCAATATTGAAATTGGATGTTGACATAGGAATATTGACTAAATAAATTTAAATAAAAATATGAATTTTAACCACAAAGTTAATATTGCTAATTTTAAAAGTATAAGAATATAATCATTTCCTTCTCAAGAATTGAATACGTACAATAATAGAGATCGCCGGATCAAAGCATTTGAGATGTGCATCTCCGAAGAATACCGAAGACTTCTAAAGAAATAGAATGACTAAAAAGCATTCAAATTGGAGAATTCCATTATCTTGGCCATATTCTGGATAAATCAATGGTAAAAGAGGAATGGGATGTCATTATCTTCTATGTTACGAATACCACAAAGAAAAAGAATTAATTATACGCATAAAATGTTAGTGTATCTCATATTTCTCTTGTCTTGCCTTTCATCCAGCTTCAGCACCGATGTGAACAATCCCCTAAACCTTTTGATTTCGAGAGTTCGAACATGACAGTAGTGACAGGCTTGAGATAATTATATTTTAGTACATTTTCATTACAAGATACATTTCCCAGAAAGCGAAAAGAATTTCATGTAGAAAATATTTCGTAGGTAAATAATTTAATCGAATACGTTATCGAGTCTCTTTACACCTTATTGAATAATTCTGTAGTGAAAACCGATGTTAATTAAATTATGTAATACGTTTTGAGAGCCTAAACAGCTATTAATGTTTAAAAGATCCTCTAAGTGTTTTCGAGCGATCAAAGAGTGAGCGCCCAACCAATTTTGTAATTAAATCACACTCGTGGCAACCAGATTGTCAAGTCTCTAATTGTATTACGTTTTGTAAGTACCACATCGCCTACTCGCCGCTAAAATACAAATACGTAACATAGAATTTTATTAAATATTGTGTGATTTCATTTATTCAAAATAATTACCGAACAAGTATTTTTACATTATTATTATTCGTGGGCTCAGCGAAAATTCTCACTTGTCATTCTATTCTTCCGTCTGGCGTGTTACGGCGACGTTGAGCGGTTATTGTACCCGCATTAAATTGTGGAACCGACTCCACTAGCGGCCATCCGTGCGATTTGATTATTGCGGGTTTGATTAGTTTGAAAATGAATGGACGTGTTCACGATTACATAAATATTAATAATCAATTATTATGATTGTTTTATTTCCTACAGTTATTTGTGTAATGTAGATTCATTTTGCCCCTTTTCATGTAATTAAAGTAGGCAGACGAAAAATCAATGGCCCTCTGTTAGTTTGAAAATAGTTTTAATACGGATTCAATGAATAGATATACATATAAAAAAATCTACATTTTTTATATTAAAATTCGTTGGTTGACTTGCGTGGCAAAAATCTCGAAAAATTTTAATTGAATAAATTTTTTTATTTAAAAGAATGTATTATTTATTTGTATACGCAGTATTTACATGTACGGATATGTACTACTAGCAAGGCTCCGAGCTGTCTGTTAGCCGACGATTGTATTCTGCTAGTATTTAAAAAAGAAACAAAGGGTATTCTGGGATACAGTTTTAAAAAATCATTAACAATTTAGGACTCTGTAATTAAAGAACCTGTTCGATACTAGTTAATTATGTAATATAGAAGCGTAATTATCTAATCTTAAATTAAATAATATTAATAGTATTTTACTCGTTTGCGGTACTGTTTGTTTTTTGTGTGGGTTTACGTAATGAATGTAGCGGATTTATTTGCCGGAACATCCATCTCAATTTCTTACATATTGCGTTTCATTCGTTTTTGATACAAAGCAATTAAATTTTTAATTAATGTTGGGCTCGGTTTCAACATGGAACAATTATAAATTATTTTGCAATCAACGTTCAACGTTGATGTATTTATTTAAAATTTAATTATATATTTGTTTTAAGATTTTTCTATTTTTTTATTAAATTAATATAAATTGCGAACTGAACGTTAATTTGGTATTTGTTACTATAAACATCTAATTGCACCAAAACATTAACTCCAGTAAGGTTGAATACATCCAGAATAAATATATAGATGTTGACGCAACATGGTATTTCAAATAGATTAATATTTTGGTCGGCTATTTTCGGAAAAATATATTTTATTGAATGAGGTATTGAACAGGTTTTGTTCGTCTATTTTGTAATTAAATTCCAGTCCAAGAGCAATAGTTTCGTAATGATTCAGTTATGAATAACATTTTGATTTTTTGTGGAAGATTTTACAAGTTCTTTCTAAACCCAAAAAGCAGACACGCTCGTGAGAGCTTTAAATTTTATCGAATAATATCTGAAATCTGAATCAATCACATCAATGATCACTGAAGGAGCTGGTCCTTCCATATTCAGATTTCTTCACAATACCACCCATCTCCATATTACTCCTCCATTCTCACGGTATTTCGGGTTTAGGTACAACGGAATAATACTTATTTTATTTATTATATTCTTGTTATTTTCGATGTCACCTTAGATCATTTCATCTCGCCCAATTCCAGAAATAATAGTCGCGGCACCCGCAGGAACTAGCAACGACTGTTATTTTTGTCAGTAATAAATAATTCGGTTCTGTGTTCTTTAGAACTAGATTTTGATACACAAGTAGAATTCGAGTGCCATGGATTTACACAATGCGTAATATTATTCGAGTGAGTTCTGCGACAGTTTGCGCGCGTCACACGCACTGTCCGCACGATCCTCCGTCTCATCTTCCGGCGCGGCCCAATTCCATTTTCTTGGATGCGCGCCTAGCGAGCGCTCCTCAGCGACGCCGTTTCCCGCCCAAATGCAGGCGATGGACGAGTCGTGTGTTTGCAGTTCGGCGCTCGGTTAGTATCGCCGCACTTTTCGCTTTGTGGGGTTGTGTGTCTTGCTGCATCGGAGTGCACGACGCCGAGTCTCTTTCACGTATTTATTGTATCACACGGGCACGTTTCAGTGGCGTGTGCTCGCCAGGGCCGGTGCATCCGCGCGCAGTGTCGATGAAAGCGGTCGCAGTAAACAGTGTGCGATTCTGTTTCACAACAAATTCTGATTTGTTGCAAATGTATACGATGATTCAAATATTATTTTTTCCCATATTCAAACGTAACAATTTCTCGCGCTTCAGTAAAAATCCAGCTCCAAACTCAGAATCACCTAAAACATAACTGAATTTATTAAACACTTCATATATTATTTTAAAGCACAATAACACTTGCAATCTTCAAGAAAACTAAAAATCGGTCGGTTGGTTCTTTCGGGAACTATACTTACATATATTTTTTTAGCTTAGTAAATCTTAATCCGGTAGGTAGGTATCCCGCACCCTTTCGTGTTCTTGAGTTTTTATTGTGAAGTGGCATTAAAAATTTGTGAATTTACTGATATTTTCTAGTGACGGACTAACCCGTTATTATGGTATTATTATGGTGATGGTATTAGTTTGAAATGATGGTTGGTAGGTATTGAGATTTTACTGTTAGAAGTTTATTTTCTGGTGTACCGGTGATTACTCGCCGAATTACTAATAATTCGTTACCAATCATCGTTATAACCGGACACAAATCTCACAATAACAGTTATATAAAATAACGTTTATCTGATCACTAATTTCAAGTACCATTTTGTTAGAAAAAGTCGTGTCATTTTGCTGTAGCTAAATTTAATGTAATAGATTAATATTTTTTTTCTAAAATCTCACTTACCATCGCGCCGTTTCTCCGCGGGGGTAGGCAGAGAGGACAGAGCGCCACACTCCTCTGTCCTGATACAAAATTCTCGCCTCATACACATTCATACCTCTTTTCATACAAGCTCGCCGTTTGTTGAGGTTTCTAACAGAACCATCCTCCATTACGTCCTCTATTTCTGGTGTCATCAACACTTGCATCACATATCTTTCTTACCATTCTCTTCTCTATAATTAATAATATATGATTTGAACATAAAAATTCAGTAGTATGTACGCTGTACATTAACAAATAGCAATAGTATACATTATTACATAAAAGATGTGCAAAAAAAATTAGAGAGTAATAGATATCTAAAAATATTAAATTATTCTTCTTACTGTTAATGAAAGCGTACTATCAGTCTCAGTTACAATTATTCGTATCTTTAGTATAACTGACCAGTAATTGTAGCCGGTAGTTTTGTTCAACGAATTAAACACACTAAACTCTTAGTATTTTTTATCCAGTTTTTTCCAAGTAAAACTGGTATTTTACAAAAACTAGTTCACTCTTCTCCAGGTACTTAAGCGCATAATGCTATTCAACTCGTGTACATAAACCTGATAAGATATTTCTAGCGACTGACGTTTCATCGTGGAGAAAATGCTCACTTGAACACGATCGTGAATTATGAAAATGTTGCTCTGAACTCGAACATGACAGTTGACAGAATCATAGTCCATATTTTTTGATCTGCATTCAGTTGATACGGCAGATTTTCATTCGATACGTTGCGTTCTTCTAATACTGGCATAGTTCCGTGTAATTTAACTACAAATGATCACAAATAAGTCATTTATTTGATTTTGTCTGTATTATCTTTAGAAATTGCCTGTGAACAATATACTGTTTTTATTTAAAATGTCATATAAAATGTTCTTATCGCGTGATGTGATGACACTATCGTTAGCGACAAATCAAACAAACGCATTTATGTCTTGCAATTAGATAATTAATATATATAATAATTAGAAAAAAATACTACGGAAAATATCAGAAGATGAGTTAATGGAAACCAACATGGCTATAGAGACACAGATTCTGGACTCTCGGGAGTCCATCAGAGGCTCGTAAGAGCTAAATCTGTTGCCTTTCTAACTTTCTTGGTCGTGTAAAAAGTACGGTCCGTCTTTCAAATACACTACACCTGAAGCAAAGCTGTAACAGGTAGCTGTAGTCTTAACAAGTTATATAACTATATTATCAGGACCGTTTCTAAGTGTTTTGGCGCCCTAGACGAGAATTGAAAAATGCCGCCCCCTCCCTTTTACTACCGTCACTCTCCCCCTGTGATCCAGGCTAGAAGAATTATTGCATTAGATACCTATAAAATATCTTGTATTCAAAATTAAACATTAAAACATATCAAACATTAAAAAACTAAGTAAGCACTGTTCATGATATTTAATTTCGTTTTTAAATTTCTCCCTTCTAACTTCAATGGTGTTTTGGGTTCTTCCTCTTGATCCAATGGTACCTTCTTTACCTTTATTTTAACAAAGTTTTTATTAAGATTTTTAATGTCAAGCGGGTAAGTCATGTCTTTTTCAACTGAAATTGTGGCTATTTCATTTGTTTTCTCCTAATTTACTCCATTTTTTTGCTGTTTGTTTTAAAATTTAATAAAATTCTTGTCTTGCCTAATGGTAGAAACGGCCCTGTATATTATTAATATCTGAGACAAGCGTGTTGAGTAAATCTTACAACCCGTCATCTGAACGCGAATTGACTAAACAATTAGATGATTACGTCATAGAATGCTCTTGTACAGCTCTAACAGAAATATTTCCACGTTTCTATTTTCTTCTTATAACATCTTTTCAAAAATTTATTTAATTAAATTAAACTGAATCAAACGAGATAATTCGTAATTTCCGTTGTATTAAGAATGTGGGGATTCAAGTATTGGTATTGTAATATAGATTATGTAGAAGACCTTTTTGAAAATGTTTTATGATAGTGGTTTAATTATTTATTCCTTATTCTACTACCTTATTCCGGGCTACGATCGTTAGGGCAGTCGGTACACGCTTATTCCAAGAGAAATTCAAGAAAATGCACTTGAAATTGAAATATCCCCAGTAGTGACACAGTTACATAGTACGGAGACACAACTTTACCCTTGCTATTCTCCGTATTTTGAATAAATTAAGTAAAAATTCATTACTTTAAAAATACATATAAGTCAGAACTTGACCAACTTTGGAATATTATAATTCCGCTTAATGTTCGGAGTATATTTCTGCCTGTTTCGTAACTCTGTATAAAATTGACTGTGTAAAGTTATTTATTATTATTATTTTGGGCCGACAACATTAAATATAGAGTGTGCTCGAGAATGAAAACATACAACATATTAAAGGAATTAATCTGTCATACATTACCGCCTCTCTCTTGGTGCATCAAGATTGAGGTATCAAGTACACTCATCATGAAATTATTCATTTTAACTTTGCTAAATTTAATTAATTGAAAATATTTAAAATGTTCTAATAACTATCTCATCACAACGTGCTCATGTTCGAACATCTCGGTCCTTTAATAATGAATCATTTCCCGCATGTTCTGAAAGCTTTCAGTTAGGAGTTCCTGAAAAATTGAGACATTCGTTTGTTTCTTAGTCCACATTGTACGTAGCATGTGAGCCAACCTATCTCGAAGTCGGAGAGCAAATTTATTTCTTTCATTTTCCTCGTTTCAACTTCATATAGAGCTACGGAAGTAAGTACGAGGAGTATTACGAATTTTTATAGTCAGACTTTATATTTTTGAGATGAAGGGGTTTTTCCAAATTTTGGTCGGTTTCCTCAGTAGACTTGGCTATACCAATTCTTCCGACTCTTCATTTCCTGAAGCGCTTCCAGGTAGATAAAATCACTGATCTCTCTACATAGCACACATTACCACCTAAAATTGTAACAATGTGTATTGTATTTATTGGTAACATTTAAGAAGTCATCCGTGTTTAAAATAATATACAGAACATCTAGGTAGATTTCCATGTACTTACTAACCATTGCAGAGTCTCATGTATTCTTTCAATGCACTTTCGGAAACTTTCACCGAAACGTACACTAAAATTTTCCGCAAAAAAATTATATATACGTATTTACTGTGGTATAAAGGATTTTGTGGACAAGATAACTCCCATCATTCTTATAGTATTACGATCATATTTTTATGGAAAATTAACCTGGTTTAAATCTCAGCCACGTTTACTAGCCAGTCTTATACACTAATTTGTTTTAAAATGGCGGCTGTTAAAAAAACTAATTTATAATTCGGTTTATATAGGATTTTTTTTATAGTAGACGAAATAAAATAAAGCTAAATTCAAATCAACAAAGTCAAATAATGAACAAAAATGGCTAAGAAAAAAATTTGCAGTAATTTATTTACAGCATCCGTCTAAGTATATGTTTTATAATATATTGTGTGGTATTTGAATTGAATTTTCGAAATACATAAAATAATGTGATATTTTTTTGCTATCCATTTAAGCGGCATATTACCATGCAGCGTCTCTGGGCTTGGATCCTATGTATTATTTTTGTTGGCAGAAGAAACGTGTGTTTATGCTTATTTCAACATTAATATTTATTCTACATTGTAATGGCTACATTCAATAAACAAGAGATCGGCTCAGAATTCCGCAACAATGCTCAGTAATAGAAACAGTTGCGAGTCGTAGACAGTTTGATTACATTAGTAAAGATGTTGCTGAAAGATAAAATAATCAAATACATCATCTCGAAACTTACATACTTCTGACATTGTAGTTTATGTTAATCGCAGATTTCGAATTTTATATCTGGAAAAAATGTTTAGTTTTTATTACTTGGCGAGAGAAAAGTCTAGACCGATATAAACAGTATACGGTGACATTAAAGATGATTGAACTGTACGCGTATTTGCCTACTGGATTTTTTTAAAAAACATTTTTTCAAATATGAATTAAATATATTAATTAGAAAGATATACATATAAAATCAATTTAATCGAAAAATAGTATTGTTGCGCCACCGGGATTCGAACCTGGATCTCTTTCCTAACCGAGGAAGGTGCATTATCCAACTATGCTACAGAGACAATATTTTTAGCGACAATTTTCGAACCTATATGTTACCTTTTTGATATTAATACATTTAATCTTTCCATTATTTGACAGAGCCATCTGCTTTATTTTTACAGAATCTCAAATACCTTTGAGTAAACTGATAGCAGACGCCAGAATTATCAATTCATTTTTATTAAATTTTGGACACATTGATACAACTTTATTATTTAGGAGAACACATTCTTATTGTGAAGTTGTAATTATTCAGAACAGACGGTCTGTGATATTTTAAATATGAACATTTTTTCCAATAGCCGCATAGTCACTCCATGCAATAAAAGCGTATTTATCTATACCCCACTCCAAATCTTTTTTTTATTTTTCAGTATTTTTTTCATATTAAAATTATAATCTGTGTGTTGTGATAATGTCAAAACATTTTTAAAAAAATCCTATTTATTTGTTGCTTTATTTGCATATCAGTACCTACCTCGGAGGCATAGTTAGAAGAAGAAAGGAAGAAAGTTCATTTTCTTGCGGAAGTATTCCAGCAGTCAGCTCCCTATCTACGTATGCGAAGTTTGGACTGCTCACGTTAACGACAAAGGGTCGGAATGGATTTTATTTCACATAAAACATTTTTAGTGGCTGTGTGTTAAAATGAATATTACAATTTTAATGAAAAAAGGTTAAAATTTTCGCAGTCAAAGAATATTTGATTAACTTGGTAATTTCTTTTTAGTATTCATATAATTTTTAATTATGTTCATTTCTGTTGGAGCAAAATGAATAGCGCGAGAAAGACTTTAATGTGCGCGTTGGCTTTCGGTGAATACAAGTTTTTGTCAGTAAGGTTGTTTTTTTAATTGTTGCACCTTTAATGTAGAAACATTTTTTCGCTAGGTAAAATTTTAACCAAATATTAACTTTAATGTTACTGTCCTAATACTACAGCATATCTTTAATTAAAGTTTTTATTATTATTGACACTTTTTGTTGCAGTTTTTTTTTACAGTTACTTGCTTGTGAGCTTTTATCATCTTTCTAAATAAAAACAAAGAAAGGTTTGGATGTAGGGGTCTGCGTACTGATGATGCGGTAATAATGGCTAATATTGAATGTCTTTTTTTAACACACGACATTGTACGATGGTGTATATGGAAAGTGAGTTTTTGATGATTCTTGGCAAGTTTAATTAATGGTATTTGAGATGGGTCAATAAATGACAAAGATATAGATAATTAAAGAACGAATGCTCAGAACAAGATGATTACAATAGAGCTAGAGCGTTGAGTGGAAAATTATAGAACATGATGAACAATAAACTTGTATGGGCAAAGGAAGTACTCCATGTGTAAGAATCAATATATCATTCACACCGTAGTTTGGTATTACAAAAGGTGTTAAACAGAATATAATGTCATTATGGCTGTTCAACTTGTACACGGATAATTTTTTGATAGAACTGGAATGTAGGAATGTAGGTGCAAAAATAACAAGACTGATACTAGTTAATTGTGCGACAAATGCAAGGAAAATCACCTTATGACGAATGTGCTTTTCAAGCAGAAAAGTACAATCATTATTGGGACAACTAGAAGAGTTATGAACATTGATGGATAAAAGTTTAGCCTGCAGCTGGCAAAAGAGAAACAAAAGTAGACTGATTGCAGTGGAAATAAAGTCACTCAGACGTATATGTAACAAATTCATTTACAGTAAAATATGAACAAATTAGAAGTGAATGTAATGTTTGTCATACGTGATTTAGTCTGGAATGAATTAGAGAGGATGGTGGATGAAGAAAGATGTATGACGCGAGTATTGACGGCACCAGAAAAAGAAGACGTCATGGAAGACTCGGTATAACCGAATAAACTAGTCAATATGAGATGGTCCGCGGGCGTCGATGCTGTTAGGCAAGTTTGAGAAGATTATGAATATATGAATGGGAGTTGTGCGTCAGGACAGAAGAGGGCGCTGCTCTACTTGTATATGGTAGGTGGGTGAGAAGTTCATTTGTTTTCTAGGGAAGGATGAATAAAGCGAAAGGGATACCTCAGGGAACGGAAGGAACGGTTCCTAGGTGGCTGTCATTGCTAACCGAGATGAACAGTGCCCAATGGAGTTCTGATACCGACATCGATGGACTGAACGCTGTGCGGAGCCGACAAATGAAGAATAATTGCAGTATTTACAAGTAAATAAATCTATAACCGATCGAACAGTTTAGAGGTGATAATAACATCGTTAATATTATGAAAGATTTGTTTTTTAAGAACAATTTGATAACGAATAGTCATGAAAGAAATCAAGTCCATTCAAAGAGTTGACTAGATAAATATATATTAGAAGCCCGCGAAAGACTGACATGAATATTGAAAAGTATGAATTCGGTGTTTGGAGCACTTGCTTGGGTTAGGGATAGGTTTGTTTGACGTTCCATTATAGCTTGTCTCAATAAAAAAGCAAGAATTCAATATGACAAAATTGTACCATAAAGTTTTTGTAGATAAATATATCATTGTTATTGATGCCTATTAATTGTAAAAATGACAATTAGCCGTTGTCGAACATCTTTTGTCTAATGATAAATAAATTTTAAACTCTTGTTCACGGTTTTGAATGAAATTTCAATTAATTATGTTTTTTTATACTTTTAAAATTAGCAATATTAAGTTTGTGGTTAAAATTCATATTTTTTTTGTTTATTATCTTTGTTTTATGATGAAAAAAAAAATATTTTTTTTTAAAATAGATTCTGGCAAAGAAACAAAAATATATGTTTTAGTTAGTTATGACATCCTGAAGAAGAAAATGGTATTTTTCGAAACCGGTAGATGTATTTAAACTCAATTTAGTGGTTAATAAAACAAAGATAATAAATAAAAAAAATTAAATTAATTATGTATCAATATTTTTTTGAACAAGTCTTCCTTCAACGAAAGCCTAATCTAAACGCTTTGTATTTTAAATATCTTTCTCACCCTCGATTATTATATTTGTATTACACCAAACATATGAATCTCGGATTCTTTCAAGATATCAGTAATTCAGTAGTTCGTGTATTCATTATCACTATTGGTCCTCCGTTTACCACTGTTGATCTCTATTTTACGCCGTTTCTCTCTAGTTATGAATCTCTATGGAAGATACGTCTGTGAGGACATTGTCGCTTCACCTTGGCTCAGCCCTTCCTAAGCTCCTGCGCCCTGTTTACTGATTTCGGTGTTTGTTATTCAGTCATCCTTCCCGCACAGTTTAATCACCGGAGTCTTCCTGCGTAATATTAATCATAGTAAATACAATTTTGGCATTTATTTTCGCACGTTTTTGCTATCCAGGTTAATTCGCGTCCCGGATAATCGAACTAACTAACTTACCATTACGCCGGCAGATACACAATTCTCGCCTCATCCACTTTCATACATCTTCTCATGCAAGCTCGTCAATTATTCAGGCTTTTAACAGGACTATCTTCCAGTATCTTTTTTTCCTGATCGTGCAAAGTCTTTCGCGGACGTCCTCTATTTTTGGTGTTGTCAACTCTTGCGTCATGTATCTTTCTTACTGTTCTCTCCTTATTCATCTGCTCATAACCAAACCACCTAAGTAAGTATTTTTTAAACCTATTTTCTATTCTAAGATCAGCTTTATATTCTCTCTCCTAATTTATTCTTTCTTTACTTTGTCATAAATAAATTTGCCGCATACTCGTATACGATCTCATTTCCACTGCATTCAGTATACACTCGTCCGTGTTCTACTATATTTTAAATATACTTTTAGTAGATTTTGTGCATAATTTCTTCCCTTCTCGTGAAGACAAAATGTGTTTTTTATTAGTGAAGTTTTAGGGAAGGTTTTAGCTTTTTAACATTTACAATATTGTCTGATTCTGTCGAAATTTTTTGTGTGAGGGATTTGTTTGTTTTTGTAAATACAACCTAAAAAAATATTATTCGTTTTCATATTTGGGAATGCGTTCCACAAAAACGATTTTAAAAACGCTTTTATTCAAGTGAATTTTGGGGGATAAATATTCCTCTACGGGGTATATTACATCGTAGAATTATGGTAATATTTTGGTTCTCGAATATTATTTTTCAATTGGCCCACGGTATCTACTTAGTAAACAATTTTTAGCGGGGCGTGCGACGAGTCGAAAATATTATTGCGAGTGTAGTCGCCCCGAGAGCCTTGAAGACAATATTTGTAAAGCTTCGGAAAATTCAAAAAGAAAATTTAATTAAAAAATATATATATTTCGTAGTAAATTGTTTCGCTTCACAGTGTCTAACGTCGGACCACTTGCATACATAAGTTAGTCTAAAAAATATCTGTTGCTATCGTTACTGGTCTGAAAGCGCGAAAGCGGTGACTTTAAGGAGCTTTTGAAAGGAGGGTACTAAATATTTATCATAAAAAAAAATGTATATATATATATATATATATATTTGCAGAAATGCCGCGATGTCAAGACTAGTTTTTTGTGTTCTATGTATTTGCGGGTTAGTGAAAAAGTTTCGGCAAATTGATCTAAAGGTTCGAACAGATTCGATTTCCAATGAAGAGAAACTAAAATTTTTCTTCAGACAACATATTTTTTTCCTGAGTATTGCAATGGTTTTTGTCTTATTTTATTTCACTAGCTGGGGTAAGTTCTTTAAATAAGATCATAAATAAATACCAATTTTAAAGCTGTCATTTTTAGTCTACCATTTCCATTAAATGTATTTGTTTTTACATAATATTAATTTGATTAACAAACGTTAGGATTATATTTTATTGTCCTCTTCCACGCAATTAACTTATCAAACTCGACGTAATCGTTCGCAATGTTAACAAATAACATTTAACTATTGTTAATGAACTCATTGTTCTCTACAATTCTCTACACAAACTTGAAACAAATGTCGGCTATTGTATGCTCGAAGAAATCTCAAACAAATGTGTCATTCATTTTGTTTGTGCTACAGGAATTAGTATTTATAGTACCTAGTGTATGTGTATTGTTGTGAAGCAACAGGTGATGGTCTTTTGGGAATTAAACAAAATAATGAAGGTGTAGGTAGAAGGTAAAAAAAACCTAGCCATATGTCTGAAGCATCGTTCTTTGTAGGTAAATTTGAAAGAAAACTCATATAAGTAAAATGTCACATTCTTTTAAAACGCGAATTTGGTGGATGTGTGTGTGTGATGTGGGCTTTTTTCTCTTGAAATTAGACTCCATTTCTATCGACAAAAATATCGAAGTTAGAATTTAATTTTGATTCGTTATTTCGCTTCATAATATTATTATTTCTTTTGTAATTTGTATATATTATTTGTATTACATATACTGTTTTAAAAATTCTTAAAACAATGTTTCCATGAAAATATAAATCTTACGGAACAAAGTTCGAACCCCCCGACCACTTGATCGTCGGGTGTCTTACCATTAGACCAACAAGCACTTTTATTTAGTCGTTATTGTGATACAATGTTTGACTTCGTTAACTTTAAAATGAAATGATGGAAAAATTATACAAAATTCAAATGAAACGCTAGTGACAACATTCAATTTAATTTGACTGTCAAAGTGTTAACTAAATTTAATTTATTTTTCTTCTTATTCTTGTTAATTTCATTAACGCTTATATATTTTTATGCATCTAAAATCTAAAAATATTTTTATTTTTATTTCCTATATTAAAAAATAATAATTTGAAAATATTAACGCAACTAGTGTGTTTTACTTTCATTCTAGTTGCGTAACTTCGAAATTTTTGTGCAAAAATTATTTGCTATTACTGCTGTTGATTGAATTAACATTTATGAATTATTCAATCTCTCTTTCCCTCTTAATCCTGATCATTTGAAATATAAGCGACATATTTTTCTTCCGAGACGACTATGATGGAAGATGCGCTACCCTCGCCGTTAATAATACCATATGCTGTACTCGGAGTGTAACGCTGCCGAGACTTTAATAATAATATTTCAATTTATCCATTGAGTTTTGTGCATAATATATATTATTATATATTAAAATCATTAACCGGTTTGGAAGCCCTACGCAGAACTACCATTGACCATAGACAAAGCGTGTGCTTCTCGCAATTCGAGAGAGATCCACGAATGCAAATCGATTATTGGTTCTTTCTATGCCTTAAAAACTTGAATATTGCTTAAGGTAGACTGATTAAGTAATTTTATAAACAACATTTAGTGGAGTCACTAATATTCTTGGTTGCCTTTCCAATAGAAACCCGTATTTTTATTTTCTTAAGGAAGTTTCTAGAAAAGTTTCTTCCGTCTTAGCGTTTGCTCTGGGACGCATAACTCTTGACAGATTTATTCATGTTCAGTCTTCTGCCTGTTCTGCGCCCCTCAGCCTAATACCGGAAGATCCTGTTTCTTATTCATGAATTTGTATGAACCAAAATATATGAACTCTTTGTATGAATAAACAGCATTGGGTTTTTTTGATTTGGAACAGTCGTAGTAAAGGTGTTATTTTTATTCACGTTATGTAAAAATAAGTAGATAGGTGAACGATATGTATGTAGTCAGGTTTTTTACATTTTTACTCCATCATTTTATTTCCTCTTCTTCCACATACTTTTTCTAATTATTATCTAACGAAGCAGATCGCGTATTGACGTAAAATTCATAAAAAAATATAATGTAGGCGAATAAATTAAACAATTTTTTAAGTATTATTTTTATTTGTTAACTTTGTTATACTATACTGTCATACATAATGAATCTAATCATCCATTATCACACAAGCATTCAGGGTTCTACTCCATGATACATCGTTTAGTCAATATTTCTATGTCAATATCCAATTTCATTATTGAATTGAATACAATTAAAAAAATAGCAGTTAAAAACGGGTATAATACAGGTTTAATAAACACTATTTTAAAAAATAAATTAAAAGAATATAATAATCATTTTTTATTTAAATCACAGATAAAACATAATAATAATAATAATGATTATTGGCGTAGGATTTTATACATAAATAACTATTCGAAACAAATAGTTTCGAATAGTTCGAAAAGTCTTTTTCGACCGACCGATCGAAAAGTCCGGCATTTTATACAAATAATAATATAAGAAATTTACTCATAAATTCTAAAAACAATGATGATAAATTTAACAATTCTGGTGTCTATAAACTTAGTTGCAAGGATTGTGCTGCATTCTATATTGGTAAAACGGGTAGAATTTTTTATATAAGAGTAAAGGAGCATTTGAGATGTTTGAACAATAGTGGGTTTTCAGAATTTTCTAATCATTTGATAGAAAATGGTCATGGTTTTGATAAAAATTGGGATTGTCAATTTTGCATGTAAACGGTGTTGATCATAAATGAAATAATTTGGAATCGTTGGAGATAATAAATAAAGCGTGTAAAACTAATCAAAAAATTATAAACAATCAATTAAATTTAACTACGAGTCTCATTCTAAAATTTTTTTCCTAATAATTATTCGAGTAAACTTGTATTAAGTAACAATTTATTTTTAGAGATAGATTCTGGCAAAGAAACAACATTGTATTTTTCGAAACCGGTAGATGTATTTAAACTCAATAAGTTGTTAATAAAACAAAGTTAACAAATAAAAATAATGAATTTTAACCACAAAGTTAATTTTGATAATTTAAAAAAAAAAATTTAAGTTTTTAAATTAAAGTTATTATCATTGTTTTTTTTATGCCGACCAGTTTATAAGTAAGCACTTCTGCACGAGTGCAGATTAAAACTAATATATAGTTTAGTTCTTGTTTCAATTTACTTATATTCACTTCTTGAATCTAAATTGTGTTTAATGTACCGAGTATAATAGTCTTTTGAAGTACCGTGAGTTAGTAATAAACTGATAGAAGCACTGTACCCAGTGCAGAATTTAAATGTGTAAATATATTATTAAAGTAATTACAGAACGAGGTATTAGGATTATTTTTAATTTCCTGTCGTCAAGAAGGAGTCCGGAAAAAACTCTAGCCGTTCAAATATATTATTTCAGTTTAATTTCACAGATGTCATTTGTTGAAATATTTGATTACAGCTAGCTTCGTGTCTAACTGATAGACATACATTTAATTATATTATATTTATAGATATCAGTACTAATACGGAAAGTATAAAGATTCCGTAAATCTTTTGAATAAATTTTCCATTCCATTACAATTTAACGTGCATTTTCCTGCGTATAACCTGCATTACAGTCCCACCTCCACTCTCAGTTCGCCGCAACGTCGACGTAGGTTACCCCGTCCGAGGGTAATCCGACTGAACCTTCACCCGGCCGGGGTCGATTAGGGAAATAACTTCCAGCACTGGAGCGAGTCAGACCCACGGCGGAAGTTTCCCTTCTGCTAACTAGATATTTGCAACTCTGCTTCTGATTTATGTAATTTGTTCGCAAACTTTTCTAGACTTTGGTGTGTGAGCAAGCTAGTACCGGCACCTTCCAAAGCGTGCTTGATCAAGTCGGTTGCCTATTTGAGGGTTGGATCAGTGTAATGCTTTTACTGGTACAGGTTTTGATGAACTAACTTTTAAAATTGCGGAGGCGGGACCTCTAACTTCCGACCTGTGCGCTCGTGTGTGGCAACGACCATTCACATAATTACTTTATAGTTTTTTCAGACCTTCCCTTATGGGACGAAAATAAATAATTAATTAAAGTCTAAGTAAGCATAGCATTGAAAAGTGCGGAAGACCAATATTTTTCGAAAATAAACTCTAAAGCAACCACCGGGACTTGAACTTGCCAAATGAATTACGGATACTCAATTAATATATCAGATTTATTCTTCGCATCCTCTTCGATGGCGAATCTATTTTTATTAGTAAAATGCTACAAACTTTAATAAATGTAATGTTTATTAGATTTATTTTGGAACGAAATTCGCTAGACGGTGCCAGGATGGTCTTGGTTCATTTTTATAAATCATATATATTGTGACGTTTTCGGCCTCCGGTTCACTCAAAGTAAAGCATGTGATGCATGGTCCTGATGCACAGAATTCACCATACCGTCTCCCATCCACATCAGCAATCATTCTCAAGGAAAAATAATAGAATATGGTTTAATTTTACAGTATTATAATTAAATAGCTTTTGCTTACAAAAGTTGAGCATGATAGGATCAGAAAATGTATGAGTCTACCAAGTAAAATAGTAGTAAAAAATAATATCACATCAATGTGATTACAAATAAAGATTTTTGATAAATCGTCTAAAAAAAAATAGATTTCTATCAAATCGTCTACTCCAAAATTAGCAACAAGCATTTAAAATTAGATATGAGAATAAACATTATGATTTACAACATCTTCAAAATTTCACAGCTAAAATTTCCTTCACAGCAATTTAAATACAAAACTCTTTACTCTTCGGGAGCTATCCACAGTTTTTTCAATTTTGATGTTCCGAGGCACCCCGTAGAATACTTTGTGTCTCCTCGCACCTCCAACGTCATGAATGTTAAGTCACCTGCTTTCTGGCGTGGTTTCTGAAGTCGCGCAGAACCCTTGCGTCCTCATGTTGTAAAACAGATTAAATTGTAGAATAAATTGAACAGAGGGAACCTAATCGTGTTCCCATCATGCTTGGCTCATGAGAAATCCGTCACGAAGAAATTAGTATTGTCATCTAACTTTACGCCTCACAATCGTCGTAACAGGAAAAGATGTTACACACCCTGCAAATACACAAATGAAATAACAAAAATTCTAGATTAAGATGGTACAGGATAACACAGATGTCTAATATTTTATATTATTCGCACCCTTCCTTGTTTAAACTTGAAATCACATATTTTTATAATAAATCCACGAGCTGTTTATCGTCGACGCTCTCGAGCCGTCCACCGAAAATACCATAGAGAAATTTTTTTTCAAATTCCATTTACTAAATCTCAACATAAAATAATATCTCGTGACCGGTAGGTACCAGATATAACGTTATAATATATATGTTTGATTGAAGATTTCCGCGAGTACTAGTGTATGGAACTGGTGTCTCTTCTAGGTTAGATCATTGTCATTGCCAAGGCGTTGCCCCAAAAAATGAAGAGACTCGACTGTGGGAGATTTTTGTCTCCTGCGATAAAGTTTAGGCAACGCCTTGCCAATGGCACGTGTTACCATGCCGAATCGACGTCCTAAGTTTCCCTAAGAAAATCATCTACAAAAAACGCTATCTAACCTAGAAGATATGATATATATCAATATTATCACCATCAGACATTGTCTATCCGCTGTTGATGAATGCAATGCCATATCTCTCCCACTGCTCCGATAATTTATTCCACCTAACGACACCTTGGGCGTCCTCCGAGTCGTTATTTGTCTTGTGAATGTTATTCAAGAATTTTTTTTGTCTATTTATTATCTACATTACTATATTATTATTATTTCATGCATATTTGTCCGTGACACGTTTGTGATTGGTAACTACCAACTTGTTACTAGTGATGCGATAGATAGATAGATCTCACTCGGTTTATCAGCGTTAGTGTTAATATTAGTGCTGCAATGGGGAGCCAAGAAAGCGTGATGTCGCTATCCGTGTGTCGTCTGATGTCAACAGATGTCAGGCATTCCACGCTCTTGTTTCGCAACCTTGCTGGGTAAATGTGTCTCTCATAATTTTCTCCCACATTTCGTTGGATTCAAATTTATTGTTAAAATAATATATTACGAAACATGCGATCACGTGAATACCAGAAATTCTTGCATTGATTTTTCCCGGTAATACCAGGATCCTGGTACTGACATTCCCGGCATTGAAAACTCTAAATCGAGCTAAGACAAACAAAGCAATTATAATAGGTTAGGTAATAATATTGACGTAATATTATTATGGATTCCGGCACCTCCAACTGAAAAACACTGTATTTTATATCTAATGATTGCTTTAGTTTGAATAACAAATCAACGTTCACTAAGAGTAGGCGATCTTGATAATTTCGAGATGAATAACAATCGATAATGACAGTGTCTTCTCTTCTCTTCTCTTTCATTTATAATTTCTCTAATCTTTACATTATTTCATTATCCAATTATAATTATTGTCTATCCGTTCGTTGAGAGCCAAAACCATTTTTTTCACACTCGCTACCAATACGATATTACTTACTAAAAATATCGTTTTGTTTTGGCGATAGATAGATAAATAGATAGATAGGTGGCGACACACCTAATCAGTGGCGTAGTAACAAAGTGCACGCGTTCGTGCCCCTGGCTTCCCCCCTCTTTCTTAACAACACACTTATTTTCATCATTTTTAATTGTTCATATATATGTAAAATGTTACCTTTGCGAACTTTTTTTTTCGGCACAGATGTCAATAATGTTATTCAGTTCATTTTGTAACCGAGATGCTATTTTGTTTTCAATTTAAAAAATGCTTAAATCATGCCTAGCCCAAAGCACGATTTAAAAAAAAATATCGGAAAAAGATCGTTCAACAGTGAGATGAATTATTAGAAACAGCATTTAAACGGTACAAATATCTGGAAGACTACTAGAAGGCACCACATTTTTAACTAGTATTTATTATTAGTTAATATTTTTTATTGCATAACTTTAGGTCCTAGGCTCCCCCTAGTGCTACTGCCTTTCATATCGTCATTATCTTTGGACGAGAACGGACATCCAAATTTAGTTTTTTCACAAGTTGAAAAAATCTTTCTTAAAACACATTGCACTAGATACAAATAATTAAATTAAAAATTAATGCCTCCTTAATATAACAACCAATTGTTAGTCATGTGACTTCGCCAATCAAATTCTTCCGTGTTTGAAAATGAGATTACTTTTATATTGAGGGATAATGAAATTGCGTTTTGTATTGTTTTCACAATTTGAAATGTTTTTTTTAAATTGATTTATTTTTTAAATAAATAAAGTAGAGAAGCGTACACGGAATACGTGTCACATCAATATTCTTACAATTTTCAAATTAGGGTAAACTTTCATGCTATGAAAATAAGACTAACTTACTGGTTTCCCGGAATGGGGCTCGAACCGCCGACCACTGAATCGCTAGACGAGTATATTAACCATAGGCCCAACAAGCACGTCACTTTACATCGTATTGTTATTTGTATATTTCACGAAGATTAGAAGACACAAGCAAGATAGTGTTTTTAAAATTAAAATAAATTGGTGTTCGATACGTCATAGTTACAATGTTTACAGTTTAATGTACGGATATAATAGATGATAGAGCATAATAATTGGAATGGTTTAAACATCAAATTACCAGTTTAGAGGTGTTTATTTAGTTTGATGACCGTCATCTGTAGGTAACATGTTTCGATTATCGAAGATACTTGTTGCCGCATGGCCACATCTCGAACCATTGAACACATTACAGGTGCCTAGGATCGAACCGGCTAGGCTCAGTCTGTGGGTGATGTATGTATGGTGTCGGAATGGCTGGCTCGGATGGATGGAAATGGTCTCAAATAATAACAACATTAGATTCAACACATCATTTACACTGTAATTACATGAAACAGCAATCCCGACATTGTAAGCACGATCGTTGTCTTGAAATCTTTCTTCTAGTTAAATTTTCCTCTTGGGATGGGACACACAATGTTACCGATTTAGCACACATCGATTTATACACAGGTTGCCAAGAGATGAAGTCGCAACAAATGCCAGTCTACCGTGGGGTGTTGTCGCAGCCTTGGTCTAGGCCCGTACCAGAAGTGATCTCCCTCAGGAGGTTATCCGTCTGCCATCACTCGCATGCGTCCTCTCAGCTGGTTGCAGCGGAGTTTCTTATAATCTCTCGGATGGATCAGGCCAATTTTCAATCTCTGAATCCATCGCTGGAGAAAACCCTCATTTGCGATCTTGGTCGTCGCGAAGCGCGTTACCCGGCCGTTCGTGCGGAAGTCCTCGTCAACAATCCCCACTCGCCGTCCCATTCGTCTAGTCTTCTCGCCAATCAGTCGGTATGGTAGGTCGCTGACGGCGCTGCCGCTCAAATTCAAATATCACAAGGTATATATATATATAGAACAAAACAAACTATCGAAAAAATATTTGGTAACAACCATTTATGAATCTGAGCCGTCGTGCTAATATACGAGTACCGATGTCAAATGGAGTGATCTTGATAATCAAAGCCTAGTTTCATAACATCAGACGAACATTCAGGTTGGTATCAGTGATGACAGCACTACTGTTTAAGTATCAAGTTAGATTTACGTAAAACTAAAATGCCTTATTTGGACATTGATTTTGAGAATTGACAGACGCGTATGAATCATTCTATGAATCATTTGAAATTTGACATTTTCGGAAATGTTATTATCGTGGAAATAGTTCATTAATAAGTACAAAGTTTCGCCTGTTGGTTCTGAGAAGCACCTTGTGACGTTTTACTGAAATACTATTTGGCATCATCAGGGTTGGTTATTGTTTAGAAAAATGAGTTTTTTTCGCATCCTCACAATAACCAAGATAACATAAATAACCTCTAGAGCATAGGCCATTAAACAAATGTGTATACTGCAGTCTGCAAAATCTGCTCCATAATATTGCTATACTGCCTTGCTGCCATACTCGTATTATTAGAACTACATTTTTAAACCTGTTTTTCAAATTAGTAAATGCTTCTGAAGGCAATCTCTGAGACAGGCAGTATGCTCCCGTGAGATTACTCGGAGACTACTCTTGGCGCTTGAAAATCTTGAGATCCGAACACCGCCAGTTGCCAGTTGCAAGATGGAGTTTAACATTTAGTTTGTCTTACACCTCGCTTCACGTTTGTTGTACGTCAAAGATCAATCATTTAGTGTCGTTCGTCTGTTGGATGAATTTTAATGTCCTGTGGAGTAGTTCAAATGTAATATTTATGGTTCTATGTGACGTTTGTGCGTACGTATATAGTCTGTACACAAATTTAATGCTTTGTCTCACCCTACCGATCTCAAGCGGTGATCTCGGAGTTTATCTCTAGATCAAAATGTCAACACGAGTACATGGTACTGGTTTATCTTAACCAAATTTCTTTCACTTATATCACCGTGTTTAATTTCATGTATACGCGTCGTAATAGTGTGATTTGTTTTTTTTTATAATTACATTAAAAGTCCTTAAAATAAGAAATTTATTGAATCGCGAGTCTGAGCTCTTAGACAATCGCTAGATTAGTTATCCGCCACTAATGTACAAAGTTGTGAACTTTCGTACTTAAGGCTGTCATTTTAAAATTCAAAGCTTTCCAGCTTTATCTACTTTCCTAACATTTTTACTTTGTTCACTTATTAAATATGACAAATTTTATTTTAATTTTTTTTAAGAAAAATGACATTATTTTTTTAATTGAATAAATAAGCCACGTCATTAGATACATTTATTACTAGTTATATGTGCTTGTTGGGTTTAGCAGTAAATAATTGAATTACAAATGGATGTCTCCTCGTCTAGTGATCAAAGTGGTCAGGGTTTCGACCCTTATCCCGGAAGATATTAGTTTGAAAAATTGTAATAATATTTATGTAACGTGTATTGTTTTGATAAAATTATATATAAATTAGCAAATAAGTAATCGACTCCGCCGATTGCTTACTGCTAGACTCTGCGTGCGGCTATTGTGGCAGTTTCGCGGCCAATAGTGGCCGCTGGTGCTCGGTGACCGCTGCACGGTCAGGGTCTCATCAGCTATCGCCGATTGCTTGCTGCTAGGCCCTGCGGGCTTTGAAATATACATATATATATATCCAATTATAAACATTCTTGAAAAATACGAACAAAACATTAATGTCATAATTTGACAGTTCTACCATAGCTAAGAAACTGTGATCATAGAGTGCGACGCGATACGACCATGATGCATAGATAAGATGACAGGATGCTCATTATATTTGCCAGGCGTAATACGATTTCGATGATATATATTTACGTACAATATATAAAAAATAAAACATTTAAGTAATCTGAACAATAATAGTAATCTGTTTAATCAAGCACTAAACCCCTATAATGACACTACCAGAAAGTCACAGATGTAGACAGAGAAGCGTAATATTATTATGGATTACCTATATGTCTTAATTAATTTTTCTTGTTTAGGTTTAGCTAATCTTCATCATGCTTCTCCAAAATGACGAATTGGACAGTCAGTTGCAGCTCTCTTTATCTTTTTTTATTCAGTTCCAACTCTGGCAACTATATTCAGTTCCAACTCTGGCAACTATGTACAGTTCCAACTCTGGCAACTATATACAGTTCCAACTCTGGCAACTATATACAGTTCCAACTCTGGCAACTATATACAGTTCCAACTCTGGCAACTATATACAACAAATATATTATTTATTTATCTATTTCATTGTTATATTGATTTCTGCTTAATTTTGATTAACAGAGATTGTAAAATATTAAAGATTGTAATACAAATCATATTAATATAATTTATTTTTTATTATAAATACGTATAATGCCTTACAGATTTTTACAAAGGCCAAAAGTCGGTTGAAATTGAAATGAAATTAAACTGTTTGATATTAATTATTTCAACCTACATATGTACTTCAGTCACTCACACATTGAATTACACACACTACTCATATCTTTGAACTATTTAAGATTTGGTTTTGCAAAAAGGGAGTTTTATAATTAGGTATATTTATTTTATAAATGTATATTTTATAATTTATTACTTTTAGGTCCTATATTAAATCACACAACAATTTAAGTAGGATTACAAATCACGCTTTCAACACACAGTTTAGATCAAACGTTACTTTAAGTCATAAGATTACTAATTTGATTGAACTTCGTTTATAATTAATGAAAATTAGCACCCCAATATTTAACTCAATTTAATTAAATTTATACATCTAGCATTAATGAAATTTTGTATTTTAACATTTGATTAATATGACGATTTCACTTAGTATACGTCCATCTTGACGGAGATACAGTGGTATTGAAACCGGTCGTCGTTAAATTAATCAAATCGGTTTATACAAAGATTGTTATTTTTACCTCGAGAGCTTCGTTCTAAAGCACGCTTCTTATTCTTACGGTTTGGGTTCGATTACCGTCGAATTCAAATAACATTTCAAGTTTTGCGGATGCAACTCAATTGTATTTCCATCTGTCGAATAGCTGAGAAGCTTTTATTAATTATGTTTAGTGTATAGTATCATATTGTAATCTAGTAATAGGTAATAAATAATACATCATAATATTATAGCAATCAATGGGATTTAATGCTTTAATTAATTATTTTATGTTTATATAGAGTATGTCTACGGTTGTGTATTAAGTGATTTGTTCTTTGCCAACTTGTGATTTGTATGGGTTTCATAATATCCTGTGTCTGGTTATGGTGTTGTGCTGTTGTGATTCCTGTAAAGATGCCATGAGTGATGCCATGGACATGTTGGATTTAGATGTTCGCCACCTGTTGTCGCAGGAGGTAAGTATTATAATTCGATGACGATAATTCTTTATTACCATTCGTATGATTTTTTTACAATTGTAAACCAAAAACATATTTTTAACTTTTATTAAGTATATTAAATATTATTTTAAATAACAAATATAGATTTGCTAATTGTTTAATATCGACAATACTATGTAGTAACCGATGATGTACTTCTGACACTTATACCCGTACATAGAATATGTTTTTCCTACATATTGCTTCCTCGTTGGTAACTCTAAATATACTAAAATAACTGTAAGATCTGCCTTACATGCACATCTGCGAACGTCCTATTAAATATTCGTATTCATTTATAATAATTTACTAATTTAACAATTCTTAGGTGTAGAAATCAGCATTATATTCCTATACGACAATTTGGCACGGCAACCGAGGGGCGTTAGTAAGTAGGGCGATAAGTGAGAGTAATAATGTATAAAAAATTTCTAACACAGTTTTCATAACAAAACGTATATTAAAATGTCTGATGTATTAATATACAGTGTACCTGCTTAAAATCGATATTTCCGCGCGCATTGAAACTTTTTATGTTTTTCTTATTTAAAAAAATTTCCGCTTTGTACTCTTACCGAAAATTTACACTCGAGGGTAACGGACACTGGTGATATTTGTACCGATCTTAAGCCACGGCCATGGTTGTCTTCTATGGCTATATTTTTAATTAATAAAATACTTCGCTTTTACATACCTTTCCCAAATATCTTAAAGTTATTTGATTATAAATTAATATTAACTTTATCAAAAGTTCATTAACCTCAATTAAAATATGTATGTTTCCGACATAATACTGGTTCGGCTGTGCAGACCGGGGTAGAGACAGAGAAAGACAAAATATTAAGTAATTTTTTTTGTGCGATTTTTGTACATAAAGTAAATCTTTTTATTATTTTATTGAATTACTCGTATGTTATTATTTTATAACCGTTCTTGTTAAGTACACAACGAAATTTTATGTAAAAATATAATATATTTTATGTCATTTTATTTATTCTTAAATTTTTTTATTTATATCAAGTACCAGCCATCCTGTATGTGTAGGTAATTGAAAGCTTTTAATATGAAATGCCTAGATGTGTATCTTCACTATTACCAGAATAGGAATAGTTGGTGGGAAAGCACATATGACATCTACGAATACGGTAGAGGGAAATGAGTAGCCGGTTGAGAATTTAGTGTCATCTTGGAGAGAAATAAGAACTGAATCTTTGACTTGGTAGTGACTAAAAGTAAAGAAAAGTAATGTGAAATAAAAAAATTCTCGTATCTTTAGTCATATCAATATTATCGTGGACTAAAGTCTCAGACTAGTTGAATTTTACCCAAACGGACTACAAATATCGAAATCACTCGCAGTCACTCCGTCGCACTAGGTGCGAGATAGACGCGTACTGCTGTGTAGCGCAGTCGCTTCCGTAACAAGATTTCGTTTAATTTGTTGTTTTTTTATGATTTAGTCTACCAGGTATTTTACATCAATAAATGATATAATCAAGCTAGGTTCATTATTTAGTGCAGACACGGCTGTTTAATATAATTCAAAGAGACCTGGAGATGCGTCGATTCATGTTCTAAATAGGTTGTCATGTTATCGAGTAAATTTAAACATTATTATTACATTATAAATTGATTATTAAATGAAATTCTTTAATTCGGTTGGTTGTTTTAAGTTTGTTTACAACCGCTAAAGGTAATCAAATAATTCACAACACGTTGTCGATATTAAAAAGTTCGCTTTGCATTGTCTCGAGATCGGTTAGTTGAGAGAGTTGAGGTGCAGAATAACATCCGCCGTAAATATTGTATTTCCACACGGAGCTCGAACAAATTGTTTAGCGGTATAATTTCCTGCGGTACGACAGAACAGTTGTACCCCAACCTGCCATTTTCACACAATATCTACTTCCGGCCCATTAACAGGGACGAAGTTATTGTTCCTGTTACCGGGGCGGTGTGTGGAGGCATTCTTCCATTCGGAAAATTGGTTTTCTCTTGGGGTTCTTGAGGGACACCTCGTATTTTTACTCAATTTTATGTTTTTTATTGTGTTTTGAAAGCATTATTATGGATAATCTAATAATAGAGCTATGTTAGCACCGGTGGAAGAAAAATCACTAGCCCCGGTGTCCTACAGATTGAAAATATTAATTATAATAGACAGATCAGTCTGAATTTGTATTTAAGATCACGGAACCGTAGAAATGAAATAATTGATACATTTATTTGTCTTCTTGATTTCAATTCTCGCTTTGAAAAATTTTTGACACTTTCAAAATTAAATTGTTAATATACATTTTTTAACGGTTCACGATCTTCGTAGGTACTTTGCTTTGACACTGTTGATTATTTTTTTGTTGTTCATAAACATATCTCCCAAAACAATAATTTATAAATAAATACACGTTATCTACAGGTTAGTTCGTTTTTAAATACTATAATTATTTTGTATCATAATATAATATTAGATACGTATTAAGAATTCCTGTTATTTCTATTTATTTATTAATTAATAGTAGTGATAATAAAATCGTTATTTAAACTGTTATTTTGATTGTGTTCGATAGTATCGAAGATAGATAACTGATTAACGTAATTCTTCAAGTAATGACTGGTAAACTAGAAAGTAAGCCTCCGACAGTTAAATCTTAGTTACCAATCATCGTTAAACCTCAGTTACCAATCATCGACACAATCACAGTCACGCAACGGTTTACTATCTCTAATTAACAATGGTATAAGCATGTCTTATTAATTTAACTTGAATAAAATATTAATGAACATAAAAACTAAAAAAAACGTACTTACTTTACTATATATATAAATGCAAAACAAGTTCTTAAAATTTTAATTAATATAATTAAGACGGTACTTTTTTCTTTTTTTGACTAGGCCAACACATCCTTGCTCAGAATGTTTAATAAATATTTTTATTTTATTTTGGAACTGCCCTATCATTTTATCTTTACTCTCAAGCCTGAATAAATTGTCAATTTCTGGTTCATTTCTTGGTCGGCATTTGCATAAATGCCCAAATTTTAAAATAATTGTCTTTTCCATGTTCATCCTTTGCTGCTGATAGATTATTTAAAGGTTTCAGTATTGTGTTTTTCTAAGAAGAATTACACTTTTTTAACAACAAATATCATGAAAGTTTTCTACATCTATAGCATAGCGAAACGCTTATGTATTTCATTGAGAACAATAATAAATACGCCAGTCTTTCTCACATCAAACTTTTACAAATTTCATATTGAAATGCGATGCAATATGAATTGGATTCATAATACATTCTGATTGCTTCTCTTAATATCAATAATCAATATGAAATTTCACAGACGTACCTACTATTTATCGTGCTTATTTAAAAAAATACGAACCGTTTACGATATCTTAATTATCATGTTTTGTTAGGTATTATACAAAAAAAAAGTCTGATATTAAAAAAATATAATGAAATGGACACAGGGCAATATCCAGCCAACACGTCGACACAGCAGATGTAGCTAGCGCCATCAGCGGGCCGTAACGTGAGTGCCCCGCTGAACTATCTAATCTTATCTGCTGTATCTATGGACGCCGAACAAGATCGTTTCGCTTTAACTATACTCTTTGTTTTCCGTCTCGTATGTACCGGCGAAATCTATTGTAAATCTTTGGTCATTAAATTCAGTGAAAATCAAATAAGTATTATGTTTCTCTATTCACGCCTATTCATATTCATTCCTAACTATTAAACCAATAAGAATATTAAAGTAAATTGTATGCTGTGTCTACTAAAGACAGAATATAAAAATGTGAAATCATTTCATTTGCGGTTTCTACGTTATCGTTCGTTTGTGGTATCACATTTTCAATATGTAAAAATGTTCTGAAAAAAAAACTATATTATTCAACGGATAACTTTGAGATACCGCCACACATTTCCGTTTTAACTGAAATATATTTTAGTCGTTGATTAAAAGTCGGTAGGAATAACTTTATTTCACACATGCTTCTAATATTTCCATACAAAGGGTCCAAATATAAAATTATAAGTCTTTGTTTCGATCATTTCGGATACGTATTTATTTTATTTTAATAAAACATTATCAACTATGCCTTGTGTGTAGTCATAGTTACCTACATAAACAGTTAACAAAATTAAGTGCTAAATAAGCTAAATATAATTCGTGTAACGTAAAGATATGGCTTTCAAGGTCAACGATATCGAAACACGTGAAGCACGGTAGTGTGCAGCGTTCGCAACAGGAGTACGTGTATGAGAATTAAGATTTTGTCTGTATGATGAACATCAGCAGCCAGCAGCGCTATACCGCAATATTATATAGTTATTATCCATTCTAAATACAGAAGCACGGGTAATATTGTATATGGAGTTTCTAAATTCTCTCACATAACAACTCTTTTGAGTTAACTACAATGGTTCCGTTTCCCTGAAGAAGTTGAATTTAAATCATGCTGGTTGATGTACAAAGCGACATATAACATGGCACTTTATATATTTTCAAGAGCTCTGCATCCAAGACAACTTGAATGGTAGACGTCAAACTCTCAGGTCAGCCACTACTTAAGCCGCGGGAACGGTTGTAGAATCGCCCAGCCATTGCCAGAAGTCTAAGTTTGGCGAACGGGCGTTTGCGGTGGCAGGCCCAAAAGCGTGGAACTCTTTGCGGACCGTTACAAGGAACAGAGCATCAGAGATGACTTTATTTAAAAATATTCTAAAAACGTACCTTTAACCATAAATTTAAATAATAATTTTTAATTTAAAATGCAAAAACAGTGTGTGACTAAATTATGTACAGCGCCCTTAATCTGATTTTTTTTATGAAAATGTCGCTTATTACGTACATCCTATTTCACTGTACTGACTGCACGCGCCTGTACAACATGCTTTAATGGGTTTCTGTTAGAGAAATTGTGTTCCTAATACCTATAGATACCTTCCAACCTTCCCACACATCTTTGGTTCTATCTACTTGTCCATCAATACGGTAATCAGTATTAATTTGGTCGCCGTACAGTAAACATTAAAACCGAATTTCGAATACGCGCCGAGATACTTTGCAAAGTGGCCGACGGTACCTTCTACAGCAAATACGAGCGTCTTAAAAGTGACTCCCAGCATCCGTCGAGGGATCATTCAATCGTTGAGCGTGGAGAGAGAGGCGGGAACACAAAAGGTCGGTGGTAGTTTTTATGTATTGTGTTATCCTGTTTCTTCCTCCATATTTTCTTTCGTACAGTCCTCTGTGATAATCCCTAACGGTTTTAACCGAGAAAAATTTAATTTCACTTTTGAACGGAGTCGGTGTCATGAAGAATATATCTAGGTGAGCGTTAATGAATATGATCTCGTCGCACTAATTAAACATTCTAGGCAGAGGAGAGAAATAATCGAGATTGGTGTTATAAATCTCGGTGTGAGATTTTGGATGGAGACCTTAATGACTATTACTTAAAACGTGTTTACGAAAGTATGTAACAAGTTAGTTTTTAAGTGATTGAGCAATTAATAATTCCAAGCGTAGCAATTTTGCTATTATTAGAAGAGGGTCGTATTTATGAAAAGGTTTCTCACCCCCTCGTTAACGTAAACGTTCTAAAATATTACGTAAATTGTTATGCTTTGTAAATTTTTGATACCACTTAATTGATCAATTACCGCAGGGAAGCTGTTGTTGTTTGAACGAGAGTTCCCAGCTCAAGTGTTAAGTGTTAAGTGCCTACACTATATAACACGATGACAAACAAGGTGACTCGTCCGGCGCTATTTCCATCAGCTCTCCGTATATTAGCACAGTGACCGCTATAAATCTGCTGCAAAGCCCGGCAGCACCGTTTGCGCTGCTGGCTGCTGGTTAAGCCGATTGCGCTGATAAGGTTGTTTTGCCATCTGCAAATTTTCCTCTCGGCCGAATCTTTTCCGTCGTCGGAATTTCTCCAAGTGCCAAGTGGTTCGCCATGAATTGACGGTACGACCAGATGTAGTTCAATTCAAGTTGAAAACTTTTTAGTGGTATTTTTTTTCACCATTTCGGTTTATAATTTTAGGTAATCTTTGCATGTTTCATATTATTTCAAGAGCAATGCAAGAGTGCGCGCGTCTCTTTTATCTGTGGTTCATCGGCTTAATAGTTTGACCTATACTAGTGACATAAATATGATTAAGATTAATTGTTACAAAATCTATTTTTTGGACTTTCACATTACGAGGTATACACTAAAGACGTACTAAGAAGTCAAGTACGTAACAATTAGAAAGGGAAAATCATTGAAGTGTCGAATTTTACTATCTGACTGTTTTAAACCTGTTGATTTCATGATCGTTCTTTAAATTTGGTGCATGGATTGGTTTTTGATTTGAGAAAAACAAAAAGCAATTGGCAGAACTATTTCCCACCTAAAAATAATTATTTCCTATAGTTATTACGTTAAGGATTTTCGAACAATAAATTTATCATGTTCAGTCATAGAAAGTGTTCTTAAAAACGTCCATACATTTTTTATATGGATAAGAAGGTATTATTTCACGATAAAACTTAAACTTTAAAAACACTATTAATAGTACTCTAATATTATAAATAAACACATGGTAGAATCGAATAAACGACAGATTTATTTTGTCCAAGGACGTTGGTTAAATGAAAGTACATATATTATATATGATCGTATCATATCATTGGTAACAGCATAACCTAAATCTATACTTACTGCACGCCACTGGATATATGAGTATGAACACGGGGCAATTTGCTGTGTTAAAATATATAGTAGTTTTCTCTGAAACCAGTCGGCATCAAAATATTAAACACCGAACGAATATTTCTTTGGTTTAAAAGATATATAGATTATAGAAAATGGTAAATGAAAATGTAATTTAAAAATTGCTTACTAGTTTATTATATTTGTTTGAAAACAGTAAGAAAAAATGTTTTGGGAATAAAAAATACATATATATTAGTAAACGCATGAATGTTAATTAATAGTGAATATGTATAATTGTGAAAGTATCTAATATGATTCACGATCGTATTTAAAAGTTAAAAATAAAGAAAAACTACACAAAAGTATTTTATGTAATGGCTTCATTAAAATGGGACACACTCTAGTACTAGTAAATAATAAATAGCTTGTTTACACAGGTTCGATAACCTTTATAGCTGTAGCATCAGGGTTCAACCTAGATCGCCAAAATATCGGAATACTAGTTAACATAATATTATCGAACATTAAATTAATATTTGTTTTATGTCAATATGGAGATCATTTTCGGCTGCATTCGATATCATATATTAACAAGAGCTTTGTAATATGTCACATTGCAACTACAATTCGTGCATTTTCATCGACCTAACTCAATAACGGTCCCACAGTTTGCATCCCCTTGGTAATACGAGCAGGGTGCAATTTCCCCGGCGAACTTTTACCGCATGAAACTACCTCTATCGTTTTACTAGCAAATCTAATTACCACGACCAGTTTCAGGCCGGCCAGTTGCAGCCTCGCCAGTTACAGTCTGGGGCAATGAATGCTGGAGAATCGTATTTCTAATAATGGGTATTGGTCGTTTATTGTGTGTACAGTATCGGGAGTAGTAGATTTTGCAATTGATTACCGCGCACCGGAATTATTGTATTTATTTGATCACATAAGCATTGTGATGATGGATTGTGTTGATTTTGTATGCTTTAAAAATTATTCTCGTTAGGGTCATTATGCGAAATACAGTGTTCAAACATCAGAACACTTCCAAATTCTGGAGTCTTCTCCTCGATTATTTGAAGGTGATTTAAATGCAGCTTGTTACAGTGACTGCGATATCAAAATGTGTACATAGTTCCGTAACATTTTTGGTTTATTTTGTCCAGCATCAGAAAGGAAAAGACCTTTCAAATAGCTGAGCTCCCGTCCGTGTATCGTAATGCTATTGCAAGGGCAGGATATTTTATTTTATATATTTTAATGAAAACACATTTTTCTGTAAAGTTGCAATTTTACTTAATTTTTCCTGGTATTATAAGTCTAAAATTTATAACGTAGCGTAATGATAACGCAAGAAAAAGTTCTGGGATTGAATCTGAATCTGTAATAACTAAATAATTTTCGATTGCTAGATTTTTTCTGTATTGATTCATCTAACATGTTTTTTATAAATGATTGATTATTTAATATAAAAGCATGATAACGTAAGGAAGTATTCTCGGACCATTTATATTCCTCTACAAATAGTTGTTTAATTTTCGTTTGTGCAAATTTACATCCAAATTTTTATAGTATTTGTTTATGTAAGCACTTTCGTAAAAATCAGTAGCTCTCGTGGTCTTATTTTTTACTAGCTCCCTCTTATCAGTATAGAGGGAAGCTGCTTCGTCAACCGCTTGTATCTCTGATTAAAAATAGAAATCTCCGGCGATAAGACCATACGAAGAGGCAGCAATATTTGCTGTGATTAAAGCACCACAACCAGCTCAGAGGACGAAGTTTCGCCCAGTCTCCGCTTCTGCGCGCTACAGTCTCATTGTCTTTCTATTTGTTGGAACGTTGAAATACCTTTTATTATGCAATTGAGGTATTTGATGTTGAGTTACTCCTTCGCGTTTGGTGTCGTGTTCTTATCTCTCGCTGTGGTCGTTCGGGTACACAGCTGATCTGATTCTTACGGCACATCGTTACCATATCTTTGTTGGTTTCTGGAAAGCCGTATTCTTATAGACGAATGGGCATTTGTCAGATTTCATTATTTTATTTCTTTGGAAGTAATCGTAATAAAGTTATAGCCGGCTGCCAGTTTTTACTATTTTCGTATCGCTAGTTTATACTGTACCTGTACTATAATAGTCATGGCGTATTTTTAAGAATTTTAGAGAGTGGCTAAACGTAATAAAATTATCATTTGAAACGGTCAATCTCGTTAGTAATAAACAAATTGTTGATAGCAGTGTTGGTTCGTACACAACTTATATAACGTCAGTGTTTACTTGATTTGTTTTTGCCATTATTAATATTTTCTAGCTATATTTAGTGTTGTGATATTCCCCAGTGCGAAGTATGCGATAACGAGTGATTATTTGTGACAAAACAATTAAACGATCGTGCTTATTGGATCTCCCTGACGCGGTGACATCAAAATCCGTCCGTGAATGTTCTTTTGCAATTACATATCTGTGGTCGTAAGTATGAAACCTGTTGATGTATTTATTAACATATCATATATTTATTCAACGGGTACCCCAGTCAAAATTTACGCGAAAACTAAATAAGAAAGAGTGCGTTGGTTAGTTTCGCAATATTTTTATATACTTGTGTTTTATTTTCACTTTTACCTTTACAAAACAATCGAATATCAATCCCGGTACCTCTCACATGCCGAGCAGGTGCGCTCTCATCTTGCCACACCTCTACGATTTCTGCAAATAGACTGTGATGTCATAACGCTATATATGTACATACGAGTATATAAGCAAATTTTTTTGTATTTGAATTTAATTGTTTTATATTTGTGATATACTTTATCATTTATGCATTCATTTTAAATGCATTGAGCGCGTTAACACGCCAAACTTTGTATGTCATTAACACGCACATCTAGACCTTGCAAACTTGCAGGGATTAAAGTCATATTTTTAAATCATTTTGTCATCTGTGAACGACAGGTCCCAGGTTTTGATAAATAAGTCAAGACCCTTAAAGCCTAGTCTTACCCTATGCGGTGTTTTCCATCTCAAATATAGTTGGCAGTTAAAAGGTTAAGATGAAATTTCAATTCTACCTCGGTTCTGTAATGGTAAGTACCCCCCCGCCTGTCACGCAGTAGGGATTCGGTTTCCCGTCTACCGCCTTACAGATGTATGAATATATTTTTAGTAGCAGAAAAAGCCATTCTATCCAGGAGTGGTATGATATCGTACATAATGTGTCTGAGCTGTGCCGCAGTTTTTTCAACGATCGCATATACACTGCGTACCTAGTAACAAATATTAAGCCTACAATAATATTACAAAGTGCGAACATTTAGAAAGGTACTCCGAAACGCCTTATCTCTCCCATCCCTCGCCCATTTTCGATTGTTGTATAATCAAGCTTTTATCTAAGCAAAACGGCAAGACGTGTCAAACGAATATTAAAATTATACCCACAGTATGTACACTCGTGAGTTGGGTTCGTCTCTTTTTATAAATTAGAATATTGTAACTTCTCCTTTTAGCCGCTAGTGTTATCTTTGAGCCTACTATGAAATTCGTGACAAATTACGGTTTCGTATTATAAATTATTGATAATTTAGCCATGAAAAGCGAATACACCATTCGTATAACACCACTACCATTTGGTTTGCTAGTTTTTGGTCGATTTGCATATTGAACTAATCTCTGCGGTATTTGACGTATTGTTTCGGAGGAGACGGAATTATCAGTCTGTTGTGTAGATTGTAGATGAAAGTAAAGGCTCTAAAATCTCTTCACATCGGATCGCTTCAATTGGGCGAGCAATAATAATTCAACTCTGACATAAATTAATTACCAATAATTAACAAATTTTCCGTGATATCATCAAAAACTTTATTAAAAAAAAGACGAGTCACTAAGAAAGAAAAAATATTTATTTTCCACCGTTAACCCAAAACTTTTCCTTATCGGTGAACTGTGTTGTCATTTACGTTATGTTAACTAACCGTTTAAGTTTACAACGAATTCGTATCCCGGTGGTAACCAAATATATTTTCGATAGATACATTGATGTTTATCTTTCTAATTGATCTATTTTTATTTATATTTAAAATTGCATCTTAAAAATATATAAACGTTATTTTTGGTTAAATCCAACTCTTGAGTATGCATGTAATAAAATACCTTTAATCCAGTTTTAATTGTGATAATTCAATGTTATTTTTTTTTTTTAATATACAAAATGTAACGTACCTAGTCCACAATATTTTATGACTAAATTATGAGTCGAAAATGTTCAAGGATTATGTGAAAATTCTGCATTGTTACGGAAAAAAATTATTTGAAATTTTTACAAAATCGTATTACGCTTAAAGTCTACGTACTTAGAAATATATATTTGCGAAATTGTTCCATTATTAATGTATATCTTTGCTTCAAGCCCTAAATCATTTAACAAAAAATAGTCTAGCCGCTCGAAATTCGATGACTTTTAATATTTTGTATTCAATATATAATTTGGAATTAATAAAATATTTCAGTTAATCGAAATAATCGCATAATTACGTTTTTATTTTATTTAAGTGGTTGAGTTAAAGCACATATATAAAAATCCATAATATTGTAGACTAGGTCTGTTACATCCTTTTATACTTTAAATAACTTTTCACTTGGTCCGCAAATATGTATCTGAAATATCTGCTGGGTGAAAGGTCTCGAACAAAGTTTGGCTGGTGTAGCTTATATAGTTAATAACTAAGTAATTCCTAGTAAATATTTGTTCCAATCGGTCCACAAGATATGCCAGATGAAAGATTACATGTAAAGTTTGGTTGCGATATCTTCTATGGTGTCCAAGATACAAATAGGTCCACAAGTATCTGAAATCCTGTCAGATAAATAGGTAGCCCTCGGTTGGGGCACGAGCTTAGTTTAAAAGCTAAATTGTATTGTACTTACATTTATAATAATTTACATAACTGTTAACAAAGTGTTATATTATAATACAGTATATGAATATCTAAAAAAAATGTAATTTATTTGTTAAATTTACCCAAAGTGCATACAGACAGGTCATCACTTGTTATCGCATTAATTAGGCACATCGACTCTTTGTTATCAAAATAAATGCAAAAGAAAGTCAGATTTTTTTCAACGCTTCCTTTATGGGCAAATTTAAAGGAAACTTTATGGGCACATTTTAAAGGAAATTGATATATTTCATCGAATTGAAATGTTCATTTTCTTTGAAATACGAATTAATTTATGTAATCTAGACTAGGTCTAAGTGGTTCTTTATAATATAAATAAATACTTTTTAATAACAAAGTGTTGTTCAATTTTGACGTTTTTAAAAATATATGTTTTGTTTTTCACTTAAATCAATCTAGGAGGTTAGAAATTTGGGAAATCGATCTGATACGATGTTGTCATTTTCATTGAAGTGACACGATCGAGAAATCCAAATCAGGTAAAGGTTCTGATAACAAAGAACCCATAAAAAGTCAGCTTCAGGGAGACGTTCGTTAATTTATACACTTAAAGAGATTTTTTTCAATAGATGTTTGACACGTGAATCTAAATAATCGAGGCAATATTCTGAAACCAGGTGTAAATTTTTTTTTTTCAGTTTTTCATATACTCTTATATCATATATTTTAATGATCACAATTTAACGTCATACTATAGGTTAATTCTTATACATAACTTAATTACAAATCAATTAGATTCTATAACACAGACGCAACCTTTTAGGATGGACTAAACTGTAGTTCAGAATAAAATACCAATTTGATGTACTAAATATGTTTATCCCGGAGTTAAAAGGGTCAAGACCATAATAACTTTTAGTATTTTAGTACTGACCGACAACTTGGCCGAATATTGCGATACATTCACCGGAACCGCAACCATGACCACTCCATCACGTTTATTCCAGAGATCTGGCTCGGTTCCAAGGAACGGAACACATGATCTATCGTCGATTGGCCGACAATCCTGTTCAGAAAATACGGTGGTTCCTCGTGCAGTCTCATACATCTGACCGAGAGGAAGTAGTGTTGAGATTGTCGGTTTAGAGTTAGAATGTCTGAATATTTATAGCCGATCGGAGACCATTCTATGGAATAATTAATTAATTGCCAGTAATCAGTATTTTGCTTATTAAGGGCATTAAGTGATAGTGGTTTGATCCAATTAATTGGATTATTACATTTTTGTTATTTGTTTCGTCTTTCGAAATATTAATACATAAACATATGTACTGCTGTTCAATGTAATAACATTTACAGCGACGTACTACTGACGACAATATATGGAGTCAATTTTTAACATTCTATTTAAAAATATATATTAAATAATTCGTGATTCAAATTTAAATTTTATGAGTCAACTTCATTGGACCAACTATTTTTTTATTGGCTCCATAATATCTGCAAGGCCATATTGACTGTCCCAGCCAAAAATAATTAATATCTCTCCACGTACCATCTAGATCAACCCGGCAATCCGCACTCTTCCACATTCCCAGAAGTAAAACATCTTAATACAAAATTCATTCATTCATCGGTCATGCAAATACCATAATTAGAAATTTACAGAAATTGACTTTTTCAACATTAGTCTTACTACGCTCAGAGGGTTATTCTTATGAACCACCACAATTTCAATTTTGGCTAATCATTCTACCTGTAAACACATCTTGATCTCCCTTTTACCGCAACAATAGTTGCAACTTCCCTTCCCTTTCTCCCTCTTTTTTCTTTTTATGTTTTAGTATGTTTATGTTCTGCATCTAAACATACTTATGTATCTAAATATTTTTGTGGATTTTTATAATTGTATCACGTGTTAAATAGTTATTATGTTAGTTATAATATGTTTACACTGTCAAAATCGCTCAAAAAATAAAATTTAAAATTCTATTAAAGGTTGGTTTTGCTTGGGCTGCAGTACTACGCGATATATCCGTTTTTCATCGCATAAAAAATGTGTAGACTTATAATATATAATAAAATATTATGTTTAGATTATATGACTGTCCTACGGTACGCGTGTTATGGTTCGAAAGGCAAAAGTAAAAAGGTGAATATAATGTTTAAAATATTTTCATATTTTGGTAAAAAAAGAATTTTATTTTTAAAATAGGGTTGTGTTTTGTCTGTATTCTTCAAGAGTACCTACTTATATATAATATTTCAAAGGGGGTCCTTCAGAAATATTTTTTTGAAGAGTCCATGATGCTTGAGGCGTTCGCTCTGCTGGTTATACAAGGTATGTATTTGTAACTCTGTAAGAGGAAAATACATTATTTAGGGTAGATATATCTGAATCTGAAAGAATAGAATGCCATATATTCCCGTGGTCCTACGCCACTGACTGCATCCATCGTTTTTTAAAGGTTCTTGAGTTTCTATTGCAGTTTATTTTTAAACCTTTCCCGCACAGAGACCAGCTCCGTATCCGGGTAGGGAATACTGAAGCCACTCGCTCTTGTTATGTAGGACGGGAAGAGGACTACTGAGAATGAATGATTAATCTTTTGAAGACCTGAATTCTAAGAAGAAAAATGTAAATGTCAAAAGTTATACAGCTAAGCAGTTAAACTCGTCAGTGATTCAGATAAACAATGACATTTTTTTATTTTGACTAATAATTGAAAATTAACGGCACGAGACGCTGACATCTCGACTGACACGTTCGTTTCTGACTGTTTCATATTATTGATCTTTTTTTTGTTCATTTCGACATTACCTCCATTCATTCTCACATTCGACAGAAATCACTCTATTTTAATTTTGTTTGTATGTATGTATGTGCTAAAATTAAATTATTCGATTTGTGTATTTAAGATTTCAGTACTATGAAATAAGCTGTACTTAATTGGAATTTCTGCGAAATAAAATATAAAATTTGTAATATTCGTGTCATAATTATTATCATATTATTAAAATGTATATATATCATAACATTTTGTCAGATAAACATTTAATTTTGTTTTATTTCTTAAAATATGTATAATTACGTATAGCTTATTTCAATGTGCTGACTCCATTAAGAGGTTAAAATCAAGATTTCACATTTCTGACCGATAATACATACAGTACCGATAATTCACATTTCAGAAGCTATTTTCATGTCACCAATGAACCAAATATATTTTGGATTAGCATTAATACATTGATTCGTCAACATTACCGTAATTTCTATACACTACTAGATGATGACCTTCTCATGTGTCTCCCATTTTGTCCAATTTTATTTGTAGCTACGTAATTCTGCAGAGTTTGATGATTCCATCATTCCAGCAGGTTTTAGGGCGGCCTATTGACCTTCTGAATACCCTCGGGTACTACTGGATGTCTGCGTTTGTCCAACGATTCTCCATTGTCATTTAATTTTTTTTGGTGAATTCTGTTGTATCGACTGCGGTAATAATATATTTTCATGCTCCTTTGCTTAATTAGGTAGGCGTTTTCCGTCAATGGTGGGTAAACAATTAAAGCCCTTTTGAAGTCATAATCCGAGAACGCGGATGATTTACCGATATTAAAATTATAATTTGAAAAACTGTACGATTCGTTGTAAATAAAATGAATATTTAGCTTCTGTGGGGATAAAGGTTAGGAATTAATTGTAAAATGTTACATTTTTGTGCGTGAGGTGTTTTTTGGATAGTACCTATTAAAATTATAAATAGTTCATTTGTGCTTCCCGTGTGTTTGAAAGTTTTCGAACATTTTTCAGTATGGCATTTCCATGACGAAAATTTTTAATTTAAGATTATTTAGGTCATGCCACATACCAATTTAATTACTTGAAAATACCTAACGATTCTATTCTAGCAATTGTTTTACTTATGCATTGTGTGCATTCGACATATTAATCATCATATCACACAAGTATTTAATTATCCACATTTGTCAATGTAATATAGATGCATTAATTTTGATTCCAGAAATGTCGTGGCAACGAACGTAAATTACATTGTTATATTTTATATACGGTTCGTGTGTTGGTGTTAGCCTGCCCTAACCGCGGGGGTGGAAGTTACGGTGATAATGTGGGGAGTAACACTTCCTGCCGTGGCGTGAGAAAACTTTGCAGGGGTTAGTAGGACAGCCCTGCCCTCTCCGACATGACGATGATTGCGCATACATACGAGTATACATGTAGCATACATAATAAACTTTTGTCGACCTCGGTGCATTCCGTGAAGTAGTTTACATTGTGAGTCTTCTCTGTTTCCTTTGTTACATTTTGCTCGTAATAGAGGAATTATTGTTTTTTTTGGATATGTGTGTTTAATAAAATGCAGTAACAGATAACTTGATGTAGTCAATATCGCTCAACGGTAGGTGGCTATTAATATATCGATACAAGTAAATATTTGATACTTAATCTGATGAAATTATAAACATTTTCTAGTATCCACTTATTTACAAATATGTACATATTTGATTGATACTAATAACCGATTAATCTTTTCCTAGTACTTGTCCAGTTATTGATAGTTAGTAATCATGTTGCTATCATTATTTTATACACTGTACCTTGAAATACTTGTCACGTGGACTTCCCAAATCCGAACCATCGCCCTATATTCTTTAGCCAGAATTATATTTTTCTGGATGTCATGACATGGCCAAAGTATTACAATTTGCGGATTGTTATCATGATTTCTATTTCCTTTCGCATTCGAATATTTACATTGTCATTAGGGACCATATCAATCCAGCTTATTTTTAGAAGTCGTTTGCGGATCGACATTTCGAGTACTCTAAGACGGTTTAAGAATGCTAAAGTGACTAAAAATCATAAAAATCAATTTCCTTCTTCTCCAGTCGGTTTCCTAATAACCCAGGATCGTTATTTCTGGGTTGTGTCCTTCAGATGTCTTTGACGATTCTCCCCCACCTTTGGTTGGTCGGGTTGGTTTTCCAGGTTGTCATCCTCTCTGAGGGCAGTGTACCAGAAAAATTAGTCTCAAGAAGTTCTCGTACAAAAAACAATCTAAACATTATTTATCGTCGAAGCGGCCATAATAGCCCGCAGGTCCTTATCTGCTAGTATGAAGTAGATTGCTTTTTAAAAAATTGGAATATATCAATTTGAACGTGAAACATATAGGTTCGAAAATTTGTCGTTACTTACTATGTTGACATGGTGTAATTGGCAGCATACTGCCCCGGAAAGGAAGGGTTCCTGGTTCGAATCCCGGTGACAATAAAATATTTCTTCGATAAATTGATTTTAACTGTATATCTTTCTAATTGCTACCTACATTTAATCTGCATTATTATAAATATAAACTTTCCTAATTTACAAAATTCAAACATTCGTGTTTATAACTAATTTCAAATGACAACCCCGCCCCGCCTATTAACCAATTAAAACGCAGAGCAGTACTAATACACTGTTACAATGTCCATATTACGTTTGGTGTTACTCACACTAATACAATAGTTCTTTCTAAGTGCAATGTATTATCCGTAGAATTCGAGACCGACTGTCGATCCCCGTATGGTAGCTTCGGCATCGCGGACTATTTATACTTTTCTCAGTTCTACGAAGTTTCAGTTATCAATCTAACGCATTGGCTGAAAAGTTTCAGGGAATTATGTTCGTGGGTCAGTCCTTGCTGAAATTATAAATTATTAGGTACGGCGGATATATTTTGTACGTCGTTCATAACTTTGTTTTATTACATTTTTGAACACGCGACGTCACTTTGGTTAACATTGTCATCATCCTCTTTGTTCTTTTCTGTCATGAACCATTTTTCTTTGTTGTTTTCCCACTATTCTCTGTATTTTTCTTTGTAGTTTTATTATCAAAATAACATGCATGGTCCCATTTCGAAAGCGTGTTGACATCAACTGACTTATTGCATTTCAAAGTTATAAATAGTTATAAATATCCATTCCACCCACACTGCTCCAGAATTATAAAACTTAATATTCTACGAGAATTTCTGGTGTGAGGTGTACCAACAGCAGGACGAAAATATTTAAGTGCTTTAATTTAACTAAATAATATTATAATATTAAGTACTATATTTCACGATATTCATGGTAAAGCTTAAATCGTTTGTTATTACTCACAATTACCGTATTTTTCAGTCCATAAGATGCACCCCAAATTTATGAGACAATTTTTGGAAAAAAGATATAATATAAGAGGAAAATATACATCTCATTCACGAGAGCACCAATGAACACTGATCTATGCCGATTTATCGATGGTGTCGGATGTCTATATATGTTTTGCACACTAAACGAACTATCAAATTCATACGGAGATTTTCAATAAGTACAGAATTTTTTTTAAATGTAAATGTAAAAAAAATATCACACTTAGGTATTAAAATTAAATACATGAAAAGGATTAAAAATTATTTTTTGTAACAACTTAGTACCTACCACGTATCATTTATGTACCTCCGGCTCATAAGGTGCATCCTAATTTTAAGTCATATTTTATAAATAAAAACATGGTTTCATGGTCTGGAAACACTGCATATATGTATTTCTTATTTTGTTTTATAAAATACTATCTATCTGATAAACGCTATATCTTTCGATATTAGTATTTATATTTTAGATATATTGGACGTATTGCCTACCTGATTATGATTTGATTGAAATTTGATTACATCGACCATCTTCATCAGAAACCAGATGTAATCATAGCTAATAAATATGAGATTCGGTGGCGGACGACGCTGTCTGAATCAGATGTCCGCGAGGGAGGGGTGTAGTTTATTTTTTCTAAATCAGTCATACAAAACTGTGATGAGCACAAAAAAAAAACATATCCCCAAATTCTCAAACATGAAAATATGTGAAAAAACAAATAAGATCTTTAAATTACTTTTAAACTGTTTTTAACATTTGTATCTAAATAAAATGTATGTAGATTATCTAGGTTTCTTTGATGTATATACTTTTTATTTTATTTATAAATAGAAAAGACAGTAAGATACACTTCTAGTATTCGTAGTAAACAACATTTAAAATAAAATATACTCATACATATACCGCCCAGACAGAAGGCCTTTGTGTGTGCGTAATCAATTAATACGCGAGTGTACAAAATAGTAGCACGACTTTAATAATGCACGAGCATTTCAATCAAATTATTGTTAAATCTTGAAAACACAAATAAACATAAATAATTCGTCAATATTAACGGGAATTTATTTATTTTGACAATCAACAAAAATTCAATAGCGAAATTATTTTTATGGAGATCTAGTTTATTTCATGTTACCATGCGTCAAGGACAGCTATCTCATGTTTGTTTTATGTTATACGAAACAGACGGATATAAGGATATTATCTATATGTAGGGTAAAATTGAATGGTAAGTGCCTGTCCGTTCACTTTTTATAATTTATTTTGTTTTAAAGCACCCGACACTAGATGAATAAATTTAACATTTTAGAGTTAATTTTTTTTTGACGCTGTCAATTATTGTAGGTAGGTACATAGGTAATTCTTCGTAAACTTCTCAGAAAATTAGGTTGCTTATGTACATTCATTTCACTTGAACTTAGTGGAGTAAATTGGTAGACCAAAATAATATATATTCATACTATGAGGTACACAGTTAACAAATAATGTTTGTAAATTAATTAAATGAGGAATCAAAAAACTTCAGAGGAAGCGTGAACTTTCCTGTCATATTAATTAAGAACGAAGAAGGAAGATGTAAAAGCAACAGTAAATGGGTGTGGAATCTTTACTCGTACTTTGACAATGCTTTGAAATTCTCGCGAAACGGCACTAAATTCTGGCTGTCGCATTATTTTATTAATCACTTTGAGTAACATCCGGATGTTACCTACCGGAAATCTTCTCTCGCGTTTGAGCTAGAAAGAGAGAGAATATTCTTGTATGTTATATTGCATTTGGAGCAGGTTCCATATATGGCTTTTTAACAAAAAAAATCTCACTCTAATGTAGTAATGTTGATTAACTAGAATCGAATTAAATCTGAATGCGAGCGATCAATAGCTACCTGCGTAGAAAGGAAAATGGTTACTAATACAGGTGCGTGATTTAAATAAAAGGTTTTTTCTTGTTTTCTGTTTATAAATCTTTACTTTTTTACCTCTTAGACTGCTGATGATCTAACTAACAAAAAAGGAAAATCAACTCAACCTTGTATTATGTAAGTTTGAAGATATAGGATCTTTACTGTTTCCGAGGTAAGTTTGTAGAACTCCATAATCACATATGGAAATGAAAATAAAACACTTGTTTTTTGATTCTACTCGTTTAATTTTCTTGAGACGCATTTCGCCTTGTAAGATCTAACAATTTTACTCGATAACTTATATTTATAACAATAATGAGGAACAGCTATACAATTTTATTTGCATGAGATGAAAAGGGACAACATTATTTATTGGAATTCTGAGGATTTCCATACATTTTGAATGTTTCTAATTATTCTATGTAGCCGTTCAGTTTCAACACTAATGATATTTTAATGTCATTCATAATTTTTTTAGAAAATGACATTTGTAGAAAACGACAGCTATATAATTTTACAATCTAAGTATTGCCTTTGCAAGGCGAAACGCGTCTCAAGTAGTCAAACGAGTAGAATAAAAAACAAGTATTTTATTTTCCCAAATGTGATATAGGATCTTAACAAACGAGCAATCAAACATACATTTTGATTTCCAATGTAGATCGCGTATGTGTGGCACGTGCGCAGTTTGATGCGATGTCTATACGCGTTAAAATTACATTTCAGCAAATTGAGCACGGAGTAAAGTTGGCTATTAATTTTCAGCACACGGCACTCTTTCATTTAAAAGGTCAGGGTTAATATTATTCTAAATTTGTGTGAATATGTCATGTCAATTTGTACCTCATATTTTCGTAAGAATTGAGTTAATATTTTAGTACATTTACATACAACGAGATCTCATCCATTAATGCTAACCTGGATAATATAATATACATTCTTCACGATACAGGCTTAGTTAAAATAGAAATTGTATTATACACAGATAGTAGTCGTTCGAACGTGTAGTACGTGCTTTCAATAATCCAATTCGCATTACTCGGATTCGCATTAGTATGTCACGTGATTAGACTTTGTTGACCTTGGAACCCATACACTTCTGTACTTTTGCGATAGTTTTAATATCTTGTTCATTCTTCTTTTCCTTCTTTCCTTCTTTGTAAAGTTGTACCATAACTTTTATTTTTATTTTTTTTACAGTCTTTCTAATTTCTCAGCCATTAAAAAAAATAATTCTAAAATGTTATATCTCATAATTGTCGTAATATGTTTTTATATTGTCCCTTAATGTCATACAGGGACTATCTATCAGGATCATTAACGAGCTATTGATAATCTGTATATTAAAAATAAATAAATATATACAAAAATAAAATTCTTCACAGAATATTAGTGTGTTCAGTTATAGCCGACAGAGTATTCGCACAATCTCAAAGCTTTCGAGATCTACAAACAGCTTACAATTTTGACAGTTATAAAGTCGAGGAGATTGAGATGGGTCGACCGTGTTCTGAAAAACGTTAACTCTAGGAGTCTCCAAAAGATCTTCGAAGGTTTTAGACCTGAGAAATTTGTCTCGAGACAGGGATTCCTATCTGGAGATCGTTTGTGGCCTTGTACTTGGATGGCCCGTACTTACAAGCGATGATGATGTTAAAATTATATCAGATAATATGATGATTTTAATATTATTATTTTAAATAATACTCACACTACCTGTAGGTACTCCTGAAGTTTTTACATTTTTTGTAAAATTATGTAACCTTTAGGATTAACAAAAAAAAGTAATATAAAATGACTTACACTGGAATACAAGGAAAAATTTCGTGTGTTCAGAGGAAGATCATTGTATTGATATCTATGATATTAATTAAATAAATTTAAAAAGTATGTGTATATGTTTGTTTACATCCAAACTTTTTTATTTCCATGTACTCGTACCATATCGAAATGATCAAAATGCCTGTGGGAAACTAATGACTAACGCGAGAGTTGTACAGATTGCAAGCACGAGTAACAATTGGCGCAGACTGTTTATACGCAATGAACTACTGTGTAGGTATATTATCGATTTTACATTTTAGATCACGGAACCATGGAAATAAAAATAAAACATATGATCTGTCTTCTTGATTTTTTTACAAACTTCTAAATGTCAAACGCCAAATACGACAATTTCAAAATTAAATTCTTTATCTCATTTTTTAAACAACTCAGATTTTTTGATATTATTAATGATATTTTTATTATTTATGAAGATATCTTCCAAAATAATTAATATCGAAATAAATTACATAGTAGGAGTGGATCATAAAATGAACATGTGAAGAATTGATCATCAGGCTAGCACTCAATACATATCGTTTCTGACGTAGTTAAAAGGAGTACAAACATTACTTTTGATATTACACGAGAGACCAATTACTCATGTAAATATTATATTGTGACTTAGTTTTAATAACAGGTAAACCGCTCAGTAATTATTATATATCACCCCGAAATACGAATCATAATGAATGTATGAATTACTTTCATGTCAGTTGGTTCTGGTCTGTTTTTAATGGGGTAGTTTTATTTATTATTAGTAATGCTACTTTTTTCTTTTCAATAAACTAAACTTTGTACTGCACACACTGTAGTGTCGAAAGGTGCAGTCCTTCTCATCATCAGGTATCGAATAAAAATAATATATTCGTGTTGCACCACAAAGCAACTGCGATGTCAATTAATGATATTAATTATGCTAATTAATACAACTAAAAATTTGCAAAAAACCTATTTTCATGTATAGTTATGAGTGTTAAAAAATATATTTAATCGTAGTGAATTAAAAGGCCACGTGAACGTTTCGCGTTTATTATAAAATGTCCTATTTGAATGGTATGTTTTGTTTCTGTATGTCATTATTATTTCAACACATTTTTGTAGGTACGATTAAAACTTTACACATTAAAATGTATAATTTAAACTCGTTATTTTCTGATTTATGAATGAAATTTAAATTAGAGTTTTTATATAGAATTATAAATGTGCTTATATCAGATGAACATGATTTATTATTCATGAGATGCAGACTTTTTTTACTACCTTATTTGTTGACATTTATAGTTACGTGTATATGTGTGTGTTGATAATACTTTTATTCGTGAAATGTCTGAGGCTCCAATATGTTTAGTATTATGGAAGCTTCTATATTATCTATAATTTTTCTTATTATCTCACCTGTGGTACAGAACGTGGTTTGTATAGCATTTTAATGTTATTATTTGTTTAATATGTTTTGATGATATTGCCACTATGCAATTATGTAGTTGTTAAAGAAAATTAAAGTTTTTCACAGTTCGTTACGCATCCCGGCGATCCGTTTAGCTTGGCAACATCGCCAAGTCACTTTAACACAGGCGCTAATCTTTTTATCTGTTTTCCTTGAAAGTGTTTTATACAATTTTTTATTTTAGATTTTAAAATCACTTTGCGAAGAAAATATATTTGCTTGAATTGCTTATATTAATATAGGTTTAATAATATTATCACGGTGATGTATATATTTCTAATTTATAAAATTATATTTACGGATAAATATATTTTTTTAAGCGCCAATGGCCCAAATTTTGTAGAAATGTAAATTTAGTTCTTGGATACTTTGGAAAAAACGTCATCCTGCTCGGTAGTAAAGTAAAACCTAACCCGGTCCAATGTCTGAATCCCCCCGGTGTTTTGAAGAGCGAGCGTGTATCCCTTAAAACGTTACTCAGTGTTATTTCAATTTCTAGTCATAAGATGTAGAAAATTCTCACGCTATTATAGTTACAATTTGAAATAGAACTGTGAAAATAATGATGATTTTATATATATTTTTTACACGTCATAAATGTTTCGATTTTTGCGATGCTCGCAATTCATACATAAAAACGACTTCCAAGAATGCCCGGTGCTCCGACATTTCATGGACTTAGATCCGAAACGTCAAAATTAATACTGCAAGAGAACTTTGAAACACGTCCGTGAAAATAAACCTTTTTTGTTGCTATGTATGTTTTGTCGAATTATTTATTTTAATTTACGTGTCTCTTTATCAATCTCGTGCCGGAGTTGCGCGTACATTAACCATATTTTAGAACACTATCTTTACCGCTTAATGATATATAATTTAGTTACACGACCTTTATTCCTGACCTGCGGCACGGATCCTCCCTTAAGTGGGTTAGACCTTTGCACCCTCGCGGGGTGTAAACTCACTGTTCTGGGATTCATATTTCGCGATGAGGTTCTCACTCGGGTTTTTACTACTTAGCCTTCTCCCTACTTCCATTGTCTCTACGCGAGGTTTCCCCGGCACCGCAATTTATTCTGCCCGTGATTTATATTCTTACGATGAGGGAGGTAATGCTGAGGACGGGCAGACGCAGCGATGATTACGTTATGTTTTCAATTATAGCAATCACACCACTTATACAAGATTGTGTTAGTAGACCTGAATAATTGATTAGGAATCGAAAATATAAGGAAATGGAGTGAAGCTGAGGTAAACGTATAGAAATAATGTAGAAAGATCTGGATGATTTCAGTGGATAACGCGATTGACTGATAAATACTATTATAATACTTAAACAAATATGTATGGTAAAAGCTGTCAAACGCATGACCAGATATGATGAAGTATGTATAACCAATTCTGAGAGAGGATCATTTTAGAAATAATAGATGTAAACATGTGAAGCAGGCGAAAGATAAATGATAAAATAAATTGAATTGTGGTCGCACGTCCCACGGGATGGACTACGATAATTCCGGTCGTAAATCGGAATCACCGCAAGGTAGGGGAGTGAGATCGGTGAGGGAATGGGGGTTCTAGCTGAAAGACCAGTAATCTCGGGAACCGGGATTCGGAAGGACTGCTCGCCTTACCTTGTATATGACGGCTCCGTAATCCCTGCAGTTGCCGCCGAGACCACGCAATAAATGGCACGCGGATGAGCCGATCCCCGCTCCCAATTAAATTCGGCGATGTCACAAGTTCACCCGCAGTATAAACAAACAATATCACTGCACACAAATCACAGGATCACAAACAATACAGTGCTGGTGCACTGGAGCCGAAATGTTCACACCGCGAATGCTATCGCGATGTCGAGATTGAACAAATATCCGTTAAGTTGACGTCTGCTGGCGTAAAAACCACATTTCACACTGAAAAGACGAATATGAGGAAATGTATGGGTAATTATGTATGGTAAATGTAATTTGGACGCGGAATGTGTCAATTACAGTGGTCGCAGCTGATTCGAAAAGAGGCGCCAAAAGTGCGTTTACGAATTCGGAACACATTTATTTTTTGAATGTTTAATGAATTAAAGTGTTTTATTTAAGTATAAAAATCTTATATAAAAGAGAAATTATAAACAAACTTTTTTTAAATAAATATATATTTTTTTTACCTAAATAATATATTTATTCATATAACTGTTAAACATTGCTTTAATTTCTTTTAATTATTTACCTTAATTCATACTTACTTTCGTACTTGATTTGGAAAATCAACTTATACAACTCATTGTAAACTTTGTTAAAATGGATTGTCTAAATTATAAAAATTCTTGAATGTTATGGTGATATGTATATTCAAGTTCCGTGGATGAATTTTGTGCAGAGATAATTCTGCTATCAATTTTTGTCGTTTCTTTTTTTAAACTGGAGTTTCTATAAATTACTTTTCTACTTTATGCGTTTAAATAATCGAAGTAATGAAATACAGTAGATCCTCGATATAACGAAATAATGGCGAGGACGTGTCCCTCAAAGCTGAAAGTTCTTTATATAATAAGGTGAATTTGCGAATGCGTTTTTGTATTAATAAACATGTATAACATCATGTTTTTAACAATTTTCACATTTTACTGGAAATTTTGTCCGTTATATCCGAAGTTTGTTATATCAAGATCTGTTATATCGAGGTTTTACTTTAATAGTGTAATATTTGTGCTTTTATTCTTTATTATTTAAACATTTCTTTTTTTGATAATTCAACTACGCCACACGAAGTTATTCTCCGGATAGCGCGACTCTCCCGAGATCCGAACAGTAAATCGTATTAGATTAATTAAATATAATATTTAAAACATTGCTTCGGTTGAGATTAGTTAACATTTATACCACAAAAATTTTATTGCGAAGAATGAGTTTAATCTTCTTTTATTGAGATTTCCCAAGCGTCACTAGCATAGGTTTCCCAAGAGTCACGGAATAAAAATTTCTTATGAATTCAAAGCAAAAACACTAACGTAAATTGGGTAGCCCTGTTTTAAAAATTCAACAGTCTAAAAGATACTTTCGAACTTCGGATTTATTTTGCATTCATATTGTTCATTATATTAATTATTTATCTTATTTATCCTTTTTTATTATGGACAAAAATTTTTTATGATATCTTTATATAGTTTTACATAAATATCATGACATCGTCATCCCATTTCTTACAGATACATATTATTCTGCATATGAGTATTATTTACAATGGTATTTATTATATTATGGTTAAACATATCAACAAAAAAGACACCAACATCACTAGAAACGACTAAAATTCGCATTTAATTTTTCTATACAATGATGAAACGTAGTCTATAAGAGTACCAAAATGCAGGAAGATAAACGCTCTAGAAATGTGATGCTTGCAACCCATATCGTGGACAGGTCACTTTTCTAACATAATATTATACAATGCTCAAGTATTTTGATCAAGGCCCATGGATCACACGGAAAGATTGGTTATTCAAGGGAGAGCTTAAAGACCCCGCACACGCGGCCCACACGCTGTATAAACCTGTTGATGGCTTCCACCAATAGTCCACTTCAAGAACGCGCCAGTAGATTCAATTGATTACATCAAATAGGGTGGTATAATTTCCATCATCTGCAGGGTGAATAATGCCCACGACTGACAAGAAAAATTGTGAATGAATTTCATTCCTAATATATGTTACTGGGGTGGGGTGTTCATTAAACCTTTTGACACCTGTTATATACTCGTAATTAATGCTGTTGTACTGATGTTACGAGCAGCAATAGAATCATGAAGGCGCCGTCGGTATCTTGTTTGTTGCATACACAAATACAGGCCGTTTCAGTGTTTTAACAATCTCTGTGATCTGTGAATTTGCAGAAATGCACATTCTTGTATATAATGTTAATTAAAACCTAATTATATACCGAGCCGATTTTCTTGAGATATAATGTTAATCTGACCCTTCTATTAATACTTGCAAAAATATTTCCGTCAAGTGCCAATATTGATTCGTTATATTACATTTGTACTTATCTCCGTTAATTCAATTCCAAATGAGATCTTCCAACAATCCTAACCCCTGTTGACTCCACTTGTTGATCCTGCTAATACCTCGAGGGTTCGAAATCAATCATGTTTATTGGCCCTTTGCCAAGCAGTCGGTTTTATTTCCTCTCCCTTCGTTTCTTAAAACTTGAATGTTTTACTCCATCTCCTTCAATTTATCCAGAAACACGAGGGGTTGAGTAATCTTCACTTCTGTAAGTATTCTTCTTATATTTCCAATAAGAGTGCTCGAGTCTTCAATTTTAGGGATTTAATTCAAGATGTGCTATCACTGGAAAATCCTTTTAATTTTACACATTTTTAACTATGAGGGTAAATTTGTTTTCGACGAAAATTGCTTTCAGCGGTGTACACTCAGAAACAGACACGAACTAGTTTTTAAAAATCATTGTTATTATTACAATTAAACTATATAAATTTTGTATACATTTCTTGTTGATTTCAGTATATGAGTACGTACATAAAAATCGCATGTTTGTCGTTAGCCGTATTTTGTTTTCATTTTAGGTGTAATAAATATGTTGTCTGATTACGGTAGCCTGACAATCTTAATTACAATGTTAGTAGCAAATTGCAAAATTTGCTCTATGTTCTCATGCTTTTCAAAAAGTTTTTTTTATATATCTAATCTAAAGTAAATTTCAATCTTTCTTTCGAAAAACTGATCTGCCACCGAGACTCGTGGCCGGAACTTTTATGTTGCTAGTAGATTGCTCTCCCAACATTATCGCAGAATTATCGTCTTGGAAATCTCGTCAAATTTGTTTAGTGACGTCTCTATTTTTCAATATAATCAATATTATGGTGATACTGTTTATCGTTCCGTTTATGTTCAGTCGTCAATTATTAATTTTATCGAGTTACCAAGATATAAAGTCTTGTCGGGAAATGCGTACAATAATAATAACCATACGAATAATAATATTTTATATTGTACATTCATATACTTACTCAAAATTGGATGGTATAAGAAAATATTTGTATCAGAAAATTTAATAATGGAACTGGTAAACAATATACGAAAACTCATATATTCTGATCAAATTTATAAATATTATATTTCTCGAGAGTCTAAAAACAATTAACTTCGTATTTTGTCTTGAAAATTCCATCATTCGGAATGGCATCATCAGATGGGGCGGGTTGAGTAAACCAAACCTACATTCTTTTGAAATTACGCAAAGGGTTCTTTTGAAGGTAATCTTAAGAGGTGCAATGAAATTCAATGTAATTAAATTTGACGACATTTATAAAAATCAATAATTCCATTGTTCCCCTATAGTTATATATTTCATTTTATTAAAATCTAACAAACTACTTACTTACTTTTTTCCGGGTTTCCCCGCGGGAGTAGGCAGAGAGAATAGAGCGCCACACTCTTCTGTCCTGACACACAATTCTCGCCTCATTCACATTCATACATTTTCTCATACAAGCTCGCCGATTGTTGAGGCTTCTAACAGAACCATCCTCCATTATCTGGTTTACCTGGTCGTGCCAAGTCTTCCGCGGACGTCCTCTATTTCTGGTGCCATCTTATCCTCTCATTCATCCGTTCCATATGACCAAACCACCTAAGTGATCCTTTCTTAATCTTACTCACTATACTAACATCAGCTTTACATTCTTTCCTTATTTCTTCATTCTTTACTCTGTCATAAATAGATTTGCTACAAATACGCCTAAGTGATCTCATTTCCACTGCATTCAGTCTACTTTCGTTCCTTTTCTGCCAGCTCCAGGCCTCACTTCTATACATCAGTGTCGGTAACAGGATTCCATTGTGCACCGCTAGACTTGCCTCGGTTGACAAATTCCCGTTAGATATAATTCCGTTCAAAGCGCCGTTCACTTTATTTCCTGCAGTTACCCTCCTTTCGATATCATTCTCAGCCTTTCCGTTTCTATACTTCCCAAATATACAAACTCATCTACTTGTTCCAAACATTCATTACCTACAAGTATTTTGCACGGTGTCTTGCTTTCCTCCTTCTCGAATACCATCACTTTCGACTTGTTAACATTCATCATGAGGTCGCTTTCCTTGCATACATCGTACATTCTACTCACCAGATTCTGTAGTTCTTGTTCATTATTCGCCATTAGTACTGCATCATCAGCGTATAATAAACAGCATACAATCAAATCGCCCATTTTTGCTCCTACATTCATACATTCCAACTACTAACTAAATAAAAATAAAATTTGAAACAAATATACTTTTATGATGTAATAATAACAATTTATTGCTTTCCCGAATATTGCGTTTCTTAATTATTTTTATTATAATTTATATATTTATTTACATATTTTACGCAAGTAAAAGGATTTATATGCTAATTTTAACTCAATTTTGTATATTACATTTGTAACTTAGATTAAATAATATATTTGATGACGAGAAATATGTATAATTCATGTACATTTTACACCGTGCGTCTAAACACATAATTAATATTTTGCTTGATAACCACTAACCTAATTCGTATTGTATAAAAATGTATATTTTCCTATCATTTCGGAGTAGTTAAATTGTATTTAAAGGTAACTTTGTTTAAACCACTGTTATTTTTAAGTTAACCGGTTTCGATACTAACGTATCTTCGTCAGGACTAGCGTACAAGTATTGTACGCCAACGTGTAATGTAAAAGTAACACAGTGGCTTGAACAAAGTTAACTATAAATACAATTTTAAATGATGTCTATCCACAAAGATAACGTTACAAACATCAATAAATAAATAATTTGGAGTGAACAGAAGACCAACAACGGAATGTAAAAAACTGAAGCATTAATGAATTAATAACAAGAGTGGCTAGCATTTTTGGATGTGGTAATAAAGCCGTTCAGAGTCGCCGGCTGCACGAGATTGCGTGAATAATTTCACGTCCTGATTTCACAATCGAACACTCCATCCCTTCCATTCACCGTACAGGGGTGCAGCTTGAACAAACTGGTGGTTTTGAGTAATTATTTAATATTCTTGTCGCTGCAACAGCACGGGGTGGTGCTCGACCGCTCGACCATTTCGCGCATTCTTTAAAAGAGTAGATGTATTTTAAAAAGTCAATATTTTTACGAATGCTATTGTGAGAATCAAAGACTACTAATGTTAATACAATTTTCAGTTTATTTATTTATTTGTACAATTGACAAATATCATCAGATATTTCGATCATATTTAAATATTGATCTTACAAGCTTTTGAATATTAATTTTTCGGCGTCGTATTCTTTAGAATAATAAAGTAAACTGATTCCTGGCACCTTCTTTATTTTATTTGTTCCATAAAATATTACAAATACTAAAATTTTTTACATGTTTGCAATACAGTTTTAAAAAGATAATTATTGTCATAATTTTGATCCAACAAAGTCAATTTTAACCAAAACGTCAAACAAACTTATGTATATACTGTCAACTGAATTTTTTTTTATTTATATACATTTTTTTATCAGGCTATTTCATAAATCATCAAATATTATTTTGTGTGAAGTACGCCGAAGGACTGAGAGTAAATACAAAAATTGCTAATAAGACGAATCATTGAATAGCTAGCTATACAAGTATAAAATAGATTAAATAAAACACAATCACATTGTATAAAACCACAACTTTTATTATACGCCAACCGGTTTCGCTTAGCTCAAGCTTTGTCAAGGCGTGTTTAAAACTAACAATAAATACAATTTTTTCGTGGTCATATACAAAGTGTTGTGTTTTATTTAATCTAATATGTCAAGCCACAAAGTATCGCTTTCTACGGAAAAAAATTAATACTAATAAAATGCGTACAAATAATATTTGATTTCATCTATTTAAATGATGTGTGACAAAGCGAGATGGAAGGTCTCTTGAAACATTATTTCCGATGACGATTGAATGTATCTTCCACACGAGACGACGAATTGATGACTACCTTCAAACATTACCATATTGCTCTGTATAATTTATTTGTTCCGGTCTACACGAAAGTACTTTCAAGTTTTAATTACTTATCGAGATTAATCATTGCGATTAAAGAATTGTATCCGATTTTGTAAGCACCGCCATGTCCTGTCACAATGGCTGTCCGTGACAAGAATAACCTTTTGTTTTGGCTAAATTCAAAATGCTTTGGCATTTTTCCGCAGCGCTCCACCGCCGCTACTTCAATGAGAAATGGGTTGACGCTTACCGGGAGCGGAAAAAAACATTGCCCCCATTTAAAAAATGTAATTACACGGCCATTAACAAAAGAATCCTTTATTATTTTCGATTACATGAAAATTTACTTCAAAGCGCTCGTGACACTTTAAAATGAACGACCGTCACATCTGTCACGACATTCATTTAGGCTCGTTATTTTCAATTTGATAATCATTTCGAAACCTGTTAATATGCTAACTGTACCGCTTCGGAAGGACCACGTTAAAAAATATTGTACGACATTCCATTATGCAAAAAAGTATCCGGATAGTTTCAATAAATAGCACGCGCTAGATGAGTCAATCCTATAATATGAAAAAAATGTTAGGAAGGAACCTGTCCCACATATATTAAACGATCAATTATAATTAAGATAATTTTTCGTCGATTAGCTTGATTGCTCACCTAGGTTAGTTTTTCTTTAATACATTTATCTTATTTTAAAATATATTATATTAACCTGTATATGTCTCAAATTGATCGTATATTTAAATGGTTAACGTGGCGTAATGATAACGCATTTTTTCAGCAAGAAAAAATTACAATTTCGTATCCCGATTGGGACCAAATACATGTTTGATTGATAGATTTTTTCTGTATGTTCTTCTAATTACTTGATCTAATTTGTTTTGTATTATTACACTTTTATATACAATCAGGGTAAAATTAAAATGAAATGTAATAACTTAAACCCGTCATCATTATCCATTATTTCCCTTTGGAAGCGACCATATTTTTATTTGCAATGAATCTTTGAACAAAGATAGTGCTGTTTTATTTACTCTATTCTAAAATTGTCACCTCACAATGAAATATGATTTGATTAAAAAATAATACATACCTAACATGAATGCTCGATTGAAGTCATCCACACGAATCAATGAAATCTGATTAGGAGCGCAATGAGTCCCATTTCAATTGTGATAATATTAAGAATGGCCGCGAGAACTGTTCAAACAAGAAGGGCCAACTAATTCATCTACTGATATAAACTATTACTTTAACCATCATACGCACGTTGGTTATAATAAGGTCACAACACAAAAACCTTATTTTTTCTATTGATGTCATATTAAAATTATCTAACTGGGCCATTAACGATCTGTTGAAAATACGTAAAAAAAATAACAAAAAAAACCTCTACGACACGTATTTATGAATCAACCTAATATTTTGGTTGCCTACGAGGCAGTTCACGACAACAAAATTGAAACGTTTTAGTCGCGAAGTGATTTGGCCGAATATTTTGTGAATTTCTATTATTTCGCTGTGTCGCCTCTATTTTATTATTCACACAATGAGGGTAATACATTATACAAGGAATCTTGTAATATTTATTCGAACATCGGATTTCCATTACAGCGCACGGTTCGCGCTTTTTCATTTTGTGTGTTCTTTTCAATCAACAATTTTCCTCCTCCCGCCCCTATTTCAGGAAGCACGCCCACGTCTTTCTAATGCATTTTCCTTAGTAAATTTTTCCCTTTTATCCTTTGTGCATTTGGAAAACTTTTAACGGGCAAACTTAATGTGTATTCAATTTTCTGTGTAAAGCTTTAATGAACTTATTAATGTTAACAAGTCAAGTTTGAAAATACTAATTTAATGAATACAAATTATATTATTCAATTAGAAAAATATACAGGAAAAATCTGTTGAAAAAATATTTTGGTTGCTACCGAGATACGAACCTGAAACTTTTCTTATCCGTTAACGCGTTACTGTTTCAACTAATTACGTTTTCAATAAATTAATAACTTATATTCTGTAATCTTTTTTTATAATTGATATATCTACTATTTCATTTTTAAATAAATCTAATTTATGTTGCAATTAATCTCAAATACCTTTGATATTAATACTAGCTAGGAGATTCCAGGACTAAATCAATCAATTTTAATAAATTTGGATAAACTTTGATACAACTTATTTATTTTATTTATTATTATTTTTGGGGGATATTAACGTTCCATAATATAATAACGTATCGTGTAAAATATAAAACTTATTATAAAATCCACAAAAAAAGTTAAACTCAGTTTCCACTGCAGTAACACTGAATATTATACAGGTGTATATGCGGTAGTAATAAAATTAATTGAAAATGAAATATTAAGCATATGGAAAGTGGAATAGGGGAAAAAATGAATAAGACTAAGTGATAAGGAGGTTAGACTTTATATCTTTTTAAAAATATAATAATATAATATTTATTAAACAAAATATAGTTTTTAATAATTTAATACAATTTAAATGTATCAAATAGAAATATATACAAGAAAATTCAATTTATCGAAAAAATATTTGTGTTGCTACCGGGATTCGAACCTGGATCCTTTACACTACAGTAAGTTGACGACAAATTTTCGAACTTATATGCTGTAGTTCTTTCAAATTCATACATCTCTTATTCTAAATTTAAAAGCTATCCCTTTTATTGCGAAAATCTCAAATACTATTCGCTAGGAGACGCCAGATATTAAATCAATTTATTTTTAATAATCTTTGATACAACCAATATATTAAAGAGAACACATTATTATTATTATTATTAGTAGTACAGGTGGTTCGAATCTCGGTAGCAACAAAAATATTTTTCGATATATTGAATTTTTCGTATATTTTTCTAATTGATATATTTAATTTGTATTAAAATACCACAGAACTATGTTCATTTCACAATAATGTGTTCCCTTTCATTTAATAATTAATGTTGAGAATTATGTCATATACTCCACGCAGACACGAAATATGGAATCTAAGCTGCAGAGAATTAACGCCCCCGAGATGAAGGTTTCCAGAATAGACATCAACCGCGTGCTTGAAGAGTTTTCTTAAATACTTAGGACGCATTGCCAGTCAAAATGTCAGAATAAATCTTGAAAATTCCGTGGTCACTGACAACAAAGGAGCAGTAAAATGTCTCAGGCACGTGGAAACTTTGTAAACATATAATACAAACAGCGCAAGTACGGTCTAGCATCGAAAATAGTAAGCTGGGATAGGCGCAAGGGATCTCAGACATCTACACGATTCAGAAGAAAATTGTGTCATATATATTTCCTAAGAGAGGAATAAACTGTCACCTCAGACGTGACTGACAATGGACGGTGGAGTGGGTCTAACAATCTCACTGACACATGGAAGCGGATCTTTAATTTATGGCATAATAAAGAATGTAATGATGTATATATATGAGCAGGGGCGTGCAGTGCATACAAGGTAAAAAGGTGTGCATTACTCAAAATTCTGGGAAACAAGTTCTAAAAACTACCACGACAACTCACCGCTGTACCTGTAATTTTATGAAAATTATGTATTTTTATATCAAAACATATTTTAATTAGGTATTTATTTAAAATGCGCTTTGAATAATTTTAACAATGGCTCCCGATTTGACAACACAAATTAAACAACCGTCCGACAGTAACTATAGACGTAATTTGTAGGCTAATAAGCATAATACTTTCACAAATTTCAGATGATCCTTTTCACAATCAAAGCTTGACGCAGAAAAATTTGTCTTTTTATTTAATTTCACGTTTTTACATTTTTTGTATTCAATGAGTGCAAGGTAATAATTGAAAAAAATAAACGATGTTTTATTATGTGTTACAGTTTTTTAAAAAATGTTATCAATCTCGGCATTTTTTTCACTCTGCAAATTCTAGGTCAGTGGGTCAGTATATATTGAGGTCACCGAACTTTCATATATGGAATGTATGATATAATACTTAACCTTTTGAATGTGAATTTTGTAAAATAAAAAAATAGAATGTTGATAATTCGCCAGGCAGGGGGAAAATATTTTTCGTTCTAAATTACTTGATTTACCTATTCTTGAAGTTTGGACAATTAGCTATGAGACACCCTGTATAAATTACAAAAATTTCTAAATTAATTTTAAAAAAAAACTGTTTCGCTTACATTCTAATTCGACATCTTAACAGTTAGTGTTTCTTAGATGGTTTTATCGCATGCCATGTATAATATATGATGAAGGATCGGTCAAAATGTAGGTGACTCGAATGTTTCTATCTTGTTCTAGGTAGTTGTTTTAGAAATTCCATTTTTTCTCAGGTGGCTTATTATTTTTCAAAGTAGTCTCGCGAGTGAACTCATTACACCTACGTGAAATTTTTCGTTACGGTATCAAATAATAATGAATTGTATGTTAAAGGTATATGATATATCAAATGATTTCAATTAATCCCGTTTAAATCACTACAATAGAGTATTACCCACCCATTATGTGATCCGGTTCACCCAGCGCCCGCAGCTAGGGATGCAAATTGGTCCTAACTGTCGACATATCATATCAAGTTCTCTTTGATTTTTGAACAGTGAATTAATTATTGATTAAATTGAATATGTTGATTGAATTTCACACGACACTATCGAAATGTGTGTATTTATAATTATTTTTCACAACCACTTGCTGCTTAATTTTTTAGTGTTATCTCCAAATTAGGATACGGCAATAGAATGTTATAAATTATAAGCTTACGTCAACTCATTTGCACGCGTATTAAAGATAGTTATTATTATATTATCTTCAACAATCTTCTTATTTGTATCAATTGAAAAAATTATAAAACTGTATCAGATACACTCCATCATGATGGACTCTGTAATAGGATCCGAGGTCAGATGTATAAGGCAGTGTGATCCAGAAAACGCCGCATAAATTTGAATTAGAAATCTTGTTTTATTTATTATTTTAATTACATACTTCTACATAGTGATGTTTTTCTTGCATATCGTAGATCGCGAACTGTCAAATATTTTCTGAAAATTAAAAAAAACAATGTGCAGGGAGCATGCTGACCAACCGATATGTACATTCGTTATATATATATACATAATAGGTGTGTACATATTATATATATATTATGTATATACACCATAAGGCCTTCAGGGTAAAAACGACACCGAGTAATGAAGTAAAAATAAAGCATTGAGCAAAATCGTGTATGTGAAGTATAATACATTGTCGTTATCAAACGATGTGTGCTGCGCATCCCTGTTTAAGGCTCATCCATTCAGGATCGCACCCCAACCCTGCAGTCGTTATTTTCGCGCCCCCTCCCTATTGGAAAAAACATTCAGCAGTGGTGGATATAAATATTTTTAGGTATTTTCGCAATGATCCCTATTGTCTGAGAAGATATTCACCGTTAGTTTGTTCGGATTATCCTATATTGATAATCCGAGCAAAATAATATTATATTGAGTAGGTACGTCAGAAAATATTCTAGGATCTAATAAAATGCTCTTAGATGTAATCGTGCTCATTGTCAAATACCTAACTATATATATATATATAAAACTGAACATCTGTATGTCTGTTTTTCATACAATTCTGCATCCTTTGACCGATCTAAATCCAATTTTGGAAAGTTACTTTTTAGGACCCTGTGTAAAACAATGCCATCCTCCCACCTCCTTCCTCTTGGCTGTTGCTATATGTGCGTTTTATTGAATACCATCCAAATTTTGTTTAGGATCCTGAGGAAAATAAAGACATTCCACCCGACTTCCCTAGACATCTCACCCTTCTCCATGGCCGAACTTTGTACACAACGTGTAGATTAAGGGTAAAACAAAGGCCTCTCTCTCCCACTAAATTACTAAATTGGAGTGTCGAGCACTGACAGCTAGTATATATTAACATAATAAATGTTATCTTGACAGCTAGAGATCACAGTGAAGATTCCGAAATAGACCAATCAAATGAAGAGCAGTGCTATATTATATTAATATATTATAATAACATTTATTATACATATCCCTCAATATTATTAGATACTTCTCCAAATGTTTGCGATCTCCTAACAATCATGCATAGATTGCTTTTAAATTAAAATTTACACGTAAGACATTGTGAAATAAAAACGCCGTCTGTTTTAATGAGATTAATCCGGACACACATGACATTTTAAAACATTTTTTTAAAAATATTTTGGACACATTGATACAACTTTATTATTAATAAAAATGAATTGATAATTCTGGCGTTTGCAAACAGATTACTCAAAGGTATTTGAGATTCTGTAAAAATATGGTAGATAGCTCTTTCAAATAATGGAACGATTAAATATATTAATATCAAAAAGGTAACATATAGGTTCGAAAATTTGTCGCTAAAAATATTGTCGCTGTAGCATAGTTGGATAATGCACCTTCCCCGGTTAGAAAAGAGATCCAGGTTCGAATCCCGGTGGCGCAACAACAATATTTTTCGATAGAATTGATTTTATATGTATATTTTTCTAATTAATATATTTAATTCACATTTAAAATATCACAGACTTATGTTCTGAATAATTACAACTTCACAATAAGAATGTGTTCTCCCAACAAATCAAAATTATTTTTTTTTATCGAATTTTTAGAACAGAAGTTATGAGCGTCGTGACGTTTTACGCTTGCACCATCTATTTTCTTTACCGAACATTAGTGATTGAGGTTGGAGTAGTAGCGGATACATCAGTTGAATATTCAAGACTACGCAAAGTGATGTGAGCATTTCCATTACCAACCAATTTGAGTCCAAAAATGTAGAGTATTTTCCGACAAAAATGTTGTCACGTCAAAAGTAACATGACTAATTTTAAATAGAAAATATGTATCGTTAAAAATAAATGAATGTCTAGGTCTAGGACCCAATCCAATCCTTTCTCATTTGCTGGCCCTAATCCAAAATCTTATGACGTGTTTGTTATGTTAGCTTGAAAAGTTCGACGCTAATTTTCATTGCTCACCAAATTTGAGATACTTCAGATCTTAATTATTTTGAAAGCTGCTGGAAACGGAAATCTTGCTTAAATATTTACATCGATTTTAATATATTCTTTAATCTTATCTTAACATTTATTGTCTTAATTAATGTAATAAAAATATTAACACAAATTAAATACATTCCAAGGTGATAATACAAAATAGGCACGATAAATATTATATTTGACACTTTTATTAACAAATGTATGAAAATTACAATTCACTGCTCTTCATTTGATTGATGTATTTCGGAATCTTCACTTTGATCTCTAGCTGTCAAGCCAACAATGGCTCTTTTGACACGTCGTGAAATATTAAATATATTATATTATTAAATATTAGATAAATATAACATAGAATGTTTTTAAAATTTACTGCACAAACATTTTAGTTACTAAATAATACAATAACTCTGTATTTAATGTGAGTTTTACGAAAAACTAACACTTCTGATTTGATCACCCTAATGCAGAATTTTTTTAGCACTCACGTGTTTAAATACAATCTTATTATAGAAGTTTATTAATATGTTTAATGGCTAGCATCAGATGTTACGTGCAGGCGATACTTTTGATGTTAAATTTATCACATTGCATGTCACGTGTAGAATAATTCTACAATTATTGTAGAATCAAATCCAACATCATGCACGATATCGTGAAGGTAGTATGTTTTAGTACATGATATAATCAGTAAAATGTATATCGTTTTATTTTTATATAAAATTGAAAAATGCTAAAGTCAGCCATTAAATATATCTATGCTGGAGTTATATAATACATGTGTCCGATGTATGTAACTGTTTATTTAATAAAAACATAGTTTATTTGCAGTGACTGTCATTTTGATAGCTTACAAGTTTGTGGATGCTGGACGACAGCTAACAGAACCAGAATATTAGCGGAACACCATTCCAATGGCGTGGGTGTCATGTTTTGCTATTTTAAAGTCTATCTGATTCTCTCATATGGGAGTACTTGGTGATTATTATTATAATGAATTATTGTAAAGTGGCTTTGAGTTTAGTTTATTTAAATATTATTTTTGAATGTATATACTTTTTTTGCAAAATCAAACAAACTCATGTTCCAATAAGTGCATGCGTTTATATTTTTATAGTGTGAAAGTTATTTGGAACGTGAATCAAATTACGGGCTTCTTTGAAGTTTTAATAAATTAGAATTAAGTTGATAAATTAGAAATAGTACTTAACTCATTATTTAACCTGCAAGGTTCAATAAATATTATATTATTCAAACAACATAAATGCATCAGACAAAAAAATATAGTACAGTTCATTGTTCAAACATTTATCCTTAGTTATATCAAAATCGATTTCTTAAATTGAGTCTGAAGCATAGAACACTGTATTGAAAATATACATTATTCCAAATCGTGAGAACCCTCCGAGCGTAGTACTCTCCGTGGCTCGCTCGGTCAGCTTAATTAAACCTGCGAATGAGGCCCATTATAAACGTGCAAGTAATAATGTTATAAATATAATTTTATACTTCCTAGTCGCCGCGGCAACGCAACGTAGCGACGCCAAACTTAAAATATTATTAAAAAAAAATTCCAACGCGTTGAAAAAAATGTCGCGTGTCAAATACTTTAAAAATAATAAAACTACGTCTTTCTAAAGAAGATATCTATAAACCAAAGAATTTTAAATATCAAATACATTTCTAACGCTAAATATACGAAAGACATTTCTGTATTGTGTGGACATTAGCGTAAAAGTGTACAACATAAGGAATTTTCAACTAGTCACGTTATTTATTTGTCTTAACACGATAAGCAAAAATACATAAATGATAATAATTTCTAGATTTATTAATATTATTGAACAATAAAAACAGTGCACGAGGTACATGCAATTTAAAAAATACTTAAGACATCTTTTCACAAAATCATATCCATAGTATTAGTAGGCATAACGCTGAAATACCTGATCATTATATATATATATATATGATGATCTGATACTGAAAATATATTTCTATATTGTGGGCTTTATTTTTGAAATCATTACTAAACAAATATCGGCAGAATTTATTAGAAACATTGAGGAACATGTAAATATGTGTAATATGTAAATAAATATGAAAATATTAACTTTTAAATGCTAGTATGACGGATAAAGAACCTTTGAGGGGGTTTTTTCTTACGAAGACGGCGCTATATAAATTATCCAATTTTATTATACTATATGGAAAATATTAAGGAAGAAAACGAAAAATTTGAAGTATAATGATAAGCATTTCTTGATATAACAGAATTCATACAAAAACTGTAACATTTATATTTTTTATATACTCTTATCTGATGAAGTATTTATAAAATCCACGCGAAGTTCTGAATGAAACCAAATGTTTTTTACTAAAATTCGTTATTTTGAATAGGATACCTGGATGAATTGAACTCACGCTTTTTACGTACAAAATTATATTTAGCACATTAATGTTTTATCTTTTTATAGACCGCTTTAGAAGTGAAGCACTTTAATAGCTTACAGTTTCTTGTTTGTTTTTGCTATCTCGGCTATTTTTAGTCTTTTCAGGTCTCAATTTAATTTGCGCTGTTTTTAGATGTGGTACGCCTCTGAAACGAGGCACGGCGCTTCCTCCCGTGACCGGGAGGATGATTGATTTATAAATAACTTGAGCTCAGAATAAATAATTATGGTTGCCTATATTCACATAGGGCATCGCTTTAGGCAAATTAAGCCATCGAAGGTGGAAACATATACATGATGATCGAATCTGTTATATGGGTTATTATATAAGTTATGGATTTGTCACGGCCGTGATCAGTTCTGATGAGTCGACTAGAGTTTCTAATTAATTGGGGAAAAAATTAAAACCAGTTTTGTTCAGAAATAAAAACTGGCAACCAGTTAAAACTAAGTAACTTCGAAGGAAATAAGGTATTTTGCATGTTTATAAAGTATTTTATTTGTTTAGCTGCATGTGCCTAATCTCAACTATGTCAGAGTTATAAGCATTTAAATAAATTCTAGTTTCACGATTAGTTCGATTAATTGAAATATATTTTTTTATTGTTACCAATTTAAATACTCTTCTCTTTCTTGTGCCCTATCCGTTCAACGGACATTGGTTATCATGTTAGCTATCATTGCATCTTTACTGCGGCTTGCAAAAGGTCTACAGTAGACTGGCAAAACCATGCTCCATGTTATTCAGCCTTGATGTTCTCCTTCTTCCAGAGCCCCGACTACCAACATTCTTTCCCTGCATTATGAGGTGCAAGATTTAGTATTTCTCCGGATATCTTATCACATGTCCGAGAAAGGGAAGTTTTCGTATTTTTATTGTTTTAAAATACTTTTTCTCTATTCATCCGATGATTGAATTATATATTGAATACAAAAAATAAAGTGTCATATTAGATTTAGGGTCTGAAGTAAAGATGTATAATAATAATCGATTAATTTCGCAAATATTCATTTCAATATACCTTACCTTAAAGCTTAACATGTTCTGTAAAAATCTATTTCATTAATATTTTTCGTAACGGTACAACATTTTCGACACGTAATTAGTCATGTATCCACCCATGAAATATTGTGGACTAGGTCTGTTACATAAATGATGAAAACGATACCTGTTCATATAATGAAAAAATAGAAGTATGTAATGAAACGTTCGAAATAATACTAAGATTACAATTTTTGTAATACAAAAAAATGCAAAATACAATACAGTACTTGAACAAAAATTCCAAATTACAGAAAAATACAATCAATAACAAATGTTATAATATAAAATAAAATAGAAAACAAATATGTAGGGGTAGGTGGTGAGAATGAAATGAAAACGCGCTGTTGGTGTAGAGACGTTTATTGTGACAGAGGATAGAACAGAATGTACAGAAGGTATGCGTGTAAAAATGAAATATAAAGAAGCGAAAAATGCGAAGACTAAATAAGCGAGTCGACGATATTCGGTGTCGGCCCCGCCGGCCTCGAGCGCCGTGGCGGGGCAGCGGGATGGAAACGATCGGACCAGACTGTGGAGGCATCACTGTGCCGTCGGCTAGGTATTGAGTGCAGATGTTGCTGGTGTCGATGCCGGCTGGGAGCAGCGGTCAATTTGAACCACTGTCCCCTACGTGTTTTATATGCGTAAAAATATTATACCACAGTGAATAACAATTTTAAGGGAAATATTAATATGTACATTAAAACAAATACGTTGTTCCTTAGAACGAATTATTTGTGCAATTAAAAAATAAACATTTAGCAAGGTTAGGTTAGGTTTCGTTAGGTGTTTTTATTGAACAAAAATATATTTATTTAATGTAAATTTATTATTATTATAATGCACAAACGATTCGTTGTATGGAACAAAGTATTTATTTTAAAATAATTCCCTGTTAAATCGTACTCTAATTTTAATTCATTAGTAATAGTAATATTATAATCCAAAAAATAAAGTATAATGCATTACATGTATAAAATAAACACCGCGTATTCAAAACCGAAACATATAAAAATTATACATTCACACATATCTAAAATCTACCTACGTATTTTTGTGTTAATTTTTTTTAAACTATATTGTAAAAATACATCTAGTATGTCGTACTATAAGGAACTTGGAGTTTTCTTGCAAAAATGATTTGCGATAGAAAATACGCGTTCACGTGCTGTTGGTGTTAGTTGAATTGACATTAAAGAATTATGAAATTTTTGTACGATTGGAACACGTTTCCCAGTTGACTGACCATTTAAAATTTTTGTGCAATCCTGATAATTTATTAGCAACATCTTTCTCTTATGGGATGAACTATATGCAATTCTATGATTAATGAATCCGCTGTTAGTCAGTCGAGTTAGTTAGGTCTGTCCTTATTTGTCACATTTTTCGCTAATTTCAGTTTTACGTAATATATCATTTAAAAAAATAATAATTAAGGATGTGTGGGCCGATCGTCGGCTACAATAAAAAGCGACGCACGGCAAAATAACGCAGAAGAAATTCTCTTATCGCCAGATGATAAAATCTGTATTTTTAACAATCAACACTTAAATAATTCTCGCCGACCCATCCATCCCATCAGTCACACTTTTAATAATGTAAGCCACGTGCGTACTTCGAAAAATATAATCTTTTGTCATTTTATTACCTGACTCTTACGTTCCATTTTTTTCAAATGAATCAACCGAGCTTCGCGTTTGTAATAGTAATTTAATTCTATATACCAGATAATATGTGCCTACCAATTATTTTTCGTTACTTTATCATTATTGGCTATCTTTTACTTAGTAATTGTAATAATTTAAATAAATTTATTTATTTATCGAATTCACGGTATAAGCATTTTTACAAGGCGAGAATCCGGACTCTTTTCTACCCTGATATGCAGGCTGCGGCAAAAATAATGCCCCATTTTGAAGGACCTAGGAAAGGAGCGCGTCGTGGTCAACTGCCGCGAGAGGCTGCATCAGTGTATCAATAATGGAGGCCACCACATGAGTGATGTTTTGTTCAAAGCACGTTAATTTTAAACGGCATTCTATGTACTTTCCATATATAAAAAATAAAAATGCCATATCCTCTTTGGTTTCGAATTTATTAGCTTCCCAATTAGGAGCGTTCTTTTTGCCGCATCCTGTATATGTATTGTTGCCTCGTTCGAATTCATACACCTTCTCGTGTTCGTTCGTCTTAATGATCAATGATCATCGATCGTTGGTGTTCCCGACTGAGTCATCTTTCACAAATATATTTGTATGAAAACAATATCATTTAATAATGCACTAAACTGTAGTTATCTAATTTTCTAGTTTTTCTATTAATAACAATACATTTGCAGGGGTTGCACATGGGATAACGAACGAGGATGCCAGATAGGTGCACAAATGTCTTACAATATTTTCCCTTATCCTTTAATGTTTGTTCGCTGTAATTTCTACGATATTTTGAACAAAGAAACTTCACTATTATTATAACTGATCAGGATAATAATTTATGCAATCTTCTCATCTAAATGAGATTCCACGTAATATTTGACTTAACAACGCTCTAGTATATTTGATTTTAAACTGGAATAACTGCAGAGTTATTATTATTTTGAAATTCTCTGAAAATTGTATTTGTTAATCTTAATAGAATTATCGGGAGCGGGACGCTTAGAAGCAATTATCCGAACAGTTATAGCGGTTGCTTCGATAAACGCAATCAACTACCCGAGTCATATCGAGTAATATTATTATATGTATAGGAATTTATAATATTTTCAATTTAAGAATGTTCGTCAGACCGTGCCGACGGAATTGCTCGTTTCATTTGAATTGTTCATTTGCGGACATACAGCCCCATTTAAAAAAAAATTATGGTAATCGAGAAAAACAATTGTTAATGTTAGTTTATACCGCCCCGACGAAGGAAAGAACATTGTTAGTTTTAAACAATAAAACATTATGTACAAAGTTATTTTATATTAATAATAATGATTCATTATTACAAGAGCTTTGCGTCCCGGACAATTTGAATAGCAGACGTCAAACTCTCCTGTCCTGTTTGTAGAACCGACCAGAAATCTAAGTTTAATGAACGGATTTGCGGTGGCGAGCCCAAAAGCGTACAACTCTTTGCCTTCCGTCATACGGAACAATGAATGCATCAATGACTTTAATTAAGAAGAGACTAAAAACTCACCTTTTTAAAAAATCATTTCCGTAGGTTTAAATTTTTATTTTTATTTTTTATTAATATATTTTAATAAACTAATTATCAATAGCCTCATGATAGAGTACAGAATGAAATAATTCATCTTAAAATTAATCTTTTGGTATAAACCGATAAAAAAACGTTGGAACAGTAAAAAAATATATTTACGATATCTAGCATTAAGGAATAAAACATAAAATATTTTATAATTGACAACTCAATCCGGTTGGATGTCATAAGTACGTACAGCATGGTCACACACGTATACCACGAATATTCTATTTCCACGTTACACTATATACTTTTTAAATTGTGAAATAAAAGCGCGCGAATAAAATAATTCTAAACGAGTACTTATTTCTAAAGTCGGCACCGGAATTCGCAGACAAGGCCCCAGGGTCACGCCGCGGGTCACGCGTTGAGAGAGAAATGTAAATGATAATCGAATTGAGTCGAAATTGCCAGGCGTCACGGCATACAATAATCCGTCAGAGTAACGGTCGACGGAAGTCACATCAATCCGCGCTACTGGAGGGGAGGGGGCGCTGAAATAAAACCGGTTGCCGTAATTGAAAAGCTGTGTTTCCGGAAAACATATCGGACCTTAATTTTGGAAGGATTACAATGATTCCAAAACGTATTGTAACGAAATTTTTTACGGGGATCGATGGTCGCTTACGACATTAACCTGACAAACTGACGTTGGCTATCATCATTCTGTTTACTGCGGCCCCTCCAGGTTCTTCAGCCATGACGTTCTCCTTCCAGATCCATGACTTCCAGCAATCTTTCCTTGGAGTTTTCGGATTTTTGTTATAAATACTTATTTTTCTTAATTCATTCGAACCATTACGCCTTTATTCATAACTCTGTCCATCCAGCTTATTTTGAGTGTTCTTCTATAGATCTACATCTCAAATGCTTCAAATCGCTTCCATTCTATAAAATAATACCGAGAACACATAGCATCTGGCCATTCGCATTCGTAATCTAAGGTCAAGGTTGATAAAGGTTACACGAGTTTGCTCAATGCGGTATTTGATTTCTACAGAAGGATCCCATCTTTCATTTATATTGCAACTCGGGTATATAATACTTTGTACGTTCTCCAATTTCAATACTTTCATTTGTCAGCGATGCTCTGTTAGCTAATGAGCATATATTTTGTATTGCTTGTATTAAGTTCTAACCCAAAAGTGCCTCGTGTGTTCACTACTCGGTTCAGCAGAAGTTGTAAATGTTTCTTGCTACAAGTGCCATATCATCTGCGTAACGCAGATTGCTCATAATCTTCCCATTTATAATAAGGCATTGAGTAGATTCTACTCTAGCCCGACGAACATTTATTTTGACTAGTAAGCCTAATAACACCCTTGGCCCGTTTAGAGATTGCCATGCGCTTTGTAACTGTAGCATAGAGTTAAATATCTGATTCATTCCCCTTAATTTTAATATGTAACATTTCATTCTCGTTACTGCTGTAATGCATTATTTAATTTTTGAATTATAAAAGCTGTTAATTATGATTAAAACATTGAAACATTTCTATCTTCAAATTTTACTTTAATGTATCGGTGTAGGACTATCTATTAGAGTCATTATCAATATGTTGATAAACTGTCTCCTCAAAATAAAATAAAGTCATATATTTAAATAAACATAATATGTCCATATGATACTAAGTTTTTAAACAAGATTCTTCAGTTCAGTGAAATCTAGGCATGGGTTGTCATTTAATTATGCGTGTAGACGAGAATTGTTCGTTATGTTAGTTTCAAAATTTACAAAATTTATTGAATGATAGAACACCAACGTTACATATTACATTTAGTCAATTGAAAAAATTATTTACCAAATATAAACAATTATAATTTAAATATTTAAAATACTAAATAATCAGACTTTTAATGTTTAATTTAACTTATCTCATTTATGGTTTACACTCACGTTTGTTCTTAAATTCGTGAATTTAGGTAATTTTGTTTTTTTTACCTCAGCTAATTTCTGGCCATTTTCAAGTGAAGTTGGAGCGTTTACCTAAAATTCTCATTGGAGACAAAAATTCATCACAGTAAGGAGCTAGTACTATGCGGTATAGTTGGAGCGCACGTCGCGTTATCGGATCCAGTGCTGTATCTCGAGTTCTAGTGAAGCAATTAAGAAAACTCGAATATGGTTTTATTTTTCATCGAACTCAACAGAAAAATTCATAGAATGTATAAAAATAAATTTTGCTCCTAAAAATCTTTTTAATATAATCAAAATACAAAATAAGAAAGTCAAAAAGAATAAGTTGGAACGCGCGTGCTCGTTAAACACCCCATATTTTTCTTTTACGCGTGAACCACTCCAGGAATACATTTTAGTCAAGGAAATTTTATATAATTGGGATTAATTATAAGTTTATTACGTTTACTCCGGGTGCTGTAAATTCTGTGATGTAATAAAATGTATGTTTTTCATAATATAAAATGTATATAAATTTAAATCTTAAAATATATTTGAAATCATATACATCATAATGTTACAGTAATACCCCGTTTAACGTGGGGGATACGTTCCAGCAAAGTAGAGCGTTATAGGAAACAGCGTTAAACGAGATTATATCACCATGTAAATATTGGGGTTAGGGGAAAAATTTTAATAATGAATATGTATTTTGTCAATTAAGTTTATTAAATATGTTTTTTTATAACAATACAACAAAAATTTATTTCTTACAAATATATAAACATAAATAAACATACATCCGGTATTATTAATTTTAAACCAACTTTTAAAAGTGCGTCAAGTAACAAACACTCGATGCGAAAAATAGAAAAAATCAAAGAGATTCTAAGTCATCATTTACGTTTGAGATCATTCAGATTCATTTCGTCTCGTCTACATTAAACACTAATTCTGGGGGATAGTTTCTTCGTTCAATTATTGTTTTTAATATCGCTGGGAATTCAGCCGCCGCTTTAAATCTGTTAAACCACCCTCGGCTTGCAACGAATGTTTCAGTTGTGTTGCCTGGTTCACCCTGAATGTGACGAAAAATTCTTTTCGCTTTTTCCATTATAATAGCTTCACTTCATGGCATATTGCGTTCAATTTCGTTGTCAATCCATATAGAAAGTCGTTTTTCCATTTCCTGTATCGTATGATTTCTAGAACGGGAAACTCTAGTTGAAGAAGTTCTTGTAGTTGTAGTTGCTGATGATACTATTTTTTCTTTATTCTTAAGAATTGTCCTTATTGTTGAAGATGACAAGTTCAATTCAGCACCAATATGAGACTGACGTTCACCAGTATCTAATCGTCTAAGCACTTGCATTTTAGTGTCCAGCGAAATGCTCTTTCTTGTCGCTTTATTTTCGTGTTTTTTATTATCACCCATAATAAAACTGAAAATTGTAATATTTACCTATAACTACATCATTCACTGTATTTCATCTATTTATACTTACAATAACGGCTACAAATGTTAAATAATTAATAATTAATGGGTTATATGTAAATGTACGATGCACTCTTATCAGCGGCGATCGGCATACTACTCTTCCGCATTACGCTTTGGATATCGGGGAATCCCACGCGGTGTGTGATTTTCGAGGAATACCCTATTCAAATAAAACAACGTTAAACCGAAACAGCGCTAAGCGGAGCAGCGCTAAGCGGGGTCTTGCTGTATTTTATTATTTTCGAATATTATTTGTTGATTTATTTGTCTACTCACTTCTACTTTTTACATGTCTGCTCTTATCTCTAACCCCTGTTTATATTAATGAAAGTAATTTCATAGTAAATCCAAAAAGATGCAACGTAATTTTATTCTTTTGTATAATTAAAAAGTCGAGAGTCGAAATAATTTCTGCTTTTTTTATTATATTATTGGTTTTTACATGATCATCAAAATATTTTTAAATGCCTTTTGTTTGAATTTTTATGTGCTTTAAAATAAATCTGTTATAATACATTGTATCTGTCGATTTAAAATATCCGCGTGTAGGTACTTATTGAAATGTGAAATAAATTATTAGTATTAAAAATGGGTATAATACAGAAATAATAGATACGATTTAAAAAAAAAAATTAATGAAAAATATTACTAGTCAATTTTTATATAGCCCACAGATAAAACAAAAAAATTATAATTATTATAAATTTTCGAATAAAATATCTAAACACCTACTACCAAACATTAGACCTGCATTTTACACAAATAATAATTAATATTGAAAAAACTTCTCATAAATTTAATATTTCCGGTGTTTATAAACATAGTAGTTTTAAAAATTGAACTGATTTTTATAACATATTGTAAAAACAGGTGGAAATTATAACATACGAATCTAAGAACATGTAAGGGCGCATTTTGAAAAATAACTGATATTTTCTTTTTTTACGAAATTGTGGGTTTTAATTATTCATTTATATCATAAATTATAAACTATATTTGACTTTTTTTATGACTATTACTTAGATAGGACATTTACACTAATTTTAAACTAGTAAAATGAATGTTATTTGCCGTAGTTAAAAAAATACAAGCATTATAAGAAAGACCGCGACCATTTAATTTATTTTCCGCGCGCCACAAAATTGGCTTAATATAGAAAGTTATTGCATATAAGAAATATATTTTCAAATAATCTTAAAGTCAAGATTACGGAGACAAATCCGGATAGAACCAAATTAGCAAAATGTTAAAAATGAATAGAGTGACCAAAGTAGAGAACCATTCAATTTGCAGTACAAATGATTAATTTTCGACGTTTTAAAACACTTTGTTTTAGTAAAGCGTGTAAAATTAACCAAAATATCATAAATAATCAATAAAAAAAAATTTCCCACAATTTCGAATCGTTATGTCCATTTCTATATATTCCATCATCGTAACAATTTAGTTTGGTTCTAGATTATTAAAAAAAATGCTGTTTTAATTAATATCCCATATTTAAAAAATAATAATTTAAAAACAATTTGATTAATTTTAGTTAGTTTTTTTATCACCTTGATGAATAAAATGGTATTTTTCGAATCCGATTGGTGGAATACAATATATTCACAGTGTTTAAAAACACAGTTAATAAATTATTTATTATTTCAAGTAATCACGTCACTATAATTATGAAAATAAATGATTGTATGTAATTTTTCAAACCAATGAAATCTCCTGACACGATATTTGCGGGGATTGTAAATTTACCCTACGGGTGGTGGAAAAATCCTTAAGCTAGTCGATAAAGTAGAAAGTGATTGCAGTCTATTATACTCACGAAACGAATGTACTTTTACCATACACAAATGTATTTCATATTTTTATAAATTATTACATTTACTCCACCCATTAAACTGATATGTAATAATTATTATTGTGGTTATTTTATTAACAGTATTAACGTTAAACAATTCTCAGTTTCATGTTGCATCAATAACTAACCCCTTGAATGTACAATTGTTTTGTATATTCCTCTCGGTCCTGATAAAGCCGTAGAAGTCATCGCATCAGCTCGGGTCAACTGTGATAAATCCAGAAAATATTAATTAATTTTTTATTTAAATATTCAGGGAAGCCAATTTCTGTAAAATGATGTACCTACGCCCTAATTAAAATCATAAGCCGATTAATTAAAATTTAACTCGGCTTAAATATGGCATTACGACCCGGGAGGTCGGACGCCAAGTGGGGCATAAGGGTTTCAGACCGCTTCTCGCATTTCATCTAATTTTTGCCTTTCACATCACAGATTATGAAATAATCGCATAACTGCAGGAGCTAGAGTTTAGAAAAAATATGCTCAGTACTTAAAGTTCGATCTATTTAATAGTATATTTATACTTTTTTTTTTTTTTTTAAATAATAAAGTTGTATCAATGTGTCCAAAATTGTATTAATATCAAAAAGGTAACATATAGGGTCGAATTATCAATTCATTTTTTATTAAATTTTGGACACATTGATACAACTTTATTATTTATCCTTCCCCGGTTAGGAAAGAGATCCAGGTTCGAATCCCGGTGGCGCGACAACAATATTTTTCGATAATATTGATTTTATATGTATATCTTTATAATTAATATACTTAATTCATATTTAGTATATTTATACTTTCAAATATGTTCAAATGATACGGTCATTTTTGTTTACGAAGAATCTCCTCATGAATACATTATTCTGATCAAGGTAATCGGTGGTGATACTGGTCACATGTAACGTGATTGCCCTGCTGATAGTCTGATTTCTAGACGGACTTTTAAGTGAACACTGATTATCTTTTGATTCGTTTACGTGTTGACGTAGAATTCATTACGTTTTGCAATATTATCGGTAATGTTAAATTTTCTGTCTGTTAACTGAGGGCTGTAAAGTTAATTTTTAGTTAATCTTTTAAATTAAGTCATCCTTATTCTGCCTAGATTTGTTTTCAGTTTAGGATTGTCTTCTGTTTAGGTTTATCTTCTGTATAGTTTCAACTATTTTTTTAAACTTTTAGTTCGATTGCAAATATTTTTCAGATCTCTCCTTTATCTAGGCTGTAATTATGTGAATCGCTTATACCCCTAAGTTTAACGATATATGTATTTCAGTAGGTCATATTGGCCCGTTTTCTTATCCATGGTCATATTTAGAATGTTGATGCTAATCATGAATTCATGACCATGGATCAATCGTTGTAAAATGAGTACCGCGATGTAGAAAATTATTTATAAAATATGTAGTCAGCTTTTTTTAAAGAAAGGCTCTCCATAACACGCAGAATAATAATTCTTTCGTACTCGGATACGTTGCTAGAAGGGATGGAGGCCATCGGGAAAAATTGCTGATCATTGAAAATATACAAACGATGCCCAGGATTGCGAAGAGTGTAGTTAAGCAGTTCGCGTTGTAAAAGCAGACTAGAAGACAACAAAGCTCTGTCGTGAGCACATGGATTGAGAAGTTTCCAATATATATATTGGTTTTTTCAAACTGTGGCTACTTATGGGTTTTAACGGATTAACGAATTGATACTGACGTTCGTTGAATAGGTGAAAGCCATCAATTACTAGGATCCAGTCTAATAAATTGAAGCTTTACGTCGCTCGCGGTCAATCCGCAAACTGAAGTAATCGGTAGTTTACAACTTTAGGTGAGGTTAGTACTGGCCGAGTTCTTGATTCGCTGTAATATTGATTGATGACGTAAGCGACTGTGGGAACAGCAGGGTCGCGGTAACCCCTCGCGAAATGGCGCAATGTATTAACGTCGGGGTCAGGTCACGGCGGAGATACCTGGACGGCGGGTTCACTCCACACGACACGCAAACTGTTGCATGAGGAAAATGTGCTCATTGAGAATATCAACGCGGGACCTAATATGTAAGGCATTTTTTACATCCGTTATGACACTTTTTACTTTTCTTCTTTCAGAAGTCTGCCACTTCCTCCATTTATCCTGGATTTATTTCCTTTATGCATGTTATATCATTTTAACTGTGCCGAGTTTGACATGGAGGACTACAGGCAAAAAATCAACTAAACTTACCATCACGCCGTTTCCCCGCGGGGATAGAGCGCCACACTATTCTATCCTGACACAATTCTCACCTCATACATCTTTTCAAACAAGTTCGCCGATTATTGAGGCTTCTAACGGGACTATCTTCTAGTATCTGGTTTACCTGGTCGTGCCAAGTCTTCCGCGGACGTCCTCTATTTCTGATGCCATCAACACTTGCGTCATATATCTTTGTTACCATTCTCTCCTCATTCATCCGTTCCATATGACCAAATCACTAAAGTCATCCTTTCTTAATCTTACACACTATACTAAGATCAGCTTTAAATTCGTTTCTTATTCCTTCATTCTTTACTTTGTCATAAATGGATTTGCCACATATACGCCCGAGTGATATCATTTCCATTGCATTTAGTCTATTTTCGTTCCTCTTCTTCCAGCTTCAGGCCTCACTTCCATAAATCAGTGTCAGTACTGGGACTCCACTGTGAACAGCTAGTTTTGCAAATAAACTATAATTATATTAAAAATAAACAGTATAAGGAATAAGTCTCAAAGCTTACTGAAACTTTACGTTTTCCGAATTTAAAACTATATTAAAATGCTGGCCCAAAAGCGCAGAACCCTTTGCCTTTAACATTAAGAAATATTTTATCAGAACCTTTATTAAAAAAATACTGAAGCATTTATAGAAAATTATTTTCATAACAATTTTAAATACCTACTGGAATAGGATTAATTACAATAATATGTATAAAGTACACTTTTAAAATATATTTTTACGAAATTGGCACGATATTACAATATATGATTAATTTTATAATATTCCTTTTATGCTGATGATGATATTCCCTGTGTGCGGGATTGAGTCGACTGAATAATACTCGTACTTGGTAACAGTAGTATTTAATCTAAGAGCCTCCATACGACGGCGAGAGAGAGCGCCGACCGCGGAGCGATCCTTTATCTCTTTCACGCGCGACATCATTGCCAACTTTTCGCGCATCTCGCATTCGTCCCATAGATACATCACATTATTAATTAAATTTTTCATATTTAGTCGAAAATCGTGCTTGATTATGTTTCTCCGTGATAAGCACGTGAAGGCGACTTAACTCGCTCATAGTGTTTATAGGATGAATATTTTCCCTTCATCTTCGTCTCGACCTTTTCTTGACCTGTTGCTTACGCGAGATTACCTTGCGGCTGTAACGAACACACTGTTGCTGCACGGCCTGATCATCGCAACCTTCTCCCTTATTTAATGTTTTATGAAACATGAAATACTATTAAAATATGCAAATAAAATATCTTCAGATAAAATGGATTTACCAAGGAAGTTTTTCTTTCCAAAGGAATACAAACAAAGTATGTTTTTAATAGATCGTAACATTGCGCGTTGCTCGACATTTTTATGTTTTATCAGTATTAAAATAAAAATTCTCACAAAAGCCCCACTCCCTGTCGTAGAGCCCACATCGAGAGGGTTGTTGTAAGCATAGATGCAAACCGTCGCGACTTAATGGCATAGTGATATGAATATAGCAATGTCGAACTATCATGTAGGAAATCGCCAAAGCTGAGGATTAAAATGATATATTTTAATGAAAAGTTTAAAGTAGGAACAAAAAGATATATTTTAATGAGAATATATATATTTTTTTTTTATTGAAATGTAATTGTCTATAAATCAAGCCAATGCGAGAGACTCATTTAATTTCTTTGAAGTGATTTGAGTTTATTTTTCTTGCATCGACTTGCACGTCTCGACGAAGATCTAACGAGGCGCACGCTCCGCCTCACTCGGGCTGAAATAACACGTGCGCTTGATTAAACTGATTTAGTAATAAAAACCGTCCCGAGCATGAAAGCAAAATTTCATTTGACTTTTAATATTTAATATAATTCTACAAATATAAAAAATATTTCGCATTTACCGTGTGTTTTTTCAGCACACAATATTTCTTTAATGTTATACAATTTTCATGACACGATTAACATTTTATGCTAAATTTATATTTATTCAATCATTGGTTTCAATTGATGTTGTAATCGCCGAGTAACTTTTCAAAAAATCAGAATTAATGCCTTCTGATGAAATCATGAATAATTTATTTTGTAACAGTGAAATTAATTTTTACTTACGTTATTTGCGTCATCATTAGGAAGTAGGACTAATACCTGATGATTTAATTTTCACAATGAGACCAGGTTACGTGATGATTTGGGCCAATTAGAATATAAATGTGATTTTATTTATATTTTTACAGAATGTAAAGCTTTGAATCATGAATACAACTTAATCTGTTGTTTAGTAACGAGACTTATCCGTGTCGCAGTTACCCGGCAAGAAAAAATTCCGAGTTCGTATCTCGGTGGTAACCAAATATTTTTTGGTAGATTTTTGTGTATATCTTTCTGGTCTAATTTTCTTTTTATAACTAATTAACTTAGTACCAAACTAAAAAGAGAGTTCATATTCATACATCTTATGATTTTTTTTGTATAATTATATTTTTAGAATAATTATTGGATAACACTCATAATGTGTATTTGCCTTGTTAAATTTTGCTCTAATTGCCTAATATTTTAAATTTATCTTAATGTGTCTGATTTATTATAACTTTCAGGAAACTTGTAATTTGGCTCTTGATCTAAGCAACTTTTCCCCTATAACAATAAATAATCTTACGGTCGACGTAGATCTATGATAATACTTTTCTTGGTATCGCACCTTTTTAAAAAATCACTTCCATAAGTTAAAATAACAATTTTTAATTTTATATACAAAGATACTGTTTATGTGTGAAATGTTCTCGAGGTGAAAGTTTTTACGAAAATAGCGTTATACAAATTATCCAATATTATTATAATTTTATTATTACTACGTAATTTTTGTTTGCATATTCCATTTAATGTATTAACATTGAAATCCGCCTGAGATGTTCGCGCTTTATAACATTTAAAGTGTGGCAGTAATGCGCTTGCAGAAGTAGCATTAAGGGAAACCTGCATGTATGGTAGGTAGGCTGTGTGGAGTGGAGTTCTTACTCAGCAGAATCTAAAACTACGAGTGTGCTTAAATAACAAAATGTAAATTTGCAAATATTTATATACCATTAGTAGTTCATACAGAAAAGCGAAGATTTACCTAATTATAAATTCGTTATTAAAAAAAATAATCGTGGCATATCCTTCGAAATTGGACAAAAATATTTCTTGGAAATAAATGTTTGGGTAATGATAACGGAAATGTTAGTAGAAATTTGTACTCGTCAAGTAGTCAGGTGAGAGAACCAGTTTCTCAGATACCTAGAGAATATGATCTCTTTCTGATTTGAATCACATTACCCTATAATAATCGAGTTTTCTTCGTTTATTTTATTTATGTATCATAATTAATATTGTTTTTGAGAAGTGGCTAGGATTAGGATTACATTTCTTGTTCATGTAGAAAAAAATCATAAAAATAATAATTGGACATGTTTTGACCAGTATGACCAGTAAAGACTTTGGTACTTCTGCTGTGAGTTTTAAAAGTCGTCTTACTTTACATTTAGACTCTGTTGCATTGCATTGGTAAAATTTGATTTGATTAAGTTATTTTAATAGATTTTTTGTTTATTTATTTAAAAAAAATTAAACATTGAGAATTTTAGTTCGTCAATATTTAAAATTCACTAAATTACCAAGAACATAAAAAGAAATATGAAATATAATTTGAGAGTTTGAAATATACTTTTCTACGAAGAACGATAATCTATTGTACCTAGTTTGATATGCTTATATATTTTGTATTTCTATTGTTATTTTAATTGATCCGAGAGAAAAACATTACCCACCTCGTTACGGATTTTGATTTAGTGAGGTAGACAGCAAAATGAGATACACTTATAATATTAAATAATTTCAAATTAAATAAAAATAATGTTTATTATTTAAAAGTATTTATAGTAGATCCACGCTTTTAATCTTGCGCAAGCGTTTACCGTTTACAATGTTCATAAAATAAGATCTGATCTATGTGTGTACAGTATAATTAAATTATGAACTTGTTTGTTTATAGAAGACAGCCCGGACCTGGATAGAGGCGACCTTCCAGAAGAGGGAGTGTATCAAGTTCATCGCCAGTCCCAAAGACGAGCACAGGTCAGACTCCTGTTTTACATTATCTAATTTTAGGCGTTTCGGAACATAATCATGTCTATTTGACGCCGACGTCTGACGACCAATGGCAGGCTTCAGGCACGTGGCGTAAATTCTACAAGCGTGATAGTGGTGTTAAAAAAACCAAATGAAACACAAATTTTAAAACCCGCACTGGCGAAAGTTAATGGCCAGCACCTGAGCTATCCTATTAGTTTCTTAGCTTTAATGCAAATATTATAATTAAGTAATATTATAAAATAACATGAAAATTGCGACTCACCGTTGCATGACTTGTATCCATCAAAGTAGTACTGAACCTTATTCTTTATGCGTTCATATATGCATGTGCATATATTTGCGTATATTATAGATATGCGTTTAATCGAAGGTTTCCACGAGAACTGATGTCCCTTCTACGTAAGACCGCGGTTTTTGTATATGGTTTCCTCTTGTCTGACGTTTTGGCATGGTAACACAAACCATTGTCAAGAATTTACTTCAAAAGTTTACGGTACATGTTCGCGGGAGATAAATCTCCTACTTAATTGTGGGATCAATGGTACGAAAAACATCGTGAATCATTTTATGAACATATTTTAAGTATATACTATGTACGGATATAAAGAATATCATGCATCGTTTCATTTGATTTATTATGAATTATGGAATTGTCTATGTTAAATCGTTTCATTAATCAAAATTTTGATGTATTAAATACTTAAATATTTTAATAATTACACCGATAAAATAAAATCACAGTTTATATATTTTTTTTTAAATCTGATAAACGCACCGCATTTCCTCACTTACGGCACCTAGGATGGGAGATCCAGTTACATATTTAAACGATTTATTATATACTTTTAAAATTAGAAATATTAACTTTGTGGTTAAAATTCATATTTTTATTTATTATCTTTGTTTTCCTAACCACTTAATTGAGTTTAAATACATCTACCAGTTTTGAAAAATACCATTTTCTTCTTCAGGATGTCATAACTAACTAAAACATATATTATTGTTTCTTTACCAGAATCTATTTTTAAAAAAATATATATTTTTTAGTACCTTACTCAATTCGTTACTTAATACAAATTTACTCGAATAATTTTTAGGAAAAAAAATTAGAATAGGACTCGTAGTTAAATTTTGTTGGTTGTTTATAATTTTTTGATTAGTTTAAATTAAAACTAAATTTAATTACGAGTCCCATTCTAAAACTTTTTCTTAAAAATTATTCGAGTAAATTTATATTAAGTAACGATTTGAGTTAGGTACAAAAAAATATTTTTTTTTAAAAATGGTATTTTTCAAAAATGGTAGATGTATTTTAACTCAATTAAGTGGTTAATAAAACAAAGATAATAAATGATTTATTATATGTATTTAAAATTAACATTATTCACGGGGAACAGCTGCAACCGACACAGCAACTAAATGAGTGTTAATATAATTGCAATTGGGATAGTTTATAAGTGTAATAACGCCAGCTATAGCATGCCTATTAATATTGCAAATATTTTTTGTTCTATAATTATATAATGTCCACCTTCTTCGTGGATTTTATTCATATTTTGCGGTATATTTTAGATAGTATTGTGAACATCAATGAAAGAAGGTTCTGGCTTGAGAATATTAAACTCGTCAAGTTTTCTAACTGACCCCTAAAATAATAGATGCTCAAATGGAAAGAAAATTTAATTTCCTTGCTTCTCGAAATCCGCATCTAAATCACCAAAACGAACCACAATTGTGGCGAGAGCATAAAAAACGAATATAGTTGAGGTTTTATACTGACAAACCTGTATGTGCGTATGTATGTCTATAGTTAGTACACAAATCCAGTCGGATACATCTATCACGAGTTTGCCTCAGTCTCGGCCACGGTTTCGGTACCGTTCTACGGTCATTAATCGAAATAATTGTTTTTTCCTTAATTATAAACGTTCCAGAAAAGTGATGAAGCTTGGGGTTCGACAACATTTTTTAAACATTTATTTTTGTTGTATATAAAAAAACCTCCCAATGTTGTTTGGAGTCAGTAGATAAATAGTCCACACAATATTTGAATTTTACGCTTGCTTTTCAGCATCATACCGACAACCCATCTCTTTTGATAATGTTTATGCATTTCTATTGCTCGCTTTGTAAGTCCTACGTGTTGACTTTCTCTATAAATTTGAATATAATTTTAAGGCTGCTGAATTCAATTTTTTAATGATCTCGTGGATGTTTTTTTTTGTCCTCATTTTACTGCCTTTGTTGTTTAAGGCTGCACCCTTTTATGTTTTTATGATCGCACCTGATTAAAGGTATCTATGTCTAATCGCCGTTTTATAGACTTTACACTTTGTCTTTATTGGAATTCAACTATCACACAAGATTCCAGACTAAGTGCTCTACATCGTTGTCTATTATGGCGTTATTAATGAGCCCGGATATTTGTTTGTATCGAGTTGACGCCCAGATCATATCCAATATTACTTTCACAACCTGCACGCCAGGTTTCATCACGTTGGAATACCAGGAAGCTACACGGGGTATGCGAAGTATGGGAATGGGGAAGTTTTGTGACACCTGCACCACAGATAAATATGTTTGTCTTTAAATTTATTTGAACATTGGTTTGGTTAATGGATGATATTAATTTGGATGATTAATAGAGAATGATTAATAGAGAATGATGTTAATTCGGATGATTAATAGAGAATGATGTTAATTTGGCCCGCGTACAGCGTTAGTTTCATAAATTTAATAAAAAGTTGTAGCTTTTTGAGCACTTCAGTCACTTTTATGTTATGCAATCCGTACTTATTGATTGCTGGTTTCAAAATAGCCTGGATTTAATTTTTCTTTAACGCGTATAATACTGATATTTTTTTTCACGGAATACTGCTAAATCATCCCCTGTTTACCATTCCACCGTGCCAATTAAAGCGTTGTAGGTTTTTTAGATTTTCAAATTGGAAGTTAAATATAATACAAACATTACAAAATTAATTTATCGATCATATCGGTAACTCAATATTGAAAAACGTATATTAGGTACATTAATAATTTATTTTGCACTGTATAGATAAAATTAACATTTTGTGTTATTTATATTTATTTATTATGTTATTAACTCATCAGAGAGACAACATTTTTCTGAAAAAACTTGTTTTGCTTTGTCTATAACATACGCCCTTACCTTTTTAATATTTTCTTCTCATACGTACCTGCCTGACGTAACACGTACGAGTATTCACGCCATCTCTGCCAATCTTGTCAAACGATATTAAAACCTTTTTTACATTAGACATTTTTTTAAACTTCACTGTTCCCTATATCACGCGTATCGTCTTTAATCAATCTTATTAAACTATATTAAAACCTTTTTTTTACATTTGTCATTTTTTAAAGTCTTCACTCTTTCGTGTACCACGCATGTCATTGCCTTTAAGCGACCAATTATCTATACGTTCATGTAAAACCATTAAACAGTAATAAATTTACACAAGATAAAGTTTTTGTTTGCCATTCATTGTAGTAAGTATTGTTGTAAAAACAGATTGATTTAAACGGACCCTAACAATAAATCAATGCATTCCTACCCCGCTAAACTATGCAACATACGGCCACGAGATTCTAAAGTAAAATATTACTACAAATGCAATATTGCCGAACAATGGAATAACATTGTCATATTTCATTTACTTAGTTTTTGATTATAAATTAAGTTTATAAATAATTCAATATTGAAAGTGTGTGGTTGCATGTAATTATTGTAAAATTAATATTTTGCTGCTTTTGTACTTGGAGCGTATTACATTTAAAACTCAAATACTCGTGGCTCGCGGGGAAAAGTCTTTGTGTAATAAGTGCACATATTTTTTAAATTGCCTTTTTAAATTGATCTTTTTGCAGATCTACGTTATAAATAAAATAATAAAATATGAAATAGGTTTTTTGATTCCAATCTGATGTATTTAATTCTGCGACAACATTTCACCTTGTGAGGGCTTAAGTTATCTGAATAACTAACTAAATAGTATCAAAGAGCACTTTAATTATGTGCATATTCCATATTTAGGTACTCTATTTACTTAATGTGTATTTAAATTTGTTTGACTTGCTTTAATTTATTGTAACTCACTAGAAACGTGTAATTTAATAATATGTATAAAACGTAAATATTTCAAAATTGATTGGATTAAAGGTATTGAAAACATATGTATAACATAATGGAATAAGATATTATGTAATCATTTAAGTTTAATTATATGTCTAAAAGATTAATAAATAAAATAAATACAGCGATTTAAATCTAACGCCTATATAGACCAATCAAATTGAATGCCCAACATGTTTCTTACCACATTTTATTTTATGGATCAATTAGTGTGCATCTGTTTTGACGAAGATACGATAAATTAATCAAAGTGGTTTATAAAAAAATTATTAGTTTCTTAAAATTAATTATTTTGTCCAACCACAATGATAACGTTGTAAATATGTCATGACCGTGACATGTCGACCGACCTAGGTAAATTTGGAAATTTCTGGAGTATGTCAGTAAATTTAGTATAATATGTCAGTAAATTCAACCATATAAGAGTTGTCGTAAATAACACTTTAATATTAGGATGAATAGCAAGTGAATGCTGACACTTGAGCAGCGGGAAGAGTATACATTTGTTGCATTAGCGACTATTTACGTTTTGCGTTCTTCCTCACTCATCGAAAAATGGGTAAAAATTATTTCATGCTTTATTACTGGTGCTAGGTTAGGTTAGGTTAGATTGATCTAAAGGTCCAGACTTCGATTTTGGTATGGTAAATTTGTGACTATTTTATGTTTCTGTTTAGTATATAAAGTCACTTAAATGAGTAAATTATAAAAAAAGTTCACCTCAGTTATTTTGTTTTTTTAAGGCTTCATGACATTGGAATCCTTCAAAATTTGTTGTATTTATTCGTACCAGGTATTGCTTGATATTCTTTAAACTTTAATACAGCTCTCGTATTTTTAATCTGACATTTTATCAGTAATCATCTGTCTATAGATGTGTCAAGTATTACCCCGTGCCCTCGATAGTATTAATATATTGTTCCGACTTCTCTCGAGAAGTCCCCTTTATCTCCTCGAGACTCTGGGGTTTGATGTTTGATAGTTTATCTCCAACTGGTATTCTCTCGAGACAAGAGTTGTGGCAGATAATCAGCAGGTACCCTGATTGAATACTCGCAGCCTCCGGGGCCGGAACCGGGAGGAATAAAACCAGATGTTTCTACGGGATAAATAATAGTCGATAAATAAACCCCAAACAGAATCAATCTCGCAAGTTATTTGAAGGTGCAATCGTACATTAAAAAAAAAAACTTTCTGTTTAAAATACAAATTTTTTGGATGCGTTGTCATTTCAGCAACATATTTTTCGATAATGCGGAATCTTAATCACAAATATATAAAACCGTGATATATAATCGATTCAATAGTATTTTCAAATTTATTTGAAAATGATGAGTGCATACTTGATATTTATCATTGTTACTTATTTAGGAGAACACATTCTTATTGTGAAGTTGTAATTATTCAGAACATAGGTCTGTGATATTTTAAATATGAATTAAATATGTTAATTATAAAGATATACATATAAAATCAATTTTATCGAAAAATATTGTTGTTGCGCCACCGGGATTCGAACCTGGATCTCTTTCCTAACCGGGGAAGGTGCTTTATCCAACTAAGCTACAGCGACACTATTTTTAGCGACAATTTTCGACCCTATATGTTACCTTTCTGATATTAATACATTTAATCGTTCCATCATTCGACAGAGCCATCTACCTTATTTCAGTGTCGCTGTAGCTTAGTTGGATAAAGCACCTTCCCCGGTTAGGAAAGAGATCCAGGTTCGAATCCCGGTGGCGCAACAACAATATTTTTCGATAAAATTGATTTTATATGTATATCTTTATAATTAACATATTTAATTCATATTGTTACTTATGTTAAAGAAAGTGGTGTTTCAATTTATTTCAATCGTAGTACAATGTTCAAGTATAAAAGCTATGCTTATACAGAACTACCAAACGGCGATTGGATTCTGGTATAATTATAAAATTAATTAAATGTTGCGTTCAAGAATAAAACAAACGGAATACTAATATTATTCTTGTCATAAAAAATGCTTTGCAAAAAATAAATTCCCTCGTTTTATCGACGAAATATAATGTTGGCTTTTAATGAGCGATTTCGACGAATTTTATGTTGAGTTTCATCTATTTTTCGAATCGAGTAAATAAATGTTACGTTACAGTTTCAGGTACTTGCCAACTCGCATGCGGTAGGCCATAGCATGTTAAGATGCCATATTTTTTATTTGTAAGCGTACACTAAGAAGTCAGATTATCAATAGGTCATTAATGTCTAATGACTAATTGATATGTAGTTCTTGTATATGTAATAAAAGATACATTAATGTAGGTACTGTACAATGTGAAGAAGTAAATATTTGTGATAATAAAGCATTAAGACTTGGGCAGTTAAAGAGGCCTTGGGCATCTGCGTGCTCCGGAATGTCGATAAGGCTGCTATATTCTCCGACTCGCGAGCAGCTCTCGAATCTACTAATATCCCTATCTACTAATATGAAAGTTTGGCTAGACAATGAGATAATCTGTTACATTAGAAGATGTCTATTTAATTTGTACAGCAACAATAAACAGGTGTCTTTCGTTTGGATTCCTGCACATGAGGGAATTCGTGGAAATTAATGTGCTGATAAACTGGCCAAGGAGGCCACTCTTTCCTTAGTTTTCTCCCATCAATTCCAAATCCCGATGTATGACAGACTCAATATGGAAAAAAAACTTACGAATTCTATTTGGACTGCACAATGGATGGATTCAAATAATCATAAGAGTAATCGGCTTAAAATAATTCAAAGATTTATTCCCCGTACCCCCTGGTTCTCCAAAAGAAAAGTCTCCAAAAGAACAATATCTCTAGAATGAGATGAGAATTTAAATTTAATAAATTCCCCAATGTGTGAGTGTGGTGCCGAGGAGGAAACCCTTGACCATATCTTTTTTGCCTGTCCATAGCGAATCACAGGTTTTTTACAGTAATCTCGTCAATGATAAATTTCAACTCCCGGTTAACTTGTGTCATCTTCTTTCCCTTAACTCGCCACATTTAATCAATATAATAGCAAATTTCTTGAACGACGATGGTATTAACTTGTAACGTAATATTTCCTATTCTAAAATATGATTGTACTCTTTTCTATAAAATAAAGTTTTTACTTGACTAATGGCACAAATCACTCTTGAAGGGTGGATTGCCTATTTAAAAGAAGAAGAAGTATTAAGACGGTTACAGATTACACCTAAGTATTACCTGGTAACATTTAATACAGAATGATGGTTTTGCACCTGGATGATACAAGTTATCAATATATCATCATAATTGTCATCAGCCACTATTGGATGAAGGCTTCCTTGACGCTCTGCCATTCTCTTCGGTTCTCCGCTAATTTTTGCCACGTCACTCCCACTGCTCCGATAATTTAAAGTATCCATCGAGATTCACTCTGGGTCGTTTCTTTCCTCGTGAATACCATTCAAAGGTACTATTTTCCCTTCGATTATCGACGCTGACGACATCCTTTACATGTCGGAAATCGGAAAAGTTGCTTACCTAGCATGTACTGTTAAGGAATATTCATTTATATTATATTTTACTTTTTAAATTTTTTTTGTTTAATAAAGTAAAATATTTTTAAATTTTAAAACTTTAGCACTAAATCTTAATCTAAGACACTAATTAATCGCTTCACGCGATTACCTCAAAATGTCTTCCGCACGATAATGTTAACTTTTGTCCTTACATTACTCGGCCAAATAAGTTTTCAACTAACATATCTCTCACTCCAACTAACTTGGAAACGGAGTTTGTGTATTTGGAAACGGAGTTTGTGTATTTGGAAAGATCAGGACTTACCGTAAGCTTGTTGTTATAATTCCAACCACCGGTGACCCGCATTTAACATTTCGACACCGTCGGTCACAAACTTGATCGGTCAGACCGTTCGTTTGAGAGCTATTAGGGTTGTTCAAACATTTTGTGTCTCCGAGACTGATTCAGTCTAAACTGTTTTATTAAAATGTATTTATTTTAACTAGATATTTTAGAAAACTAATTGTAACAAAAGTGTGATCAATATTCAAACACATTCTATTACGCCCTATTTCGTGCGCTTGTTAACCACGCCCCTACACCCACCCAACTGTAATCCCCCCACTCCTCAACCCTAAGTAGTACGTAGTCCTTTTGTTTTAACTTTAGTATTAGTAATATTATTGAAAATGATTCGTCAACATTGGAATCGTTATAATAAAACAAATTAGTGAAAGTAAACAAAGTTTTTATTTTAAATATAATGACTTATGGCCTTTCACAAGAATTTATTTATACCTGTTTGTTGCGGCAGACCGGCGAGCGTTTCCGTAAAATCTAGTTTTCAATATTGAAAAAATAATTTATTAACTAAAAAGGTACGTAGTCTGCCACAGTATAACCTAATTCAATTAATTAACGCAAAAAAAGACTCAATTTAACATATATTTGACACTGCCTGGTGACAAATTATGATATCACAGTAAAGCGGTTTATGTCTTGGCTATAGGGTGAATCTAGATTAAAATGTACATCACTGTACGACGGTGGTGAGGGTATTTTTGGCACAATATAGTTATAGATTATGGTGACCAGTAAAATTTGTGTTGTGTCTTTTTAAATATTTTATGTAGTATGTAAATTATTATCTTATCTTATTATAGTCATATTAATAAATTGCTTTAAAATCTGATATGATAATCTTTTGAGTTTCCAATAAACAAATGCGGTACGTTGCCAAGCTGTGAAAATAGGAATCGAGAAAAAATGTATACAGAATCATGGTCGAATGCGCACAATTTTACTTTTCTCACTTTTTTTCTTCCAGCAGTGAGAATTGAGAGCCCTATTCCTCACTCGTGTATATGAAATGAGTAAATTATACAAAAAATTCACCTCGGTTAATTAGTTTTATAAAGTTCCATGACATTGGAATTCTTCAACTTTATATGAAGAGTGAATGAATTTATATAGCGTTTGATTGTGTTTGTGTATTCGGCTAGGTAAATTCCTGTTGGTGTGAGTATATGCGGCTAGATAACCTACTATGAATGTGAGTGTTTACGTGTGCGGCTAGATAACCTCTTGTGGGTGTTGAGTGTTTACGTGTGCGGCTAGATAACCTCCTGTGGGTGTGAGTGTTTACGTGTGCGGCTAGATAACCTTCTGTGGGTGTGAGTGTTTGCGTGTGCGGCTGGAGCGGGCGTATCATGAATGTCACAGTACTTACAAAGGTTACATTTATTTGTCAAATAGAACACAACTGAATTTGAACTCTTTGTTACGTTATAACTTAAAGTTCAAGATTGACGAAGTTCACTGGAGGCGGTGCTGATAGGTGTGTCCGAGGAGCTGACCGGGAGAAGAGTGACTCGTCATGACATGTATTGTTAACTAAGTCAGGTGTCTAGATTGACAGCCAGGTACTGCAGGTCGCCTACAAACTCGATAATTGCTTGCTCACGTTCAATTCTTAGCGAGGTTTTTCGCTTGAGCAACGTAAGGTTAGGTTGACGTTCTCCCAAATGCGGCAAAGTCGAACATACTCGCAGATCCGTCTAGTCCCTTGTAAGCCGTTTTTTATAGTCTTCAGCCGTTCGAAAAAACTACCCTTTTCTATAACATTTCGATTTGCTCCAACTATTAAAACATTTAGACCATGGTAGAGTTTGTTCCAAACAATTCTTATACGGGTTAGGTATATTCGTGAAATTTATTATTTATGTATTTTATAGCAACATTTTATGAGCTATAATACAGCGAGTCTTGGCCAGCCTCTTTGCAGTGTCCATCGTTAGCTAATGCCGCTATACTAACTATAATAATGTAACTTTATTACACTAGCCCCCCTCAAGAAGCTGAGTCAAAGTTTTGCAAACTAAATGTATGATGTAGTACTGTTTTGGCGCACCGCTTAAACGTGCCCCCAGGGCCATAGAACCGAAGTATTATTTTTCAGAGACGGCGCTAATAGGGTTGTGAATTTTTTATTTTGTTATTTACCTTTTTATCATTTAATGTTGACGAATGTAAGAAATAAAGTTATATGATACGGGTTTACATTTTAAATATCTTTATAGCCAAATTATGTACGAACTTCGAAAATGGTTCTGGAAGATTATATAATATTAAAATTCATGGCCAATGTTTCCTTGCACTTCGATGTCCTTTAATTTTTTATATAGAGAAAGAAAGCCACTTCGATGGATGCGATAAAGCAATATAATGATTTATAAAAAATAAAAAAATGATATTAAAATGTAATAATCTTTATAATTTAATTTATTATTTGTAGTGCCTGAAACTGTTAAGAGCATTGAATTCTTACAATATTGATAAATGATTAATTGGAGAATAATAAGATAATTTTCAGATACCTTATAGCTAAGTTATATTAATATTTCCCTAAACTCTTGTCACAAAACGAAAACATCTAGAAATTATATCAGCATGAAAGACTTCCTGGAATTCCATTTCAAAGCGAAGCGACTGCTAGAGAAATTCAGTGAATTATTCGAATTAATTACATCGGTACAAGCGAATAATTTAATAATAATTGTTATTATTTTAGTGTAGTATTCGAGGGGTGGAAATTCAATGCCGTATTTTTTACAATTGACATAATAGAGGTAAACGTATGTATAATATTTATTTTCTATCAATAATTTAATGTATAATTCGGAATACAGGCGCCTGTCGGTCCCGTTAGCAACCAGGCATCTACGAGTATTACAACTACTTTGTAACTTCATTTGATTTAGTAAATAAATATCTAATGAAATAACACCTTTATAGCCACAGCGGCGATTACATTGCATTGATTCAATCTTCATGACATACTTCTATAAAATATAAAAATGTCTTCAAAAACATTACCTATCAATTGTTAAACTGCCATTTTTGCCAGATAATCATTTTCAATATATATAATGCTAATGCTTTCCACCAGAAAATAATATGTTAATTATATCCAGTGGTACCTTAGTATACTTCTGCTTTGGTATATGTCCAACTTGGTATACATCCTGTTTGGAGGCGAAAATTTTTGTTTGATATACGACCTTTGTTTGACTCGCGTGCGTCAAATGGTGCGCGCTTACGTCCTCGGTCTTGTTCTGCTGAATTCAGTTTCTAGAGAAGGGGCATCGTTGCCACGACTGCCCACGAGCGTCAGTCCGACTGTTTTTACCATTCGGTAAACAACGCGCGCTTTAACTCTTTGAATTTCGCTATATTTTGTGTTATTTCGCAATTTTTTTTGGATGAAATGACCCGACAATGTCATTTCCGAAATATCCTGAGGAGAAGGCATAAGCAAATATATTTGGACAGATTTTTAGTACTTAAACGTCAAACTTGATGAACTTCAACCTGTTAAATTTTCATTTATTTAATTGAATTGCTTTTGTATTTATATATTTTAGTATTAAGCAGTGTTTAATATATTTTATACAACCCCAGCAATGTATAATATGCCAATAACAATAGGATTTTTTTCCATGCGAATGGATTAATAATTTTCCTTTTATTATGGGAAAAATTCGTTTGGTATACGTCCTGTTTGGTATAAGTCCAAAGATCTGGAACGGATTAAGAACGTATACCAAGGTAGGTCTCACTGTCCATATATATAAATCGTACACACGTCAAATTGCGTACTTCAATTTTTCATTTATTCCCCTCATTTATGAATATGTCTATTAATATATTTTGGTACCTACTGCTTTTATTAATTATTATATTAGTATAATGTAAATAATTTGTATATTATATTTTAGATCTTAAAAATAATTAAGGATTCAACAATAATCGTATGTAGTTATTCCTTCTAATTTGTTTTTTTAGTAATATTTAAGTTAAAACCATTATTTTAATTTAATAATTTTACATTTTGTTTAAATGAATATGTGAACTTGTAATGATTTATTATCTTAACTGTTTTTAAAGTAGCGCAAGGATTATTTCCGTATAAGGGAGTAAAGTTGATTCCTTTAATAAAGTAATCATTCCAACACCGTCAATTTAAAGTGGTTTTTTTTCTAGATTTCCAGGTTTCTGGCACTTTACCAAAACCCTTATTTTTATATTGTTGAGACGATGACATTTCGTTAGAACCCTCCACGTTACCTTTAAAGCAGGAAACGTATCGTCGGTCGGACGTTGAAAATGGAAAAGAAAAGTATTTAAATATTTTTCGTGTTGTCGTCGTATCTATTTAAAAAACTTTTTAAAACTATTTTTATACTTAATTATTTATAAAACAATATTTGTGGGGAAGTCGGTATATGAATAATCCTTTATTCGATATACTCAATAGTATCAGTATCAACCCTAGTCGCTATGTGTGTCGTCTTATTCCGAGGCATTCTTCGCAACGACGGCCGGACTGGGACCTGTTTATGGCGCAGGGGTGGTACACATTTATTCCGGTCCGAGGGTGTTTTTGCTTAATTATAGTAGCGCTCATAAAAGTAGTCACATCTGTTGTCGATTGTTGCGAGAAATTGCATATATGCTTACAGTACAGTATTGCATCGAGGGGCTTAATGCAATTTTAGTAAATTATGGCCGAAAATTTTTTCATCAAACATTAACTCTATTTTCTAAAAGAGAAAGGTATTATATAAAAATAGAGTTTAAAAGTTTAAAAATTATACAAGTTTACAAAATCATATCTTTAAAAATATTAGAATATCTATTTTGTTATTTTTTATGTAGGTACTCTTTACAGAATATGAGTGTGTTTATGTTCTTAACGCCCTAAAGTCTAGGCAAATAGGTATTTTTGCACACACACACCACCAAATCATATGAATTAACGTAAATTTCCCAATATTTTCATTTTGGTGTCACTCACGTGATCATTTTTGTACCACTTACGCAATCAAATAGCTCCGCGACTTTTTTTAAAAATATTACTCGATTGGAACGAAAATTTAAACGCTACTAAACAATGTAATATGCAATATTGTAAAAAATACGTCTTGTTTACACAAAGATTTAATTTTCAAAGAGTAAATATGTTTACTGTTACATAAACTATCGGATTTCTGTTTCCACCAAGAATGTATGTAGAATGCCCCTCGTTCCGCAACTAATGTTCCAAACCCCTCTCTTATATGTACACTTTATTTCATGTCTATTCATTTAAAATAACGAAACTTCTCTTAAGTAAAAAAATGTTTAATTCTGTAAGGGACAAATTTACTTCCAATGTACCTGTTACCAATTAAAATTGTATCGATTATCTTTTTTTAGTTGATGTAAGATCGAGTTATACCATAGTACACACAATCCCTTAATCACGCATAATATTTTCGGTACTGTAACAATCTAATTTTGATTGCTATTATTGTTACGAAAGGACGTTTCGTCAATTGTGGCGTACTTAGAATTAATAGTGTTGGAACCAATATAGTCGCCATAACGATATATTAACATTCAACAGTTATTCAGGCCTATTCTCAAAATTGCAATATTGAAATGAAGGTGATTGTTACACCAACCCTAAAAATAGTGTTATATTTGAATGAGAGAGAGGGAGAGAGAGTGAGGGAGATAAACGTACCATAATCTGTCAAAACTATCTGTCTATTTTCGAGGGTTGGTGTAACAAACACCTTCATTTCAATATTGCAATTTTGAGAATAGGCCTGATTATGTTGACGGGCTTGTTGGTCTAGCTGTTGAGACTGGTGATCCAGTTGTCGGGGGTTCGAGCCTCATTCCAGAAGGCCAGAAGTTAGTTCTATTTTCATAGGACAAGCGTTCAGCTTATTTTGAAAATAATTAAGAATATTGATACGACACGCATTCTGTGTAAGCATTTCGATTTTTAAAAGAATATTTCAAATTGTACGAATATAAGTTTATATTAACAAATACATTCATAACATTTGTGATGTTATTTATTTTTCTTGTTTTGGCTAGTCACAACAAACGATGAAAGAAGAGAGAAAAAAAACTGAATTAAACGATATCAAATAGTTTTAATAATATTTTTATTTTTTTAGCACTTAACTAACAATTAGACTAGTAAAAAGTTTTCATTCTGCAGAATATATAACTATATACATAGTTATTTTTTTATTATTTATCATAATAAATGTAACGTTGAACGACGAATTCCATTTATTTATAACAAAACATCGGAACTCTTCCATTTTTTATAATACGTAAATATTTATTTTCTCTTTTGTAGTCTGCATATGTATAAAATACGATAACGGATTTAGTAAAAACGAAACGTCTCAGATATCATCGACATGACTAAGACTAAGAGTGTATGATAAGTATGTAATACTCTAAATATGAATTAAATATATTAATTAGAAAGATATACATATAAAATCAATTTTATCGAAAAATATTCTTGTTTCCCCACCGGGATTCGAACCTAGATCTCTTTCCAAACCGGGGAAGGTGCATCACCAACAACAATAATATTTTTCGATAAAATTGATTATATATGTATATCTTTCTAATGAATATATTAAATTAATATTTAAAATATCACAGACCGTCTGTTCTGAATAATTACAACTTTACAATAAGAATGTGTTCTCCTAATAATATGTAATACTCGCCAAAAGATTGAACATACTACACGAGTATGGGTCTAGATGTCCATAAGATAAAATTAAGTTTCCTACATCACGAGCACCGAGGGATACCTACGTACATTTTGTTCATTGCGGCATTTGTGACGTCACAGAGTAAAATGCTTTCAGCGGCCGGGAGCCCCGCTTTGTTTCTAGGGCGCTGGGCATCGAACTGTGATACGTACTAGGAACTAATGAACACCCATTTCCCCCTTCAATTCGCATACTAATATGGTAACCTCTTTTTAACATATTTTAATTACTTGACCATTCTAGACAGCTCTTATAAATGGGATTTTTTTAAATGGCTAAACAATATTAAATAAATATATTTACAAACTAATATTTATAGGAACCTCTCAGCAATGCTGCCTAACCATCTAGTGACCGTTAAGCAGCCGCGACTACTGTCATTGATGAAATAATAAATAGTAATGTTGTGTATCTACTGCACCCCTTGAGCAAGGTACCGGAAAACTTTGTTTTTAACCTTTACCATACCATGCTAAAAATATCATACGCAGCCATGCTGTCAACTAGTGTTACTGCAAGAAATTTGAGTTTTTTTTAACACTTTAAATGGGAATAAAATGCTTTTACAAGCTTAAATGACTTTAAAATAGAAATATAAATATAATAAGAAATAATAAATATAATAATTAAATACGTTCATTTTATTCTCAAACATTATTCTTGTAACGCATTCGTCAAAAGACCCATCTAACATGATCTTTATCTATATCTCTCATGATTCAAATTAATGTGTGATCTTTTTCACGTAGTAAAAGTGGTATTTTTAACGCAGATAGCGTGCAACGTATCAATTGTATATAGCATTGAATTCAAAAATGATTATTTTTATTATGATTCGCCTTACATAATTGGTTTTTCACTACTCATTTCTAACTGCAAATGATTTTTTTAGGACTAGGTAAAATGTAAGTTTTACATTGTGCATATTTATAAAAATACGATTTAATTGGCTCAGTAGACTAATGTTACTGCATGACTAGGGAAGGGTTAAGCAAACAAATATACCAAAAAGGTATTTCTGATAAGATTTGTTATGTCTAAATTCTATCGAGAAGTGTACAATATATAAATATTCAAACTGGTCCCTCTACTTTAGGATCACGCTGTGCGCATAATAAACCTTTTGTGCGCTGGGAGAGACAATATGAAAAACATTACCGTACCAGTATAATGCCACGGGTAGGGCCTGGCTCATGTATTAAGTCACATTCTCTACAATTCTCTACAAAAATTGGGATATTTTACAATCCATTATACAGAGGAAGATAGAAGACAACTTGTATCGCCAATCTTCAACAGAAGGCGTAATATGAAGAAGTCTTCATAAAAAATGTGATCGTACTATATTTTTTTGTGTGCGCTATGATACCAATTCGTGTGCGCGCACACATCCGCACACCTTATAGAGAACATTGCTACGACGTATTCTCACTGTTTTCAGTTGTCATTAAATTAATCTCACGCTCGTTTTCATTGGCCTAAAAATCAACGAATAAATAATTTAAATATCTCGATGCACACTAGTTTATCACAAAATTAAAATGATCATGTTATGTCTTTAAAACACACAATAAAATGGCCGCCGTGTCACATCTCTGAATTATGTTGATTGGCGAGTGCTGATGATGGCTGTCATTGAGAATGGCGCGCTTCAAATCAAAATCTGCGATCGGCACCGAAAGCTTAAAATTGTATTTTTTATTACAATTTAAAATAAAATGTGCTTCGAATAGTAAACCATTTATGATGATTTGAATCTAGCGCAAAATTGCTCGAAACAATTCCCTACAAATTATTGTATACGTATATCAAAATCAAATATTTAGTTCATAAGTATCATGAAATATAATAAATATCAAGCCCCGGAAGACGAAGAAGTAGACAAATGCTACAATAATAAGTTTTTCGAAGGGGTAGATAGAAAGGATAGTACGCCTTCATACCGTACATCAAACACTCTTACCTTTGAACCTTCTAGCTATTCTTCAATATCTGGTTTATCTGATCGTGCCACGTCTTTCGCGCAAGTTTTTTTTTCGTTGCCTCCAACATTCGCCTCGTATCTTTTCTCCTTCCTTCCTTACAGATTTGATAGACATTTGATACCATTTGAATATACTTAACCGTAAATGAAAACATGGTTTTAATAACTTTTTAATACAATCTCATGAATAAGCATTATTCACTTTAATATTTAAATGTAATGAAAGCATTCACATTTTAGTTCGGTTATTCAATTAATCAACTTTACTCCAAATTTTATAAATCGGATACTTCGAATACTGGCTCCATGTGTTACCCCTACAGATTGGTGGTACGATTGTCGTCTTTTGTTCTCCTGCACACTGGTGTTAAATAAAAAAGTGCCACGACAAAATGCCAATCACAGTATTTTATTATGCTTGTCTTACACGCAATATTATCATAGAGGACAAATTGAATACAATGCGATGCATTTCTTTTCTGACACACTTTTACGCTTTTTATGCTTGTCAATTGTTATATTTTTTTATGAAATTGTTATGTTTTAACATTTTATCACACCTTCCATAACATAGAATTAGTTCATGAAGTATTATTTCATTCTATATATTACTACAGTCAACTCAATTTTATGGTATGGTGATCTATCGCCTTCACAACCGGCAATACCGCCGGCAAGTCTGTACGGCCGTATAATCTCTTCGGGTACCGACCAGTTGACAACAATAATATATACCAAAGCGGCCTTTTAGCCCCACTTCTTTCTCGGTCGACTTCTTGGAACACACCTCCAGTAGACGCTTCGTAACGTCATAGGCTTTATCTTTATTTTTATTTTTACGTCTACTTGTGTTCTGTAAAATGTGCAACCAACTTTAATAAGCGCCTCTAAACTGTATGTTATTTATATTATTTGTCTAACCGGTTCTAGTCACATCCACGCACATATCTAACATACATTCCGCGATATCACACCCATACGAACTTAGTGGAGAGCTGGTGGAAATAGGTCGCCAGCTTTAACACATACAAATTTTTAATCGACACACATAACATAAATCGTTCTATTATAAATGATCTAAACTGGTGACACACACTTTTATACTATATAGTGGTAACCCCGTCTTTTTTGTATAATACTTATTTGATAACGGTTAAATACCCGTAATTGCAATCTCTATAAGGGTATATTACTTTTCAATTAAATGGTAAATTCACGCTTTTTTGTGATATTGCAATTGTTTAAAACTATCATCCCTTAATAGTTAAATCAAAGTAAAGATGTCGAAGTCTTTCTTTAGAAAAGAACAGAGCTGCCTATTTATGATATTTTTTTCTGCTAATTATTTACGATGCTCTTGAACATTTGTCGAAATAGTTGAATTAGAATTTTGTCTGAGATTCCGTGCGGAGCTTTTACGACGTTTACCAAATGAGAAGTGTCTCGCCAGAGTAGAGTTAGCCATCTATGTGCGCTGGCACGCTACCCGGCCGCGGCGTGCATCGGGCGATGGTGGATGGCCGTGTCGCGCTACTAACCCAGAACCCTCGGCGCCGGTCGATAGCGTGTGCCCAGGGTCCAGGTTGCAGGAGCAGCTTGCTGCCGCATGCCGGGCCGCCGCGTCATGCCCATTTCTTTCCACCGGGTTAATGATGTCAATTCGTGGCTGGTATCGCGGTGTTCAGGAAATATATCTATTGAGTGCATAGCGATGCAGCCGCAAGTCATCTATACAATTTGGTCTCTCCAGCAGAGGGTTGTCTCTGATAACTAAATGGTATATTTGCAAGTGGGATAGAAAACATAGACTTAGATATAAACATTACATACAAAAAATAAATAGAAAGAGTGGAATATTCGAAGAAACGTCTATATCTTTGTTATGAATAATATTAATAAATCTTAAACACTGTGAACTTCATTATTACTAATGAATATTTTTCTATTTATTTTCATGTTTCACCACGTCTGTGTAAACTGCTAAAATCACATAAATTTGATGGTCAGTGAACCAAATTTCTTGTGGCATTATTTAGAAAACGCATTAATAACAAACTCTTAAATTAACAGTATTTTCCGTAATGTAGAAAATATTTTAATTTTAATTAACATTATTCGGGACATAACAATTATTAGTTTTGACATTAATCTATTTTCTCTTATTTAAATGAAATCATATATTAGTTGTGAAGTTGCGATGATTCAAAACACAGTTCCTCTATAATTACAATATTATTAGTTATATCACTTAGAAAGATGCAAAAATATTTATCTTTCTATAAAAATAGTTGCTATCTGACTTAAATACAGAACTTTATATTGTTAGTAGAATGCTGTACCTATGAAAAAATCTATATTGAACTCGAAACATTTGACCTTTGTTATTTTTGAATGTCACATCAATTTTTTGACTTGGAAATTCTCAAATATTCAATGAACAACTATTATACGCACTCGTTTGTTTTAGCTGAGGTTTTCACAGTTCTCCATGTCCAGTAAAATGGCACCCCGGATCAGTTGCTAAATTTACTTAAGTACATATTACAGCTCGAATTACTGAAACGAAATCGTTGAAAATTTATAAGCGACGTCGAGATACAAGACACTCGAGGAAAAAACTTTAAACTTACCATTTGAAAATAAATTTAAGCGATTAATATTATATCTACTCATCACCATGTTGTCTAAAGTTAACTTCATTAAACACTAATTAAAAATACACATCTATTGTAGCACGTATTTCAACAACTTACCGTTGCCGTTCGAACAGCGAATGAGCCGAAAGCACATTACAGGAGGGGTGACGTTAAAGGGATATTAGGTTTTGTAATATTATTAATTATGGTCTTACTAGAGCTTAGAATTGTATTTATTTCAAGAACCTCATAATATTTGTTTTGTATTCCTCTCATACTACACCTGGATACGGACTGGTCTAGTAAGGCGGGCAGGGAACATAGGATAAAAAAACATTTAATAGTAAATGTATTAAATAAATTAAATACAGTGAAACCTCTATCTATTGTTTTCGAAGGGACCCATTTAAATAAAGTATAAATGCGGGATAACAATAAATTTGGGAATATATAAAAAAGTTAAATTTTTCATACTTAAATGCTTAATACATATTCTGAAAAACATATGTATTTCAAATGTAAATAAATGTCTTTAAATAAAAATAATATTAGAAAGCTGCACAGAAACAAAAAATAATCCGCTCATTGTTTACGAGTGCCGTTAATCGAAACCAACTATTTAGCTACGTAGCGTAGTATGCAGCGTAATTTAAATGATTAATGTGGTAAAATGATGTGTAGAGGAACAACCCATGCGATCTATTATTGGAAATTAATTCGGGACTGGAAGAAATAAACGATACATGCGGGAAAACGATTATTAGAGTAACGATCAATTGAGATTTCACTGTAATTAAAAAATACTACATTTATTTATTTTACATTAAAATTATATTGTCCTATTCCATATAGTTGACGTCTGAGTGAATAGAATTCTACATATTCCTGACACATCTTATGTTTTTTCTATCATATCATAAAACGTTTTCCTTTTTCAGAATTGTTTATAATATATTTGATCGAGCCATATTTTTTACGGTCGCCCTTGACTCCTCGAACCATTATCTCCGTAATTTTGACATAAGGCTTCCACGCCTTCGTCTCTGAATGTTTTCGTATAGATAGAATATTGCGATCTACATCTGTTTCTTCCGCGTACATAGGAAGATAACATCAATCACCCGATATTCTTGAAACTAAAAGGTTTTGAAAAAGAGCGAAAAAAATGACAATATGGGCCGTGTGTCATCGATAAAACTCTTCGTGGAAGATGAGTGTACAAGTGTTGGTGTGTTGTATTATAGGAAAATATTCTAGAGGAAGGTATTCGATGTGTTAGGAACTTTGAAATTCAGACTAAATTTAGCAGAAAAGGTACGATTTTCGTAAAAACGTCGAAGCAAATTGTGTTGAAAATATGGATTCAGTAGAATAATATTCATATACTTTTTTTTATGGATGCTTTAGATATCAATTGTGGAAAAACTGAATAGGCATTTTAGTATTTATAAGATAATTTTAAACAATTTCTTGATATCCTTCTAAATTGTATTTAAAAAAATAAAATCTGGAGTTGTCTGCATCAGAATGACAATGATCATGTGAAACCATGTCAAAAGTGCTTTATCGGAAGTAAGTTAGTATAACAGACTGAATGTGAAAAATTGAGTCTACTCAAAACGAGGTCGATAGCGATGTGATTCAAATAAAAAACTTTTTAATTTAAAATAAAATGGAACATATTTATACTTTATTTTCAATTGACTGTTGAAGGCGACACTATCTCACTAAAGCAAAATACACTTTATAGCGGTGATTGGTTCAATATAAAATACCATCCGTCACCATGTCGTACGACATGGCAAGTACCTTCTCATCACTCTGAAATAACTCTCGGTGCTAAACCCACGAAGCTGTAGTCGCGTGGCTCTTGAAATTTTTTCTTCTTCGCTTGCCGTATCCGACATTCCATATCGACAGCCGACTGGAAAAACTGCACCAGTGCCACGATGTCCTGCAAGCTTTCATTTAATAAATTTATACTGTTTAAATTACAGTATAGTCGTGAAGTAATTTGGACACTAATTCTGTGATCCAAAATGTTATTAGATCTTAAATAAATTTAGTCAAACTCTTACGGTCGCACCGCTTATTTAGCACTTGACCGAGCTTAAGTGGCGGACTAAGCCGAATGTAAGTCGTACCGGCTATTCGGCAAAATCGTTCAAATAACACCTTGTATTCGTATATCTGTAATGTGATATGTCGGTATAGTTGGAATATATAAAATTTTAAATTAGTCTGAGATCGAAGCGACTGAGATTGCCACATTTTGCGAAGCCACAAATTCAGGGCCATTCTTCGAGAGAACCCGATTTCTAGACCGCCCGGGAGATGGGCGATCTCTTCACTTAGTCGATGTGCTTATATCTGAGCATCTTCTGTCATCTGCTTCTACAGCGCCAATTCTTGGCGATCCTAAGCCATCTTCAGCGCGACGTGTAGCAAAGCGTTCTCAGACTCGATCTGTCCATTTTGTTGGGGATTAGCCTCTCCCTCTTCATCAGGTGATCACTAATTTCTTCAGGCTGGCTCCGTCTCTACTAGCAATTGAGAAACCAATTATTATTTACCTGCATGAGAACCTTTCTTCCATATGGAGTTTTCGAAAAACAGAGACATTTATACGTCGATGATCATAAAGGTAGATACAGTGCAAAAAATGCAGATTAACTACAGGTTGAAACCTGTATCTGGTGACTGGAGATACTTGGAGTATTATTGGAGAATGTTTGTGCAGTCGGCCTTGGATCCGAATGGCCCGTAGAAACAGATGATGATGACGACGAGCGGTTGTTGAATATGGCAAAAAGCTGAGTTATTTAATTAAAAAATCATATTGTACACATACACATATAATTATTGTTATTAAATATAAGTGACTCCGCTGGTCTTGCATTCAGTATACATCGTGATTTGTAATATGTATATGTATGTAAAATCAAGAAATAATAATCCACGCATGTCATTTCGTGGATTATTATTTTATGGATTACTATTCTATTCCCTATTATTCGCTTATTTCGCCTTTTATCAACCTTTCGCCATAACTCCACTTTCTTTGGTTTCTGTAACTTAATATTTAGATTTTTCCAACCAGCTATTACTAAAATACGTAAACAACTACTTGTAAAACACAATCCAGCTGAATTATAAATATCAAAAAATATTGTAAAAGCTGTAATATTTTGCAATTTAAATCATTCTTCTGACGATCTAAAAACTTGTATTTAAATTCGAACCGCTTACAGCTTTTATTAATTAATCAGATTACATCGACAGTATAAACTGAAAATGGTTTTCCACACAAGATGGGGCCACGCAGTGTGTACAAATTTAAAATCTATGGATTTCAGAAAGTATTGTGAGGACGGAAAATGATTTATATTTTAACGCATATTCTAATTATTTATTTCGGCCTTTGATCCATAGACGCCGGAGGTACCGTTATGCAACTTAATATCGATAATATCTTTGGAGAAATGAATAAATTAATGACTATGATTTAATAAACGTAATCCACGTATTTTAAATAACGGTGAGGTGTTTTATATTCTCCCCTAGTTTATAGCCACACAGTCAACTATTCTTAATAATATTTCTGGAACCTTCTAGGCTTAGATATTTGAAACACTGAGAACGGAATAAATTACTCGAATTATTTATGCCCCCTGTATGTGGATGATTTTAAATTGCTTACGCCTAACAGCTCGAACTTTTTCTTCTCAAACTTTACAAAGCGTACATCCATAATTTATTGTAGACAATGAAAGTTGCAGACTGTATTAAGATAAATCCTATTATTTTACTTTCTTGTAAGAAGTTTATTTCTGAGCGCCCTCTCTCGTTAGAGTTATCGCCTTAAACGACCAGAACACGGGCACGTAGGTTGCGGATCAAATAGTCTAGACCAGTGGTGTTCGACCTTCCGTCCATGTAAACAATAAATAAAAACAAATAATATACGAAGTATCTACAATATTAATAATCCATGTTCATCGTGTTGGTCTAACGCTCAAATCCGTGGCGGCGTTGGCCGCAGTCGGTTTTCGGTTCTGAGGCATGTTAGATGCTCAGCGTGTTGTTTTGGTAGCTAAGAGGTCGTTATCAAGATTATTTCTATAGATTTTTATTTTATAATTTATAGAGCATGATATAGTTCAATGATGCAATACATAAAAAAATATAGTAATTAACCTTTTACAAACAGCCTGCAGATACTACAGTGCATTAACAATGAAATACAATGTACATAAAAATTAATGTGTGGCATATATCGGAACAAATAAAAATACATGAAAGCATAAATTATTTATAAGAACATAATTACATACAGAAACTTAAATATAATTATTAATACATATTTAGCACCGATATTATACAAACATGGTTTCAACAAAAAGTGTCGTGTAATAGTTTTTTGTAGCTTAGCGCATATTAATTGATCTTAACGTAAAATAGATAGATATAATAGAGATGTGCATATAAATCACAAGCACTATTGCTTCGCCATTCTGAAAAATACTTGTTTATGAAATGTCCGAGCTTTTATGGAAATAAGGAGGGTCGATGTGACAAACGTACTATATTCGCACGTGAGATGACAATAGCTTGTTTGAGATAAAGTAAACGTCCATAGCTCTTTGGGCCACGGGCACTCGGGCCTACGGAAGCTCGGTCCCCACTCCCCCCATCACCACTCTTAGGTGTTCGTGTAGTCTTAGATGCCAGTCAGGTCGACCGTCCATAAACTGTATGTTCTTGCAATTGGTTAAATAATTCGTTTCGTCGAATCGATCACAAATTTAGTTCTAATTCTTATGCATCCGGTATTGATGATTCGCTTTCGCCCCCGACTTCTGAAGCATGTGCATCGGTTCCTTTAAAAAAACCCATCAAACATACATTGTAAATGAATGAATCAATACCCTGATGGCTATTGCAGTTTAAGGAATATCAAATGTCAATTTTTTTTTTGTTATATAAAAAGGAACAAAAGGACGGAATGTGAAAGTCGCACGGGGGACACCCCGCGACGACATTCGCAAATTATCACTTTTTTTTAAAGTTGCTGCTGTTAAATGTTCACGCTAAGGGAAAATAACTCCAAACAGAAGAGTGAAATTCTAACGGCCTGACATTGACAGTTATCAATCATTTCGTATCTAGAGACCGAAAACTGTCGGCTGTACTTTCATTACTTTCAGAAAATCACGAACCTATAAAGAGCTTCGTAAGCTTTAAATCTCTCGTCTTCGTATAAACGTCATTCGTCATTACTCCGTATTCCACAGAGAATAGAATAACTCATTCACAACCTAACATTTCCTTACTTCAGTTTTTAAATATTATATTATCTTATTTTAAAATTCATTATTTTTTTAATATATTAATTTTGCTCCTACCCTTTTTTATACTTATGCATATATTCCTTTAGCGATCATTTGTTATTCTGTGCTCAGGCACAGAATCTATCTAATTAATCTTCTAGAAAGTATTTATTTATTGTTTCTGTAACGCTCATCTGAGTTTGTCATTTTGCTTGTCTGTATGATATAATTATTTTTCATGTTTCGTATTATTTGTTTTATGTGTAAATCTATATTAAATTTCTGTAGAACTCTTACCACGTGCCAGTGTATGATGTTGTATTATATAAATTCAATAATATTTACGCGTGTCAAATTATCAGTTAGTTTACGAAATTATGAAACCGTGAATTTACAACTACGTGTAGCAATATGAAATAAAAGTTTTTTAGTTTTAATGAAAACTCATTTATTTAATACAAATTAAATGTATTAATTATAAAGGTATACATATAAAATCAATTTATCGAAAAAATGTTTTTGCTACCGGGATTCGAACCTGGATCTTCCTATCCGGGGAAATGCATTAACCGGTTTTATGCTACACCAACACAGTAAGTTGACGACAAATTTAAAAAAATAATTTGTATTCAAAATATAAATTCTAAAAAATTTCAACTTCACAGTGAGAATGTGTTCCTATTGTAAAAAAATAAATTATTTAATTAAAATTGTCGTAATAATATATACGTATAAAAATAATTTTGTTGAATATAAAGTTAGTAAACAATGAATATAAGGAATTATGCAGAGTATATATAACATTAACAATTATGTATAACAAGCACCCGTCTTTATTCACAAGTACAATACAAGTTATCCAATATTTGTGTTAAATTGAAATTGTCGCAATACACGTGTTTGAACGGTCCAGTAGAAAGACACTGCCTAGTGCAGAATAAGAAGTGGGGGTTCTAGGAGAATAGCAAAATATTCTCATTTTAAGTTGTATAAGAGCTAACAAACAAATGTTACTATTTTTAATTCACGAAAGAAAAAAACATTTTACCATCGATTCCTTCAACTGCTGACCAAACATTTATCTCAGTTATTCGCAACAAATGAAATAGTAGATTAGATATTTTAATGTTAGATGTATCTATATTTATTATTATTATTTATTGTTGTATATGTATATATTTATTTATTTAATATTACAATTATAATTTGAATGAACACTAAAATAGTTGAGGTAATAAATAAAAACTAATTGGTAATTTTATATGTAAAAATATAAAAAATAAATATTCCGGTACCGGGAATCGAACCCGAGCCTCCTGGGTGAGAGCCAGGTATCCTAGCCACTAGACCATACCGGAGATGGTGGCTGTCCCAATAATATCTGACTACTTACTTATATTATTTTTATTTTTGTCGCTCATCTCATCTCAAATATTTTATCGTAAATATTATTTTTATCAGTAATGTTATGTCTCACAATAAAATCTTTTTTATATTCATTAAATTATTTTTTTTTTTTTTTGCGTATATTTAATGAAATATAAATAAGGAATAGGAAGCATATTTTTATGTGAACATTTTTTATTTATTTATTATTTCAATTCCTATTTTAATATGTATATTTAAACAATCAATTATTAAATAAAGTTATATACTATAATTTTTTTGAAATCACGGCGCAAACTGCGAGTGGTGGACCAATATTCATCCTAATAATACGTAATGAGAAAATATTACAATTACGCCTTTATGACTAGCATCCATATAACAGATGTGTACTATGAATTGATCAGAAAACATGTTAGCTGTATTATTTATTTAAATATATAAAGTCGCTTGAGAACCTCTGGCCATCGGTCGCGGCGTGTCAGAGGTGTTACGTTGCGTTGCAGCTTAATGAAGACTCCGTGCGTCACGGCGAAAAGGGAGCAACCCCTCTCGTGCCAAACAACCCGTGTAATATACTACCTCATTCTTTGGTCTGAGCCCGTGACATGTTATGACACATTGAGGGTTAAATGACGTCAATTTCCTGTTCGATAACGAACCGGATGTGAACTGTTTCAGTGACGGCAGTGAGTAGGTCAAAACGTAGATTCCAAACTCGTACGGCACGTACTCGTGTTATAGAGTCAATACTCCCCAGCCCCAGAAATAGGCGGAGAGAGAACGCAATTTGTCGCTCTGACACGGCGGTAAGGGCGGTTCTTGCGAGTATAATTATACCACGACAGAGAGGATAGAATGCATCTTCTATATATATATAGACAGATAACAAGCTTTATTACATATTTTTACAATAATGTTATACAAGTTGCCATAGGTATCAATCACCTCTGATATATAGCTTCAACCTCGCCCTGGCTACATTGCTAGAATTTGTCTGTATTAAAGTAAATAGTTTTTTTGTGCTGTTTAGATGATGTCGTTTTATTAAAATATATAATTTATAACCACAGACTACAAAATATATGGACACAAGCTAACGCATATTCCTTGTTTGCATATTTTCATTTTGGTATCACCCACGTGATCACTTTGTTACCACTTACGCAATCAAATAGCTCCGTGACTTTTTTTAAATATATGACTCGATTGAAACGAAAATTTAAACACTGACAATATAAAATGCATTAATATAAAAAATACGTCTTGTTTACGCAAAGATTTAGATTTCAAAGAGTAAATACTTTTACTGTTGCATCATAAACTATCGGATTTATGTTTCCACAAAGAATATGTGTAGAATGCCCCTCGTCCCGCAACGAATGTTCCAAACCTATTTTCTATATGTACACTTTATTTCATGTCTATTTATTTACCGGTTTGTGTTTATAACGATAAAATATATACAGATTTATTATCATGATAAAATATACTGTTGAAATTTTTTAAATTGATTTTATTTATTTGTGTTGAATTAACCTGACAATATTAGACCGCGTTGCTTCTGACTGATACACTTTCTTTTTTACACAGCACGTTGGTTTTTTTTTTTAGATATTACCCTCCTTCAGAATTTATTGTGGAGAAAATTTCATAGCTATTAAAAGAATACCGCCTCATTTTGTAAATAAATAAATTAATTGGTAAAATAAAACTAATTAATGAAGTTGACAAATTGAAAATTATCTTATTTTAGATTATTAACTTTGTTTTATTAACGACTTAATGAACTGAATACATCTACCGGTTTCGAAAAATATCATTTTCTTCTTCAGGATGTCATTAACTAATCAAAAAATATGTTATATTGTTTCTTTAACAGAATCTAAGGACCTCAATAAGAATATTTCGTTGAACCTCCAGCTAATTTTCGATTTCATGGAACACACCAATATCGAATAGGTACCAAATTGCTCTTGCCGGGGCAAATTGATTGTGTATACTGGAAGCAGATAGTTTAATTTGTAATGCCGCCGACTTAGTCTTAGTAATAGAGAGATTAATATTCTATGTACACGTGTGGATCGTTCGTATTTTCCGCAAACGTTATTCTCAATGGTCGTATTCCTACCGTATTTAATTTACTTTTATTCTACTTTCTATTCTACTTCTCGTACACAAAAATCAGAAAATAAAATTCTTCACCCTGCATTCGAGCGGTCTCGTTGTTTAAATAAAAATAGTATATATTCCTAAATTCTCTAAGGAAAACATTACACTTATATCCTCATCAAATGAAATCTCTCTCAACTCTGTTAAGATGCGGTTGAGCTGTCGTGACCCCTGAGCTCCGACACCAGTCGAGACTGGGGCTTTTAATCCCGGGATCCAGGTTCTCGGGATCTAAAAATAAGATCACCATTAATGATGAAACCTTATATACTTAGATCTTATTGAGGTCGCATTTTATGTCTCAAAATATTGAACGAGTTTTTTTTTATTGTATTATGTATTTTTTTGTTTTTACTTTTATATTTGAATTCTGTTAATACTTATAATGTATATATAATACCTGAAAAATAAAAATAAAACGTCTGTTCCAACTATTATTTTTTTCTAATAATTTTAACATTTAAATTCCCGGTTCCGGCACCGGGATTCCGTATTTGCCAGCGCCGTAATCCCGGTTCCGAATAAAATCTCCGTGATTGAAAGCCCTATTCGAGACTGAAATGAAGTAGGCAAAATATAAATCACGTTGAAACTTTAGAAAAGCGAGCACACACTCAATAATGCAGACAGATAAAAAGGCAATTTTCATAATTTAGATGCTGTAAAGTCAAGGTAATGTAAAATGTGTTTGTGATGAACGTGACTTCCTGACTCTTCCTCTGTTGTTCAAGGTTTCGAGCCTCGTTCCAGGAAACCATCAAGTTAGTTATATCTTCTTTACACGTTTAAAAAAAAGATTTATTGTAACTTATCAAAATGTGTTCCGTTTATTAATATAGAATTAATATATAACATAAATAGTTAGCACAATAGTTCTCAATAGCTTTAGGAGTATGGAAGTATGATCCCACCCGTCCTATTGCGCTCGTAACTGCTGCTTAATCCTTCTCGAGGAAGTTGTGCAGCTGTACAAATCCCACCAGAAGTTGCCACAGTGCCGATGTACTTATTTGATACACAAATGGGGCTTAAAGATGCCTCCTTTATGTGGGTCTCTCCTCGAGGATACATGCCCAATGTACGCTTACCCAGGTGATATTCCACAACGATCTTACAAACCCCGTTACTAGAAACTATGGCTATCGCGAAACTATATCTATTATGACTTAACTTTCTGACGTTGACATCAATTTGGATTATTTTAAGACCCATATTCGGCGACGATTGGAGATGCAGGTGACCATATTGTATTTTAATGAAAACATTTTTTTTAAAATTTTTAACGCAAGTACGTCGTGGTTCATTTTAATTTTTTCACTTTTTGTGATGGTTGCAATTCTAGAACATAATTCTATGGCATTTTTAATAAAAATTAAATGAATCAATTATAAATATATACAGAGTTAATCGGTTAATGCAGTGGAATGGTAACACGTTTCCCCGTATAGGAAAAGGTCCAGGTTCGAATCCCGGTAGCAACCAATTATTGTTTAGATAAACAAATTTATTCTATATATCTTTCTAATTGATTAATTTAATTTGTATTGACCATATTGTAAATATTGTGGGGAATACGTCTTGCAACAGGAGTTTTGAGAGCCGTCGGATCATTTTACATCATTCCACATCTGCATTAATCCGAAATTAACTGAAAATTTCTAGAAGATTCTGACAAATACAGCATTTTGCAGATACTGGCTAAAATACTGGTCACATGACGTGATATTTAAACCGCGATTAAGTAATTATGTTTGGGATTAGTACAACTACTAGATAATGAAAATGACACAATGTAATAATTGTGTCCTTAGAGTTTAAGTTTAATTGTGTCCTTAAGTTTTCATGCAATTTGAATCCATAATATCTCGTCCTCCTTTAATATCTCGTTCTCCCGGAATCATGCATAGGTTTTCTGAACCCGTTGGCTCCAACACTCGATCCCTACATCTTTACCAGTACAAGTTTAATTATTGAATACCTATCATATTTAAAAATATGTCGAAGAATTATCACATTTGGAAACAAAACCGATACGCAGTTTTGATACAATTTTAATATTCGAAATGGTATTTTTTAATATTATATATAACATTATATTAAGTGATTTTCATCTAAATACGACTACTACTACCCACGAATAGTGTATGTATGAACGAACTCAGCAGAAATCATATTTAAAACTCAATTTTCTAAAAAAAATATTCATTTCGTGATAATGTAATAACATGTTGAATAATTTGACTGGTACAAATAAGAGGATTTTATTTGTGGGATTCTTTGGGCCCAGCTGCCGGGATTAATAAATGTGCGGGGAAAAAACGTCCATTCTAATTGGGTTCATGTTTCAGTATTCATACTTTTGTGTAAATATTTAATTGTGAGAATGTTTTCCGAAATGCTCGATGAAAGTCGTCATTATTTTTTTGTTTAAAATCTTAGGTAGTAATACTTTTGCTGAGATGTTGTGAAATTGGGAAAAACATTATCGAAAATTTTATAAAATATCAACTTGAAAATTTGACGGAGATGTATTATATTTTGAAATCAAATAATGGGCTGTGTATCAGAATTTAAAAGAAAAAAACGCCACGATACGACATGCGTTGAACAATCTTATGATAAAGAATATCGCAAAAATATTAGACTATTATTAGTGTTAGATTTATGGTGAGATGTATGTATGTGTTGCTTGTAAGGCTCAGTGGAGCGACCCTCGCGCTCATGTCGGAAGTCGTACGGAATATTTAAACCGTATAGTGACACATATGTAAGAGGCGGGCAGGTAATATGGATTGAATCTGCTTACTGTTGGCGTTGGATTTATGGAAGCAAACTTATTACAAAGTTTCATCCAAGCGTGCGAACTGTATATCTAAGATCGCAGGCCACTCGGAAGCTGTTGCTGTGGACAACGGCGACGTCAGTACGCGAAGTGAAGAGTAGCGAGTGGCTTGCTGGCGGACGTACATATGTAAATATATACACGGTGCGCCGTTAGATCCGGACAAAAAAACGTCATTGCTAAAAGTTGTTTATTTAAGCCAATATACAAAGATATCAAAAAATGCTGTTATCTCATTTAAAGGATCCTCGCTGGGAACTTTCATTTTATATAGCCACCCTGCGCCTCTATCACCTCCTCGATCCTCGTGCTAAAGCACGTGCACGCTATTTTCAACTGATCGCAGGTTCGTGGCCGTAAACTCTGCCTCGATAGCGGCCCGGAGGGAGTTGGCGTTGGGGTTCCTAGACTTGTTGGTTTGTCTCTCGACTACGCTCCACACGTTATACGTTATCCATTATACAGCGACGTAACTTGACCATTTAATGGTAACCCATTACGTGACTATGATTGTGACGATGTTTAGTAACTGAGATTTAACTGTTGTAATTTAACTAACTTTCTAGTGTATCAGTCATTGCTTGAAGAATTACCAATAATTAGTTACCAATCATCATTACAATACATCACAATGACGTTTTAAATAATGATTTAACCATCACTAACCACTTACTGAGGCGCCACTGCGGATTTCGTATTTTCGTTTGAGAAATAAAAATCCTCGTTTACATGTTTATACAATTTATTCTGACATTACACAACAACTATCTAACAGGAATTATAATGAACACATTTTAAGATAACTAGAGTGAATGCTTTAGTACCTGGATAAATAATTTAAATAACAATAGAATTTCTTCTGGGTCAGTCGACTTTTTTTAATGGTCAAAAATCGCTCGCTTATGATGTAACCAATATATTTTAAAATGTAGGAAAAAGACGTATCTTAATTTGAAATTCTTCATGAATCTGTCTGTATATTAGTCCTGTACCGATTCTTGAAGAGTGTTGGTATGCGGTACGTGCTTGCCTGCACCATACTTCTTCAGATGGGTAGTCCACGATTCAGGATTTGTCAGATCCGGTGGTGTTATGTACTATTTACAAAATAAAATCACGCAATTTTTTTGTGCCCATGTGTCTGGTCTGAGATACCCTCCCTTTAATTAATCACCCTTTCCAGTTATTCAATAATACTTTGTTTTGATTAAGCTTACCCTCTGTCATATCGTTTATTGTCGCTTTACTGTCAGTCGTAATTTCCATTTTCATTTTATCAACATAAAATAATATTGGCTTCCGTGTCCTATTTGGATGGTTTTTTTTGTGTATTTTCGACTCCAATGAAACCTTTTATATCGCTGAATATAATCCGTTATTCAAACAGCCATAAAATAATTAACCAACAACAAAATATAAAAATGATCGTCTGTCACTAATACATTTAATTGATATCGTTGATTAGAAATTCCCCTCATTATAAGTCAATATTACATTTACAATTACGGTTTTGTAAAAAAATTTTTTTTTTAGGGAAATTCGCTAAATAAACTTTTCGCTGTTTGTAGGTACATGCTAAAAAGTTAATACGTAATTTTTTAAAACAACGATATAATATTGAAAATTGTAACCAAGAAATATGAAATGAATATACTTATCTATTTCTCTGTACCCGGTCAGTAAACAGTTGAACATAACAATTAATTCATAGCAACAGTTTCTAACTATAATTGGTTACAATGTTTGATTATCCCAATGGATTATTCATGTAGAACGTAGTTTTAAGAGTTGCCATTATTGGATGATTTGCTGCAATGGATGATGTTTTAACAGCTCACTGTCAAGGAAACGAAATTTGAATGAAATGAACCGACAACCTATCAGACGACACGATCGTTAAACAAAGTTGAAATAAAAAAATAAAAATTTCTAATTAGCCATAAAATAATATTAATGTGATTAAATTAGTAGGGATTATTTTTCATACTAACTTCAAATATGACTACGTGTTGTAAAGCAACGTTTAGTGTAGTTTTCAATCTATCGCTATCGCGATGTTTCATTCAAATCATTATGTACATCTTTTTTATATTATTTATTATTATTTTTTGCTGAGTTTTATGAGTGCTCAAATTATAAATACTCGTAGTTAATACCCAGCAAATCTATTTCCATATTTTACATAATATACCAGCAAACTGTCACGAGGGATAATTCTTCGTAGTAGAAACAAAGGAATTTACAGTTTTTCTTCAGTAGAGGAAAAATAGTGTCACTGAATGCTTATATAACAATTTGACAGCATCCAAAGTCTTTTTAATTTCAATAAAACTTTGGAGGACTGACAGAACCGTAGATTTGACATTTTATAACTACTTTCGCTTGAGGAACATCCACACTTAACTAGTATTTTACAAAAAAAAAAACTTATTCTAGAAACGCCCTCATTGATAATTCTACAACCTTTAATCCGCCGATATTCATATAACCGATATATAGTTTAATTGAGAAGCTTTTTATTAACAACTATATTTTTTTAGAAAGATGGATTCGTTCGTTGCATCGTTTTCATTGTCATATCTTATTTGTTTTATAATACATTTAATATTATTTCTCTTAGATAGCAAGCCACCGTTATTTAAAAACAAAATAAAATATACAACATACTTGACCGGCAGCATTCAACTCGCAGCAGTCACCCAGCATTTATAAGAGAGACTCGCTATATTTGTTCTGTTAAAAAATATTCACATTTCCGTAACTGTAATGCGCTTTGAAAATAGGTCACATAATATGTCGCGCCGATTTTGCTAAAGTGCGCGAAACTAAATAATTCCAGTTCATTAAATTGCTAAATAATTGTTCATTTCCTTTACTATTTTAATAATCAACTATTAAATAACAAATCTGAAATTAATGGGATTATTTTGGACACCATATTGCTTTTCGATAAACACATTGACCATTCTATCTCCAGAGCAACAGAGGTGTTGGGTTTCATCCTTCAGGATTATTATACTATGAAAACAATGTTCTAAATATCATCGAGCATGCCTCTCCAGTTTGGAATCCAAAATACAACACTTATATCGATAGAATTGAAAAATACAGAATCGCGTCTTGAAACATATTAACATTGATAATTATCAAAACCACACCAGTACTGCGGAGTCATTTGTTCTTTTCAAAATTCCTCCATAACACGTCTAATCAACGAGACAGGCGATTTCGGTTTTCTCTCAAAATACCAAATTCAAAAGTAAATTGTTCAGATTTACGTAGACCATAAAATAACTATTATAAACCAATCTTACTTTTAGTATTCCACATAACCGACTTACCATCACGCCGTTTCGCCACGCAGATAGGCAGAGAGGATTGAACGCCACACTCTGTCCTGACACATAATTCTCGCACCATCAACATTAATATATTTTTTATATTGATTTACTAGCTTGTCGATTATTGAGGTTTCTAATAGGACCATCTTCCAGTATCTGCTTTACCTGGTCGTGCCGAGTCTTCCACATTGTAACACTAATGCTAAACGACATTTCTCACAAACCAAACGAAACTCATGCTTCTACCGAGCTTCTTTGTAATTTGATTCGCACTTTAAGGAGTTAAATTATTTCAACATGCAGTTAACACCATAGCAATAAAATCAAAATATATCATATAAATAGACCAAAATCTAAACTTCATATCTCTTAAATTTTAATATTTTAACACAGATATTAATCCCCATCCCATAGTTCCTACCCTTCGTCCTCCCGGTCCCTTTAGAATATGTTCTATTTTTCATTCATCTCTATTTTCTCATAATTTTTATAAATTTTTCTTACTCCTTCAATAAAATATTATGTTTTCTTTTACACTGCGTAACATTAATTTTCATTACTAAACTAGTGTGTAATCATTATCATTAGTGTATTGGTAATTCAAAGAAAACACGTAATTGGTTGAATTTATTGTTATATTTGTTCTAACTCATTATTGATTAACTGTATGTTGTTCAAGTAAAATACGAAATGTCTAAAATAGGCCACCAAATGAATCGATTAACGTAAACAAGTGTTCGACGATTTGGAGAAAACTCGATTTAGACAAAACGATCGCAACTGCAAAAACACAGTTTCTTTCCGAAAAGTTGATAAAGTAAAAAAACTCCTACTCTGAAGTGGATATTGTTTTCTCGAGCGAATACTTCTGTAATATAGCTAAGTTATATTTTCCGTTGATGTTTTTCTCGTTTTGCGGATGGTCGGGGTACGAAAATAGTACCCCTATCCTTCGTCTTTCATGTTATCCCCATTCTCGCGTATGATTTGTTATTATGTGTTTGACAAATGGTCCCTCGGAGGATATTCAGGGGCCGGATTGATTATCATCAGATACAAACAAAACACGCTCGTACAGGGTTATATTTTATTCATTACGCCTTTATTTGTTTGTTTTTATTTATTATCTTACGAATAAACATAGGTGTATATTTTATATAACAAGTTTGTAATAGTTATGCATAGTTTATCAAAATATTTAGTATGAATAAGTAAATGTAATTAAATATATGACTTTAACTCTGGTGGTACTTCTTTTTACATAATGTGACAAATATATTGTGAAAGTTAGTGATATTTTAAGCTGATTTGGGCTTTCTTGCCCGGCCGTTTGGACTGCAGAATAGAACTCAGTATAGGCAATATAAAGAATTAGTAGATTTATTCGAAATCAATACCATTTTAAGAATTATCTTCCAGATGATCTGGCACATACCAGCAATTAGTTTTAGGATAGATCCACTTCATTTAGTATTCTTACATTTTTCACGTAATATAAGCGATCAATATATTTTACAATTTGTTGTTAGATTATTTGATTCGTGTATTCCTGACTCTGATAAAGATTTTACGTCTTACATAATTTGTGTAGTTTTGAACTTGCCTTTGAACTTACATACAAATTATTAATCAGTTAAAAAGACATACAAAAAAATGTATATCGAAAAACTATTTAGACGCTACCGGGATACGAACCTGAGCCTCTTCGTATTCGGGGAACTTCACAGCAAAAATGTGTTATCCTTAAAACAATTTATGTATATTGTTTGAAAATGAAGTATTTTATTCTTTACATAAGTGTATATTAAATTGATTTAAAATAAAGACAGTAGCAGACATGATTGACAAATGAATCCATATGTATTATTTATGTAAATTTGAAAATAACTCATACAAGTATGTTTTTTAGATTACTTACTACAGATGTATAAGTAAAAAATTCTATATAAAACAAAAATAAACAAGTTTATCATTGAATGAGAGCATTATAAAAAGTTTTCCTTTCTCGGTTTTTCTTCTTATCCTTTGAGTTATTTGGGTCGCCCGAGCCCAGCTTAGATTCCTTTCAGCACCAAGACTCATGTGCTGGTTTTGACCTTTACGTAAGCTAAGCCGTAAATTCTGTGTGGAACCGTAATTTTTGAGTACAATATAATTGTATGAATGTAAGACTATCTGGGACTCTAGGTAGATGTTGTTTGCACATTTCTAATACTGCACTGATGCCATAATTATGATTTTTCATTTAATCTGAGTAACTTCAGTAATTTTTTTCAAGAAAGGCATTTTTTATTCTGGCGGTTATTTGTCAATTTTTTATTTCTTTTTTGATTTTTAGCATCACAGATGAAAGTAGATTTCTTTCTCGAATCGTAAATTGTTTACTGTTACAAAGTATAATATAATATGTATTATACTTACTTTAAAATCACGAAATTTAATTTATTTATACTAATACTTTATAATTTTTATATTACAAAGGCACCTCTTTTCAAGTCTCACCGTTTGAGAGCCGCTCGAATGCGCTTTGTTAACTACCAGTTCGCAGTTTGCGAGGTTTCTGAATATTTTATTTTCACCACCCTCTCGACGTAACATCAATATTAATTCTCCTTAACTAGGTGATTTGCTACGTGCCACTGCCGTTTTGGTTCTATACCAATTTACCAATGATCAAGAAGCTATTACCAAATTAATATTTTTTTCGAATAATCTATGTAATGAAATTTTATATTTATATACGTCTTACAACCTAGCGTTTAAAATATGAATGGATCAGTGAATGAAAATATGGAGATTTTGTTCGTTTTCTCTCATTTTTTATCATCAACCTTACATTTTGCTGTGACGCAAATATTTGAAATTCAAAACTAAATAAAGTTGTACATTCGAAGTTGTACATAATAGACTCCCCAATGTGTGAATGTGGTGCCGAGGAGGAAACCCTTGACCATGTCTTTTTTGCCTGTCCATTGCGGATCACAGGTTTTTTTTTACAATAATCTTGTCAATGGTAATTTTCAACTCCCGCTTAACGTGTGTCATCTTCTTTCCCTCAACTCGCTACATTAAAGCTATATAATAGCAAATTTCTTGAATGTCAATGGTATTAACTTGTAACGCAATATTCCCTATTCTATAATATTGTTGTACTGCTTTCTATGAAATAATGTTTAAACTTGTTTAATGGCACACATCACTCTTGAAGGGTTGATTACCTGTTTGAAAGAAGAAGAAGAACTACGCACCAGTATTCACGGCGTGTTCTACGAGTATCGGGCGTTCTAAACATCGGTCACGTTTTTCAATAACTCTCACAATTGTTGAAAACTACAGACTGTGCTAAACAAAACGTGCAAAACTTGGAATATTCATAAGTATCAATTCTGGATAAAAAATATTTGTAAACATTTGGACCCAAAATGCTCTATCATCGAGATTCGAAGTAAGATTTTTTTGTTGTTTACTGAACGATAATTTCTTATACCTAAGTAGGTACAACGTTTTTAAGTAGAAAAATAATTTGGTTCAGTTCACTTTTGATCGTCCAGTAAAATTAATTTCTTATTACCTCTTATTTTAGAGAGTTTTCTAAGTTATCTGTGAACACGATGTATGATAAGAGAAGAGATGCAATAATAAAAGATTGTGGCAACAAATATATCTCTTCAGTTGAGTATGCTAAATAATGTTCTCAAGTCAATATATAACAAAGTTAAAGTTATTCTACGATACTATTGTTTAATCTTGACACAATATTTATAAATAATCATATATTATAATATAACCTTCAGTCTCTGCAGTTTGTTTTTCTTCTCATATTTTTATTAAGAATAACATAAACTTGGAAAAGAAAGTTCAAAGCGTAAGTTACGATATCCCGTGAAGGTTTAAAGGGTGAGGCTGAATGTAACAATAATGTATTGCTATTTACTAAAAAGAACAAAGGTATACTTGGTTGTAGGCCATTAATTTTTTCGCAATTTGCCAGAACGATCTTACCAACTAACACCCAAATGGGTTGTGAAAATAAATACATACATGAGTCGGCTAATTTGATCATTAATGGATGAGAAAATATGATTACATTATTTACTGACTTCATTTATGTTTTTGTTAAATTAATTCACGCGGGAATTAACAGTATAATAAAAAAAATCAATTACACTTGAATATAAAATTAGACGGAGACCTTACAAGCTTCCATAGATTTATTAAATAATATGGACTCAAAAAACTAAAAATGGATGTTGTTACATGTTAGAGGGTTCAAATTATTCATCGATTCGTGAATTTTCTGCATAAAAAATCGGCAAGGATCTGAAGAGTATAAAAAAAAAATAAACCAATTTTTCACGAAAATACGAAAATCACAATGTTTAGTATATTGTATTATATATTCTATTAATGTAGGGCAATTAAAGAGGTCTTTGACATCTGCGTACTCCGGATCGTCGATATCTCCGATTCGCAAGCAGCTCTTGAATCCCTCTCTGCTAATATGAAAGTCTGACTAGACAATGAATCTGTTCCATCAGAAGATGTCTATTTAATTTGGACAGTAACAATAAACAGGTGTCATTCGTTTGGATTCCTGCACATAAGGGAATTCATGGAAATGAATGTACTGATAAACTGGCCAAAGAGGCCACTCTTTCCGGATTTTTTCCTCAACAGTTCCATATCCCGATGTATGACAGACTTAATATGGTAAAAAAAACGTACGAATTCTATCTGGACTGCACAATGGATGGATCCAAACAATCATAAGAGTAATCGGGTTAAAATAATTCAAAGATCTATTCCCCGCACCCCCTGATTCTTCAAAAGGACAAAAGAACAATATCAAATATCTCTAGAATGAGAATTAGGCATTGCCAGGTAGCCTCACATTTATTCAGATTGAACTTATTAGATTCCACAATGTGTGAGTGTGGTGCCGAGGAGGAAACCCTTGACCGCATATTTTTTACCTGTTTACTGCGGATCACAGGTTTTTTTTACAGTAATCTCGTCGATCGTAATTTTCAACTCCCGGTTAACTTGTGTCACCTTCTTTCCGTTAACTCGCCACATTTAATCTATGTAATAGCAATTTTTTTGAACGACAATGGTATTGATTTGTAATATAATATTTCCTATTCTATAATATTATTGTACTTTTTTCTATATAATAAAGCTTTAACTTGATTAATGACACAAATCACTCTTGAAGGGTGGATTGCCTATTTAAAAGAAGAAGAAGAAGACAGACATAATCGACGCATAACATACATTATTTTTCGTATTATTAAAATGGTAATATTGTCATTACAACAGTGCAAAAAAATATTTGTCTCTGTAAAAAATATTGTTTCGATTTTTTTTTGTTGTAAATGTTGTTAATATAAAGGAACATTCAAATTATCTATTAAAAAAAACAATGATCTAAATAGAATCAAATCATAGTTCTCTAGCTATGTGAACATAAAATAGCAGTTCGTATAAATAAAAAATAGACAAGGAACACCTGACACAGTGTTTCTAGAAAACATTGAACTCATAAAGATTTCTACTGGTACTGAGTGAGTATGAACCATCGTGATGTGAAAAAAACCCTTTTACCATTAATTTTCTACTAAACCATTACAAATTAAAATATCTGCGGTTATGTTCCGTCCAACATGTAAGCCTCGCTTGTAAAAACAAATGGCGTACGAAGTATCAAAAGAGATCCTTGGAATTTTAAATTGTACCTCAAATAAAAAACTTTTAAAAAGTGGGAACAATTTGGGGATTTTTCAGAAGCAGAAGAGCGCCAATAAAGGCGCTTCTGAATGTCATTTAGTTTTGTGGAGATTTTTCCTAATGTTTTCATCTCAATTTTATTTTAAAAAATGAACGCCGGTCTTCGTTTATTGTTCCTTTTTGAATTGAATCAGAAAGCAATTTTGTCACTGTTAAATGTTCCTACATTAAATATTTTCTCATTTTGTTGTAAGGAATTCTCTAAAACGTATTATATTATATACCTTGGCAATTAACATTTTCTCCTTCCAGAAAATTTCTTTTTTTTTTGAATTGCCGTTAAAATGTTTATCTAAGGTATTTTGTAGACACGACAACTGTAGCATAATTTTTGCAGTTGGATTCGGATAATACTTTTCTGAAAAATTGAAATATTCTGAGTAGGTTCGTTAACCAGCTTGATCTGCCGTCTTGTTTCAAAATAACTGCTTAAAAATTCATAATTGTTAATAATGGACCTAAATAAAATATCTACCTGATTATTGTCGGAAGGAATTTCGGGATTCACACCTTTAAAATAGTAATAAAATGGTATCATCCCCAATACTATCGGTACTATTTTTCATAACATAAGCGCTTATCGTAGTTTGAAATATGTCGGAGCATTGTTGACGATAAAATGTAATTAGATTTTTCATCCCTAGAATATAGCTCGGGTGATTACTACCTGTGACTGCGCACAAATTGGTTTTTCTTTGTTTTCTCCTTCATTCTATTTCAGGTACACGGATAGCGTCCTCCGCTGAAGAAACTCGACGGTAGCAATTATCCAAGATAATGGTCTAATTAAATACCAGCTCCGTTTGTTCTCTGCTTGTGCTGCGAGCAAAGCCGCACCGCGAGGGCTGGTTTTAGCATTGTACCTTGAATAAACAGCCGTCCGATCGGAATAATTCACAAATTTATCGGTATATGTATTTAATTTACTAGATGAATGAAATACCATTTCATATTTATTGCTGTTGATTACTATTGAACCTGGGAATTGTATAGATACTCTCAAAATATCAATGCCAATGGATTGTAGGGCGCGAACGTTTTGGGCTCGTATCTAACGTGCACTGCATTGGCATACTAACGCCACACTGCCTAGAACAAAACAAAGTGAATTAAATTTATTAGACTAGTCGACCGCAGATGAACGGGATAAGGCGACGACAGAGACGAAGAATATTATTTTCTCTACGCTTCCAAGGTGTGTTGAGTATTTACCTATATTGTACCTATAAAATCACAATATTTATGTACATCGCCCCTGTAATCACACGTGAATAGTAATAATTTAGAAAACTTAATTTACCAGTAACATAACAATTATTGTTCCGTATTCGTAATTATTATTTTTGTTAATAGATGAACACATATATAATACTTCCATAACCTGAAATAAATGTTATTATGAAATGTAGTGTTATTGTTACCAGTTTTAGTTTTGTTGCTACCCCTTAGCCCATTTCCCATCAGTACACATCATTCCTTTGACTCGACTGGTTGTTTTTGAATTGGCAAAATTTGATCATTTGGAGAGGACGCTGTGATGGATTACTTCCAAGTACATGTTCGTCCTCAACTCGGTTTAGTGTTTCGTTGCATAGAAATACGCCGAGATTCGGAGTGAAATTTTCGTCAGTGTGATCAGTGTTATTGGCAATCATTTGGACGTACGCAACAGAGTATTTGTATGTGTAGTTATTGAACATTGGACGGTGGATTCACCAGAGTCGCCCCTCGTTGCGTTTCTATTTGGGTGATCTTCAGGATGAGCCGGTAACGGTATCATAAGGTGAGTCGAGTTGTCTTCCTTATCCTCATTCCATACTTCCCTCATTTCCGATTCCCTATTTTTCATCTATCCATTCGTCCCGTCTGAATTCATCACCCACCACTGTGATTGGCGACTTGCATCGGTCACAATTATATTATGTTTGTAATCATTTTCCATGACAAGTCTCTTCGCGTTTCTTGAATTTGTCCATGTGAGGCAACGGGCATTACGTCTACTAGAACTGTGAGGTCGCAACTTTTTGTATCTCTGTACACTATTCCCCAAGTTATCGACACTAGTAGATATGTTTGAACGTTTTAAATAAAGTTTCAAAATGTTTTGGCTGTGATGTAAAATTTATTTACAGAAATGATTATAAAATGGTATAATTCGCTGACAACAATTTCACAGGTATTGTTTACAGTATCGAGCACAGTCCAAGTTCTGATCTGATACAAACGCGTAGTATAAAGCGCAGAGTAGTTTTTGTTCGTTATAATATTTAACACATTTTTCATTCCGTACTTTCAGATAAAGTACAGCTTCGCACATTTAAAAAAAAAGTATAAAGACCTGACCACCTAACTAACCTAACCACAAATCCTGGAAAAACGTATTACATAATTACGTATAAAAATAAAATAATAATTATTATTCGTGTAGAACTTCACTGGAAGACAGGGGGGCAATTGAATCAACTAATGAGGATTCCGTGCAATATAAAAATAATTATTTATAAAATATAACAAAAAAATATTTAACTCCTAAAATGTGAAATATATGTTTTTAGATGAGCTAAATGATCGAAAATGTAGTCAATAATATATGAATTTTTGGTATTTTAGTGACAATAATAATAATTTAGAAAACATGACAAAACTATTACATATTTCGGTTGGATTTATTCACCGGTTACTCGAAAATTTTTTCCTTCTAAGTAGGTACCTAGATAAAATTTAAATTAAACATATAAATGGATTTTATTATTATTCTCCGATTTTTTTATTTTAATTCAAAAAAATAATGTTATTTTTCTTTATTTATTTTTTTATTTCATATATATATTTTTTTAGTATAAAATAATACATTCGAAAATAAAGGTAATTACTTTACTAGACGTGGTCTGTTCTAAATCAATTATGTGTTATTATCTGACACCGTCTGAGTAAGTGCAATACCCCACCTCGTATAAACTATTTTAGAATATAATATTCAGTAAGGATAAAAACAGCTTACAGACGGCATTCTATGGTTCTTTCTGTTTCCAAGAAATCTATTGGTTCATTCTAAAATTTTAATTTAGCAACCAGTCCGCCCTTTTACGTGTTAAAGCCAATTTATGTTTAATATTTAGGCTCATACACAGTATTGCAGTTCCAAAGACGATTGATTTTTGTTGAAATCAGCGAAATATGAACATTTCAAAAAAAAAATGTATATTTACGTAAAAAGTAATTTAATTTTTTTATTTGTATGTGGATATTTTTTACTACAAACTATTAAACAAAAATTTTACAAAGGCAACATTTTTTTTAAAATAAATATGAGGATGGTATTTCTTTACGTAGGTAACTGTTTTAATCGGGCATCTTATATTGCAATAAATAATAAATTATTCTAAAAATTTTTACAATACATATTTATAATCTAATTTAAAATACAGGTTACCGCTTATGTCTAACATCATAAGACAGTTTTTGACAAAATTATATAGAATTTCCCTTAATGAATTTGATAATAGTTTCATAAAAATGATCGATTATCCAACATTGTACAGCGTGAACAATACCATTCTCCCTCTGGAATCTGAAAAATACATAAGAATTAAGAATAATTTAACTAAAATAATTACTATAAAATAATAATTAACAGGATTTATGGTAATACTCCATTTGACGTGCTTGCGGTTTAGCGGTTGCGATAATCACCTAGTGATCTAATTACCTATCGGGGGTTCGAGCCTCGTTCCAGAAGGCCATCAAGTTAGTCCTATTTTCATAGCACAAGCGTTTGAATATTGATGTGACACGTATTACGCGTACGCATCTTTGTTATTTTAATAAAATATATACATTCAAAGATTTGATCTAAAATCAAAGCTAAGTCATTTTACAATTCTCAACCCATAACGCAAACAAATAATATGCTCTGTATGGCTTAATGAAGAGAAATGATTTATTTATTCGATTCTTAGTACAGTGTGTTATATTATAATCAGATAAGCATTTGAGCAAAGTAAGACATATATTTGGATACCCTGCCTGCTACACTAGTATTTGACTGTATTACAGCAGACAGTGTTCTTCCTGTATAGTAGTAAATAGTGACCAATGTACAAAATTATATATATAAAGAGTTAAACAAGATGTCATTAGATTAGGTAATTTTTTTGTAAAACTTAACGTAAATGCATTGTTCAATGTATAAGATATAATATTTGGTGTATGTAAAGAGTAAAGCAAGATGCAATTAAATAACATAATTAAAACGTAAAACTTAAAGTAAGTCCAATGTATAAATTTATATATATACATATATAAAGATTAGAACAAGATACAATTAGATAACATATACAAAAAGATATATAAAGAGTAAAACAAGATGCAATTAGTAATTCAATATACTGTTGTAGCAGTTTTAATCTTAAGTTTGGACCTTTAAAAGTTCTTGGGCGTAATTTCTTCCCATTTCGTGGAACCAGAAACGATAAAAGTGGTATTATCGTTGTTAAGAGTATGTGAGAGTATATTTGTATTTATAAATCAATATATTGCAATTAATTACAGTACTAGCGATTTTAAAATTGCGTGGGAACACGTATACATGCAGAGCTTTTGATGCTCCGTGATGTCATTAACATCCCATTTTCAACCATAGGTATATATATACCCTGCCTATTGAATGAATGACTAAATTTCTAGGTCTAGTTTTTAAAATATACCTCTGTTAATGGCGGGCTTAGACAGTTCATGTGAAATCCACGGTTACAAATGTCACATAACAACATTGTTTCTTCCGATTCTTGGGATCTGCAAATCTTTAACACCAAAATATCATTTAAGTTGTAAATTATAAAAGAAAATCATAAAAAAAAGGAAAACAGTTACATATTTTAATCAAAATAAGATAATTATAAGAAAGAAATGAAATAGCCGCCATTACGTAGACAAGCACGACCCTCAGGTACCCGTAGATCGAAGTCTTATTACTAGATCTAGAGAAAGAAAACCAATCCCCACGAGGCAAGGGTGTGATGTTCGAAAATAATTATAACTCTAACATTTAATTTATCAGCGATGTTTTAAATTTTCAAATGTCATTTATTGCTCATATTTGGGTCTGTTTTCCATTATTCGAACTAGCCATTTATTAATTGTCGTATACATATGTAGGCATATAGTGTATCTGGCATTTCTCACAAACGCATCGCTAAAAATGTACATTTCAATTTCATAGAGAGTTTATAATCTGTCATCTCTCGGGATCTAAACCGGTGAAGGCAACGTATCACACGAGGAATATATATATATATATATAGTATTCTATTACAATAGTCTAAATGTTTACATCGATAATTACACTTACTTGGCAACGAATAAGGGCGTATGATTCAAATAAAATCGGTCTAGGGGTACGGACGTTTCTGATTTTCATGAACATTCCTCCCTGTTTTGTTATGATGACACTATTGAAAGATTTTCTGTCTATCGGACACGTATTACTGGTTTTAGACCACTTCATTAAACACTTGCGACAAAATTTATGTTCACAACAACTCGGGATTCCAATTTGTTTTTTATTAAATGGTCCCATACATATAGTGCAAATGTCGTCGGAGTCGGTACGCTGAAAACATTTAATATGTACATGTAAATTAGCTGTAGAGGCCGACGGGCCGCCCTAGAGCCGGTTGGACGAATACTGGTCAGTGAAAAGTTGGAACCGCTCGGTCAGAAAACTGCTGAATAACTAAATATTCAAATTAACGGTATAATAGTCACATGAATCTGAGCGATTCATTAGGTTAGTTACACACACACACACACACATAGCAAAGTATGCGGAGTACATAGTTATAATAACTTTACATAAATCATTATTCACATTATTTCCTATTCGCCTTTGCCCTCGCCCTAAGAAAACATTCATTCCAAATACACAAAGTTATTCTATGTATTCATTATTTACCATTACTTTCAACACTTTTAATCTTAAAAATTTCTTTATCTTACGATATTCACCATTCATTTTATCTTCGTATTATAATATATATACCATGTATATATGCATATACAGACAATGCTATTTTTTTAGATTAAAGGTGTAAGTTTTTTATTATGGTTTCCAACTGTTTATGTTAGATTAAGAGAAATATGTATGTCTCGACACAGAATTTCTCTAGTGAGACGGGCACAGTCCAAACAATTTTTTACATTGTATTATATAGTTACAAATAAAATAAATAAATAAATCTATTATACGGTCATAGATATAAATTTCGCAAAAGCAAATGGAGTTCGTTCTGAAAAATGGTTGTTAATATAAAAGTAGAATTTTTGACAGGACAAAGATACGGTTTAAAGTCTACCTACCCTTGAATTTACTCTGCGTGTATTCATAATATAAACTGGGTAAATTAGATTTTTAGACTTAATTATAAACAAATAAAAAATAAATCTTCAAAATAGTACAATATAATTTAGTCAAAAACTACACATCTAATTTTATCGTTCTGGAAACAAAACTTCCTGAATTAGAATTTGAGTATGGAATATTAATTTTGTGTTAATAGTGTGTTCTGTTACCAGCCGTGCTTTCATTTTAAGAAGGGGAAACTGGGCTTAGTGTTGTCACTTCACAGGAAAATATTTATTCATTAATTGATTATGTATTCCGTCAAGTATTTTTTAATATTATTTTAGTAAATGAACAAAGCGTTAATGTTAGATATTGTTAAATATTTAAGTAAACTTTTTTTTTTAATTTTCAATAATCCAATTCGATGTAACATTGGTATAAACTCGCACGTTGTGTAGGTATAAATTTGCGCTTTGCTAAGTATGGAATTAACGAACCGAGGAGATTAAATAAAAATAGATTTATTTATCCTCTTTGGAATATACGTAAATGTGTTTGTACGAATGTATGTCTAATTTCATTTTTATGTTTTCTCTATTTTTTTCAAAATGTCATCTCGTTTCCATTCTGTTAGACTAATTTTCATCATTTTCCTTCAGAACCACATTTTCAAGTGTTCCAGTCTCTCTATCTCTCTTCGCTATGATTCAGCTTTCACATTCATATAGTGCTAAGCTACGCTCCATACACTCGTACATGTCTAAACATTTTACTTAATTCAGCTGTACCTATCTTTTACAATGACTTATTTTAGGTAGATACTTTTCCAAAAAAAAATTTAAGTTTAACAATATTTATACTTTATTTTTACCTTATGTACCCTGTCCTATTGGAAAAGAATTAAAAAATAAAAAATTTAGTAGTATTCTTGTAGTCTTTATCTACCGTATGTAATACCGACAATTTTACAAATTTTCATTTAACTACACTGATAAGACTTTCAAGTACCTACGTGCCGTATTTTTTAAAAAACCATAAATTCATTCTGCTATGTAAAAAATTGCATTTCGAGATACTGAGGGTAATAAAATAACAGAGAATTCTCGAGCAAAATGTAATAGTTGGCGTTGCATCAGCATTTGACGAAGACATCTGAATGTCACTAGTCGGTATTTCATCAGGAATAATTATGCTCAAAATTATAAACGTTAATTTTTTTCATTTTAGTTCTATTTGGTGATTCTGGGCCCTCCATGATATCGTATGTCGTATGTAGAAATGTATCGTCGTATGTAGAATAATGATATTTGCTTATATCTAAACTTCAAAACATATTCCGCCTCTCTGGCCCCATGGCATCCTTAAACCCGAGATATATTAGGTCATCCCATAAATAATGCGGTATTTTTACACGTCTTTTGTTTTTCGAAATTAAGATAAACAAAGTTCTTTTTTGATCTAAAATATACTCTCCTTCATTTTATACCATGCTCTTCCATCTTCCTGGTACACTTTTAAATTGTAAAATGTAAATTTAATACTCGAAAAGTAGCTGTTGCTAACCTAACCTACCCTCTTCTTATCTATCCGACTTCTCTTCTCCGTTGCTATAACATTTATTGAATTTTTTTGTGTTTAATATAATAGGCATCGCCTATGATAGTTATTCAATCTTATCCCGGATACCTTGCTTTGTCACTTTTTATAAATTAATAATTTACAAACAAACGTACAGCCGAAACAATTTACATCAAATAATGGAGGCACCAAAAAAATATTTAGGTTCTTAAATGATCTATTTACACATTATTTTTGACAAATTTTGCCCATATTATATTTTTTATTTATTTATTTAGACACATAATATATCAGTATTGTACAGCTAAAAAAAAGACAGTTTGTTACATATATTTTACATAGATTTTAAAATGCATTGCTAGGCAAGTTTTAGGGCAAATTAAATGTCTTATTATAGTTCGGATAAATTTTAAAAGACGAAAAAATCTCGGTAAAAACTATTGCAATAATGACTAAAAACTTTAAAGAAATATTAATCTATGTACTATGTAGATGTTGAAAAAAACCTATCCCGAGACGCATTTCTTCCAGAAGCTGGGGCATGCATTCGAGCAGCAGTCTTCGTGGTAAGTGCACTGAAACAAAGGAAAATTATTTCAATAATTATTTAGACGAACTCTTTGCTCTTAATGTTCATTTGTACAATTGTTAAATACAATTAGCATTGCAATTCAAATTGGGTCATGACCGCATACTCGTATATGACCCTGCGTAGTCTTACTTTTTGAAATGCAGTTTGTTAAGAGTGCGAACTATATAACCTACAACAGCACTGCGTCCCTCAGCGATTCCGCGCGTTATTATATAACGCAGACATCAAATGTGTCACAATAATTTTAAATGTGAAACATTATTTTTTTGGTTGGATAATTGATCAATATAATAAACAGGTAGGTACCTATTTGCATACTCTTTAACTATCAAAATTCGTTGATGGAAAAACAAAAGGTGTAATTTTTAGACTATTAATAGACTTTTTATTATTTTTTTTCTAGAGTATTTTGTTATTAAGGATGTAAAAACTATTAAGTCTAGCATAACAAGAATGTTCGTTTGCGTACATGTACGAGCGATATCGCCGTCAATGCAATGCCATTTTAAGGGTAAAAATCTTCTGAAATCGACCCCCTTTATTATTATTTTCATCAAAAATATAATGGTACTAGCTGAAGTACCCGGCGTTGCCTGGGCTTTACGCAGAGTGTAGAGGCTTCATTTAAGGGGATGGGAGTAGGGTTTTTTCGAAATCAGATGTAGACAGCAATTTTCCTCTTATTTTGAACGTTCGTCAAGTGTGCAAAATTTCATCAAGAAGTACCAGAATTCTACTTTAAGTGGTGGGAAAGGGGTATGGGGGTGGTTTTTTGAAATCTCATGTAGACAGTGACCTTCTTGTTTTTAAGGTCAAGTGGGAAAATTTTCATCAAGCTCGGAATAAAACTGTAGATTTATATAAAAAAACAAACACACCACCCACCCACAGACACTCTTATATATAGTGGTAACATATTAGAAATTTGAATATGTACCTGCTGATCTAAAAAATTGATTACTTATTTTATAGGTATTATTCACAAAAATATATAAAATTCAATTTGTTGATTAATTTTTACGATACATATTCAATATACAGTTACATAATTTAAAAATAAATTAATCTAATCTTATCTGCATTATGTTTTTGATTGTTTTATCACAAATTTTTCACAAGACCGCGCACTTGGAGTACGAAACACACTGTAGATTTACTATCTTTAGTGTTTTATCAATTCCAAGGACAGTGATCGTGGCTGCGTAGCAGATATCGTATGGCCCAGCAGCACCCGCAACTAGCTGTCCGCAGAGCTTAGCAACACTGATCGCTCTCTGCTAGTGAGGAATATAAATGTTTGTACTTAAACTACTCCACGCGCAACAATCTACCGGTGAAAGATTGATCTAATTATTATATTAGTACATGATTTAATTAATTATTTTAAAACGCCTTTTTTTGAGTTATCACCAGTATAGGTACCTAACCATTGATGGAGTGAGTTGATCAACATCGAACCTAATACTCGCATTGTTCAGAATACTGACGATTATCTACGGAACAACCCTCAAAGGTGCGTAATAGCTAATTTACTATATATATTACTACAATCGATCCATTTTTTTATATCTTGTTTAGATCGATGAACGAAAAATACAGTTGTACGTATTAATAACAAATACTTACGAAGGCTCCGATTGGTTGACAGGCTGCCTTCTCTGGTGCGGCAGCGTGCTGATTTTGAAGCTGAGCTAGCCTCAGCGCCAAGAGGTAGAAATTATCTGGCTTATTCACCGCGATGAAATCTTCTTTATTTTCGGAAGCTGAAGTGAATTCGACGCAAGACACAGCTCCCAACAGGAGGAAAATAATAACGGACCGCATCTTGGAAACAGGTTCTACACTTCGATTTTGATTATTGAACCGAAGCTCCGAGTAGACTGGCGCGGCTCCGATTCAACATATCAATTTATATATTCACAACAAAATATAGATAATGCATCGCCTCGTGTCACCTCTTTGGGCGAAGCGATATTTCAGATCCCATTGTAGAGATTGTAGAGTCCGTCATCAGTTTGATTGGCTCGGCTCATCAAGAACATGTACTATCAAAATCTGTTTATCCAACAGTAACCAGTGTACTCATAATAATATTACGTATCCCCATATAGTTTCATCTATTTTCTATGACTTTTTGGACGTCTAGCGCGTCTAGCAATCACGTAGTATCATTTGTCAGTTAAAAAAATATTCGCTAAAGTAGCGAAAATGTCGAACGTGTTATTCATATCTCTAGGTTAAGATTACTTAAATGTTTTCTCTTTTATATACTCAATAACAGTACGCAAATATATATTTTGATCTGTGGTCATCTTGCGTCGTATCATTGAAGTCGTGAATGAAAGCGTACGAATTTCTTCTATGGTCGCATTGCCAAATCATTTATGCAAACATGATCTCAGTTTTTTCAAGAATATGGTCGCGCTGACAAATGCGACGCAATATGTTAAATGTTTTCTCTTTTATTGTGCATTATAATACATTAAAAAATTGAAACTGCCGTGAATATTTGTTCGTTATAATATAAGTTTTGGCCACATAATATTTGTCAAAATCAACGCGAAACTAATTCATCATAACTAAATTAATCATAATTGAATGTATTTTTATTTATTATCTTTGTTTTATTATAATATATATTATATTTTATATAATAAAACAAAGAAAATAAATAAAAATATGAATCTTAACCACAAAGATAACATTGCTGATTTTAAAAGTATAATTGAATGTATTCTAGGTTGAGTGAAACCATTCATCTTTAGTTTAATGCACATTATACTGATAAAATAGCATTTTTGTTTTTATTATTGTCTACCCGCGATTTTTATACATCATCTAGATGTCATATTTGTTCGTTTTGACAGCTTACTTACGTTTACGTTACAACATTTTATTTACGTGTGGTTTGTTTTGAGGAAAGCTCTACCATTGAAACATAGATATCTATTGAGATCCTACCACGTTTCGGTCACGAAATAGCGACTATAATAGCCGCCCGCAGGGCCTATCAGCAAGCAAACAAACCTGATGTCACCAATGGCCACGTGAAGCGGTCACTAGCCGCCCGCAGGGTCTAGCAGCAAGCAATCAGCAATAGCCGATGAGACTGACCGCGCAACGATCACCGAAAGCCACGTGGCGGCCACCAGCCGCCCGCAGAGCCTAGCAGCAAGCAATCGGTGATAGCTGATGGGACCCTGACCATTGCCCGCCCGCAGATCCTAGCGGTAAGCAATCGGCGGAGCTAAATACTACTAACAATCTGCTAGTACTGTGTATATTCCACTTAAATCAATTGCATAACTGAAAAAACGAAGACCAAAATAATATAAAATAAGAGGCAAAATGGAAGGGCTCCCTCTAGGTGTATTGTGTGTGTAGTATAAGAGTATTATTCATATTATATTGGTATTTTGTCCTCTATAATATTTACACTTTCATGAAAAAAAACAAGTTGAAATTTTAGGCATTTATCTTTGCGTTGCTTGACAGCGATTTTCATAATTCTATTCCTTGCTGTGGTAGATTTTAAAATGTATTATTTGATTATTAATACTATTTGTCTGAGAAATTATTATTATTAGCGCTGAGAAAAGTATCGCTACTTAATCTTTTCAACGGACTTATCTAGTTGGAGATTCGCGTCTCGTTTTAGCAAGTTAGTCCTATATTTATAGTGCAAGTGTTTAGCTTAGTTTGAAAATAGTAAGAATGTTTATGCGAGGTGTAGTCCGTGTACGCATCTCTATTATTTTTTTAAATAAAAAATCTAACGTGGGTTCCAATGCACCGCATTAGCTGCGTTGGCTTAGTTACGCCACTGAACGCAGACCTAATGATTCAGTTTTTACCTAAATGTATTTTAAACTGATAAAATATATTTGTTGTACAATGTATAATATCTTTCCGTGGTTCTTCTTAAATCATTATATGTAATAAGATTATCAAAATATGCCGTTTTTATATGCTCCACTCGTATGTGAACACAAAATACTTGTTTTTTGATTCTACTCGTTTAATTTACTTGAGAGCATCATCAATCTCATGAGAGGGATAATTCCCTCACAGTGCGAACGCGTCTTAAGTAAATTAAACGAGTAGAATCAAAAAACAAGCTAATTAAGGAAAACACATTTTTGTTGTGAATTTATATTTTCAGAACAAAGTTTTGTGGTTTTTAGTACAAATTAAATGAATCAACTAGAGATATATAGAAAAAAATCTATATTTTTTCAGTAGATAAATTTTTTTCTGTATATCTTTCTAGTTGATTAATTTAATTTGTATTAAAGAATACAAGTGTTTTATTTTCATATATGTGACGTTTGATATATAATACGTATGTCAACGATTGACAATACCGTAGATAAGAGATGATCAGTATACTTGTCAGTAGAAAAAAAACAATCTGCATACAATACATAGCATTCTATTAGATTCTAAAGAAACGCCACTTAGTTATTTATTTAGTGGAAAGAAAGACAATGTACACCACTACGATAGCGTAACGTAGATTTTTTCGAGGAACTGAAGATATCGAACGAAATAAATGAAGTAGCAGAACAGAATCCGTAGGTGCTTTCAAATCAATTTTAGCTCAACTTGCAGCACAGTATTAAGAATTGTACGGGTGATAGAATGACGTGCTGGATCTGCAGTGTAAAGATGAAAATACTTCCTGCCAGCATTGATGCGTCGACCACCGTTCAGGAAAGGTTTGAATATTAATGAATTATTCTTATTAGGAGAACACATTCTTATTGTGAAGTTGTAATTATTCAGAACAGACGGTCTGTGATACTTTGAATATGAATTAAATATATTAATTAGAAAGATATACATATAAAATCAATTTTATCGAAAAATATTGCTGTTGTGCCACCGGGATTCGAACCTGGATATCTTTCCTAACCGGGGAAGGTGCATTATCCAACTATGCTACAGCGACAATTTTCTCTGGTTAGGAAAGAGCAGCAACAATATTTTTCGATAAAATTGATTTTACATGTATATCTTTCTAATTAATATATTTAATTCATATTTAAAATTATTCTTAAACTGCGCACGGAAACACAACATGATCATCGCTCCGCGTCCATTCGCTGTTAAATAAAACCATTCCTCAATGACCACCATACTTCTGTACCCTCTGATACAGTCCAGCAAAGTTGAGGATCACTACTATTCGGCTTTCAGTACTAATAACGAAAACTATTTTGTTATTAACAAACTTACCTACCACGATACCGTAGCGTGGTATAAAAAATACAATTACATCTAATTTAACTCTCTTTTGTACGACAGTGATGCATTTAAACTCTTTGTAAGTTAAGTTCTTTATTCAACCACATCCTGTATTACATTTTTCTTTCTCAAATAAGTGTATAACCGAGTCAATTTGCAAGCAATCCGCCATACAAGTTAACCTTATAATGCCATGATTATGTTTATATTTGGATGGTTCCAAATATAAGTGGTTAAGACTATAAGGTATGGTAAATTGTTGAAATATGGTCACGTTTGACACAGGTTGAACAGTAGAATACTGAATACTAGCTGGAATGTGAACGGGAAGTTTAGGGATTTCTTAAAGGCGGGAATTCTTTCAACCAAAGTCCACAATATTGTATGGATGTTCAAGGCATATGTGCATAATCTCAACCATTATATGATTATTTCGATTGATTCCATATTATATATTGAATACAAAAATTAATGGTCAAATCACTCGAAATTCGAGCGGCTAGACTATTTTTTGTTAGATATTTTAGGGCCTGAAGCATATGAAGAAAGATAATTGAACAATTTCGAAAATTTCAAACGATGATATTTTCCGTAACAGTGGAGAATTTGCACATATTCGACTCGTAATTTAGTCAGGTATCCACCCATAAAATAGTGTGTACTAGATCTGTTACACCTGTATATACTTAGAATTACAGACAAAAAAGGAACATAAATTAGGTACGTAGAGAATTGAAATATCTACATTAAAATTTTTCCTATTCCAATACCGTTCACGGATTTTCACATATATAATATATTCAAATAAAAAGTGCGCTATTTATCCGACGTGGCGGATCGCGCGCAAAAGTGTTGAAGATTTTTTGTATGTTTCATAATAAACACGCCTGACTGAACTGAACACACACCTAACTGCTGCGCGGCATCACAATCATTTTTTGATTTTAGTTTTATTTTTCAATTCTCCTATAATTTATTACGTTTTTAACTTATATATATTTGAATCTCTTAAATTGATGTAGTAATTTATAAACTCTCATTAGATAACTGTAAAATTTCTTCTAAATTTCTTGACCCACCCACATATTTGACCCCAATTAGATTTTCCCTGAAGATGTTGGTTTCTATCAAGTTCCAGTGTAGGTCTTCGCATACTGTGCAAATTCTATAATCCTCCCTTCGATTCTACAAAGTACCCATACGACCTTAAAGTTATCTTTGCGTAAGAGCCTTGCGGAGATTCTGAAGTTTTCCTCACGTGTAATAATAATAAAGGAAATATTCCCAGGATGGGGCCCTACGAATATTTCCTTTGTAATCAACACTAGTGTGCGTATACGGGGGTTGGATTTGTCTCGAAACGTGGTATGGTCGAGTACCTAACCCACTTTACGAAGGAAAACAATCAGTAATCAATTTATTAATAAATATTAATTAGGCATTCTTTCAAAATATTTTTTTCACTATTACCAGTTGCTAAAATTTTGTTTTAATTTAATGCCATGCCTTCTTTCACATAAATCCACCGTTTCTCTTTTTTCCTTCGTCAACTTATACATCTTCCTTTTCCATGTCCATCTCCATGTCATCCGAGGTTTTATTAAGACATGAACTGAATTCTACAAGACACTCGTACCTTGTAATGTCTTCAATCATTATAAAATAAATCATGAATTCTTTATCCCGGTTTATTCGTTTTCATGAGAATCTCCGAAAACGTTGCAGGTTTATTGAAACATTTTCGTCTAATGTATATGGGTAATGCCATTATTTCTTCACCGTTTCTGAACTTAATGCTCGACGAAAAAGTAGTCTTTAGTGGTCTTAGATCCAAAGGTGCAGACTAACTAACTACACTAGACTAATATCACAAACAGGCACGCGATTGCGTGTTTTTTCCATTTGTCCATTTTATTTAGTATTTCAGTTTTTAAGTATTTCAGTTCTTAAAAGTTTTCATGACGGCGACAGTGGTAGTACATTATTATTCGTAACCAAAATAATACATATTACCAGATGTCTCGAGTTTACTTGTTGTTGTATTGCCGAAGTTGCCGTAAAAGTGCTATGCAGTATGGCAAAAAAAAAAATTGTAATGCATGAAATAAAGTTAGAATAAAAATAAAACAACTTCTGCTCAAAGAAAAATAACCTGCATAAATACCATGCACCCGTATTTAAAGAAAAACATAATCTTTTACAGGAATTTTTAAAACTAATCTAAGTAGGATTAAAACCCCCGGTTTTTGTCATCGATCACACAAACCAGGTTAATAGTGACTTCCAAAGGAGCATCCGAAGAGAAAACTGAGATGAAAAATAAGATTCGGAGAATAACGAATGCCTTCGATGTAAGTAAACTTTATAAAAACTCATAAAATATAAGATTAAAGGAATATTTACGAAAAGTCACCGAGTACTAATGGCGAAGTTTTTAAGTGCAATCATAAAAACGAGATTCTTTGAACTAATGTCGTCGGGGAAAACAGAATCAAGGAGCTCGGTGAAGCGTGCTCGGTTAATCTGGATATTATCTCTACTCTCCATCATTATAATGTAGGGAGACTCGCGGGGGAGAAGTGTCAGTTGGAGCTCGTGACACTTTTGGACCTGCCGGTGCCGACTTTACATTTATTCGGAATTTAGTCACAATATGCCCTCTTACTTGACTAGTGGTATAGCGGGACGCTTCTTTTCGTGCCAGGACGTCGCCCTGCCACTTTTTTGACACGGAACTTACTTTTCAAATATATTTTATCATGCAGCGGATAGTTATTACGAGAATACAAAAAAATGTACAGGACCGGAGCATTTTCAAAACATTACGTCATTACGAGGAAATTTATAGTTTTTTTTGTTAAGAATTGGATCATCTAGACGCGCGGCGGTATCCCATTATTTTAACCATTTACCACATTCACTTGAAGACAGATGAAATATGTGATGTCAACTTAAATAAACGGGTCATCCTTAAATTTACATGTTACTTATAGTTCTATAGTTTTTTTTTTTTTTTTATATATTGGTTTTAGCGTTTACAAACATAATCATTTTCATATTTCTATAGAAATACGAGTACACGGAAGAAAAAAAAGTGGGGCGGGGGTTAAAATCATTTATATTTCTTCGTGTATCTTCCGTTTCTGATAATTCGAATATTTATGTTTTTTACAAATCATTATTAACACTTTACAGTAATCCAGTATGAAATACCTGGAGACATCTATGGTTTACAATACACATCTGTCTTATAATGTTATTTATTGTAGATGGCGGTGAGTCAATTTTTCCCATTTGGATAAGAAATTAATTCCATTCCGTAATTCTATTAAGTAGGTACGGTAACTATATTATTACTAAAATATTTACAGGTGTTCCAATAAAATGAAGCGTCCATTGCATTTTAATGTGAGCCTATTGGAAAAGTTTTATTTCCGGGACATCCCACTACCAACATGATACGATGACCTATTTTGATTAATATCTTGCCCAACAGATTAATTGGTCGTTAATTAAATAAATCTACGTTTATCTTCTTTGATTTGAAATATAAATATATAAATACAAATGAAATGTATTAATTAGAAAGATATACATACAAAATCAATTTTATTGAAAAATATTGTTGTTGCGCCACCGGGATTCGGGATCTCTTCCAATAATGCACGTTCCCCAAATTGGAAGAGATCCAGGTTAACAATGCAATACAACAATATTTTTTGATAAAATTGATTTTGTATGTATATCTTTCTAATTTGTATTTAAAATATTTATTGAATAATTACAACTTCACAAAAATAATGTGTTATCCTTAATAAAAAAATATAAAGTTAACTTAATCAGTATTGAATTTATAACCCTTCAACGTGTGTATATATATTTTTGGGACACCTTTATAAGTGAATATAAAAAAACGTGAAATTCTTGTGTCCGCGCAATAGTGCAAACCTGGATGCATTATTAAACGCATATTAACCGGTCGTACTCGAGTATTAACCGAGTACAATATAATTTCAAGACAAGGAATATCACCATTTTATATCCTCTCAACACATTCGGTCAGCTTTCATCTTTAAGCCTACATAAAGTAATATAGATTTCCATTTAAGATCTACATAAAATCAGCTGAGATTTCTATATTGCGTGGCTAGACGACAAAAGAAGCTCACGGTCAACAGTGATACGGTTTTTATGTTTTGAAATAATTTCTACCTTCTCTGCCTCCATCTCCACCTACCCAGAGAAACACGTAGTGTTTGTAATTAATAAATTGCACGTGTACTTAATGAATGAATACTTAGTGATTGTTATCGAACTGTTATTAGTGAAATTAACGTGTTCATTTTGTGTGAATTTCAAATGTCATCAAACATTTCATTTTATGTATATTCCATGTGAATGTTACACAATTTTCGAGGAACGACACAGTTACCATATGGTTTAATATTATTAAATCAACAATGCAAACTTTCTAACATATCATTACAAGTATTTACATTATTCCGACATTAATTGATAACTTACGTGTTCGCCGTTTTATCGACCCGAACTTTGTACGTATGTTGACATGCTTAAATCTGTTGTCAGGCGAACAGTACAAATTCAATGTGAGCTTAAGCCGTACTTAAGTTCACTGGAGAAAAGGCGAAGTTAAGGCTAGTTTGTAGAAGATTTCAAAGCTTCACAACTGTCCTTAGCTTGCATTGTTGTCAAATCCTTCATCATGAAAATTAATTTAAATCGAGCGAATGCTCTTCATAAAATTCTTTCGCGATGAATAGATATAACCTGTCAATAATGACAGAAAATAAATATTTTTTATAATCTTTATTTATTTTTAAAATCAACGAAAATTCAATAGCAAATTTATTTAAATATTATATCTAATAAATCATGAAAATTATTGTGACAGATTTGAAGTCTGCTTTTATTTAAAACTAGTGTTTAAAATCCGTTCTAGTGCATTATTGAGCTTTGCCTTTTCTGAACAGGACCTTCTTACATATTAATTAAACATTTTTAATAATCAACGTCTTGAATTATTGAGTTAAATAGTTTAACATTGAAAAACGATCATTGTGGATAAAAAGATATTTATTGACTGTTCCCATGACGTAGAACTCCATAATCACATATGGGAAAATAAAACACTTGTTTTTTTATTCTACTCGTTTAATTTACTTTAAGAATTAAATTGTTAGATTGATAATGCCCTTTCAAGTAAATTAAACGAGTAGAATAAAAAACAAGTGTTTTACTTTCACATATGTGAAAAAGATATTCCTAAAAAACAAGCTTTAAAATCATGTAGATTAATAATAACATTCTTACGCAATATTCGTATCAAAAATATCAAAGTTTTAATTCTAAATTGCAAATTGTTGACAATGTAAATGGACTTTTTTGTATACTATTTTTAAAATATTCATTACGCGTATCCACATTTCAAATAAATTTGAGTTTTCACTGTATCGTCGATTCCCTACTTGTGACATACATAAAGACATTGCGTTTTTATAAGTACGAATTATTTTTTTAAATAAATGGATGCTGTGTTTTAATGTGTATTGTATTTAATGTTTTAAGATGATACATACGTAGAAGAGATATAAAAGTACGAAGATGAACTGTTGGAAAAGAAGTAAAACTATTTAAACTATGGATCTGATCACTAAGCACTGAATTGTCATTATCTGATAATATTTTAATACTTAGTTATTATTTTGCACTATGACGTACAACGCGTGTCTGTTACAGATTACTTTTAGTGCTTTTTTTCTAATTCATTATATAAATGCGCACTATATATATACACGTACACCGTACTCACAATTTGTCATTATATATATATATATATATATATAAATGCTCTTAATTGGCTACTTGAAACTATACGAAAGTACTCAATTCACTCATAGTGCCACGGTGAGCTTAAAATATGTTTTCACTTAAATGTAATCTTAGCAAACCGCTCGCAGTGGCTATACAAAAAGAATTATACTAAGACTAATTTATATTACCATATATAAAAATGAAAATAGGTGCTCAGATTTAGTAAATCGAGAATATTTTTCTAATCCTATATTAGTGAACCTCTGAGAGAAAATGCCAAGGAGAAATTCATTTTGGGAATTTCGCTACGTGAGTGAATACACCGGGTTAGGTATATCTTATAAGAGTACTAAAAACACAGACAGTGGACTCGCGATGCCAGCAACAGAAAAGCTTGCAATTGAAAAGCTTAGAGGAGACATATTCTATATAGTGTTCGCAAAAATTCTAACGATGAGTGAATCAAGGGCGTTTAATTTTACCATGTAACTTAGACTGTGACTATATTCCAGCCGCTATTCCCCTGAAAGTGAAAGTCCTTGATAAATAATATTAGAATATAATTGTTTTATTCTCCTCCCTGCCATTATCTGCCCGAGTGTCCTCGACCTGCACCGTTCTCCCCAGGGTCGACAAATTCCAGATTAAAGTGTGAAATGCTTTGTTATCAAGATCCTGGATCAAGTTTGTCTTCTCTACAGAAGACGTATCTTTTCATCACCGATCCATAATATCCTTTATTTCATCTTCAGCTTTCTCACAAAGGTCAGAGGCTTATAATAAATCCATCAGAAAGAAATTAAATCCGGGTTCGGTCCTTCAGAAGTAGGCTCGTTAATCACGCTGGAAATTATTCCAGAGGGTTAAGGGTGAATCTTTTATAATATGAATTCTAGCCTAATTGCTAATAGGGTTTTGTAAATTAAAGATTTGTGAGGCTTTGTATTCGTACAATAACCTATTTTAGACGTACTATGGTGTCTATTTTTATTTGACATTTGATCGATGATTTCGAAAATGAAGAAGTATAAATTTACTATGGATCATTCCGTATTTTCGAATCATTCGAGAAAAAGATTTTAGAAGTACAGTAAAAAAAACTAATATCCCATCTGGGAAATCGATAAATTCTGCTAATACTATTTGCATCCAGAATATATCAATATAGGGTAATCCTGGGGCAAACTTAACATAAAATGAATACAAGAAAAAAAAACGTTCAAATATCAATTATCGTCTAGGACTATTAAAACATATATGAAGTTTAATAAACAGATGTATTTCTTCAAAAATATGTGTAATGACAAAATTGAAAATCTAAGTCCCCTGTTTAAGGGGCAAACGGACACATCTTAATCTTCAATATTAACTGTACACATCTGTTATATTCCACTAAATCACATTGTTCGTGATACCAGACTTCCGAATTCTTGCCTTGGCACTAAACCCAATTTCCCCCTTCTTTATATGCATCATTACAAGAACCACAAATCCGTGAATTCACGGATTTCTTGGCACTTGGCATTGCTTCTTTTTTCTTTTGAGTTATTTTTTCATTCTGGATTAAATTATAGAGATTATAGACTCTCAAGTCTCTCTACGTCCTCTTTTTGAAGTTTTTGTGACTCCGGATCTTTTAGGTAATGAACTGATTTGCTTGTATGTACTTGGAGCCATTAACGATGTGTCAGTTGTTCTATTTCTAGTGTCCATCATTTGATCATTTTCTGAACTTTGCGATTATTAGTTCTCAGAAGAAGATTTATTTATATTAAGTAACGGTTTATTGATAACGACGTTATTAGTAGAGATGTACCATCAATCCAGATGTGTTCTTCCGATTACATACTATAATCTATAATAATCGGGGAGTAATTAACATAAGCTATGTCCGTTTGCTCCCTTTATATTACTGAAATTATTTATTAAAAAAATGAATCGATGTAGTTAATAACAAGATTTTGCCTTCGCTAACACACTGTACTGACAATGGATAAACACGATATAAACATAACTTCAAACTTTTTTCTTGCATTTACAAAGAAATATTAATGTAAATAAAACGAAAATATACTCATTGTACTGATAATTGTGTACCGATGCTCACCAGTGTAAATATAGTTGTTTGGGACATATATTTATTTGCAAACATATTTATTTTGAACGAAAATAATGTACTTTGCCTTCCCCTCTCCTTCCCGTCCCGACCGGCCTCGTCGCCGACCAGTCGATTGGCGACCTTGAACGAGTGCGGTATATATGAATCGAAAGAATTACAATATTATACATTTAAGACTTCGCGTCTATAACCTTTGACGAAATAGTGATTTAAACATGCAGTCCACATTTTCGAGGTGCCAGCAGAATCCGGATTGTGGTGAGTGCCAAACTCCTTCCCTATCTGACTTCTTCAGGCATCTATGCTTGTACGCAACGACAGTTATCACAAATAATTAGGAATTTCTTAAAATGTTATTGAGATTTTAACAGATAATTACTAACGTCGAGAAAAATACTCAACAATAGCGGCCAACGTATATTAGTAGGCGTGGCCAGAGTGAAACGTAATGAGGGTATTCGTTTGCCCCCATGTCCGTATGTCCCAGGTTTACCCTAAGTGCTTACGTATTATTATATAAATACTGACTGTAATAAGGTCTGATATCTAAAGGTTAATATAATTTTATTGGCCTTTATACCTCAATCCTATGAAAACATAAAATTCTGTTAAATGAACTATTGCTGAGTAACGGAGCAGGAAAAAATATATCATTAGCAGATAAAATGGAAACGAATACATGGCTTTTTTCATGTTTTGTATTTCACAAATAAATGTTTTTTTTTACATATTTTAATTTATGCACTAATGGTCCGACGTAGTATTTCTCCCAAAACTATACATTTTTTTAAGAGACATTTTATGGTCTCTATTTTTCTTTTCTCCCACAAACTATTTACGAACTGTGCATATTTCGAGAACATAATAATTTTTAAAATTACAATGTACCTAGATTTGAAATGTCTTAATTGAATTAAATTAATTATAAGTAATAAATCGATTCGAATGACTTTCACGCCCTATACTTCGTTTTTGAATAGATTTTCTCATATATTGTTTGTATATTTCAATTTCATATTGTAGGTATATTATATATAGGTTATAAATTGGATTTAAGCATATATGTTTTGATATATGCCTACATTTAAAATTTCAGCTTTTTATCTTTACCTCCAATAGCATAGGTAGCAATTACTGCACGTTTCGGTCGGGTCGGTACAGACTACACATCAATCAGTTATATCAGACGTTTGTTCACGAATGGTTACATATATATAAATTTAATTTAAGGTTTCCGCGGGCACTAGTGTATGCAAGAGATATAAATCTCCCATAGTTGAGATAATTTTAGCTCGAAGTCACCCATTATTTAAATAATTTTGTATCATCCTTCATATGTTAGTTATTTTGCTCCGGGCTGAGCCTTAGGAGTCGGTTTGGTTGGAAGAAGAAGGTCGCTACGAAGCATCTCTGGTGCGCTCTCGCTCTCCTCATTCTCTTCCCCCCCTCACTCACCGACTCCGTATGGTGTGTCATGTTGCATGATATTCAGCGCTATTAGGTGGCTTGCCACAATGTTTAAAAAGTAGCGGTAATTATTCCTTAATTTAGTAGGTATGTTTTATTTATTGAACTGTAAAATACTTTTCAATAATTCGAATATTAAGTAAATTTAAGCATTTATGAAATGTTAAGTTGTGAATTAGAATCGATTCAGAATTCGACATAATGGAAACAGATGAATCAAAATTCAATTAAACAGCCTTAGGAATACACTTCAGTGAACCGCAATTCAGATTCGGTTAGGCCTACGTTACCTAGAGAAATTGGCTTTGAATTAATCAAATTAGATTGAATTCAGTGTTTAAAAGAGACCTTTATAACCAATCAAGAATTTTTATAACATTTTATTTTATTATCAGGAACATTATTATTGGCTACAGAAAATACAATATTTTTATAAATGTAGCAATTAGAATTCAAATCATAAAATTAATAATTTGTAAAATTTTAATGTATTGGTCTACTCCACCACTATTAAAATGAATTATATCGTTTAACCTAGCGAGAAATATTAATAATACCTTAACCTAACCGGTTATAAGCTAAATAGAGTTTATTAAACCTTTCATGTAATGTTCATATCGTACGCGTTTTATTGTTTAACGCTGGATGAAATTACCAGGCATTCATAATTCACAGAAGTTAAAGTGTCTAAAGCTATATACGTATAGCAACCAGGTAGATGTTTATAGCATAATCTTCCATCTATTGACTGAACCATGACAAATTATTTATATGTAAGTTAACTGAAATTGATTGCCGCTCCGTTAATTAAGCAGACACCAATTTACTAACTACGTATAGTATTAGGAGAACACATTCTTATTGTGAAGTTGTAATTATTCAGAACAGACGGTCTGTGATATTTTAAATATGAATTTAATATATTAATTAGAAAGATATACATATAAAATCAATTTTATCGAAAAGTATTGTTGTTGCGCCACCGGGATTCGAACCTGGATCTCTTTCCTAACCGGGGAAGGTGCATTATCAAATAATGGAACGATTAAATGTATTAATATCAAAAAGGTAACATATAAGTTCGAAAATTGTCGCTAAAAATATTGTCGCTGTAGCATAGTTGGATAATGCACCTTCTTCGGTTAGGAAAGAGATCCAGGTTCGAATCCCAGTGGCGCAACAACAATATTTTTCGATTAAATTGATTTTATATGTATATCTTTCTAATTAATGTATTTAATTCATACTTACGTATAGTATTTTTGAGATAATACAAAATTGAACAATTATATTATAAAATCACTAAATGTGTAAAATTGTGAAACCACTCCAATCGTTATCAAGGATCCTGTATACTAGATAATATAAATGAGTTATTCTTTATTTGATTTGTAAAAACTGGTTCAAATCAAGATCAAGGGACATTAAAAATATTATATTTAACTAGTTAACTTTAAAAAGAAAATCCTCGTCCTTGTCAGTTCACCCTATCCTGCTGTCACCGTAATCCTGGCCTTTGATTCTGAGCTGTCTTGCAGTGTTGTTTCTCAGTTTAGGTTGTATTATTAAGTGCCTCGGCGCTTTCCCCCTTTCTTCTTTTCTTCGGGTACCGGGGGGTTGGAAATTTAAATTACTAGGTAACTTAAGTAATTTTTTACAGAAAAGGGAAAACAGTACGAATTATTTACGAGATAGGTAAAAAAGTTTTAAAAAATCGAACTTTTGTTAATTTGTATTCACCGATCATGAATTTTATACTTCATTTTTATGTTACAGTTATTTGGTGCTAGTACGTATATTACATAGTTTTTGACATTGACAATAGAAGAAATAAACGTTTTTGGACACAAATAGCATTAAAGTAAGTGGAAATATGTCATAATTGAGGCAAGGTTGAAATTTTATTTTATTTTTCTTATACAGATTATCAAGAGGTCGTTAGACCATGATGGATAACCCTAGGTATGACATTAAGGTACAATCTAAAAGTATTTAAGATAATCGGGGTTATAATATGTACAAATATAGTTTTTAATGGTTAAGCAATTGAAAACACTGTAAAAAATGAGTTTTTTTATTATATAAAAGCAATCTGATACTATATATTAATATATTGTACTTCAAATTTATAAATTCAGTTGATTAATTTACTATCTTACATTTTTGCGTTTAATTTTAAAATTTAATATTATAGAAAATGATTTTGCGTTTAATTTTAAAATCATGCACGTGACATTTTTTCGAAGTAGGGAAAAAATAAATGTTTATAAATAAAATTGAATAACTTAACTCTATTAAAACTTCCTTACAGGCGATTCCCAGCGTTGACATACGTGTATATTATACTTATTAGGTTTTGACGACCTTCACGGTTACCCTAAATTTATTCCCAGAACCAGGATATTTTTTTTTATAAAGTCGTTTCTAATATTTATGTCTCGGTTGGATCCAATCGTTATAGGAAGAAAACAAGCGCAACATTCTAATTCATGGATTCTGAAATTTAAATATCTCGCAGAAGACTGACAGCAAGATATTTAAATCCGTCAGAAAATAGAAGAATGCAGAGCTACGTTCTTTGTATAGTTCGATGGTCAAGAAACTGGAGTCATGCGGAAGTGCTAAACTTTTACCCAACCTAACCTAACCTTAAACGTGGATTCTCACCGATACAGCTCATTCGAGGATCTATGCGGATGAGGAGGTTAGATTAGTCTGAGGGATGTGGCGGGAGTGGCAATTTAGAACCGAGTGAGAAACTTCACAAATAGAGAGACCTCGGTATAGAAACCCTGCTTCTTTTCATAGAGATCTCAGAAGAGCTAACTTGGACATGTATTAAATGTATATGGACAGCTATACCAGAAGGTAATCGACCAATAGGTCACCTCAGAAAAATCTGGGGGGATGAAGAACCTGTGTAATGAGGTGCTTGGCCTACAATGGTGCAGTTACCAAAATTAGCGGCTAACAGAGATACTGGAGGTACCCTGTTGACACAATGGGCCCCCGACCGTCCGGGAAAGGGGTAGGGGGGCAGTAAATAAAGTAAACTCCACCATCGTCCCTCATGACTGAAGATCGCGATCTCCGTGAACTCTCGCCCTTTTCGCCAGGGCTGTCACTGGAAAAGTGCCAAGTGTCAGTCCAACGGGGGGGGATCTTCCTCTTCTTCTTCGTCCTTCGACGTGGCTCACCGCAACAAGCTTCTTCGAGCAATCTTCCCTTCTCGCAAGATGCCCAAAAAATTTAAGGATTCGTCTCAGGCAAATGGTTAAGAGTTTGCCCTTGATGTTTAATTCCTGCAGAATGAAAACATTCGCGCGTCTCGCCGTCGGTGATATGCGCAACATGCGTATCCAGCACCACATCTCAAAGGCATCAATCCGTCTTTTTTGCTAAAGGGTATATTTTGCGGATACCACTGAGCGGGTCATGGAATTGTTTTAAAACCGAAAGCGAAAGATCCGTAAGACATCCCAAAGAATGAGAGAATTGAATTTGCAGGTTTTATTGACCTACCTTGAAAGTTTAGAAAGTTTGTAAGTTAGGACCCAACGCTAAGCATTGTTCGGTGCGAATTGTTCAAACTTGGCGAGATCTGTTAAAACAGCTTTTACTTAACTAGTTCCAGGTAATAAATACTTTTGCAATCAAATTACCCGTTTCGTTACGGAAATTGAATTATGTCCCCGTTACTACAACACTATTGTTTTCGTACATTAAGCGCTCTATAGAATCATTTTTATTTTACGCTTGCTCGTGGCCTCTGCGTGCGCGCAATAAGAAAATCAAAATTGCGACATGTTTTATAAGATTACAATGAAATAAGCTTAAAATAATGAAATAATATTTTTTTATTTTTAGAATACATTCTTATTGTGAAGTTGTAATTATTCAGAACACAGGTCTGTGATATTTTAAATATTAATTATAAAGATATACATATAAAATCAATTTTATCGAAAAATATTGTTGTTGCGCCACCGGGATTCGAACTCGATATTTAAAATATCACAGACCTATGTTCTGAATAATTACAACTTCACAATAAGAATGTGTTCTCCTAAAAAATAATAAAGTTGTATCAATGTGTCCAAAATTTAATAAAAATGAATTGATAATTCTGGCGTCTGCTATCAGTTTACTCAAAGGTATTTGAGATTCTATAAAAATAAGGTAGATGGCTCTGTCAAATGATGGAACGATTAAATGTATTAATATCAAAAAGGTAACATATATGGTCGAAAATTGTCGCTAAAAATAATGTCGCTGTAGCTTAGTTGGATAAAGCACCTTCCCCGGTTAGGAAAGAGATCCAGGTTCGAATCCCGGTGGCGCAACAACAATATTTTTCGATAAAATTGATTTTATATGTATATCTTTATAATTAATATATTTAATTCATATTTAAAATATATTTTTTTATAAGCTTAAATACCCAACTATATAAAAGAAGGCAATAAAATGATTACGTTTAGATCTACAATGAATCATCATGAAATAAATTTTCTACGTATTGTTATGTACGGCTTGATGTGCCGGATCCGGAAGTAAGAAGGGGAGGGGAGGGAGAACATGAAGCAACATTTTTTTCTGTGACGTAAGATTTTCGATTTTCCATTTGGTATTCACGCGATGGCTTTCATTAAGCTCGCTCTTTGACCTTAAACTCAAAGCCTTCGTTTAATGTTGGAGACGTAAACATTTTACAGAAAGAGGGTTCACTTTATGAGAAACACTTCAATTTGAACACCATGTAACAAGGAGCTTGATGCGTTTAACATGACAAACGTGTTGATGGGTTGTGTCGGGAGACGGAAGGCGAACAATATTAATACAATTTTTATATTAGTTTTGGGACAATCGATCGATCAAATATATATTGATTTGTATTTAAAAAAAAAAAATAATCTTTATAATCCTGCAGCATACATTGCACCGACAATGCTGCTCTCGGTGGCTGGATAGGCTCCTGTGAACCACTGAGTTTCTTATCACAGAGTGCTTCGTAGGAATTCGCACCACTGAGTTTCTTATCGTGATTCGTCACCTCGATTCTCCATTCGTCATTCGTCATCAATACATTGTTCTTAATTATTACATAATTCTTATTAAATTTGGAATTTATTTTTATTAAAACATATTTTTCTTTCTTCCTCTGTCAGTATTGACATACAGTGGCCCTAATCAAGTCAGGCACGGCTCGTAATGTCCCTTCACAAGACTCGGTCTATCCGCCGTTGTAGAACTCTTTCAGGTCTTCTTTGTCCTTTCTAAGATAGATTGTTTTCTAACGCTTTTGAAGTCATATTGAAGCATAATGTGGCCGTAAAATTATAAAGAATAATATATTTACTACCGCAGATAGAACTGCCGCGGTTGGATTTTTGATACAATTTAAAAGTACACGTCTGAATTAATTTTCTTATTATATCGTTTTATGATTTTCTATTTCTATTTATTGATTTAGCATGGGCGAAGCCCAAAGAACTTAAATGTACATATTTAATTTATCTATTGTTATATATTTTTTTATTATATTACACGCCGCTATGTTAGTGCTATTTTACATAGCACAAGTACTTAGTTAGAATGCGACATGTATTCCGTGCACGCACGCACACACACATACCCATTAAATGTTTCTGTGCAAACTTAGCGGGGTCAAACCTTCGTGCAAAGGTACATTTTACTTAATACATACTACATCAAAGTACTATTTAGAAGGTTGGTAAAATACGGGAAAAAATTTGAAATCAGTATTATTCTAGTCTCGAGGTGCAGTCTTAATATGTAATAACGCCCGAACTGTATTGCGTATCTACAATGTTTGCCGGAGGGCGTGTGCATGAATTCGCTCCGCTTCTGAGACATCGCGTCGCGCTCTCTAGTGCAAGCGGCGCTCCGGTGGAAGGCTAGCTCCCTGGTCCCTGGTCCCTGCTCCCTGCTCCCTGCTCCCTGCTCCCTGCTCCCTGCTCCCTGATCCCTGCTCCCTGCTCCCTGCTCCCTGCTCCCTGCTCCCTGCTCCCTGACTGGAGAAACAACGACTGCTACACTGCGAGTAGCTACAGATATACATAATAATGGCCGTGACTGAAATTTATTATTAATATATATATGTGAACTTATTTATCTTTTTTCTTTTATTTTTATAACATAAATATTATTTTGTTTGTTGTTTGAATGTATTATTTTTACTGTGATTCGGGTCTTGCGTAAACAACCCGATCGCGCTGGAATAAACACTTAATTATTATTATTATTATAAAGGGTGTTCAGCGAAAACATTTCAAGATTAAATTGTAATTGCTCGTAAACCATCAGGGTGAGATACGTGGAAGGGGTATTGTTTGACGTGCGTGATTTGCGGATTATCCAGTCGTAATGAGTCACTAGTCGGAAGCGCACCGCCCGTTCGCGGTTGAGCAATATTTAAAGTGCGGTGATTCATTGGTTCGTGCGCGTCGCGCTTTTTGTACTCACTTTAATATTCGACGAGTGAGTGATGGGCCGAGCACGCAACTTATCCGGTGCTGGGTTCAAAAGTTCAGACAAGAAGGGACAATGGTTAACCAAATTCCTCCGGAACCGTCAACGTCAGCAGCGACCCCAGAACACGAGGCTCTAGTTCGATGTGAAATTATGCGCATTCCGCGTAAATCGATAATAATTGCAGCCTGTACTGGAATAAAAAAATCAATAGTGCACGTTATTTTAAAAAGAAACTACAGTTTCACCCATACAAACTGCAAATTGTGCAGTTTCTCAACGAAAATGGCTATTCTTTACGTGAAACCTTAGCGATAACGATGCTGGAACGTTTTGGAACAACACGAACGCTTAGAAACGTATCGTTTACTGACGAAGCACATTTTCATATCGATAGCTATGTAAATAAACAGAACATGAGATACTGGCGCCATTGGCCCTTATTTTTTTAACCAGCGAGAGACAGTCACTGCTGACGTGTATTGCCGAATGATCGACGAGTTTTTGGTACTGCAACTGCAGCTGTTTCCCGGGTTCAACAACAGAATACTCCACACACAGCTAGAGTTTCAATTGAGAAACTGAGGGGAATTTTTCCCAATAAATTAATCAGCCAGTACGGAGTCATACCCTGGGTACCTCGGTCACCGGACCTTACACTGTGCGACTTTTTTTGTGTGGATACCTTAAGTCGAAAGTTTACAGCAACAATCCTCAATAATTCAGGCCCTACAAGAAAATATCCGCCGTAAAGTTGCTGCCATTGAACCAACGCTTTGCTCTCGCGTGTTCACAAATTTAAGAGTCCGATTGCAAGAGTTTCTTGGGAGAAATGAACGGCATTTAGACGATATTGTTTATAAAACTTAAAATCCGCATCGTTAATCTCCATTTGGTATAAATAAAATATGAGAATAACATTGTATTTTTTTTATTTATTTAATATTAAACTTGAACATTTTCCGCCGGACATCTTTTATTTGCGCCGCGAGCCTTAATGTTAACCCAACTTCGCAAGCGCCATGAACTGTTGTTCGTTAATAAAGTATTGTTGCGTACAAAAATTTACCGGAAACCGCGCTGAGTACTGGAGCTGGGCGCGTCACAATTCAAGTACCTACATAACAATATTGATTGCCGTTCCAAGTTATCACCCCTTGAATGGTCCACCCTATTATTCTAATAGCGAGCGGTGTTTTTCACCATCATTTCAATGAAAAACATGTCATAGGAACGTCGACAATACGTGTCACTGAATGCTGAACAGTCACGTAGGCGATTTGTTACGCGAAAATAGGATTCCTAGTTCGCCGCTAGGCAGCGTACTGTATTGGTTTTCTGAAAACTAGATGCCCAAAATGTAAAGCGTCCTTGCATGTTTGCCGACTTAAAATTTATTTTATAAAAATTTGCGTCTAAATTATGAATATATTTACATTTTGAAATATAATGCATTATATAGACTGGTCGCCCCATGTCTTTCTTTACTTTCTAACTGTCAGGAAAGTTTACGAATAAATAATTACAGTCTTGTAAATAGACTTAATTATTTATTCTACTACATCGCTCGCAATGAATGTCGTCCTTATTATGACTGTGTTCCACCCTATTGAATACTTCCCTTCCCCTAGATTCGCCCCCGTCCCTCGCGCGCCGCATCCTCCGCTCATCCCCGAAGACCTGTCTAGACAGATCTGCCATTACCGAGACAGAAGGGTCCGGGAGCCGTGACACGTCCACACTGCGGTGTGCTCGTGATTTTAATCGAGAGAGATGGTTTCTCAAGTATTTTTAGTAAACTTGTTTATTTGTGCGAAGCGACATCTGATCTCGTGACAACCGTAATAACTCTGCGCTTTTACTTTACCACTACATTATTTAAAATCAAATAAAATATACCTATGATAATTGTAGACGTCACCTGAACAACGACGTACGACACATTTTGGTGATTTTACAGGATTTGAGAAAAACTGTTTATTTTATCTAATGATGAGAAAAAATAATATTCGATGTGTGTTTTAATACATTATAAAATGATAATAATATAATTTTTATCAAATTGTAATCTAAGATAAAGATAGAGGATCTAGGCACATACGAAACTTTTTTCAACAGAGCAATGCTGCACGGCGTGCGCTCGATAGCGTCTTTCCATAAGGTGAAAATAAAAACAGATATGCTATGATATGAAAGTAGTGTTTATTTTAAAAGAACAAATATACGTATCACTCACTTGGTACATTTTTCTAAAATATTAAATGTTAGAACAATATTATAATTATTTTCAAAATGATGTTTGACAGACTTCAATGAATAAAATGTGCTGTACAGCGTCGTTCTACTCACGTCAGTTGGAGTCTTTTTTGCAGCAACGGCTACTCCTCTCTTCCAACTTCCAAATATGTGGTTGAGCAGCATCTTTCATCATTTTTCTCTTGATATCTCCAGTTTGACATGTCATATTTTCTTTATTTACAACAGGGAATATTTCAACGTGCCGTAACTCCGTCAGGTGGTAGCATTTTGAACTACCGACTGCACCAACATTTGCGTAATTTGACGTACAACAATGTTGCGTACTTAACTCAACACAGACCAAAATGTGTCTTACATCGTTGTTCGTGTGACATCTTCAATTGAATATTATTTCATCATCGCCCTCTTCACTATGGTCCTCTACTTCTCTCAGCATCCTGCAGATCTTAGGGCTGTCAACGAAGAAGTACCTGTTGATTCTTCCACTCGGTCAGTCCAACGGGTGAGGGGTCTTCCTCTTCCTCTCCATTCTTCGACGAATTCAATTCAAAGTGCGGGAAAAACTTGTGCGAAAACTTGGGATTATTAAAGGAAACAATTACAAAAGGTAATTAACTAATTATAATTGTTCCTGAAAAGTATCGTAAATATTATTTATCCCAAAAATATTTTTGATGCATTGAGGGTACGTTTAAAAGTAGTTTAAAAATGGAATAATAGTCATGACATACCCTTAAAAGCGCTTGAGGAACAATTTTTCTGCCAAAGCTAATTTCAGTCATTTCGCGCCAATCTTTGTTTAAAACGTCATTACTTTCGTTTGCTTTTTAAAAACTTACACACTACTATTTTTTAACGAGCAAATGGCAATTTTTTTTTTCTGTTTTTCAGTAGGAATCGGAATCGGAGGTTTAAAGAATATCGGGAATTGTATCGGAATCGTTAAAAAATTATGGAATCGTCCCATCACTAATAGGAACCTCTACACCCTCTCGGAGTTGGAAACTTCAGCAAATACCCTACTGTGTACTCTGCAAACACTTTTGGGCCCATGTTTGTCAACTAATTGAAATGCTTTGACATAAAGTTGTCAGCAAGTCACATGCGTCACACACAAGTGAAAATGTTTAAGATCACATTCGAAATGTTAAAAAGATTTCGGGATTTAAATTAAATTTGTTCTTCAGAAGAAATTTTTTCCTGCCGTCTGTTACAAGTATATTTAAAATATACATTTATGATCACGTCTTTTTTTATTATTGGGAATTTCATCTATCTATTTAAAAAGTTTTCAACAATATTACATAAAGCACTTTACCGGTAATAAGTTCACTGCCTACATTAAATATTTATTTAATAATCTCTGACTTTATATCATGTCACAATGTCTGACGTATAGTCGTAACTAAATCATTTGGATGGAAATAGACCTTAACTAGCTTTCTATCTAATCGCGAGGGTAGGCAAAGAGGATAAAGTGTCACACACTTGGCATTCCATTTTAAAATACACATTCATACACCTTCTCATTCATTTTTCGACGATTGATTAATGTTTCTAATTGGACCACATCCCTGTGTCTGGTTTAGCTTGTCCTTCTAGAGTTTTTTTACTATTTCTGGTACCATCAACACTCGCGCCTATATCTTTCTTACCATCCTTTACAACTAGTGCTTGCTCCTAGTACTGGAGCCGACACTGCGATCATTACCATCAATGTCTCACACTAATTTTAAGTACTATGTTTAAAGTATCTGTGAGCTCAATCACTTAATATAGTGGGAACCAAAGCAGCGGATGTCACTGGTAATACAAGTGTTGGCCGTTCTCGAAGTCGATGGAGTGACGATATCTAAAGAGTGGCGGTCAACAACTGGATGAGAAAGGCTGAAGACAGAGATAATTGGCAATCTTGGAGGCCCGTATTCAGCAGTGTAGAGACACATGCTGATGATGGTGATCCTATCATTATACAGGATGGACCTTAAGTTTTTGCACTTTTTAATTCGCTTCTGCGCTAAGGAGGAGCTCGCGGGTGACAACGCGCGGAAACTTTGTCCTTGGAAATTAAGTCGCAATGTATCGCTTCACGGAAGAACAACGCGCGTTCTACGTAAAACAGTTTTACAAAAACAATGATTCTTATGTGATTGTTCGGCATGGGTGGACCATAAGTTTTTGCACTTTTGAAAATTCAATAAAAAAAAACTACCGGTCGTATGATACTGAATATTTATTTTACTGGAAGAGCACAATTGGGACAATCTTAAAAATAATGTCGTCTAAATGTCAACCATCCCGCCACTGGCATTCCTCGAATATGCCACCAAAGACTTGAAACACTCTATAACACAAAGCACGCGGGTGTTGGCTATCCCTTGACGAATATTCGCCTCAAGTTGGATTACTGTGACTGGTTTATCATTTGTTATTATTTAAGTTGATCTTGGTATCGCCATAGCAACAGAACGCTTGCGAGCCGACAAGCCCGGAACATTGTCTTCGCTTCTCCTGTTCCGTGGCCGCCCGGTTTTCTTTTTATTTAGCGTTGAACCGGTCTCCTCGAACTTCTCATCACTCGGACATTGATGATTGATTGAGCGCGAAACAGGCGCCGAATAATGGCATAAGAATAGTCTGAGTTTTACACATTTCAACTTTATGTAGGTACCAATAAATTAAAAACTACCATATAGTATTTTTACGCTTTTCTTGAGAATAAACATTAAAATAATGATCATATCATTATAGCTTAATTATTATAAAAAATATAACTTTTTTTCTTGTTAATTTCTAAACTACTTGGATATTTGATGCATTTGGAACACAATTTAAAGATAAAATTGCTGTCAGAATTTCAATACATAATAATTCAGTGTTGACTAAAATGTGTGAACCATGTTGCTCCAAGGTCACGATATATTAAAAATTGAAATAAAAATTATCATAGAAAAATAACCTGGTCTGAATTAAAATAGTAATGTGTGTGTCGGTGCGCGGCCGGCCATATCCGAGCAAAAATCTTCCCATGTTTGCCTCGATCCTAACGACCGAGGCGATTTCCGGTAAACCTCTTACTCCCTTGTGAAATCCGAAACAAAACATTATTTCACCAACCCGGTGTGTCCAGTGGTATAAAAGGTCGTGATTACCCGTATTATTTGCCTGCCGAATTATGGTGTGGGGTGGGGTATTGGACAAAATAAAAATATATTCATGTAGGTGTGTGAAATATAATATGTCGGATATATTTTCGTAGTTGGATAGCTAGAAATATTGAACAGGTTTATTTCGTTTTATGTTATGTTACATAATAATTATTTCATTGTACGTAACGTTCATATTGTATTGAGTTTCTCTGATATCAATTTAAGAATTGAATGATATATTCTTATGATAAATGTGCATAGAGTGGTAAAAAGATTTTTACTTTCAAGTAATAAATATAGTTAAGGCGCTTTATTTTTCATACTGGTAATGGTAGATTCTACTAAACCACAGACACTAGTCATCAGTGACAAATCTATTGAAAAAGGCATCGGGATCAACATCGAATTTTTTGTGAAAATTGAATAGCATGTTCAGTGCACGACTGATTTTCATGCAACAATTTTGGCCCACATTAAATTTATATTTAAAAATTATTTTAACGGATTTCACCGTCATCCTGAGCTAAAATTTACAGCATTATTGGACAATAATTTTCATACAGCGAACGGACAGCAGAAACATTTTTCTCGTGCAATCGTAGCTGACTATCTTCCACAACGAATGACGTCTTCAGTGTCTTCTCACCCGCCAATTATTAATGTAATCATAATGCAAAATGGTTTTGTTTGGCGCATTAACTTCCACTATAGCCTTTATATTATGACATCCTTTCGAAACTAGTTAACTCGAAACTTGATGTTCACCCGTATCTCAAACACCATATTCTTAGGAACAAGGTTAATTTCCAACTGGTGTATTAGTGTAAATGATTACAATAATATATAATATAATTGTTCGCGCGCAATTCTTCCCGGCCACAATTGCTCGCGGTTCACAATTCTTCGCCAGGAAAATTTTTCATCGTACATATTGAAAAAACGTATTTTACATAAATGTTTATTTAAAAAAATATATAATTATTTTTTATATGAATTTATAAAAGAAAAGACTAGCACAACAGTATGGTATATGAAATTAAATACTTTTTAATGCAACAAAGTTCAAATGAATTAAGTTCACCGAACTAACTAACCATCGCGCCGTTTCCCCCCAGGGGTAGGCAGAATGGATAAAGCGCCACACTCTTCTGTCCTGACAATTTTCGCCTCATTCTCATTCATACATCTTCTCATACAAGAATATTGAGGCTTCTATCATGACCATCTTCCAGTATCTGGTTTACCTGGTCGTGGCAAGGCTTTCAATACTTACGTCATATATCTTTCTTACCATACTCTCCTCATTCATTCGTTCCATATGACCAAACCACTTAGGTAATCCTTTCTTAATCTTACTCACTATGCTAAGATGAGCTTTACGTTTTCTCATAATTTATTCATCCTTCACTCTGTCATATACCCTCGAAAGATTTCATTTCCACTGCATTCAGCCTACTTTCGTACGTCTTCTGCTAGCTCCAGTTCACTTAACAATGGAAAAAGAAGAAGTAAAAATGTATACGGAACAGCTTTGGACGAATGTAAAACAACCCGTTTTACAATATTAAAACAGCCAAAAAGGCGAAAATTCCAATATAAATGAAAACTGTCAATATATTCAAATAATTTTTCAGGTCGGCCGGGAACAATTGTCGGCGAACAATTGTCGGCCGGGAACAATTGTCGGCGAACAATTGTGAACAAACAATGTTCTGGATAGCTGCAAATATTGTACTCATTATCAGATTAAGGCATAATAACGAATTTAAATCACTTTCCGATTTTTTTTTAAATTATGCTCTTATACTGACCTTCAATAACCTATCATATAATTATTTTAAAGTGAAAACATTATTATTTGTGAATTTGTAATTTTTTCAGAACATAATTCTGCGGTTTAATACAAATTAAATGCATCAATCAGAAAGATATACATACAGATAAACTTAATATATCGAAAAAATATTTTGGCTGCCACCGGGATCAAACCAGGATCTCCTCCTATCCGGGGAAGTGCGATAACCAATTACGCTACGTCAGCCTCGTAAATAGACGACAAATTTTCGAACTTACATGTTGCAGTTATTTTAAATTGATACATCTTACATATAATTATTATTTTAAACTGATTGGTATAAATTACGTATTAATATTGTAATATCAATTAATTTAATACATATAAGTATGACAAGAAACAAAACATGGCATAAACATGTGTATGTTTATATACTCGGTGTACGACACCTCTTGCACAATATTTTAAGGGTAGATACATATGGAGCATTTAATAATAGTCATAATTAGGCGATTATATCGATTAATTGAAATATTTTCTTCGTTCCAAATCGTACAGCTGAATGTTATCTTCCAGGCCGACGTTGTTTTAGAATAGCTCGGAAATGAAACATAAATTTTTATTTTTGTTTTTATTTATCGATTATTTAGCTTATTACAATTATTTATCGAATACGACATTCTCCAAGTGGCCACCTCTGGCAGCGGCACAAATGCACGCACTTCTAACCGTATTTTTCATAACATTCTCGCACTATTCGCGTGTTATTTCAGCAATTCCATTTCGAATATTGTCCTGTAGCATCGGAATTGTTGTTGGCTTATTAGCGTAGACATTTCCTTTCAAGTACCTCCACTGAAAATAGTCAGGAGTCGTCAAATCAGGTGATCGTGGAGGCCAGTTGATATCACCACTTTTTGACATTTTGTGAAATTTCGAGCATAGCTCGGGTTGTGTGTAAGGTGGCACCGTCCTATTGAATCCACATGTGTTGCAGGCCCAATCGACCCAATTTGGCCACCAAGAAGTTTTCCAACATGTGACCATCGACGGTTACAGCATTGCAACCTGAAAGAAATAAGGCCCAAAATGATACCACAGTAACTCTTCGTGGGGATAAAGGTCGTTGCTGTATCATTTGGGGATTTTTGGCAGGGATTATCACAGTGGACCGTATGAAAGAAAATATGTAGGGAGAAACAGGATGACACAGTACTTTAAAAACTACCCCTCACCTTTTGTAGACCCGCTTCTCTCTCAATTGAAGGATCCCTCGACGGATGCTGGGAGTCACTTTTAAGACGCTCGAAGTAGTTGTAGAAGATGCCGTCGGCCACTTTGCAAAATATCTCGCGATGTAGGTAGATGACCGGCGCGAAAAAGGTACAGCTTGTAATACTTACAGGACGGCGACCAAATTAATACTCATTCCCGCATTGATAGACGAGTAGGTAGAACCATGTATGTGTCGGAAGGTTGAAGGGGATCTATATCGGTATTAAGAACACAATTTCTATTTCCCAATAATGGCTGTTTTGTTTATTAACAAAACCCGAAAGTCGATACGTTATATAATACATTGTTGAGGCTTTAGATACTCCGTAATAAATTGTAATCAACCACTTTTTATTACTACCAAATGCGAACTGACAAATGTTTGCCAATACAAAATGGCGGCCAAATAAAATCGGTCATAATATTCACTTGTATATTGAATACAAAAATTAAAAGGACGTCGAACTTCGAGCTGACAGACTATTTTTATTACATGATTTATGGCCTGAAGCAAAGATAATAAATAATTGAGTCAATTTTGCAAATATTTATTTTGAAAAACGTGAACTTCGATATGGAATTTGTAATTTTCCGTATTTTTTTGTCTTTTGTAATTTGAACATTTTCGGCTCGTAATTTAGTCAGATTTTCATCCAGCTATAAAATTTGTTTATAAAGAGATTTGACTTCACTCTCACCTCACGCCGGATAAAACCGCATTTTCCATCGATTCTACAAAACCGCCATGATCATGAATTATATATTTTAAAATACTTCCCCCATGTAAATATGACAATTTTATATTTCACCCCGACCGAAGGGCTCGTGTCAATATGTACAGAGGGTTTACGGTGGCGCGGCGAGGCGGCGCGCGGGCGGGTTGAGAGGGACGCTGCGCGGACATAATGTAATTCTAAAAGCTTCTTGTTAATAAATATGCTCCTATATTCCCGGGAACACGTGTTTGAGGTTAACTGCCGAACTGGTTTTATGAATATCAAAATAAAATTGACAGAATGATCTCCATTTACGGTGTATCTTTTTACTCTTTAGTAGCGGATATTTTTACGTATATTGTTTATCTGTATTTCTGGTTTATGATGATGATGATGAGCTCACAATCGCGAACTGTAAGTTAGTCACTGATATCTCTTAATCACAATCATTAAATGTCATGATTCGTGATCCTTTTTTGAAAATACATATTAATGTTCAACATATGTTTTAGTCAATTTTCTTTTTTAGGAGACACATTATCAAATAGATAGTCTTTCATAGACATACAATATTATATTTATCCACTAATGTCTATAAAATATTTTAGGAGATTTTAGGATAGGTGTATTTCCTAATAATAATGTAATATTGTATTTTGAAAAACAAAGTATTATTATTGCACAAACTTATTTGTGCATACAAAATTTTCATCAAGTTTTAAAGAAACTAATTTCGTGAACGAAATATAAATGCATAAGATAGTGTAGAAGAAGTGATCGCCTGCAGAAGTAAAAGAAGAAGATGATATAAAATATAATGAATCTATTACTATGGCGCTATACGCGATGCAGTTCATGGATACTTCGTGACTGACGTTCATTTGTAAAAATAATGATTGTTGATGCAACCAGGATATAGGAATTACAGAAGGTGTTAAATCAAAAAGGTACTTACGGTTTTCTCCTGATTTATAATTGCATTAATTGCAATGCTAAGCGTAAGATGTGCAAATGAATAGTAATGCAATCGCGTAGCGCCCAGCGGTGTCGTGTTCACCCCTGCCAGCCAAGCCGAGTTCAGGGAGAAATCTGTGTCGCAGTGGCGTAGCTACGTCAGTGCGGTGCATTCGCCTACATATGACAGGGTTCAGGAGGTTCGTGCCTCACAAATCATTTGTATTGTATTTAAATATGTATATATATATTTTTTTATTTAGCTGTAAAAAAATTCTTACGTCTAGTATACAACACTAAAACATTAAAAAAAAAATTACATCGTATATCACTTAGCATTAAAGGGTTATAAATAGTAAAGAAAATAAACATTATTATGACTAGTTTTTAAATTTAGATACTACATATTCTGCTCTTAACCTGCAAAAAGTAGCAAGACTAATTGCTTGGTAACGATACTTTTCCAAGTGTTAATAAGGATCAATATATTTTGAAATTCACCCCTTATTAAAAAATCATATCCCTCGTGTGGTATGAAAACACGTAAAAACATTATCGATGCATACATCAGTGTTCTTCTTATGTGCGGGGTTAGGTTAGGTTAGGTTAGGTTAGGGTGTGCGGGGTTAGGGAAGCGAAACAAAATAAATGCTAAAACACGTTTTTATTTTTAATGGTAATATTGATATTATCTGAGACAACAGACCAGTTTGGTTCTTACCGTTTAATGGATAAAACTCTGTAATTATTACCAGTCTTATATCTTATAATATACAATACATATTGTCATATAATATCAAAACTTTAAATAATATTCGAGCTATTTTAAATCGGTTATTAAAATTGGGTAGAGCAGATACTGAAAGTAATGTCATTTCTATTATGAAATAACTTTTGCAACGACATTATGTGGCAAAGGAGTTCCATTGATTTATGAATGAGCTTGTGTATAGGTATGCGTGAACTTGTATTTTTGCATGTACGTGTTTTGGAATATGGCATGTGGATTGTGAGAGAATGTGGTATTGTTGGGTATGCATGTATAAGGCAACTTGACCTAAAACAGGCTTGCCTAGTTGGGCAATGTATATAGTTTATTTATTTTTAAATTAACAAGGGACCCAATATGAATAGCTACGCCACTGCTGCCACGCCTCTTATGAAATACATTTCGCTTCGTATTCAGTAGTGGGAGCGTATTGTTGTCAGCCTACGTTCACCAGAAGTCTTCATATAAAGTGCGTGGGTTACAATTACTTAGAGTCTTGAATTGTCCTTGATCCATTTCCGTCAATACCATTTATTTAATTAAAAAGGGATTCCAGTAATGATAATAATAATTTCATTAGAAGATCTATTAAGTGAAAGACAGATAGGTGTATTTGTGATGGAAGGATATATCTTATCCCCTCGTTAACCCGGGAACAACCTCATTCTATTTTGAGAAATGAGCTCTCGTTACCGGACTATTTTTACCCAATAAATAAAATCATTATTTGAACCTTTGTCAACATTTTTTTCTACACACAACTTTTAATCGAAAAATTATATTTTTTGTAAAATTTCAAACACATTATTTTATTTAATAAAACAGAATAGACGTAGAATATAATTATATAGATTCAAATGCATACATATAAATCCACATAATTTAGTACCTAAAGGTAAAAAACAAAACAAATAATGTTCTTGAATGAATGGTTCTATCCACCAGACAAAAACGACATAGAATCTCGATGTACAAACGAAAGCAGTGGAAATGTCATAGCAAAGAGAATGACAGAGCCACGAGTCATCCAGCAGTGGAATGACAATGGTTGACGATGATGATGATACGAATTCAATCACTACAGAGAACAGAAGATTATTAATTTCACAAACTTTACAAACGGCAAGAAGTTGTCTTATAAACAATTACATTTAGTCTCGAAATAACAATATTGTTAGAATGTCAGTTTTTTTTCAACACTCAAAAATAGACTGAGAACGTTGATCTCGCCCGTGTAATGTTTTTTAAAAAAAAAATCGAATCTAAGTATATAATATAAGTAGCTCTGAAAATGCTGGTTAAGATCGCAAACGATTTGTAGTATTTAAAAATAGAGTTCTGCGGTCCCTCACCAGATCCCAGAACAATTTATTAAATTATATTTTTTTCCAACGTGTGACAGCCTATTAATACATTCTTTTCAGGATCCTAGAATAACAAATTATTGTAATATTTTTGGATCGATTCAAATACTGTCTACGACAAATGTTTGTACTAAATCGCTGTCTAAACTACAAATGCAAAAAATATCCGCTAACAGAAACTGATAATCTTATAAACATAATCGTTGTATTGTCTCGTTTTATTTAGCAACTGGATTATTTTACTCTGTAGCGATTGCTCCCAGGTTAGATCGCGTGAACAGCTGGTTTGGTGCTATTTTTCTCCCAACCCTACAAATTGGCAGTATTAGTTGTTATTGGCTCACGGCAGAGAGGATCTTGTTAATAAAGTTTATGTAAGATATCCTCACTCTTAATTCCAGATCCTTTATATTATATTATTTCTGAAGAATCCTTTTTACCGTGAAACTGCCCGTAGCCGTTTTTAGTATTCATCTTCCGGTATTTCATACGAAAATGTATTTATTTATTCTTAATTAGAATGAAATCAAAATATAACTATGGAAATATTCCATTTTATAAAATATGTTTTATATTCTGGTTGCTTCGCTCTAAATCGCGAAAATAACTGGTTGAGTGAATTACATCTCGAGGGACTCCTTTGGGGTCCAGTATTTTGTGAATATTTCAACGTTTGTTTGTCTTACGAAATGTTCGCCCTATATTGAACTTCTTTTTGCCTTTTTTCTACCTATATAATTTAAAATAAAATTGTTATTTTTACGTAGGTCACATTTAAAATCATTTTTTTGCGAATTTGAACTTAGTTTTGATATGTTTACCATTTGTATTAATTAGTTATATATTGGTATAAATAAATTATTACCAATTTGTGAACAATACCATATTATATATTCTGCTAAAGAAACCAAGGACATCACTGGTTAGGTCTTTTCTTAGCTTTTTTCTCGCTCAGTTATTATTACAGAATTACTGTTAAATGTCTGTTCTTTTACCATTGGGTCAACTCGGTGACATTGCATTGTATATCCAAGACTTTGCAAGGAAGCCGATCATCTGTGGTATCACGATAATCTGTACCAGCCACATATTTTTAGTTTACGAAATAACTGAATGACAAATCTATTCAACTGTAATTGCTTCCTAATATATATTTTCTAAATTACCCTACTTATATACAGTTCTGCCTATTTTCGATAAGGCTACGAAAATGTTATAATTACGGATGTTGCTTATCTTCAACGAGTTTTAGCTGAACGGTGTAAATAAAGATATAATAATGTATCTGTTTCTTTACTTTAAGGGTTGATTCTTTGGTTGATTGAATTTTTCGCGCTTCTTTTCTAGCATCTTCAGCATCTTATACCGTCCGCACCCAGCTAACCTTAAAAGTTTGTACATAAAAACCTTTCCTGACCAGTGTCTTATAATATTTCCTTCTAATTTCTTGTTTATTAAATTTGTTATAAAATGATTATGCCGGGAAGTGTGTCCGAAGCTTTGTCCAAAAAATAAACACAAACATGTAGTCAGTAAGATGTTTATTTCTCTTGGATATGTATTTAATCCTTTCTACTTAGCTAATATTAAACATAATTCTCTAACATAGTAAATATCACTTTCTCTTTTTTTATCATATTATAGGATTACCAATTATGGGGTGACGGTGTGTGACTGTTTGTTTATGAAAGAGTGTTCAGTAGGTTATATGTGTGAATGGTGGAGACCACAGACTAGTAAATGAATGGACACGGTGTGAAGTGTATATATAGGAGAGAGATTTGGAACATTAATTGCGAGACAAGGGGCTACAAACATTCTTATTGGAAACATAAATCCGATAATTTATGACACATGTATGCGCCAATAAAAGTATTGACTCTTCGAAAATTAAATCTTTGTGTAAAGAAGACGTATTTTTTTTTTACATTAATCCATATTGAATGTCAGAATGAAAATATTGAAACAAGGAATTAGCGTTAGTTCATGTCATATATATTTGGTGGTCTGTGGTGGGGACCTATTTCTCCTAGCGCTCCACTGTGTTCGTGAATGTGGCTAGAGCAGGATGGACAATAGACTACTTACGGTTGATAATGATTGATGCACAAGTACTGATTAAATATATGCAGTGAAAACGTGAAGCGTCTGCTGGAGAACTGATCGGGAAGCCGGCTGAGAGAGAAATGAAGCTAAAAGATTGGCTTGCTGGGCGACTTCCCGCGCATATTATTTTTGTCAATATTTGGGCGGTACCGTCGATATTATGTGGCTGGTGAGAACTTATGGTTTACACCCAGGTATTTGCCGGGTGCGTTGAAGAATGCCGGCGGTGTTATTGGTTGTGGAGACGATAAAACTCCACAAATGTTTATTTCTCTTAGATGTATTTGTGACGGACTCATAGTGACACCTGCCAAGGGTACTCAGAAGCTATTGCCGACGCGCGTAGCTCGCGCGACTCGAGTGGGTGACCAGTCCGCCGCCAAGCGGCGATATTACGCAGGTCGCAACGAGAGGCCATTCTGTTTGTTTCCATGGCTTTTGCCCGCAACAAGTTCTCTCTTAAAGTGTAAATTATTTTGTAACTTTCAAATCTAACAACTACCTGTAATTTATAGCGTGTCCTGATTGCGGATCGTAATAAACCCGACGACAATATCCAAGATATGATTCTTTTATTTAACACACCCTAGATGTCATTCTTCCCTGCACTTTAATGGAGATGAATAATTATTTATATGACTAGTACAACCTGACAGCCGAGTTCATAACTATGCCTTTAAAGTAATATACCAATACCAATACTAGCCAAATATCTTTAATCCTTTCTATCTAACTAATATTCAGCATGATTCTTTAACATAGTGTATCTGTATAAAGCTACCAGTTTTTTTTTTAAATGATCGTTATCAATTACCCTAAGGGATGGTAATGTAAATTTAACGCATTATTTTTGTCGCGGAATATTTTCCTTCGTTGCTAATTCGGCTTAAGTGATATTTCTTCAAATCATTCTTATAATATAAGTATATTTATTATTTCCTTTTTACGAGACTAAATTCCTTTATTTCATATTCAGGGAAACACATTTACATAATGTGCTCTCACTAACAGCCTAGCTTACTTACGACTGGCGTGAATAAGGGAGGCAAGTACCTGCAAGCCTTAAATAGCCGTAACGTTAGCCGAAATATTTTTAATCCTTAATTTAATATTCAGACCGCGTCACGTATTACCTGTGTAATTGAGATTTGTAATGTCCGCCGAGCCAAGATTGAAATTATTTATAAAAATGAATATAATATTTAATATTATAGAATATTTAATGCGTAATTGCACGTTATCTTGGGATTCAAAACTCATTCAGCTGATTACGCTTTTTCGAAAAATAACGAATTACCACCAGGGCTAAATAAGAGTTAAGTTGTTCGTTTTTTGTGAGTTGAGGAATTATTGAATAGTTTTTTTGTTGTTGTCATCAATAAAGGGAAATATTATAAAAACAAAATAAATTTATAAATCAATTAGAATGATAATAAATAAAATATATGTCTATCGAAAAATATTTGGTTACCACCTGGATACGAACTTGTAATTTTTCCTATCCGGAGAAATGCGTTACCATTTCGCCATGTTCTTTATAATAGATGTATCATTTATAAAGAAAACATAATATATGTTTCAAATTTATCGGAAACATAAATGGTTAATCCCCGGAATAATGGAGAAAAATTTCTCGAGGTCATAATGATGATAAAGAACAAGTTCAATTAACAGCAATTGCAGCAGGGACAGGGCATCAGAAAGATTGTTTAAAAACGGCTCATAACACATACCGTAAAATCACACAACTTCGTTTCAAATTCACACATTTTAATTAAATACCTTTCATTAATGTAAAAATTAACAAATTTGAGGCAGCACGCTCTCCAATCATTATTTATAAAACTGGCGACGTTATAATATAAACAGATTACACTTTATCGTATGATTTAATGAAGAAAATTAACATTTTGCTACGCTATCCTGGACAGAGTTTTAACCGCATTCTGGGATGGTTTTAATAAACCTAATCTCATTGGTAAATGTATTTGGAATAGGATATTCCACTTAAAATAAAAACATTTTTAAGAAAATATTAGAATCCACCATTTCATTCAATTTCAAACCTTTTTCCTGAGAAAAAATCTAAATTCATTTTTGGAGCATTCTTGGAGCAGACAACTGATTGATCCTATTTTCATTGTTTTGATTGACTCCTAATTCGGACTAATTAAGTATCTCAAAGTTAGTCGACTGTCTTTCTTAATTAAATTGAAACAATATTCAAAATTTGTGTGATTTTACGGTACCTATGAAACAAAATTTAATACTACAATTTATAATTCGACGTTTAAGTGCAGAACTAATAACAGTAGTATACTTCACATAACTACTTTGGAGAAAATGGCACTAAACTATTTAATATTATCTTCTTGGCAGTATTATTCATCACTGACTCGTATGTTGGCGTTTCGGCGACATTCTTATCAGGTCAAATTTAAAGTAGAGTTACACTTTTTAATTTAGAGCGTCTACGGGTTCGGTAAAACTGTTTTTATCTAATTTAATTTTCCTTAAGTAGTAGAGATTGCAAAATGAAATGTCATAAAATGCAAATTCCCCTCTGAGATTTTCCCGAAATGTAAATAAACAAACGAGTCATGAATAAACATGATCGCTTCTTCCTACGCCCACCCACCCCTCGCGCACCCCTCGCGCACGGGGCTGTTGCGCAACACTGCGTGTACCCAGTGATGATCCCCGCGATTCGGAGCTCAGCCGTCGCGAGAGCAACACGTGACTCGGTGCAATCGTCTCGGTACTTTGTAATATTATGTCGAGGGGTGTCTTAAAGGCGCATCAGTCATATTTTTTGCGAGAGATGCGAATATTCTACTCCAATTTTTTATTCACTCTTCTTTCTGCACATGAGCCATGCTCTTTGATAATGTAAATATCTCAGCTCGTTCCCGTCCTCTCCGAAATTTCTTTCTAGAATAATCTCAGAAAAACATCTGACGAAAAAGTGATAAAACATATACATATATATACCCATAAAGGTAACTTTTTATAAATTCTCACGCTCGCATGTTCGAATATTCAAATATGTCCTTTCACGTCCCGGTAGGTAGCTAAAAAAAAATTTTGAGAATTAAGAAAGCATCAGTAAGGGTAGAACAATATCGAGAGAGAGTGCGACATGAATGTATTTTGTCTCCCATGCTGTTCAACTTATATTCAGAAGAAATATTCAATGGTTTGTTATAAATGGGAACACCTGCGTTATGCAGATGATATGGTACTTGTAGCAAGTAACATTGAGGATTTACAATTACATTCTGCTGAACCAAGTAGTGAACGTACGAGGGACTCGTGGGTTAGAACTCAATACAACTAAAACAAAATATATGCTCATTAGTAAACATAACGCAGCTGACAATGAAAGTCTGTATGTAGCTGGAACGAAATTGGAGAAGATACAAAGTATTATATACCTAAGATGCATATAAATGAGATATATAATACAGTTAAAATCAAATGCCGCATTAAGCAAGCTCATGCAACCTTTATCTGTTGTGACATGGTCTCCTGTACATGACTGTAATCGTCAGGTTAGGACACCGTGCTTCACCGACTCGCTCAGCAGTTCGCAAGGATGGTGTAGGTCTTTGGTTGCCGAATTTAATTACTGTCTTGCCTGTCACACCAGCCATCGTGCTCAGGGAAAATAAAAAGATTATTATAATTTTTAACACATATTTAATGTACGGAACTAACAAATAAATTATAGTAGTATTTAACATCCAAAAACATTACTTTATAATTCACAAATTAAACCTAAAATTTAGCTCAGTAAATTAGCTACTTAAAATCCTATATTCATTATTAAAATTTTACCTTAACCAATAAAAAAAATTGTTACCTGACAGATTGGCAGGGCAAGCATAAAACATAATAACTTGGTATACAGTATGGCAAATATTAGCTGGAAAACATGACTTCCATTATTTAATAGAGAAACAAAATATTCTCCAAAATGACAACTAAGTTTGATATTCCCTGTACAAAGATAAATGAATTTTTACAACCCTTTTGTTTGCGTTAAACAATGTCCAGTTCTTGTTCAAATACACAGGTTCCGTCCATTTGGTAAGTTGAAGGAATACACTGAAGACTTCACTCTCCCCGCGTCGTATATCACAAAAACAGGATTCTGACATCTGGTTTCCTTTGTGTCTCTCATCGCTTGTGGTTGGAGAAATTCACTCTGCCTGGTTGTCCATGTTAGAGTATCACGTTGCCCTCATCTTTTGCTCGGGAGAAATCCTTCCCGATGCATCAGTGTGCGTAGCATTGCTCCTCTATATTCACATCCACGACATGAGTTGTGACGAAAGGCAACAACACTACACCTTGTAGGATTGCATATTGCAAGTCATGGGGCAATGTGAATCTTCGATGACAATCCTTTTCGAGAAAGGCGTAAAAGGAAGATCAATGTAGTTAAATGCAAGGAATTTACATAGAAATGAATGAATGTAAAATAAACTATTCGTTATAAGAAAAAAACTTCGTGGAGAAAAAGCTCCATTTAAGAATAAAGGGATTCCATCCTGAAAGTACAGAAACTATTAATGAATAAATCAGGTTAAATATGATGCCGGACAACACAGATGTTATAGATTGTATGCTTCTCACCCTTTTCCCTGTCTTAAATTTCTTACATTGTTCGTATTTCAAACTACTCGGATCAGTTCATCCGTTTCAACCGACAGCTGTCAGATAATAGAAAACCGTTGGTTCTCCCGCGACGGCTTGGCTGTATTGCCAACGTGAGCATATAAATTTCGACCAAATCTAGTGGCGCGGTAGGTACCCAATTTAATGTTACACTGTATGAAAAAGATGTTTTGCAGGCATGATTCCAACATTAGATTACGAATGCGATATTATGTTCTCGATATTATTTTATAGAATGGAAACATCGATACATTTAAGATATAGTTCTACATAAGAATACTCAAAATAAGCTAGATGGATAGAGTTACAAATGAAGATGTTATAGTTCGGATGAGAGTTATTCGATGCCTTACCTTGTCTATTCTGTACGGCAAAGAAGCTCGGATGTCATGCATCAATCGCTTATGAAGACACTTGAAGTCCTGGAAATGTGGATTTACAGATGGACGCTCAAAACCTCTTGAACTGAAAGAATGGCATGGCTAATGAAGAAATTCTACAACGATGAATAAAAGTGAGGAGTGGGAACCTCGGTCATATCATGAGGTGAAATAGATACAATAAACTGAAACTTGTCGTACAGGGAATGATGTGGAAAAAGAAGTCGGGTCAGAATGGAGACATTGATTATTTCGCGCCACAGCATACACATTTAAGATCATCAACCAACAAGATACTAATAAAATAGTCCTGTTAAAATATGTAAGGACAAAAACTGGGACATTGTATGCTCAGCCTACCAATATGTAAGTTAGGTAGTTTCTTTAAATTATGTAAAAAAAATATCTTTCATCGTTTCGCACGAGATGTCACTCTTGTTCCATCAACTATTCTCCCTTTTTTGAGATTCGGTATTCTATAGAATTTTTTTAGGGGCAGGCACACTTCACTTGATACGTTTCTCATGCGGGAGTTAATCCTCTACCTTTACTGACCCTATCGGTCACCATGAGCCTCTTCTTGTTTTCCCTCTCTCTTCCGGCAACATGACATCCTACATGACATCTCTTCCGGCAACATGACTATACGGCAGGATACATCGCAAGAAAGTCGATGATAATCGTTCGCGTATATCGAGATCCTGGGCAATCGATTCGTCGGTGCGACTAGCTATCTATGGTCAATCACCTGTGTCTTTTGAATTTATTGTCCAGGTTTCTCATGCTTATATACCTATGGAGAAGACCAAGGATTTGTCTAAATGTTTCCTGTTTTTGTATACTTATTTTTCTGTTATCTCTTCGCAGACAAATGCTAGTTGTGTTTTCTACCGAGAAGCGCCAGGTAACTTCAAGTTGCTGGGCTGATCAAACCCGGCTACCTGAGATTAGATGTGTTTTACAGCCATTTCTATTTTGCCTCGAGAAATGGGATAAGGCGTTTTATGTTTTTACATTTTAAATCAAGGGAACATTTGCCAAAGGCAAAGCATTCACAAGAATGTACAATAACGAATTTTCTAATATGTACCATATACCTTCTTATTTCTTGACATCTTACACAAATAATAAATAATGATGAATAAATAATAGTGTATTGTATTATTTACTAAATTGATTACGCCGTATCTCTTTAAACTTGTGATAGGTATAATTTAATTTTAGTATTAGGTATAATTTTATTTACTTGTGTTAGGTATAATTTTATTTTTTCTTAAACTCCACTCACTGAATATATGATGTTTATTGTAATACCTGTTTCAACAATTTACTGTTGCAATTTTAAAATATGAATGAAAATAGTATTTTTTTTAAAGGAGTATAATAACTACTTATTAATATTAAGGATAACAACACATTTTTATTGTAAAGTTACATTTTCTGCGGTATTTTAATACAAAATAAATTAATCAACTAGAAAGATATACAGAAAAAATCTATCTTTCCAACAAATATTTAATTGCTACCGGATTTCGAACCTGGACCTTATCCGGGGGAGCGCGTTCACCGTTTCGCTATAGCAATCGAACGAATTTTTGATAAATTTGAAACTTTAATTCTGTAATCTTTCCAATTGATACCTTTATTATTCCATTAATAAAAGCAACTTTATGTTGCGGTGAATCTCAAATACTTTTGAGTAAATCCGCTAGGAGACGCCAGAATTAATTAATTAATCCGTTTTATTAAATTTGGATAAACTTTGATTTAACTAAAAAAAAATTCGATAGATTTTTTCTGTATGTCTTTCTAGTTGATTTATTTAATTTGTATTGAAATACGTCTCACCAAATATTTTTGATTAGTATAATTATAAATATTTTATATTAACTTATATCATTATAAATATTAAAAAACTCCACAACTTGCGTTGAAAAAATAATAAGTATGTGTAGGTATACTTTTTGCACTACTGCCAAACTCAACTATGTAACTAAATAGTATAAAATTATCATCCGCTCTGTATTGACTTGTATTTACGGTGTTGAAGCGTGGACAGCGCTGGATGTTGAAGAATTTGGAAGAACATCATGAACGGTATGACGCCCCAGATGTGCTGAGGAAAGTGAGAGCAAGCGGGGCTGCATGGGTGGGACATGCGATAGAGGATAACAAATACGTACAAAACCCTATTATGTAGCTAATAGGATCAAAACCGAAGGATCAGCGGACGTTGAATCGGCAGATTGGACCATTATAGTACCAGCATATTGATGGCAGATTCAGAGGTAAAGCAGCAGATTGGCAGCAATATCAAGGGATGGGTGACGCTTTCTAGTGATTGTGGTTATGAACTTCCAAATCGAAGAAGAAATTGTTTCGTTTAAATTCTTCGATAGTTACTAAATAAGTTTGTTTAGGACATTCTTCTGTACAACCTACTTTATTATCGCTGGCGAGGAAACTTCAAAACAGATTGCGAATGCGAATGCTCATATACTATATGTTTTCGATATTATTGTACGGAATGGAAGCATGGACACTTATCGAAGAAATGATTAGGCAACTTGAACCATTTGCGATGTGGATCTACAGAATAATGGTCAAAATAAGCTAACTGGTTGGATAGAGTTACGAATGAAGATATTATGGTTCGGATGAATAAAGAAAAATAAGTATTTAAAACAATAAAAATCCGAAAACTTCAATATCTCGGACATGTGATGAGACATCTGGAGAAGTGCGAAATATTGTATAGATTGCTGGAAGTTGGGGCCCTAGAGGAAGGAGACCATCATGGCTGAAGAAACTAAAGCAATGGTTTGGGCAGTCTACTATAGAGCTTCACCAGGCTGCAGTAAACAAAGTGACGATAGCCAACGTCCGTCAAACGGATAGGGCAAAAGAAGAAGAAGGAAACTTCAAGAAACCTGTGTACCTTCAATTCTGTTTAGCGTCAAAATGTATTAAAAAATACGACCAACTTAGGCTAAAAGTGATCTTAATATTGCTTGGTGAATGGACGTCAGATACATCATTAGTATCTTTTTGTGTGAAAGCATTCACCGGGTTCAAAAAAGCATTAGGCTTTGAAACTTACCGTAATAGAGACATGAAAGGAGGTTCTATCAAACATTGGCCTCTTATGAAAGGCTTAACCCATGTTTCGCTCGCAATTTTCAAAATAAAACGCACAAAGGCATGGCTTGCACGTAGGCATTCGTATTTTTAATAATAAATACGTAATAATTATATTAATTTATTTATGGTAATAATAAAGTACAGTTCTATGAAAGGAACTAGATATAAAATGGTGTAGATGGTATCCTAAAAGAATATAACGTTATTTATTAATTAGTACTAATTGTAGTATTGCTTCTTTTTGATGATTTTTTAAATGCTAAGTCGGTATATGATGATACATACACCTATGAAACTGGATATCTTTAGGTTCAAGTGTCTTTCAATGCCTCGACAATAATATTTTAAGGGCTCTAGATATTTTGGTGGTTAAATGTGCATTTTGTTTCCTTATATCTTTTTTGTTACTTACTCCTTTGACATAGGCGTTTCCAACACAATATTTATGTCGATTGCATTATGTTTTTAAATAAACTCTTAACTCTCAAATTTTAGATATTATATATATATATATATATTATTGTTTATTGTATACAATGCATACGTGTAGTATATAAAATATAACGATCAATGTTATAAGTATTAACTTTTGAGTAAAAATAATTAAACCTAAATGCTTTTAATATCATTAATAGATTTAGCAGTTACTTCGTGAAAAATATATTATTTTAACATTGAGTTTGTACAATACACATACAATTTTTGAGTTAATACCACGACTAGTTTCGGGAAGAGCAGTCCTTCTCATCTACAGGTGTAATTTGGCTATTATCGATGTTATCGATGTTTCCAAGAAACAATAAAACCACTCCCACCTTTACGGCCCTCATAGCATTTAATTTAGTTCAATTTACACCTGAAACTAGTCCTGATATTAACTCAAAAATTGTGTGTATGTGTTGTACAATGTCATTGTATAAATTATATATTTTTTAAATAAATACTTTTCTTCAGCATTTGCAAAATTACTTTGTGGCAACATATTATATAAATAATCAGAAAAACATTTTTTTGAAATAGTAAATAAATAGTGTTTTTAAACAAAGTTTCTTGCTACTTATAAAAACTTTTATTTGAGTAATCCATATACGCAGAAATTATAAAATAGAAATTAATTAATTTATTAATTCTGTTCTTACTGACATTTGAAGTATAAACATGAACTCTTACATAAATTGTGGCAAAACGTGCTATTAGTCAAAGAGCCACGGAAATAGAAGTGCCTGAGAGACAGAAAGACTAACGAGAGAGTGAGATGAAAACATTTTACAAACTGTCACTAAACTGAATTTAGACTATGCCGGACACTGACCGATGAACGTTTGAATGGTGAAATCGTATAAGTAAGGGTCGACCACAAACACGCTGGACTGGCTGATATTAAAATGGTGGCTTTTGTTGGAAGCAGGACGCACAGAGCTGGGGAATGAGGGAGAAGAAGAAGAAGAAGAATTATATTTAAACATCTGATTTTGATGCCGAACAGTGAACAGATGGTCTGTCCTGTATAACCAGGACATAATATACATTTCTATTGGATTTATTACACACATGGAAGCGGAATATTGATTTGATCATTATTGTTAGTATTAGTACTCGTAGTACGTAGTAGTATGGAGGTAATGAAATGTATCTACCAGTAACTATCGTCAGTATTCACTAAATCTAATTGTTACAAAAAAGAGTGTATCGCGGTTCATTACAAATTCAGAATTACAATTTTGAAGCCGTTAATAATTTTAAATATCTTGGGGTGACGTTGTCTACAAAGAATGATAATATGATTCATTCTGGAAATTGCTGTTATTTTGCACTTGAGAAAACCATGAAATCGAATCCTGTTCATCAGATCAAAAATTGCAATACATTACAGACCATATAATAATACGCCCTTCTTTTACATATACATGTAGGACATGGACTCTTCAAAAGCCTCGGAAAATAAATCGAGTGTTTTTAAAAGTAAAAATTCTCCGATTAATATTTACAATGGTATAAGATAATCAATTTTGATTTGGTTGATATGATAAATTCGCGAAGGATAAGATGGGTAGGAACATGTCATGAGCGGTGTGGAGGTCTATCCTCTCCACAATCATTAACACCGATGACGACCCCTTAACGCACCCTGCATATACCTGTGTGTAAAACTAGGCTCTCATCAGCCACAAAACACACCGGTACCGACCGAATAACCGACAACAATAATATGTTCCGGCAGCCAGCCCCTGCACGCCACTTCTCTCACAGCCGTCTTCCCGACAAGATCACTAGCAAACGCTATGCGTTGTAGACTTTTAGCTACATACACTTCTAACTGTAACTGTGTCTGTCATAATAAACGTTTATTGTAAAAAACTTGCTCTGGCCATACACACTCTGCGTTATTATTCAAAAGAACAGGTGAGCGCTGGATGCAATTTATTGGGGGTACCAGGTGCACACACATATAATCTTTTGATTCTTAACATATAATCATAATATGGCGCGACAAGAGAAATCTGGATGCGGTCCATGTTCCTTCCTTTAAGTGAAGTGTGTTGGCTTAGGACAGAGATGCCTGGCGCTGAGTTGTACATTAGGCGAAGGCTCTCAATGGGCCGAGCAGCTATGTAGTAATAAGAATGTTGTAAGTGTTCACTCACACACTTGAATGCTTACTCGGTTAAAATATTAAACATCGACCCCCACTTTAGAATTTATACTTTCTTTCCATTCTATTATATAATATGATTGTATAGAATTTACTAGGTATTCATTAAGAAACGAATTTCACGCTTTAACGGCACCGTCTACATTTGTTAATCTTATCAAAAAGTTTCCTTTGAGATTTCAGGGAAACGTAATAAAACTGTAGTAAAACCCGTCATTTATGTCCGTATAAATGACAGGTTCTATTACATTAATGTGAGCACAATACAAACGACAGATTTTACGACGCGGAACCTTAATATTATTAGAAAAGACACCGAAAAGGCGGCGCCGGAACACGTTGCATAAATATTTGAGCGATTCGCCGAAACTAAATCACGAACATCATTGCTTTCGATCTTCTCTGGTTTCTTCTTCATACTTTATATATATTATTAAATTTTTCACTTCATTTTTTGTGTTCCAAGAAAAGACGTTAAACGTGGCGCTGAGTGCTCTTTAAATCGAGAGCTTAGCATTTATTTCATTCTTATACTTTTAACACAGAAAATGTTTTGTCAGAGGCTTCCCCAGTATAGTTCGTCACGAAAATAGCGCGTTAGAAAATGGCGTAACATTTTTACTCTCTTGTATAATATTTTTTATGTTGACTTTTATTTCAAAAATATATTTCCCCATCACCCCCTATTGAGTACTACACGCCACCATTTCCAATGAGGGCCAGTTATTCTGTACATATATATCGGCGCATGGTAGAATACCGAAATACATTTTTTGAGTTAAAGTTTAATGTTTTGATTTATATTCAATTTAATCGAAAATGGTTTATTGTCGTATAAGAATATAATGCTTTTTACACCTATGAATAGTTAAACGTACGAGTTAGTAAAAATTTGTTTCTCTTTTTAGTTAAAAAATGTCGTTATTATAAAACTGATGATAAATGAGGTTGAATTTATCTAGACATTTTGTTGGTTTCCGATTCAAAAATTGCAAAAAAATCAGTTTCTTAAATATTTGCAAAATTACTTTGCGATAACATATTATATAAATAATGAGAAAAACATTTTGTTTAAAACCACTATTTATTGATACATCAATATGTTTCAATACGTATAGTATCTTCTTCAAGTAACAACGTATACTAAAATTAAAAATATAAAAGTGATGGGTGCTTTCCTCCCCATTTTTTCAACCCTATTATTTAACTATTTTTTCCAAATTATTAACTAATTAATAATGGTGTTAATTTGTAAAGCGTCTTTTTGTCGGTTCGCGACCGTGACTTGTTGTGGTAACACGTGTCATCTCCAGAAATGACGAGTGGGTTCATATACTTGAGATTAAAAAATATTTTGCAACGCGAAATATCATCGACCAACAATATGAATACATCTCATTAGCATATTTACTAACATATTTCGGTACTGGAATAGAAAATGACTTGTGTTGTGCTATTTGAAATTTGACTTCGCGAAGTAAGTGAGTCCATATTCAGTATTATTTATGTTCTGCCCCATAATCCCCGGTCCTGTGTATAATAAGAAGCGTGGGTGTTACGTACTAATTTAATGTTGCGTTCTTTCCTATGATCAGTTACAAACTTCAAGTGGTCAATAACACCATCTATGAATGGTAAATGTTACGCGGGACATTAACGCCATCTATGAGTTATTTTATTTATAGAAGATATTCAAACGTTGTTTTTTTGTTCGTTTTGATTATGGTTCTGGTATCAGTGACGTATATTGTTAAGTTTGCGATGATTTTAAATTTGGCAAGTATCGGTTTCCAGGATATCGTCACGTAAAATTACAATTTTTCAACTTATCAATAAAATAAAAAATGGACATTATTAGGTGCCGAACTAATAAAATGGTTTGAAACTAATTCTCAAACACATAGATGCCACACATTGACGCATTTGAAATCTAGATCTTGGAAACGATTCGTTTACCTTTCGCAAAGTGTTATTAATCTTTAGAAGAAATTTAAAAAAATATATATTTATTTTGTCAGATTGGTATGAGAAAAATTCTGCATTGTGTGTGGCAAGATTGAATATTTTTACAAAAAAATCTACGTCATTAATTTAGTCAAGGTACGGTTTTATTTTTATTGTAGTTTATTTATCAAAGTAAACCGATTATTGACCAGTGAACCGCGATATTATATTTACTAACGATAACAAAGCGATAAATTTCTAAACACTTACGTGTTGAACTCCTTGAACCTACTACCCCCGGCCGCAATCCCCGCCCCCTACTTTGTTTCACGCTACCTGCTCTGGGGTGGAGAACTGTACAAGAATTTTAATAAATTGCAGCGAGGAGGAGAAATGTTATTTCTGCAATTTCTTTAAGGATTAAACTATTTAACTTCTGAGCAATTGGCTCCAACAAATGTTGTAAGAGATTGATGCTGTAAATAAAGTTTGGTCGTATTATAGTTAGACGGGACTACTTTCTTAGGGTTGACCAAAATAAATAAAAGCGATCGCGTTGAGGGTAGCGATGATTTTGAAGGAAGAAACCATCGTTCAGTTGAAGTTTTTCAAGTATCATTAAATTAAACAGGGAAGACGAACAAAACTTTAACGATGTCCTCAGTTCTTACGGAAATAATGTTATTATTAGTATTAATTTAGTTTCTGAAGTAAAATATTTATTTCAATCAATACTTCGGTAGTTTTCCGTTCATACGTAGAAATACTTTACTCTCGTAGTATTTTAATAAAATAAGTTTTTAGTACTACGTTCATTCATTTATTTGCAAGACTTTCGTTAATGTTGTATATATAAAAAAACTAAAAGAACTCTATTTTTAACTTTATATTAACGTTTTATTTTTTGGTAGGTTATGGAGTGTTATTTTTGTAGTATTATAGATATTTTTTGTAATCTATTTTCCCTCCCATTTCCATGTTCATCTTCTCATCAGTATTTATACCATTTGTCTCATTACGTCCATCCACGTATAAAAAATTCTTAAATCGATTTTATGTTTATTTTATATCGTTTCTTAGCTTTCTTCGTTTGTCGTCACATACAGCTATAATGACCGACATGTTACGGTAGCTACGTATTTTTATCTATGGAAAAATTAACTAGTCAGTCAAACGCTACATCTAGCACTATTCTCCGATTGGCGGTTTCGAAGTTGAAATTTTCTGAACATCCCTATTCTTTGGCGTTGGTCAGAGTCAACTGATACCAGAATCAACTTTCTTCACCTTTTGTCGACGCTTTCCTTCATTCGTTAATTCTGTTGGCGCTACAGACCATTATATTGTTCATGACAACTCTCCAAGCATTCCGGTCCCTAGATACTTCGACTCCCACTTCATGCGTGGGTAACCAAGAGGTCTGTTGTTCGCTGGAACTCCCTCATATTCCGATATAAATGATTTAAAACCATACTTCTGTTTGGCGTTTCCCGCGTATCTGAATCTTCTGCCTTTTTAGGCTGTTAGTATAATAAGCTTTCAACACAAGATTTTATAATATTAATGTAGGTACCACCATATAGCCGAGTTATTAAATAATACATTGCGTTGTACACATATTGTGGCGACTGTCAAATATATAATTTAGGCCAAAATAAAAGGAAGCATTATTTTCCGGTAGGTAAGTACATGTAGGTTCTAAAGAATCTTCGCCATTTTGGTATTGGAACTGGAAGTGAGGTTTTACTATTATATATACCCTGTATATAATTCCAGAATGACAGGTAATTGATTTTATACACTTCATAATATACTTCTCACGGGAGCCTTTAGATATTAAATGAAGGCGGTAAAAAGGTTATCTTGTTCTAACATGTGGAAAAAAATGTCCTTAAAATAGGGGTTGGCGCTTATGTCTTGCGAAAGGTCATAAAGAGTAACTCTGAAAATAATTGACTTAGATCGGTCAAAGGGTGCAGGATTATATAGAGATCAATTATTCATTTTTTTATATGTACAAATATATTTACTTTATTTAAATTAAATTTGTTTATTGACCGAATGGATAAAATCGTTCTGTTCTTTGCAAATGGCAAAATAAATTATTAGTTTTTAATTTTGAAGGAGAACACATTATTATTGTGAGGTTGCAGTTTTTCAGAACACAGTTTTGTGATATTTATAATAAAAATTAAATTTTTCAATTAGAAAGATATACAGGTAAAATCAGTTTATCGAAATTTTAATAACATTGATTAATTCATTTAATTCTGGCGTCTCCTATCGGGGTTTACTCAAAGCTATTTAAGATTCTCCGTAGACATGAAGTAGATTGCTTTTAAAAAAATGGAATAACAGATGTATCAATTTAAAAGTGAAACAGTGTATTTTTGGGGGATTCTTCTTTCCCACCCCTCTTTCGTCTTGCTTTCTGTTTCATCGCCTAGCTATACAATTTGATTTCCCTTTTTATTTGCACCTCAGTACAAAGCTCCCTCGTGTATTAAAATTATAATATTTAACGTATTCTCTGCTTGGATCCTGCGCTTATCGGTGAGTATCTTAAATCCGGTGACCATATCATTATGAGGCTACAAACTACTTAGACAAAGCTTATTTTATAGAGTCCTGGTTGCCTATCACCGGGTACTATCCATAGATAAAGAGGATACTCCGACGCACGTCTTTATTTTCTTACGCATCATCAGACTTCCGACATTACCATGCTTCGGGTTTGTTCTTCATCCTGCCGGATATTTCTTAGTGGCGCTCGTAGTGGCGTCTGAAACCATCCACAATACTCTCATTTACGTATTATTAGTTTAGCTGTTCCCCGCGGAGATAGGCAGAAAGAATGGAGCGCCACACTTTTCTATCCTGACATGACTTTTGCCTCTTCCACATTCGTACATCTTCTCATGCAAACTTGTTTATTACTGAGACTTCAAGACCATCTTCCGTATCTGGCTTAAATGGTCATGCCAAGTATTTCGCGGGCATCCTCCATTTCTCTGTAAACTAATAAATTTATTACTTGTAATAATAATAATAATGGATAATTTGTATAGCGCCATTTTCGTAAAAACTTTCACTTCAAGGTAATATGTATCGTTACCATCTTTAGAAATGTTATTATTACATTCTAATTTACCCCGGCTCTTGGAAAAACAATGTATGTATGGATACATAATTTGAGATATTGAGCTTTCAAGTTTTGAATATTAATTTTTTTATTTCTTTGGCGGAGTTTGGTTTATCGTCCATGGGGTGAAAGTTTTACAAAAATATCATCATATATAATTAACGGGAACAAAATTAAACTGATTCTTGATTCTAGGCACGTTATGTAATATAACTCATACATTTTATTTGTATTCAAATCGACAGTTGTTATCTCCTAAACTACTAAGAAATTTGACGCGATATCCTGTTTTAATTTCTTACTCAATCATTACAAAATTATTTTCAGTACATTCAGTATAATTTCAGCCCTTCTCTGCCTCTTTTAATATTCGCTAGTCTTCGTGTACTGATAGTAACCAACGACCTGTATAAGTCTCTTTTGATGACTTCTGTGGGGTGTATTTGCCATCTACAGATTCAATTAATTAATAGTGTACCGTGTCCGGTGTACATAACAATAGTACACTTTTACACGATTCAATTTTGAACCCTCGCGGGATAACATTATAGTAAAATTCTAAACGTGACAAACGGGATTCCGTTATTCTAGCAAACGCTTTGTTATAACACCTCGCTCTGCGCTGGACATGTCCAACATCAACATGGTCCCGTGGGAACGATCGATCTCTCTGGTTTGTGCAAATACAGGCATAACTCTACGATTCTGTAAAAAAAACGTGTTTAATCAATGATGTGGTTTACCAGTGGCAGCTCGGTTTTCGTACGTCACTGAACTTAATTGAATTGAATATCATTAGTTGTAAAATAATTTAATTAATTAAATACTCACTATGATTGACGAGTGCGCAGTGAGGTGATGTGGTTAGGCTTACCAATAATGTACATGGCTGCGTAATGTGGGTCACGTGACTGCAGAGTAGAGTGATGAGGTGAACTCGCCAAAAATAAAAGAATCCTCCAGAAGCTATTACTCTTCATTTATTGAATAAAAGCTGAAGTCAGAAGGACAAAAGCTGCGGTATCGTTTGACGTTCAGAGTTCAGAAGAAAACTGCGAGCATTTCGGTTAAGATTTAATTATTATTTACAATAGATAGATGGTAGTGTTGGTATTTAAATACATTTATTGTCCTGCAAAATGTGGTATAACCAAAGGGAGGGCGAGGTTTCCGGGGAACTATATTTTTCTCAAGAATTATTCAATTAAACAAAAATTGGAAATTATGGAATTCAATATATTATATATTTAAATTGTGGGGTTGGCTAGAGGGAGTGGGCAGAGTCCTTATATAAAATTTGCAAAATTTCGCTTAGATCTGTCAAAGAGTGTAAATAACAGATAAATATATTTACGTATATGTATATTCTATTTTAGAATATCTGATTAGATTACATTTGAGGAATTTGGGACTTTTTGCACCTACAGAATAAAAGTTGCGTGGTAAATTATATTACTCGTAAATAATAATAAAACAATTGCAGAGTTTACAGGGGGACCTAGTTAGAACGTACAGTAAATCTGGTTATTTTCTTAAAAATAAAATAAAAAATATCAGTGATTTACCTCTATATAATACAATACCGTTCAGATTTAATTATTGAACGCTTATAATGCTACCAGCGACACGAGCGCGTCCACCGTTCACCGAGAACGTGACAAATTATTTTCATAGGAAATGTGTCAACCCCGCTTCACGCTCCACTGGTGCCAACCCTCGGTTTCAGGGATAGTAAATTAAAAGTCTATATCGGCCAAATCGTATGATTTATACAAAAAATAACATTTCACCGCATACCAGTACCTTGTATATTTACATAATTTTAAAATTATTTTAACAGTTTGCACGTTTTTTTACGTTAAGAGACATTAGTACCTATTGAAAATAAAAATTAATGTTTATTTTATTATGATAATCGATGGATTAGACGATTCGGTCCTTACAGGGGTGGAATGTTGTTTAATTCACAACTTTTCGGTTCTTTCGCGTTAGGAACACCAACAGTAACGTTATCATTTCTGTGTTCATCGTGTATTATTTGAAATACGTTAACTTTCAAAGAAAGGATCACTTAGTTGGTTTGGTCATTTATAAAATCCTCACTAGGAAAATATCTGCGGAATTTATACAAAAAATTGATACAAATCAACTTGAGCATGAACATCATACAAGAGGAAAAGATAGACTGAGACTGCCATTCAGGAAGAAGGCTAAATCTCAGAAATCGATGATATACAGTGTGACGAAAAGAGGAGAGACTGCATGGATTTAAAGTGAAACTAAACAGATATATGAAAGATAAATTCTAGTAAAAAAAAAAACGATTTTGATTTTGTTTGTATTAGAGCATATATAATATTTTTATATGCACTATATTAATAATAAATAAATATGGAACAAATGAATGAGGAGAGGAGGTAAGAAAGTTATATGACGCGAGTGTTGATGCCACCAAAAATGGAGGACGTCCGCGAAAGACTTGGTACGACCAGGTAAACCAGATACCGGAGGATGGTCCTCTTAGAAACCTCAATAATCGGTGAGCTTGTGTGAAAAGATGTATGAATGTGGATAAGGTGAGAATTGTGTGTCTGTACAGAAGAGTGTGGCGCTCTATCCTTTCTGCCTACTCCCGCGTGATAGTAAGTTAGTTTACTTCCTCTTCCCGGATTTTTATCTTCTTTCTAGCTGTTTTGATCTTATTTATGTCCTGGATTGTGTTTTGGACCATCTGGTTCAATTCCTCTTGTATGGTCGACCACCGAGTGTTCTATGGTTTCCCTCAGGTTCTTTTGATGTTGAGAGATAGCTTAGGAACGTTATCGTCTGCGCCCATCATACGCCTACACCACCTCAGTCTGGCCTCCTTAGCTTCTCGGCGTTGGTACAACCTCGAAGTTAATAAGGTGATAACTTTTTAAAAATAGTATAATAGACGTATCGATTTGAATGAACTGCAGCATATAGGTTCGAAAATTTGTCGTCAACTTACATTGTTGGTGTGGCGCAATGGTAGCGCACTTTCTTAAAGAAGAAAAGATCTTTAAATATTTTTTCTGTATATCTTTCTTATTATTGAAACATTTAATTTGTACATATATAATACGTATTTATTGAGAAAAGTAGTACGAACTTTATTAGTATCTTCCAAAAATTGATATTAATCGTGAGTGGCCTTTTGAGGTTGTGCCTATAAATCGATCGTAATAAGGTGTCGCTTCTCTCTTAAAAAAATGTATCCCTACGTTATTAATACTGTTATGTTTTATAGTATTTTTAAATAAAAACATGTGCCTGATAAAACCACTGACGTACAAGCCCATTCAAATCTATACTGGTTTCGTGTCGCAAAACGTTCAGAAATAAAATGTAGAAAAAAAAAATTTAAGAATCAAATTTCTTATAGATTATTAGAAATTGCGAACGCAGTAATACGAACGTTTTTAGTATAAAATATATTTCTGCCACATACATTGATTAGCCATGTCTGTCCTGTGCCCTCTCAATCATCTCAATAGAAAACGCGACCAAATATGATGTCAATAGAGGGATATAAATTTCCGGACGAAAATTGATAACTGTTTGGGTTCTTCTCCGTGATGTATTTGTCACATTCGTCTTACTAGTTTCTTTTATGTCATTTTGTGAGACGTTAACGTCTTTGATGTTTACCTAAAAATGCGAGCCGTTAATGGTTTTCAATACATTTTAATTTCAGCAGTGCGAGTTACATTACATTCCATATAAAGCTTTATAGCGAGAGAAAAAAGCCACGCTTTTGAAATGTGGTGATGGTCACGTATGCTTCATATTTCATAAACCGGCAGAAGCTTCTATTCTTTAAGAGAGCTTCAAATTAAAACACAATTCTCAACTCTGTCTACAACGAATAAAGCAGATTTTGGTTATTTCAAGATAAGGAGAAAACTTAAAGAGGCTTATTGTGTTTGGAAAAACCTCCGCAACGCATTAAGTCATTACCCTCACCAATGAGGATAAAGAAATAATCAGATATATATACATCCAAATCCCTATCCTATTCACTTTCCCGATCCGGTTTAAATAAAACTGGACTGTAGACCAGGAAGATCCGAGTTTCTGGCTCAAGAGGATCAACCAGAGATTTTAATTTGTCTTCATCAAAATCCGACCGTCGTCCACTTCTAGGAAGATCCTTCAGGCTTCAATTACCCGATTTGAACTTTCGAAACCAGGATTGATGTCAGTTGACTTTTAGAACTTCTCCATTAATTTTGTTAGTGGCTTCCGTAGCCTTGGTTCCATTTAGCCCTTCATTGAAAAAAAGCAGTACGCAGTGGCGCAAGTGTTCGTCGACTATTTCAGGCCTAGACATTTTACCCTTAAGAAAAAAATAAGATCTTATGTACGAAAAGTGAAGTCAACAAATAGTTCTACAATAGAAATATCTCACAAAGATATATCTTCCACCGCGTATGGATACAGACTAACTCAAACTAGACATCTGAAAATAATGGCGAAATTTCTGGTCCCTCAGTATATATACCTTTCTAAAAATGTCAAGTCGTATCGAACAATGTTTCTTAATTACACGACGATATCTTTATTATTTGAAGAAATATCTTTGTGGTTGGGCATTTTAATAATTCAAATACACTTTTAAAAATCGAAACGACTGTTGCTTCGTTAGGGCAGTATAAAAATAAATCTTTTTAAAAAATGTCTTTGGTTTCATTGATTACATCGAGATTCATTTTTAATATTTTGCCGTCGCTTAAGAAATAATCATTAGTGTCAAATGTAAACAAGTCCGAACTAGACTGAATTGTCACGTATGTTTGAAAACAGCTGGTGATTAAATTCAGTTGGTCAGATCAGAATTTGGAAAACACAATTAATCCGTATACCCATTGGTCGTTGCATCAGTATTCTTCATACCACGCTGAGCGCCTAAGCCAAATATCTTATATTTTACGATTTCTGTTCATCTGTTAATGTATATATGTTGTAAATAATAATGCGATGCTGAGACGTAAGGTTTTAAGAGCACAGTAAAGGGCTTACTAGGAGGATAACGGATAACTTAGACCAGTGTTAATGTGAGGTGAAATTAACAAGAACAGGCTATTAACAATTTATGGAACATTGATGGAATTAGGGCTTATTACAATTTAAAGTATTCTGAGAAGCTATAGTCCCGATTTGTACATATGTGTACATGAATCATTTGACTGAACCATTTAGGTATGCGATCGGTCGAACGTGGAATGATTTGCCTGATTTGAGTTTTTTTATTCGCCTTTCTTCAATTCTTAACTATCGTAATCGAGTTAACGCGCACTTTGTACGTCGTGCCAAGCCAAGCCATACGCATCATTGCACGCACTTTTTGTCCTGTCGGACACGGGATTAAACATGATATTTATCTGACATTTGTTATCGACCATCAGCATACACATTTCGTGGCAATAAACTTAAATCATGTGGCATCCTCCATGCGGTCGGTACTTAGAAGATTAAAATCTGTATCTTTGTTAGATCGGATTAAGTATTTCGATCAACATCAGAGTAAGGAAAGGAGCGAGTAATGGAATCGCTCGCTAGATTTCAGTTTTATAACTGAATTAACTAGTAAAGACTCAAATTGTTCCTCCGTATAGCACGACAACTTTACGCTGACACACATCATTATTATTTTACATCTACCGACAATCCTTATCCCGTCCTTCCACACCCGCCCTCGCGCGGTTCCGTAGGGTAGTTTGATATGAAAAAATATTTAGTAGTAAAAGCAGCGTTCTGCGTGAAAAGGTTCCCGAGCGACCTGAAATGACCGTCTTCAAATAGATGACACGCGAAGGCTGGGGGCGGAGCGGGAGATATATTTAATATTATCTCAAAAGGCGATTCGCCCGTCTTTAAACATAAATATGAATATGAGAAAATATTTTATTGGTTTTCTCACTGTTTTCGAATTGAACTTCATTCTAAAATGCCAGCTCGACTGTAAAGAGATGGGTAGTGGTTTATGGTAGTGACGGGTGAAATGGTTCTCCTCGCCTCGGAGTGGCGAGTGCGGGGGAAATTAAATATTAATGTGACATTATAGCACTACTGCTTTCAAATCTTCAGTGCGCCAGAAAGGTTTTATGCCTTCAGAATTGTAAAGTAAATTTTTAGACTTTTCGTTTTCTGATAATCAATATTATTTATTGTGATTTCGGTCTCATGAAATGGATTTTAATTGGTTTTGTTGACTCATTCATTTAGATTTTAATTATTTTAATACCATTCAAATTATTAATAGACTCTCCAGAAAAACCCGTATTATCAGTTTATTAAAAGTTTCTTCTAATCGATTAACTTTATTAATAAAAATATTAGAAATTTTTGTGTCGTATGCATAAATATTTTATTGTTAAAAAAATGCTACAATAATTAAATATTACATATATGGAATAGGTATTACATAATACACCCAATAATATTTTTGTTTAATAAAAATCTGAATTATTAATCTAATTAGTTTTAATGTGTATGTATCTCAAATTTGTAATACAGTATGCCCTAAACGTTTTTTTCATTTTGGTATATTCGCTGCACCAACGCAACGAGCGGGAGAGGGGTGGGGGGGTACGCCGATCGCTAGCCGCGTCCTTGAGAATTCAATCGCTATGGAGCGTGTCCTTACCAGTTGTTCGTGAAATTTTCCCTAGAAAATTAATATTCCGACGAGGTGACATAAATTTGCCTTCACGTAGCCCCGACTTGACACCGATGGACTTTTTCCTATGGGGCTACCTTAAATCAAAGGTATACAGTAACAAGCCTCTCTATATGGACCAATTAAAAAAAAATATCCGAGAAGAAATGGCAGCGATCACGAAGAATGCGTGCTGAGCAGTTCTCAGAAATTTTGCCTCCCGTTTAGAAGAGTGCCAGCAAAATAACGGAAAAAGACTTTCGGGACACCTTGTAAATTGGTGATGGACTAAGAAAATAGGTATGTACGTATGATACGTATACTTTGCGTTATTTCGACATACATAATTTCTTAACGATCAGATTACAGTAAACATTGGTATTGAATAAATATATACTTGGATTTTCATTACCTAGTTTAATTTTGAACTTCAAAGCTTTAGTTAAAAGTATTTTAGGAAATGTCTCCATCCTCTGTTATATTATACAATAAATGTCAAAATCATCGTGGTTTTGTGGTCTTAGAAAGATTTATTGAGGAACAGTGGGCAAATAATGAGCGCGCTGGATTGTTCTCTTGATTTCTCGCGACGTGGTCTGGCACGAGACGTGTTTCATTACATTCCGCAACACCCGCTCGAGACGAGGGGAGTTCCTTCCCTCCAAAGAATATGACTATTTCATAGTTACATCAAAAGTATTCTTTGTCCTAAAGCAATTCAATCATTTGTTTGAACGTCAACTTAATTTCGCTAGCTCTTTATTCCATTCAGTGAAAATACAATGATCCAACAAATAGATATAATACCAGTATTACTAATAAACAACCACATTAATATTAATATAATACACCCTCAGATCTGTCAGGAACACTCTAAACTTCGTCCGAACTGAAAACAAATATTAACAGATGTCGCCCCGATAGCGCATTTCTAGGGATCATAATTTAGGTATTTCTGATTTTTAATAATAACAGATGCCGCATTATTTTCACTTTTTTAAATAAAATGAGACGCGCGTTTTAATAATTTTTACGAAAATAGCGCTATAAAATTTTTCCAATATTATTTATTATTAATGGGGTTAATCGTCTAGTTAGTGTACAAGGTGGGTATCTATCGCGTGTGGCTAGAGTGTCATTATTTATATTTTTATGTACACGACCAATGTGTTATGTGTTGTTATTTAATAATGTAGAATGTTAGAAATAAGATGTCTGATAATTTATTGAATAAAATATTTAAATATGAAAAGGTAAATTCTTAGTGCGGTTAGATAATATGATAAATCACCCATCACCTACTATTTACATACATACATTCTATTTATATATTTCCTGCTGTTTTGTATGTCTAAAACAACCGAATTAACTATTTTACCATCGCGTCCTTTTACCGCGGGGTAGGCAGAGAGGATGGATCGCCACACTCTTCTGATCTGTCACTTGTCTCATCTACATTCATACATATTTTCATGCAAGCTCGTCTATTGTTAAGGCTTCTAACGGGTTCATCTCTCAGGTCATACCAAATCTTCTGCGGACGTATTTTATTGCTGGTGCCATCAATACTCGCAATATATATATAACCTTTCTTCATTCATTCGTTCGACATATCCATCCTATCCTATTGTCTATTCTAATAATCCGATAGGGGACGCCAGAATTAACAATTAATTTTTATTAAATTTTGGACACATTGATACAACTTATATATTATATTATTAAAGGTATTTGAGATTCCGTAAAAATAAAGTAGATGGCTCTCAAATAATGGAACGATAGATGTATCAATTTTAAAAGTATAACATATAGGTACGGAAATATGTCGCCAATGTACTCTGTGCTGAAGCATAATCGATAAATGCACATTCCCCGGATTGGAAGAGATCCAGGTTCGAATCCCGGTAGCAACAACAATATTTTTCAACATAATTGATTTTACATGTATATCTTTCTGATTAATACATTTAATTAGTATTTCAAATATCACAGAATAATTACAACTTCACAGTAAGAATGTGTTCTCCTTAATAACACTTGTTTAATTTACTTGAAATGTAATACTGGTTTGAAAAGTACGTAATATTGTGATGTCGTGTCACATTGATGCGGAAGCGTATGACGTGAATGTGACATATTACATTCATGGTGACTAAAGGATTTCGGAAAGGCGGATATTTAGTTAGTTAATATTGTAATAAAACGTTTTTTTCTTCTTTTATGTTAGTAAAGTATACTAGTAATCTTAGAATATGGTAACTTGCTATATTTTCAATTTAATTACTATTGTACATCCTTTTTCGTGTACACTTACACTGGAGTCTGTATCTAGTGTAGAGAAATTATACAGTATTAGTAAAACTCATTGCGCTTTCCTTACTCATACATTATAATCCCTCGATATCGCATGAATCGAAACCTATGTACTATGTTCATAGTTCACCAGGTTAGCGACTCAGCATGTCGATATTAATATGGAATTATGTTTAAATTCCTTTTGTTTTGTAACACGGAGAATAACCCCTATGTACTTGTGGCCGTACATCACTTTAGGTACCGCCACACGTACATTAAGAGATTTTTTGAAAATAATGTTGAAGTTTTTGCAATTTTGATTTGAGATCATATTAATAGATTAGTAATAATGTTTTTTTTTTTTTTTTTAGGAGAACACATTCTTATTGTGAAGTTGTAATTATTCAGAACATAGGTCTGTGATATTTTAAATATGAATTAAAATAAGGTAGATGGCTCTGTCAAATGATGGAACGATTAAATGTATTAATATCAAAAAGGTAACATATAGGGTCGAAAATTGTCGCTAAAAATAATGTCGCTGTAGCTTAGTTGGATAAAGCACCTTCCCCGGTTAGGAAAGAGATCCAGGTTCGAATCCCGGTGGCGCAACAACAATATTTTTCGATAAAATTGATTTTATATGTATATCTTTATAATTAATATATTTAATTCATATTTAGTAATAATGTAATGATTTTTTTTTTCTTTGTGGATATTAGTAAATTGGGAACATAATTATAGCTTTAAAAAATCTTTTCCAATACTTGATGACCGCAAGAATCGGATAAATTTCGTCATTAACATGTCCGATGATCCATTGAATGCAACACGAGCATGTTTAATCTATAATTGGAGGATTACTCCCCCCTGTATGTGAAGCTTGCAAAGTGTTCTTGATTTCCTCTATTAATTAAAACGTTTTACGTGAATTGCCTCCGTTTATCGATTTCTATATTACAAAAGATCCCCGTCACCTGCCGGTCTAAAATTAATTAACCCAGTTTTAATTTTAGGAGTATAAAATGAAGCGCATTAGCCGTCCAACGACCCAGCTAAGGGTGTATTCAGATACACTTCGGTAAAGTTTAATCGACCTTTATTTCTAATTATTGTTGTATTAAACTACCTTCATTTTAGTAGATGATATTTAAATGTGGGATACCTATCAGTAACTTATTACTAAAAGTATTGAACAAACGAAATTTATTTGTATTATTTGGAAAAGCAGTTTTTCATTATTTTATTCAACTATAACAATACATTTTAGAAGTGCAAGAAAGTAATATATTATGTTAGGAGAGCACATTCTTATGTATTAATTAGAAAGATATACATTTTTAATTTGTCGCTAAAAATATCGTAGCATAGTTGAATAATGAAAGAGATCCAGGTTCGAATCCCGGTGGCGCAACAACAATATTTTTCGATAAAGTTGATTTTATACGTATATCTTTCTAATTAATACATATATATTTAATATATTATGTGTTTAAAATCCGATAGACTGAGTGCGGGCCCAGAGGTAAGGCTTATGTTGAAATGCAGTTTTGTATAAACCGCTTTGATAAATTTGACCCGGTTATCACCGGTTTCTATACCAATCTAGACGGACATACACTGACTACTTCATAAAATAAATTATTAATCGGGTGGTTCGACCGAGGTCTGTGTGGTGGAAAGGGGGGTGGGGAATGTGGAATATATTTAAAAAAAGCTACGTGTTCTTTGAAATTTATCAACTTTTATCATTTCATAAGTGATTTTTTAATTTTCAAAATCGTTTGTTCTATTGTTTCCGTGTATAATATAAATACCATTTTCTTTATCAAAAATATCTCCTGCTTCTAAAAACTGGTTTGATAATTCAGAAACATTATTACTGCTGAGACATCTTCAGTCTTAAATACATATATATATATATTTATTGCGACTATTGCAGGCAATTGGAAAGACATGTTGTCAAACAGCGACAGACATTCCAATTGAAGATTCAATACTCCATGAGCGTGCTTGTAAAATGTATGAAAGTGTGCCAGGATAAAAGAATTCATTTCTCTACTCTGCTTACATTTCAAAATAGCACGGTGAGTTATCGTTCAATCTTGCCGCATCCTTTTTTTCTTTCTGAAACGACTTCTTTACTCCTAATTCTCTTATTTTCTTGCTGCAATGGAAATGTTCACATCACACTGACGACAAGAAAGTTCCACTAATTTTTCCCGGTACTTTAAATTTCCATCATATTAAAATATGAAGGTTATATTTTTTTAGTAATGACGGGTTTCAACAAAAATCCATGGCCATTTTTATCTTTTGAGAATTAAACATGAATTTCCTCTTGGCTTATACAGAGTGGACCAACTCGGACTGACTGATGTTAAATGCATATAACTTTTAAAATTTTAATATTTATTTAAAAAAAAAATGATTATATTAAAGTGTACTTTGTTAACTTTTTTTAAATCTATGTGTGGAAAATAAGACCATTTAAATGACCTCCCTTTTTTGTTAACAAATAATTGCTCTTTCTAAAATATTTTGCATTACATTACGCAACGTTTCTGTCTCCAAATTTGTTATTTCTGCACGAATGTTTTGTTTAAGCTCCTGAATTGTTGCTGGTTTGTTCATGTAAACTCCACAAAAAGAAATCAGGCGCCGTCAAATCTGGGGAACGAGGAGGCCAAGCAAACTTTGCATTTTCTGAAATTATCCGGTCACCGAAAATAGATCGTCGCGAAACATAATAAAATTCAATAATTTTAACGCGCTCTTGCACTGGGTATGTAGCCATTATAAACTTTCATAAATTCTTTATTATCTGCAAAAAAAATATTATTAAAAATTAACCCCACCAAAGTTATAATTTTTTTAATTAAGTGCTTTTCAGTAAACAGGTCATTATTTAATATTACATTTAAATGTACATTTCATTTCAATTAATAACATCGATATAACATTTTGAAATTACTAATGTATTTGGCACTCATTCTATTTTAATATTATTTATCTTTAATTCAAACTGCGCATTGTCACAGAATATGTCGTATCTTAAATACATGAAATAAAAATGTTGTTTTAGAAGACCTTCCAACCCGCAATATTGAATACGGTGTATCCTAACTCTTACAGATTAATTATGTCAAATTCTCTTAGCGGTTTATTTTTGTGTTTAAACATAAAAATTAACCGTTATCGAAGGACAAAGACCTTGTGACTCATCCTCTAAATAAATACATTGAAAAGATTGTTTTTACTGGTTGTAATTTTTATTTAATTATTGTATCTCATTTAACTTAAATAATTTTTTTTACGGAAAACCACATAACACAATAATAAAATTATCATTTTAATTATAAACATTCCGTTACATAAAAAAATCACCCACATTAAATACAAACATTACATCAACAGGTCTCATAACTCGTCCACAATAAAAAAATCGTTGTATCAAAAGGCTTTGTAACGTAACTGCACTATATAAAAAAGTTATGTTAGAAAGCATCGCAACTCATATACATTAAATATAAATTGTGTGCCTGAAGACTTCATAACTCATTCACATAAAATAAAAACTTTGGATAATAAGACCTCGTAAAAAGTGTTATTTTTTATAAGCTCCCATCACCCCTTAATTATGATTATACAAAAATGTGTGTATAATTATATTATAAGACATACTTATTTGTATGGTTAAGTAACAAGGTATATGTGAAGATACATAATTATTTTATAATCAGTATGTATTGCTTAAATTTATGAACATTTTGGTACTTTCTGCTACCTAAACCCTCCATGTCTGAACAACCTTTGAATTTTAAATTAACCACGGGCTGACGCAAAACTAATACATTATTCTTGCAATTCTTCATGAATAAACACTGTGTATTTATTTAGGTAATTGAATAATCGGGATAGACAGACTGTTAATTGGTAATTAGTTTCTATAATTGTGTACCTTCTCATCGGCGAGCACCAGAAGATTAAATATACTTCCCTTTCTAAAACAAAGATAATCCAAATATCGTGAACCTTAACCCTTCACAGCCGGCGGGCCTATCGTCCTTCGGTGATAGCAGTTTAATTAAACAGTTGTTTCTGCCAGCGAACTTCTTAATTCATTCGCTGAATAGTCTCCCGTTTCATCTGTGTCGTTAATTTCTGGCGAAAGGCGACAAGCGCCTTCGTCGTCGTGGCTTTGTTTGTTGCAACCAGAACTGGCCGTTATATTTCATTTCTGAGTCGGTTTTCTTTAATTAAAACTGAATAATACGGAAGATTCTTTCTCAGCCCGCACAAGTACTCGGCTTTGTAATAATATAATAATACAGAAGTGAAGAATCCTTGGAAATATTTTCTTCACGATGATTCAAAAAGTATTTTAAATTTTGTTTATCTCTTTTTCCGACCTTTGTCTACCGTAATTGAAAATAAAAATATTTCTCGGAATCACATTTTGTTTTTTTTAAGTGGTTATTATGTTGAATACGATTTAATCAGTTATTTATCGAACAAAAGACAAAAGCAAAGTAATTTACGTTAATTGTGATTTAATTTGACACAATAATCGCACGCTTTCAAGCGATAGAAATGTTTTTTTTATATTGGTTTGCGACATATGCCCTCAGACAGAAGTTGAGGTTTCCGCTAGCACTAGTGTATGCACCTGGCGTATCTATTCCTTGGGGAAATCTAGGCCGAAGTTTTGGCACGGTAACACATGCCATTGTCAAGGCGTTGGCTCTTAAAGACTCGTTAAATGATCATAACTTATATTTTCTATTGAAATATGCAATTTAAAATTGATAAATCTTAGAAATTTTTGTTGAACTCTTTCGATTTTTATATTATGTGAGCCACAGTAGGGAGACCACAGAGTTAAGTTATATTTCAGCGTACTTCTTACAATAAATGTATATAATGTTGTTGAAGAGCGGAGCGCGTTAAAGTTTTTGGCTGTCCTTAACGCAAATCGTAATGATTTCATCACATTGTTGCAAATTTCGTTATAATGTTGAATAAATGTGAATTGTTGGTCGAAGAGCACACCCAAATCCCACATGCTGTTTTAGATGGATTTAGATTAGCTGGATGTTGTTTTAGAGGTATTTTTTTCGAATTGACAATACTTTTTCTAGCGACAGCCAATTTGACAGCTGATAACTGATTTGTGCTCAGTTTGGTTTGCTATTTCACCATGAATAGACTTACGCCAGAACAACGCTTGCAAGCTGTGCAAATTTATTTCGAAAATCGTGGTTCATTTCACAAGACTTATCGTGCGCTACGTCTATATATGGTCGACATAATCGTCCATGCGAGCAAGTAATTCGAATAACCATGGATCGTTTTCGCACCACGCATACTCTAATTGATAACACGCACCGAAGAAGCTGTTACTGCAGTGGAGCGTAGTATTGAGAAGGACTCGAATGAGTAGATTCACCATCGTGCACAGCAATAGATCCATGACTACTGACTTTTTCGTTCGCTGATTGAATGGCATTAATGCGGAAGAGCTGTGCTTTCAACAAAACGGCACAACATGCCACACACCGCGTACCCACAATCAATTTATTGAAGGTAATATTCAATGAGCGCATAATTTCGCGTAACGGACCAGTGAATTGACCTCCAAGATCGTGTGATTTAACACATTTGGATTATTTTCTGTGGAAATATGTAAAGTGGCTAGTCTACGCCGATAAACCAGAGACGATAGACGACTTGGAAGCCAACATTCGTCGCGTTATTCGTTAAAGTCGTTGAAAATGGACTTCCAGATTGCGCTTTATTCGAACCAGCCGCGACCCCCATATGCGCGAAATCATATTTAAACACTAATGGCATAAAATTATCTTTCCAATAAAGCCAATACCACGGTTTTTATGTTTTATTTCATTTTAAAATTTTAACCTATAAAAAAAAAAAACCTTTATATTGTTAACGCAATATTGAAATACGAGTTGATTTTTGCTTCTATTAAAATTTATTTGTTTATATTTTTCTACATTAAGATTTAATTAGCTTGCACAACACCACATATAAAGCTGATTTAGGTTATTTTGCAAAGTAATACAGTCATTTATGTTAGAGATTGCTTTATATATTTTGAGATCATCTGCAAACAACAGAACATAAACTCCATTAAAAATATTGCAAATATTCATGATAACGGTTTATTTTATTCAATCCCTTGAAATAATTATTTGATTTAGTTAACTGGTCCGTGTGAAATACCAGTTCAATTCTTCCACATATTGTTATCTTCGATCTTTTTTCGATTTTAGTCATAGTTAAATTGCAATAAGGGCACGTGAACAAACGTATTCAATTTTGAAATGTTTACCGTAGTCCATTTGGTCTTTTGTGGTTTTCTAGCCATTCGGTATTATTATATTCTTTACTTGATAAAATACATTTGATATGAATAGGGGTAGAAGGTAGAGGATTTTTATTATTTTCAGTGAAATAGTTTTTTAGGAGAATGCTTTTGATTCCACCCCCAGGCTTTATATTCATTTTTATTCATGATGTACGACAATGGACAATCGGTCCTGGGAAGCGAAACTAGATCGAATGAAATGAATTAATTCCAATTTCTGTCAAACTTCCGAAGATTACTCACGTTACTGAATGATTGATGAATTTATTCTAATTACACTTTTGCCTAAGGTAAAAGTAAAAGATACCATTCAATAATTTATTTGCAAATACTTTTAAGAATATTATTAAGGACAATGTTTTTACAAGTGTCTACAATAATGTATTTTCATATTCACATCGTCGTTCCTTGTATTCCTACAAGAAAGAGCGATGCTTCTCCTATTATCCACCGAAAAGATTAAATTACAATCAGCATCAGAGTAGAGGCGCCTACCTAATTTACTGGCTTGTCTCTAGCATCGCCGCTTTGGAAATGCGCAGATGATTCACGCGTCGTCTATGGTTTTCGATTACTACACAGCTATGACTTTGCGGAATATAATTATTCTTCTGAATCTACAGCAATCTAGAACTCGGGTTTCTGAACCTTCCGCGAGTATTCAACAATATCTTTCGCGTTTTCAAGCTATCGAGCTTTGACATGTTTAAAATACAAATCAAATGCAGATTTGTTGAAATATTTAGCAGTCGCTTCTCTCACAAAGCAACGAATTACTTATTCACTTGGTACTCATTTATAATTTAGTTTGAGAAGCAGTCTTGTAACATGTCTCGGTTGATCCGCCGCACGAGGGAGCGTCCACGTGGTCCCTTCCCGGCACAATACCTATCACAATAAGCTTCTGCATTATTTCGGCCTCTCTTCCTACAATTTGCCCAAAAATGGCAGGATACTTTAGAAACCTTGGTTGAAAGTAGTATGGGTGCATTTCGTCACCGTCAGCAGCAACTCCGCATATCATCTAAGAATTGTATATTTTACAGAAGAGAGACATAGCTGGTTTTTAATGATTTTTGTAGAATTACTAAAGTATTACTTACCTTTCTAGAGTTGTAAAGAGAAGCAGATTCTTTCTAAACTGAAGCTGAACTAAACTTAGGTACGATTCCCTTGACTTGTGCGCAGTCGACAGGGATGTTACAGATATGTGGTGATTATATTTATTTGTTTTGCACACCATAGCTATCGCTAACGCTATTGTGAAACTAGTGATATAGAAAGATTCCCCGCGAAAATTCAAATCCAATTATATAAACATCTTCATTTTACAAAATATTTGATATGCGGTGTTGCTGCTTGTGACGATTTATCATCTTTGCTGTCCACAGTTCATCAACACTACATTTTGAAAGCGTCAACCTTTGCCTTTCTTTTTATCTTAGGGTCCAAGATTCCACTCCGAACTACAGTTAACTAACGTTCTCATTAGTCTCGTATTTTGATCTTTAGTTATAATAAATAAACTATTAAAAATGAGACATTCTATAATTTTCTGTTAAAAAACTACTATCTACTATTTTAAAGAAGTTGTATTTAAACTGGTACGAATATTTATTAATATATTCCTTAATCCCTTTTGATAAATTCAGGAATACCTGGAGGATTGTGGATAAGCGCTTTACAGCGCCATTATGCTAAGAGTCACTTCGCAACAAGGGCATTGTACGACGCCACTCGACCTCTTTTTACTCTCGGTCTTGCACTCTTAGTAATGTTTCAAAGGGATGTATGCAAAGAAGATACTTGAAATAGAAGAAGACTCGTCTAATTAGTCAACATTTGCAACCAAAATTTTTTAGTATTAATATTCGTTTGTATAACCCGCAACGATGAAAAAAAATTTTTTTTTACAGTGGATCACTTCTAGGTTGGCGCCATTAAGTGCTTGAACCTATCGGACTGCGTTCGAGCAATACAGATTGTTCGCCGTATTAATAAACCAAAAGTATCGATACTTAATTATGTGAAAGAGATGCGTGCACGGTATATATGTCACATAAATATTCTTACTATTTTCAAACTAACCTAAACGCTCGTGCTATGAAAATAGGACTAGCTCGCTGATGTCCTGGAACGAGGCGCGAACCCCCGACCACTAGATCACTAGGCCAACGTCTTACAAGCTACTAGTTTGTTTCTTATATTAATGTTAGAGTCATGACGGATACCACAAGAGTTTGCAAAGAGTCTCATATTATTAATTATTCGGTTAAGGTGTTCTCAGCGACAGTGTGTAAACATTGGCATCAGTCATATAAAACAAAGTACACTCACGTTTGTCGGACATGTTCATATAACTCGGTAGCACTTCTCGCCAGCCATTAGTTCCATGGTGTGTTTATTTATTTAATATTACAGAGATTATATATCTGTAGAATTATATTAATAATAACAGTATCGGGTATTTTGAGTAATAATTCTTATTAAAATACATTATATAAAATATCAGTAATCTCCTTGTAGGTAACAACGGTAATCGCGTTTAGTTTGTTTTATAGCATATATAAGAATTAGTGTTCAAATGGCATCATTTCCTAAAAAGCTGTATTTTTAGCGCGATCCACGCATTGCTGAAGTCCGCAATCCATCCGCACGTTAGCGTGTATTTATTATAATTTTATTTGACGTATCCGCACATTGTCGTACTCCATAAAACGCGCATTGGTTGTCGTATATCTATCTATCTGTATTGGGTACCATGCAATCTGTAATCCTTCTTCATCTTCCTTTGACTAGTAATTGCCCGCACTTAGGCGCCATTGCGGATCTCTTTTCATGATTCGCTTGAAAGATGATTGCATTTATGTAGGTTCACAATAATAATTGTTCTTTAAAAAAGGTTGTTCTATTTAAGCCCCAATGTAACTCATTTCCTTTTGAAGCTTTCTTGTTCCTATTGTAATTACATTTCAGGAAATTTCACTAACTTTACATTTATATTTATTCTTTTTATTCTCAATAATAATTTTTTTACGTTACATAATTATTATTGCCTCTCATAAATATTGTATATAATATATATGTACTGATATAGATTATTTTTAAATCGACGATAAACCTATTGGTTCCCTGAAGTGTTCAGTTCCTTTACCAAAAATAAATTATTCATTATTTTGATTATTATTTTTAATACAAATTAAATGTATGAATTAAAAAGATATACAGATAAAATCAATTTGTCGAAAAGAAAATAAAGTTTTCGTAGAAATCAATCACTTTGTGGTTTGGCATATTAGACTAAATAAAACACAATCACTTTGTATGAAACCACGAACTTCGTCGAAAAAATATTTTTTTGTCGCCACCCGGACTCGAAGCATGAATCCTTCTTATCAGGGGAAGTGCGCTGACCTATTACACCACGGCACCATAGTAAAATAACGATAATTTTTCGAATTATATGTTGCACTTTCAAATCGATACATCTGTCATTCCATTACTTGAAGGGTTCCCGGTTTTTTTTCGATAAATTGATTTTATCTGTATATCTTTCTAATTGATACATTTAATTTGTTTTCAAAATATCACAGAACTATGTCCTGAAAAAGTACCACTTCACAATAATAATATGTTCTCCTTAAAATTGTTTTTATTCTTGTTTGTTATATTTCTTGCCTCAGATATATCAGTGCTCAGTACCACCGTGAGAAACAAAGTTTAGCTGATTGAAATATTGCAGCGTAATAATACCGATGAACATTTTGCACGGTAGATTGTGTGGTGAGAAATAAATCGTTCCAGTACCAGGTGTATACATTTTAGTACTTCGTTCGTTCTACAGCCAGGGAGTGGAGACATGTTATTCTTTTATGATTTGGATAGACTAGGAATGGATTGAACTTTACCAATAATCTAAAATACATTGAAGGACCTCAGTTGGAAGGCAAAAGACAGGAGCTTCAGTTTCCTTAGTATTTACGCCACGCGTTGCAATCAGAATCTCATTAATTAGCGAACCCGAAGCGTATGGTGATTGACCCTCATGTGTATTCAGGTTAACGGTTCACTAAGCAAGTCAAGTGGTCGAATGATCGAACCCATGTGTATTTGTCAACATTTCAGTTAGTTTTGTTTCATGAAACAGTTAATAAGTTGTATATAGTTGAAACATATACACTTTACCTATGAACCTAATTTGAAAATTCCTAGGTAAAAAAGAATGAACAACGTTTGCTTATATATAAGTTATTAAAGGTAAAGTACAAAATATCAAAACAAATCATTGTTTCTTGCATATTTCAGGATTATGCTTTTATAGTTCTGAATTTATGTGCGCGAGAAACACGCTGCCATTCTGTTTTATTTCATCAGGTAACGTGGTCTGGTTGAGACTACTCGACAGATGAGACAGAAATGAAAGCGCTGGAGGTTGGAAATAAAATGAGAAAATTTAGCATAAGTACACACACGAACCTGCGGATACTCAGTTTTTCCTCCCGCTTTGTATGCAAACCTGTCAGCATGCAGGCAGTGGGACGTCTCGCGGTGCACGCTTCCCCGGGCGACTACTGTGACATCGCGATGTACGAATTTCATTACTTTGTAGTACCGGTGAATCATTCGGCTGCGACAGTCGCTCGCTCGCGGAGAGAGGGGAACGTCCACAGTAGATCTGATACGTTGGAGTTACGCGAATTTGCGTCATTTATTGTGTCGGGTAATAAATTGGACGAATGTGAATAGAACAAAGCTGTTACGCGTAGTTTCCATTTATCTGTTATTTAATGATCGATGGCTTTGGTTGGTTTACAATTATGGAATTGCTCTTGCACATATTGAAAAAGTAACACTCATGCCAAACTTGAAAGGACTCGATACATTATTTCAGCATAAAACCAATCTTAAATTCTTCATATTTTTGACGTTCATATGCACAATGCTTTATTTTCTGGCCACACTTGTTAAGAATACTCGAGATGCTTTCATCTTCTTTTACAACTTAGCTCTCCACCGATTCATATCTTTGCCCATTCTTCTCCAGTTCCCGAATTCTCCCATTCTGCTGCAGTCCTCTTTCATACAGTCAGCCCACCTCTTCCTCGGTCTGCCTCTAGGTTACTCGGTCATGATCTTTGGAATCAAGATGCCTAAAGAGTGATAATTTCTCTGAGTTAGCCGATCATTTATTTTTATAACACATTTCTTAGTCGCAACCTTTGACACAATGCACTTTAGTAAGAATAATGACCCCCCTGCCATTAAAAACGGTCCACCAGCCTATACCATTCGACTCCATTATGGACAGCTCCAACGAAATCCACTATTTATTTGCTTTTCCAAGTGTCAAACTTCAAACTGTTATGGGCATGGCGGCGTGAAAGTTTTACCTGGGGTTCTGCCATGTAGTAGATCTTTACCAACAAGTTTTTTCTAATGTGCCCCTTCAATACTATATGTATTTTATAAGTATTTACGAACGTGTATAACCGGTAATCCATCTACATCTACCTACAACAAACAAGTAGACACATAAGACCCCATACACGACGTTTCTTATGTGGCGTGTTTGACGGTTAAAAATAACACCTGCACCCGATCGTTCGACCGGTTCCCACATTATTTCATGTTTAAAACCCTGTAAATAGAACGTAGGCAGGAATAATAATCTGCCTAAAATGCGCCTGTAGGCATGTTTTAACTAGTTCTGTTGATAAATTTGTCGGGCAAACACATCTCGGAGATTTTATTGTATTATTATTATTGAAAAACCAGCAGCTGAGAAAAAATAAAAAGAAAAGAATATACAGTATTTATTCTGTACGTAATACAAATGCTAATAAAAGTATTAAGATCCGTCACCTAATTCATCCGCCATCACTGCTTACCACTCTGTGTTTTAGAGCGATGGTACGAATAGTGATGAATGATGGTGTGCACTCCGTGAACTCCTTCACACTATTGAAGCCTTTTGAACTTTATGCGCATGTTTTAAGGCATGGTTCAGTTTGGTGTCAAGTATTCCTCTTTGTTGCATATTAACATTTTTATTTTGTTTTAGAATATCCACATACAAAATTCATAACATTATGACTACTAAAAGGCTTATAATTCGCAAACTGTATAATTACTTTAAGATGATCGATACAGATACTAAAATATTATTTATATGACAATTATGTTGTTTTGCTCCCATACTGTCTTACTGACAGTGGCATGCTGGTCAGATTGCCGATAATTAGGCGCATTGTAAACTTCTCTAGTCAAAAAATTGAATAACTGCAATTAGAAAGATATACAGAAAAAAAAGTATCAAAATATATTGTAAACTTAAATAAATAATGGTAAGAAAATTATACGGGTTTCAGTTCCGGTGGAAAACAAATAATTTTTCGATAGATGAGTAGTTTTTTTTTTGTCTTCATATAATTTGTTTTCTTATGAATTCTATTGTATTTATATTCCGACTCACCTTTAGTAGATTTATAAATTATAGATGTATAAAGTAATTTTTCATCAGATTCTTCTACTGCAGGTACACGGCTGCATGTACATATTTGCAGAAAGGGACATTGTGCGGATAGTATCGGGCAGGGCGCGCGCGTCCGGACAAATACATATTAAATTACGAATTACTCTTGGGCTATAAATCATCAGCCCTCCTTTTATTGTCTCGTCGTTTGAACAAACACATTTCCACCGTTACGGTGGAGCTTCCATTTCAAATTTATTCACCGATAGATACATTTTCCAACTCTGTTTCTCTCAGTGAAATAAATATACGGAGAATATTTTATTTTACTTTTATTGGTTAAGAACGTGGCGCAATTTTATTTTATCTAGGAAATCTAATACACCCCTGGCTCCTGGAATCTCTCTATCCTACATACATCCACACCGGCGTCTCCCTGAAATAAACGGGAAATTTTATAAAAATTCTAGAAAAACAACGCTTTTATCATTAAAAGATTGCAAAAATTTCAGTCAAATGTATTCAGAACTATGTATGACCAGGTCGAGGTGTATATAAATTTCTCTAACGAAGTGGTAGTGAACAACTTTTGGTGGATGAGACAAGTTAAGTGTTATATAATTGTAATTGGGATTTACATGGCGTTAGTATATTATTTTTTAAATACTAATTAAATGTATTAATATAAAATCAATTTTGTCGAAAAATAAGGAAGGCGCCAGTGATTAGGAGTTTGAGTACTGTTTGAATTAGAGAATATTTTACATCAGCGCACGAATCCAGAATATCGAATCAGAGTAGATTATTCTGGAGAAATGTCAGCATCGTCAGGCGAAGCAGGCATTGCTAATTGCATTAGCTTTGATTTGACGTTTGGAGTTCAATTTGAATCTTGTCTTAGACGATAATAAAATTATTTATATATTTGCTTGTCGGACGGCTCAAAACAGAGGTGGATATAATTGATGCATTTGTATAAAATATTAGTTGTTTGGCCGCATATACGTAGACAAAATAATTGGAAAAAAAACTCTTTAGCTCTGACTATAGCGCAGGTATTCAGCTTAATGCCGTCATCCCTGTTGAATATCTATAAATTTCAAAGCCTTATTTGATATGTAGTGCTTTTAGTTCTTCGATATTTTCTAAAGACTTAATGAATTTATGAACAATGTTACGCCTGGTTATTGCGACCACTGTTCTCCTTGTCGCTGCTAAATGATCGGAACTAGGCTATATCTCCAAGATGATTGTGTTATTTACAGAGTTAGAGTTGCCAAACCCTATCACCACCCCACGACATTAAAACACCACCCTTGGCATTCGTGGGTTGAACAGCGATGGTTAAAATATATTTAGACTATGTCACTTTACATGACATAAATAAACCAGTGACATTTAATAACGCGCTGTTATAAAATGTCTCATTATTGGAAATAATGTTGATTGCATGACATCGTGTGGTTTCTTCACGTGAGGTGTTGAGTTAATTGTTTCTAAAATCTTGAGTCTGATCAAAAAAAATTCTGAACACTTAAAACATTACACGAAGGGTTATCTTGATTTCTAGTTACTCGTGGATCGTTTGAAGTTTTTATATGTTTTTGTAATATAATTTCATATTCGTAAGTATTTCCGTGGGTTAGTTATTGTCGCAGCCGACGGCTCCAGACTTAAATGAATCCTTATTAGGGGCTTAAACTACTCTGTGCCAATTGTATTAGTATGATCAAAATATAATATAAAGTTTAATTTTGAATATAATAAATAGCCAACTGCTTATTGTGTGTCCTCATAATCACATACTTTAAAAATGATTTTTTATTTATATCTCAGGTGCCGCTCAGTTCTAAATGAGTAATGAATTCTTATTTCATTTCCAAGAGAGAGAATATGAAAACAATTTGCTAACTGTAATTACGGAAAAAGTATTTTGTGGAAATTTAAATGAATAAAACTTATTTAATGTTCATTTTAATTACAGTCAAAACTAAAAATTCACGGTCCTTCAAAAATAATTTTGCCATCAACGACCGACCCACAGTGGAGTAAACCCTTAAATAACAATTTTTAGTAAAATTCTATCTAACCTACTCATTTCGTAAATCTTCATATTTTGCTTATAGAAATGTGTATTGATTCTAAAGGTTATTCATTGTGCTCAATAATTTCGCTACACTTCCGATGTCTATCATTGTATTATATATTTTAATTTTATTTAAACATTTTGATTTTTGTTTTAAAAATTTGACATCATCTATAATCACAGTTAAAAAAATCAGCACCGATATTTTTTGTAATGGCAGAATTACAAAAAGTATTGGTGCTGTTTGCGGGTAGGTATATGTTGTCAAGAGTTCTGGGAATGTTTATTTTGACATTTTTTTTTGTCTGAACGAGGGATTGGGGAAATACGGGATGTAGTAAGGGTGGAAGAAATTTGGGAATAGGGCACAGGGTGGGCTCAAGGACCTGAAAACACGACCCACCTGTGAAATTACTCCTTTAAATTTTTCCATTGAATCTTCCACTGATCTTTTGACTCTAAGAAACATACTCTGTTGTTCCGCACGAAGTATTCTTATTCATACACTTCGGTGATGGCACGAAGCGCATGCAACAAGCACCATGCATAATTGCAAGATGTACAGTTTTGGCACGCACGATAGCGAGAAACCGAAACACACATAAACAATATACTAACCGCCCCACACATCAGAACGATAGTTCATAATTTCACAGCCTATCGTTCCACCGATAAACGATATCTGTCAGTTCAAAGGTTCAACTTTTTACCGATACAAAAAACCGAGAACACAACTACAGAAAATATCGTGTTCTGGTATAGGAGGAGGAGGAGGTAATGGGTAGGTAATGGACAGGAATTATATCTACGTGTTTGATCGGCGATCCATACATCATAAAGATCGAACAATTTTCATTTTATCTGCTGGCACGGCCAAACATCCGCGTATTTTTGTGACTTATTTGTGTATTTATCTATGGTTTGTGAAAGATAAATTACCCTACAAATAATGGCGGAACTCGCCGCATCCATTGCATTTAATTTGTTCATCTTCTAGATCAAGCTATTTCTAATTGCCATGTTAGATTGAAGGGAAGACAATCAAAAGTATTTACTGAAGGATTCTGCGGCAACAGAGTAAATATTTACATGTCTGGGCGCTAGATATAGTCTACCTACCACAGCTTCGGTATAGACAACAGCGGCTGATCGCTTCAGCCGTGGTTTAACGTTTAACTTGTAGGTTTTGCTTAAAGTGATTTCATTAGCACACTTTGCTATTGTCAACTGCGGTATAGTTTAATTCAAATGGGTATTTACTATAAGCCTACAAGCATTTCTGTTACATCGTTAATAATGTTATTTATTTAATTTATTGCAATACCTTTAAAAAATATTAATGTATGTCCAAAAGTAATGTTAGGCTTAAAAAATCTAAACGACTTTTTTGTAGATAAAAATCATTACAGAAGACTTCCCAGACATTGCAGAAGACATATAAATAATAATATTATTTATGTTCAACTTAGTGAATAAATTATTAATTAATTAAAATAGAAGACTGAAATATAAAATATATATTTAAAAATTAAATAAATATTCTTCTGTTTTTATTAGCTTTTGTTATTAAAATTTAATTTGTTAGATAAAAAAAAAAAAATTTAAAACCATTATATTAATTTTTTGTTGTTATGTGTTTCTAAACGGAACATGTCAATTGTAGACTTTAAAATGCCTCGAAAACTATAATAGTATATCACATATATGCGAAAAAAAAACACATAAGGACATTATTAATGTAACAATTTAACTTAACAACATGTATTTATATTAGTGTTAATCTAGAGTGAAGAGACAACAATATTCATTGGAATTCTGAGGGTTTCGATTCTGTTTCAACACTAATGATATTTTAATGTTATATTATTAATAATATGTAGAAAAAGGACAGCTATATAAATGTATAACATAAGAAGATAATGAGGCAAGAGAAACACCTTTGAAACTCTGGAGTTTGTTTTAAATGTTTGTATGATTGTAGATGATAATAATAATGTTCAACAAGAATGATGTTTTTACACTTATGATATTTTAAAATTAATTTAATAGTGCCGAATTGATGATCTTCTTCCACATTCTCGGTAGATCTGATCTATAAAAGAAAAAAGGTTACAGGAACAAATCCTCAATGTCTCTAGTTTATAATAGTAGAAAATAAAAGTAAATAAATATATTATAATAATAATTTAAAATATGTGATTATGGAGTTCTACAAACTTTCCTCGGAAAGAGTAAATATATGGTATAATAAATAAATGATATATTTTCGCTTCTTCCAATTCTAAAAACTTTCCAACATACATATAATAGTTTTATTTATCCATTCCAAACCTTTATCATCCGCGTTGTCTGCCCATTTAACTTTTGGTAAAACCTTCTGTCGTTCATCCTACGTACGGCGTCCAACTGGACGATACGTTATTTTCATATATCCTCGTTTCTTATTTGATCTTGCCTAATTTTACTTTTGTATACTAAATTTCGCTAGTATTTATGTACAAAAATTCCACGGTACGTTTTCAAACGCGGTTCATTTACACTTCATATTTTTATCACAGCGTTCCAAAAAGGGAAAATATTTATTTATAGAAAATCGTATATCCCTCAGCCTCTAATAATAAAGTGTAATATGTTTCTTTTCAAACCCTTTCGGGAGACCCTGGGTAAAATATTTCTCGGGTATATATTATATCGTCGATATTATATTATGGAGAAAGGTGTTCACATAATCTCACCCGTAAAATATACATCGCCCTGAATCAGAGCCTAAATATACTTTCCCGAATATCACTTCACTACCCTTCGTCTTACCCTGATAGGGTGCATAACATAAACCTTTGATTTATTTCCCTTCAAACGTTGAGGATGAAATAACTTTTATTTTACTCTCGCCAAATAAGGTCTTCCCTGCGGAACCATATTTCTCCATCTGATTATCGCCCCCCCTGCATGTATGACCTGTGTAACACTAAAACGAGGGTTTTGTTTGCAAACAATGATGTATGATCATATTAAGTGTTGTAAATTGTTGCTAAAGTATAAAATTCGTTTGTGTTTGTTATAATGTTTTCAGATCATATTTCGGTTCATTATATAAAAGCCTTGTACTCAAATAACTACAGATTTCAGTTAAACATGCTTTATTACCTTTTTTTTCACACACTGTGTTTCGGTTCTTACATGCTTGGAAAACCCTGTTTTCATCATTAATAAAGTAATATCATTTTTACATGTTATTTTATGAATGACACTAATATCTGCCCCTTTCAAATCTTCGTATAAAAATGTCGGTTAACTGTTTAAGACTCGTATTGCAGGACATCCGATTTATCCTAATCGTTTATTTTTAAAACCATTAGTTAGAGCGGTTGGTTTCCCACGCCACACGTATATCTGGCAAATGAAGAGTCTTTGAAATACTGTATCTGCAGTAAATCTACGACAGTTTTAAAAATGATCTATAAATTTAAAAAAGTTAAATTTAAATAATAAAAATTTAAAGCTGATTTTTTTTGGTAAATACAAACGAAAAAGTATTTATTTCTTTATTTGTCATATTTTTGTAGCAATAGGCTCAATTTATTTAAAATCTACATCTAAACACTCTTTAGAGCTAGGATAACTAATATTTTATTCATAAAATGTTGCTTAAATAACACATTGTTGGAAAAACTAAAAATATTAGTTCTATATAAATAAAGATTGATCGGTTGTTCTGTACGATAAGTCTTTCACTTAGCTCCAATAACGCAGCATTTAGGAAAGAGTGATAGCGCATACTCTTTTGTTTGTATTCTAATATGTAAACAAACGCTAATATAATATTTAATTGTTTTTTTTTAAGATTTATTTATTAAGATTGTGGCGACAATACGAGTGTACAGGAGGGCGCACACTCCGCCATATTGAGTTGGTTAGATATAAATTATCAATTTAATTTCCCTTACAGATGTTGGTGCGGGCTATCGTACGCGCAGCACTGCGTGGCGGGCGCGGGGGGCGGCGCCGCGGGGCTCGGCGCGCCCCCGTCTACGGAGGCATGGCAGGCTGCGCGGCACACGAGGGCGGCGCCCACGGACGCCTACGGAACCATCGAATTCCAGGGCGGGCCGCATCCCACCAAGGCTCAGGTAAGAAACTTTATATTCCTTTCTACATATAATCTATTGATCGATGGAGGGTTACCCAATAGTATAATAATAATTAATTAATCACACAGAATTATTTTTTTATGTATGGTTTCTATGGTAGTGGGCGTGTATAAAAAGAAGCGGTCTCAAATTGGATCGTTTCTATAACATTTCGCAGCGACTGTTGGTCCTTCTTAGGGCCACATTTTTTTAACAAATCTCATTAACCGTGTATTTATTTATTTTATTGATTTATGTAATTATTAAATTAAGAAAAAAAGTCTTATTTTTGATTGAAATTTGTCTTTAAAAATATCTAAATCTATTTTTTTTTACATTATATAACTATTTACTTTAGGCACAATGAATATGCGATTCGAAGATTAGATATATATTTTATATGTGGAAAAGAGAACGAGGAAGAGGGGTCTCGAGGGATGAACAGGAGTATTAAGGTTTTATCGAGGTGGGCAGCTTAGGGCGGTCAATATCATTCTGCTGTATATTATATTCAAAAGGCAAATCGCCAGTCATTCGACGTTTTTGTAGGGTTTGAAGAACTAAGTATCATTGTTACTCTTTTGTTCAAGTTTGAACCATTTATTCCGGATATTCTATAATATAATGTTTTAATGGTATCGGCATTTTTACAATTTTTCTTATGCCTAAAATAAACTGAAGCATTATCAGGTAACAATTTTTATATATTTATAAAATATTAATTTTGAGCTAAGATCCTTGCGCTGCACTTTGACGTCTGGTGCCATCACACTTGCATCGTACATCTATATTTCTATCCGTTTCCGTTTCACGATCGACAACAAATTCATAAATGACTTTCAAATACCCTGTATCTAACTGGTGGCCAAATCGGGGTTTGGGGTGGATAGGAAGTAGTCGTTGGATAAACTGCTATTTGCGGTAGTTTGATATATTATTATCCAATTTATATAGAGCTCTGTGGAGGTCTACCGCGTTCGCTCTTATCATCACCACCCGGCAATACTGAACGTATCCTGCAAATACAAGTGGGTGAAATGAAACTTCCATCAGCCGTAAACACACACAGTACCGACGTCATGTAGCAACACGAATGCGGCCAGCAATCGTCTGGAATGCCGTCGTATACAACATATCCACGATAGAACCCGCGACTATCAAACGGACAGGAGAAACCAGAAACCATCCTATCCGGGGAAGTGCGCTGACCACCACTTCCTCGGATAGAAGGATTCCTGGTTCGAGTCTGGGTGGTAATAAAAATATTTTTTCGGTAAATTGATTTTATGTGTATATCATTCCAATGATTTAATTTAGATTTAATTTCAATCATTAACCCCCATAGGGCCTTACAAGATTAATAATACTATCATTGCTGCACTTCAGCATTACGACTTCAGCTTAGACGCTCATTAATGTTCTCATTATTTAGCTTCAGTACCAGTAAAATCGCCTGGGAGAGTGCACCAATTTTATCCTTAACCGAGAATAGATTTGCGACGAGAAGCATGCTTAGCATTATTAGGAATGAAACGTAACGTGAAGCGCCGCTGTGAGAATGAGAAATAGTTGAGAAAAAAATTTATTACGTATTGAAGGAAATAAATAATCATAAATATCCAGATACACGCGTCATTACTGCATCATTACCTGCCGCCATTTTAACAACATCGACTTTATACGTTCACTAATACTGTCATTACTTTCAAGTATGGCAGTATAACTGGTCGTGTATGAGCGTCTTGCGTAATAGGACATGCCATCAATTGGTAGGGTGGCATTTAGGGTTTGGTTTGTTTTTTGGACCCGACGGGTCAGGGTTCAAAATACTTGGACTCAATTCGAACAATTCCTTTTTTATGTATTTATTTTTTATTGTAAATAGTATTTACAGTAGTTGACAATTATATAACTCAGAGATGGACTAATAACTATTGAGAAGTGCCGATGGAAAAGAGACCCGTTCCCCCAGTGACGACCTCTTATAACCATTGTCCCCCACCACTCATCTAACATACACACACACGCGCGCATACACGCACACACACATGTCCAAAGTGATAGTTCTCACTATATCTCACTAATGAAACAAATGTATATTCAGTAAATTATTTATTTTTATACATATATGTATATGTACAAAAATGTTATCGTTAATATCTAACATTTTTTAAATATATAACACAAGTCTTAACAAAAAAAAATAATTTGTATATATAAACTTACAAAATTAGATTCAATAAAGTAGTACACAATTTTATTAAATGTTAAATGATAACTATTATTTTTTGTAGCTGTTTACATATGTGCAATGATACTTGCATTCCTAATGGTTACGCATCTATCGTGCTAGGCGAAGAAAGAACTAAAGCAAGAATGATTTTAGAAGTCTCTATTATATAGAAAACTTTTAACATTAATGACATAAGGACTCCGGTATTACCATATGAACGACGATGCGAATGCCATGGGGAAGCCTTTATCCGCTATGTGTTTTTTGTGATCCAATAATCTATGAAATAATTTTGACATTATTCGGAAAAATATTATTGTTATTCAAAATTTTACTAGAATTCAATAATTTACAAATTTCGTCGGTTCGTATTAGAAACTTCTTGTATGAAAAAGAGAAAGAAAAAACCGGGTATTTTTACCTGAACTCATCGGGTCCGAGTCCGGGTACCCGAACCCGAAAAACCTTAGCGGTATTGAAGGGTGTAGCTGTTGCACTTTTAGGATTGTTGTTTGCCGTTACTTCATTTTTTAATTAATTAGTTAATTTTTTAGTTAATCTTCAAAGGAACTACCTCGTCAACGTACAACCTGCCATCTCACTCGGCTTGATCACTCTGACCTCAGAAATATCCTCAGCAAGTGAAATTAGCGCTATATCAGAAATATTAATGACATGTTTTTTACTGAAATTCCAATAGTACCAATAAAGATGTTTTTTTACATGTCAGCTATATTATTGTGAAACCTTTTTACGGTACAAAACTAAAAATCTGTAAATGTTTATTAATTATTTTATTATAATGTATGTTTAAAAAGACAAATCTATTTTCTCATCAATTGTTTTGGGCATTCGAGAATAATCCATTGTCCATAAAAATAAATCTTAGAATTAAAAAAAAAGTTTCCATATTTATGTCATGTCACTATTAAGTCTATTACTTATTCGTTATAATTTCGTCAGCTCCAAATCAGCATCAAATTCTTGCGAAATCCCGCCCAAACGGTGGAGCGATAAATTCCTGTTTTAGTCTAAGGTAATATCATTTTTTCCTTTCACTGAAATCCAATTCGTCCATACAGCCAATAAAATGAAAAGCTCTCAAAGATCTCGAATAAAAGTTGTGAAATATTTATATCTCCCCCCCCCCCACCTCTTCGTAAAATCCGTATTCGTTAATTTTTTAAATAAATACTTAGTATTTTATTACAAAGCAAACTCGAATTTATTCAGTTACATGTCAAATTCTGTGAATATTTTTCATAATTTATTTGTTTTTAAAAATAAGGCACAGCTTGGACGTGGATTATAATGTTTAATATGATATAATATTAAAATAATGCTTAAATAATGTAATATGTTTATTTCTCAGTTGTTTTACTTTGAAATAGCACCAGCAGCCTTCCGAATTTCGCGCTAGTAACGGATACCGATAACGTGAGCCGCACATGCGAAGTTTAGACTGCTCACGTTAACGACGTGCGTCGCTAGCATTAAAACTAGAATAAGACCGCTTTGCTTATAATTTTGTTTAATCTGAAGGTAATTACGTGCTTGTTTGGTTCGGCGGTAAGACACGCAGATGGTCGAGGGTTCGAGCCTTACCCCGGGAGACCAGCAAGTTAGCCCTACATGCCCCCATGTACGCAACAGTCGGTTAGTAATATAAGGTTTCCGCGAACACTTCTTTATGGAACTGGCGTCTCTCCAAGGTTAGATCGCGTTTTATGGTTTTTGAGGTAACCTTGACCTTGACCTTGACAACGGTACGTGTAACCGTTACGATTGGTTTTCAAACATAAAAACGCCAATTCCATATATAAATTATAAAAAAGTAGATAAGTTAATTATATTAAATACTGGTATATATAGAAACAATGTGTAAAAGTTACATAATTGTATTAAATTATGCCTATTTACAACTACTTATTATTTAGGAAAACACATTCTTATTGTGAAGTTGTAATTATTCAGAACATAGGTCTGTGATATTTTAAATATGAATTAAATATATTAATTATAAAGATATACATATAAAATCAATTTTATCGAAAAATATTGTTGTTGCGCCACCGGGATTCGAACCTAGATGTCAAATGATGGAACGATTAAATGTATTAATATCAAAAAGGTAACATATAGGGTCGAAAATTGTCGCTAAAAATAATGTCGCTGTAGCTTAGTTGGATAAAGCACCTTCCCCGGTTAGGAAAGAGATCCAGGTTCGAATCCCGGTGGCGCAACAACAATATTTTTCGATAAAATTGATTTTATATGTATATCTTTATAATTAATATATTTAATTCATATTTACTACTTATTATAAATGTTCTTTGGTTAAGGATTCATACTTTCTAGAGAATGCAGTTTATACTCTTGTTAAGTCCCAGCCGTAACTTAACAACAGCAGCGCGATCTCTCAGGAGAGGAATGAATAAATAAAGACGGTCTACGGCAGACGTTTTAGAAGCACTGCATTAACGCACCAACCCTTACAATATTGTACTGAACTCGTAAACGATTTTACATCACTCCCCTATTTCGACCAGAGCTCACTAGTGTACAGATAGTAAAATCAATTTATAACTATACACCTCGTGAAACGACGTGACATCATGTTTGCATGAACAATTGGCCATCTCTTCTGTCATTCCATTTCATCATCGTTCTATCTTCATTCAAAATTTGACCAAGGTTCTTAACTTACTTCATGTTTAGTCCGTGTCAAGTGTTACCGATTTTACCTTATGTAATCTTAATTCGTGATCCGATCTCTTATCAGCATATTCGTTTGGGGTGGAACAATACAACCTTAATCGTAAAACTTACTCCAAAAAGCCTTTTTTAAATCCTTCAATATTTTATTTTTTACAAAATATAGAATAATCTGTAACCATAATATAAGAAAACACGTTATTGTATTACACGCATAAATCCCCACAACTCTGTCTCCCTATCAGCTGCTTTTCGTATGTGAGATTACAAAGAATGAATAGAAATTTTATACAATGATTCCACATAATTCATCTCACTTCAAAAATATACGAGAATCATTCGAACAAAACTTTTTACATATAGGTATGTAACAATAACTCATGAAACTTAACAGAGAAGGGTCCATAACATTAAGTCTGTTTTGGATAGCGGTTAGGCACTTGCAGTGACCAAGATTTCGGGGCTCTTTCTCGTCCTAGGGACCTGCAAGTTAGTTAGCATATATTTCTGTTTATCATAAGGCTTTATGTTGCAATTGATGATGTAATTCAAATTTACTGTGTTAAACTCTGCTATTTGAAAATATATATTGTGATATTTGTTTCAATAATAGTTCTCATCAAACAGCGAATAAATCTAAAATCTTTAGATTGCGTGACACGGCTTTAAAGTGAGCATTTGAAATATCGGGGTATATTTTGCATTCTGTGATATTATTTATGGGTTAATCTATTTTTATGATTTTTTTAATTTATTTATCTTTATTTTTTCAAGACTGGTTCTTTTCAATAAGTTGATTCAAAAATTTGGAAATGTTATTTTTCATTTTGTTTATATAGATTTATATTTTATGTTTAATATTGTCATATTTTTATTTATATTGTGATCAAACAAATATTAGTTAATGTAAAAAAAATCTTTTAAAATATCCCAACATTCACTAAATAATAATTATATTCAATATTAGTTAAGGTTGTTCTCTTTAATATAATAGACTTCCAACAACTTGATATGAAAGCCAACATTACTATGCTGATCACATTTGACCAGTGTCGTAACTACGCTAATACAACCGATGCGGTGAATTGGGGCCCGCGATAGTTAAAGACCCTAAGGCCCATTTGGTATTGACACTTTTCACAGCACAACATAATTTGTAAATCTATCAAAGCAAGAAATGGAAATATAAAATGAAAGCATTATCGACGTGTTCTGCAGTATATACTCCGCTAAAATTATATGCTGAGTTAGGAATTAGACCATAATATATTATATTATTTCTTCTGAGTACTCTTAAAACTACAGTTTTTATTGTTATAGACGTTTTTTAGTTATCTATTAAGGTTCAATTTGTAATAAAAAATTCCAGAATTAAATTACCATGTATCTAAGATTATTTGCATTTACAATATTTTGATTCCTTACAAATTACAAAAACAAAAACCTTACAAATTATAAGATTTTAATTGCATCGGCCAGATTACATTGGCACTATGTCAAATTAAATTCAGAGTAAATACCTTTCCAGAATATTCTTTATATAGATCACAATACTTGGGTAACATAAGATGTCGAACTAGAAATATTCGTTCAAGGTTAGATATGACACAGAATTTGTTGGAATAAAATATAGACCTACGATTGAAAAATATAAAAAGTCCAGAATTATATATACCATACAACTCGGCCTTTAAGATAGAGCGTTCTTCGTATTATTACGTAGAACATGAAAACAGAGACAGTACCTGACATATAGATTCGGGCAGTGAACTCGGTACTTCGTCCTTCAACATTTTTGCTGGGGTACACATGAGAGCAATTCCTCCATCCTGTAGATTTTTCTAGAATGATGACGAGACTCTAGGTAATGGACATCAAGAAACCTATGTCTCCACATACGATATGCCCTCCGCAAAAATATGCTCTTTATGAAAGGGAAACTTCACGTTTCTAGGACTGAAGAATTTCACAATGCCAATCGGGGACGCACACATCACACACAGGTGCACGAGAATTTATCTTCCAAGTACATTTACCCTTTTCACAAGGCCGAATGATCAAGTATTTACATTTTAATGCTAGAACTGAGCACACGGCTCCTAAAGACCGCCAGTCCTTCAAAAAACCAGAACTTTTTCATTGCGCAGGCGCAAATTCTGAGGATACCACACGTCGAACGAACGGTGCGCACTAAAAATAAGTGAGAGTATCTGCGTAACGTCACAACATACATGCCATTTTATTCAGAAATTAAAGGCGCATAATTAGAATTGCCCATCAGTTTCAACTCTCCCCTCCCCATTTGATTCAGATTATTTGATTTAAACATGGTTTTAATTTGAAAGGTACATTCAAACCAATCAAATTACATAATTCTTTTAAATTCAATAGTGGCAACCGTGGTATTCTGTAAGTGAAAATTAAAGTATCTTTCATCCCAAGCAATTGGTTGAAATTAATATAAATATATTATTTTACCAAATACTTGAAGGTTGAAGCGCTTTCGTATGTTGATCCTCCTGTATTCATTTTTCCCAGTGGACCGATCCTTCTTGCATCCTGGTCCTCTCGAATTGACTTTAAAATCTTCGCCGTTTTCTAAAAAGGAATGAAAACTACCAGAATAATATTAATAAACTAATTGTTATAAAGATCTTTTCATTATAAATTATTATTAATATCATAACATTAATTATTGCAAAGGTTACGTATGCTCACAGTTTTTTTTTTTGATATGCGTATCGTCGTGAAAAAATTCAAAAAATAATAGAATAGTCAAAACGCTATGCTACATCGACGGCTCTTCGCTGGTACTAGCTATCATAAAATACAGCTCTTCTCTTGAATTACCAAACATTTTATACCGCATAAACCGAAAAAAACTCCGCCTGCCCGTATAAAAGTTTTTAACTCAATTTGGTATTACGCTTCGCCATATTTTATCTGCGTTATTTCCGTAACTATCTGAAATTCACTTCTACACTCACTTGTTCGATTAATTTTTTAATATTTATTATACGATTTCATTCGGTTATATTTATAGTAACTTCAGAAATAAGGTTATGGACATTCTGTTTATACATATTGTATTGCACATTAGTATTTTTATTCTCACATTTTATATATTTCCATGTTAATTTGCCTTCAATGAGTTATTTGGTTATGTAAAATATGATTTGTTTGCCAATTTCCCTAAAACAGGCTTGCCTAGTTGGGCAATACATTTTAAAATATATATATAACAAACTGTATTTTTTGTAGCTGTACGTTACTTATAATTATGTGTGTATATAAAAAAAATGTAAATTACACTTATTTCATTAAATAATTTTTACAGATGAATCATTGATTTTAACAGTTTGTATAACTAATTTAATCATTTTTCTATCATTAGATAAATTATAAATTAGATGTGTAATTATTAGCGATCAGACAAGTTTAAATCAGGGGAGGTAATTATTTATTGGCAGTTGGTTTTTTTTATTTGTGGTTAGACAAATAGAAGATAAGTTTAGTTGATTAAGTGACGTGAATTTCAGCCTGACGTGATTATTAATTGCTTACTTAAAAGATTAGGCTAGTATAGGTTAGTAACCATGTAAGAAATAAAATAAACGGATAGATATTTTTATTATCAATTTTTATACTGATATACGTAACATTTACTATAAAATAATATTATAATATGTTTAGATAATGAGAAAATCATTTAAATTAATAATAGTTATTAGTTAAAAATGTTCTTTGGTTTTCACGGCCGTTCAGAATCTTCTGTGTACATAAAGGTCAGATATACACGTCAGATTAGCTCAGAAAATTATTAGTTAGTATACTACGAATATTAAATTCCAAAAAAATACCTTGGTTCTCTTGTTACTATTTAGACGATCAAAGCTAAGGAAATGTGATTTTGTTTTTCTTTACTGTAATTTAATATAATTGACTCCATCCAAATTACATTGAACCATTTGATGATTTATTAAAAAGTGAGTACGCGGCGTACGACCCATTTTGGTTTAATTTCAGACTCTTTCCACATCAGATTAGTAAAGTTAATCCCAGTAAAAACCGTAACCCTTAAAAAGGGTTTTTGAAATGTATTTTTGTTTTCGTGTTTCTCCTTGTGTACATCTTTCCCACCCTCTCTTGCTTTTTAAATTCAGCTTTTAGCTAAAACAGGCTTCCACAACTACTTTTTGGGATATTCCGCCCTGTCGTGTTTTTGCTCATCTCGTTGAAAGTTGAATTATTACGCAATGAAAGTTTGATTATTACGAAGGAAGCGCTGTAAAAACACGCCATTGCTCGTGTTCGTTCAGATATTAATATTGTCGCGAGGAGTCGCCCGGCAGACGACAGATATTATTTGTCTTCTGAAGCCTTTACCACACCTTTCCAGCGTAAAATGAGTAATTTGCGAGATTCACCCTCTGTGCACGGGCCGCTAGTCTTCCCATACTATTATCCTCGCGCCTTGTGTTGTGTACCCAATATTTACGAGTGAACATTTGTATAGTCGAAGATAGACGTTGCTTAACTAGTGTAGACTATCCATGGTATGCTTACAATATGCGATCAGTAGACTATTCTCCGGGGCTCTTCAATCTGGGTTGCGCAGAAGTGTTGATGAGTTCCGTGAAAGATTTATATGCATCGGAGTCCCTTTCAATCACTGTCAATTTGCACAGCTCGGGTTCAAAATCATTTTATTGAATCTCAACTGATAGTAAAGCGAACAACACACGATTAGGTCTAGAAAATCACACGCGCTTGCATATCATGATGTGAATACCCATTTTAATGAAAGTATTTGAGTCATTATTTTGTTAAAAGATTTTTTTTAAATTAGGGTTCCTTGACACTAGATAAACGTGGGCTAGAAACTAGACAATTTTTGGTGGACCTGTGTGGTGGACGTTCCCACATTTTATTTATTTTATTCTGTTGCTATTTTTTTCATGACATTTATTCTCTTAATTTCTACCTACCGGCCTAGTTGAGACAATCTTCCGCTTAGTATTTGACATGTAGTGAAAAATAACATTTTGTGAATCTGAAGGACAATTCGTCGGCAAACTTTTCTAAATAATGAATTAGATATATATATATATATATATATATATAATATAATAAATACTTATGTACGTTTATCTATATACGCTACACACAGAGAGGGTAATATCTTATTTTATGTTACGGTTTTTAGAGGAACATGAGGTCAATTTTTAGGTACGTTTTATTATCGACTAGTACTTAGTCTAATTTTGAATTTAGAAGTAAATAACCTTGAGAGGGATATATAAGTAAATAATCCGATTGTGCCGCCAAAGTTAAAGTTATCAAAATAATATTGACTTGTGTGTGTAGTATAATGTTTGGTTTTTTAATTTATTACACGCAATACATTATAGTAAATATAAATTGATATCGGGACAATTCAATAAAACCTACGTTCAGAAAAGTAATTAATGTATTTTTCATACAAATACATATTAAATAAGAGACTAGAAGAACTAGAGAACTATACAGATAAAATCAATTTATCGACAACATATTTTACTTGCTACCGCAATTCGAATCTGAATCATTTCCTATGTGTTAAATATATTATTCTCCTACATTTATCCCTTACGGCTTAACACTATAAATGGAATATTATATCGATGTTAAGAAGTAAATTACGCTGGAAACTTCTTTATACAGACTATTGCTTTGTGGAAGCATATTTTAGAATATTTAAGAGCAGCAGTTTCATTATAATATCGCTAAATTTAGAGCAATTCTCGTAATAAAAGCGTTATCAGGCACACGTGAATTATCAATTTATTTTTTTCAGAATCTTCTTACACATAAAATGATCCGTCTCGTAAATTTACCTTCATCAGATAATTGGCATCTTTTAAATTTCACGGGATATTATTTTTTGAAATTGTTCCAATATGGCGCTGAATATGAGCCACGATCTTCGCGTCAGATCCCATGTCGGGAGGAAATCTGGTATGCACAGGTCGTCTGACTATCGGATGAAGGCATCCTATTTGCTTTTTCCCTCGCTCGATTGGTTTCTTTACTTAAGCTTAAGTATCCTATAAGTATAGGTGGGATAGGATACCATAGAATAGGTAACTTTTCTCCTATACAGAGGATTATTGTATGCATAGGTAGCCATCTTATCCATAGTGCCATGGAAAGTTTTTAACCTTGCGTTGGTTAGTAACGATTCTCAACACGAAATTTATAATAATAATAATAATAATTATTGAAAAATATTAAATATTTTACTTACATATTTATTTATGGAATTTGTACATGTGTTTGTACATACCTACCCTTATATTTCTCTAGTCAGCTCTTCTTCGTTTTCTTATACATTCCACATACCGTGTGTATATTGAAAAATTCTTATGTAAACTGTGTGAATATAAATTAGGCATGTTAAGATTCAAAATTTTGGACAACAGTCCTGTTAAAAGCTTCATCAACCGAAGAATATGCATCAAAAGATGTATGGAAATGGACGAAGCGAGAATGGTGTGCTAGGACAGAATAATGTGGCATTCTATCCTTTCTACCTATTTCTTCGTAAACGGAATGGTGGTAAATTAGTTAGTTAATTTAATTTTTTTAATGTTTATTTTAACTTCTCATTCCCAGTTGTGTCTCTTTGCCGAAGGTCGGAAAAACTCCCTCGTCATCGATTCACCAGTTTTCTTTATGTTGAGCTGCATGTCGCCTTATTCTGCTAATAATTCAGGAATATCGGTACATGTGCGCTAATTGTTTGTAGTTTCCAATGATTTTAATGCAGCTATCTGATAAAAATGGCATAACTGTGTGTGGTCGCTAGGATTATTAATTGAAGGCTTAATTTTTCCGTACTGTTGAAGAAACGCTGGGCGAGTCCGCGTTATCGTCTGAGAGCATCTCAGCCAGGATCCAGGCTTCGGTAAAGCCGGGGATGAAAAATCGAAAGATTGTAGTTTTGACAGATTGCTTTTCTTTATTAAAACGGTGCAGAAAGTTTATATCCAAACTGTTTCATCTTGATTTGATTTGTCGCTGATGTTATCTGGTCCCACTTCCCAGACTCGTGAATCAATGATACATGTACGACAGTCTTCCTCTTCTTCGAACGAGAGATTATAGAATGTTAAAATGACTTCTGAACATATTTCATCACGAATGAATTTATATCATCTGTTTTAATCCTCTTTCTGGAATTTTCACGATCGTCGTTAGATAATATTTTTCCAAAACAATATTATATGATGGCTTTTTTATTTTATTTCGCGATATTAATGTTCATACTCTTCATTTATCCTTAATTATTCATGTTGATATAAGTCAACTCAATGGTTTAGTTAAACTCCACTTATTTAAAATATATGTACCTATGGCATGCATTTCAAGAACTGTGTTCAGCAAATGTTCGTTCAAAGCGCCCACTGATTTCGTTAATTCAAATAGGAACAGACAGTAAGTCATTTCATAGTGGACATTTAACAAAGTTAAGGATAAATGAAATCATCACGAGTTATCTGAGCTACGATTAGGTCAAAAGTCTTCCAACGATAATTGCAAAATTGATAGATGAAGTGAAAAACTTTTTTTTGTGTATTTTGAGGAAAAGTATCATATGCTTTTATTTTCCAAATTAATGAATCACCATATTTATGACTGTGACAAATATTTTGCCGTATTATGTTTAAAATTAATTAAAACTGAGATGAAAATGTTTTTCTCTATATGTATTTCCTTTTCGTTAAAAAGATTAATAAAATTTATTTAAATATTCATCTCATGGGGTTGACCCGTATTTAGAACCGTTTTACATTTTTATTTCGTATTTTAGGTTTGTGTTTATTTTGATATATATATATATAATATGTATCTATAATTTATGCAAATTTGGCGTTGAAAACATGACACAAATAAAATACAGAAATGCTTTATATTTAACTGTAATAAAGAAATTAAATATGTTCATCGAAACCTAAGAATATAAACATAAAACAGTAGTTTTGAAGATATATAAATATTCAGTAAATAGAAGTATGTATTAAAAATAAATTAAAATATTTAATTGCAAATGAAAGGTATTTACTTTAAATCCTTTTGACTTTTCAAAGTGTTGTAAGAATAAGATATTGATTTTTTTAAATACATGTTCTTTAATCCTCATTAACTTTAAGGTTGTCCATATTTATTTTGTACCACTCGAGATCTTAAAATATTTCTGTTAATAATGATAAATGAATGAGTGACTACTCGAAGATCTAGGTAGTTTATTTACTGCCTTGTAAGAGAATTATCAATGCCTTTACAAGGCGAAACGCGTCTCAAGTTAATTATGGAAATTGCGGAAATGCAATGTTGGTGTGATGTAATCGGTTAACGCATTTCCCTGGATAGGAAAGGATCCAGGTTCGAATCCCGGTAACGACAAAAATATTATTTCAATGAATTGAATTTTTCTGTATATCTTTCTAATTTATACATTTAATTTGTATTAAAATACCAGAGAACTATGTTCCGAAAAACTGTAACTTCATAATAATAATATGTTCTTAATAAAAATATTTCTTCGTGCTTGCTTTTGAGTTTCAAATGTAAGAAAAGCATTACTGAGGTATCTTTCATTCTAATGTGAAAACTTTTCCAAGAGTTAGACAAATAAACTATTTAACCCCTTGTAGCCTTCGATTCTAATCGATCATTTCATCTTCTCATTAGAACACTAATGTAAATAAAACTTTTCCTCTCCGCTTTGAATTGCATGCAAACTTTTTTTTTGTTTAGTGTACATCAAAAACAAAATCAATTTTCAGTTAAACATGGTCAATTAAATTGTACCGATTGCTTGCTTTCTAGATAATTTATTTTTCTTACGTATCTTATGTAAGTGTTATACAGTGGTCTCAATCAGATGAGATACGGTTCATAATGCATCTCCTCGAGTCTAGAACCCGATTTGCCCTCATAGCTGCCTCCAGGATCTTTCAGAGATCATCCGCCGTTGTAATAACTTTTTCGACTTAAAGTTGCGCCCAGAATAGTTTTATTTTCTAAGCTGTCATATTGATACATAATTTGGCCGAACAATCGGATTTTTTTTTGGTCTACTATAGCTTGCCGTCTTGAATTGGGCTGAATGTCATTTGTTGGAGAATTCAACCATTCATGCGTCGTACTGTGATAACGGGATTAATTAAATGAGTGCTTTAATATAATGTCTCATATGGTACACTATATTATATTTCCTAGCTGTTGGGCAGGATATCAAAGTGAGGCCACACTTATCTGTTAGGACCCCTCGAAGGTTATGAGAAAACAATTAACATTTATTAGGAGAACACATTCTTATTGTGAAGTTGTTATTATTCAGAACAGACGGTCTGTGATATTTTAAATACTAATTAATTAGAAAGATATACATATAAAATCAATTTTATCGAAAAATATTGTTGTTGCGCCACCGGGATTCGAACCTGGATCTCTTTCCTAACCGGGGAAGGTGCATTATCCAACTACAGTGATTTTTAACGACATATTTTCGAACCTATATGTTACTTTTTTGATATAAATACATTTAATCGTTCCATTATTTGAAAGAGCCATCTACCTTATTTTTACAGAATCTCAAATACTTTTGAGTAATCTGATAGCAGACGCCAGAATTATCAATTCATTTTTCTTAAATTTTGGACACATTGATACAACTTTATTATTAGGAGAACAAATTTGTCGCTAAAAATATTGTCGCTGTAGCATAGTTGGATAATGCATCTTCCCCGGTTAGGAGAGATATCCAAGTTCGAATCCTGGTGGCGCAACAACAATATTTTTCGATAAAATTGATTTTTTATGTATGTCTTTCTAATTCTTATTTTTAATTAACATTTATGTTATATAATCAAATTTAAAATTAGTTTATTAATTATTAATTTTTTTGCTGGTAACATTATTGTAGTTTTCATTACTCACGATGATATTAAGTGAAAACGTTTATATTTAAAGTACTACTGCCGTTTTCAAATACCGAAAGAATCGAAAGCCTACGAATTGCAGAACAAATAGTGGGGATTGTTTTCTGTGAACAGCGGTTATTTCACGTTTCTTTTACGCTTTTGTATTAGTGACTAAATTTTGAAAGTGGTTAATGTCAAGTCTTTAGAATTTGCGTGAAAGGTAAGAGCGTGACACGGTAATTATTTATCCCAATATAGATCGGTATTTACTTAAACTAACGACACTTCTACATCTTAGAGTGAAGTACCTACCTTTAAAATGTTGGTATTTACGGGGTTGAGCCGACGCTAAGCCAGCGTCGTTAAGCTAAGTACGTGCGGTTATCGCCATTCCTCAGGTTCTCAGTGAAAATATCATTATATGGTCTTGCGTTAAGGGAGCTTAACTGGTCCAACATACCGCATGCGTAGCCGGTACGAAATAGAAAACATATTCTATTAGTAAGTTTTAGTCGTTTATTTAGCGTTGCTAGTATTTGTTGGTTTTAAGATAAATATGGTTCAGCTTTAAATACTACGATTTCTATGTAGTTTTCTGTTTTCATGTTACATTTTATGCTTTTACTAGAAATAATCCATCAGTATTAAAGGAAAATTTATGTAAAATAAAAATATATTTTTTTAAATTATTAAAATACAAAAGCTAATAATTAATTTTGACGCGATAACCGCACACTTTCGCGTGATATAATTGACAGCAAATATTTTTTGTTTTATGTTGGTGTGCGACACGGATGGAAATTATTTATGTAGGATAATAACATTTTCGCAATTATTTCTTAACTCTTAACTTAATTATATTTATCGAAATATTACAGGTTTAATTATGATGGTAGATCCGTGTTTACTGCATGGTTTGGGAAGGGTTAATAAAATTATAATGATGCTAGGAGTATGTGTGGAAAGATAGTATGAACAAAGTATATATCCAAACATAGATATGGGCAAATAATGTACATTCAGAGTGAGCATACCGATGGTGTCTTTATATGCTGCGACATTACAAAGTAACGTCACGCGTTTAGAAAAATACAATTTTAGTCAGGGCATCATTATCTATGAAATTTGGAATCATTGTGATGGCGGCAGGCGGCCGCGGGGAGGGGTTAACTCTGTCCTTACTCGAGAGACGCGCACGGGCCGCCGCGAGGAGCGGCCGCTACTAGAGTATTTTTCTTCCATGGTATGACAACGGCGAAGCGAAATTATCTTTTGCCGAATTGTGCTATTGGCTTGGGCAACATTGGATATTGCACTGGTGGTTGCTACTGTCATGTTGTAAATGGCTGCGATTTGAATGGAACCATTTGTCGAGATAGTGGACGTCTTGGCACATTGTGGGACCGAAAAATATGGAAGGATTGGAATACTGAGTTCTGTACTTCGGATCCCAGGAGTTGCCGTGGACTCGGATGAAGAAGGATAACCCGAAAACGCGAGCTAAGTGATTCAGTGGCATAGATGTGGGAGTAACTTTAGGCTGTAATTATTAGTCGTTAGACAAGTTTCCATACGAATTGCCTCACCAGTTTATACTATCTAAAGAATAAATAAATATTGTTTAAGTCCGCTTTCATTCTGGAAACCTCTCTTCTTACCTACATACCGCACTTCAAATTTCAAATATCATAATTACACATTCCTCCGATGATGACCAGCAGATGAAGTAAGAGGTGAGTAGGTGATCTAAATCTCGAATCGAACTCGCGTTAATTTCACGCTCTACCCTATCTAGCCGGAGTGTCCAGCCACACTTAGTAGATGGGCCGTATCCTACAATGCATGTAATACATGGGTATTTGAAGATATGATTGCTCCAAAAGCCGAAGGCGATTACGTTTAATTTAAACGTTTCCATAAATAATTTATCAAGAAGCCATATCGTAGTATTTGATGACACATATTTACAGTTATAGTTAGTACGGATGCTCTTGTTCCTGTGGAAAGATGATAAAACAGGATCGGTCCATAAAATACCGCCGAGCTACGTGAACGTCTCCTGAACAGCCTGTACTCGTGCCAGCTCGTACCGGACACCTGGCCGCTGCAGCTCTGGAACTCGAGCGCGGTGTTCTTATTAAATTCCCGCGCGGGGTGGGTGAGAAAATAGGAAATTAACGAAGGGGAGTTGAATTACAATATAATATACTATATATAATTACAAATTTGGTTCAGCTTCACTTTTTTATGTACACACAAATCTTGTAACCAATCTAATTACGAAATTCACTTAGTTTATTAGCTCAGAGCCACGTGAACGTACCGACAAGTTTGTATTCCTGCATTCATTACTACATTTATTCTGAAAGCGCACGTTCTTGCTTAAATGTTCATAGCACTCCAGCTACTGCAACTTGGAAGGGAGGAATATATTTTATTTAGTATCGTCTCAAATGCGGGTATTGCAACATATTTTGGCTGCTACAACTGAAAATAATGTATTTTTCATAAAGGAAATAAAAATACATTGCAAAATCACAAAAAATCCAACAATAAACACAAAAAGCGAAACACATTTTTTTATATATTTTTTAAATTATTTCATAATAAAAATAATACCGAATCAAAAAGAGATTACCACTTGCATACTACGTAGTTGCCTGCACGTGCGTGCATCACGTTCTCGTAGCGCGTTGATTCACGTGAGCAATATACGCTATTTGTCACGCGATCAATCTGCGAGCGGTCGTGTGCGTGTATAAATGTGCGACTGTGTAATTTTGTTTCAGCGTACAATGATTCTTCAGGGTTACTCTGCCGCGAGTCTACTACAACGTGGGATGTCACGGTGGAATATTTGTTACAATTTGACTGCCGTGAAAACCCACAATTGTAGTTTTGACTTATTTTTCGAATCCGCTCGAATATATCACAGCTTTATATGTTATAATTTATTTTGGTTATTTGAAATGTAATTCGTTTACGATAGTCATCTTTTGTTTTTGATGGTTGAATTTATAGTTACGTTTCTGCGACTCTTGGCTACCGAGTTTGCCATTGAGAACTTTCTGGAAGGCAAATTAGATTCTCGCGCACGCTAACTCGCCGCACAAAGTTACATTTATACACATTAAGAGACATCCTAACTCGTATCATATATTATATATTCAGTTCTCAGATTGGTGAGCCATTCAAGCCCTTACGTAATACGTAAAGTTATAATGGTAGCCAAAATTTAGCCAAATACCGAAATCGGGTAGCATTGTGTATTTGTAGAAAATGTTTCAACCAACATTTATGACATTATTTGATGTTTTAATTGAATAAATCTGGTCCACGGATTAGTGTTTAAAACGCAAAAATTGAGTAGATCAAGTATGATTTCAAGAGAAGTGTAGTATGATTTTTTTTTTATTGTATTGTGTCATTGTACTTACTTCAGATTAATAAATAAATATATTTAAAAAAATAATAAATTAGTTGGCGTGTAAAAAAAATACATCTCCGAGTTATTATTTTTCTCCTTTTCTCAATATTAACGGAATTATGAATTTTGTGAGGTCAGTTCGTCTCTTAAATTTTTTTTTTTAGATGACCTTTCCCGGTTGTAGCAAATTTTATCACAATTATTTAATCATGGTTTGAATTATAATCTGTAATAAAAAATGTTGTGTAGTATTTTTAATACAAATTAAATTAATCAATTAGAAAGATATACAGTAAAAATCTATTTATCGAAAAATATTTGGTTGCTACTGGGATATGAATACACATTTTTCCCAGTTAGAAAGACATTTCGATAACAACCAAATTTTTTTTTTGATAAATGATATTTTTCTGTACATCTTTCTAATTGATTCATATAATTTGTATTTGTATAGAATTATAATTTTCCATCACTCCTTGATATTATTAGACACTACCGTTTTACCGCAGACGCAAGTACGAGGTAGGTACTTGTCCACCGGGTGGACTTTCTAGTCACCCGATATGCCGAGATGTCGCGTTTACGGATTTATTTTTGTAAATAGAGATGCGCGCACGAAGAACATTTAACTAACATCTGATGTTATTCTTACGATTTTTCAAAGGAAGCTAAACTGAACTAAGCTTGTTTTATTTATGGTGGTAGAATGAGCTTCTGTTGTCATTATTCTGCAATGATGTCAATGCCTAGAGTTTTCTGAAAGTATCGTGACAAACGAAACTCATTTCGATATCGAAAATTATATTCCTGTAATGCTTATTCAATCTCTAGCCAAATGCAAGAATCCATTGCATTCTTCGTCCTAAACTAGTGTCAAAAATATTTTTCTTTTCTGGGCTATTATATTGGATGTATAATGCGACCGAAAATATATTTTATATTTGTGGATATAGTGTAGCTTGCCGTAATTGATTTAGTTGCAGGTTTGCGGCATTCGTACGTCGTGCCATCCACGGAATAAGTAATATCCTTCTCCGGCAGTATTTTGAAGGCGTCTATTTTCCGCTTGTCGCTTTGCGAACTGTCCAAGCTATACATTGTTGAATTTTTTTATACTGAATATACTTATAAAACCTTGTCAAGAATTTTATTTTTTGTGTGTTATTACATATCCATCTAATATCTGACTAATCGAATAAAATGCGATTTTCTTCATTATCATTTTATATTTCGCTTGACATTTTCTTTCGACGAACGTATTTTATTTCCAGATTCTTATTATCTGTCTCCGTTTTGGGGCCGTAAATAAACATGAGATATATTATATTATATAAAAGATCTCAGCAAGTAATCAGAGTCAATAGATCTGAATATGAATTACAACAAAACTAAAATCATCTCGTCCTATTATTATACTATATTACTATAGAGCATGTCACATCACACTTATATACATATATCTGTGACATATGATACGCTTATGTAAATACAATTTAGATGTCGAATTGAACCGCAGAATTGGCATTGCCTGGGACTATCTAGCTTACTATTTTAGATCGAAAATCCAAGTATCACAACAAATATCTCAAAGCGAAGCTTTTTAATAGAGACTTATTATCTAAACTTGCGTATGGAATTGAAATAATGCCACTTAACAAACGGTATTTGCAAAAGTTAAGAGTAATCCAAAGATCAATGGAATGAAGATTATTGGGTCCATCCCTTAAGTACCATAATGTCCCGCGTCCACGAAATGAAACACGATGAGATACATCTCAGAGATTTAGTTGAGATAAATTTCAGTGTCACGTACACGCGTTAAAATTTTGATCTCGAGATAAATTCAGAGGAGAACTTGAGATTGGCAGAAAGACATAAAAACTCAAGTCCGTGTATACGACATTCGATTTAATAGATTTATTACTATTGATATGATACTATTTATTTAATTTAATATAATAACATCCGATCACTAGGCCAGCGTCTTAACCACTAGACCAATATTTACTCATTATTATCTTATCTGGCAATAGTTTTTATTTTATTTTGACATATTTGTACAGCTGCAAAAAAAGACATTTTGTAACATACACACATTTTAAATGCATTGCCTAACTAGGCAAGCCCGTTTTAGGGCAAATTGGTAAACAATTACATTTTACAAAACCAAAACTCATTGAAGACAAAACACAATAAGATCGAATACATAATATACAATGGTAATTTTACAATTGATAACTGTTTTCGAAAACATGTTTTTGTGTTTTAAAGGCTGAACCCATCAAATATGCTTCACTAACCAAAGTGTAAATGACTTGTTTCACAAAGTATTAATAGGTATATGTATTTCAATAAGTACGTATATACTATTTACCTTACGTGATAGAATTTGCATTGCATTCAATCCAGAATAACGTTCATTGCATCCTTAGGACGTTCAATGTTTTCCTTTCATCAGCGTCTGGAACCCCAAACTGTTGATTAAATGCCTGTAAATGCAGTAGAACCTAGGCGGGCTCTTTCCGAACTATTCTGAACAGTACCACTCTTCTCACACCCACGCGGCAGACAGAAATAGCTAATATTCGAATATGACATGTTGCTTTTACAAGCGTTCGTAGCCGGGCGTCCATCTTGCTTGGCGAACAGGCGGAGGTATCTTATTTTATGTCGTGTTGTGCAATAACGTCATTTTCATTTCCAATGCGATTCAAATAGTAGCGATACTGTTCAATTATTATTGTAAAAGTGTTTTCATCTTTTCAAATTGTTCTGAACGTGACGTGTAGTCAAATGTATTTCTTATTAGTTTTACTTTTCTAGACTATTTTAACAATTGTTATGGAGGAACTACATATCAAGTAATATTATGTACCTATATAATATCAAATCTATATTGCATACCCGTCTTAAAATATATAACGATTTACGCTAAAGATATTTTATTTTGAATTTATAGTATATTATTACAAATTATAAAATATTTTGTAATATAAGTTTATGTGCTCACTATCTGTTACCTTTGTAATCAGTTGTCATCTCAATTGGTCCGTTAGATAATCACAATTTCTCACAGGAGTTCATCATTTTGTCGTTTAAATTTAATTAACAATTCAATTAATCCTATGTTATATTATTTATATAACTCTGTGTATTCTCTTTTCCGGCCTTCCTAGGTTTGTAGAATACTCACTCGTACATTAGCTTGCTTCATTGTGACCTTTTTAATATTGAATACACTTCGATGCGATGAAACAAGGTGAAATATAAAGATCTTCAGGGAGCTCTTGGCTTTTTATAAAAACTAAAATAACCAAAAAACCGGGTTGTTTTAATGTTGTTGTCACCCTTGCCTTAAAATAGTCGAGATAAGTCTCCATAATGCTCCCAGCAGCCCTATTCCGGGTGTCGCGCTAGCTACGCATATCGTACATATATGCAATCCAAACGACATGCTCACTGTAACCTGTAATAACATTACAGGTATCCATATTTTAGTTTTCTCCTGAACCTATCTACTGCAGCCTCAGCGAATTCCTCAAATTCTTAAAATATCAACAGTTTTGAGGATAGAAGAAAAGTATACCACGCTTCTCAACCGAGAGGAAAATCTCGCCATCATGGCGAACATAATCCATTATGTCCTCAACAATTGTCTTGGGGAATGTCGACAAAGGCTGTTCCATCTCCCGTTGTGCAGATCCAGTCTGCCGATTTTCACGATCTGTGGGAGAGCTGCTTTTGCTTTGCTGGACTGAATCGTTTCGATGGCGGATATTTTCCATCTTAGTGAAAGACCGTTTAAGAATGAATGAATGGTTCTCATTTTCTAGCTGTCCGGTGAGATTCTATGAGAAACAACTAAATACAATTATTTGGACTAATTATTTATATTTAAGTCATACCCGACTTAAATCCATGTTTGTGAAATATGCAATATTTTAAGATTCAATCAATTAAAGTTTGTATTCAACTGGAAATAATAATGACAGTTAAAAAAAAACAGACTGATTTGATCCTTTGAAGAGTTTAGACTGCCAAGCATCCAGAATTAATAGTTCATATTTTCTTACTCTACCTTTCCGCTGCATATGTCTCTCTTTTACCTTCTCTGTTTCGTAGATTAATTCGGTCTATGTGACCTTCTTGGCGATACGATGTATGTGTCCCGGGTCCGTTATCGAATGATATGTTCCTTATTTTTCCGCGAATTAGTTGTGACATTTGGCCATTGTCAAGGACCTTGTGTCTGATCCATACCACATTACTGGCCAAACTCAGGTTGAAATCTCTCAATTGTAGACATTGCAATCATCCCCTTTCATAACATATATTCCAAGTGCAGTGTGTGTATCTGCATACTTAGATCGTTAACGTCTGCCTGCCTCGATCTCTCTCCGATCAATCCATCGATTGCCGACTTCTTCGAGTGCAGCATTTCCAGAATAATCACGCTTAACGTCGCGTATTTTTATTACGTAACATTTTTAGGTCTATTGTTGAAACCTAGTTTATATTACAAATTATAGTGTGCGTCGATAACGCTTCGCCTCCGTTTTAGATAATTTTTGAATAGTAAGTTGCCAAATCCGTTCCCTTGCAAGTTTCTCATTCCTGTACTTGATAAATGTGTGTTGCTCGTTGGTGCATTATTTTGTACGGTAGTTGGCGCTGGAATTGTAGCAAACCGCACGCTGTACTCACGTCCTCCGGTAACAAAAGCCAATCGTGCGCAATTGCGTTTTCCTTTGAGCCGCCTGCTACCCCCGAGCCCGGGGGATAATAGACAAACATTGGGGCCGGTGTCGCTAAATAAACACATGTTTTTTCAGATATTTATTTATTACGCCACCGCCATAGTACCGTCACAAGCGGTTCCGGTTAGGTTTTCAGGATTTCTTCGGATCATTTTGACTGTTAATTAATTCATTATAAAATCCATTTATATAAAATAGACGTATAAAGATTTTTTACTCTTTGCTATAATACTTAATATAATTTTTCTACTAAAACCCTCGGCAACAGTGCCTTTAAAATGTATATTATGTAATGTAACATTGTAAAAATACTTGAAACTAATATATTGGAACATATATACATAATAATTATTATTATTAAATTGCTCTTTTCGAACTGTGGATTACGGTGAACTATTGTAGCTAGAAATATCTATAAAAATGTTTTTTTGTGAATATATTTTTTTATATGATATATCTGTTTAAATTGACGGCTTGCAAGCAGAACGTCTTAGAACATCAGTTACTGTTTATAATCAGTTAATTAACATTTGTGTGATTCAAAATTGACCTTTTGCAGCTGTTCACGCTTAATCGGTCCGTGTGTAATTCTTCTTATTGCATTGGCCAACAAGCGCCCATTTAGCAGATTGACCTTAAGCAGACGTTTAATATTATACAATATTAATTTGTGGTTGTTTAAAGATAGAAAATTATTTTAGTGCTAACATGTCAGTGAATGTGTATATTAAAGTACACTATAAACTAAAGCTCTGTGCACAGTAAACAGACGTTGGCGTACGTATTACTAACACTTAGCTCACTCCACACTCGTTCAATATTCCATTCAAATTTTACATTTTAGCTTTCAATGATAGCCTGAATCCGCTCTTTATGAATACATACTTATTGCGTCCATATTATTACATATGAAATTTCTAACAATGATCTCCAGAAGGCCATGATAATAACGTCACTTCGCTAAAATAAACTACGTTCAATAATTTCATATTTTTAGATACTTATTTTATTTTGTGTTTTATTTTCATATTTATTTACACCTTTCGATTACATTATTCCGTTGCCTGTCATATATCTTAAACAAGTGCTTTGCCGTTTTAGCTTTGGCCCACTAGACTATGGTGTAAAACTGTCCTATCAGTACCTACACAATTTTTTTTTTTGTTTTACTAGAATTTAGATTTATATTTTACTATTGTATTTCAAATAGTTCATTTTATTTGAAAATGTTACATTAAAAACATTTAAATTACAACATTGAAAAATATTAAGCTTAAGCTTAATTATTAAAAATAGCGTATTAATAAAGTCCTTAGAATATTTGTAAACGTCTATACTCATGTCTAATTTTTAACCGCCGCTAGTTCAGGTGTTAGTATCCCCGCCTGTCACGCAAGTGACCGGGATTTGGTTCTCCGACGATTTAATTTAAAAAAAAACTTAATGATTTTTTTTAAACAAAAAATCATATTCTATGTAGGGGTGGTATGACAAAAGTAACATAGTTAAAAGAAATCACATTTGTATAAATTATATTCAAGATTCAAACCAGTATTCTAGCCGTTACTTTTGTGTGTCCGCTTGCATTTTTATTAATTACGAGTTTCTTGCCATTAGCAAACATGAATTGAACGACGAGTCTCCCGCTTCCGGCCTAACCCTGGCTCCACCACCGTTCTGTCTGTCCAGCCCCCGAAAGCCACCATTAGTGGAATCATTCCATAATTTCAGGTGCATGTTCATGCAAACAATTTTAACGAAGTTAACATCGACCTTTTCCTTTCGCTGTATTCAACGTCGGGTTAACCCTGTAAGGGAAATGACATTACTCCTTCACTATTTTGAATTGTTGTTGCATTATGTCCGTCAGGTCCTTACTCATAGTAATAATATACATAATTAATTTCTTATTATTCGATCATTGTCACGTATGCCTTCTGCTTTTGGCTGTCAGGCAGTTCAGGCTCAACTTCTGGATGCACAATATTTCTTTTGGATGATTAACTGGTTTTCTTTATTGATCTGACTTCGAAGGCAAATGGACGAGTTGTGACGAGGGTCCACTCGTAACTTTGATTCAAAAATGTTAATGTTTATCATTGTCATAGCGGAATATTTCGTGACAAAACAAATGTTTATTGGAATGAATTAGCGCCAGCATTTTAGGTATAAGAAAAAAGTTATATTTAAAAAAAAATTGTATCACTAAAACCTGCTCAATATTTTATAAAATTAGTGTTGAAAACATGATTTCAATTAGGTGTTAATGTATAATAATTATAATAACTGACGTTAAACAAATTACGCATCTGAACTTCGCCAAGTATTGTGTAACTTTAGGTAAATTCTACGAAATGATATATGATATTCTCCAAAATAATATAACCGAAGATATATGATAGATAGTATCGGGTTAAGCGAAAACCTTAATATACAGAATTAACGAACTCGGGTAACATAAATTCATAAATATACGGACCATGAAGCTCACTGAACTCATTTTATTCTTCTCAAGTCGTATACGGTTATGATCGGCTAGCTATAATTATTTATTTTTTAATATTTTTACAAAATTATACATTATGATTTTTATTCATTTTAATATAAATTATTCAAAAATTTGTTCAATAGTTAAAGAGCATTTAAAATGTTTAAATAGTACTGGTTCTTTAGAATTTTCTAATAATTTATTAGAAAATGGTGATACTTTTGATGAAAATATAGGATTGTCTTTTTTACATATAAGCAATGTTGATCCGTGTAGTCCATTTACCGAACAATATTGTTTGGTAAATGGAATCATTAAGAATCATTAGAAATAAGTAAAGCGCGTAAAATTAACCAAAATATTATAAATAACCACCTAAATTTAACCACAAGTCCTGTCTTAAAAAAAATTTACAATAATTTTATATCGTATTTTGTATTATTGATAGAATCGGCGTTAACTTTGTAGAGTTTTATCATAATGGATATTTCTCTCAATATTGCCGTTACAACCACCTCTCCACTTTCCACCGGTAACACTGCCCCCTCCCCTCCATCTGTCAGTACCTAATTACATGTATGTTTCCACCTAAGCCTTGTCTCCTATATTTGTGTGTAGTTAGTTTAATACTTCACCTGTTGATAAGAGTTACTGTTTCTCTCGACACTCTAGTAGTGCAAATAAACTCAAGTATAGTCATAACATTGTTTTATTTATATTCATCCATTCATATATTTAGTTTTAGTTAGTTTATTTGACATCTGATGAAGGAAATTGTATTTTCCTAAACCGGTAGGTGTATTTAATTTAACTTATAATGTGGTTAAAAACAAAGTTTTTAATTATCTATATTAAAACATGATTATCTTGTTAACAGTATCTGTCTAGACACTCTAGACCAATGTCGTAGATTTTTCAACCACCTGGTTGGACGTTTTCTGGGCGGGTCTTACAATATGTGCAAGATATTGTAGTTTTCGGATTTTAATTGTTTTGATAATCCTTGGTAAATTCCTTGTCTTCATTCATCCCATTCAAAACATATTATTATTCTGTCCATCCAGCTAATCTTAAGTATTATTTTGTAGATTCACATCTCAAACGTTTCAAGTCGCCTTAGCAAAGCTTCGATAAGCTTCCACGTCCGTAGAACAATACTGAGTACACGTAGGATTAGGCTATTCGTATTTGAAGCTTTAGGCTAAGCTTATAGCTGCAGAGTACCTTTTTCATGCGCAGAAATATTGCACGGGCACGCTCGATACATTTAAGAAGTAGTACTGACTTTAATTAAAAGACGAGTGTATTCTAAGGTTTGCGGGTTTACCTCCATTGTTTACTTTAGTCCGCACACCGCGTAAATGTTGTACAATTTCATTATCCAACAAATCAAAATCTATTAATGGTTTCCGAGCTTGATTAGAGATTTATAATTCATTTGAGTACTCTTATCTGTAAGTTCGTTGTAACTTACAACCCTGAAAAGGACGAAAACGTACAAATATTTATTTAGGCTAGTAGAATCGTACCTCGGAAGGTACCAAAAGGGCTCAGTAATGGATCTATAGGATAGGATAATGAATCATTAAACTATGAAAACTTCAAACATAAATTCTGATTAAATGAATAAATATTATTACGGCCTGCGCGGACTGTTGACCTTCATTACCGCTGACGGTACCATTACTGAATAATAGTGAAGAGATAAACTGCTACTCTTCACTCAGTGATTCACTGAGTGTGATTGAACTTAATAAATATGATTGATCACAGTTTCAATATTATCGTTATTTACAGACTTTTATTATTCTACTTGAGATATATGTGGAAATAAAACACTTGTTTATTGATTCTTCTCATTTAATTTACTTGAGACGCGTTTCGCCTCGCAAAAGCATTATCAATCAAATAATTTAACTCAACAACTTGTATTTATGACTATAAAGGGAGACAGCTTTACAAGTTTATATTTAAAAGAAAATTAAACGAATAGAATAAAAAAATAAGTGTTTTATTTCCACGTATATGATTATGGAGTTCTACAAACTTACCTCGGAAACAGTAAATCTACTTGAGACGTTCAGTATTAGTCTCAACACTTGTAAGTTAAGATAAACTCATTGTTTTTATACATGTTCATGAACTCGTGCAGAAAATGATTATGAATCACGATATTTTCAGTTACTCAATCACAGTTAGTGATTATTACCTTGAGATATCCGTGATTGACTCACAGTTAGTTTTTTTGAGCAAATCTATATTGCATATATTTTCGGTAACATTTTTATACTTGCGATATAAGATATGATAATAATATTCAGCTTTGAGTCGGGCGGAAAGGTTGGAGACACGGTAAAATCCCCTGTAAATTATAAACATAAGATAATATAGATAAATAACCTGAGTACATGATGAGAATAGTAATTAACATCAGTATCTCATAGATATATAGATATTATATTAATTTAATTTTAATAACTATTGGATGACGTGTGATTATTGGGGTGACAGTTGTTCAATAACATCTCTCGCAGCGGTTTTAAGTGCTTGAATTTTCTCTCTCATATTTTGGGTTTTAATTTTAAAACACGTAAAGATACATCTTAATTAATGTCTTTTCCCGCGGGCCTAATAACGAAAGCGTCGGAGGAGAGAATTTAAAAGCTTAATAAGCAATTCTGGGCTATATTTCAGGCCGACTTGGGATAAACGCAGTCCTAATTCTAATTCCCCGCCAGCCTTAATAGGGTTACAACCCTGTTATTTTTACCTCAAATTATATCTATTTTTAATTACCGGCATTTTATGTATTTAAATTGTTAAAAATGAAGGTGCAATGTTAAACTGATAAATTAATTCAAATTGTTCTTGGATGTATCCGATAACCAAAAATATGTGAAGCAGATTATAAATCAATTATAATTTACTGAGCAAGATTTACCACATAAGAGTTCAAGTGACTCCTTAGTATATGAAACAAAATATTTATCATATTTTAAAATCATTTTGTTAGATCAATATGTTTTAATTTATAATATAAAATGTGTTTTATCTGAGGCACCTTCAGAACGTTATAAATTGAACTTTAGAAATAGTGCGTTTGAAAGATAGAAATATTAAACACTAGCGAAAAAGCATTATATGCTGGGTGGTATGATACATGTAACTGAGACAAGTAACGGTATTTTTTTTCTTAGCTGTACCCATCCCACCACCCTTCTTCTTTTAAATCTCACTACCAAAATGTATGTTTTATAATTTGAGAACAACTGCGCGTGAAAATATCACAAATAACGTTGTTTTAAAATATCATGAGATGAGAAGGTTTTGTCTAAGAACTGACTATCGGTCAACACAAATCCTTTTATTAACGCCATCTATCATTGACTCGGAGAGTCACGACTGTGCGATCGTCGAGACAGGTGGAGGTGGGTGGCCGCGTTGAGAGAAACTTCGAAAATTGTCGCTGTAGCATAGTTGGATAATGTACCTTCCCCGATTATGAAAAGGATCCAGGTTCAAATCTCGGTGGCGCAACAACAATATTTTTCGATAAAATTGATTTTATATGTATATCTTTCTAATTAACACATTTAATTAATATTTAAAAAGATCATTAATATGATTACTAAAGGGTCGCTCGGGTAGTTTGGCCATGTCAACCGAATGAATAATAAGAATGAGAGGTATATGACTCAAGTGTTCGTAGCACCAAAAATGGAGATAATAAAATAATGCAGACACTGAAAGATGGTCATTCTAGAATCTCCAACAATCGACGAGCTCGCATGAGAAAGCGAGAGTTGTATGATTTGATTTGATTAAGAACAGACTTAATATTATTTACTTCGTAACCTTTGAAATCTACCATAAACAGTGCTATATAATTTACAAAATGTATCTTATCGTTTGATATCAACTTTCTTGACTTGGTTTCCTGTCGATTTACTGGCTCAACATTTTTCCCTTATTAAATTGCTCGAGAAAGTTTACACTTATAGAATATTTTGTTTTCGCAATTTCACGTTTTGAAGTTTGTATTTGAACAACGTTTCATTTAGTCAGACGAATTCACGGCATTACTCTTAAACACATTGAAATAATTGCCCGAATAAATAATTGTTTGTTTTAGGGACATTGTTACCGGCTAAACCAAGATTAATTGCCCTGATTTATGAAGATCTAAAGTCCCTACCCATCTTCGGGTTTCGTTTCCACGTTAACCCCTTCGGAACACCTGTTGTGTCGTAACTCTTTGGTGGAGTTTTAATTATAACTGTGATATAAATAGCGAGGGTATAAATATATATATATATATATAAATATCCCCCTTTGTAACCTATTATATAACCAGACATCGTTTAACAGGTAATATGATGTATTTTGGCATGACGTATTTTATCCTATTATATTCAAGCCCCTTTTTTTTATTTAATGAAACAGATTATCGACAGGTCATTAATGGCCTTTATGTATAGACCTACTGCGACGTATTCAAGTACAACACGAGAATAAAAATGTTACAATTGATAATAATTGTGATTATAAAGTTTAACATGTATTAAGATAGAAATATAAAAATAATACGGATTATTACACTTTTTGTGGTTGAATAGTTGGAAATAGAAAAAAGCGAAATTTTGTGATCTCGGCTGTACGACAAAACGAATCCAATCATGTACAGTAAAATTTCGCTATTCAATTAAGCATGTGTCGTGAAGAATTAGAGAAGAAAATTGTTAGCGTTGATGTACGGGGTGAATATTATGTTCCAGGCCAATATTTTTGTATAGCTAGGAAATGCAACACAATGTTTTAATTTAGTTTTTATTTATCGATTATTTGATTTATTACAATTATGTATGGAATATGACATCGGCCAAGTGGCCGCCTCTGGCAGCGGCACAAATGCGTGCTCTTTTAACCATATTTTTTCATAACATTCTCGCACACTTGGCGTGTTATTTCAGCAATTTTATTTCAAATATCGTCTTGTAGCATCGGAATTGTTGTTGGCTTATTGGCGTAAACATTTCCTTTCAAGTACCTCTACAAAAAATAGTCGGAAGCCGTTAAATCAGGTGATCGAGGAGGCCAGTCGATATCACCACTTTTTTACAGTATGCGGCCGGGAAAAATTTCTGCCAAAATTTAAGGTAAGGTGGCACCGTCCTATTGAAACCACATGTGTTGTAGGCCCAATCGACCTAATACGACCACCAAGAAGTTTTCCAACATGTCACGATAGCGATCACCATTAATGGTTATATCATTGTCATTTTTATTTAGATAAAATGTTTTTATGACTTCAACACATTGTTGAGACGTTAGATGCTTCATAATAAATTGTAATCAACTACTCTTTATGACTACCAAATGCGAATTGACGAATGTCTGCCAAATCAAAATGGCGGCCAAACCAAATCGGCCTGGAACATAATATTCATCCTGTAGTACTTAAAGATTCCAGTTGGGGGAGAAAAATAGTCTAGTAATAAGTAAAAACCTCTTTAGGCATACATATTTTGTTATAATTGTGGCTTCAAAAGTACTAAATTCTTAATTTTACATCAAAAGAAATAAGATCGCTTAGGCGTATGTGTGGCAGATTCATTTATGACAGTAAATAATGAAGAAATGAGAAAATAATGTAAAGCTGATCTTAGTATAGTTAGTAAGATTCATAAAGGATCACTAAGGTGGTTTGGTTATATGGAACGAATAAATGAGAAGAGAATGGTAAGAAAGCTATATGACGCAAGTTATAAATTCTAAATATTTAAATTTATTAGTATTTTCAATTTAAAAAATATTTAACATTATTAAGCATAATTAAGTCAATTTATTATATTAAATCAAAATTACATCTTGATTCTTTATAACTCAGTCAATGCGTAAGTGTAAAAGTTATATAGGTAAAAAGTTAAAAGGAATTGACAATAGTCAAGTATAACCTTTAATAAAAAAAAATGATAACCTTCATTAATTTCTCTGACAATAAGACAGTATTCGGAATAATACTCTTTAAATAATCATTATAACTAACGTAAATGGGTATACTTACAAAAGGTAACTTGTAAAAAAATAATAAAAGTTATAATTAAATTGTTTGAACGATTCATCGGTGTGGTAATGATATATGTTTTTTTTTAGTTTTTAATAAGTTTATATACGTAAACGTATAATGTTATCGATAACTTTATTGAACTTAATTCTAAATTTTGAAAATGGAAAGGAATGGAACTCAGTTAATTTGTTAATTTTTTTTAAGTAGTAGAGTTCTCTCATTTCATAAAGGATCCTTCTTTTCTTCAGGAAATTTACGCTGAGATAAACATCTATTAATAAAACAATCCATATTTTGTCATTGTCTTAAAGTGGCATTAATAACAGTGCGAATAAAAGTTAATACGGTGTGAAATAATCCAAATTAGATTATTACTTTTCATCAAACCAATGTGTTATCTACCGATGGGCATCATCATCGATCCCTGAGGATCTGTCAACACGGTGTCGACATATCTATTTATATATTTATTCCATAACGAGGTTATTATCACTGATTGATTGGCTCGTTACTTCATGGTGTAACATATATATATATTTTAAATATATCATTTTTATTTTTTGAGTCGTATCACGGCTAGCTTTGGAAAGAGCAGTCCTTCCCACCTACAGGTGTAAATTAAACTAAAATTAAATACAGTTGTCTGTCGGGCGGCGGGCCATGTAAGGGTGGGAGTGGCTTTATTATTTCTAGGAAACATTAATAAAAGATTTGAAAATATCATATTATTCATTAATGTTTTCTCCGAATTTGTTCAAGGTTATTCATTATTATTCTCCCGAGTAGATTAATTTTAAATCGTGGCTGTCGAAATAATGGTTGGTATTGGTATCAAAAAATTGTATGTGCGTAGTGCAAAATGAAAATAAAAAAATATACATTAAAAAAAATGAATGATGATATTTTGAATGTATTAATTAGTACAAATTAAATTAATTAAGTAGAAAGATATCAGAATATTCCGGTAACAACTAAATATTTTTTCGATAGATATTTTTTTCTGTCTTTCTAGTTGATTAATTTAATTTTTATTCAAATACTACTGAACTTTGTTTTGAAAATGCAACTTCACAACAAAAATGTTTTCTCCTTATTATTAATAAGTAATCATTGACGTACCCCAAGCTGAGAATGAATTTTTTTGTAGCAAAATAAATTTAAAAATATTAAGCCGTTGAACACTTTTTCGGTTTGAAACTCGAGTGACTATTCCCTCGAGTGTTCAAGTCAACTAGAGTATTTCCTACAAATTTCTTTCAAACAGTGTCAATTAAACTAAATTAACAATATTCTGAAACCTAATATGTTTTAGTCAAAAGTTGATGAGAGAAAAAATAGAGATTCATTACAAAAGACAATAAATAAAGGAGATGACAGTAAATGTATGTATCGTGCTTTTAAAATATTATATAAATATGATATAAAGTTTGTACCGCTATTAGATGATTTGGTGCCATTAGATGGATCTTAATAAAATTAATAATGGCTTATGCTTAAGGTGAGTATCCTTTAAACTATGATAATTATATAATAACTAATAACATATAATACGACGTCCCGTATCTTGGCTGATAATAAAGATGTTGTGGACATCTGAACATATCTACTACACCTTTGTCTTTTTGACCTAAGAATTTTATCTTTGTTTTTCTTTTTAAAGTGTTATTTTGATTAAGCAGTAATTAAAGTTTCTTTCTCCATTTATGGTATAATTATTATCACATAATACACCTAAGTCGACTCGCAAATGTTTGCATAAAGATTAAAGGTTCTACAAAGAAGTTCTGGAATATTGTGGTGCCATAACTTTTATAAAGTTGTATATATACTAAAGTTTTTGACATGATTCTGTACCGCGTGTTTTACGATGGAGTTTTGTTAAATCAATTAAAAAACTTTCGAAAAAGCACTTCCTTTCATTGAAAATTTGTGCCCATATACTAAAAAGTATTCAACACGTACGTAATACAAATTAGATAACCATTACCAACCAAATAGTTACGATGGACAATTAGTAAATAATACAGTAAAGATTACAATATCCGATGAAATAGTCGACACATTTTATATTTTTTACAAATTAATTCTCTCTTGGGTAAATGCACCGTCCCTTATTGCTGAATTAAATTTACAGTTACCCTACGGTTAAGCAGACATCCCCCTTCTTGTATTTAAAAAGTATATATTAAATTAGCATTTCGGGTTTCCTCTAGATTAGAAGAGGCCAAAATTATCTACCAAAGCATTGTCAAAGTACTACTGTCACTGTAGCATAGTTGGATAATGCACCTTCTCCGGATTGGAATGAAATCCGGTTTGAATCCCGGTAGCACAACAACAATATTAAATAGATAAATTAATTTTATATGTATATATTTCTAAGTAATGCATTTAAAATATCACAGACCTGTGTTCTGAATAATTACAACTTCACAATAAGAATGTGTTCTCCTTAATAATAAAATTTTCTAGCCACGAATATTTGCTTTCGGATCTGGTGGGTACTCGGTCGGTTATAAGTTCTTCACGTATACACTGCATATTTTTTCAGCTGTCGCCATAGCGCACTATTGCCTTGTTTGCCATTTCCCAGAAAATCATATGACGACTATGCACTTTTTGACTTTCCATTTTAAGGGTTAGGTTAGCAACATTTTAACAATACTTTAATGTAACGTGCACCACACAAAACAGTTGTCAAAAGACTAATAGAACCTTTATCTATTTAGTGAAAGCTAAAACTCGTTTGTCCCGTTGACTCATAGTGGATAAATACAAACGATAGTTCCCCGGAAACTCTTACTAAAGTATGTTTACAAATTCTCCGTTCTTCGCTTAAGCGGAGGTGGTTTTGTGAAATAAGTGTAAGTTTACATTTCCATACGCTCTAAATATTTCCTATGATAACAAATTTTTACGAAGTCTGCAGCGCGATTGCAACCCTGCTACCTCTCCCGAAAGGGGGTAGGTATGGTACGTAATAGTATTATGGGCTGCAAAGGATTAAATTGAAAAGATTTTTCAATCCGACTGTAATGCTTCGTCCCTTTACCCTGTAAAGGGAATAGGGATTATAATAAAATTCCAGGATCTAGAATTTTATTTGAAATATTGTATGTGCTTCGAAGACATTTGGAATTTAAAATTTCATAATTGATCAAATTAAAATTTCATGTAAAGTGTATTTGGATCTTTATGACGCATACAAATAATAATTAATCCCATGCAACGTTTTCTCACCAAACAATTTAAATTAGTTTCATAATCAGTTATTTAAACGGCTAAAATAACGTCTTCACATAGTTTCAAGAGTGACTTAATTACTTGTCAAATAACAATACTTTTCAGAACACCAACGTCCATTATTATTTAATGATTTGCGCATTTGAACCGTTAGCGCTGATATTTGCAAGAACTACGAGAATATCCTTGATATTTCATGATTTTTAAAATTCAAACGAATGCAGAAAGTCGCGGAGTTTTTGAAAATTCTATATAAATGCTATATTCGTATGCATTTAGGTAGGAAGGATAGGATTCCACACATTTATGACGCAGTTTATTTTTATATCTATCGATTCTTTTACTCTTGTTCATGCACACCGCCGGCATATAGAATGTACTCCGTGCATAAATGAATGATATATCACTCTTCAAGGAACGTTAGTAAGTACGTATTTCTCATAAATTATTTAAAGTTGTGCAATTTAGATGCACCGTATGTGGTGTACCGTTTTAGTATGCAAGCTGGAGGTGGCTTTAAGTGGTTTAGTTAGAGATCCTGGCGTACTCTAATTTATCGATTTGGAAGGTGTGACCTGACAAAAATATTATATGATGGATTCATTTTTAAATTAAATCTTATTTTGTTTGCGAAGATTCTTAGATCGTGGTTCTTTGATAATTATAACAAATTATATAATAATTAGATGGAGAAAGAATAAAAAGATTAAGATTCAGTTTTTATAACCTGAAACAATTGTTATTGTAAAGTGTAATATTATTGTCACCAGTTTTAGTTTTGTTTTTATCACTTAGCCCACTCCAAATCAATACACATTGTTCCTTTGGCTCGACTAGATTGATTTGCATTCGTAAAATTCATCGAGATTTGGAGAGGAAGTGCTGTCATGTCTCTTTTTTTTTTAATTCTTAACATAGTGCAATACTTAAGAACTCCAATATATGCTCGAATATAAACAAGATTAAAGTATTTTCTTTTACTAAAACTTATCTTTTTCATTTCATTTTAAATTTCTTCAATTTCTCCTCCTTTCTTATGTTTTCTTGCATTTCATTAAACAATTTCATCGCACTATACATCATCGATTTCTGAGATTTGGCCTTCTTCCTGAATAGCAGTCTCAGTCTATCTCTTCCTCTTGTACGATGCTCGTGCTAATGTTGATTTGCATCAATTTTTCGTATAAATTCCGTTGATATTTTCTTATTGAGGATTTTGTAAATAAATACCATTATATTAAAATATTTTTTCTGCTTAAAGGTCATCATATTCAGATCTTTCAACATTGCACTGATCCGAGTATATCTATTTTTTCTTAGTATTGTTCTCGTAACTTTATTTTGCAACAATTGTTCCATTTCTTCTTCGTTAGCCAAAATAAAATGCTGCTGCAGTAGTTGATTTGAGATAACAGGGTTGTATACTATTTTACAAGACTCAGTACTAATAAATCTTGTATTTTGCGATATATATTAAGCAAATATTTTATTTCAGTCACTTCCTTCAGACTTTCACCATCTATGATAATTGCTGGTGTAATTGGTATTCTTTTATTTCCAATGTTCATGAATTTAGTTTTGTTTACATTTAGTATTAGTTTATTTTATTCAGCCGTGTTGCTATATTATTTAAGTCATAGTTTAATTAATTTAGTATATTTGCATAATTGTCTACCGCGATATATATGAGTGCATCGTCTGCCATCTTATTTTGCCATGTTTGGCCCAATGACAAAAGGACTGACCGACAAAAGATCCGGCCGATCCACAAATATTTTTAACTATATTAGTACCTGCTGCAGGGGGATATAAATATAATATATATCACGAATTATGTTTTTTTTTTGTTATAGATTTTATTTATAACGTCGGGGAAGTAACCGTTATTTACCGCTATTTGTTTTATTGTTTTTAAATCCGCTTGAAAATTATCATTAGACATTGGTATATTTACTAGACCATGGATCATTGAATGAAAGGCCGAATTTTCATTGAATCATTGAATGAAAGGCCAATGGGATGATTTGATGTGTTATGAATGACTGTGTATGAGGGTTTACGAAAAATGCTAAATTCTATTTTTTTGTTTTTGTCATTTAAGGTCTTAAAATTTAATCTTAAATCCTTATCCATTTCATTTCCATAATAGTAATAATAATAATAATAACCTCTCAAAATTTTTCAAGAATTTTGGAGACTGGTAACAATTTCTTAAATAAAAACGGCACTGTAAATTTTACACATTAATAATACAGGTCTTAGATTGGATAATTTAGAATGACTAGAAATCAAAAAATCACTCTATACTAAGTCTAATATAATTAAGAACCAATTAAATTTTAGAAACAACCCTAATATATTCCCAATTTCAATACCCCCCTGTCAATCACCTCCCCGCCCTTACCAAGACTCCACCTACACCTCGTAATGGATGTCATTTAAATTTAATGAAATGGTTCGATTGTACGCCAGTAAAGTAAACATAAGAATTTAATTAACAAAATATCCTTAACGTCGGAGCATTGAAATTAAGGAATAAACTTATTTATGCATTTTAAGTTCAACCATTATGTGCGATGCGGTTCAGTAATGCGGCAATACAGGTACTTGCCTAGTCCAATCAGTAACTCCAAGTCACACTGCACAGTGCCATTGTAACTTGATGTAATAATAAAACAATAAAATTGCTGTTCCAATACAAGAGACCTCACAACGAGTCTGCTACGGTCCGATTCGATCATCAGATATTTTGTCTAATTCAATACTATTTCTGAACTTAGTTTTCAAATCGTCTTTGAATAATTATTGTGAAAATAAATGTGTCATCAGTTTTTGGGCGTATTTTTAGACAGAGTTTACCAAATTTCCCCTTCGCTGATTGACAGGCGGTGCTTCTAATATTTTCATAATATTTCTTTGGAGAAAGGTTTTTTCAGCTACCGACTAAAACTCATTTATCATATCGGCGTGCATATTGACAGAAAGTTGGAAAAATTTACGACTATTCATATGAATTCATTTTAATATAATTTTTTATTACCCAAGGAAAACTATTATTTTGTTAAAGAGAACATATTATTATTGTGAAGTTGCAGTTTTTCAGAACATTGTTCTAGTATTTTAATCCTGGTAGCAACAAACATATTTTTTCGATAAATTTAATTTTCTTGTATATCTTTCTAATTAATACATTTAATTTGTATTATTATTTAAGATTAAAAAGATGTCGAATTAACTAGACTACGGGAAATAAAGTGAATGGTGCTCTGAGCGCAATTATTACCAACAAGCTTGTCATCAGAAGTAAGACTAGCGATGCATAGTAGAATTCTGGTGCCATCACCAATGCATACAAGCGAAACCTTAGATAAGCAAAAAATAACAAAAGTGAATTGAATGTAGTTTGAATGCTGTCGATCAGGCGCACATATATGTACGATATAGCGAAGAGTAACGAATGTAGGTCCGTTTGTAACACAATCGATTAAATTAAGATAGAAAAGAAAGAATAGAAGAGAAAATATTACATTATTTATAAGCATTGTTTTTTGTATCTTTCGAACAATTAAAATTTTAACGCCTACACCCTAGCACATCCATCCTTCAATTCATTTTTTATACTCGCGAAAGACCTTTCGTCAGTATCTAAATTATGAGATTCAATGTTCAAGACGCCTGGCGGTGGCCGCGCTTTGTTTACAAATTATATTTAAACGATGCCAATTTTGACTATTTAATTATTAAAGTCTTCCGAATTTCGGGCCGCCAGAGTTCAATTTTAAATCTGTATGGTTCTCATGTTTCTGCACATTGTAGAGCGTTGAGTGTTTTACATTTCGAAAAATGTTCACATCTTCAATTCAATTTTGCCCAAAAAATAGGGGAAGATGCTGTTTTTGTTATTAAAAATTAATATTTTCTCTTCCTTCTTTTGTCTTGCATGAAATAGAAAAACATTATATGAATTAGAATTTCGCATTTTTTCTAAATAAAATAATGTATATCTTTCATTAAAGTTGGGCCTTGTTAAACCAAATATTTTAATGTTAAAATTGTTAAATATTAATAAATTTAATTGAACTAACCAATATTTTTCAAAATTACAATAATTTAGTCTATTTTTATTATTCATATATTCGATCCTTCGTAATATTTCTCCAGATCTGTAGAATATTACTCATAATATATTTTTATTTACCATCGCCAATAGCCGTTTAATAATACATTATTCATCGTGCATATTCCGCGAGTAATTTGTACCTGGAAGTATTTTAAATTATTTTATGGAATATTAGGAATAGAATAAATGTTAGAATTATTCCATATAAAACAAAATAATTTTATCAAAATGGTTCTCAGGCTGCTCTGTTTCACAGCTGTTCAGAACCTACTTCTGAGATATTCTACCGTGTGTATTCGACTTCTGGCCCATCTAAAATACTATGAAATACTGCAGTGAGAATCGAAGAGGTTGGAAGAACGCGGCATCTCGAAATATATTACAACTTAAAACACCAAAAAACTCTAAATACATTTTACAGACTCGTCGCCCTTGTGTGATGTATAGATCGTTATAAAATCAATACATAAAAGATCTACAGAAAAAATACATTTTTATAAATATCACTAAGTTTAAATCAAGAAACAATAAAAGTGGATATTATTTAACAGTAAACATTCTCCGTTAACGTAATAAATCATGTTTTCTAGTAATATTTTTTATCAGTTAGTTATTATTTTCAGTTGTCTTCTTCAATATCTCTTCAGGAAATAATGTATACTGAAATTAAAAAATACAAGCATAAATAAAAACAAAACTATAAAGTGGTGAATAAGTAAGAACTAATATAAAAACAAATTTAATAGGTGATTATTTGCAAAAAGGATTGGTTATTTATAATATTTAGCTTGCTATTAACACTTTTTTTATTTATAAAATTTCAAATTTATCTAACTGTAAACCCCCTAGTATTTGTATGTATAATTCTAAACCGTTGTCAATATCAAAAGAATGGTTTGTTTCCAAAAGATAATTGGAAAATTCTGAATAGTTGTAATAAGAATAATCAATAAATAGTGGTTTAAACAAAGTATTTCGTCTAATTATTAATGAAAAATGTTGTGTTTATGTATTTTACAAATGGAGATTGTTCGTAGTTTGTCTTAATTGTTAAAATCTACAACTTTTTATTATTTATTTTTCAACAAACTCATTACTCAACTCAGCTCTACTGTGAGTAATTTGCGAGAACTTTTCCAGCCTGGGTGCAACCGTATTTTTTAATCAGAAAAAGTTTACTCTCAGCACATTGCCTTATATTTACACAAGCAAAATAAGATACAAATCTCGTGAAGAATTCAAATTGTACTTCTTAATTATAATATCAGAAATGTTTAAAGTATGATTAGGTCAAGGGTGTTATAAGTTATTATTAGATTTATCCAGATCAATGAGGCATCGATGTCGCTATTGAAACCATTTCTTAACTTGAACTACTTCCGAACACAAACTCAATCAACGCGCATCAAGCAGATACTCCTGTAGAAGTTGAAACTCGAACGTATTGAAGCGAGGCTTATTTCTGTCAAGTTTATAATACTCGTATTAAGTATTCAATTCATTTTATTTCTCCTTGAATGAAGTTGATTCTATTTTTAATTGAGAACTGAAACATCACAAATACATTATCAAAGAAAGTGAATTCAATTTTACAATAATACTTTTAATATATATGATAATTACGCTTTTTGCGATCGATTTAAAGCAGCCATTTCATTCTCATTCGTACGTATCGTCTCATAACAGGTTTTTTTTCTGTTCCGATATGAAGGTATTTTGATAGAATGTTCCTTCGTAAATTGATGATTTCCTTTTCTGGGAGTACATCAGAATGAGCATAAGACGGTCGCCATCGTTATTATTGACAAGTTTTTAAATCGATCAAACAGTTTATATATCTAGGAACGAACGTAACAATATATGATATCCAGCAAGAAATGAAAGACTAAACTCTTAACATTAACAGGAAACGCTTTTTACTTTAATCTATGGAAATTGCTATCGTCAACTTTTTTGTCGAGGCAGAATTTAAAGATTTAACTGTATACAAAGCTAATAAAATCGATTTTACTTTACACGAGTAAGTGCTTAGCTAACTCTCTCACCTCGATGCGGATCAAAGCAAAGGTCTTTGAAAATAAAGTTTTGAACACACTTGACAGCATTAAGAACTGTAACGCGCCAGATAATCTAAAAAGGTTGAAAGTACGGAAGCTGCAGTGGGCGGGTCGAGTAGCAAAGGTCCTCTCGCATACTGCAGGATCAAGATGATTTGCCGATATTTTCTCAGTGAGGATTTTATAAACAAATATATACTATTACATTAAAATATATTTTCTGCTTAAAGGTTATCATATTCAGATCTTTCAGCATTGCACTGATTCGAGTATGTCTATTTTTCTGAGTATTATTCTTAAGGCTTTCTTTTGAATTGCTCATTTGAATAATAGAATGTAAATATGATTCATTTAATTAAAAATACATATATTGCGAGCGAAAGTCCTCACTGACACTGATTTCAGTAAAGCCAATTATTCAAGAGTATTAGGGCTGAGGGCGCTCGGATTAGGTGAAAGACTTGATCAAAGCTCCGCCATTGTAAAGATTACTGGTTTAAGTCTTGGTCAAACCGAGTTTCCCACCGTCTAAGTTCTTTGCTTTCACAATAATCTGTATCTGGTTTGTAAAAAAATTCAAGGATCCCCCATCCGTGTAGCGAGTTTGATGTGGGAGGAAGGGTGGGGCTTTTGGGAGAGTTCAGATAATTTTTAGGAAAGAGGGAACCGTTCCATGGATTTATGCCACGCATGTGTTCTTCGACTGTTCTTTCTGTGAACCAAAACAGAAGCCACTGTTGTTGTCAGCGTTTTGCTATGCACATACCTATCATCGTATTTCGGCTCCTAATTGCTTAGCAGATCGGCATTTTATTAGAGAATGATCGGAACAGTTGGGTGTGGACATCTCATTCCATTACCTATATATGAAGTAAAGACTATGAAGTTATGATTATGTGGGTATGTCGTGTGTTAATAAGAAAGATTTGGCAGTGAGTGGTGGGTGCCTCAATAATCACCCATCATTCACATGTTCGTAGTTAATGATCACGGAGTATATTATATATGTGTATGCAGCCAAATCAGGTTAACAAACGAAACACTACTTACTTTTGTCATTTGATTTATTGTTAAGCACAGATTACATATTTAGAGAAGTGGTTAAACTCTAATTTACAATTTCAACACACGAAGAGTCACAGAGGAGGTACTTCTAGATGGAAGCTAGTCGCATAGTTATTGTTGCCTATTGTCGGTACCGGGTCTGTTTATGTTTTTACGCATTGATGTATGCAAGGTGTGTTCAGGATCTCCGGCCATGTTCTCTTTCTTCCGGGACACTTCTTCAGGTAATTATATGTTGAATTATGAATATGAAATGTGTGTGTTTCATGGTCTAAGACTTAATAAATACAATAGTAACCCTAACTGTAACATTTTGGGCTGTATAGAAGTATATACAGTCCAGTTGAAGGTGTCAATGAGACTATAATCCATCACATCACGCTGACTGTTCCGTTATTGGGATTGTATTTAGGATATGAACTTAAGAGTTATTCTTGGAAACGTACAACAATGAATTTCAGTTATAACACTGAATTGAGTTTATTTTCGAGAACTTTCGCCTGCCCTTTGTGATAACATCTCAGACGGTAGAAGATTTCCTTCCAGAACTTTCTCCACTTTCACCGAAGCAAAAATGGGAATGATCTTTCGCTTTTATTATTATTTGAGAGCTTAATGTACATTTTAATAATTCCCCTAGAATGTATTGTGTATTTTGAAATCATTTTTGTATTTATTGTATTTATTTAATTCAAACAATATTGATTCATTTTCGAATGGCTTCATAAATATTTATTCAATTATTTTCAGCCTTATTCTAGGAAGCTCGTGGGTTAATTTTCCTCTACTTGCACTGTTTCTTTACTTGTTGACCAATCGAGGCCCGGATCTGTCTTCACTCGTTGCTTAGTTCACCCTTCTCTTCGAAAAAATCTTGGTATTTGCATAATATAATATATATTATTAAATATAAATAGTATAATTACTTACATCATTAATAGTATGATCATAAAAAGTTACACAGTTTAAGGAAAATGGAATGACAAAATTAATAACTCCATGATTAAACTCCATAAAACAGATTTCCCACCACAGAAAACCATTATAGTTACAATGAATACAAAGTATTATATGACATACGTGCTTATGGTCTAGCAGTTACGATGCTCGCCTTGTGATCTAGTGGTCTGAGTTTCGAGCCTCATTCTTGGAGGCCATCAAGTTAGTCCTATTTTAATAGCACAAGCATTTAGCTTAGTTTGAAAACAGTAAGAATTTGTATATTAAATAAAATGAAAATTCCCACAACATTAATATTAGTAATATAAAACTAATGGTTTCCTAATGCATAAACGACAAGTTCTTTTATAATATTTTTAATAAGGGTTTTATGGACAAATTGAGAATACGAGTAGTCTTTCTATACTTAATAATTTCTGTAAATTTAAAGCTTTCATGTATTTGAACGTCGCTCAATCTTTCTTTGATAGTGAGTTTGCAAAATATCGTATTTTGTTAACTGTATAACGTTATGATTTATTTCAAGCAAAATGTTGATACTTTATTTACTAGTAAACTACAAGTACTGGGATTATTGATGTCGATTATTTTCATAGCAACGTATTCCCTTTTCATGGCAATCGGTAGTTTTATACTCAAAAATATCTAACCACTAAATTACTGCTTTAAACATTAACTATTCTCTTTTTTATCCTGTACAATATTTACGAAATAGCTTCCGTCGCCAAAGGGTTTGAAAAATGTGAAAAATGAAAAACCTCCTTCGGTCACACGTCATGAGCTTCGTACCGGATGGAGTGCTCCGTGTTTTCAATCCTCTATAAAGTGAAGTACGGGTGGGTCGCGAGCAATTCCTTCAATCATGTACGTTTTCACAGATTTCCAGACAGATTTTCCATATTTTTCTCGAATGGAGTATTGAAATACGTCAGCGGAATTCACATACCTATATGGCTTTTTCCATTTTCCGTTCGTTATTGCATCAGTGTGTACTGTAGTAATTTAATATATTATTACAAAATCACACATCACTACCGAGTTTTTGCCACATTTTGCTATGATTAACATTAATTGCAATTACTGGACGGCTAAGAAAAATCGCACGAGGAACAAATGCACTCGAGCTGAAATAGCTGCCGGGAGGTGTGTCAAGGGTAGACCGTATACAATATTAATATATCCGTAGTACCTTTAAGGTCAAGTCCAAAACAGATAAACATATAGGGACACTCAAAGTCTCGATAGATAGATCGACTTATTATATGTGACAAAGATTAGCGGAGGATCCAAAAGTGAGACAGTGTCATGGGGAGGCCTTCATTCAGCAGTGGATTGATAATGCTTGATGATGTTGATGATGATAATTTTGATTATTTCCTCCCCCTAATGAAACAGGGTAAGTCGTCTTTAATGACGGGCAATGGATATTATGTGTTTTGAAATCCAAAATGAATAATCAGTTTTCAGCCTTCACCGGAGAGTCTGGTCTCTACACCGTTTCCTAATTCCAGGAATCAATTCTCTCCACTTCATCCTCCACACTCCGCATGCACCTGGGACGTGCTCAAGTAGTGTGTTTACGGTCGTAAAACCGGATGTGTAGAGAACGCCATTAGCGAATATTGGAATCCGACGGAAATGGCGGAACTGCGCGGGAAATATTGTTTTGCTGGTATCGGCGAAATGATCTGTACACAGCTGTCCTCGTTAAAATGTTACTGACATGATTACCGGCTCGCGAGAAAAACAAAGCTACATATAAAATAGTACAAGTACCCTCCGATTAACATTTCTTCTAAAACATCACCATTATGTTTTCTGGTACAATTCTTAAGCAAAGCTTGTCGTCTTCTTTAAAACATATTTATTAATAATAGTTCATCAATATACAAAATAATTCAATCATTTTTGTATGTGGAGATCTATCGCATCCACTATCTGCACGCACCCTGCATATACCTGGGTGCAAATCGAGGTTCCCATCAACCTCAAAAACGCGCTTGGTACCGACCTATAACAGACAACAATACAACCCGCCGCAGCCGCCTAGGGGGCCGGCCCTCACTTCTCTCGCGGTAACCTTGCAGACGAGTTCATTAACCGACGTTTCGCGTTGTAGATCTTTTACTGCGTATACTTGTATTCATTACTGTGTTTCAAGCATCCATAAACATCGATCTATTGTAAGTAGTCTTTCATTATTCAACCTGTTGTGGCCATACACACACACACACCTGCACGTACACTCCGCATTATAATTCAAACGATCGTGTGAGCGGATGGGTAAAATATAATGGGGCATTCATCAATCGTTGTGATAAAGAAATCAAAATATCCAATTATTGTTTTCGTAGCCAATAATGTTTTTCGAGGAGATAATATTGCAGGCACATATGTAAATACAATTCTTTTGAATGTTGAGTTTGAAGATAAATCGATAAATGTATATTATATACTTGTGTTGTATTTATGCTATATGATCTATAAAATAAAAACATTTATAATCATTATTATTCATAGATACATTATAACATTAAGTAATTACTTTGTTAAACTCAGTTTGGTCAGCGCGCCTTAAAGGGACTCCCGTCTTAAAGGGAACGTTGATTATGTTATCGATCACTTGTTTGTCATTATTTGTAGTTAACATTTCATCTTTCTGTAATTATGTCGCCGATGAACAGAAGATGAATGTCTTCTTCCCGCCGATTGGAGCCGCGTCCGCCGCCCAAACATTCACACGTTTAGTTTCACTTCGACGCCGTAACCAATGTAATACTTCAAGTATAAAAATCCTGGATTTATGTCCTCCTTTATCCTCTTCTCCGGATCTAGTTTTCGCATTTTTCCTACTGAAATGACCAGATAAATCAGCATCAAGGAGCCACACAGCCTCCGCTCGCCAGGGGGCAGTAAACCCAACACATTGATTTGGCAGGCGGGGATAAACCTTTCTATTCCACTTACCTCGTCGCTTTTCCATCCCCATCCCCACCGTAGCATCCCCATAGTAAGTACATACGTATACAAATTCTCGACCTTTGAAAACTTTAAAAGAGATGGTTAATATACGAGGCGCGTTTTTTAAGTAAGTATCGGAATTTTTTTTAAAGAAACAACATCATTTTTACAACACTTTACTTTCTTCGGACACTACACATTTTCAACTACTTCTCAACAAGGTACTTCTCATAACGGGGCTGTATTGCTTCGTCATAGAACAACGCTGCCTGAGATGAAAACCATGTCTGTACTCAGTCTTTGAGTTCATAATCGTAATCAAAACGCTTGCCGCCGAGAAACCGCTTCAGACGAAGGTAAAGATGGAAATCACATGGCGCTAAACCAGGACAAAATAGGACACACTTGGCACGTTTTGTGCATTCAAGAAACGAATTACGAACCGTATCTCACAGTCAGCGGGCTGATCTATTGTCTTAAACATTTCAACCACTCACTACAAGATGTCCACACTATGTGAAAATCTCTAACGTTGCATGTGGTAAGTCAGCAGATGAAGGAAACTATAGCTTATGCGCAACATCGCAACTGTAGCGCTACACCGGTAATATCCGGCAACGGTACTTACTTAAAAAACGCGCCTCGTATTATGTACTCTTACATTTAGCTAGATCTGTATAACTGCTCTAATAACTTGTGATTTTATAAACGTATAGAATAATAAGTTTTTACGATAATACTAATAATAAATAGAAATAGTTTATATACCTCAGTTATACTATTATGTTAACAACCTCAACCTATAATTATTTAGTTATAGAAAGTTGTAAGGCGTTTTACCTGAATTTTCAGTATAGCGTGGAATCCGTACCCTCGGGACGTGAATAGACTATTCAAGAAAGTTTTGCCAATAAGAAAAATAGCCGATCAAAACTTTCGGGTGTGAACATGAACAGTTTAGGCCTCTTTGTAATATTGCTGAGCACTAGAGAGTTTTCGAATCGGAACATATATTATTATAATTTTGATGAAATTGGATATGTAGTTGAAATGGAACTATTGTTGACGTTTTTTAGCGTTTACTTTGTGGTTAAACATATTTATAAATTATATATATATATTTAACTTTATATAAACCGCTGTGAGTTACTTTTACGTCAACCGGTTTCGATAGTAACGTAACAGTAGTTTATACAAAGTTTTAATATAAATACTCTTTTTAGAAATGCAACTGTTTTTTGTAATTGAGCGATGCTAATACATATGTCTAATCGCAGAGTTAATAAAGTGTTTCTTATTAATTTGGATAGGATTTGGATCCTCAAATCGGTTACGATAGACAGGAATCATAGACAGAATAACGCTATAACGAATAGAAACCCCTGCGTAGCTCAAAACTGGTCTCTGACCTCAAACCGGCTTATCTGCTTCGCCTCCAACCTCGATCACTTACGTTGATTCCTGATTGATAGCAGGCATGGGTACAAAACACAAATCAATTATATCTGATCAATTTACAAAGTTTAAACATTTGTGTTTCTATCTATTATCTGTACAAAATTCATCTTTGTCTTGTTCAGTTCCAAGTTGCTTATCGGCCAGTTGTCTGTCGCCTGGTCGCACCCCTGCATTGTGTACTATTGCGCTGTTAATATTTTTATAAAAAAAAAACCATTGAAAATATATTTTTGTAAAATCTCCCGCAATGCCATGTTTTCCTGCACTTGCGCTAGTCGAAACTCGAGCTGAGCAGACTAATCAGATGCTCAATCAGTGACTTGATTAGAATGCCTCCGGCAGATTTTCTGCAGAATTGCGAGCCGTTCCAGTCATACAATTTAATTGAATTTCGGAATGAATTTCCAATATTAATTATAAATATAATATATATATTAATTATAATTATAAATAAATTATTCAGCGAGTCACGACCTTTTCTCAGAATCATTATTGTTTGTTTTTAATTTATCGAACCGACCTAGCCCATATTAAAAGTTATACGAATTTTGTTTGTCACACATATCAAAATATATATATATATACCTATTATTTCATATTTATGTTTAATAAGTAGATTGAATTAACATCGTGCGTTTCGATAATCTCGATTATCTTGTACGAAAAGATGTATAAATATGTCAAGTGTCGGGAATTGTGTCAGGACAGAAGAGTGTGGTGCTCTATCCTCTCTGCCTACCCCGTGGAGAAACGGCGTGATGATAAGTTAGTTAGTTAGGAATAATACACCTTAGAAGTAGAACTGCGCATACCACAAAATGGCATTGATTTAATTTTCTCATTCCCGTTTCATTGCTTTTTGTTGTTATAAAACAACAAAGCAGCTAACATTAATTTTTCTTTTCATATGTATTTTGGGAATAAATTGTGTTTTTTTGACAAAGAACCGAATGTTTCGTTGTATTTTAAAGAAGGCAGAACATTATTACACTGGATTTTTATTAAATGAATCGACCCTGCTGACGAGATCTGAACTAGTTGGATACAGTACAATGATTTCAGATTTAAGAATAAAGATACACGAAAAGTGTCCATGTACGTGGAAACATTATTTTATTTATTGGACTTTATTAACAAACATGTTTTTATTATAACAGAGGTGAATATATTATTATATAACATGATAAACATAAGACACAATTATAATACAATTAAATATATATTCGTAGTTTATTGTGTGGGATGGAGTAGACTCCACCTCTAATATATACAGCATTGTCCGGCTGCTTTACTAGACGGCCGTCTGTGTTAAAGTAGTCAGTTTTTTTCGTGCTGTTGTGGTGTTATATAATTCAAGAAAGATAAAAATTCGACAGGAATAAAAATAAAAATAGAGAAAAAAAATGTAGTGAGAGTGTTGTAGAACTAGTGAATTATTAGTGTAGATACTGTATAATGATTGTTAGAATTTTAGATGCGATGCTTCTGATTGAAGACCGAAATGACTATGATTACGAAGACGAACAGAAAACATCGAAGAAAGAGAAGGGAAGATTGGAAATAAGAAGATGCGCAACACGCCGTAGAACTAATCAAACAGATGTACAGGGATACTAATTTAATTATTTAGTATTAAATCAAATTAGTTTACATTAGAGAAGGGCACAACTTTGTTTTGAAATGAAGGCTTCACGAACTAGGCGCTCCCCAATTCGAAGACTGAATACGTAAATGCTCTATTCGAACTAAACATGTTTCGCGTAGCAATTCGGTGCAATCGCTTATTACACTTTAATGAACTACATGAAGTTCGGAACTTAACATTAAATATAGTGTTAAAAACTGTGGGGTGTGAACTGACGGCAGCCTCTCCACCGCCTAGCCACAGCGGAGAGCATGATAGGTGAGTTGTTCGGTAATCAGATGCTACCTACTTACCATAGTGTGGAGATTCATCCTAAACATCTTCTGGGAAAATAAATGTAAAATTTGAGAGGTGATATTCCAGAATAAAAGAGTCAACAAGTTTTAGTTGAATTTATTCAAATGGTTAATGGAACAGAACTACTTTGATAAATTAAAATCTAAAAAATGTAGGTACGGAACTAATTATCAGGTGACAACAATAATAATACGTCGACCTGCGTCGATCCATCTTGATCCCACGGCAAAATACGGCATCTTCACGCATCCGTCTCTCGCGGTGTCCTAGGAGCAGCTTCTACCGAGGTATCTGAGTGCCTGGCAATTTTGGTCAGGTACTCATTCAACCAGCGGCACACGCACACATCCTCTTCTCCCAGGTGGACCATTATAAGTTAACCGAGCCGTAATTTTGCGTGGTAAATTAATGTAAAAAATGTAGGAAAAATAAAGATTGTCAGAAAGAAGATCATAAGGAAAAAGTAGAAAGAAGCAGATAGAAGAGAAATTTTAGTATTTCCCTTCAATCGGCATCCTGAGCGCGACGTTCAAATGCCATTTTGGCGTTGTCTCCGCTCCTGGATTCCGTACAGACTCCATCTCCAAACAAAAATTCCAAAATATGGCGGGACAGCCACAACCGCCCGCAGGGCGTACCTCCCAGCTTGAAATGCGAAAGCCAAGTGAGCTACCTACTCGCGCCGGTCCGATCCGTTCACCCGGTCGCACCTAGAAACAAATTTCGAAACCAGTGATAGGCGTTTCGCTCTGTACGTGAAATTTACCAGCCATGGTGACGTTATTTTAATTTAGGTACTATCGTTACTTACTTCTTGTTTCCAAAAATGTATAACGTTACAAAACATTTAACACAATGATGAAAAATCTAACAGTAAACCGTTGCATGCGTACTCCTCACGTGCCTTCATCACGTGGACCGACACAACAAGCTACACGCGCACTTCAGGATTTTGCAGAATTTTCAAATGCGCGTGTGTCTGAATATCGTCATATTCACTCTGAAGACTTGAACTGCTACTGCAATTAAAAACGTGCGATCTGAAATGTGCGAGTATAACGAAGTACTACATTGGAGTAGTTCGTTCAGTGTGTGTATCATAACATAAATATACCGATTGTTTTATATGTGTAATGTGACCACGTGTACTGATTTTAATAATAGGTGATTTTACTTTTAAAATCAGCAATGTTATCTTTGTGGTTAAGATTCATATTTTTATTTATTATCTTTGTTTTATTAACCACTAAAATGAGTTTAAATACATCTACCGGTTTCGAAAAATACCATTTTCTTCTTCAGGATGTCATAACTAACTTTAAAATAGATTTTTTTTAAATAGATTCTGTCAAAGAAACAATATATGTTTTAGTTAGTTATGACATCCTGAAGAAGAAAATGGTATTTTTCGAAACCGGTAGATGTATTTAAACTCATTTTAGTGGTTAATAAAACAAAGATAACAAATAAAAATATAGGTGATTTTGATACATTCATCATATTCTCCAGTCTTTGTACCTTCCGACTACCACTATTTTGGTCATTACGACACTTTATAGACACAAATTTTTGATATATATTGTTAAATGTTGATATAAATTGTTAAAAATATTTGCTTTTAATTATTTATTTAATTAGAATCACGTACCGTTCATTATTTACTCATTCAATATATAATATTTTGCAAATATTATCACCAAACAAATAGTATCTGACGTTTTACCTTTATATACTGAATGCCAGGACTTTACCATACCATCTTTGAGACGACATACTTTCTGTCTGTTTATAAGTTCGTTAAATTATTTTATAAATTCTTTTAAATCATAAAACACTTCACCGCTATCGCTCCCCGTTTGCCCGAGTCTTGTGCTATAACATCTCGATTCCTTAGAATCACAAGGTTCCAACTAACATTTTGGGCTAATTTGAGTTATTGCGTGAAATGGGTTTCAAATGCATTATTATTTATTTCTTCCGTACACATCTACTCTATTTAACGGATATTAAAGGAAATAGCAAGAGCTTAAAGTTTCAACTGCATCAGTTATTTATTTCAATTTGTGGATCATTATTGTTCATTTACAATGTTTTAATTTCCCTCATCTCTCAGTGGTCATTGATTATTGATAATACTTAAAATAAGTAAAACCTTAAAATTGATCATATTTGCATACTCAAAACAATACATGAATATATGTTAAAATTCAATCAACATTTTTTAGCTCATTATCTCAAAATAGTGTCAGTATCAGATGGAACCTTGTTATTCTGAGGGGTCGATTTGGTATCATCCTGGTTCCTAAGCCTTTTGGGGCTTCAACAGTATAAATTTCAGGCTTAATAATAAATTAATGATTTATGCAGGATGTAACAGAGCTAGTCCACAATATTTTATGGGTGGATACCTGACTAAATTAGGAGTCAAATGTTCAAAGCAAAGATATAGATTAATAATGAATAAATTTCGCTAATGTTTATTTCGAAGTACGTAGACTTAAAACTTAACATGATATAAAAATTTCAAAGAATAATATTTTTCGTAACGTATATATACATACTTGACTGTGAGAGATTTATGTTGTTGTATTGTAATTTTTAAAGTAATGCCTTGACAATGGCACGTGTTTCCTTAAGGAAACTATCTACAAAAAACGCGACCTAACCTAGAAGAGACGCCAGTTCTATACATTAGTGCTTACAGAAATGTTAATAGTATAGTATATATATATAGTTTAGATATGTTTTTGTGAGATGGACTTGTTTAACATGTGCAATGTTTACATTTTAAGCTATAAAAAGCCGGACTCTAATTAGCGTTTTGAATTATCGGGAATCGTCGACCCCGATTTAAAAAATTCTTAAAGTAACAAATATTTTGTTAAGCAGGTTCAAAGTCAAGTTTTTTAGGTTTACTTGAACTGATTATTTAAGGGTTTAAAATGGCCTATTATATTAACATTTAAGGAATTACAAGGATACAGTATGATTCATCGTGTGCGAGATATCCTCGGTGAAGGTGAGGTCTGCTCAATCACCTGGTAACTGACTTGTTGAACTAGCGTGTACCGATATGACTAAAATTATGATGGGGCGTTCCGAGCCTGGTCATGTGGGGAGGTATAAATTGCCTCTGACTATCAGAGAGACACGTGCGGTGGGCGCAGACGACTCTTAAAAGCCAGCTTGAAAGAGCGTATTGAGCATAAAGCACCCTTAAGGTGATCACTAAACGGCGCCATAAAAATGGTCTCCTTGCTTTAATATAACTGTTATGTTAATAGTAGACCATTCAGTTCGCTCACAAAGTCGACAACGTTAATTCACATTATTTGAAACATTAATTAGTTCTAAACTTTATATTTTTAAGTAGGTACGTAACAGTTTATTCTTTAGTTACAGAAGTTCTATATATTTAGATAAACCTAATTTTAAAGGACCACAGACAATTATTATTATTAAATTTTGTATTCTTTTTCTCAAAATCTACAAGAAAGATAGCTTTCAAAGATTTTTTAGCTACATAATACATCTAAACAGTAAAAAATACTTTGGAAGATCATTTACGTTTTCGTGTCGAATATTTAACTTATATACGCACATACACTGAATGTTGGCACATAATTATATACACCCTACTTTTTTTTCATAAATGTATGGTTTAATGAATGCTTTTCGTATATTTTTTTACATTAAATATGAATATGATATTCGAAAGTATAAGAAATATTTTTTTAGGGAAATAGGACACTAATGAATCGGTGTACACGGTCCTGTCCGTTAAACGTTCTATTTCATCTACTCAGATGCCGAGAATATCTTAGATTGTTAATGTTACTTTGCATGGTTTGAAATTAAACATTTTTAACTTTTAAATAATATTACCTATGTATAATAATTCCATTATGCCCGTCCGTCCTTCCGTGTTGTATAGCAACATAAACCATACATGTATTGATAACTGTCTGTGTCGCATGGCAACATGAAATTTATTAATGTGAAAGTGTGAAAGTATCAATTAAAGTGAAATTTTTTGTTATTGTGTTTTCGTTGACTTTTTTAATAAATTGAAGTTATAAAAATTATTCATTTTCTGCCTTTATTGACAGGCTATTTCTAGTTAATTATTATTAAGGAAACCTTGACTAGTGATATATTTACATGGTTTAAATAACAGAAGAATTTGATATTTAAAATATTTAAAAAGTACCTAAAACCTTTTCCTTTCACGACGCACGAAGCAACCGTTGATATTGTAAAAACACCTTGAATTCAATTTCTCTATTTATTATTTATACCGGGATAAACGTTTTACAACATATAATAATATTAAAATTCACAACAAAGCCTGTACTCAAGAAGACTCTTGTGACCAATGTTCATAAATTGAAGAAAAATACTGTATCAAGTACCTTGGAATCACAATAGATAACAAACTAAAATGGAAAGAACATATTATTAATCTTACAAACAAAATAAGGAAAACTGCCTACATGTTTTTAAGACTCGGAAACATCTTATCACTTACGAATCTGAAAATAATATATTACGCGTTTGTACAGTCACATTTGCAATACGGTATTATTAGATGGGGAAGAGCATATAAAACTTCAATGTCACAATTAGAAATCACTCAAATAATTATAATAAAAAATATTCTAAAACAAAAAGACCATCCAATTATACAACTTTTCACAAATTTCAAAGTACCAAAAATAATAAACATAAAAAAATCAATAATCCAAATTTTCTAAATTAAAAATCAATTAAACTTTAGAAGCGAATTCCGATGTACAAGATTTAGAGACCAAATTGATATTCCAAAACTAAAATATACCGCAATCCAAAATCACTATATTTATCAAGGCATCAATTTTTTTAACAATCTTCCTATCACAATTAGAACAATTACTGACTACTATCAATTTGTATCTGAAGTTAAAAAATTATATACACATACTAACTGAAATCTAAATTATCTCGTATATACTCCTTCTCTATACACGAGTCCTACTCTCACAGAGAAGAAATAAATGTTTAATGTGTATATATATATACTGATAATTCTAAAATATACTATATTTTCTAATATTAAAATAAAAAATATGTTATCTGAGCGAAATCACTTGATGTCGAATGTGTACCCGGTGTAAATACATAAATCATTTCATTTTATATCGTTCGTAAAGTGGACGGAAGTTACGACAAGTTTCGTTTGTTAAATTTCTGTGTTGTTGTTTTAAACTAAATAATGAAATCATTTAGGGCTGCAGGAAACATGATAAGAACTTTTAAACAATAATCAATTTGTTTCGAAATGTTTCGTACTTTCTTTTTCTTGATGTTGCAATGACTAGTCTTTCTTTTTAGTTGACTAAAATGTTACGGTGTATTTGAATAACTAAAATTATAGTTATTATTTAATATATTAGGGAATGCAAATGTATAACGAAACACCGCATCAATAACAAAATTATTAATTAAAAAAAGTAATAAACTATTGATCAATTTATGCATCCGTCTTGATAAAGATGCAGTAGTATCCAAACCGGTCAACGTTACGTTAGTCAATGTAGTTTATACAAAGTTTGTTATTTTTTAATTTAATAATTATATGTATATTTTTTGTTTAAATAATTTTTTTTATAAATGTATATATTTTTATATTATAATTTACACATAGAATATAACAGATACCTCTCGCGTTATGATAGGAGAACGTTCCCATCATCTGTAGTCATCAGACACGTTTGATTGATAATTATTGTTGATCGATTCCATAATTATAGTTGAAATTGTGACCCGAAACCTAGGTTTGTTTTATTTCATTATTTTTTATCTTTTTTTCTTCTTTGATTAATTTGTGAATTAAATTATTCATTTTAATTAATTTGTTTAATCTTCAATCTGAGAACCTACCAGTGTTGACGATAGATACCCTCATTCTAATTTAATCAATTATTCTTCGACACTTATTTTACTCCCGCTTGGCGCCATCTTAATTACATTTTCCTTCGATTCTCTCTTTATTTTGATGCTTTTTGTATAATAAAGGGTAACCTTTCAGTGTCTTGTGCATTTAGTTTAATTATGAAATCTCTCATATTTAAAAAAAAAAAAATTCAAAGCTTATACTAGGGAATTTAGTTGTCACTCTTCTGATTGTAGCGTTATTCTTTACGTAAATGTATCGTCTCTGCTTTCAAAATTAACGGCTTTGGAGGTCATCAATTTTGAAAGATGGTACCATTATCTTCAATAATTCTTTGTATTTATATCTAGCTCCGCTGTATATTCCAGTTGGATTTTTTAATTTCTTGACGAAAATTCATTCGCCTCCTGGATGGCATGTTTTAATGCTAATAGGCATCTGTGCAACTTTGTCTCGCACAATGTGACAAGACGGAGCCGACGCAATGTAAACGAAGTTACGCAAAAGACAATGAACGTTTTCCCGGTCAAACACTGCATTTTGAGCAGCCGTCACAGCCGATCTGGCCTGGTGCGCTCGTCCGTGCCTACTTCCTGTCGTCCGCCGGCACCAGCTTCGCACTTTGTCTGGCGCATGCCTATCTATTGTACCCAAAATACAATTCAATACCCTAATCTATCGTGTTGATATCAAATTATTTAATGATAATCGATTTTAATATTCTTTTTTAGAAACGTCCTAATTAATCATTTTTTTCAATATGAATACGTCAAACTATTTCTCTTATAATTTAAAACGTTGTTAGTGTTGTAATGTTTAAATAGTATGGAAGATTAGATCAGAAAAAGCGACGCTTAAAATACTCGTTTTAAATACTAATTTTACATATCGCAGACAATTATCATTAGCAACCAATCAATATTATGTTTTATTTTTATTTGTTAACTTTGTTTTATTAACCACTTATTGAGTTTAAATACATCTACCGGTTTCTAAAAATAGCATTTTCTTCTTCAGGATGTCAATACTAACTAAAAATAAATGTTATTGTTTCTTTACCAGAATCTATTTTTAAATAACAATTATTTAAAAAATAAATTTAGTATCTAACTCAAATTGTTACTTAATACAAATTTCCTCCAATAATTTTAAGAAAAATTTTTAGAGTGGGACTCATAGTTAAATTTAGTTGGTTGTTTATAATTTTTTTGATTAGTTTTACACGCTTTATTATCTCCAACCACTCAAATTATTTAATTTATAACCAACACCGTTTACATGCAAAATTGACAATTTCATTTTTTTATCAAAACCATGACCATTTTCTATCAAATGATTAGAAATTCTGAAAACCTGTTTAAACATCTCAAATGCTCCTTTACTATTACACTAAAATTTCTACCTGTTTTGCTAATATAAAATGCAGCACAAAACTTGCAACTAAGTTTATAGTCAACAAATAAAAATAATAAATTTTAACCACAAAGTTAATTTTGCTAATTTCAAAAGTAATATTATGTTTGATTATCGTTACTTTAGTTTAATTAGTGGTCTCTAGGACTCAAAATAAATAACTATATAAATGGACCCTAAATTATATCCGGGTTAGTAGTAACTCACGTTAAACTATGGTTCTGGAAACTACGTTAGATACTGGTTTTACTTTTTAGTTTCATATATGAAAATAATACAAAGAAATCCACGTGAACAAATCGTCATTCGTTTATTCATTTGTTCAACCACTCATCCGTCTCTTTCCACACGGGTGACCTCTCGCTCCACACCTCATTTGAACCCTCACCCTATGTGTTTTAAAAATACGTTTCTATTAACTTTAAACTATATTTGTCAGTCGTATTTCTTACCCCAGTTTCTAAATTGACCAGGTAATTCTTCACTTCCACGGGTTTTTCTGTGGAGGCGACTCAATCCTTTCAGGGATTCTTTACTTTCACAAAAGAAAGTCCATTAACCTAATCTAGAATCCGATCTCTTTATATTACGTATTCTCACCGAACAACCATTTACTTTCCCGAAGTGTTTTGTCAGAAATTCGTCAGTTTACTCATGATCAAAAATCCACTAATATTACTTTACTAAAATATTTTTGAAGAAATTAAAACTCAGAATTATACTCATAATCTGGAATACATCTAGTATTTTATTTAATTTTTTAAAAATATAGTTGCTTACACAGAATACATATCGATATTCTAAATATTTCCAAACTAAGCTAAGCCTAAATGAGGTTCAAACCCCCGACCGACTAGACCACGTAATACAAAACATGTTTAACATAGTTGTTAAACTTTTTTATCATTATCATATTAAAAACTGATAAAAAATATTTATCATTTTGTATTTTAAAATTAAATCAAATGCAGAGAAACGAAAACGCCAAAATTGTTATTTGTTAACGTTTTAAAACTACAATTTTATTTCAAATAGAACAGATATGAGATACAGCATCAATGCGATTGGAACAGGGACGGTGCACGGAAAAATAAAGTTTGTAAATAAAAATGAAAAAATTCACTAAGAATTATTTTAACGTCTATTTATATCCTAATAACACAATTCATATTAATTAATTAATTAATTAAGACCTATTTGTATATATGAAATACTATAATTACTCTTAAAGAGAACACATTATTATTGTGAAGTTGCAGTTTTTCAGAACATAGTTCTGTGGTATTTTAATACAAATTAAATGTAACAAAAACATTTTTTCGATTAATTGAATTTACCTGTAATCTTTTTAATTGATACATTAAATTTGTATTACTATAATTACTATTCAGGGCAGTTGTATTTTATATTTTGTTGTAGATTCGATGACTTTGTCTATTTGACTTCGGGCAATTCTAACATCTGGGGACGAAAATCACAACTAAAATGAAGCTTCAGATATAGCTGCTCGAATTCTTAAATCTATTTCTGTTATAATAGTCGAGTCACGTTTGGCAAATTACAATTTATATAATTTAAAAATGATTTTTTGAATAAATTTCTTTCACTTTTGTCGTGGTTTTTAAGTCATTACGTCTCAATAGGTACTGAGTACTGATAGTGCCAAGATGCTCCAAATCGTGCCGCCCCGGGCAACCGCCTTATTAGGCTATCTGCGGGCGGTCCTGGTGATGCAGAATAGTTGACTTATTGTAGAAGACGCGGTAACTGCACTTCTAAAGTGTATTCTCCACAAATAAAACATTGCCCATCTGCTATGAAACACGAAATGTTTGCAAGACATTGTCTTCTTAATAAATCAACACAAGTACTTCACATTTGTCTTCTCTCCGTTTCCATGTTTTTAATGCTCTATTTATTGTATTATTTGCTTTCAACTTGAATCGTCGAATCTTTAAACAGCGCATTGTTATTACATTTTTATTAAAAATAATAATTACAAATTACTTATGGAACCGGTGTTTTATTTATTCTGTTGTAGATTTCTGTTTTATCTCATCTTATACATTTATTTGATGATTTAGCTATATTTTAATAAATCCCTTCTTCATGTGATTATAAGATTGGCACAGTGGTGCAATCAAGCTTATCATCTGATCTAGTTTATCATCTGATAGATATCTAAATTTATTAAATGGCTAATTAAATTATTAAAACATTTCAGATTATTTGATCAATAGTTGAATTAACTAGATGTAGATCTTTAACATGGGTAATTAAAACAAGAAACTAAATACATATTATACACAATTTGTATAATCACTTTAGTATTAAGAAAGAATGTTATTTGCCATAATGAAGACAACACAAGCATTATAAGAAATACCGCGACCATTAAATTCATTTTCCACGTGCCTTAAAATTCCTTTAATATAAAAAATTCTTGCATATACGAAATATGTATATTTTAAATTTGCAGGACATATTATCAATTTTTGATGTTTTTAAAATACTATATAATAATCAACAATTTTATTAAATATATTGTATTTTCTCAATCAATAGGCTTTAGATAATATTATATCAAAAACACAATAACACAAAAGATATTTGTATCGATCCTATTAATGTGTATTTTTTATTGTTTTTATTTGCATTATTTCGCCGCTCGATCCGGCCATATCGGGCGTGGAATCTATCACTTCTTTAATTTTTGGTTAAATACACCGATGAGATATATTTTCACGCATAGTTTAGCTATAATATGAAATAATATTGTACTTATTCACAAAATAAATTGCAAATTCCGTAAATTAGACGGTTTTCATTGATTTTAAGGGAATACAACGTTTACTTAAACAAAGTAAAAATTTAATGTACGTTATTTTGTATGTAAGTCGCAATTGTTTATTTCGTATATATATAACACCGTTGTCTTTAAAACATAGCATATGAAACAAACAACTCACAATACGGCAACCTGGTATACTTAAATCGATCTCTATAAACAAAATAATAAATTGAAGCTGTCAATAATTTTGAATGTAGAACATTGTATAGCGTCTATCTAAACATTGTGTAGGTACTTTGACTGATTTCAAAACATATTCGTGTATATGAACTAGGTACTTCAATAAATTATTTCATTTTCAATTGATTAATTCAAATAACATTATTTCATTCCATAATATTAATATGAAATATTGTGGGTGAATCTTTAGATACGTGTTTTTGTAACACTTGAAAATTCAAAATGTTTTTATCGTCTCTTTAGAATTATTAGCGTTATGACATTAGCATTTAAATATTACGTTTTTGTGATACATGTGGTTTAGAAAATGTTTTGGTTGTTCAACGATCAAGTGCACCTTAAAACATCCGCCACTGAGGTTTGTATATACAATATATTTAAGAATTGTTTATCTAATTTGAAAAAACTTTTATTTTATTTTTCGTTTTCTCTGGCTCTTATAATAATTTACTCTCGAGTAAAAAAACATTAGCATGGCCAAGGTGGCAAACTGAAGCATTCAAGATATGGAGGGGTGTAGTAGTGCGGGGGTTGGCGGATGGCCAGCAAAACTGGCAAAATGGCCGCGAACTTCCCTGTACCTATTTTGAGTTTTGAGTGACTATTACAAAAGTTGAGCAATAAATTAACATTCAAGAGAAACTTGGTTTAATTGAATTTTTAGGTTCGTTTCCTCTTTTCATCCCATTTTATAAATTGTGATTTCAGACCCGGTCGCTCAGTTATGCCACATAAATTTTAATTAATTAAAAATACTTGACTGTGCAAATAAGCAATACAATTTAAACAATTTACATTTAAAAACGTTAGAATTTTTTTAATCATGTCGAAATATTTCGATTTTATTTTATCTATTATAGATATTATAGTTATTTTTTCTTATTCTAGATTATTTTGGTAATTGTTTAGTTATACCTATAGCCTTTGAATATACTAAAGGAAAATATAACACTTTAGTCAAAGCGGACTCAAAAATCATTAACAGGTTCCGCGAAATGTATAGAAAACAATTTGAAAAATATTTCCATGGCACCGCAGAAAGTTCAAATATAAGGCGGCCGATGTTACCCGGATATGTACTCTTTGAGTGATTAATTGAGCCTGTTATAACAGTATAATTTTTTTGATATTTAATTAAATGTCGGTATTTTAATCTTCCAGTGTTGTATTTTGTATTGTTCACAGATTGAAATTAATAAACGAGCTAATTTTTTTGTACTCAATTTTATTACTTTGACATTTATATCTGATCTCTTTGGCAGACACTTCGGAGGTATTGCGGGATCATCAGGGTTAGTGTCACATAATAATAATAATAATAATAATAATAATCATCATCATCATAATGGGCATGAATATTCTATTGTATTCTAAACGGCCGTGGAGATTTCAAATCATATTGAATAATTAACTTTAAATACTAATTAATATCGCAGACCTATGTTTTGAATAATTACAACTTTACAATAAAAATGTGTTCTTTTTAATAATAATTAACTTGTTTAAGTAAATTCTGTAATATAATATGGACAAGATTTGAAAACCAATTAGATTAAACTAAAAAAGAACCACTATCAACTATCTATTAATAATAATAAATATATACAACCGACTACCAGAAACATACAAAGAAACTATATTTCAGCCTTCGCTTGATGCAAAATATCACGAATTTTATTCGAACACGATACCTTTTGGAAAATTATCTTTGTTAACGCAAAAAATAGAAAATGTTTCTAGGAAATATATGTTTTTATTATTTTCGTTACATTCCTTAGAGTCTGCTATAATTTAATTTTTGCCTAAAATCAACATTTATGAGAGATTATGTGTACCTGTTACTAGCGGCAAGTAATTACCTGTTCTGACTGTGACGTCTTCATCCAGGACCGCCAGCTCCCACTGCGGTGGTGTCAGTCTGGTGCTATGGAGCGAACGCTACTGATCTCGTGCCGGATGTTTCATTCTCTACCAGGCCGAAAAGCCAGATATGCCACCCCATCATTTTCTAATTATTCCATTTAAATTCATTATAAATTGAGATAATGAATTAACTAAAGTTTTATTGAAGTATTGAAAAAAATTCATGATTAAATTAATAAAACATGATTCTAATACAAATTAAATTGATCAACTAGAAAGACATACAGAAAAAATCTATCTATCCTAAAAATATTTAGTCGCTACCGGGATTCGAATCTGGACCTCTTTGTATCTGGGGAAGCCCGTTCACCATTTCGCTATAGCAATCGAATACATTTTCGTCAAATTTTGAACTTATATTATTTTAATCATTCCAATTAATACATCCATTTATAAAATAACACAGAACTATGTTCTGAAAATGCAATTTCGCAACAAAAATGTGTTCTGTTTTTAAGAAAGAAGATTAAATTAATCTTGTACAATCCACTGCTGGTTCTGCGTCTCCATGACCGGTTTCATTTTACGGTACACTTCTAAGTACTAATCTAAAACAAGCATTTGCCCGGAATTTATTTAATTGATGATTCTGATAAAAGGAAGGGGAAAAAATATTGTATTAGGTTAGTTGTTAGATGCTTGTGGTCTGATGACGTCGTACAGCGAAACCGGTTACTAGGAGAAGAAACCAACATTGTTCAAGGTAAGTATAATTTTATTTCATTCACTGGAATACTTTAAACAGTTACAACATACGGGACGGGTCGAAGTGGTGTCCCGGTCACAACTGTTATTCCATTATTCTTCGCCTGGAAAATTGTTAGCCAAATATTATATACTGAACACACATTTTTGATAAATGTGTATGTTTTCATTAAACGCATTGTCCAAAAATATTCCGTGTACATTTTGAAAATATTATGTTTATAAAATATTCCTGGCGAAGAATTGTGAATAAACAATTGTGGGCGAACACTGTTCCTGGACTCGGACTGAGGTATATATCATGACCTTTTTCTCGAGCTTGTTCTCCTAATAAATAAAATATTACTATACGAAAGCGACATAAACGTACGTATACTCTAAAGAACGGTAACATTAACTTTTTTTTAATTACTGCTGCCTTGTTCTTCCTAAAGCGAGTCAGCATTTTATGTGAAAATTCCCGAGACATAAACCACCATTTTATGATGATAGTTTTCTTACTTGCAAAACTTTTCATTCTGCTACGTTCGGTTCCACATGCCTGTACGTCTCACCTCCCTCTTCCACTCCGGGCACTTGGAATGCAATTTCTTCAGATTTTCTCAATACCTTTAGCGATGCAGAATTTTCAGCGACCGCCTGGAACCCACCCGAGAAGTATTTCAAAGACCGATCACTTCCAAAAATAGCACGTCCGTAAATATTTTCGCTTGTAATATTTTTCATTGAAGCCGTGGCAGGCTCGCCAGATTTCCGTTCGGCTGTTAAAAATCAAAGTGTCTCGTTTATAATGATTTACGCAAATCTCGGTAACATAGCACAATATGATGCTGTTTGAGAAGAATTAAAGCGTTCATTCAATTTTGCGTGCATATGAATCGCGAATGAAGAATGAACTTTGAAATTGATGTAATATCTAGGATACAGACGTAAGTTTACTTATGAAAACAAATTTCGAGTAAACGAATAATAATAATAATAATAACATTGGATAATTTATATAGCGCTATTTTTTTAATATTTCACCTCAATGGCGCTTTACACATAGACTGTTTTACATTATTTTTGTATTTGAAATTAAAAATTATTATTTTAATTTATAGATTCTTTGAATTGGTGCGTTTTTAGTCTCTTTTTAAATAATATTCCATGCCTTTGGGCCACCACAAATGCCCGTTCACTAAACTTGGACTCCTGGCAACAGCTTGTCGATTCTACAACCATTCCTGCGGCTGAAGTAAAGGCTGACTGTATTTATTAGAATTTTGAGTTTTAGCGTATTTGTATTCTTTCCTCGAGCGCACGTTTGGAGTAGCCGTCAATGATCTGAGGTCTACTCTCCAATCATCCGTAAATTGGTTGAACTAACCTCACCCCATTCAGACGAGAAATATGATGATCGAGCAATCACGTTGAGTCGACTTAATTATCCATTACTATCAAATGCTCGAGAGATGGTCCATTATTATTTTAAATGATTATTCTAACAGCTCTGCTCTGGTTCATCTCATACATGAATCATCTCCTAATGTACAAACCTCTAGGTATTTTTAACAAATTTTACCATTTTATTGCAATAACGTCATCTAACACTGACTCATTAATTCCCGGCTACATAATGTTGGCAATTAATATTCTTTACGTATATACAACTATAAATTCGTTATTAGTTTATATTTAGTTATTGAACACTGTTCCGTCTCGCCGTGAGGATAGAAAATCATATCTTCTGTCCGATAACCATCTCTTACCTCACATCTTATCGTGCACGTTCCTCGATTTTTGATTTTTACAACAGAGCCACAAAAGATTAAGACAAGCTGTTCCCAGGACCTAGGTAGTTAATTAACCGATAGGTAGTTAAAATTAGAAATAAATGTATGTAAATAAATGAAGTGACGTAATATGAGTACAATCAGTTAATGTAACAAAATATTCCTTGCTAAAGTCGTGTTTATCAAATGAGTTAAGGCTGTCCGTTTTGTTATTAGTATTTTTATCTACTTTAATATCTTCTGAAACCGTAAAGCCAAAGAATTAAGCGGTTACATTTTAACTACAGTCTCCGGTGTCACCTTTTACTGCTCTCTTTCACATAAAAGTTTTTTGAGAGATGAGCGTTCTTGAGCTCGAGATGACCTTTGTAAATAAAATAAAAACATTTTTAATCAGACGTAAATACAAGATTTGTTTTAGGGATACCAGTTACAACGAATGTAGTACTAAATATAGCATACAAATATATTAGGTTTCTAAATAGCCCCAATCACAATTATTAATTAAGTGAATCTAATGTCTTTTAAATTACATGTTCGTATCTAATATAAATAACAGGTTTTATCTCTTTCTTTTTTTTTATATATGTGCAAAATACACTTCCCTTTGAAAATTAAATATATTTTTATAGGTTTTGCAGCAAGATTGGTGGAGGCAGTGTTTTATTTATTTATTTATTACCGTATAATGAACGTAAGCGTAAGAGATATATATTATGTAAAATATTTTACATAAGAACGTTTTTCCAAATAAATATTAAATCAAAAATAACTATTATAATAACATAACACAGCATAATATAATTCGCAGTTTTCACAGATAAGAGCTAAAATATATACAATACATGTTGATATAAATATAATTGATGCAGTAGGTAATCGTCTATTAGCATTTGTGTTATGAAGTGCGCACAAATTGTCAAATAATGCATTTTCATCTGCTTGGGTTATCTGATATTATTAAAGCTTTAGCTTACGTTCTTAAAACTGAAAACAAGTTAAAAACAATTTTCAGACCCTTGTTATTTTGACTTGTTCGTTGGGCACTATTTCAAAAATAATTTAATTAGTGTTCTCTACTAATGGTGACCAACCGACCCTCTAACTTTATTTCAAATAAAATGTTTACTCCGCAGTTCACATCCCGCTCCCCGCACCTTGCCGAAAAGTAACTTCTCACGACTGGAGCTAATTAAGCTTACAAACTTTGTTGTTGACTCAACCTTTTTACTGCCTACTTTGTTTATTGCAACAACTTTAGATTTCTCAATTAGATCATTTTCAATACTATTTTACTATCTCCAATCCCATCGCTGGTCGCTCATTTAGCTTTATCACTGTTAGCGATTTGTCTAGAAATTTTAATATAACATGAACATTTAATATCCGGATAATAAATTTGTTTTACTTTTCGGGAACGGTTTCTTAGTCGAATCTTAATTCGTGTAACTTATAAAATAAAACCGAAAACGATTGCTATTATTTGAATAATGCACGTTTCGTTTAGAACACCCGGTTATTATACAGGTGGTTCTAAACGAAATGTGCATTACAAAATTCTGAACAAAAATTGTTAAATAAATATTTAGTCTAAAATGCTTCATTATTGAGATTATAAGACAATAAAATATTTACTGAAAGGTCAATGTACTTATAGTACGAGTATATAAGCGTGATTGAACATTGATGCAATATTGAAAAAACATTTTCATTATTATTATTATTAAAAATCAGTGCAAAGTCTCGGTTAATTTCATACCATAATACCCATTTCGTTTACAGATTTTGCAATAGTAAAGCTGCTGAGACACGAATCCCGTAGACCTTATAGTGGAACATTTTAATTTCTTTCTTTCTGTTATACTTTTCTCATTAGTGGAGCATTTTAGATAAAAATTTTGAATTTTTTATTTCTATTCAATGTTCAACATTCCTTGTATACATATCTCGTACTGTTATGATGCACATTTTAATTAAATTAAGTTAATACTTGATCTAATTATCTATTTATTACATTAAAAATTTCACATGACGTAAGTTCATTTTATTATTATATTGTAATGAAAACGAATAATAATGTTATTTTTCTATCCTCGTATTAAAATTTTGTTTTCTGTTCTAAATAGGTTTATAGTTTATAAGCATAGCATTGCCTTATTTTGATAACTATATATAATATATATGTGGAGTTGTCTATAATGTTGTAAAATAGTTTTTTTTTTCCTATGGGCCCACCCATAACTATTTTAAATAATTTATCTAGTTAAGTAAAAATCTTGATAAATCAAGGCTAGTCTCGAATCTCCCATCGAATCCTGTGAAGTCATTTATTTACTTAACATACATACATACAACGTATATTTCAGGAATATATTGGCGTTGAATCCAATTCTCTAGAGTACTCTTAAAAATATATTAGACAAAGTCTGTGTTGCATCTTAATAAAGCTATCACTACATAATACGCACAACATTCTAGAATTTCTTACACATTATTTAACTCTCCAATATTTCTATTCACTTTCTCGTTATTCTATTTTATTCTTTATCTTTATATTTTTAACAATTTAACTGCAAAATCAAATTCCGTTTTGTTCATTTTCGTCTCTTTAAGGTTTATTTTATTCAACAGCTTGAAAACGTTCGTCAAACGTTCAAATTGGTCAGGCTCGTGAATGGGCCACGTACATTTAAGACTTGGAAAAATGTTCCATTTCCCCAACCTGTCTTTTCAACGCTACCCGAAAGTTCCAAACCTCAGACCTGACGCGAAATGTTAACAAAACGTTCTTAACCTTCGATTACTGGTGTAAAAATATATATTTGCTTGATTTATGAAAAAATGTTGTATGTTCCGAGTTATTCACAATTTAACGCCACGTGTCAATCCAAATATTCAAATTCTCTCTCATGAATTAATAAACAGACCATTGTTAATTGCATTTAATTTTTCAAGCTCCTATCGCTGTTTGTACATATAAACCAATCACAGCACATATTGTATCACATTCAAATTAATTATAAATTTTCTTTAAATTGTATTTAGTTAATATTAATATAATGGAATGTTTGATAGATTTAATTACATTACTTTTTAGAGTTTTAAGGTGTCGATGGGGGGGGGGATATTAGGGGGATATTAATATATATGTTACAGGCATTGTGTAATAGATGTATTAATATTGCCTTTGTATTTCATAGATTGTAGTAATTGAATAAAAAAATCAATAGAAACAAATATATTCTTCAAAGAAAATATTATGTATTTTTAAATAATATTCATATAAAAGTTACATAATATTTTACTTAATTATTGTGAAAAATGCATAAAAGGAAGACTTCTAGGAATGCGTAAAAGTAGGTGGGAGAATATGTTTAGTTACCTGCCTATATCTGTTGAAGACTTTTTGTTGTACCATAAATTCTTTTCCTCGACCAAGTTTACGAAAAAATAGTGTGGGATGATTTGAGAAATGTCTGGACTGTAAATACCGTATATGTTTGTTTTGGTTGATGTGTAGCGTTTTGAATTACGACACTCCAAATGACCGTAACAATATTATTTATATGTGCCTAGTAATATATATATTAACGTCTTTTGTGAATATATAATAATTAATAATAAAAATACCGTTTTCTGTCGTGATTAATTTTTTGTATTTTGGTAATAAATTAGTTTTATATCATAGGGATATTTACAGTTCAATAAAAATGTCATGTTGTTACACATGAGTATACAAATAAACGAAGACCATTTTACAAGCTTCCACAGATTTATCAAATAGTATAAATTGATATATAATGACAAACAATGAAAATATATATATGTTTATGTGTGACTGAAGTGAATATCACTTTTGTTTATCGATTTATGAATTAACAAGATCTAAGTCACTGAATTTTGTATTAAACACATATATAGTAGAGTTTCGTCGTGAGTTGGCGTTACAGTGGGAGAAACACAATGTATCGTTCGATCTGGTAAACCTTCCACGTATTCTAGTCGATTCTAGAAGTAGCTACTTTAACTAAGAATGTGACAATGAAATAAGATAATAAATTTATCGTAGCCCTTCATAAAAAATTTTTCTTCGTGAAGTAATTTATTTTATTCTCATTTCGTAGTCTTGAATTTGGCGAACTTGTCGGTCGTAAATCGAAGTAGATGAAGTATTGTCTGAAGGCAACGAAATGTTCATTTTATCTGCGAGGTGACCCCCAGCCTATACTTAATAATAATTTGTGGCCAAAATTGTGCGCAATCGGATTATTCTCGCTACGTCATCGTTCACGATGTGTGTTTATCGCGAAGTCTTCTCGCATAAACTTGCTATCAAACGTTATTGCTCAAATCCATTTTGTATGAATGGTTAAGAATTCGATCAGCTCGGGTAATATTTAATTCATACCCAAGCTCCATTAGGCTCTATCTCACATTTACGGCTCCCTGTACTTCAGGAATAGAATTTCATTTCCTATTAATATATTTTTACTCTCAACATTCCGATATATCGAGTGTGAAGAAGCCGGGGCGGTTTACTTCTGCGGGTACGCTGCGCTGGAATTCAATTCACCAGCGCCGGGTAATTGGCATCCCCTACCCACCGTTCCCCATTCGGTCTACGTTATTAGACTAGAAACTAGGAATTGTTCTCCATTTTTATATCCTTTCATATCTCTCGTTTTGTCTGCATCTTTTATTTCTCATTTCCAATGCTGTGAACTTATTCATAATATTGGCGGAACACAATACGGTATATCCATGCACACATTCCTATATGAAAAGAGTATATTTAGGGTCGGTTGTGTGGATTAGTCGTAAATTTTGATCATAGTGAATTTTTACTATACTAACTTGTTACCATCGCCCTTGGTAAAAATCTTTAGCGGGTTGTTTGAACGTCAAATTTACTATAGTCGAAGATATTCTCAAATACTAATTAAATGTATTAATTATAATGATATACATATAAAATCAATTTTATCGAAAAATATTGTTGTTGCGCCACCGGGATTCGAACCTGGATCTCCTTTCTAACCGGGGAAGGTGCTTTATCCAACTATGTTCACTGATGCAATCGTTCACGCACCACATTTTCATATAAAAAGTAATATAACCAGTACCGTTATGAATTCTCCATATATCAATCGTGCAATAAGGACCTATATTCATTATTTTTGAAAAATATTTGTTGTATTTTGTGTACTTAAATATTTGAAGAAAGTAAAATAGAGGTTAAAATATATTTTAATGTTAAATTTATTTATTTTTCACTTAGTCCACTTTACATTCTATATGCGGGATAGGAATAAAAATATTATACAATAACTTTGTATGTACAATAACGTGGCAAAATACAAAGTTGTTATTATATCATTTTATTAAAGAAGACATGACTAAGACCGAAATGTTTTTACAGTAAATATTAATAATAATTGTGGATTACACATAAGTGAGGCATATTAAATGAAATCATTTTCATGTGTTTACCATCTACGAGTTTGGAGTCAAAATATACACCAATTGTATTTTAGAAGCGATTGATACGTTATCTCATTTACAGCTAGAGATTTTTTTTTCTGAAATGTTTTCGAAGACGCCAACGAGAAACGCTTTGTTGTATTCAGACGTCAATAAATCAATTTGCAATTATAGTCAGTCCATCTAGATCACCGCCATTGGACAGTCAACCGACCTCTTTATAAGTTTTCACGTTATTGAAACTAGTTATTCAAAAAGCATTTATAAACAGGCTAAATACAATAGTACAAGGCCAAGATGCGAACCCTGTTGACTACCTGAAATATTTTTCAGTGTAAATATATTCTGCGTCTCTTTTGAGAAGATTCTTTATTCGATTTCACCGCTAGCGGCTTGAACGGCTGATGAAGATGATATGTTCAATATTTTTACTCTCTTGACATAGCAGTCGGGAATATTTATTCACCATAAAGATTTTTGCTTAGAGTGTTTGATGTTCAAATAAAGTAATCTTCTTTCTTTAGTAAGTATTGAGATTCAGAAGGAAAAATATGTAGACATTTTTTGAAATCAATACAGATAATTATTAATATATTTGTGTACCTCTATAAATAAATATATTTTGTTAGTAAATATATCGATTTCTTCTTCTTCTTTAGCGGTTTATAACCGACGTTGGTCCATGAACCATGCCGTCTTCCTCTCTGTATTTATCGGAGCGCGCTACGGAACTCATCGCCCACTGCAGCCTTCTCGCTTTCACCTTTCTTGGGATATTTAACCTCCTCTAATATTATCCCTTAAGGTTATCACGTATCCCTGCGCGTTATGTTAATCCTGCGCAAAGTCTCAGTCGAGAGACTAAAGAGACCAAGGTTCACACTTATGTAGAACGCTCAGTTTTCTCGGAATCATATTCAGTTTAATCATTCAATTCTGTGACAACTTCGACGACAGAAATTTCCGTAAAGCAAAATTATAATGTTTCCTGATTTTATCCTGCTTTTTTATTTGATGTTTTTACTCCTTGTCTTTTGTTTCCATATATTTAAACTATTTCTTTCTAAAGCTTGGTCTCTTGTGATTAAAGTTGGCGACAATTATGATAGCGTCTATCTTTTGTTCATTTCCAGATGTTTTGTTTTTGTAGTGCTCAGCTGTAGGCTGTGCGTTATGATTCGTGAATCGTTACCCGATTCGCTAAGAAAATTCTTGAGTTAAGTCTGGAATTAACGCGGAAAGTATGATATGTTATAAAAGAGGCAAGACTTAATAAGAGTTGTTTGAAACTCTAAAGTATAAAGGTTAAAAATATCAATATTTGTTGAATCGTATTCTGTAACAATGAGCTAATTTTTACTATGTATTTATCAGGGTATGTCTAATTATTTAACATCATTTTCGATTATACATGAGTACCTGCTCTAATAAGATTCTCATTATACGAGTTTTAATTATTATTACACGTATTCATCTTATTACCACAGGTTTTATTATTTCGAATGTAATGTAGAATTACATTATTATTATTTATTTATTTTGAAATTTGATATTCATTCCCTTGATCTCATACTTCTAAAAAATAGATTCTCATTAGAGACATCTATCTATGCTGGGAATGAATATCGAATTTCAAAACCATAGATGGCGACAGCGTAGTTGTAAGAAAATACTTGAAATGTTTCTACATGGTAAAAACATATATACAACTTCCAAAAAATTGATAGGTGTGGCAGTCGACCATGGGTAGAATTGGTGAACGTTACAATGTGTAAAGTGATCATTCAAGCCAGCTGTGGACAAGTCGTAAGCCCTGTAATACCCATGACTTCCATACTATACCACATAAAAAATAATTGCTTCGTCTCTCTGAGATATCTATAATATGTCTTGATGACAATGCCTTTGGAAATAAATCCAGTAATTGTGTTCTTCCAAAAATTTGGACATATTCAAAATATTGTAAACTAAACATAGTCCTCGATTAGAGCATTCTGAATGTGTAGATTTTCTTTTCTTTTCTGTGTACTTGAATCCGAAATCTTTTCTGATGGAATATATCGCTTCTATTGTAGGATAGAGATTTAAATATAGCATTACATATTTCTATTTTAAGTTATTATCACTATTATAAGTGATCTCACATTGTGAATGTTTATGTATTAGTAATAGTGGGAATTGTGAAATGAAACGTATTTATAATAAATACGCCATTTTATTGTGAGTGTTTAAAATAAAATAGCGTTCACAACGAAGTATTTTGCTGACAGATGGTGTTGAAATTATCCGACTTGTGTCACCGCGCGCGCCCCTGACCTGACCCTGGAGATGGATTAGCTTTAGCTTTAGAATGAAAAAGATAAATAAATTCAAGAGATCAGTTGATCGATCGTGTTAAGTAAGAATGGCTTAATAAATATTCTTCAAACAGTTGAAAAGGCCAATGTCGCCCAGGTGCCATTCATTGTTCGCGTAAATGGAAATGCTAAATTTTGAGACTCATTCCAGTCATTATTGAAGAACAATACGTCTCCATAATGTAAGTCGTTGTAGTCGATTCAAAGGAGTAAAGTGTTCATAGAAATGTGCTAACAAAACATGTTTTCCACGAACGCGTATATTTATTGTTCAAAATGTGAGTTGTGTATTAAAAAAGTTTCATTGTGTTTTTCAAACAAACGAAAATAAAGAAATTCGAAACGTAATCTCGCAGTATCTTCTTCATATTTTAAATATCGTTTATACCATATACAGTAGAAGCGATATATTCAATTAGAAAAAAATTCGGATTCAAGTATTCAGAAAAGAAAAAAATGATACATATTCAGAATAATTTATTCGAATATTATGTTTAGTGTAAACAAAAACAAAGTTAGAAATATTTCAATATTAAAAAGCAGCTTTGCACTAAACTTAGAGAACCGAAAATAAAAACACATTCTTTATTTAAATTGCTCTATTTAAAATATTTAAATAAATGTCAATTGCCTAGGTGGAGAGAAACAATATGTGCATAAATATGGATACTAATACATATTGTTATTCGATTGAATATTAATGTTATCTTATAATCCTTCCCTTCAACGGTTCAACGGTTCGTTCTATCACATTCGAAACTGGCGACCTTTATATAATACATCAAATTTCAAGTCTCTTCAATGAGTATACTTAATTTAAATAAATATTATACTTTTAAAATCAACAATATTATCTTTCATATTTTTATTTATTATCTTTGTTTTATTAACCACTAAAATGAGTTTAAATACATCTACCGGTTTATGTTAGTTAGTTATGACATCCTGAAGAAGAAAATAGTATTTTTCGAAACCGGTAGATGTATTTAAACTCATTTTAGTGGTTAATAAAACAAAGATAATAAATAAAAATATAAATAAATATTATTGAATGTTTGATGTAATTCATTACTTTGGGAATTTTTCCTCCGAATTGGTTTCTGAAAATATAAGGTACTCTCTGAGTACAGAGTGAATAGTAAACTGAAGGAAGTTCTGCGTGTGTAATGATCAATGGATCATTCAAACCATGGTTTGAAGAGTGAGGAGAAAATGGTAAGAAAGAAAGAAGAATGAAATAGACCAGAAATAGAGGAAGTCCGCGGAAGACTTGACACGACCAGGTAAACCAGTTACTGGATGATGGCCTTGTTAGAAGCCCCAATAATCGGCGAGCTTGTATGAGAAAATGTATGAATGTGGAGCAGTCGAGAACTGTGTGTCAGGACAGAAGAGTGTGGCGCTCTATTCTCTCTGCCTACTCCCGCGGGAGATTGAAATCCTTTAGAACTGTTAATGGTTTCAATTCGTCTGAAGGTGGTAAATAAACTTCATAAATAATAATGTCCATTATTTTACAGAATAAAATACTGCGTAATAAAATGAAGCGCCATGTAGAAAAGTGCTAAAAATAATTAATAACGTTCTGGTAGCCCTGATAAGTTAAATTCCTCGGCGTAGAATCATCACTATCCGGCATGGAAACATCGCTCCATAATTGCTATGTTCAGTGACTAAATGTGAGTTCTATCTACCGACCAAATTCTCTTCTCTCGTACTCTCTCACGGGTCGACATTTTTTTGTATACTTAATAATATTTTCAATATTTCCCTATGCGGATTGCTTTTATCGTGTGGTGGATTTTTCATTTTCCTACATCTAACCAAAAAATGTTCTAAAAATTTGTCACGTTACTTTATTTTTGCCGCTTACACGAGTTTCGCAGGTTTTATCAGAATTCCATTCCCTTCCTTTTCCGCACTTAAGAATCGTTTAACTTTGGAGACGCGGCAATAATATGTAGGTACTTACCTATTCTTGTATTTAAAGTTGACAAAACAGGCTTTAAACATTTTACAATATCTTACTCAGGAGGAAGTCATTTATGAAAACTGTTAATATTACATTTTAATTACTTGTAATGAAAATATCTTCATAAGAATTGTTATAATTACCATCACGCCGTTTCGCCGTGGGGGTAGTCAAAGAGGATAGAGCGCCACACTCTTCTGTCCTGAAATACAATTCTCGCTTCATCCACATTCATTCAACCTCATACAAGCTCGTCGATTATTAAGGTTTGTAACAGAACCATCTTCTAGCATCCGGTTTACCTGGTCGTGCCAAGTCTTCCGCGGACGTTCTCTATTTCTGGCTAAACCCCTACATCGGATATTATGTTTTTTTTCCACGTATTTCTTCCTTTTTTGTACTATAAAGATTCTAAATATCCGTAATATCGTTATCAGGTATACATAGTGCCCATCCGCGAACTTGCTGTAAAATGTTACGTGTCATGGTGCGAAATGAAATGATACGTAGTTTTCTATATTCCGCTATACGAGTACCTATCGCGCTGTTTGTAACTTTCTATTTTTATCGTGTTTCTGCTTGTTTCTGAAATATTCTGTGTTCAAAATCCATCGCATCTTCGAAAGTTCGGTAGTCGATTGCTCATCAGTGAACTTCCGCCTGTTACTTATCAGAAAGTTACTCCCATTACCTTACCTTAGAATCATTTTCGCGGCATTGAACATAACCTTTTGGTTTATCGGTAATCAGTTTAATTTATCAAATGGAAACACTACCGAGATCCCTTTGTATTTAAATCCAACTCCTGTGTGTAGACTCGCCGCTCACAGAACATCAATAAATCCTCTCATGAATGATGGACCCAAAATTCAGATTCCCATGCGATGCTATGTGTATAAATGTTTCGCGTGTGTTTTATCTTCTGCACTATTTTTTCCGTTAGTAGGAAAAGCATCCTGAAGCGGTCCATAATGGAGTCTCAATACAGATACTAATATATGTCATCGAAGAGATTAAAGGACATTTTTCAACAAATTATGATTAATATACGTCCATATTTTTATGTATTTATTAATATAATTTTCAGGTAAATGATTCTAAATCAAATAATAAAGTAGTTGAATCACAAAAATAACGCACTATATATTATGTTTGTGAATTTCAAATAATAAAACTTCGACGGATAAAAGGATTGTAAGACGATTATGTATATAATAAATGCGAAGTTCTAGAAGCATTATATCAGAAGCTCAACCAAAATGGAAACTTTCGTGGAACATGGGGGTGTTCAATCCTCTCTATATACTTTGACGATAGTGAATATGTATTTATTTATTGATTGTATCTCATTTCGTATCCGACAAGAGCGAGTGATGATGAACTGAACCGAGATTATTTAAAAATTTAGATGACTTGTTTCCAACGTTTAGTGTTATTTTATTCAGGACTCGTTTCTTCTGAATAATTAGCACATTTTCACTTACTTTTATACTTAAATCTTTCTCTTGACTTTTTTCTCAGAGTTCTATTCACCTTCCGCTTCTGACATTATTTCGTTCTTATATTTCGTCATTTTTTCAAGTCTCTTTCCTAGAACGGGTTTCGTGAATTTATAAATCTTAGAGAGTTGTACATTTATTTTTCAAACCTTCATTATATTATATATTTAGAAAACAAAGGAGTCTTGATCTTGTTTTATTGTATTTTAAAGGTTGTACGCTGGGTGCTGCAGCGTGGTGTAAACGGAAGTATCTATAAGTAGAATATAGAATACTAATAAACAATAATCTGTCTACTAATAAAAAAAATGGGACTAGACTAGTACTTTATGTACGCGTAGCGTGGGGCAACCATACTTGAATTTAGGAAATGAAAATTTGTACAATCTCTCCATTAATGTGCTCAGCATTTTGTTTCAGTTATGTCATCACAACCGACTTACTCTTCTATACCTGTTCACCCTCACTATTTTGGAACCATCCTGACCACCCATAAATAATATTTTAATGCGGAATTGATTGCAATATTTTAGAAATACATAGTAAGATTTTGTGTAATTGAAAGATGCGAATGCAACAAATATGAGAAATTTAATCGGAAGTTTTAGTTGGAATATCTTCGATAAAATCACAGACCAGTAAATGAGTAGACATGAAATAAAGTGTACATATAGGAGAAGGCTTTGGAACATTTCTTGCAGGACGAGGGGCATTCTACACATATTCTTTGTGGAAACATAAATCCGATATTTTATAACACATTTATGCAAAAGTAAAAGTATTTATCCTTCGAAAATTAAATCTTTGTGTAAACAAGGCGTATTTTTACATTAATGCATATTATATTATCGGCGTTTAAATTTTCGTTCCAATCGAGTCATATATTTAAAAAAAGTCGCGGAGCTATTTGATTGCATAAGTGATCACGTGAGTGACACTAAAATGCAAATATAGAAACAAATAATTTGCGTTAGTTCATGTCTATATATTATATATAGTAGTCTGTGGTAGAATACAATTTTTTAACATTTTATTTAAAGTCAACATTTTTTTATTATAAAATAGACACTATCTAAGTGTTTATCTTGATTTAATCATTTCCTGCTCTTTCATATGCCGAATATATCATTAAAATAATCATTGTGTTTTCTATGTGCACGAAACAGTACGCCTAATTATAGGCAATCCGTCAAACATCTCACATTTTGAAGTTGAATAAAAAATTGATAGTAAAGTTAAGAGAATTGTCCGTTTGTATAATACAATTTTATTTTATTTTATTTAAACACAAATATTATTGTAGAAATTTCAAACTATATTTCTTACTGCATATCTGCATAGTTAAATAAAATTACACACGTTATAATGTGAATGTAAAATGGTGACGGTTGGGTAGCCCTGGCAAACATATTATATTATAATAAGGAGCTGTTTTATGATCTTCTGGTTAGATAAGCGTGGCTCAACTCTTGAATGCTCTTTATTTAATAATGTGGAGTATCGATAACTAAATCATAACATTATTATTGGAAATATAAAAACGACAACCTGAGACAAGTTCTCGAAGCTGTTACCAAAATATTGTTTTTATTGGATGTATTTTATTTTTGTGTCGCTTTCGCCGGTAATACATATTGGGTCCTTACTTTACTAACAGAATACCCAACTTTATCGGGGTAAAAATAAACATTTATAATAAATTGTGAATTATTTATTAATCTGCGATACGCCCTCGCGGACTTGGGTACAATATTTCTTCGCTTTACCGTGATAGTATGTAGATTAAAACCGTTTTAGAAAAATGTACAATTCGCAAAAGAGTTTTACGATAACAGACAGTTGTATATACGAGTATGGACAGACGTCACCTTTTATACACACCATTGCCATCTTCTATGCGCATGTCCCTTGAGCAAAGTAACGATGTACCCACGTCTGTGACGGACCTGAACCTCAACATAATACCCACCATCAAGACTGATGACGATGAGGCCAGAGGGAAATTTTTGAATTTAGCATGTCAATAGATTTGTCACGGAACGAGGTTTCTCTACCCCGAGCGATATTTTCACTCCCGGCTTAACAATGGAACTATCGACGCGCTTTACTTTTGATGTAAACATCCTAGTTAGGGCGCACCTAGTAGGGTAAATGGAAAACCGACAAATAAAACGACGTCACCTTGTTACAAAAGTGATATCACACCTCTCACCAATTGCGCTATGTAGTACGCACTGCATCCACAATGCGGTACGCGTTTATACCGCGCCGATCGCATGGTCGTCCGACGGAGTAACTGGCAAATGTTATTTCTCCGTATTCTACAAAACCTCTCAAACTATATCAACCTCGACAATATTGAGTTCCCTCAGTTGCTCATTTCCCTCTTTCGCATCCGTAACCAATATTGTCATATGCACCTCCCGCGCCGCATATCCACCAACAGGATGTTTCACATAAATATATCACGAGAAACAGAGTCTCGTGGCATTTGTGTTCATTGATTACTTTATTTTGTTTGATCGCTTAGTTTTTTAAAATTTTTATTATTACTTGATTTTTTTGTAATTCCAGTAATTTGGAGTGCGAATAAACTTCCGGTATTTTTATTTTTCTCCCATATTATAATCACTAACTAGAGCCCACGCGTATCTTTGAATACTTCCTTTTATTCTTCTTCGAACGATTGAATGTTCAGCCGGGACACGCGCGTGGAGATCGCGAGGGACCGACGTGGATGGCACACATTAGTCTCGATTTCGAGAGGTTTACGTTCTCTATAACAAAGTACAAATGGTATTGAAATTGAAGATAAATAATGATCATATTAATGTCACAAGCTACTATTACAAACCACTCTAACATAGAATAATTGATCAAATTACATTCAATATTCGGTTTAATTCCCAACTGTTCAATAGGCTTAATCAGCCAACTAGATGATTATCGCACTTCAATTATGTCAAATTTTGGGTACTTCATTATTTGTGATGTACCCATTCGCTATTCAGTTGAGTGCTCTAATATACTCATCTCCACTACATTACTACAGATGAATTTGATTAATCAATTTGTTCGGTTGTCAAAACATGATTGTTTTAAATTATTTATTTTATTTAGTAAACTCGAACGTTCCAACCTATTTATTTATCATTGTTAATGATCTCCCTATACTAATACAAACTAAATAATATTATAAATATAATTCATAATATTTGTTCTATTGAACAGGGCTAGTGATAGCGTGTCTTCCATTTAGTCAAATTACTTAGTTAATTAGATTAATTAATACACGAGTTCGTAAATGAGACATCCATAATATTCACACAATAAGATGAAGGGCCAATGAGGGTTTTTGTGGTGTGCGGCTCTATGTGCGAGACGAAATCGCACAGCTGCCTATTAGCATTAAAAAAATACCAACCCGTCCATATAGGAGCTTTTGCTTATAAACGGTCCTGGGTCCTGGCGGGTCCGCCCGCTTTCATTGCCTGTAAAGAAATAAGATCAAAGATTTATATAATATAGACGAGTCCTGTAATTAATATAAAGGTAAAAAATAAATTACAGTAGATTTGGTAACGAAAGGTTTGCTATAATTTATTTATTACGAGTATTATATTTTTACAACATTAAAACAATTATTGTCGTATGCCTGTCTCACTATACAAAATGGTTTTGACGTCGGACGATTACTTAAAAGAAATATAAGATTTCAAAAAATGACATTTCTATTAAACTATTGTATTTCTCGATATTCAGACATAACGACGAATTTAGACCATTTTTTTCTAAACTAAATTAAATAATTTTCTATATTCTTCATTCTGTACACTAGTGGGTACTGTTACCCTCAAAGTACTCCCCCTGGACATCTATATACAGACTTAAGGCCGGTTGTGTGAAAGTATTTTTTTTGCGAAAACGGGTTGTTCGAACGTTTGTAAAAAATATTTACTTCTCGAAAGTACATCTAGTAGTAAACTAATTGTCCTCTCCGATATCCAATGTTAAAAACCTCAACCGTTAGTTATTTCAAAAGTTACCCGACACATTGACATTTTAAAATGGCGTCCGAAGATTTTTCGCCAGCAGAGTGACAGATTTTGAACACAGGGATGAATAAAGCCATTGCTATAAGCATAAAGTTGTGTGTATTGCCAATATTGAATATTTAAAATAAATCAATATTTGATGATTTTTCGCTTTGCCACACTATTAGGCAGAATTGACTTTGATAGTAGTAAATTTAACGTACGAGCAACCCGCAAACGTTTTTTACCACGGACGATGGTGAAAAGTTACTATGGTAAAAATTTACCACTGTCAAATTCTACTACTGATCACACAACCGGACCTTAGACGGCGTTCCCATGTTTGGAAGCAGGTCTGGAATTAATTTTCCGGAATATTTTTGAGTACCTGTGTCTCACATTCTGTTAAACATCAATTATATTAGAAAATATTAGCATCACAGTCAGAAATCATAGGTGAACAGTGAATAGGCAGGATCCTCGATGAGTGATCAAGTGGATGATCGACCAGAAATTAGAGCGCAGCTCTAAATTTCGATCGCATATTTTTAGGTCAAAGTACATACGGCAGTTACCTATTCCTAAGAATTGTAAATTTTGACGAAATAAAAAGATTCTGATTCGAATATAAAAATTTTTGGAATTCGGTAATTTCGGTATTTCGAAAATTTTGAAACTATTTTTGGTCAATAGTAATAATATAAAACCGCTTATTTAAGATAATAAATTCATTTTTATTAATTGAATAAAAAAATATAGAAAAGAACGATTGTAAATATTCAATTAGTAGAGAAAATAAATAAAATGAAATTCCTTTATATAAATATAATATTATTAAATTAAATTGTTGTTTAGTAGCCTAGAATATGTCTTTACAAAAGCTGCCTGCAATTAAGAGCGCCCGCTCGGACTCCATGATCCAAAATCAAAAATTAATATACGGACTTTTTCTTCACATGCCATTCTTTTCAATTTTTTATATTATTCATTTTTAATTTTTAATTAAGCTGAGATTTGGTGCTTGTCGAGTTGAGCTGGACGTTATGTTAGACGTCAAATTTGACTGAATTTTGTTCACCAACTTTTGCATTATTGACTGGGACTGCGCATAGTGATTAGTTTGTTCTTCGAAAATCACTTCTTCCATCACTATCGTCAGATTCCGACTGCGTGGCTACGGAAGCTCCCATATTTCTGTTGAATATCAATCTTTCAATAACTTTGACTATTGTATTTTTCGTTGGTCTAGTGAAAGATTTTTGAATCTCACTTTTTCAACCGTTATGTAAATACTGAAGAGTTCCAAATACAGTTTTTCGTATTTGGCTCATTCGATCTTCTAAATTGTACTTCAACATCAGTGAGAGCTCATCAGATCCCAAATTCTCAAGCATAAAAGACAATGCCGCATCAGCTGAAAGAAGAAGACAAAGGGCGTCAAGAGTAAGTTTCACTGGGAGAAGTGCAAAAATAATGTTAATCGACAAAAGTTCAGAATCTTGAATACGAATATCAGACGCGATGTCAATCAATGCTTTTCTCACACTGCCTTTAGCTGGTGAAATCTTCCAAATAGAGAGCCACACTCTTCTGTCCTGACACACAACTCTCGCCTCATCCGCATTCATACATTTTCTCATACAAGCTCGCCGATTGTTGAGGCTTCTAACAGAACCATCCTTCATTATCTGGTTTACCTGGTCGTGCCAAGTCTTCCGCGGACGTCCTCTATTTCTAGTGCCATCAACACTTGCGTCATATATCTTTCTCACCATTTTCTCCTCATATGACCAAACCACCTAAGTGATCTTTTATTAATCTTACTCACTATACTAACATCAGCCTTACATTCTTTCCTTATTTATTCATTCTTTACTGTCATAAATAGATTTGCCACATATACGCCTAAGTGATCTCATTTCCACTGCATTCAGTCTACTTTCGTTCCTCTTTTGCCAGCTTCAGGCCTCATTTCCATACATCAGTGTCGGTACCAGGACTCCATTCTGAACCCCTAGTCTTGCCTCGGTTGACAAACTCCCGTTAAATATAATTCCATTCAAAGCGCCGTTCACTTTATTTCCTGCAGTCACCCTCCTTTCGATATCATTCTCAGCTTTTCCGTTTCTATCAAACATACTTCCTAAATCCACAAACTCATCTACTTGTTCCAAACATTTTGCACGGTGTCTTGCTTTCCTCCTTCTTGAATACCATCCGTTTCGACTTGTTGTTAACATTCATCATGTGGTCGCTTTCCTTGCATACATCGTACATTCTATTCACTAGACTGTATTCGCCATTAGTACTGCATCATCGGCGTACAATAAACAGCATACAATCAAATCGCCCATTTTTGCTCCTACATTCCAGTTCTTTCACACATTTATCCATATACAAGTTGAACAGCCATGGAGACATTTCACAACCCTACTTGACATCCTTTGTAATGTCAAATCATGGTGTGAATGTTTCATTGATTCTTACACACGCAGAATTTCCTTCATATAAGGATGGTATTGCGTGTATAAGTTTACTATTCACCCCGTAATCAGAGAGTACATTCCATAACCTTTTTCTTATAACTCTATCATATACCTTCTATAGATCTACGAAGGCACAAAAAAGTTTTTGGTTTAAAAATTTCCGTCATCACTCGTAGAAAAAAAATCTGATCCATGCATCGTCTTTCATACTTTTTCTTTCGTCACCGTTCTTGCTCTTTCTATTAAAATTCTTCCACACAGTTTATCAACAGAGCTCAGTAGACTAATAGCCCTATAGTTACCACTTTCCATTTACGACTCTTTGCCTTTGTAAAGAGGCATAATGACAGCCCTTCTCCAATCTAGCGGGATGTGGCTCTCTCCCAAACATTGATTGAAAAGCGTATGAAGCCACAAGATAACTAATGGGCAACCAGCCTTGATATACTCTGCAGCAACGTTATCATACCCCACAGCCTTACCATTCTTCATATGTTTTATTGCACACTTTATTTCTTCCATACTTATTGCATTTATATCGTTTTCCTCATTCATACTTACCCCAGAGAGCCTCTCAGGTGCTTCCTCATTTGCATTCTCTACATTCTCATACGTTTCCTGGAAATATTTCATCCATCTATCTTTTATTTAATTTCTTTAACATCTCTCCATTTACTGACTTAATAGCTTTCATACTACTGCTTTCAGCACCACATCGGGATTTTTTGACCGCCTTCCAGAAAAATTTTATATTATCCTGAAAATTCTTAGTCATTTTCACCCCTTTCTTTCTTTCTTATTTTATTTTTATATATTTATAATTCGGAATTCACTATCAAATTTTCGGAATTAAAATTACATTACCTGTTAGCTTCTCAATATCTAACTGACGACTGGTTCTATCAGCTTGAAATTTACGCACGTATTAATTCATGCATCTTCAAACATGAATACTCACAATTATATATATATTCCAATAACGTCACGGGGGACTACACGACCATTCCGGAAATTAAATTGTAACACCTTATGTAATATCTAAATATATACCTACTAATAAATACTTATTTACCAGTCTACCTCGGGACAGGCATTCATCAGGGCGAACGTGGGCTTATTTTATATATACGTTTAATAATTAGCCTAAAATGTGTAGTAATGGATTTGTACGATAGAGATCAGATCTTTTTGTATAGCTTCGATTATTAGAATGTGTACTTCATGTACAAAACAAATAATCATTTCTTAAATCCTCAGTTCGTTTCCCTCGATTCGCTTACAATCACAATCAAATATTATACGGTAGACTCTCGATTACCCGAAGTGCTAGGGAAAAATATTAACCCGGATAATATTCTCCAAAAGATATCATAAAATAAATGGAAGAATATAGGGATAAAAATGATTAGAATAGCGGAACGTTCACCGATAGTTCGATATTCTGAAACACTGAAGAGAATTTAACGTACGTACGTAAGTACACATAAAACTAGCGCACACAACTATGTGACATAAAAGTACAAAATTGAAGATATAAAATACGTGTATGGACAATTGAATATAATAAATAATAAATTTTATCGCTGTGCGCAAATTATTTAAATTTATTTGGATCAAAAGTGAATACCCACAGACTCTGAGCTAATAATGATTTGCGAACTCGTCGTCAACCGACATTTACAGTCCAGTATTTTCTGTTATATATTATCGATTTTGTCTGTTTCATTTTTTTGGTAGTCTGTCTGTTATGTCAATGATACATTATTTGTTTTTTTTAGGAGAACACATTCTTATTGTGAAGTTGTAATTATTCAGAACAGACGGTCTGTGATATTTTAAATATTAATTAAATATATTAATTAGAAAGATATACATATAAAATCAATTTTATCAAAAAACATTGTTGTTGCGCCACCGGGATTCGAACCTGGATCTCTTTCCTAACCGGGGAAGGTGTATTATCCAACTATGCTACAGCGACAATATTTTTAGCGACAATTTTCGAACCTATATGTTACCTTTCTGATATTAATACATTTAATCGTTCCATTATTTGACAGACTATCTACCTTATTTTTACAGAATCTCAATCTTTGAGTAAGCTGTAGCATAGTTGGATAATGCACCTTCCCCGGTTAGGAAAGAGATCCAGGTTCGAATCCCGGTGGCGCAACAACAATGTTTTTCGATAAAATTGATTTTATATGTATATCTTTCTAATTAATATATTTAATTCATATTTAATACATTATTTGTGTGAAAAATATTTGGTTATGCTGCGTTTCGCCGTGCCACCATCAGATGACGCCAGGTGTCCCGCTACATTTAGAGATTATATTAAAACAATTTGGATTTTATCTACTGCCCCAGTTAATCCGCATCCCGCTTAATGCCACCACGGAGCGAGAGTACAATGTAATTTTTTTGACGAGGTATGTTTCTGCTTAAAATAAACGCTATCAGGCGGGAATCTAATTCGTCACTTCCCCGTAAATCACATATTAAATCTGGCCGGAGCGGCCAGGTGTTCATAGCGAAGTGGACTACGTCCCGAAGTAATAAATATGCTAAGTAATGTGGCGCGCCTCCGCGGGGCCGAAATTATGAATGATAAATAAAATCTCCAGAAAGGTCACGGAAACACGACCATTACCAGTCCCACTGTCGGGCGACTGCGACCTTCTGCGTCATCCGCGAACCTGTGAATTATGGAATAGCCTCGGCTCGACACAGGACCGGGCTGAGCCGTTCGGGCGTCCCGGCTTTAATTATAACGTTGCTATAATGCTGTCGGAATTTACTGCAGGTACTCGTATAACTATTGATGATTCTAAACACTGCAGATTAGCGCACAAATAGTTCAATTAAAAACTGACGAATTTCATTTTAATTATTTTGATTAACTTAATTTATAGAGGTATTGGATATGTATTGAATCAGAATAATTCACATCATTCGTGTCCAAGGGTTATTTTAATATTCACCTTGATTAGCCAGTTAGGGATATGTATTTAGCCAGCGATGAGACGTGAACAGAGAAACGAGTACTTACTTGTGGTACTCTGAATTATTATAATTACGAGCAAACTATGAGGTTGGAGCGACAGAGAAGTGGTCGTTCCGCGGGGCGCTCGGCGCTACGTCCCGCTGATGGCATTAGGTGTGTCTGTTTCATCCTCAGATGTACTTTAGTCTTCCGGCTGCTATAGTCACGACGCTACCGCTGAATAGCGCCCTGTGTCCGTTTCATTACACTATCACAACTAATATTATTTAATCGCTGTCCAAATTTCAGTTGAACTTAACATGCCCATATTTCCAAAATTAACCGTATTAGATTTTATTAATCAATTTATTTACTCTTTTCTATGAATTTCAACCTTCATAATGTGTACCAGTTTATTGTGGAGTTTTGCTACCTTATTTGTTCTGGCATTCCAATTAGCTGCTCCCCATCTCAGTCCCTCTCTGGCTGAACATTCATTTCATTTCTCCACGTTCCAACACCCCGAGGCCGAGGAAAATGTATTGTTCACGTATTTATTATTAACATCCCCCTTTTCATTATTTATATATTTATTTAGGAACCTCTCTATAACTACCGGATGTGTATCTTGGAGAAATCTGTCGGATTTGCTAAATAATAAGATAAATCTCCTTCAAGAAAACCAATTGATAAATACGTTATAAAACCAAATGCTTAGAAATACCCGATGATGTGTATAATGCAGCGGGAGATTAAATCACAAGTGTGTGGGCCCGTTAATAATGATAAAAATAAAATCATATTTTTAATTTAGACGGAACAGTTGGTAGCTACCATTTATCTTCTTGTATCGAATTCAATTATTTTATCGAGTGTGGAAACTTACCTACATATACATACAGAAATATTTTCATTTCCAGCCAAGTGACAAAAGTACTGGACGATTGTAGAATTGTTTTTTCGAATTGTGCTTATGTTAAAGAACACGTGACCGACATGCAAAAGGCCTGAATTATTATTAATTTATATTCTACATAATTTAATTTTTTTTGTGTTTTGTGGAAATATTTTTCATTAAACGACCTGTATTGGTTTGTGTATAATTTTTGATCTGGCTCTTAAAATGTAATAATATTGAATGCCAGTGAACGCTTCAAATATCAACATCAAATGTTTTGGCCAATACACAACCAATACTCTTCAATATTTTTCTGGAGGGAAAGGTATTACGGCCATAAACATCCGAGAGCTCCAGGTTGTTATATTATTGACATCTTAAACCCTACATGCTCCACACCCTGACAGGTGGCGACGCGCGCGCTAAAATAAACCTCTTTTTTCATTCAGGATGAAATTGTGATTTCACAGTTTCTATATATTAATATACGATTTTCAGACTTCGTACCGGTATATTACATACTATATTCTCTTGTGGTCTTATACTCTTATGTCGATGTATGAAGTTTCTTCGAAAATTCGACTCGAGACGAGATTAAGGACGATTCACAGTTCAGCCCGATGCGATTTTTGAATTTGCGGATTATAACGACGCATCCAGTATCTTTAGTAACTTTCCAAGATCAAAGTCTCAGTGAGAGATCACCGTGGACACGGGCGATCAGGTGACCCATGTGGCGGATATCCGAGAAACAAACTCACGATATGGTGTCAATCGTTTACAGATACTGAGCATGCGTTTAACGCGTTTTCTTGCCATAAAGCCGAAGGCACCAAATAAACAAGTTACGTAGGTTTTTTTTTTGAAATACCAGTATTAAATACGTACTTTTCTTCGGTGATACAGAGACAGTTTGTCACCAAAAAAGTGTTCAAAAATATATTCGCTATCTTTTATATTGGTTTTTGTATTATATTGATATCTTATTTGAGTTTCTTTTTTAATGAACATTGGGACCAACCAATTTGGCCAATTTTGGATTTAAACCAACCCCTATTTGGTTCTCAGGGGCTCTAGCTAAATTCTGTAACTAGGCTAGCCATGTTTATGAAGATGAGCAGCACTTTTACAAATATTGGTGGCTGTAACGTTTAATAATATGAATAACATATTATTTACAATCAATGATACATAATAAAAAATGTATGTAAGCGACAAAAGATTGTGTATATATATACAGGCATGCCCACCACCCGGAGTCAACGCGGCGTGATTGTGATTCCTCTCCCTTGAGGTAAATGGACAACACAATTAAACATAAGCGAATCACTTCTTCGAGGCAGAATCACACCCCAGTCAAGGCAGCGACACCTCAGGGAGGCCCAACAGGTTACCAGGGTTCAGGAGTCAGGACTCCCCAGTGACCGGTTATCCCAGTATCCTGTTTAACTGTTTATTATATACATGTTTGTATGTACAATGTATAACAATTTAGTACGTATATATAATCTGCTTTGAGGACGAATATAAATATGTATAATGTAGGTGTGTGCGTATGGGTTTATGTTGAAGTCGTATCAGAAATATTTTAAAGGTTATGTTGTAAGTTATGTAATTAGAGTGAGAGTAGAGGATACCTCAATATTCCATACACAACTCTCGTGCACGTTTGAATGTCGCATAGTGTATATATGAATGTGGCAGGCGGCAGGTTCTGAGAGCAGAAACTACTTACTGCTTGCACAAAATTTATTGTATTCAAACATTACAAATGTAGACTTAATTAACCCTTACAAAGAAGTTACTGCGCGTATTATTATCGGAGACTGTTTCTGGAGCTGTTGACTAAAAGGCGTCGGTAGAAAGAGTGAAGCTCGTGAGACGGCCTTTCCGAATGCCACTGACTGCGTTGGTGTTGTTGCATGCCATCGGTACTGAGTGTCTTTAACGCTAATGGGAGTTACATTTCACGCACCAGTACTAGCTGGTTATATTCGCCGGACAGTGAAACACTACGATATATATTTGTTGTAATCAGTATCAACGTAGTGTAATTACTATGATCAGTAAATACTCGTAAATACAACCATCTCTTTTCTGACAGTGAATGCCAAGTAAAAGAATGTCCGTTTTTTCCCAAGTATAGTAATACTGTGAGTGATACATTAAATTAACGTATATACTATATAATATACTGTATAATTGTATATGCACACATGGCAACTTTTATTGCAGTCCTTTTGTCATGATGTTGTACCTTAGAAGAGTGTGATGATGTTCTTATGTGAAATAGTAGCAAGTTGTCACAGTAACACTTGAGACGTGTCTCATACTAAAATGTCAATTGTCCTTTAGTTTACGGCTAACAAGAAACAGATACGGGAGATCCAGCTCCCAAAATATTTTCGAGGAAATGGAGCCGTTTACTGTAAAGTCCAATATCAGACCCGCACAGCTGGCTCGCTCGCTGTGACTGTTCTGTATTTAAGCTCTACGAAATAAAAACTAATTACCGTATTTATGGATCTCAAATGAATGACGTATTTTTATCAATATTTCCTCCAATTTTGACGCACGTTTTAACTATAAAGTACTACCGTCGTCTTTTGCGGATTAATATCAAAGTTTTTGTATAGGGTGTTTTTTTTAGAGGTGTATATCTTTAAATTGAAATATAATACATCAAAATCGTGGTAATGGTCATAGTATTGGCTTTATTGGAAAGATAATTTTATAACATTAGTTTTTAAATATGATTTCGCGCTTATGCGCGCCGCTCGAATAAAGGGCAATTTTCAATTTCAGTTTCAAAAGTCCAATTTTCAACCACTTTTTGGTGCAGCTGGTGCTGCATATCGACAAACACGCCACGAATATTGGCTTCCAAGTCGTCTATCATCTCTGGTTTATCGACGTAGACTAGCGACTTCACATATCCCCACAGAAGATAATCCAAAGGTGTTAAATCACACGATCTTGGAGGGCAATTCACACGTCCATTACGCAAAGTTATGCGCTCATCGAATGTTTCCTCGTTGATTGTTGTCGATCGTGGTGCGCGGAGCGTGGCATCTTGCGCCGTCTTGTCGAAACCACAGCTCTTCCACATTAATGCCGTCAGTAATCATGGATCTATAGCGCTCTCCATTGGCTGTAACGTTCTGGCCGGCATCATTTTTGAAGAAATATGGACCAATGATTCCATCAGCCTATAAAGCACACCATTCAGTAAATTTTGTGGATGTAACGGCGTCTCAATAATGGTTTGTGGATTTTCTTCACTCCAAATCCGGCAATTTTTCTTGTTGACGTAGCTATTCAACCAAAAATGAGCCTCATCGCTGAACAAAACTTTGTGTTGAAAATGAGGGTCAAGAGCAATCTCAAACTCATGACGCACTCGATGATCAAGCGACTTCAATTCTTGCACGAGCTGGATCTTGTAAGCTCGTAAACCAAGATCTTTCTGCAAAATCTTGCATAAGGTGGATGAACACAGCTCCAATTGCTATGCATGATGGCGAATCTCTCATTCGGGTCCTCCTTAATACTACGCTCCATTGCAGCAACAGCTTCTTCGGTGCGCACTGTACGACATCTCTGCGGATACGTATTATCAATTGTGGAAACGTATTATCAGTATGCGTGGTGCGAAAACGATCCATGGTTATTCGAATTACTTGCTCGGATAAACGATTCTGTCGACCGTAAAATGGACGTAGCGCACGATAAGTTTCGCGAACTGAACCACGAACAAGCATTGTTTTGGCATAAGTCTATTCATGTTAAAATGGCAAACCGAACTGAACGCAGATTAGCTTTCAGCCGTGGTGCCAATTCGAAAAACAAACCTCTAAAAAATCGCCTTTATTAATTCAATTTTCTTCTTGCAGCGACATGAAATATCTCACGGTGATAAAATTCTGTACAGAACTTTATTAATAATGTGCAATAAAGTTTAAAATTAAATGTTGAAAGAGAGTTGTTTGCACGTGACAGCGGACTCCCACCCTACGGTCTTTGTTAAATATTAAATATTTGCTGACTTTATAAAAGTGACTGAAGCTATCTTATACGTTTATATTGTTATTAATTTCCCTTAAGAATTCGATCTTCCCTTCCAATTTACGTCGCACAGCTTTCCTTAAATACAATTCGTTTCAACCTTCTCGGAAGATCCTTCAGTAATATAATTCTGGAGTTAATTATTTTATGACTCAATAAGATTGACAGAATTAAATTTACATCTAAAATTATTTATCAATTAAATTAATGTATCTACACATTTTTTACAGTAGGTATGTGAAACAAAAATCATTTCTGAAAATAATGTGAAATAATAAAGATAGCTTTTTCGTGTGCAAGTGACATGACGTGGAAATATGGGATCAGAAAGTTGTTTATTTAAACATGAATCTGAATTGTCGAGTAAAACACAAAAGTGAACACTGTTATCAAGGTATAAAAAATAAACAATAAAAGGCGCAGAGATTCACCATCACTCCTGAAGTCTGTCTTGATCCCACTAGGTCTGCCGGGAAGACCCAGCCAAGCCAGATGAACCTTCTAGACTAGTGAGGTCTGCCGAGAATGCCTTGTAGACTAATATGTCTATCCGAAGGTCTTCGGGTTCGGATTTTATACCCTCGACATTGTGGTGGGGATTCGTTCTGCCTGTTGCCGAGAGAGGTGTAGATCAATGGAGAAATATTTCGTTGGCCGAGTTGGAAAAACTGAAACTGATTATGCCAGCGTAGCTCTCATCGGGTGGAAGTTTTGTGCACAATATACACACATCGAATGCTTTACTTTAATTACTATGTATATACTAAATACTTCAGTATTTCCAGTAGTAGTTTTCATAATACAATAGATAACTTTATGGTAGATGCGCGTTAACGTCTGATTGGTGGTCTGACTGGATTGAGTCATCGTCCACCTAAAAATGCTGACTTGATTAGGAATTAATGAATCTTCGAGCTTTACAGGGTATTCATCAGATCGTGGGTATCGCGTTGGTGTATCCTAGGTAGATGACCGTATGGATAGTGTCTGTGGGAACGCGATTTTTTTTTTTTTTTTCACCTAATCAAAAATATTTATATTACTTTCCAAACCTGCATCGTTTTCATTTATCTTGCATGCATAGGGAGCATTATTGAATTATGGTCGCAAGTGAAACCATAAGTTTATTTTATTATTTGTTGATCTGCGTCTCTCGTACGCGCTATTCTCCCGATGTATCATCTCAGCGTGTATGTAACTCCGTTAGTCTGTAACTGGAGGCATCAGTGTGTCTCGTCTTCCCACTCCGGGAGTGTTCTTGATGGCTACCTTGTACTCTATTTTATAATATATCTACTCTGTATATATTAATAATGTTGAATGTTTTATAATATCATCTACTCTGCGTATTTAGTTCATTTATTTGTTTTTTCTATTGGTTATATACTATAAGATTTTTTTCATGATGTTTACTTATTACTTCTACATCTATAAGGTATATATTACTTTATATATATGAATTTATGTAATCTTTATATATATCATTTCAATGTAAATCATACTATTAACTTTATGGGTTTATATTGATAACTATTATTATTAATCGAATAAAGACAGCACTTACGGAAAGCACTTGCTGGAAGGTATCAATTAAAATTAAGCGATTAGGTAATTAAATTAAATGTTCGTTATTTGTACTTTAATAAATTATTTGCACATTAGTTTGATTTAAAGTCGCGTTTTTATTCGTTTTGATGAGTAGGACCGACAAGGGAGCCCTAGTTTCTAAACCGGTCCGGGTAGGGAGTGGGTCCCCTCTCTCTTCCAGCTGTCCTTAAATAAAATAGATAACTTGAGCTAACAGGCATCGCCGTCCTACCCCATAAACATAGTGAATCTGAGGAATGACTACCCGTCGACAAACATGCTCACCTGTCTGATGAGTTAGAAAGTGATACATGTATGCTAATCTGTGTACGTCTTTTTTTTTAAATGTACAACTTTTACGGGATTCGCAAGGTTCATCGTGTTCAGTTGTTTTATTATATACGTGGAGCGTATTTTTTATGTATTGTTTATAACCCGCTTAATTTATACATGACTACTTTGCATAAGTGATAATAACAGTCCACCCAGAGCGAAACTTGTCAATATTATGAATGTATAGAAGCGAAGCCGAAGGTCAAAGCTGAACAAAAATCGAATGCTGTAGAAATGCAGTCGCTTAGACATATGTGTGTAAAATCTATGTATTGAATAGAGTGTAGAACAAATTAGGAGCTAATTTATTTGTAGCACAACCGATAGAGTCGCTGAGATAGCTTAGGTTAGAGAGTGATATAAAAGTGTGTGTTGAAGACAACAGGAACAGAGGATGTCCGCGAAAAACCTGGCATGATCACGTATACCAGGCAGCCCTGCTGCAAGCTTAAATAATATCGACGCTTTACTTTCATTCTCGTACTTCACTCCAAATATGAACCTCGTTGGTAATGGCTAAATTAAAAACCTTAATATAATCATTTGATTTTTAGTAAAACTACATTTTATTTGTGAAATTAATATTTTTTAGAACCTAGTTCCTTGATAGTTAAAACAAAATAAAAACGAATAATCTATCTTTCGGAAAAAATACACCAACACCAATGGTCTAGGGAATTTTTTTTATGTGTATTTTTCGATAGATATATTTTTTTCTGTGTGTTCTTTGTAAGTGATTCATCTTTTTATTATAATAATAATTTCTAATCTGTAGGCTTTCTCGTATAGCCCATTTTAAGGAACAAACGATCAAACTTTCTGGTTGTTTTTTTCATTGCCATGTATAAAATAAGAATTTTCAAAATAGTTGGCTACGTTCATCCCGACAAGCTTTGTTGGTCATCCTAGCCACCACTTGCTCGTGTTATCTACAGTCCCCACACATCACACACACTGCTATCGCTTCGTCTTGTACGTAGGTGAAAGAGACAAAACACACCCTTAAAGTTATTATTCCAGCAGTTGGCTGCTATTATGAGCGATAAATTCTAATGAGCCATAAATAATGGATGTATTAAATGTAAATATTTACTTGAACCGTATGCAGAAATGTTAATGTTAATGTTAAATGTTAGAATATGTTTAAATGTATTAGAGTGCGATATATTAATTTGTCAAAAGGGACTTTTCTGGAAAGCGACTGCTCTGATTCAATAAATTTAGTACACTCCATGACTCCTTACATCGAAATCGATTCGTACAAATGTGATCATACGTTATAGATTATTTACTCATCATTCATCTTCATTATCTATCCACTGCTGGGTGAAGGCTTTTCCAAATTCTCCCCTTTTCCCTGTCCATTATTATTCGCTGCCACGTATTTCCGCAGATTTTTATGATTTCATCAGTCCAGCTGGTTTTAGGACGGCCTCTCAGTCTCTTGATTCCCTTCGGGTATAACTGGATGACTGTATGCCTCTTTGAGTTATTCTACGTTTTTGGACCTATTTTTTGTTGAGAGTGCAGGTTTCGTAGCTAGAGATTCTGTATTCTCGACTTTTTTCAATTTCCGGGACCCGAGAGTCAAAATTTTCAAGTCCCGGGAATTCCCAGGAATCAAGACCATGCATTTTATTTAATTAAAAAGAAAATATATTTTAATAAATATTCCTATGTATGATATACAGTAGCTTTCTACCCTTTCTACCCCGAATTATTACATTTAAGTGCTTAGCAACTGTATATTTTTTGTGGTATTCTTCAAGTCTTTTATTAATTGGAATTTTTTTTTTTAAATCTAGGTAAGTATATAAATATTATTGATTATAATTTTTGGTACTTCTAAGTAATCAGACCTTACATGAAGTACACAAAAATAAAAATATATAGCATAGTACAAAAAAATCTCAAAGAAATATTCTAAAACATTACAAGAAAAGTAAAAATTTAAAAAAAAAATGTAGGTTCAAATAATTATTAATAATCACAAAAAATACAAGCGCGTAAAACCTAAACTTGTAACAATTTGCAACTGACCAATTTCACCTGATAAGTGTTGACAAAAAAATGACTAAAAATTGAGTAATCTATTTTTAACGTAGACTTAGTAGTATAGTCAGAGAATTGCCACCACAGTAAGATATATGACTAGACAAAGTTGATGGTACTGTCAAGGTAGAAAGTATTAAGAATATTATTAGAACATACGTTAATATTAATTTTATAAACAAAACAAAACTCTTTTGATGAAAAATGTATTATTTCGTAATGTGGTAGTAGGTTTTTTTAATTAAATTTAGTTTACGTGTATATTGAATACAAAAACACATTCATCTATAAAAATTACAAAACACAGACAATTGAAATGATAAAGTAAACATACAAACTAAGAACAATAAATTAAGAAACATATCGGAAGACAATAAAGTATGTATTTGTCCAAAGTCAACTGAAGGATAAAATCATGTCAAATTTGAATGAATTTGTCCTTAAGATAAAAGATCACATTTTACAATGAAACATAATTTCCTGCTTGAACAAAATGACAAAATCATTTACTTCATATTTTTTTTTTCTATAACTAGTTTCTCCTTTATGGATGACCTTTTTTTTAAATATAGGACACATGCACCGCTCGTCGCTAGGTCACTACTTGCTGTATGTCAATGGACAGTAGAATTAACTCAACTTATTTAAAATGAATAATATCTAGAAAAATTAAGAGTCTCGAGTCTGGGGTTATTTGTTTAAAAGTCTTGAGACTCGAGACAGCAAAAAATCATGGAATTCCCGGGAATTGATTTCCGCGTTGTCTCGAAGAATCTCAATTCGTAGCCTTACGTGTACACTGGAACAATGTTGTACACATGTATGTGGTAGATTTCTTTCATTCGTCATCGATATTATTGACTATCTACCATCTTATACTATTTATCTAACGTTATTTTCTTGTTACAGTATGTCCGACTCGCGTACGACACCAGGCCGGAGCTGATAGTCCAGCTGCTCACGAGGGAGTGGGGTCTGGAGCTTCCCAAACTCCTCATCACGGTCCAAGGTGGCAAAGCCAACTTCGAACTGCAACCCAAGTTGAAGAAAGTGTTGAGGAAGGGTCTTCTAAAAGCGGCCAAGACTACGGGGGCCTGGATATTCACTGGAGGTACTAACACAGGTAGGACTTCAGCTGATTAAATATTTGTTTATTTAATAAAGACAATATTACTTGCTCTGTTCATGTTTTATTGCAGACAAAAGTATTAAATTACGCTTGCTGAAAGCTATCGCCATCACTCTTATCATCACAGTCCGGTGAGGTTGAACGTACCTAGCAAGTACCGGCGCGTGAAACTCCAGCGCAACTCCCATCAGCCTCAATGACAGTACCGACGGCATATAACAATTCTAACGCGGCCAAAACATTGACTTCACTCTATCGACACCTTCCAGACAACACCTCTAGAAACCGCCTCCGTTAACAATTTGCGCAGTAACTTCTTTGTGCGGATAACTTCTACATTTGTAAACTTTGACTTCAATAAATTCAGTGCAACGGTAAGCAGTTTCTGTTCACACAACCTATCGCCTGCCACTTGTATCTACACAAGACTCTTCGCAAAATCAAATGAAGAGCAGAGTTTTGGATGAAATATTGAGGCATCATCATTTTCAACAAATTATTCTGATTCGAGTTAACATATAGACGTAACATTTAAATATACTTTACGCTAACTAAATTTAATAACTAAAAAATAAACACGGAGTTGTACAAACTAAACACAATAACAATTAACAACATTCAATCCGTTGACTCACCCACACAACCATATTCATTCATAATCGATAAACTAAATAATTGTATAACGAAAAACGCTTCTTCATAGCGGCAACTCATACGAGATTTCCAAACTGTTACTGTTTTTTTTCATATACCTAAGTCGAATGCCTTTTAAATATCCGGTTGATTCGCCTTCAAGGATGAAAAATTTCGTCGGATCGTTAGCTGCTTTCAAGTCTAGCGAATTGAAAATTCTCGAGTACCGTGCGTCGTCGTTTATGGAGTTTATAGGATATTTGGGACAGCTGAAGCGTGCGTGCTCAAGGGCGTGCACTGCGTACTGCGCACATTCAAATAAACCGTGGACAAATGTAATTTATGGGTAATACATTAAATGTTCATATTTATTCGGAAGATATACAAATGTGAGTAGTAATGTGATAATTATGCTACTAATGATTATTTATTTTTAAAATTCAAACCCAAGAAATGTTGGCTATCTACTGCTTATTTAAATGTGTAAACCGCATATGACGTTCCATCTTGGCTTCCATCAACATGAAAATGACTACGACAAAGTATGATGAAGATTTCACCGCTTCCATTATCTGGCGCTTTCTGTTCTGATCTGCGGCATTTCTGGCATTTTCTTGAACCACCAGGTTTCTTTAGATTTCCGTTTTCTGCTTTTCGCTTTGATTATAACCTTCAGTTCTACTTTCTATCGCCAGCCGCAAGTCGCACAGTGCCCCTGTACACCTTGTGGTCTCTCAAAAATTAACAAATTACCAACGAATCTGTTTGTAAATAATATAGAATAGAATCAATTTGAAGTTTCGCTAAGATTCTTTGAGCTTGTGAAATGTAAGAGTGAAGATGGTAAAATAGAAGCGATAGTTGAGGAACAAAGAGCATCCCCGAAAGACCTGGCGTGATCAGTTAAACCAGATATTGGAACACTGCTTTGTTACAAGCTTTAACGGACGAGCCTGCTTGAGAAGATGTATAAAGTAAACGAGGCGAGGGTTGTACGCAAGGATAAAAGAGATACGTTATTTTATTTCTGCCTACTCTTGCGGAGAAACGGCGTGATGGTAAGTAAAAGTTAATTTGTTTTGTAACACGGTCAAAAATATTGCTATATTCCGAATATTTCACATTAATAGCTGTGTCGTGAGTGATTATTTTAGTGGAGCGTAATGTCAAAAGGTGGCCAATATATGTGGCCCAGTGGAGCATTAGTTACAGTAGCAGCCGCGAAGCGGACGACACAAAAGCACCTCGGTCTCTACAAAAGGCCAACATAAACTTATGAATCTAATATTGAAAATGTAAAAGAAGCGTGAGTCGAAATCTCATTAATATTTTCTGTGTGTTTGAAATTGTATCGGATGTGCGTGAGTGAACATAGAAAGAACATTTAAAAATCTTTGACATTTTCATTTCACCGTTATTTGTTGTTTGTACAATTTTACTGATGAATAATTAATGAATTATAATAATTATACTCCGGCTAAATGTTTCGCGAGATTCATTTATTAAAAATATGCATTCGTGATTAAAAATTAATAAAGTGCATTTTTGTCATAAATGGGTTAAGTGTATTTTTTGTACGCCATGTTGAATTCCTCTTTCCTTTTTCAATCTTCTTTTTCTTTGCCGCTTCTAATCTATTAGGAGTCTGCTCTTCTAATATATGAATACATATGTAAATATTTTTTTAGATTGGTTTCGACGGGTTTTATGACCGGTTGGCACCTAAAGCTAAAACAATACCATTCTTGAATGTATTGAGAGCCGTTGTTGACCTATACCTTTGTGATTACTCCACCACCTTCTCTTCTGTGCACTTCTGGCCACTTCTCGAACCCCCTGTCACTCACCAGTAGTACTCACCAATAGTTTGTTTACGAAGTATCCTTATGCGGCCTGTTCGGTCCGCGAGTTGATACTATACCATGCCTTTTCTTAAATTTATTTGTGCTCTCTGTTTTGAGTATCACTATTTTCATGATGCAATTAGAATATGTATCGTTTCACTGTTTTAATAGACCCTTAATAATTATGCTTCTAATTACTTTGTACCTAAAATTGTCATTTGCTGCCTTAATAACATGATCAAAAATGCCCCGCTTTGATGGCTCCTGGCTTGATTAGATCGGCAACCGGTATAGCACATCAGCACAACGCCGTTTGTCTTTTTTGACAGTACTCTTTTCTTATTTTAATATAAGTATAAAATCACAGACCAGTAAATTAATAGACATGAAGTAAAGTATATACATATAGGATAGGGGTTTGGAACATTACTTGCAGGACTAGAAGCATTCAACACACATTCTTGGTGGAAACATAAATCCGATAGTTTTTACATATTTATGCAACGGTAAAAGTATTTACTCTTCGAAAATCAAATCTTTCTGTAAACAAGACGTATTTTTTACATTAATGTATATTATATTGTCTGCGTTTTAATTTTCGTTCCAATCGAGTCATATATTTAAAATAAACTCGCGGAGCTATTTGATTGCGTAAGTGGTATCAAATTTATCACGTGGGTGACACCAAAATGAAAATATTGGGACAAGGATTTACGTTAGTTCATGTCTATATATTTAGTCGTCTGTGGGTAAAATGAAGTAAACGATTAGAAGACATTAAAATGATCAAATTTTATTTTCTGGTTTGACTAAAGTGCGGAACTTGTCTAATGTCGTGTTTTTAAAAGATTTTTCGGAACAAAATTAAGACTAGTGTCCTCTTCCGATATCGGAACTCTCGCACTACGCCTTTCTGACTTCTCGGCATCGCGATCAGAAGAACAACATGTAACATTTTTTATTCAATCTAACATCTCATTGAACTACCCAGTCCTTTCTGGTAATGGCAAATTCAATAGCAGGCTTTATAGATTTAACTTAGTCCCCTCTTTCTCATGTTTCGGCGGAAAACCAGCCACAACCTTCGGAACACATCCTGTGATCCTGTCCCTTCCCAATTTCGGTAGGAAATCCGGTGAAGTTATTCGTTGCCCTTTAGTGGCCCCCGTCAGATACGCGGACCCAACGACCCCAAAGAACCTTTCCCTGTTTTTCATTTCTCATTCAGAGAACTTTCCAGGGCAGCTTTTTCGTTTACAAATGAGCACTCGGGTCAGAGCTTGTAGACAACGCCGATAAGAATTAAATCTTCAGATGGGGTGCGCGATATGTGCATCTTCACTTAAATGTCGGGGTACTTTCAAAAGGGTAGTTCACAGTCTTATCTATAATTTTAAGCGTTAGATATGATTGTGAATAGCAATTAATTAAAATATCATAAATACGATTACGTTTTTATGTGCTATGGAGCGCAGTCTCAGTGGAACTACAGCTATGAAGCGCACTCTCGGTGTAAACAGACACAACTTCGATCTTTTGGAATTTAAATTCACGTTAAACCTTCTATGTCAGATATAAATATTCAGTTTATTATAATTCATTTTCCAAGCGTATTTGATATAGTATGTATTAGTATTTTATGGCATAATTTTTCAACATCACTGAACACTTTTTAACTGAGGCTGCACGTGCACAATTTTATTTAATCTTTTACTAAAATCGTTTTATAGTCGATACTTAGTGAGTGGGACATGTTTGCAAGGAATCCATTCAGTCGCTTCCTTCGATTGTGACTTTAATTAGGTGTATTATATTTTATTGTGATTGTGTTGTCCAGTGTGGACAGTGAACCTGGAACTCAATTTCGACCAAGCTGAGACGAACATACGGCTCCTTGGATTCTTCCGTGTGCAAGTCCAAAGGTGTAATTGAAGCTGATGTAGCGTGACAAGTATTTCTTTGACTCTTTAAATCCCATTATCGCTTACAGATTCTGACTAGATACTCTATAAATTTCTCCTATCTTTCCGTTCGTTTCTTATCGTAAAATCCTCCACCTTAATTATTTAAATGTTTTATTTGAGGAACTAAATAACCCTAAAATATGATGTATTGTATTACTTTGCGGAACATCATATAAAATGAATGATTCGTACTAGTTTAATTAGTTTTAAGTATTTACATTTATTATATTTAAGCAACCAAATAAATCATATTCAATAGTTACTTATTTTTGACGACAGAAACAGAATTTATTCACGCTCACTTGATTTTACAATCAGTTATTGTGGAGTCAAATTTACTGTGTTGATTTAACGTATTTTGCTTAACGTCCTTTTGGAAATACATTATTTAAATTGCTTCGCTGCTCTTTTTTAAGGGTTTCTATGCCTACCCAAGTCGGTATAAAATGTTCTTTGTTTTCGTAATATTCTACGCTTTTATGGAAGTTTTCAAGGACAAGCTTATCCGTCTATACACTCCGAATCTTCCCAATTTTCCTTCCTCGCAAAATACCGCTATTTTACCTAAATAAAATTCTCTCTGGTGTCGATAAAGCTGTACTAGCGGGCTCGTAGTCTGTATAGATTATGGATATTTCCGTCATATCTGCTTACTCCTGGGAGAATTTAGGCGGAATGAGATGAATTAATATAAACCGAATTGAATATTTTACGATGAATTTTTATTTTGAACGATCATTTAACTGACAGTAAGATTATTTTTAACTGACAGAATTTTAAACTTTGCTGCCGCCCGTTTTCTGGGCGAGCGCTCTAGGGCAATACAATACTCATCCTTAATATCCAATTTTGTCTCTGTTTGGATTCAGTTACAATTCAATTAGTTTATACATTTACTCACGTGACTACTAAATCAAAATAGTGTTTATTGAGATTTTTGTTTGAAAACTAAATGACGTCACGCGATAAGATAAACTTAATAAATTTTAATACAATTGTGACGAACGAAGCGTGCGCTCCCGAACCGGTCGATGTGTTAATTATTTTTAATTAATAATCATGAAAGGGCTGCCGGGCACGCGCGAACGTTGTTTTTATTAAAATCTCTGTAGATTTTTATTTAATATCATAATTTATTAGCCTTTAGTCGTAGAAATACATAAAACAGATATAACTTAATTTGAAATATGAATTAAATATATTAATTATAAAGATATACATATAAAATCAATTTTATCGAAAAATATTGTTGTTGCGCCACCGGGATTCGAACCTGGATCTCTTTCCTAACCGGGGAAGGTGCTTTATCCAACTAAGCTACAGCGACATTATTTTTTAGCGACAATTTTCGACCATACATGTTACCTTTTTGATATTAATACATTTAATCGTTCCATCATTATATATTGAATTAATATTTAAAATATCACAGACCGTCTGTTCTGAATAATTACAACTACACAATAAGAATGTGTTCTCCTAAATAACTTAATTTATATTTTTCAAACCGATCCACAGAACTGAAGTTGTCCCGAAATGAAATGACCCGACTAGTCATTACACATTTATAAGCAGCGCCAGACGGTGGGCGCGCCCCTCGCGGCCAACTTACTCATTATGTTTCACATCAAAAGTTTAAAATTAATGGAAAGATTAAACTTCCCCACGAAGCAAACACACTGTGGTTAGACATAATTTTAATTTGAATAAAAACTATTATTTTGTTTTTACACCATTTTATTTGAATATACAAAGCGAGTAGTTTCGGCTCAGACTCGAACCTTCATCAGGGTTGAACAAATACGTACTCTAGTAATTATAAAAAATATTTAATTAATCTTACTTTGGTTTATTAAAATATGATATTTGGCGTCTAATGTATCATCCTCATCGGCCATTTTAATACACTGCTAGATGAAGACCATCCTCAGTATCTTCCAATTTTTTAAATTATTATTTTTGTTCGATTTGATGATTTCGTCAGTCTAGCGAGTTATACGACCTCTTGATTCCGCTCAAAGACCGCTGGATGTATGTGCTTGTCCAACGATCGTCCGTTCTCCGAGGGATGTGGCTTGCCCGTTGCCATTTCATGTTGTGGTCTGGTCTATTATATTGACTACTCTTATTCACACGTTTATTTTTCTGTCCCTTTGTGTGATGCTTGACATACAGGGTGAATATTATGTTCCAGGCCGATATTGTTTTTGAATAATTAATAAATGAAACACGTCTTTTTAATTGGTTTTTTATTTATCATTTATTTGGTTTTTATAATTTTGTATGGAATATGACATTGGCCAAGCGGCTACCTCTGGCAACAGCACAAATGCACGCTTTTATAACCCTATTTTTCAACACATTCTCACACACTTCGCGTTTCGCTTCCAGCAATTTCATTTCGAACATTATCCTGTAGCATCGGAATTGTTTTTGGCTTATTGGCGGAGATCTTTTCTCTCGAGTCCCTCCACAGAAAGTAGACAGGAGCTGTCAAATCAGGTGATAGAGAAGGCCAGTCGATATCACCACTTTTTAACATGCGGCCGGGAAAAATTTCTGATAAAATTTCAAGCGTAGCTAGGGCTGTGTGTAAGGTGGCACCGTCCTGTTGAAACTGTACGTGTTACATGCCTTTTGTTTTGTGCATGTAAAGCAGTGTTTTTTTGGTGTACAGTGCATGCGCAGTGAGCCACCAAATTTTCTTAAGTTCCACCTCTAAAAAGCATCATAACATAACATTAAGTCTTCAACCGACCCAAGCCCATGACAGAGATCGTCAGATATGTACAATATGTAGCTAGGTGCAGTTAGGAGATTGTTGGGCACCTCATCTCTGTGTGTTCTTCCGAGTAATAAGTAATTCCTGTAGTCTTATGTACCGCCTTAGTCCCGCCTGTATCCTACCGTCGAATTGCCGCGAATCGCTAAAGATTGACAAAGTGTATGAGTCGCACTTTGCTTATGGGAAGCGTTCTATCTAAATATTATCATTTCGATGCGTGGTGTGCCGTGCGAGATTGACAGAGTGTCAAGAGTGCTATTAATAAAATTATTGGAAAACGTTGGCGTAAAAAGTCTCTTCAATAATATTAAGTACTAGCTTATGCGGGTTCTTACTGGACTACCAAAAAACTGTAAGAACGTGCACTTGTCAAGTCGAGATTATTATCCTAGACCACAATTCTAGATATTTCCAGAAAGGCATTCCCATCGAATATTACTACATTATTGAGATGAAATATTTTATGACCTTAACTCTATACCGGTCCCCCGCCCCTCGCAGCCTGCCCTCTGCCCTCTGCCCTCGGGGAGTACAGCTACCGAGAATGTATTAGAGGTTAACGAAAATTAATTTCGGTCGGCTTTCTCCGTAAAAAGGTTTCCTTTTAACGAAACATCTACCAAACCCCGAACATACAATCGCGGTGTACTTCGGACTAATATTCTGGAAAATATTGTTCAAACCTTTGATTGTTAATCTTTTAAAGTTCTTCGATTTATAAGTCCCTTGTATCTCGCAACTCGGAGGAAGCTGGAATTTCCCCGAGGATAACAGAGCCCGGGGGCTGGGGGTGAATTATCCAACCGTCTGCAAATGAGCCGGTGAGAGTTTAACGGTATAGAAAATTTTCTATTAAATTTTAGAGTTTCTTATAACAAAAAAATATAACATTAAATACAAATTTTATCTCTTAAGATTATCGACTATGGAGTAGTACGAGCCACTCTCTTAACTCTTTTATCTATCATAAAAGCGTAGATTCTTCTATAGACGTACATTTTTTTAAATAGAGGTGCGTACACGGAACACATATGACATCAATATTCTTACTATTTCCAAATTAAGCTGAACGCCTGTGCTATGAAAATAAGACTAACTTGATGGCTGCCCGGAACGAGACTCGAACTCCCGACCACCAGATTACTAAGCGAGTATCGTGATCACTAGACCACAAGCACGTTACATTAAATCATTAAAAATCTTACAAAATTGATATTATTAAATACACTGGACTTAATAAAGGTCTTTGTTTGATAACAAGGCTTTAAAAATACACCAGGTTTTCACGGCTGCTAGATACGGTGGATTTGTCACTCGTCCTGGGATGTAATTAGCTGTACATATTTGTTTTGTTCTCTGGTCCAGTGTGGTGTTTTATTCTTGGAGTCCGTGTTAAGTGTTATGTGTTAGCCTCCGTGTTAGTTGTAAATGTCTGTAAGTGGTAAAGAATAGTGGCAGTTCTGTTTATTTACTTTATCCGCTACGAGTAAATCCAATCTGCTGCCCGCCGGAGCCGACGCACTCCACACTCTACTCACCTTTCATTCTTCTTTCTCTTTCTTGCACTCAGCACTAGCACCGCGCCTACAGGCTTACGAATTTGTCCTTTGGGAAATTTAAGAAAGGTAAATTTTTATGAAATTCAATAATTATTAAATATTTGTAATATTTGTAGTTAGACATTTTTACCGCGTAATTAAACTAAATTAACTTTTTATTTATTTATCTCTCGGGTTTTACTCTTTGATGCTGACCGGTCTTGGAGTGACCGCTCCTTGGTCAGGGCAGAATTAAATTATACCTAAGTCATCTCAAGTTGTATGATTAAGTTACTTGGTAGATGTATCTTAGGCTTACTAAAAGGCCTCAGTAACTAAATTACATTTTTAATAGTCAGTAAGTTAGTGTCCCAAAAACTACAGCAAATCTGGTCAATATATACTACACATTTTTTTTAAATTTAAAAATAATAGTGTATCAAATCAAGAAAAATAAAACTTTTTCCCTGTTCATAATTATTTATTAAATTTGTACGTTTCGTTAATTTTCATTTTTGTATTTGTAAAGAAGACGTAATCCTGCACCGATAGGATGTAATGAATGAATTGCGCGATTTTCGGGTCGCGCGTCCCGCGGATTGGATTACGACGATTCCGGTCGTAAATCGGAATCGCCGCAGGGGAGGGAAAATAAGGAAATAAGGGATAAGGGTCGATGATGGGATAGGGGTTCCAGTCGAAAGACCAGTGATCTCGGGGAACCGGGATTCTGAAGGACTGCTCGCCTCACCTTGTATATGACGCCTCCGTCACCCCTGTAGTCGCCGCCGAGATCACACAAATGGCACGCGGTGGGGAGATCTCCGCTTCCAATTGAAGACGGCGATATCACAACTTCACCCGCGGCACACACAAAACAAACAAACACTACGTGATCAAACACAATATAACAAATTACTGTGCTGGTGCACTGGAGCTGACAAATCCACACCGCGAATGATCTCGCGATCGAACAAATATCGGTCACGTTGACGTGTGCTGACATCAAGGTCACATTTCACATTAAAGATGAGCATTAAGGAAAGGTTATGGGTGTAAATTTGGACGTAGAAAGGTGTCAATAACATGGACCGCGTCCGGTTCGCAAGACGCGCCAAAAATGTGATTTACGAATCCGGAACAGTATTTATTATTTGATATACGGTTTAATTTTTTTTTAATCAAGTTCTATGTTTTATAGTGCAGCATTCTAAAAAATAAATATATACATATGCAAATTTAAGATTTAATAAGTTATTCGAATATAACGAAAACTTTTTCTTGTTAAAATATGAACTTATTATCTTTTACAAATGTTACCTACATATAAATGAAGTAATAAGGGTTAAGAAAACGACGATTCCACCCGATAACAGACGTCGGCTAAATAAACCTGAGTATTGTTATGTTTTAATATTCAATTGTAGACCTTATCACTTTAATCTGGCATTAACTAGAGCGTCATTAAAATACATGTCGAAAACATTTCCTTAGGGACTGGTGATATCCCAGAATCGCCCCACGGCATTGAGTTGGAGAGATGAGATTTCTACAAATTGTGTATGTTGCTCGATGCTTGCAAATATGCTTTTTTTTCCTGAAGATGTGCAGGAAAGGAATAAAATATCACTTTAAATATTTTTATAATAAGCCTTTTGTGTTTGAGCTATAAACATTGGATTGAACGCTCGACCATTCGGACCACAGAGGATAGCTACATTTTGGTACGATCTCATCTCTATGTTATTCGATTTTTCAATATTTTTATATCAGTTTCTGTGGAAAATGAATTATTTCTGTCTTCTTCGACTAAGAATTGATTTAACAAGATGTTATATTGGAGCCAACATTGGCTGCCAGTCTCCTGTTAAAGATTCATTTAATTTTGCTGTCTATTGTAATACCATTTTATGTATTACTATTTATCAAATTTTAATGTAATGAATGCGAACGATTCCATAAACGTAAAAATTTCACATTACATGTCAGATTGCTTTACCATTCGATATCAAAACAATTCACTGAACAGGCCGTCCAACACGACGTTAAAGCATCGATGAGTCAGCCAATGAGATGATGTAATTTACCAATGTTTCAATTCAAGTCATGTTGATCCACTTGAAGGTGTGAACCAGGGCCGCAAAACCTTTGGTTGACAAATATTGTATATATATTATACAGGTGGACCGAAGTTTTTGCACTTTTAAGGAGGGGCACGCAGGCGACAGCGCGCGGAAGTTTGGTCCTTGTAAATTTAGTATCGCTTCACGCGTAAAATAGTTTTACAAAAACATCGATTCTGATGTGACTATTTCGCACTCACTACCGATTACACAGTGCAAATCAATGTCCGAGAGTTTATTTAATTGAATCGTGACTCGGGAAGATTTAAGAGATCGGTTCAATGCTAAATAAGAAGAAATCGGGCAGTCACAGAGTAAAAAAAGCGAAGAGAATGTCGCGCAAATTAACGAGTCTACTAGAAGATTCGGGCTTGTCGACTCGCAAGCGTTCTGCTGCTATGGTGATACCAAGATCAACTTGGCGTCGAATTTTGAAATTGGACTTGAAACTACACCCATATAAGATCCAATTGCTGTAAGATTTAAATCCCGATGATTGGATTTCACGAAAAATGTTCGAGCGGTTCATCAATTTCATTAACATTTAGTTCAACGACAAAATCCATATTCATTTGAACGAGCATGTTAATAAGCAGAATTTCAGGTTATGGAGCAGGGAGAACCCCAAACTCAAACATCAAAGGCCTCTCCATTCTCCAAAAGTGACAATGACACCAAAAGACAATATCAGTCCTTATTTCGTTGAAAACGCACGTGGCAATTCTGTTACTGTTAATTCTAAAGAATATGTCAAGATGCTGAGGGATTTTTTCCTGCCGCAATTCGAGCAATTCTCAGGATACGATCCAAGGACTTAGCTGCACCAAGATGGGGCAACCGGCCATGCATCCAATGTGACTATACCGGTGGTGAAGGAAATGTTTCCCAACAAACTGATATCGCTTAGAGATGACATCCCATTTGATTTGATACCTCTTGAATTGAAAGTCGTATTAATTTGGATAAACTAGCCACAATAACCCAACTTAAGGCAAATATTCGTCAAGAGACAGCTACCATCTCTCGTAGAGTGTTTCAAAACCTAGGTGCCAGATTCGAAGAGTGCCAGTGGCGGGATGGTGGACGACATTATTTTTATGACATGATTTTTCCCATTTGTGCTCTTTCAGTGAAATAAACATTCATTATTATACGACCTATAGTTCTTTTAATTTAATTTTGAAAAGTATAAAAATACAAAAATAAATAGTGCCCAGCTGTACAAGTAACAAATACTGGTGCATCCAATTTCTTCGGTAGTATTTTGTGCTACATATTTGTCCGGCAATGCCCGCTGCATGGGACTGGCTTTAGAGTTGCATATTTCAATTACTTGAAACCATAGTATTTCATTCCAAATCAGCTGTTCAAATAATTCAAGGACGAGGCTAATCCGTATGTACTTAATTCTCACTATTCCTAAGTCTTTTCATGACATTCTCTTGAACGTACAGATTCATCTGTCCACTGAAGGATCTCGCAATTAATGTTGTTCTATTTCCAGGTGTCACGCGTCAAGTGGGAGATGCACTCCTTCTGGAGAGGTCCCAGAGAGCGGGGAGGGTCGTCAGCATCGGTGTGGCTCCTTGGGGCATCGTGGAGAACAATCACGAGCTGCTGGGCCACAACAGGGACGTGCCCTACCACTCCATAGCCTCGCCGAGGTTTGTTTTTACTATCTTCTCGAAAGCAACGACCTTCTCTTTTGAAATGCACGACCTGACCCAACCTAAGATTGTGAGCTTTTACGGAGGTCGTTCTCTTACTTTATGTACTTATTGAGAATTTGATTTTGTTAGAGAAGTGATATCGTATATCGCTTTTATTTTGTAAATATCATTTGAATTATGTAAACATCATTTAACCTCACTCCTTTGTGTATTGGTCCGTTATTTCTGTATAGTAAGATTTTCACTTAAACCAATATATGTACTATATTATCTTCTGGTATATTATTTTGGAGAATATCATATTTCATTTCATAGAACTTACTCAAAGTTACACAATACTTAGCGACTTCGGGAGCCTAATTTGTTTAACGTTCGTTATTATACTTAGTGAATAATTTTTGTACATTAACGCTTAATTGAAATTATGTTTTCAACACTCTTATAGAACATTGTAACAGGTTTGGTAACAAGAAATAATGTGGTCCCTAACTCTATTTTATAATTATGACATTCTTTAAAATAGACCAGAGAATTATAATAAAGAATATTTAGGCGTTTTTGTTATTTTCTTTATTGTGTCAAAAACATCGGGTTTACTTAGTCACTTACCATCACACCGTTTCCCCGCGGGGGTAGGCAGAGAGGATAGAGCGCCACACTCTTCTGTCCTGACACACAATTCTCGCATCATTCATAATCATACATCTTCTCATACAAGGTCGACGATTATTGGGGCTTCTAACAGGACCATCCTCCATTATCTGGTTTACTTGGTCGTGCCGAGTCTTCCGCGGACGTCCATCACTTCTGGTGCCATCAATACTCGCGTCATATATCTTTCTTACCATTCTCTCCTCATTCATCCGTTCCATATGACCAAACCACCTAAGAGATCCTTTCTTATTCTTACTCACTGTTTTAACTTGATTATTTAAGTACTTATTTATTTGAGATAGAGATGAATACAAAGGACATTTGTAACGTCAATATTATTTCTATTTCTCCAGCTGAGCTTAATAAAATGATTAACTTGCTTGTCTGCCGAGATGAGGATGGATGCTTTAATCTCTCGCTCACCAGATGAGTCCTACCGCTAATCAAACATTTTTGCCAAAGCCAGCAAAAAATGTGGCGATCTCTCGACAGAGTTAGATTAAGATGGAGCAGCAATGTGAAAAGAGAATTAGAGGCGCTCCACGATCTTATCTCAGAGTTGTGGGTTGGGATGGCCCATGACGAGCCAGATTTATATATCAGGCGAAGATTCTAATTGAACCGTGAAGCCGTGGAGTAGTTATCTAAATAAACAACCAATGCATATTTTGTAGTGATAGTCAAACCGTTATTTAAACCGCCGCTGTGACTGGGATTGTGTTCGATTGTAACGATAATTGGTAACTGATTATTCACGATTCTTCGAGCAAAGACTGGTACGCTAGAGAGTTAACCTCCAACAGTTAAATCTTAGGTACCAATCAAAAAAGTTTATCATCATTAATATTTTGCTATGTCTGGTAATGTCATAATTTCTTATTCTTAGATAATGAAAAAAATTGGGTTCCAATATTTATTTAAAAAAGTTGAAACATTGTCGATTTAGATTTTTTAAATCATAAAATTTATAAACATATGTAGTCGGTATCGGTCACACTTTTTAACTCTCCTGCGGTTGGGCATCGAGGGTTAAACAACAATTTACGAGTTTTCGTTTGTCATTTCTTTGGTAAGCTTTTTCCTTCTTACAAAGTTTTCTTGAACTTTCTTTTGCATTTCTGTTTCTCGGGTGTGAAAATCTTTGTCGGCATTAGCCTCGGCGAAAACCTGATTGCTGCCGTGCGACAGGACTAACTTTTCCGTCAGCCATTCGTTTGTTAATCCGCTTGCACAATCTTGCGCCAGGTAAAATTATCTTGCACCAGATAAAAGGTGCAATTTCAGTCTGTGCGAGTTCTTCAAGTTCTTCTCTTCCACGTACGATAGTGAACTTTTGAAGTGGTGTACCTGTCAGAATCCTAAAAAACCAGCATAAGGAAATGTAAACATTTGCACCCTTAGGGAAAACGGATTACCTTATCGGATTCATTCGGTTATATGTGAGAAATAGGAAATACCGCAGAATGTGCTGTGCGTAACTAGACTTTCTCGAAAATTAATTAATATCAAACATTTATATTTTAATGTATTATATATAATATTCGGATAAGTGTTTTTTAATTATGCACTGCTTGCCTCTGGTAGACAGACAGAGTGCCACATTGATACCAAGTCCAGACTAACCACTCCTGCAGTGTTCATTAGAAAACTTGCAAACATTGTTTTGTTACCACGCAAACATTTTTTTCGCTTTAGTTATTATTGGAAATTATCAACATCATGGTAAATTTTAGAATTAGATTATTTAATTTTTAGACTAGATCTTTACTTCACGTTTAATATGATTCTCCGTTAGTGGATAAGAGTGTGAGAAGTTTCCTACTTCTGACATTTCACGCTTTAACCTGTGTTCATATGGGGTCGAGCCATAAATAACTTCCGGCGCAGGTAGGTAGAATCTATTGTTTGTATTTACCCACTATGGGTCAACGGGACAATCGAGTTTTCGCTTTCACTAAATAGATAAGGGTTCTATTAGTCTTTTGACAACTGTATTTTGTGTGGTGCACGTTACATTGTTGTTCCTAAACTTTAAAATGGAGAGTCAATATGTGTATATTTGTCATGTGATGTTTTGTGAATTCAAACAAGGCAAAAGTGCTACGGCCACAGTTGAAAAATTATGCAGCGTGTACGGTGAAGAACTAATAACCAATTGGGCACTCTGCCAGATCTGGGAACACACATTCATGGAAAGAAGATTTTATTGTGTGTATGGTGGGATCGGCGATGTATAAACCATCACCAGTTATTGAATTCAAATGTAATGATTACGTATGTGTCTGCAGACATTCAGCAGCTGCGAAGAGTTGAATAGGAAGATGAGAGAAGATCATACATAATAATGGTGAAAATATAACAGATTAATATTATTTTGTGAAAGCAAAATACATTTCTGATAAAAAACGGCAGTTATTTATGACTTGACCTTGACCTTGACCTAAAATGTTAATTGACCTCCTGCAAATATTATTTAAAATCTTTGACTTCGATCAGGATGTGTATTATATTATTATAGGTATACTACATTACATAAGTGCCTATATTATAAAGAATTCTCCGGAGCTTGATGGAAGGATACAGTAAGGGACTTCCTCGGTGTATCTTTGCTCGTCGAATAAGCAATGGGGAGGGGGGTTAGAAGGGGCCGGCGGATGTTAGGGTAGTGCTTTAGAGTGCCGCGGTCCGCGGGGAGGAGGGTGGAGGGTGGAGGGTTGTTATCAGCTACTCTTGCAACGCCGGGTGTATCAGCCAGTATTTAAAATTTAAAATCCAACCATTTTTTCCTACCAGGTGGATAGAATATTAAGCCATAATAATATTACCACCGTTTATATTGTTTGGTCGATCTATGGAGTCAAGGTCGGGACGTTAAAAGAAGCCACCATTTAAAGGCTGGAGGTATTTGAGATGTGGTTACATTGACGTATGCTAAAGATCTCCTGGATTGACCGCATACTACTAAAACTCGCGAATAATTCGGGAGAACTTCAGACACATTCTTGATAATAAATATGATATTTATATAGTATATATTATATAGATATTTTACTACTAATTATGTAAGGAAATGTAGAAGGCAGCAGAAGCATAAATAGAAAGAGGTTATCTCGGCTGCGTAACCTCAGAAAGTGGCTCATTATACAGTAACTTAGCCGCCAACCTTCGATATAAGATGGCACACGTAGTAAAAGATAATGTTTAGTAAAGATTCATGTTTTTACAGTTTTTTATCAGTAAGATATCTTCCATACTGATTTAATGTTTCCAGCCTCTGAGGAATAAAAAAATAATAAATAAATCTTTGATAAGAAAAGCGAGCTCCGGCTGCAATTTGCAATAAAGTCTTCATTGTTTCTAGAAAGCATACAAACTGGCGCCATTCCCGATGCCGGGCACGATTCCTCGAAACAAATTGTGTGAAGAACGATGTTTTTGCACCAAATTATTTCTTGTTACATCAAATGTGGCTTATATTAAAGATAATTGAAAGAAGCACATTCAGTACACGCGAAAAAAGTTTCAAAGAACCATATGGTGCTGGAAAATTAATGTCTTACTGTAAAGCGTACTATTTCACTTGTGGTTTGTGTCTGGGATGGTTTTCGATTAAAAATTTTACAAAAATGAAAGATACATTTTCTCGATATTGTTAATACTGTTAATTTTGCGTTAACTTTCCTCGGCAATACCTATTTTCTAATTACAAACAAATAAAGTATATAGAATCTACAATTTATATGTAAATTATATATATTCTGATTGGCGTAGCGAGAAATTGCCAGGCCCCGGGGCAGGTGCCAGGTGGCATGCCCTGAGATAATTATTATCACAAATACATTTCGTATTAGGGGCGCGTCTTCGCAGTAATTACAAAAATAATTTACATTTTATTGCTGTCTTTATACAGTCGGTATCGATTAAGCTTTTTTAACCTTATGAATAGTAATTGATAATACAAATTTATTTAAATAAATTATCTTAATCCCTTTCATACTGCAATAAAGTTAAGTAATTTAGCGAAGTCTGGACTGGTAAATAGTGCTATGTAAATATATCGAACTATTTATTAGCCGCATGTTCTGTCATAAATAACACAAGTCACAAAACGATGTTATTTATATAGCATATGAATAGCAATAAAAGTGTTATTTGAAATAATAATAATAAATAATATGACTAATTGAATCAGTTGATTTGAATTGATTTTTATGACAAATCACAGGTTCGACCAGTTATCTATTTGTTAGTCCAGTCAGGTTCGACCCGGTTATCCGAAACAGCACATATAATAAATATTTGGATAACCTATGGTATTTTTAAGGAAACTTGTGCGAGGAACGTGTCTCAGGCTCCTGTTCTGTTCACGTGAAATACGTGCTTTGCATCCCTGCACAATTGTCATCAGTCATATGAAAACGTATGAGAAGTTTTTCTTCGAATCATTCATATGTACGACGGCCACTCTTATGTAGATTTATTTAATTTTGGACGTTTTCCTCCCATCCCGCTCGCACATCTTCCTCTCCTCTCGCGTAATAATCTTTTTCTCACTCTCTATGTTTAATTGTCACGTCTGTCGAATTATATTAAAATTTAATAATGTAATAAAAGATCGTTACAATATAATTACTATTTATTTAACATAAAAGCCATACACGTTAAAAACATAATATCGCTCATCTCGATACAGATATTTTAATTTTTATTTATTTTATACAACTTTTCAAGCAACTAATAAATATATTTTGTATTATGATGGTGTTTACTAATTTCTATTTATTCAGAACATTAACACACATATGAAAAGAAAACACTTGTTTTTTTATTCTACTCGTTTAATTTACTTGTTTGAGACAAGTTTCATTATGAAAAAATATCATTAATGTTAAAAATAGCATTTGTGTGGAACATAATTATTATCTAGAATCATGCAAACATTTATATACACCAATTCCAAAAATATTTCTTGCTTTATTGTCTTCCGTTTCTCCTTATGTTATAAAACTATTTAGCTGTACTTTTCTTCATATTACCATTAATATTAATATGACATTAAAATATCAACACAATTTTTATTTAGAATGATTAGAATCGTGCAAAAGTTTATATAAACCCTTAGAATTCCAATGAATAATGTTGCTTCTTTTCATCTCATTTAAATAAAATGATATAGCTCTCCTTCTCCATAGATTAATATTAATATAAACACATGTTTTTGAGTTACATTGTTAGATTGATAATACTTATTACAAGGCGAAGCGTGTCTCAAGTAAATTTAACTAGTAGAATCAAATAACAATAGTTTTATTTTCATATATGCGATTATGGAGTTCATTACAACAGTATAAAACAGAACATTTAATGTATTAATGCAATTTTAAATGCTGACCAACATATATGAATCACAACACTCTCCTACTAGATAGATAGATATGAATTACGCATTGATTTTAATGTCATAAACAATGTTACGGTAAAATAAAAATTCTCGCTTCATACAGGATTATGGTATGCAATATCACTATGGTATCAAACCTTAAGACGAGCTTAATTCGAGAAGTTCTACCCGAATTCAAGATGAGACTAATAGTTAAATTCTTATAAGTATCAGAGAAATAAATAATGACGTTATTTGTTACGTAAATTATGCGAGAGAGGAAGGTTTGAATAAAAAGAGACGACAATAAAATTGTCAAAAATAACTCGTATCTGGAGTCTTTTTCATATTAATGTATGGAATAAAATAAAAATGTGTGTTGTCATTTGAATTAATCAATCGAAAATTAAATAATTTATTGGAGTGACTAACTCATATATTTGAATATGTTTGGAAATCAGACAAAGTACCTACTTATATTTAGATGATCTCTGAAATCAATGTTCTAAATTTATAAATTTTATGAGAGCTTCAATTTATTTATTATTATCGATTTAAAACGCCATGTTGCCGTTTTGGTGATATGTCTGTTTCATAATTACATGCTATTTATGAAACAAATAACTAGTGTTTAAAATACAACAGTGTAAACAAATTTTTAATTGCGACTCATATAAAAATAACGCACATAAAATGTTTACCATACCTTAAAATTAGTAAAAAAATCTAATTTATGAAGTTTGCTACTAACGTTGTGAATAAGTTAAATATTAATTCATATTGTTGTAGTACTTGTATTGTCTTAATCATAGCAAATAACATTCAGTTTTAAATGAGTGTCTTAATTTTTTACATATTTAAAAAAATGTTTTATATAAATATCGAGATAAACTAATTTAAAAATTGATTGCAATGAAGTTTATCACCGAAATTAAATCAAAAATCCTACATTAAAAGCCATATATTCTTTAGTGTGTTCAATTGTTCGTTTCGCGGAGATTTTGGAAAACCTACGAAATTGTTATTCTTTCGTTTTTCTAAAATGTTTTTTTGTCAAGAAATTTCTTTAGTATTGTTGCCCCGCGGCTGATCGGCTTTTTAATTGCCTTCGCCGGTAGCGGAACCCGAATATTTCTAACATCCGGATCCCGAGAAAACCCTACAAATTTAACATCAAGTTAGCAAAAGTGACGGCAGACCGGGCCACTCAGGAAAACTTCTGTTTTCTTTTGTGTCAACAGTAATTGAATCTATCGTTTATTATAAATTATTCATCAATTAAAAATGAATTATTATTACGCCTGCTTTTTTTCGTTAATTGTTTGCTCTACATAAATATACGCTCCGATAGTAGAATATCTTCATGGCTTTTCTGCCGTGGATCTAGTATTGTTGTATACGTCGGTTCCAGAAATACTCAGCTTTTATGGACATCAGCCCTGATAACATATTTGTTAAAAATACTCCCACGGGAGAATAACCCATCTGACTGCCGTGAGTATGTTAGATTCGTTGCGTTTGTTTCCGACTGAGTTATTTTTTAATTAAATTCCAGAAACACGTGTTTTGTATCCGTGTGTTTTATGGAAGATGTATTCAGATAATTAATTGTATAGAGCGAGGCAGTATGTGTGACATGCTTCATCAGGCGATCGTTCTATTCATTAAGAGTGACACTAAACGAGTACAGTAAACTATTTTATGTTTTATGACAAGTGACATTAAGAAATACTACTAGACAGAGATTCTCGGCCAGGAGTCCCTACTTCTATATAAGATCTTATTTGAGGTAGCTTCGACATATCTTTCGAACGCCAGATGACCTTCTTGGCTACTTCAGAGTTGGACATAGACTGAGTAGAGATAAACGGCAAAAATACTTTATGAAGACAGATTGGGCATTGATTGGTCATTAAATACAGATATACCGTAAGACAAGGAAAGATGGAGGAACCTTATCGAGACTTCGGGCCTCCGATTGGATGAAAAAGGGAAGGCATCCAATCTATTTTTGGAGATATGTTATGATTAGAGGTATGTTTACATTATGCAATGACGGTGACATACAGTAAGGAATGAAAGGAATTGAGAGAATGACGTGACATGAATAAAAAAGTACTTACTTGAGAACAAGTGATTTATTCAGCAGTGATTATAATTTACGAGGTGGAGATTTAGAGCGAAAGATGTTTTCCGACTGGAGCTCGGCAGAGAAGTGACTCATGCAGCGGATCGCTCAGTATGACGTTCGTCCGGCCCGCTACGTGGCGCTAGTCGGTATACGCCCCTGGCGCGCGGCGGACGTCACGGTGCTAAGGAGTGGTATCACACTGCATCCATCTCACCATGCACTCATAAATAAAGACAATAATTTAAATATACAATTATTGCCTCAAAGATGTAAATACTAATTCTTATTCCTTAATCTGCTGAAAAACCTCCAAGTAGCCAAATAAAAATATTTAAACCTTCATCTTAATGTATTAAAACTTGCGGTCGTCCTGCTCCCGCCCCACAGACATGGCCGCGTAATAAATCACCTGACAGCCATATAGTACCGAAACACACCGACCAATAGCAGATGTCAATATATCGTGACGAACGAGTCCTAGGAGCTAGCCAGCCACTTCTCCGCAGACCGTTCTTTCGATAACTCCTCAAGAGAGCCACTTCAATGTTCAATTTTATTCACGTACATAACTTTTTAATTGTTTTAATTTCAATCGTGCATCCAACTTACAATTTCATGGCAACCTCTTGTAAGTACGTTTTAAATATATCCGCGTGCTCTAGTTGCAATAACCCCTAAAAACATATACATTTAAAGCCGCGCTATGAATCGATCTCGGTACACTGTTAACGGTTAACAGCTAGCAACTCCACTCCACCTACCCTAAAGTATTAGAAAACTTATGCAGGAGGTTTCATGTTCCCACGCTTTACTTTTCCGAGTACCCCCTTGCGGAAATACTTTCAGCAATGTGTATCTTCACGAAAGTATCCCAAGTTGCTGAAAGCAAACTCGAAACTCGAAGTGAAAATATTTTCGTCGTAATTATAATCGAAAACAACGTCTTCAGCCTGTTGTAAGTACTTTCGAGAATATTAAACATCTTTATTAATATCTTCGCGCTCGAATATGAGAGATGCCTGACATTAGCCAAACACCTACGCCGGATTACTTTATCATTATTACGTATTAGTTCACTGTGAAATTTTATGGGTTTACGGGTTGCGGTACAGCGCCGGCACTACGCGGCAGCTTCCCACAGCTACACTGTAAAGCTTTCACCCGATATCTCAACTACTCAGGTCTGGTAAAAAATGAACAAGGAATGAAAGATTGAATACTCATGTAAACTGGTCGTTTATACACTGAATTTTCTTTGAATTAAACATAATATGATATTATAGATTGAACGATGGCTAGACGCGTTCTGCCTGGCGAAAACTTCGCCAGATGGCGACATATATCCACCACAGGTTTAAAGATACAGGGATTTTTCCAGATCCCCCCCTCCTCTCCCCTAGTAAAATTAGTTATGCGTCAGAAAATTTTCTAGTATTTTTATACACTGTCTCAGTTACATTATATTATGTTTTATTTTCACCTTTATCGGGACCAGTATCGATCCAGGGGCCTTCAAAATTTTTTTGGAATCAAAAATATTTTGATGGTGCCAAGTATCTCTTAAATTAATTTATTGTTTTATTATTTATACATTCTAAAATAATATTTTATTTTATTTAAAAAATATATTGTTATCCCTATTGAACTTTGTACTTTTATTATAGACAGCTATAATAAAGAGCTTAAGATATTTGTTGACTTCTATTTTCCTAATGTGATGACTAGTGTCACCTGCCACGCGAAGACGGATTCGTTTCTCCTTCAGGCAGATTTTTATTTTATTTAACTGAATTTACGAATATCTTTTTAACAATAAAATATATTGTATGCAGGAGTAGTACGATACACGTGTCTGACACAGTAATATTCATTTCCCAATATTATTTATTTTATCTTATTTTTATCCTTTTCCCATGTATGTTAACACGCCTTGGATAGAATCCGCCGGGTAGCATTATTTTCTGATTGCCACCTGCCACTCCTATTCCGTGCTGGTCCGCCAGGTGAGGTTGCTCTCTTTCTCTTGTAGCTATCGGAGAAGCTGGACGCTTTCTTCATAATGTATTCATCACCTCGACGCGCTATGTGTCCATGCCAACGGAGCCTGCTAATGGGTGCTGTCTCGAACCTACCTCCGACGTACTCGTACGAGTGTATATACATATTTACTTAATTGATTTTTTGAATATATATTATTCGTATTGAAGGAGATATTCTTATGGTCACTATTCTTATTACTTCTCGTCCATAACTTCAACAATCTGTCGGATAAGACCGGGTCTTTCATGTACAACATTTTATTTGACTCGGATCTTCGCTTTTACAAACAACACATATTTTAAATTTCTTGTCTTTATTTGTCAGCCTGGTATTATTTAGTAAGATCGTGTGCCTTTTTACTTAAATGACAAATATTTGCCGACATCGGCAAAAAAATCACTCACGGCTAAAATTCGTCAACGGGATAAAAAATGTGGCACAGAAGTTATTAATTCATCCCTGTACTTAGGTGTATTTTTCTTTTAATACATAAATTTTTATTTGCTTTACGTAAAGTAATTTAATTATTGTCCTTGCGAAATCCTCAGCATACTTTTTTTAATTATGAAAAAAGTATTTAAAATTTTCCAACTTTCTATTTTTCCGTTCACTCGAGATCAGCTCTCTCAGTACGAAAGCGCCAGGACGTTCTCCTGATTTATGCGGGTGTCCTTAATTTTTTTCTCTATGTTTCACCACCTTGTTCCTCGTTGTTCTCAGCTTGACTTATCCTACCTTTTTCGTAATCGGCGCAACCATAAAACTTCCTCTGATGTACTTACGGGGAATTGGTGACGACGCTTATGAGGGTATTATGTCCAAATGTGGCCAGAGCGGGTTAGGGAACTTACTTGTAGGAGAGAACTCTATCGACCCGAGAGAGAGAAATGTATCGACCCTAGAACACAGTTACAGTAGGAAGTCTACAACGAGAAGCGTCGCTACTGTGATCTAGTCGGGAAGGCGACTGCGAGTGAAGTGTTTTTGTGGCTGATAAGAGCCTAGTTTTACACCCAGGTAACTTACACCAAGGTGTGTTCAGGGTCCGTCGGCGTGGAGGCGATAGATTCATTCCGAACTTTCTCCAGTTTTGTCACTCCTCCAGACCGTCGTTAGTATTTTGAGTTGAGGTGCTTATTTTAAATTGTTGAGTCTTCTTCACTGTCCAGCTCTCGGCGCCGTATAGCCGTACAGCATGGCGGGTCGTGCGACCGTCTTGTATCCTCGACCTTTACTTTCGATGAGCATTTTCAGGTCGTAACAGAGCACTGATGAATAAGCGCCACTTGTATTTTGTGAATGACATAATTAAAACGTTTCGTAGAGTTAAGTTATGATATACCGTGGAGATTTAAAATACACTAATATGAATTACCAGTGGTGAAGATGAAATGGTCACCAGTTGTGGTAACAGGGATGGGGATGGGTAGCGGAATATTTAGCCATCAAATTTGGAAACGACACGGAAAGCAATCAATGACGTGCGCTATGTCAAAATAAACAAAAAATGAAGTCACCAACTTTTTAAAGCAAATACTCAGAGGCAGTTAAATAATAGTCCTCCTCGATATGGGAATATTCTAATATAGATATTGAGCATTAAATACTATTAAAATGCACTAAAAGGGAAGAAAAAAATGTGGATAAATTTATTAGAGATTTTAAAGAAATTCTTAGAATGTTTTACACATAATTAATTTAGATGGAATTGTATCATTGTCGGATTCTTAACAAGATTTCAATTATATCCATAAAATATTGCGAAGGCGTGATCAATCCTAGTACAAAATCCGCTGGTTAAAAGAACGTTTCATTATTTTAATTATGTATTTTTCATTATATTAAAGTGTGATTTGTGGACGCAAGGTTCGCTAAAAATATTTCCGGATAAGTTCCAGATAACAAAGTTATAAAGTTAGTAATTTCAAAACTCCCGTCTCCCCGAAGCCGTGGGGGATTCATTCAATCTATATGAAGTGAAATTGATCGTGAAAATTGTCACCCTGGTAAAATCTCTCGTCCAACTTTCCGGTATCTCGGCCTAACTTTCTGATATCAAGACCCTAATGCGATTTTGGCGAGTGTCATCGGGTGTCGGTGTTGGCTGCTTGTGTTTTGTGGCAGCCTCGAGACGCGAATGGTTCATTTGGTAGATCCTCCTCCTCCTCGACCGGCCGACTTCTATTAGAGTATAAGGGATCCGAAATACTACACTCTGCAACTACGCTCTTTAACAAATACTAACATATTTACAATTAAGTGCGTCTTCATTAAAGCTCCCCTTTCAAAACTGATACGTCTATTCGCGTTTTTTTCGAATATGTGGGTTTTTATTTTTCTATTATACTTAGACGGGACCTTTACACTAATGTAAAACTAATAAACTGAATATTATTTACCAATATAGTAATATGGCTGATGAAAAATAAACTAAACCAATCACACCAACAATTATCATAGATGGTGAAAGTCTGAAGGAAGTGACTGAAATAAAATATTTGGGAGTCATAATAAATTTAAATTAAATTTATCGCAAAATACAAGACACGTGACTAAAAAGATTGCTTAAAAATCTCACTTCTGGGAAGGATCTGAAGATTCATTAGTACTGAGTCTTGTAAGGTAGTATACAATTCTGTTATTATTCCTCACATTAACTACTGCAGCTGCATTTTGTTTTTGGCTAATGAAGAACCAATGGAAGATGTCAGTGTTGCTAAATTAAGCTTTGAAAGTAATACTCAGAAAAGATAGACATACTCGAATCAGTGCAACGCTGAAAGATTTAAATATGATGACCTTTAAGTAGAAAATATATTTCAATGTATTTATTTATAAAATCTTCTATCCCTAATCCGTAAAGATATCGGCAGAATTTGTACGAAAAATTGACGCAAATCAACTTGAGCACGAACATCACACAAGAGGAAAAGGTAGACTGAAACTGGCATTCGGGAAGAAGACTAAATGCATGATGAAGATTTTTAATGAAATGCCAGAAAACATAAAAAAAGAGGAGAAACTATATAGATTCAAAATGAAACTAAACAAATATGTGAAAGATAAGTTGTAGTAAAAAGAAACGATTTTGATCTTGTTTACTTTAGATCATATATAAAAATATTTATGTTCGCACTATATTAAGAATAAAAAAATTAACACAATATTGCCATTAATTGATAGACCGCGACCATTAAATTTGTTTGCAGTGTGCCAAAAAAATTTTTAGGTATGGAAAATTCATACATATACAGAATATGTTTTCTTATGGGCGCAAAGCCTAAGTTTTGAAGATTATTGTGTACTTATGAAAATATTAAAATGAATAGAGTTATAAATTGTTAAATTTGCATGACATTATTGCATTTTTTATAAATGTTTCCTATTCATATAAAAAAACGATTAAAAAATATATAGTATTTACTCACACGCTCTAGAGCTTCGATTACTATTTAAAACTAAGTTTTGTATAAAAACACTAGTTTCATACTAAAATATTCTTTTATCGGTCCTATTAATGTGTATTTTTCACTGTTTGTTTGTCCAAAGTAACCATTATTCAGTTAGCAATCTTACAACTTTGTTATCTTCCGAATGAGTTTTGTTTCTGGTTGAGCCGACGGTTATAATGATCAGCATTGTGTTATTGACCACGCTTTAAACCACCTGACCTGTATTGATATTTTATTTGTTTATACATCTATATTCGATGCAGTGGATATCAATAACAGAAAAATATTTTAAATATATACGAGACAACCCTTACATACAAGTATTACAAAATAATAGTGCGTTAAAGCATATTAATAAAGTTATTATATTGTAATATTAAAAGCAAATTCATTTTGGTTCATTTCTAATAATGAATAGTTTATTAAGTTTGTTTTAGAAACCATTGTGAGTTATTTATTTATATTCAACCGGTCTCTGAAAACCGAATGTAAATAACTCACTTCGGTTTCTAAAACAAACTCAATAAACTATTCATTACAATGAAAATAAAACATAATTAATAAATGTGCCATATTACATAACAAAAAATGTGATAACTAAAATGATTTATGATTAATAAAGGAATATATGTACATATATGTAAAATCAGTAAAGATATTTTTTTAGTACGTAAACAAACTGTGAAAATTAAGGTATTGTCATAAATTATTAAATCAAAAGTATATTAATCAGGCCTATTCTCAAAATTGCAATATTGAAATGAAGGTGATTGTTACACCAACCCTCAAAAACAGACAGTATGTAAATTAACGTCCGTGTTATATTTGTCGTTTGCGTGATTTGTGCGGTATAGTTGTACCTTATCAAGGCGGTATAGTTGTAAAAATTGCCCATTTGGAATTTCCATCGGGTTGCACAAATCACGCAAACGACGTCTTTCCATTCTCGAGTTTCGACTAAAAATATAAGTTTTTGGTTAAAATAAGTACCAATACAGTATTCAAATTTCACAGAAAAAGGTTTGTTCATAAATTACCTATTGATTTCCTCATCCGCAGCGTCGTAGTGAAGAATCACGGCCAATACTGTTGCCATTTTTATGTTTTGACAGATTATGGTACGTTTATCTCCCTCACTCTCTCTCCCTCTCTCTCATTCAAATATAACACGGACGTTAATTTACATACTGTCTATTTTTGAGGGTCGGTGTATCAATCACCTTCATTTCAATATTGCAATTTTGAGAATAGGCCTGAATATCCTGGATCGACTCCAAGATGATGTCGATTGTAAGATGGAGCATCTATTGCCGGATTCTGTCAGACGATCACTTTTAAAACACAATAGTAATGCACCACTACTAACAAATGATAGAATAATATTGTTAAATAAAAACAGTTTGTTTTATTGCAACAAATATTTATTTGCTGAAAACACGTATAAATATAATGATCTAGTTGGTAAATCTGTGTTATACGATCGTTGCATATGAAGTGTGTAATGTGAGGGTGTTGTTCAAGTCATGGATCAGAAACTGTACTTGTATCGTTACAATATCTGCTGCATTGTTGCTTCATTTACAACATTCTCCGTAATTATTATTATTTTTATTTATTAACTGACTAACTTCAATAACTTACCGTCACGCCGTTTCACCGCGGGGGTAGGCAGAGAGGATAGAGCGCCACACTCTTCTGTTCTGACACACAATTTTCGCCTCATCCACATTCATACATGTTCGTCGTTCGACTGATAGGCCTTCTTCCAGTATCTGATTTACCCGATGTGCTATCAACATTTGCATCATATATCTTTCTCAACATTATCTCCTCGTTCATCCGCTCCATATGACCACACCATCTAAGTGATCCTTTCTTAATTTTACTCATTATGCTAAGATCAGTTTTACATTCTCTCCTTATTTCTTCATTCTTTACTGTCATAAATGTATCTGCCACGTATACGCCTAAGTGATCTCATTTCCACTACATTTAGTCTACTTTCGTTCCTCTTCTGCTAACTCCAGAACTCTCTTCCATACACGAGTGTTGTAAATTATTTTTTTCATTATCCTGAACTAGTTCTAACTAACATTCGAGTAGGAGGTTGTATATAATAGCAATACTCTCCATGTTTCTTGTACAATTCGAAATGCATTCAAATACATGCAATATTATTTATATAAACAGAGTATCCAACATCCAACGGAAGCGAAGCTCCATTCTTTTGTGAGTGCACTACATATCTTCCATAGAAAGGTCTGGAACTAATCTATTAATTTTTCTATATTTTCTGTACCTCGGGCAACTGATAACTTTTCCAATCCGCTGAGCCCGCGGTGGACCCGCAGTTCACAGCTCACACAGCTCAGAGAGCTCAGAGAGGGTCAAAAGGTTAAAGAATGAAAATTTTGCGCTTCACGCGAATACTGCAGTGGAAAAAATGTCGTGTATTTGATGACTTACTTACGTTTCTTTATAGATTACATTTTATTGCGTGAGCTTTAGATATGTAGTGTACACATACACATATACACAAGTGTTATAATATTTTAATCAATAACTTTGTATGTAAATTTGGGATCATCTTGCGTGTAAATAAGGGATGCCTTAAATTGAACAACTCATAATCGTTATATATGCAAAGCACGTAAAACAATCGAAATGCCTTATTATATAAATAATTGAATTAAGGCTATCTTCCCACAACCCTGATGATACTTGACCTTGACATTCATGTATTTTTTTACCGTCGTTAACAGAATATCTAACATTGCAGACTTATATAGTTGAATTTTGAGATTATCAGCAAAACCAAATATAAAATCATATATTTTGGTTTACTCGGCTATCTCTCCCTGACTAAGGAAAATATGTTATTACAAAACCGCCTGGCGTTGAGCAATAAAACCCAAGAAGTTATATACAAAGTTATTTTATATAATTGCACCTACCTTTATACTATACTTAATCATATATTTTTTAAATATGCAATTAGATTGTAATTAAAATGAGCAAAAATATTTTGTTTCAACAAATGTGTTACCGCGAAAATACCAACTTGTATCGGCACTCTTGATATTGAAAACTGTTAATTAAAGTTTCGAAGACAAATCCTTTTTTCTTTGCGTCTGTTTGACATGTAATCAGAAATACCAGTATAAAATTTATACATCTCTTCATTAACCCAATCTATCGTTTGTATTATATAATCCTAATAAATGTAATTAATATAGTACTTCTTCCTAGTGTTTGCCAACGGTCACAAGTTCTTCAAGGTTTGTGCTGTTATTTTGGCAAGCTATGGTGTATAAAGAAATTATAGTTATGCCGTAGGCGAGGGGCTGGGTTCAACGGGTAGTCTGTTCTGGTTACCAAATTCTTCAACGATGGTTTGACTGGTATTTTATTTTATTTGGCGTGCGTGGCTGTCAGTATGGTAACATGAAATCACCCCTGTAACAACGCTTTATATCGGTTTTGAGAATGAATTTATATGGATAATGAATGCCATAATGTTACGATCTGCCTATGTATCAATATTTGTTAAAACCGATATACCTGCAGTATTGCCACAGGGCGCCTCAACTGAAGTGCATCAATCTTCTTCTGCTCGCTTTAACTAATCCCGAGAGTCAAGGTAGCATATATTTTGTAGTGCGTTCATTAATATAACACAATTACTGTACTGATTTTAGTCTCTTTTTTATCACCTTTTAACAATAATGATTGTCAATATTTTTCAGATCCAAGTACGCCGTACTCAACAACAGGCATGCCTACTTTCTCTTGGTGGATAACGGGACAGGGGGCAGGTATGGAGCGGAGATCCTGCTCAGAAGAAAGCTAGAAAAGTTTATTGCGGCACAGAAACTACACCCATGTGAGTACAGAGAAGTGAGAGAATACAGGATAAATGTCGTACAAAAGTTACTCTATAATCAATTTCCACAAAATCCCAATAGACTATAAATATAAAGATGATAATTCTCTCATTTGTATGATGCCATTAAACCAGCGTCTTCTGTGATCTCAATTCAACTCGAGTCTAACGTGATCTATAATATTTGCAGTACTTTTTTTGTCATAGAACGCACCGAAACGGCGTTCAGACACCTTTTTTCTCAGAATTTTCCAAGTTTTAAAAGTAACTTTTGAAAAATGAATGTTCGGTCTGCGTGGACTTGAATCGCCCTGTCAGGCGTATCAGGTCGGCGGCAAAAATCATTAAAATGATGCACGATTGTGTGTCCAGTCATCGTGCGTACTTCCGCGCCGGTTGTGATATCACTGCTCGACTTGTGATTGGTCCTTCAAAGTACGTTGTTCTGTGGTTACTCAGAGGACGACATTCGGCCATAGATACTAACTGCAAGGAACAGAGTCGAGAAGATTTGATTTGTTTGAAGAACTTTGGAATTTATTATGAACATTGAATATATCATTTTTCAAATAAATGATTAGCAAGATGTGAGTTCCTGCATCTTTTTTCTTACAAATAAGCGGTATAGGGTTAGGTTAAGTTTATGAAATAAAATGATATTTTATGAACGGACTAATTCACTCTTAAACGTTAGCAGTCTCCTGAACCATGAATAAATCAAGTGCAAGATTAGTGAATTAGTGGAGATTAGACGAAGCATCCGCGATAATACCCTATTTCTTAATATATTTTTTACCTATTCATAAGGATGGTATTTTCGTTCCAGACACGCATTCTTCTACTCCAGTGGTGTGTCTGGTGATAGAAGGCGGAACCCACACAGTGAGGGCTGTCCTGGAGTACGTCACCGACAGTCCGCCCGTCCCCGTGGTGGTGTGCGATGGCAGCGGAAGAGCCGCCGATCTGATCGCCTTTGTCCACAAGTTCGTGCACTTTGTTCACTCTTACCGTTACCCTTTACCGTACCGTTCTGTTGGTGTAATGTGAATGTGTATTATGAATTGTTGAAATGTTCGCAGGCACGCTTCGGAGAGCGGGGAACAGACGGTGCTCGAGTCGATGAAGGAATACTTGATGAACATTATACAGAAGACGTTCGAAGTGGGAACGCAACAAGCCGAGTGCCTCTACACGGAACTGCTGCAGTGCACCAGAAGGAAAAATTTGGTGAGCCGAATGATTATTTCATTTTTAAAATTATCGTATGAAGTATAATTTCCGATATGAAAATTAATACGGAGATCAGTATAAGTCCCGCCCACAAGAACAGAGCGTATCTGAGATGGACGAGGCTCAGCTTCTGCTGCTGGTTCGGGTCGCGGCGAGGCGGCGGGCGGTGCATCCTCTGCAGAGAGAGAAAAAACTTCATCTCGTTCTCCCAATGCGCTATCAGTCCGGCTTCTTTCAGCATATCTGTCACGTGGTCGATCGCGTTAAGCAGAGGTGACCACTTGGGTATGGCCTGCGACGAATACATGTAATCGACCTTCTCTCCCAGAACGTTAATGACGTCTTCACCGTCTTCTGAAAACTTTTGCACGGTTAGACTCTCAGCGAGATAATCTGGACACATGAAAGATACGTTTCTGAACTTTGTCAGTGTGTCGATCACTTCGTTGAAGCTATGGAAAACGAACTGCTTCTCGCTGAGACGCTGTCTCACGGAGTCGTCGCTCGTGCCTAATCCGCGACCCTTCACGAGGGACTTGGACGTGCAAGCCATACAGCCGACTCTCAACCCTGCCCCTTCCAAGTCCTGCAGGGTCTCCAGCTCTCCCCCCAGCTTCAAGGTCAGCTTGGTGGCGGTATTCCCGATGTATATGCTGTTTACTATCAAGGCCCAAATAGACACACTGATGAACACAAATTTCTCGATAGTATTATCGGACAGCTTGATACTCATCATGTTGACTATACTTACGCAATCCAAGAACGTTTTCACGAAAGTATCATAAATAGTGTACGCCGTTCGGTCATCTTGACGGTATCTCACCCTCGCCACCGTCCACGTCGAGACGATGATCACCAAAAACAGTATCGACGCTTGCATGGCTAATCGGCTCAAAGCACTCAGCATCGTGCGTATTCCGACAAGACTCCGCTCAGCCTTGGGCGTCACGACGACAATTTTAGTTTTTTGAACATTTTTGAGAAAAACTGATTTTGGAAATAATTCGAAAATTATAATTCTCGAATTTCCGTTCAGATCCGTGAAGCCTTCCTCCAAGTCTTTCATAGCTCCCGAGAGCGACCCGTTCTCCCTCTGTCCTCCGTAGCGGACCCCGTCTCTCGGATCCAAGTACTTCGGCCTGAAGTTCATGACCCGAGCGTACTGCTCTACCATCTCGCCCTCCTTGCCCTTGTATCTGACGACCGCGCCGTCGCTGTCCCGCACAGGTATCGCGAGATTGCCAAACTCGTGCATCGTGACCCTCAGAGGATAGCCTAGTAAGTTTTTGGCCCTGTTTTCCAGATGTTTCTGAACCGTTTTCCAATCCACTAAGCTACTGTTTAATCCCAAAACAATTGTCCGAAAGTGGTCGTCCGAAACATGGTTTATAGTTTGATAAGGATTGTAAATAGTTACGGCAACATGATGACTCGACACGCCTTCGTCAATTTGGATTCGCGTTACAGGAATATAAAAATATCGTAGTTCCCCCCAAGCCCTTTTTGTAAAATCTCTGGCTTCTTTTTCTGTGACTGATTCGATCAGTACCAGGACAGAGTCTTGCCCGCTTTCGTTTCCGAGGATCCTCCAAATAGATATTAGATTCTTCCAAGCACTCGCTGCTGTTTTGGAAAACACCACAACACGTTTAATCATCCTGCGTCCGATTGATCCATCTTTAATCCAATTCCTTTAACAAACGTTTAACAGTTAATTAACACATTTTTCTAATTCGTATACAACCTACTGGAAAGACATTAATGTTGTCTTTCGAGCTAAATTATTTCAAGCTAGGTAGGTAGGCGGAGCTCTACAAATTATCCAATATTATTATATAAAGTACGCGGTATAATTTCATAATGTTTTTTTGGAGCATAATCTAGAGATCCCAAATATTATTTAAACGTAATTATTTTTTCAATTTAATAAACAACAATTAAAAATTTCCCTGGATTTTAATTAACTCTCAAAAATTTCAAAAGAAAATAAATTATATTTAGGACGGAAGAAATTTATTTTACTGTCGCCCGCCTTGTTTTTATTTTATTTTAATATTGTTATTTTCGTACCTTTCTAAAAAACAATCTTTACTGTCTGGTGAATACAATCTTAACGCTATATCATCTCTAATCAATCTTATTAATGCAAACATTTCGGTGGGTACATTAAATATTCTGAAAATAAATGAGATCGTCTGTCTCACAATCAAAATACATTAATACAATTGAATTTTAAATAAAAACCGCCTAACCCATATTTCCCGCCGTACAATAAACCATTCGCAGCTTCCGAACTACCGACTACCGACTTCATGGCTAATTGTATTACTCAGTGTTTGATTATATTGTGTGTATCTGTTATTTTTGTAGGTTTTAATACATTTTTTGGTTGGGTTAGGTTAAAAATGAAAGAAAGTGAAGGTTAAAAATAAAAACTTAATACCCAAAATCTAATATAATAGTGAACACTTGAAAACACACCTTCGTTGAATAATTTACTTGTTAACTTAGACAGAAAATGCAATGTGTTCTTTTTGTATTTTGATACATGATTTACGAACATAAAAAAATTCTTCACCACTTAAAACTGCTTTGAACAGAATTATCTATTTCAGAGACGGCCAACATGTGAGTAGATTTTTTTAAAATCCAAATTAAATATGAATAAGATCTTTATTTTCATTGTCAGGCGTCGTGGGTCCCTAGTCACCTACTAATACGTGAATATGATATGAAATATATTATTCGCTGTTCAATCCCACAAACGATCATTTAAGTGTGGTGCAGAAGTGTGGTGAGGTATTTGACAGTGTCAGTATCTTGTTGCAACTTCCACTGTCGACGTCTGAAAATATTAATTAATTTGAATAATTATTATCGATATGCCTACCGTTATCTAAATATCAGCGAATTAAAAACAAAAAACGTGTCAAAATGTTTAAACCGATCGCTGTGAGAACAAACTTTTAAAGCGACACCTGAGGGCGCAACCGTAGCGTTCGTCGGACTGAGATGTTTGAATTAAAATTCTGTTTTGTACACTTACCCATTGTCGATGGAATAAACTTTGACGATTACATTCCCCCCGGCTTCCATCGCAGCCATGATAATTTCAATGTTTGGGTCATTCTTTGTCTCGGCTGCTATGATAAAGAAGACTACCACGTTTCGTTTGTGATACAATGTCTTGAATAGTTTCGACCAGACTTTAAAAATGTCTGTCCTTTGTTCGGGAGTTCGCAACATGTCTGAATTCCCCACCAAGAATTTTTCCATTCTAAGATTGAGCATTGCTTCAGTAATGTTTCTCTCCGTGTTGGGCTTGGCGTTCCTGAAATTAAATTGCATTCAATTGTAATATTTATGTAGCCACAAATATCATTTTTTATACGTGAAGACCTAACAATACGAGTATTTTGGAAATAAATTCAACACGCTTTTGGTTATTTTACTATTCAAATGTATCAATGGTAATACTGTTTAGTACCGTATCATTATATGCCAAATTATACAGCCAAGTTCGCACTATTCGCTTTCGAACTCCGAGAAATGTCGCGCGTCACGTGTCCCGACATCGTTGACCTTAGAACCCATGCGCTTTGTACTTGCACGGTAGTTTTAATATTTTGTTCAATCTCCATCCACAATTGTCAATTTATAATAAAAAAATTGGACTGTGTTTCTAACATTTTAACCTCAAAGATTATTATTTGTAACATTTCTACCCTCACATTGTACTTGAATATTTTTGTAGAAATATTAGATTATATAATTATAAAATATTAATAATGTCCATTTAAAATATAATTATTTAGCCTAATTAGCTATAGAATTTTTTTTTAAATAACTTTATCGTAGGTGAAACAACCTCAATCAACAATACCTACCTTCCTGCCTACCTACTAGAAAAAATAGACATTTTGTATATCGCCAAATTATTAATCATTTTCGATCACAAGTTTTGCATTCATACTTGAAATTGCAGAAATGCATGTATTACTAAATGCCGAGTATAAGAATATTCAATATATAATATATTGATAAGAGAATATTATATTCAAAGACAACGTAAAAAAATCTTAGTAATTTAAAACATAATTCCAGAAGTTTATATGATTTAAAAATATTTTCAACCTTACCCGTCGTCACTTTTGCCGTCTACTTTATGAGCACTATCGATTATATTAATTGGATTTTCGTTGAAATTTTCTCCCAAAATCCCCCATCGAATCACTACCAGCGAGTACAGCGTCAAGAAGATAATACAAATTTTCTTCATGGTTAAGTGGTACGTTCCGCGTTCAATTAGCAACTGAGTCTATCATCGTTTTGCCTAATTTTAGTTTTCAGTATTTTCTTCGTAATAGTAATATAATATGGCATACAGGGGACAGGTGCAAGCGTCCTGATAAAACCGTTTTGATATGTAATCAAAATAACATTTGTCAACCAATCGCTTAAATTATGATGCCCTGTTGTAATAATTTTTTTCAATTTCTCAATAATTATGTAATGTTGAATATCGTTGAAGTCAAATTGATTTATTTCCCTATAATTACGTTTATTATTTTATCACACATACAGAATGGACTCAACCGAGGAATTCAACATTGGGTATAGTCCCGTGGGTGTGATTAAGCAACATTTTCAAAACAGTTATGTGTCCAATGAATTCATTGAAAAATTTTTGTATTTGTTAAATAAAATTTGTACTTGAGTAATTTCAGAAAAATATGTGGCGAAAAAGTAAATCACAGATGCGTTTTACAAATCCTCATCACCACGGTGATTACATATTTTTATTCAATATCCATGAACGTTGTCAAACTTACGTTTTGACACTTTTTAGAATTTCACACATTCAGTTTTTAGAAAGCCAAAATTAAAGTATCCTTTTGTGTGTTTGTCAATAGAGTACCTACCTTAAAATTTAAATTCAAATAATACATCATACCTAGTAACTACTAACTACCCGCACAAAGTACAATGCTAAGAAACTGTCAAAAATAAATATAATGAAATCTCTTTCCTTCCTTTCCACCAAACTGTGTACACATATCACACACGCGCCTTATATATTAATTTGGCGATAAATGTTTGTCTTTCATTAATTACTGGTATTATTTGTAAATCCCTCTTTCCAGATAACAGTATTCAGGATACAGGAGAGAGCAGAAGGCGGCACCCAGGAGCTGGACCAGACCATCCTGACGGCCCTGTTCCGCTCCCAGCACCTCGCTCCGTCGGAGCAGCTGTCTCTCTCTCTCACCTGGAACAGAGTGGACATTGCCAGATCGGAGATTTTTGTGTACGGCCAGGAATGGCCTCCAGGTATATATACAACTTATAAATTCTTAAGTATTTATTCCCATCGCTCGGGTATTAAACTGTTTTTCTAGAATATTCCAAATCAGTACTCTTTAAAGTATGATGGTATTTCAATCATTGAGTCATGAAAGTTTTTACAATTAAGAGATACTTTTTTTAATAGATATAATAATCGGAAATTATATAGGATCAAATTAAGCTGTCACTAATAAAATACATAATTATTTAGAATGTAAAGATTTTGATACAAAAGTTTCATGCTTATAACAAATCTGAACATCACAATCACAGCGAGAGAAAAGTTAAAGATGTTAGAATTCAAAATAAAATATGATCGTATCTGAGCCTGTCATAGATAGCTATTATAAAGTGCTATAGATATAGTTGTATGTGCACAATAAATTTAGTCAATAAAATTCCGAAACTCGTACGGTTCATGCTTAATTATTCAATTGGCTTTTTCTTCAAACTTAACAAAGGCTTTATTAAATGATAGTCATTTTTTTCAATAATGAAAAAACTTGGCATTCAACCTTGTATTTATTTCTCTTGTACATTTTTCATTTTCCAGGAGCTTTAGATGAAGCTATGATGCAAGCGCTCGAACACGATCGAATAGACTTTGTGAAGCTGTTGTTGGAAAATGGAGTTTCGATGAGGAAGTTTCTGACGATACCTCGCTTGGAAGAGTTGTACAACACTAGACAGGGACCAAGTAATACGTTAGGTCATATATTGAGGGACTTGAGGCCTCACATACCGAGGGGTTACCTCTATACTTTACATGATGTAGGATTAGTTATTAATAAATTAATGGGAGGAGCGTACAGGTGAGATATTCTTATTTATATTAATATTCTTAAATCTTTTCTGTTTCGTAATTCTACTCTTAATATAATTTTTCAATTTATTCCATTGATGTATTGTTTTAAAATAAATGATTGGGTTTATTGATTGAATATACCTGTTTAATGATTAATAACTTTAACTATTCGCTATCATTGTGACATTAACGGTCTTAATTTTTTCAAATATATTTTAGGGCATACTATACAAGAAGAAAATTTCGTCCAATTTACGCCAAAGTAATGAATAAAAATGCCAACGTACATCGAAACTCGGCTTCCTTTGTCCGCCACTACAGTGGCAACCCTCTCAGCCTTGTAACAGGCTTCATGCCGGTCACCACGGAGATGGCTCTCTTTGACTACCCTTTCAATGAACTATTGGTAAGATTTATATTTCTGGTTCTTTAGTTAAATTTTTCAACTTCTAATTGGCTTTAAACTTTTAGTGAGAATGATTCCAGTTAGATAGTCTATTCATTTTAATAAATATTTAAATATCAATAAATGATACATTACATTTTAGACACATAACCCAGGCTATACATTTTTCCCAAATGATATAAGATTACTGACAGCTAGTTTTTATTAATTAATGTAATAAAATTGTTAAATCAAACACCAGAGACATGAGATTGGAATGGATGCATTTCAGATGTGGGCTGTATTGACGAAACGCCACCAGATGGCTCTCCTCATGTGGACTCACGGAGAGGAAGCCTTGGCCAAGGCTCTGGCTGCGTGCAAGCTATATAAAGCCATGGCTCATGAGGCCGCTGAAGATGACTTGGAAACAGAGATCTATGAGGAGCTGAGAAACTGTGGGAAGGAATTTGAAACCAAAGGTATTTTATTATATTTCTTTGACATTATTTTTCAATATGTTTTTCATATTTCATAATAATTACATGTCATCCTTTGTAAAATAAAATCAGTGTAGTGGTGTTTCCATTCAAACTCTTAACCTCTATTATCCTTAAATACCTCCATGTTGCTGTGACTCTGTGGTAGATGTCTGGCGAGTGCCGTTTATGTATGTACGCCGAGTATGTTTTTAACATTCTTTAAACCTATTTGTGAATTCATTATTAATTCAGTGATTTACTTAAATATTACGATACAATCACTTTTCATGCTCTTAAAGGAAATCCTCTTCACCATTATCGTGAGATATTATATTTAAAAAAATTTCAGCGCTGGAGCTATTAGACTTTTGTTACCGACAAGATGATGACCAAGCCCAACAGCTGCTGACCTGCGAGTTGCAGAATTGGTCAGGCCAGACATGCCTGAGTCTAGCGGTGGCGGCCAATCACAGGGCCCTGCTCGCCCACCCCTGCTCACAGATCATTTTGGCCGATCTGTGGATGGGAGGACTTAGAACCAGAAAGAATACTAATCTCAAGGTAACCAATTTGTTGCTTGTAATATTAAAAAATTGGGAGATTGGAAATGGAGGTGATGATGATGATGATGCTTATCTATTACATAATAAAAGTGATAATAATGTATACATATCTTACATCAATTTCTTCTCAATCAGGTTATCCTGGGACTCATATGCCCTCTTTACATCATCAGGCTGGAGTTTAAATCTAAGGAAGAGTTGCAGTTGATGCCTCAAACTGAAGAAGAACATTTGGAGAACGAGAGTCTCGAAGAAGGAAGGGAAGATGAGAGAAATCACAATCCCGATGCTGAGGTCTGACCTATTTTGCTAAATCTTTTATACAAACTTCTGGGCTTTCAACCAGCTTATGTTAATAAGCAAAATCTGGCTTTTGCAGTGCTTTGAATCTGGTGAAGTCACTTGCATGTCTGTAATATTTAATATCTTCAAAGATTACTTTTATTTATAAAATTCTATCCTTGTGTCAAACTTAATATTTTTCTTATAAATGTTTTAATTTAATTCTTTTTTTCCAATCGAAACATCATCAGTTTTATTCGTTATTAATAATTCTTCTGTTAATCATTAAATTATTCTCATATTATATTTATTGACAAATTATACACATACCATCTGAATATCATGTTCTTACAAAAATCTTAAGGTGATTACTCTCAGCCTATATTCTCCGCCACAAAGCCATCCATATACATTATACTGTAATACGATGCGCAGTGACATTGCTACGGCAGTGTAGGCAATGCTATGCATTAAGGCCCACAATAAACAGAGGCCAAAAGGTCTGCGCCCTTCAATATTTTTTGTTTTGATAGTTTTAAGCTCCCAGTTTGGACTAATAAATTTTTAAATCTACCACAGCAAAAAATGGATTTATAAAATTTAAAAAACTATTTTTCACATGTATTACAAAATGAGTGAAAAAAATATGCCTATACAGTGGTACCATGCTAATATGGCGATTCGGTTAGGGACCAGGCTATCTCTGCAAAGCAAAAATATGATTGCATATAAATGCCTAAAATACCCTTTTAGAGATGAGAAACCAATTTCGTTCTTACTATTTAATGGATAAAACCGGCTACTACTAATATTTTCATAAATATATGAATAAACATACATGTGTCGCCACTGATGCCGCGCTGTATTTATGTATGTATAAATATTAGTTAAGTATAAACATCAGTTATATAATAATATGATTTGTGAGAAATGTGGATGAGTGGTTGCCTTCAGATAAACTTTCAATAATTAACATGACAAAACTATTTCCATGATGTTCTAAAAGAGGTTAGGTTTATATTTAAGAGGAGCAGCTTTTATTTCTTCACTTGATAAGCCGAGTATACTTCATCACAAATTTCCTTAGGTCGGAATAAGGAGAAAATCCATCTCGGCTCGGTCCAAAACTTCTTCAGACCAGATAAGCACCAAGGTACTCCAAACATCTTGTGATCGTCTTGTCGTATGTTCTGTCTCGCTTTACAATTTGGCTACTGTATCGTGGTGTTGTATTTTAAGAATATTCCACATTTGAATCTTCACTTTTCTTCAAAGTTTTAATGATACATTATTGTATGAATTTATTTATTCTACTTATTTATTATCTGTATCATTTTTACTCACACAGGTGATTAGTACTTGTTGAATTAGTTATCAGAAGGAATGTTTAGAGGTTAAAAAGTTTTTATAAACATGAATTTCATTTTCAACCTTTATGAAAATGGTAAACACCCATCACAAATAGAATAATTATGGAATGATGGCAAACACAATAGCAGAAGCGGGGCAGAGAGGATTAATTGGTAATGATAATTAAAACTAGAATAGCTCTTTAGTGATGTAAGTGTTTTCATGTGTATTTATTTTCCAGTATCTCCATTACGGTTGATAGATAATTCACATTTATTTAGACATTTTTACTTGTAGATGTCCTTTGTCACCTTCTTCAATAATTTTCAACAAGTAACTGTCACTTACGTGTACTTATTTATATATTTAAACGAATCAGCTTTGAATGCCTAACACATATATACATTCCTATTTAGCATTAAAAATGGATTTTATTTCACATTTCTGAATGAAATTTATCGTGCAATTCTTTTATCTGCAAATATTTTCCGTAGGTTGCATTCATTTTGCAAGTAAATAATTCTTCTCATTAAATACAAAAGGTTCCTCTTCACACAAAACCAAAGATTCTTGTAGTTATGATTAGAAGTATCCATTATAGTCCATTTTGGATTTTATCACACATGTCTGTCTGGAGAGTTTGACTACATCACGGGCGGAACGATAGATAAGTGAGAGGGGAGAGTGACAATTTAGTGTTCAGAAATACTGGTTTACAATAATCATTGAAAAAAAACACTTTTAATGAAATAAATTTTGTATTGCATTGCAAATTTTTGTCACTGCCTCGGGTGCTAAAACACCGCTCACCCCCGCTGTATATAATCATTCAGTACTTAAGACCAAATCATTTCAACAAGTTTATTTGGACAATACACAATGGCGAATCTAAATGTACTATTTTCACATTCTCACTCATTAAATATATTGTACATACTATTCGCTAGTCAATGTGTTTCAATGTACTATTAAAAATAATTATTTTTAAAGTACTTCTTATAACATTTTATTAATGTTTTTTCAGTATCATTGTGTCCTTAACACTTGTGTATGCAAGATGTACACTTTAGAATAATTTCTAATTTACGTGTTTATGTTGAGGTACTAACATATTTTTCCATTGCACTTCAATTATGTAGTAATGGTTTCAAATAATAATTGCACTGAGCTCGACGTTTAGACACTTTGGATCAATCTATCACAACTTCTTAAATTTGTAACAAGATTTTGTGAGGATATTCTGTCATGTAATGGCTGACATTTTAAGGTGCATTTCAGAGGTCACCATCTCAGCATTCTAGTGATAATGGTTATGGCTTGGCACACATCGTTTCTTGTGATTCTCATTTCTCTCTTATGATTTTGATTATGAGACTAGAAGTAAAACCATAAACCAGACATGATATATACTACCGACACATGACAGGATAACCAAAATAATTGTTTATTGTCTGATAAATTAAAAACCTTCACATATATTATTTGCCTTGTGTTCACAAAGCAATAAATATTATTGGATGCTGCTGATTGTTAATATAATGCTATATGGTCGGAGCATTATGGTAATCAAGTATGTACTATGTACAGTAGGCTCCGGCTATTATGATCGCATTGATCTTCGAAGATTATGATTATTTTTTTCCGGAAATTCTGTTATTTGAAAACTACGATTTACAGAAAAGTAAATACAAATATTTGTAACACCTATATTTAATGAAACTATTAATTTATTGTATATACATAAAACAAAACAATGCCAAAACTTGAAAATGAACACATCTCACACTGGTGACAACTAACTTCAAATAAAACAATTGTGTACATTTAACCAAGGTTAGGGCAATATTAAACATACAATTGTAAAGGAAAAAAGCAGACATCTGTATTCTGACATTTTAATGGTAATTACCGCTGGGAATTACACAAGGAATTAGGTACCTAAAAAGGTTGGGTGACACTATTATTGCTTTTTGTTTCGCTCCAAAACATACTTAAAAATACTAATATTTATGAATATCCTGATTCTACAAAATAATGAAAAATGCATATGTTTTTGATATTTGATTCTGTCCATTCAAAAAATTTAGTACACTATACAGCTGATTCTAAGAACCACTGAACACAATAACTGCCGCCTACTGTATTTAATAAACATGATACATTTAGTTACCTCGCAATTGTCATTGTTCACGCATAATGAGCACACATTTTTTTATAGGTGTCGTATCCAAAAATCCAAGGTATATTAATAAAATCATAGTTTTAAATACTAATTTAATGTATTAATTAAAAATATATACATATAAAATCAATTTTGTCGAAAAATATTATTTTTGCGCTACCGGGATAGCATTTATAATTAATACATTAAATTAGTATTCAAAACATCACAGACCTATGTTCTGAATAATTACAACTTCACAATAAGAATGTGATCTCCTTAAAAATAATAGTTATCCAGTTGGTTTTGATTTTATTACTCATTACTTGGACAATGATATAATTATAAGAATTTTATATTATTCTGCGGTGTAATCTGCACATATGTACTTAATTTTGATAATTGGCATGATTTTGTATAATCATATACATGTGTGGTCACGAGAACATACACATTTATTTTTTCTATGCCAATTATTTAAGTATGTATTTGGATAAAATTTCATTTTTTTACAGAATATGTTATTTTTCATGTTTTTATTCTTCTTCTACTTATTTTCTGCTTCTTTTTTAATGTCATAAGTTCTATCAATTTTATTTTATTGTCCTTTTATTTAACAAGAAAATTATCATACTGCTAACATAAATTTATCTTATTTACTTTTTCGAGTTGTTTCGTGTAAAATTGTCAAATAAAGTGTTTTATTTTTCATATCTAAAACAAAATGCTTTTTTTTCAAATTGATTGTACATATTATGATAATGAGTAATGAAAATGGATAAAGCAAGTAATTCATATAAGGAACATTATAAACAATGCTCATTCACAACTGCTGTGTTGCTTTCGTGTGGATATGGTTTGGTGCACTGTTGCTTTGGGTGAATGTCTCATCTCACAATGTCATCAAACAGGGACCAAATTAAATTCTTTAGGTTCACCTTTGTATTATATCAGTCAGTAACCTTTTATAAATTGGTTATGGTTTCAGTATATTTCAATAAATATTAAGAAAGTTGTATTCATTTTTTTCATGCCGCTGAACATGGACATTTTCATGATTTTTTGTTTAAATAAAAAAATATTATTAATATGTTGATATAATTATTTTCATGCATATTTACATATATATTTGATTAATTTTTGTTACATCTTAAAAAGTATCACACACACAGTAAGCAGAGAAGATTTGAACACTTATGTCTGTCTATTTTTTATCCATGCACTATATTATACAAAAACAAATTGCATTATTTATTTGTTGTATACATACATTAATTCTATTTTCTTGCTTTTCTTGCTCATCCACTCTATGAAACAATAGAGTTATCAGAAGTCAGTAAAAATGCATTTGCACACATATATTGCATACTCAAATTGAATACAGTAATTTCTCATCAACATCGCTTTTAGATTTCATAAAAAATAGGGGGTTATGGGAATATTTTAAAAGAAGTTAGTATTTTTTCTTTGAAACAATTAACTTTATTTATTTATATTCATATATTATTTATTTATTATTCGACATTTGAAAAACCTCAGCTAGAAAATGGTAAAAAGGAATCCCCATATGATTTCAATGAAATACTCTAAACAAAATGCAGTGCGTGTTTTCAATAGTTATGACATTTAGATTTATTAATATGATTTGTTTAATATTTAGGCACTGATTGGTGGCGAGTACGACACAAGAGTGCAGGAGAATGGTAAAGTGGGTCTTGACTTGCTGCAGCAGCCACCAGCTCTAGACTATTACGAAGTTAAGCAGAACAGACCACTAAGAATGAAGAAGAAACTGTATGAGTTTTACACAGCCCCAATTACCAAGTTCTGGGCCGATTCCGTAAGTAACTTCACTTCTTCTTACTTTCTTTTACTTTGTTGATTTTCTTGTGTTTAGTATTATGAATAATTATTACTTTATTATTATTAAAAAGATCAATTGATGAATGCTGTAAAAAATACTTTATTACCAGACTTATTAAAATATAAGTACGTACACTGATTATGTTATGAAAACAGAATCATATTCAAACAAAACCAAAAATGATTATAGAATGAAGGCAAGGTGTGGCTAAGATCACACATAATACATAATAGAGTTAAAAAGAAATCCTCAACAAATACTATGTATTTAGTTTGTAATATTGAATGGGTAGGGCATTTTCTGTAGGCGGTAGTTTTTAAAAATAATATTTACTTAATTGTTTTATAGAATAGTCAGTCTGGAAAATACAAAACATCTGAAACTTTCAAATGCCTTGTTCTCTTTAACCTATGTAGGTATACGTGGGTAAAAATGCGAGGGCTTATTTAAAAGTATTATTCATATTCTCTGGTAACTTCTTATATGTACATACTTCGTACAGATTTAGCACTTATGAATTGACCAAAGTATTTTGTTTTTTGAGTAATTTATGTAGTATTATTTCCATTTCTAATTGTAATCAGGGGCCTCTCTTGTTACATTTGTGTTTTGTTTGCACTGTTTCTGATTGAATTTCATTTTTTCCAGCTGGCCTACATGTTTTTCCTGATAGTTTTCACGTATACAGTGCTGGTTCGCATGGAGCACACTCCTTCATGGCAAGAACTATACTCTATCGCTTACATCACCACTCTGGGATGTGAGAAGATCAGAGAAATTGTTTGCTCAGAACCCGTGGCCATTAGGTAAGTTTCTTGTCTCCCTCTTAGTTTCTCATATCTAGAGGCATGCACTGCATACAAGCAAAAAAGCTGTGCATTACTAAAAATTTTGGGAAATAAAAATAAATTAAGTAATCCTTATATTATGAAAAGACCCTATAAAATTCTAGCCGTTATTACCTGGATTAGCGTAACCTTGTCTATGACGTAACAGACTTTTGTTCTAGCCGTGGGTTATTTGCGAACCATTTGTAACAACTTTGTGTGCATTCTGGTCCGCAATTTGCTACCACTTAGGTCTTGAATGAACCTAACTTGTTTATTCTATCCTTATAATAATTGTACTGAACTAAATATTTTCTTACTGAATCTATGTCGGTATCTTGACGTCTGTGGATTTTCTGCATTTTTCAAACAATTAGTGCTTAAGTCTGCTGTCTTCAAAAGAGATTAATCCTTACTGAAAACTACGCAGAATGACATTTCTACGTATATATTTTACATGATAAACTAAACGTTTAGTGTTCTTAGTGTATTCCAACCTATGATTCCTTATTTCGGTGTTTGCATAGACACAATTTATAGGTTATAATTATCTGTCAAGAGAGCGTAATTAATTCAAAGGTAATTTCCGACGACTCCACAGCCTTGCATTATATTTATCAAATTTACAACACTTGTTTAGTATGTATATGTATTATCATGAAATTGAGGAATAATTTTTTATTAAAAAAAAATTTTTTTCAGTCATAAGTTTTCAGTGTGGGCGTGGAACATGTGGAACCCTTGTGATGCTGCAACCATCATCTTGTTCCTCGTTGGATTATCTTTGAGACTCCGCCCCTCTACCCAGGACATTGGGAGAGTCATCTATTGCGTAGACTCCATTTATTGGTACCTGAGGATACTCAACATTTTGGGTGTCAACAAGTATCTAGGTGATATGTCATTTTTATATTGCATAAATATTTTTATATTCATGGACATAATTCAATGTAAGACTCAAATCATCCCATGTTAGACCAGTTTCTGATTGCCAAAATTTAGCTTGAACATTCATACTAAAATTATAATATGGTGAAAAATATAGTTTTGTGATTAGTGTGTATGTTCTTGGACTGGGCTGTCACTACAAAGATACAGACTGATTTAGTTTAGTTATCTTGTGTGGCAACTACAACTAGTCTGACTAATGATTGTATACGATGAATTTTACTAAGATATAATTAAAAAAGCAACATTACTTTATTTTTTTAATTAGGGTTACCAGATTTTTTAGGGTTAATATATGTGACAAGAAAACATTAACAAATAGAGGACATGTTTTTTATACCTACACACACACACGCACCCACACATATATATATTGTCAAATAGAATGTTTCTTAGTTATTCTGCATTTGTTGGTTTTGAGAAAGATCATTGGCATCCCAAAATTTCAGGTAAATCTCATTACCCATCTTCAGAGTGGTATCTTATCGGTGAAGTGTCACTCCAAAATAATTGTGAGACAAGTCTTTTTAGGCCAGCTAAGCGAGAGTTTCTCTTTGATAATATACTCAACCCGTGAAAACCTGAAATTTAATAACAGCAAACAACTCAACCATAAAATATTGATAGATATACCTAGATAAAAAAACATTTACATACATGGAAAAAAGTAATAATTAAGCAGACACACAAACTAGTTACAAAACACAACATGCAAAACGGAAAACAACAAAACATTTGCTAAATTAATGAGTTTAATGAATCAGTGAACAATAAAGTACAAAAACATATTATAGATATAATGTGGATAGGATATAGGTTCGTAGATTACTTTCTGATCCATTCTCAGCAACATCATTACGTCATTACTCTTTTTTCCTTTGATTTTCTGTTGACAAAATTATCACACATCACAATTAAATAAATATTATAGTAAAATACAAATCATATGTATATCTTTCTTAATAAAATATTATAGTTATTATTACAAATCTTTAATATTCTACAAATATTAAAATTCCTGCCGTGCCTCCCCAAATACCCATAAAATGAGGACATATCTGGGAAAATCTAGATCTAGTAACCCTATATAGTATTATGATTACGGAAAGATATATGTACATATAATTTGGAACTTACATAGACAAATGTACTCAGTGGCGTCAATCTTCTCTTTCAATATTTCTAGGTCCTCTAGTCACAATGATGGGTAAGATGGTGAAGAATATGATCTATTTTGTGGTGCTTTTGTTGGTTGTTCTCATGTCCTTTGGAGTCTGTCGGCAGGCCATCCTCTACCCGCACAATGATGCCAGTTGGAGGCTTATTAGAGAGGTCTGTATTTTGATACTATTATTTTAGTTCATTAATATAATACTTTTAACAAAATACAATAATTAAAAAATCATTAAAAACATATTTACATGAAAGTATAGGTAGATACCATAATATTTTTTTGGTGACTGAAGTCAGTTGCTGTCATCTATGACATTTTGTTTTCCCCAAGGAGTTTCTAAATTAATTCTTTCTAATTATTCTAAATTGCCTCAATTATTTTTCAAATCATATTTTGCACATCACAATCACATTCACACGTACAGTTTAAATATACATTGAATTGAAAATATTACAGTTAAGCTTATCATCTTGTGAAATTATGAAACCTGTCAATTAAATGTTTGAAAAATTATTTTATTTGAATCGGTTATTAGAAATGGTATATTATTTCAATGACTACAATACGTGTGTAGTGTTGTACTCTTCTATGATTTATTAAATTTGAAAACGGAAAATTTAAAGGCCTGTGTCCACAGAAGGAGAGACAATGAGATAATCTCAGAGATTTAGTTGAGATACTTATCAATATCATTTACACGTTTTGAGATTTGTTCTGGAGATAAACTCTGAGATCAGTTTGAGATTGGTAGAAAGAGACAAAAACTCAAACCAGTGTACACTACGTTTGATGACAGCGAGATTGACACGTGTTCATAAACGTCACCTAAATCCGCCATAGTCAACCAAACTCTCTGTTCAAAAATATTAACAATAGTCATTAAACATTGACATTAATATAATGCATTAAATTACAAACAATTTTTCAGTTGTAATTATTGCTAGGGAGATTTAAAATCACTCCGCTGTTAAACGATAATGACATTCTTTGACGATTGTGAAATAAGGCATGAGGTGGTGAATCTATGAGACATGGCTACCAAAGTTGAAGGTTTTTTCCAAAGCAAGAGCAAAATCCGTATCTCAGAGATTTTTAAAAATCTCATTGGTGGACACATGCCATAATATCGTTTTCTGGATCAACATTTTCAATTGTATTTGAAACCTACTTTTGAGATACTGAATGACTTGTAATGATGTTAGAAATTAATACATATCTTTTTTGATAAAACTTGAGGTTCAAAACAATTCATTGTACATTTCTTGGGTCTTAAACACATACCGCTATCCTGTGGTAATGTAAGGAAGTGAAAAGGATGTACCTCTCAATAATTTTTTCTATTTTAAATTCACGTCTATATAAGACCACCCCTGCAACAAAATTGTATATTATTTTTAGACAGATCTGAGTTATGGATGCTACACTGTTGTCTTATATATCTTCTTGGGCATCGAATGGTGCCTATATTAAACAACCATATAAAATAAATAAAAATACTATTACACACAATTTATGAATGATCTTACCTGCAACAACACTGTAAATCATCCAAGACGGCCCACGCTCCGTCTATCTATCAACATTTGTTGCAGGGGGGGTTCTCATTTCCTATTGCCACTGTGAATTTCATATTTTTCGTATATATATATTTTCATTTATTTATTAATTATGTATTAATCTTAAAAAATCGCTGTGATTTAAAGTTCTTGTTATTATTGTTTGTTTATTTTTAATGTTTTTAGTTTTGAGTTGTATAATAATTGGTCATAATGTATATGTAATAAATTTGTTTGTATATATTTTACTGTTTATTAAAAGATTATCTTTCTTTTCATTTTTTGTGCTAATTGATTAAATTTTTTTTTTTAATTTTTCCACTCAACAATTAGTGATAAAGTAAATTATTTTTCTGTTACTGAGAAACAGTAAATAGTTGAATATATTTTTATTTCCTTTTTAACCACTCTATGGGAGGTATAAATATTGACCCCCTTCCCCGAGAGAATGAAATAAATGTTGTCTTTATTCTTAATTTATGCAGCTTTACCTAAAGAGCACCGTATGTGGGTTGTGTTAGGTGTTCTTCCAGCCCTATTTCATGTTGTACGGAGAAGTCTTCGCTGATCAAATGGAAGCTGAATGCGGCGTAGAGAAGGGCCTCCCCGCCTGCAGCGCAGGAGGCTGGGTACCTCCGCTGGTCATGTCCACCTACCTCCTCGTGGCCAACATCCTGTTGGTCAATCTGCTCATCGCAGTCTTCAACAACATCTTCAACGAGGTCAACAGCATCTCGCATCAGGTGTGAAACACCGATTAACCCAACATAACGTAATACCATTTTTTTCAGGTTGCAAGAATACTGCAGTAATGATATTTTGATACGTAACTGTAGCCATTTTATTTTGTCGTCTACGTGTTTAAAGTTGGGTAAGTATATTTGTAAGATTTTAGTATATTTCTTGTAACATTCTGGCTTCTATAACTCTTTATCATTACTGCAATATTCCCATCAAATTGATTGCTTCACTTTTAAAACATTTTAAAGTCATGTTTCATAATCATTCAATTTTACCTGCTGCCAATTTGTCATAAAGTTTCTGTGAAAAATTGGACACAAATTAATTAAAATGTTTTAAAAGGGATGTGTTCAAAATTTGGAGACTATCAGTGCTGCTCGGGGAGACAGCGTGTGGCAGCATTCCACTTTTCACTATTTCTGTTCACAGTAATGTTTTTATTTATTTTTCATTTACTCAGGTGTTCTATCAGCCGTACTTCATGTTGTATGGAGAAGTTTTCGCCGATGACATAGATCCTCCGTGCGATACTGACCCAGGCCTGGAGCCATGCGAAACTGGAAGATGGATCACTCCAATAGCAATGTCCACGTATCTGTTGGTTGCCAATATCCTGCTCATCAATTTACTGATTGCTGTCTTCAATAATATCTTCCAGGAAGTTAATGCCATCTCGCATCAGGTCAGCCAGATGGAGTTTAGGTCTGCTGTGCATGTGGTGGGCTAGGGTGTCTCAGAATTGCGTAATTTGATCCATCAAAAGTTGCACAAAACTATAGCTTAACAATACCATATTGTGATTTCACTTCTCACAAAATCAACCATCATTCTTAAATAGGGGTCCCATTTGTTCCAATTTTCTGTCATCCCAATTTTATGAGTTTTACGGAGCTCTATCTTAGTGTTCCACTTTCAGCCTCAGTGTCCCAATCGTCTAATTGCTATTTTTTATAAGTTTTCGAGTCAAACATGTGATTATTTCCGACAAATTTTGTGCGCATTAATCCCATCGTCAAAATCCTATCTGACCTGGCTGGCAGCTTTACTGGTAGCACTAGCTCAAGTTGTGTTTCCATGAACAACATTTTTAATCTTTTCTATCTTTAGTTAAGTATTTATGTTAAATATGAATTAAATATATAAATTAGAAAGATATACATATAAAATCAATTTTATCGAAAAATATTGTTGGATTATGCACCTTCCCCAGTTTGGAAAGAGATCTAGGTTCGAATCCCGGTGGTGCAACAACAATAGTTTTCGATAAAATGATTTTATATGTATATCTTTCTAATTAATATTTTAAATATCACAGACCTATGTTCTGAATAATTACAACTTCACTTTAAGAATGTGTTCTCCTAATAAGTATTTATGTAGTCAAAAATATGTCATTTACAATGGGATCCCTATACAAATGTACCTAGTCTGTTTTCAAATATGAAAATACGCTTTAGCCATGCAAGTAGGTCCCTAACATCACCAACTCTTAAAATGGCAAGTCAGAAATTATTAATTTCCACCATGTAATAATAATCCATTAAAAAATTGTGGAAATCTGTGCAACAAATAAATTGACTGACAGCATGTCTTGCCATTTTAAAAATGAAATGTGCAGTTTAGTAATTAGGAATAGCCGAATTAATATTAATCTCGCTTCACTTACAGCTTGGTAATGAATACTGATTACGGATCTAATATGACTAACATTTGGTGGAGGGAAACTCTTTTTACTAATATTAATTGTGAAACTGAATAATACTGCCATATTTTGTAGATATCTAAGGTTTTACCCATAATTAATGTGCTTGAAACAATGTGCTATTAGCTAAAATTTTTTTTTTCACAAAATTAATATGTATATTAAAAAATATATATATAATTATTTACAACAGTGTTCACATAGTAAGTAATTTCACCTTTCGTTTGTTGTAATCGCCAATGTTTGTCGAAGTCTTAATACCAACACTTGCTAATGAGATGTAGAAATAACAGAAAAAATGAAAGCATTTTACAGAAAGATTGTGTGAATAAAAGTGAGAAATAATGATATTTGAAATTATTGTAAGCGTAGCATATTCTATGGTGTAAAGATTATTTAAATGGTTTGGGTTTATAAAGTGTGTGACTAAAATAGTAATCATATAAAGCGAGTGTGGCTAGTATAATAAGTTGAAGGTAACCATGAAAGACTTAGTGTCGGTACATTATGCAAGCCAAAGATATATTTCAGGATGAAGGTGTGAGTTCTCTCTGTCTATCCATATGAATTACATTGGTACAATGTATGTATGCTGGATGGTCGCTGATCACAGTCAAATTAATCACTGACACATATTTAATAGTCACACTGTAATGTATTAATATGAATATAATAATGCATACTTCTTGTTGCAATAGGTAACATATAATTCCAAAAGAATATGTAAGTACCTATCTAGGGTCAAGTTTAATGAAAAACAGTGAAGTATGATATTTTATAATTTTGTTACATTATCCTAATGTAGCATCTATTATCTTAATATAGCTAGACTAGATTCATTGCAAAGTGACAGCAATAATGATTTATTTATCTGCATTTTGTTATTTGGAATTACAAAATATTTGAAATTTTGCGTGTCGTTATAACAAGTATTCTAATACTTACCTCTTTTCACAAAGGGTTATAAGTTACGAGTGCTGTCAATTTAATTAAAATGTCATCTAGTGTATTAAAGTTCATGTTTTTTTCTAGAACAATCTGTTCAATTTCTTGTTAGTGTAAACAAATCTTCTTGCTGACTAACATACATACTATAGTGGTAACATTTGCTCAGTAGTAGAGTTCATTTTTGCATTTTTCAAAAATAATAAATGTGCAATATAGTAAACTTTTGTTTGCCTCCGATTTACCTGTAGGTCTGGATGTTCCAACGATTCACAGTGGTGATGGCATATGAACAGAAGCCAGTCCTCCCTCCTCCGCTGATAGTCCTGTCACACGCCTATCTCCTGCTCAAATGGCTCAAGCGGAAGGCTCGCGGAGTTCGGGAAGCCTACGACAATGGGCTGAAGCTGTTTCTGGAGAAGGATGACATGGAACGACTGTATGATTTTGAAGAGGAGTGTGTTGAAGGATATTTTAGGGAACAGGCAAATAAAATTATATTTTTTCTTCTCTGATTTTTTAATGAACTTTTAAGGAAAATATAGACAAATTTACATATTTTTAATGAAGATACAATTCTTCAGAATATATCGTTCTTTGATAATTATACGTCCCGTCCCAGTAGTAGCTCTATTATTCCAAAAAAAAAAATGTCTTTTGTATGTTTTCAGTGACATGTATTTACATATACTATATACACTATTTACATTACTTTAATGTACTATTTACATTACTCTTTTTCTTCTATCTCATACATGTTAATGTGGACTTACATTTCACAATCATACATAATATTGAACATTAAAAATTTTATGTAATTTTCCTTACGTACATATATTTGACTTATTTATTGTGTTTCATGTGTGATTAGTATAATTTGCTGATAGCTTTATTATATTTTTAGGAATTCAAACTGAATCAATCAACTGAAGAGCGTGTGAGAAACACCACAGAGAAAGTGGAGAATATGTCACAGAAAGTAGAAGACATCAACCAAAAGGAAAATCGTCAAATTACAACCATGCAGGTGAAGTCACATTTCCTTTTAATAGTTTTTTATTTCATCTATTATTGACAGCCTTGCATTCTTAACATCATTTTAGTTGTTTTTAAGAACATTACGTCTAATATTTTACTCTCTTCATCCAGGGTGTAGAGTTCCGGATACGAAAACTGGAAGAACTCGCAGACCAGACATTGAACCACCTGGCTGTCATCCACAGGTTCATGGCAACCCATCCGCACATGGGGGCGCGAGGTGGTTCTGCTGACACCCTCACAGTGGAGCCCCCACTCGCTCCTCAACTGAGGCAAACAGAGAGACTGCGAAAGTTCAGTGAAAGATCAGAGGTAACACTCATTTCTGTTAAAATTAGAGACACAACCATTTTTGTATAAGGCTTTGTAAAGAAGACTCGTGTCTCACACTATATTCTGTATAATAATTAGCCCCTAAGATCAAACTTTCTACCATATTAAAGATTTTTATAACCATTTTAAAATCGTACAAGTAAAGGAATGAAATCTTTGCATATGTGTAATAAAGGAAATATAAAGTAAGCAAACATTGTTTCAAAATGTATTGTTAATCCATCGACCTACCTCATGCCCGAATCGGACACTTGAATTTTTATTTCCTCAAATTATTATTATTAGTAAATAGAAAAAATATTCATTCATTTTTTTGTACTAATTTAGTTAGTACTTATGTATTTTCTAACATTTTCATACTTTAAGAAAGTACATAATACAATTGTTTGTGTTTTAGACTAACTTAAATCTCTAAGTTACTAACTTAAATCAAGACTACAGTTTAAAACTCACTTGATAAGAGTTGCCTAGCTGTTCTATTAAAAATCTGTGTTTTGATGTTTAAAATGAACTATGTATGTATTTATAATTTTTTTCATTTATTTATGAAATCACGTCAAATTTACAAGTTTTTCATCTTGAAAGTTATATGTCCTCTAGTAAGGATGAATCATGGTTATTTATTGAATGTGAAGATATTTCAAAAATTAACAATTTCATGCGAAATTTTCGGCAGTCTCTAGTGGTTTGGATGGGAAAGGGGTCATATATAGCATTATAATATGGAGTGGATTAGGGATAAAATCTAGTTCTCTATATATATATTCTCTATCAGCATTTTAAATCTCCTACATACATATATCTGTAGCGGATGAAATGGAGCCTCTGAATAATTTTTTCTCTTTTATATCATATTATTCTATTTTATAAGAGGAATGGATTGAAGAACATTTTAATTTAGCAGATTTTTCAAGTCTCAAGGCCCAGGCAAGTCCCTTCAGGTGTTTTTTTTGCCTCCCAGCGCTCTTCATCTTAGACTGTTGCGTAACTGCAATATCTCAAATATCTACTTTCCAGGTGACTTCGGATGGAGAGGGGGGAGCACCTTCAATGGTAGTGACTCGCCGGCGTTTAACACGAGCCCTGACAGAAGTGGTGCGACCTGATACCTTCTACAATGAAGATGCACTCCCTCCACAGTTCCACATTCCAGTCAGAGAGGAAGATGAAGATGAAGGTTCTCTGCATCTTGGACAATCAAAGGTAATAAATCATATTGACTATCAAAAAACCTTGTACATAAAATATCAATCGCAAATAACTTCTTTTTTTTGATTCTACAATATGTACATATATTGTAGATATACATTCATATACAGTAGTACCTCGGTATACGTCTGCTTCGGTATAAGTCCAACTTGGTATACGTCCTGTGTGGATGTGAACATTTTTGTTTGGTATACGACCTTTGTTTGGTGACGACCCGTCCTCAGTCCTTATGTCCTTATGCGCTTATGTCCTCAGTTTCATTCGTGCGCTCTCTGTGAATTTTGCATGATTTTGTGTTTTTTCGCAATTTTTTTCGTAAATTCATTGTGAGAACTGTCAACTTGTATGTATGTGTGTCAGGAGAGTGAGTAAAGGAGTGGTGGGGATAAAACATTATAAGAGGCCGTCTCTGGAGGAACGGGTCTCTTCCATCACAGATCCTCCTTAGTAACTAGTCTATCACTAAAGTGTGTAATTAATAATTACTGTAAATACGTTCTTGTAATAAACTGAATATTAGTAAGGAGAACACATTCTTATTGTAAAGTTGTAATTATTCAGAACATAGGTCTGTGATGTTTTAAATACTAATTTAATGTACTAATTATAAATATATGCATATAAAATCAAATTTGTCCAAAAATATTGTTTTTGCGCTTAGTATTAGTATTTAAAACTGAATATTGTTACCCGAACATACTGAGTTTCACTACAAGGAATCGGGACCCAAGAAATGAGTCCTTAATCAGAGGATAGAACACCTGAAGTATATGGTACACTCCCAGGTTACCGCATTCATTAACCATGAGTTCTTAGAAAGATAATGAGAAGTCAACAAAGCCCAAACAAGCCGTAATAGTATTGTCTGGAATAACCAGACAATGTCACATTTCCGAAACATCCTGAGAAGGCAGAAACAAATTTCGTTGAACAGATTTTTAGTACTTAAACGTCAAACCTGATGATCTTGATGTTAAATTTTCATTTATTTTATTTTATTGCTTTTGTATTTATATATTTTAGTATTAAGCAGTGTTTAATATATTTTATACAACTCCATCAATGTATAATATGCCAATAACAATAGGATTTTTTTTCATGGGTACGGATTTGAAAAGAAAACGTAGATGCGCGCCAAATAGGATCTACCAAACGAATTGCGCGATCTTCGAGTCGCGCGTCCCGCGAATTGGATTACGACGATTCCAGTCGTAAATCAGAATCGCCGAAGGGGGGGTGGTAAAGTAAGGAAGGAAGGGGACCTGGAATAACAGATAAGGGTCGATGATGGGTAGAGAATCCAATCGAAGGACCAGTGGATCTCAGGGAATTGGGAATATGAAGGACTCCGTTACTCCCGCAATCGCAGCCGAGATTACACAAACAACACGCGGGCGGGCAAATCTCCGCTTCCAAATGAAGACGGCGATATTACTCACTTAACTCGCGGCTCACGCAATAATCACTGTGCACAAATCACAGGATCACAATACAGTACTGATGCACCGGAATTGAATAACTCCACACCGCTCATGCAATTGCGGTGTCGTAACCGAACAAGTATCGCGTCTCGTTAACGTCTGCTGACGTCAAGGACACTGAAGACAAGAAGTAGGGAAAAAGGAAGGGTGGGAATTTGAACGCGAAAGGTGTCAATAATATGGGTCGCGGCCGATTCTATGAATACGGAACACGGATTAATCATTTTCTCTTTATTTCTTATGGGAAAAATTTGTTTAGTATACGTCCTGTTTAGTATTAGTTCAAAGATCTGGAATGGATTAAGGACGTAAACCGAGGTACCAATGTAAATGTAAACTAATTCTAGATTCCCAGCAACTAAATTTTAATTTTTCATTTATTAAAGGTGACAATTATAACGCAGGAAAAACAATTTTCTGGCAATTTAATTGGTTTTATCTTTATTTCCTATAGTCATTTTTAATAATGAGTGTGAAAAAGCGCATAATTCACTATACATGTTAATACAGTAAAACTTTGTTAATTTTTGTATTCATATTTCGTATTTTCACATAATTCGCACTTTTGTCAAAAATTTTAGCCCAGAAAATAACATTTCATACTAATTTCTACCGATAATTTATAAAACCTTATTATTCATTTTTTATACCCAAAGTAAATAATTTGTTCACGTAATTCGCATATTCACATGTTTTTATATCCAAACTTGCGCGACTACGCATTCATCATTTCTTCGTAAACATCTGTAGCTAGCCCCACCCCGTAGCCAATCACAGCGCTGTTCCTTATCGCAATAGATCAGCGCGCTTAGAGCTCGCCATAGAATAGAGACCGCAGCCGAACTGAGTGATACCATATGTATACCAATGATTGTCGGCGCGTTGCGAATTATATATTTCTACTAACCTTGGTAACCCCTTATTTAAATAATTTGAACAATTTTCATTGAATTTCGTAATTTATAAATTAATGGTGTGCAACAGTTTTATATCCGATTTTTATTTATGAAATGTTGCGATTTGTTTAATGTAATAAAAAAACTGAATCCTTTGTATTTAAATACACAACCTATTTATAATTAATTTGTTTTCGTGTTTCGTTTTCTAAAATGGCACGAACGTCTCGTAATTCGTGTAAATCCTTGACCATTTGAAAATATGGAACTTATTTTAAAAACCGACAAAAATTGATGCCTAAGATAAAATCAGCGGTAAAATTTCAATCCTGAATCTCTCTGAGTTCAAACTTGAAAAATAAGCTTCAACGAAGTATGAAGTTTTTCATTTTTTTTTCACGGGCTTTTTAATAGATATTCCAATTTCTTGCCCTATTTTGATGGAAAAGGCGAGTTTGACCGCTAATCAAATTAAAATGTCCGTAATTTTGTTGCGTTAAGCACTGGTAAATTGTTTGAAAAAGCCTGTTTTTAATATTGGACCCGCCACGTCACCATACACCTTCATTATTCAGAAGATATTAATTATTTGATAGACATTTCGACACATACAAAGCTGAAATAACAGAGTCGCCATGTTTTTCAGTATAAAAATCACGATAGCGGCGGCGCACGCAAAAATGCGGACGCGTAAACTGACGACGCGTTTTTTATAATTTCTTTCTAATCTTGCCTTTAAAAAAATTGTTCTCTTTATTCATAATTTGGATTTTTTTTTATTTTCGATCCCGTGAGTTACGAATTATCGAAGTTTTACTGTAAATGTAAGTTATTTAGTGTGGAATCATCATTTAACTATTTATTTCTAATCTAGCTGGATATACCTCTCGCCACGGATGGCAGGCGACCCGAATCTATATCCGATTCTTCTGATGGTCTCGGCGGGGGCGTCGTGGAGGATGTGACAGTAGTCGATGAAGGGGCAACTAGAGGAGGCGACACGGACCTGCTGATGGCGAGAGAGGAAGACACTACGGAAGGAGAGTCCACCCCCGTGGCCGTGCCGGCTCTTCCCCAGATTCTACCAGCCAGCAGTGATTCGAGAGAGACAACCGATGATCAGCAAGGAGAAACTAAACGTGAGTATCACCAACTGTACTTTTTTTTTAATTTTGTGAATCATTCATTGTGTTGATTCATTTTTGCCTTTAAAAAAAAATGTTGAAACTTTTAAAATATTAATGGATGCTAAAAATGTAGATCAGATAGAAAATGTGTGATACTCTATTCTCTATAACTACTCTTTTATAAGGAGGCAGCCTATCACAATTATATACTTTATCTACGTGCTTTGACATGCTGGTTAGTCAAGTGGTCAACACACTCGCTTTGAAATCCAGTGGTTGGGGATTTAAGTCTCATTCCAAAAATTCAGCAAGTTAGTCTTATTTTTTTAGCACAAGCTTAGTTAGAAAATAGTGAAAATATTGATGTGATACATAGTCACTCTTTGAATAATGCCCTGCAAGTGCACACATTTTCAAATAAAATAATTATATGATTGTCTATCGCTTTATCTCTTAACTTGATATAGAAAAATATTTGTTCTCTGGACATTCCATTTTTTAAACAAGTTAATCGAATGAGCTTTGCGTTTTCATCGTACCTTCAGTAATAATTTAATTAGATATCAAAATTCTGTTTAAATTTAAAAATGTGATTTTTTCTTGTCTAATGATTAATATGTGATGAACGAAAATGGCCAAGATTGAATTATTTATTATTTTCTCTTTCTAGTTTATTTTACTCATTCTATTTATGCTCGTGTTTGTGTTCTTCTTTATGTGGCAGTGACTCAAAAAACAATAATTTCACAATAAAACATCACTGTTACTCAATAAATACATATATACATACGAACAGTAAATATGTACATATTTATTTTTACTTCAAAAGTAAAATTGAAAATTATCGTAGTAATGGTTCATAATTAATTTTTCTACTAATTGACTAACTTTTGATTTAAAATAAATTTTTGTTTCTAGATATGTACATCTACTTTAATAAAAAATATTGCATTTGTTGTCTTTCGAATGATGTCACATCTTTTTCAGGAGGCTCAGTGGACTTGGAAAGTTTGTCAGAAGTGGTGTCACTTCGAGGAGATACTTGTGGAAGGAGTGCGCTCAGGAAAAGACACAATACTCGCAGGTCAGTTGGGAACACATAGCGCATTCACCATTTTTACATTTTTTAAACTAAACTGATTTTTATAATGAATTTGTCCAATGTCAAATCGAAACAATAATATAAATGACAACAGCAGCCTTGCTAACATGCTAATTTTATTAAAAAAAATATGTTTTCTCATGTGAAATCAATCACTTTGTTATCAATTTTATTTTTTATATCATATTGAGTTATATCGCCAGTGTAAGTTCAATACCGCAGAAGAACCATTTGTCAAAATGTTCAAGAGGGACAAAAAAGGATTTTTTAGAACACATTCTTATTGTGAAGTTGTAAAAAAAAAAAAATGGATTTGCTTCTTTAATGGGAATAGTTTATACGCAGTATCGACTTTAGCCGAGTGCAGCAGTCTATTGGTCAATTTCAAAATTTGAATGTGCCAATCAATGTGGCGTGTGCCGTTCAACTGAAAGTGCCAAAAAAACGTATTTTGAAATGATCGGCTCATACGCAGTATTGAATTTATATAGACAATATCATTATAGCGCCGATTGGTTCTGACGATTTTTAATAGGAAAATATAGGCTTATTAGTGGACATAATTAGGTCAAACGAAAACAAAAATGTTGTATGTGCCATTTTTTAGTATTTATCTGAGTTTTAAAAATGACTTATTAAATGGTACCGCAATGTTGGATATATTCTTGCAAGCATTGGCGATAGTTATTCATGACAAAACATTGATTTTCTATCGCTCTGAATTATTCTGTATTGTTATTTTTTAAATCCTCGAGAATATTAGGTAAGTTCAGATAATAAATAAATGTTTGACATTATAAGATATACTGAAGTGTCAGTCTGTATCAAACAGGTTGCAACCAGTCAAACTTATCTCCTCCGTTGCATATTCTATACAGTAGCGTACAGAAAACCATCAGAACCTATTGGCACATAGTACCCAATAACATTGTATATGAGTTACTCATTTTTCATCCTGCCAAATATTAATTAAATTAAATTTCATGTATATCAATTTTGGACCTTCCTACCTTGTATGTATAATGAGGTTTTTCCACAAATGCTTCAAATGCTGAACCAAAAAATGAGATCCTGAAAGCTGACAAAAAATTTAAGTGATTTTTTTACATAATATTCTGAAATATTTGCTACGTTGTAGAACCATCATGTTTCAGTGTGTATGAAAGTTGGTCTCCATCACTTCTACAATGGCAGTTTTCTGATAATTGCTTTGTGATCTTTATTCAGCCCGCATCATCACACTTTAACTGATTAACTAACATGGATATGTTGTGCTTGTTTCATGCATTTCAGAGTGTAAGTTGTACAATATTTTCATCACATACTGCACATCTCTACATACGACACTTAGTACCTCCCCGCCTTCTAATTAATTTTGTTATTTTATTACTGCTTTTCTTTTACTCGTAGACTACAGAATATTTAAAAGCATTACGGCAATGTTGTTGAGATGTTTTAGGATATCTGTACTCTATATGTAATCAGAAATGTGTATTTTTTTCTTTTTAATAATGTTGCTTTTGACTAACTTCTTATTACACACGGTGTCACAGAATTAACAAGCATTGTAAAAGTGGAAACGGTAGGATTATAAATCTTTTTTAAATCAAAATTTTATAACAGAATTTTAATATTTTGAAAAAATAATAAATAATATTTTTTTTTATCATAAAAATATTTTCAACTTCTTGTTTCTTATTTTTTCATATTTACACTTTGGTAATATTTTGCCTATTCATTTTATAATTATACTCAATAATACAGGATCAGAAACAAATCTAGCTACATAAATATAGTGTGCCTAACCTATACTTATTTCTCAACCTGCAGAAAAAAGACAGACATCTTTTTATTGAATTTGGAACCTATAACGTATGTTTAATTTATACATATATAGTTGATGACCACGGTGTTATGCTCTTCACATTTATGATTCTGAATAAAGTTTTCTCTCTCTATTTACCTTGCATTACAAATTATGTGACACCGTGTACTTCATTAAATCAAATCTATCTAAACTATTTTTCTATGTGAAATTTCTTGGGTAATTATTCCATTACGGGTACCCAGCTGTCAAAATACTGGAAGTCAAATTAATCTCTGAATATTTTTTCTAAATAATTTATTATATAATATATCCTCTCTATAATCTACTTTCTTTAATTAAACATAAATAATATAATATAAATAGTTCCCACTTTGCGCAGCGAGTTCGCATTTTACGTACTTGGAATAAATATCCAAAATCAACTTTTTTATCGCGTTGTTTTAAAATTAATTATTTTCTTGGATTAATTTGTTCGAATCAATCGATATGTAGTTAATATGAATTTCCTGCCAGTAATAAAATATCTTTTTATTTTTGGGTACTTAGTTCGGAATAATTATTCTGTGTGCTTTGAGGCAATCTTTTGTATGATGAAAAAAATATTTCTTACCAATTTTTATCTACATACTAAATTGACTTTTTATTATTACTTAATGGTAATATACATATTTCTTGGTTCTGTTTTCATGCATTGCAGTGTGTAAGTTTCTGAACATACTTTTGACTTAATTACTCACTGAGAGATACCTCTCATACTTTCTGTTGTTATAATTTTATAGTTTGTTTACTTTGCACTGAAGTCTTATTTATATTTGCTTTTCATACTCAATACTATCACACACACACACACACACTGTAACCCTTTGCAACCCTCAAACAAAGCTTTAACTCTTCAACTGTAGCTATGGGTGGTGTAACTGATGTTAGATAATAGAATTGTACCAGGTTGATACAATAGCTTAATGTTGTCATCTATCCTTACTTCCTAGCTTTTACGGGTAAGTATGTTTAACATTTATGTGAAAACAAGAGTACAGTAAGGTATATGGTGATTAATTATTTCACTTAATTCAAATTTTTAGTTAATTTCTTGATTGTACTTGTGTAGAATTTAATGCTGACTGAAACAGTGACAGCTATGAATACCGGTGTCTTAAGTATTGTACATTTTTGGTAAAGTAATAAAAGTAATAATAAGTAAGTGCAATATGTAATATATTTATATATAGTGAACATACTAACTTTTAAAGTTTACTAACTATCCTAGATGCTATCCCAAAAATGTTTAATTATTTACATTACATCTGTAAAACATGCTGCCACTATTTTATCCAGAATCTACTGTATATACTTGAGTATAAATCAAAGTTAAGTATTTTAGGGCTTCAAAGTGTCAGAAATCGAGGGTGCAAGTATAAGTCGTAGGTTTATATATATAAAATGCAATCCTTTTCTAATAAAAACAATGACCCTGTTTTGTTTTCATCATTCACCAGTCACAAATAAGTTTTTTGCTGATATTGAACTTCGGCATCTGAATTTTCATGAATCTCTGCATATTCCACTACCTTCAATATAAAACTACTTTCACGTGACATTGCTTTATTTTTTGTTCACTCATTGCGGTACTAAAATATTTTTATAAAATTATAATAAAAGATGACCCATGACAGATTCAGCGACTCGACTGTAAGTGAATGTGAACACAATAATGGCGGAAAGGGTATTATCAAGTTTTTTCTAATTGAAAAATGTAATTAAACTCAATCATTTCCTTTGGATATCATATTGCATTGTGTAGATAAGATTTCAAAATACTATATTAGAGCAATTTAATTGAAATTTCGTGTTTTATTTCAACACATAAATTTACAGAATTTACAAGATGTGTTTTATACAACTGGTCCATAAAAGATAATATTAGCGCCTTAATAAAAAGGGGAAAATACCACAACAAACAAAAACTATATATGATTAATGATTCAGCGGTTTATGAGATATGGCGAATTTCCGAAAATATATATTTTTTGCAAAAACCTAATTTTTTACCCTCATTACGTCACCAGTTTGCGCGGAGATCACCCAAAGGAAATGTGTTAATATTTTTTGTGTCAAAATGACAACAAATTTCTAGACTTATACTTGAGTATATACTGTAATTATATCTAATTACAATTGTAATACACGTATTAAAACTAAATGGCGCATTAACAATACGATATAGAAGAATATTTTGAGAGTTCCATAGATTTCTTTGTAAATAAAATATGTCAAAAACATATATGTATGTACATTTATCTCTGCATGTTGAATTCCCCTAGTCAAAATTAAGCTTTTCTATATCATGTACCATAATTTATTCTCTAATGCACATTGGAGATTTCGAGACATTTAAAAATATAATTTTGTTTCGATATTAAATTTGCTGTAGATTAACCTTGTGTCCTAATAGCTGTGTCCCATTGCCTTTTGAATTAAAAACCTGCCTTTATTTGTAATAAATTCTCCACAATGCAAGTACCCTCCAAGTGCTTTATTGTAAGTTCTTCCTTCGCTGTCTTAGGTGTTCTCTTTTAAAATAGACCATTAGCACAGTGCCCTAAAAATATTGTGTGCATTTCCTTTATAATTTACTCCTAAATATTTAAAACGTGTGAATCAATAGCCTTTGTCAATAAAGGTTCTTGGAATTTTACTAGAACATAAAGAAACAGTACGTATGGAATTCATAGGAAATCTTAAATGTTATATTTCTACATGAAACATTAACCTTGGAAGACATAAGAACATTCATTGCTTTTGACTGAAAACTATTTATAAAAATGCAGAGAATAAAATTAATAGCTACTATGGTGGTTGATTTATTTCAATTTTAGAACTACGATTGTGTTTTAAATTAACACAATCTAATCGTACTGTTGATATTGACAAAAGTTTTGGTTCACAATTTCACTCAATCAAGCTTAAGATCCTGTATATTTCCTATTCTAGATCTTCCGAGGGCTGCAGTGATATGGGGACTAACGCCTTGCTGGGCTCCGGAAGCCACCACCCTCCAAGGAGACAGCACTCACAAACTCATTCTGAACCAGATAATTCTACGGATGCTGCCTCAGTTCATGGTTTGTTAAGTCATATTTATTGAAACAATTTGGTGTTTTTACAGCATAATCTAGAGCATATGTCAGTCAATGCAAAGTACAAATTATTCTCAAAAATACTGCTAAACTGCTACTAAAATTTGAACCCGAGACATTTCTACTGTCTTTTCCAACAGCCACAAGGTATGGTAAGTCATCTTGATTCCTCATATGATTAATTATCCTTCACATTTTTAATATGACATATGTATCGAGGAAATTATATGGCAGGTTACGTTCCAGACCACCGCTATAAAGCCAATATCGCCATAGATCGAATCACAGGACTTTTTCAGGACAAAACAGCAGATCTGAAAATAATAATTATGAATTAAAATTTTCAAAGCGCTGTATAAGCAAAGTGCCATAAAGTGGAACTCCGTAAAGCACCTGTATAAAATAACAATGTCATATTACACTTTGCAAAAACAACATTAGAAAACAATTTTTGATATTTGCAATCCTTTTAAGATCTTACATGAGATTATACATTTTTCACTATGCATTGTCATATAAAATAAAGTTTTCTATATTCAGTAAACTTCCTCTTATCCGACACTACTGGAACCAGAGAGTTGCCAGGAAACAGAATTTACAGATTTCTAATCGTCACTCTTGAAATTACATTCATAGTACGTGCAAAACTCATCAAAACTGTACGCCTCCTGTTAGCGAGGAAATAAAAGTGTAATTTAAATAAAGTTTTGTTAACTTAATATGTATGTACAAGGCTACACACAACATGGCGCCTCTATATCTTCAAGAACTTTGTATCCCAGACAATTTGAATGGTAGACGTCAAACTCTCAGGTCAGCCTCTACTTCAGCTGCAGGTAGGGTTGTAGAACCGATCAGCCGTTGCCAGAAGTCTAAATTTAGTGAACAGGCATTCGCAGTGGCAGGCCCAAAAGTGTGGAACTCTTTGCCCTCCGTTATTAGAAACAGTGCATCAGAGACTTTATTTAAGAAGAAACTAAAGACACTTTTTCAAAAAATCATTTCCATAAGTGAAAATAACGATTTTTTAATTTTAAAAAACATATTATCTGTAAAGCGCCCTTGAGGTGAAAGTTTTTACGAAAATGGCGCTATACAAATTATCCATTATTATTTATTTATTTATTATTATATGAAATATACCATAAACTGAATAAATAATGAGAATTAAATTATCTTTACTAATTAAATATTTGAACACTTGACACTTTGATAGTAGATAGTAGAACCATCATTCGGTACCAGTTGCTTGATAATTCTGGTTGTGTAAGTACCGGATAAGAGGGAGTTTACTGTAACTGAAATAAATATCTCCTGCTAAATTCTTTGAGAATATGTATGTATTTATTTTTTACTTAGCTAACTACCAACTAACTCACTACAGCATTATCTTTATAAATAGGTAACAAAACCAACAATACAATATTTAAAAAGAACAAATCTCTCTCAACCACTATTTTTAATATAATTATGTACAATGTAGTAATTCTGGGGATATTTAAAAAAAAAATTTACCTTTCTAATATGTAAATTTTCCAGCAGCTTTTGTGCTAAAATGATAAAAAAATACATATATTTTTACTGTGTAACATTTTTTCAGAGTATTTAGTGTCTCATGGTTCCCGGGCAGCTCCGCGGGGCCCTAGACAACTGCTCCTGGCCATGCACGCGGAGTACACCAGCATTACTGATGAACTTGAAACTGTCTGTGGCTTGCTGTCTCCACCTCGGACACCGAGGTATTAGTCTTTAACCCTTTGCACTCAATATTTTTCAAGAATCTGAGTAAACATTTCAAAAGCATGAAACAAAATATTACAGAGCGCATAATTAATAGTAAAGCTTTAACAAAAGTCAGCAGAGAACTGATGTGGTTTGAGGTGTATCTATCCAAGATTTTGTGTCCCCTAATAATGCCGTAGCGGCAGTCTCTTGTGCTAAGGGTTTGGTTTTTATAATGTTTTAACATGTTTCATGTCTGTGTATGTCTTTTTACATGTGTCAATATGTAATAGTAATAATGTAGTAATGTTAGTATGAAAATTTTAATAGAGTATTTATTTTTTAAATATTTTTGAATATACATATTGGAATACGTATATGTATAAAAATGATTTGTAGAATGTTGACATCTATATCCAGGTCGTATTCATAAATGTAACATAAAAGGAGTTTAAATGTTAAATTTCAACATTCAAAAATAGGTCAAAGAATGATATCATTGGTCGAGTGCCTTAACAAATTAAGTGGCATTTTTGTCTATCGTGTTTTGATATTATTTAAAAATTATAAATAAAATCTTTTTTCATAACCTTTTTGCATGTTTTAAATGACGATCATCATGTATTTGATTGACTACTTATAGTACATTAGCAGATGCATATACATATGTTTATTTATATATATAGTTAGGTAAGTCTTCATTCACATATTAGCTTATGCACATCAATTGCAATTATACTTCACCTATCATATCTATAGTCAAATCTTATTAGATTCACTTAGTACATTCCAGTACTTAGTACCATCAAAGTTAGTCTTAGTTTTATTGCACGAGAAATGCATAGGTTGAAAACTAATAAAATATGAAAAATATTCAATTCTCTATTGTATATATAAAAAAGATGTATTGCAGATGAAGTTGAGATATTATTTTAGCGTCTTTCATTCATCAAACAAATAAAATTCATGTAAAAATATGATGTATTTGTTTATTTAAATGACAGCACTGCGGCCAGAAGACTTCTGTCGCCTCCCGGCCGAGGCTCTCCTCCGGGCCGACGGAGACACGCTTCAGAAATGAGCAACCCCGAGTTTGCTCTCTTCATTGAGAAAGAGCACCTCAGGGACGCCGAGGAGAACGACTACCTGCTCATGGAGAATCTCATACAACGAAGGTTGACACCATGTTTATGCTGTAGCTTTACACACAAACATAGGTCATTGTTTTGCAGAAGGTACACTCCCACTCCCTTTGTAGATCAGGAATGCTCTCACCGCTCGGTAGAATAAGCAAAAAAGATGTATCAAATTTTCATCATACATCGAGTAAGTTTCAAATCATTTTAACACCCTTCTTCCATTTATGGGACTGCATTGGGTATTGCATTCAATAATATGTGTTCTTTTAAAAACTTTCCTCGAAACATGTGAATATGCGAATGCGACAAGAGTCACATTTTTCTATAATTCTTTCCTTTCCTTTCATGGGTTGTTTTGTCCTTCTATCATATCAGACCCAAAAATATTTATAAGATCGGTTTTTAAAATAATTTCTCACTTCTCACTTTAATTAAATATATTTTTCTTGACTTTTCATTTATGTATTCTGTTATCTTGTTATATCATTGACGTATGTTGTGTACTGTGTATCTCTACTTCAAATAATTTTACCATCTATGATCAAATCTGGCAACTAATTAAGCATGCTGGAAATGATTAAAAATTAAACCCCTGTATAATTATTCATCAACTTCATCTGATTTAATTAATAATTGTCTTTTTTATACCACATTTTTGCTGAATCATTCAGATTTTATTTTGTTTAGGGCTGTTTCACCACTTTCACCAAATAACTATCCGCTGAATAAATTTATTCCACATAATTTAAGTTGTGTCGTTATTTAAATGTTCTGGTTTGTTTTTCAATTTTCTTTGAGATTTTCATATATCGCACACCTAGATCAAAACTAAGACAACTGAAAAAAGTCATTTTTCAGTAGACAAAAAATAAAAACATTTTTCAATAATATTTTAGGCCATAAATGTATCCTAAAATGACATTATTCGAGAACTGTGGCTAAGTTAGTAGCGTATATGACAGAGTATCCGAATTCATCACTGGCCATCAGCAAATACTCATTACATATTCAGTTATATTACAAATTCAAATGGGTGCCTGCCGTAATAAAATTTCAAGATAGTTCTGAGAATAAATGGGTTCATTGTTATTACTTAATAAGGACATAAAACACTTGTTTAAATAATACAACTTACATATAAAATCTGCAGGATTGTAATGTGGCAACATCTGAAGTCCTAACCCGCTAATGAAATCAACAACTTTGTTTACATCACCAAAGTAAGCAGTTTGTCCGTTGCACAACAATAGTAACCTGTAACATGAACATAATATATTTATTACCCATTAATCTTGACAGATGACTTTGCTTGTATCTCCATATAAAGCACATTCAGAACTAAATTTACAGCTTCAACAGAACTAAATTAAAGGTGATTTTTTAGAGGTATAGAACTTTAAAATGAAATAAAACACATAAAAATCGTGGTAATGGAAATGGTAATAGCTTTATTGAAAAGATTCGATAACTCAAAATTCTTGTTTTTTTTTAGTTATCTTTGTTTTGATCTAGGTGTGCGATATATTACCTATTTTGTTGTTATTTATTTAGTTGCCTTATTTGTGTCATGGACTAATGCAGACCGGCAATCCATGAAATACATCATTCATTTTATTTGTCCAGTAACACAAATCAGAACGTAATCAGAGATGATGAAATAATCTTTTTTATACATTATATTTTTTATATTTTGAGGATTATTTTTAAATCAGCCATTTTGTTATTGTTACTCTTTTAATCTGACATATCTTGACCCCCAGATACGATGACGAGGATGGTTCTGGCAGTGGAGCTGGAGAGGCAGGTCTGCTAGAGGAAGAAGAAGAAGTAGGAGGACTAACTATGCGTCGTCCAACAGTGGGTTCCGGCACACATCTCCTGTCTGTCTCCGAGAGCAGAGAGGGCAGAATGCCACCGGGACGGTAAATAAATACTTATTTATTCATGTTTTCTTAATTATTGTTTATTATTAATTAGCTGAAAAGTGGCTATAGTTTGGCTATTTGTCCTCAACACTTAATTTAAATTTTTTCATTTGACAATACATGAATCTTTTTATTTTATTCCAGACAATTACGCAGGGCAAGTGCTGTTGAAGTCCGTGATCCACTCTCCCCAAATAGGGCCTCGTTGGGGGGACTTGGCAGGGGCTCTGGGGAGTCGGAGCTCCTTCTGCCTGTGCCAGCATCACCACAATCACAGACAGTCAGGCAGAGTTCAGGTATACTCATGGTCACCAACATATTGACATACTTTATAGTGGTACTGGTGCTTCAATATAAAGACTGTAGTGTGAACTAACCTTATCTGATTACTATTGTCGACGTTAATGTTTATTGAAATTTTCTAAATGTAATAATAGACTTTTCAAGGTTCCCTCTTTTTAAATGCATATACGAAGGCTGTATGATAAGAACCCATATTAGGAAAAGAAACACATTTTTATTTATTTATTTCTCAACATAGTTTCCTTTCAGCTCGACACTTAGTCCAGCGATATTCCAACTTAGTCCAGCCATCCAAAAAATATGATTTGTCAAACTCAGCAAAATAGGCCTCTGTTTCGTTGATAACTTTCTCGTATGATGTTGTGATGATTCACATATATTCACGGATATAATAAAATACGAATTTGGCGCTGGCATCGAGCGGAAGGATGGTGGTCAGCGGGGTTGCGAGGGGGTGTACTTGGGATTGGGAAGCAGTTCTAGACAGTCGAGTCAGAATAGGGGAAGAGGCGACACGTGTACGGGTGGGGGGTCATACTAAGGACGGACGTTGAGAGTGGGGCGCGGGAAGGGAGGTGAGGTAGTCAGGAGCGGACTCGGGACGCGGGAGCTGATGATGCAATATTCGAGGCCCTGTTGTTCATACACCATAATTTAAATCATATCGCCATATATCGCCAACGCGAGACTTTTGTTTCGGACGAGCCTGGGATTCATATGGGCACTTTCCTGATTCAGTCTGGGCGTAGCGTGTACGAGTGAAAATTCAACAGTCTATAATTATCAACTAATCACATTCAGAGTTGGATGCTGCAACCTTCCTGACTAATACTGAATCAACATGGACAAGCAGGAGCTAGTATCTTACATCTGGACGATCTTGTTCTCTGTAACATCGGCCCAATCAAAACTTTGGATCATCATCATCATCATCTTAAATCTTTTGAACGCGTGGGTGAGAGGGCTCGAGGGTATAAATATTTGTGTCCCTATAAAGGTAACGGATATTTGAATCAGGAGTTGATCTGGGGCGCTCGAGCGGGCCCTAAAGTCTGAAGTCTAGAGAACTTATCTAATCACAGAACATGTTTACTTAGTGAGGCAGACGCTTAGCATGTCATTTCACATGTCCATATACCCTTCAACAGTTAGGTGATGCCACAAAGCGACCACAGTCAGGAGAACAGGTCTACGACAAGGTTGATGATTTGTATATAATTTCTTTCCCACTCTTACATTCCAGCTCTGTATAAGTTCATTCTCGACTTAATGATAATTAACTCGCTCCGAGATTCACTTATTTACATATGCTCTAAACGACGTTTCGTAATAAATGAAGGATTAGGAAATTAATGTTATAACGAGTATGCTCGGGTATCATACCGCATGATCAGGAGTTTGTCCATTAATAAAAGTATACAACGTGGGTGAATAGACTGCTGATTTTGAATTTAAAAATATAATTTGAAACAAGAATCGTTATTTAACTGCGTACTATAAGATAGGCGGTATATTTATTCTAACAATCACTATGTAGGTATTTGGAACGGCTATATTACGGTGGATGTCTAGATGATTGATTATTGCAGACGCGGTTTTAAAAGAACTAGGATTATTATGAACATAGCGTGGGAATATTTTTAACCATTAGATCAATTACGTTGGCCAAATTTAGATATTAAGCGTACAATTAGTATTAAGTGTATAAATTTTCATAACAGACTTATTCATAAAATAAGTTATCGTAACGTTCGCCCATACCCTCGTACGACCCTGTGTCGTATCTCTGCGCCGTCCGTCTTCGCCAGTCTAGGGCGAGCCAACATCTGGAGTCTCGCCGAGGTGATGCTTCGAAGATGGTGCCTTGCGAATCCCAAAAAACGGTGACCATGACCTGCTGATGGAATCGTTTTTGCCTTCTTTGCAACAGGTTCGCCAGGAGAAGTCCACTGTTTTGACTGTTCTTTTATTTCTGGCGTGTAGTGATGGATCCATGTTTCGTCAACAGTCGCAAAATGCTGCAGAAATTTTCAGATTGGTCTCAAACATGCCCAAAGAGTTTCGCATACGATTCCGTTTTTGTTCCACTATGAGCAAACGCGGCACCCATCTCGTCGATAGCTTTCTCTTGCCCAATATTTTCACCCGGCGGTCTGCTAACACAATATCATGGATTTGGTTAACCGTATCCTCTGCAGTCACCTTAATCGGACAGCCTGGATGCTCTTCATCAAATACGGATGTTCAGCCACGCTTGAATTCATCTAAAAAAAGGAATCGAATCACTGACCGATATTGCTCTTTTCCCACGGTTGCAAACAAAAACAAACTTGCCCACTTTCAACAGCTATCAAAATAAAACTACTCGATAAATCAGTCTGATATTTTGTCAGGCCTCATTAAAAATATGGTGTTAAACAATGGTATACAGATTTTCCATCAGTGACACTATCAGTCGTTAAACACGGCTACTAATCATACAGCTATCGTATATAGTCATTCTGCTTTTATTCAGGAACTATTTATTATACATTCACATAACTATGTTTTAATTGGACATTCATCTTCAGGCAATACTATTTTCTTTTGCCAGTTTTTTTTTTTTATATTAGCTTCTCTGTTCATACATTTAAAAAATATAAGAACAAAAAAGCCATATGTTTCTGGCCCTGAGATGTGAATCTCCAATAACTTAATAAAAAATAAAAAATGAATCTTTAGAAATTTAAAAATATGTACCACAGAACTGTGTTCTGAAAATGCAAATTCACAACAAAAATGTGTTCTTAAAAAAAGATATTATATTTTACTTTTGAAAATTTCTTGTATATTTTTTCTATATTTGTCAGCTTCAAAATGTCAAGCGGTATGTAAAGTGCATTATAGTGTATTTATTGCACGGACATTTGTTCTTAAAAAATGTAAATTCACTTTTTAGAATTATACTCATATAAAAGTTTTTACTTTATTTGGATTTCTCGGAAATTCTAGTTATCCACAGCTTATTTGTATGTACGAACACTACTCACCCGCATATTTATATCTATGTATGTATGTACATATTTTTGTATCTTCACTTTAACCAATATATATAAGTGTGAGGTTACTCCAAAATTTACACTTACAATATATTTTAAAATTTAATAAAATGTTAGTTAGCTACTAATCCACCATTATTTTTCCTTTCCAGGTGAAACAAACATATCGAGCGAAGTTTCCCTTTGTCAGCTGGGCAGCGAGCGCCGCCCTTCGCTCCCGCCCGCGCTTCCTCGCCCGCCCCTCCCGCTGCACGACTCCCGGGAGAACCCTCCCCAGCCACCCCCCGCACAACCCCCTAACTCCGAGACCATGTGCTAATATAATGCCAACACAAATGTGTACAACTAACAATATTTACCTATTTGATGTGCTTACTTAAAACAAAACCATCCTATTCGGATGACAAATAATTTTACTTCAGTATATTTTATAATGCAAATGTGTGAAAAAAAACAAATGTATCTTTATTGAACATCAATTTGTAATAATCCATTTTTATTGAACCTTATGATAACTCACCGTGTTTAAGAATCATGACAGGACCGAAGAAATGATTATATTTTATAAATGAAATGTGAATTGGAATAGATTTATCATATTATTCTCATCTCGCAAGTCAATATCCAATGACCCACCATTAGAAAGAATTGTAATAATCATTTAATGAGGAGTTATGTAATGTCTGTAAAATAATTTATTTTAAAGTTTGCATAGTTAGAAGACGGCTCTGAAGAGAAATTAACTTCCAAAGTTTTACAGCAATTTAAAATTGTCAGGACTGAATGTGGGAAACTTTATTTTAAAAATGCGTAATGTAACAATTGTTATTAGTAATAATATCTCTCACTAATCAATGAATAACTTAATATCATTGGGTTTTTTTTAATATAAAACTAATTATTTTTCTAAAAATTTCACAAATATCTTGTCAAATTACTAAAAAAAATTTGCAAGAGACTTTACATTATTTTGTTGTACCCTTGATGTATGGTATATATTGATACCATATCAAGCCGAACCGAGCTGTTAATCTTATAATGATAGTTTGAAGATAAATGTTATTAACAAACCCACCAACGGAAGCACTTGTCTTTAGATACAGATTGAAATGTTGCATAAAGAAAATATTAAGGGACCATGAAACAAGTGCTATCTAAAATGATAGAAATCCATAGAATGTTTATTATTAAAAATTTATACGAGATAAAGTTTTTTTTAAAGGAATAATTTAGTATTTAAAATTTCTCACACACGTGTGTCTGAACCAATTATTAACGGGAGCTTAAATGTTGTAATAAAAAAATGACTCACGCTTAAGCTATTGGAATACTAACAGTGAGCTACATGGACATAAGCAGAAATAAAGCCACTAGCGTCTCTGCAGGTGCCCGATGCTCATAAATGTGCTTTCATATTATACAATAATTTTCACTGAAGGAAAAATGGCTGAAATACTAAACCGAAAGAAAGCCTGGAGATGTTTTAACAAGAAACAAAGCACGCTTATACAAATTACCAAATGTACAAAGCATTCACAGAGTAACAAGATATTTTAACAGCTTTTCGTAATGTCGAAAATATCATTTTAGGAAGAACATCTGATGGCCGCCGTAAGCTGTATCGTCCCATTCGACAATTTTCTCAAGACATACCGTAAACATTAATTATTATATCAGTGGTATGGAATTACGCGACCACAAACTGAATATATCAAAACACAAGAATTATGTGTCATCTTAGCACAAAAACAGTACATTATTAATTATGATAAGGAACTGAGAAATGGACAATTATTTACTTACATATGAGATTGACAAGATAATGAGAAATACTATAATAGTTGATACTTCAAGATGAAGTGTATTGGGATTGATGTTTCAGTGGGAAACTGAGTTTGGCTTACTGTGTTATAGATTCATCACATTTCTTATGAAATAATATTTGTTGGAATCTTAATTTAGTATTTAAGAATCTGACAATAATAACAATCAATTATTGCTCGCAATAAGTCCAAGATCACGGATACAACAAAATTCGTTTACACTTGTCTACTATGAAATTATTAATATTATCCCAAGAACCTATTTGATATAATTTTTTAACAATTTTAAGACATATTATATATAATTATTAAAATGAATTTATGAAAATCTGATTATTATCAAATTTGTTTATTAATACTTACTTTATAGTACTTATCGTGTGTACCTACCCAATGGATTTTAAATCCTTATTTAGTAAACATATCACGTAATACTGTGGAAGGGATTTTTACCAATAAATCCTGAGGCTTTATTCTTTAATATAAGTTTTTTTCATATTTTTATTGAAAATGGTTCTCAAGTTTTTATCGGATACTTTCTATTAAATATCTAAAATATTAACCGTGAATTTCTAACATTATTTAATTTTACCACTAAGCATTTAGTTTTAAGTAGAATTTTAAAATTTTGTTTTTAATACAATACTGAATTTAGTAATCTCTGTACTTATTTTAAATTGAATCCTTTACTGTTTAGTTTACTCCGATTACATATTTCTAAGGCAGGAGAGTGAATTAAAAGAAGCAAAATATTGTACAGGTGAGGGATGTGTTTCATCTGTTCAGGCACGGTATCAAATAATGTAATGAATCTTTTAATAACTCATAATATTTTTCGCACACCTAAAAAGGAAAAAAAAACATTTTCTGAACTATTTGAATTCCATCAGGGTGCTTAGTACTTGGATGAGATAATTAATTATGGTTGTAAAAAATTGTTTCTTCATAGGAAATTGAGCACCGTGCGAATTGGCGGCCTAACAGGTTTGTGCAAGAACTATGTTGTTATTAGTAATCAATAGTGTTGAATGTAGTCAAGATATCTGCAGTTATCCAATCAATGAATAGAGGTGCATTATTTTCTAAAACTTGGTCAAAAGACAACAATTTTTGTTTTCTTGTGAAACTGACGCTGCAAACTGCTAGATGGGTGGAATGCATCCCACTTTCCTCATTCCATACAATTTTATAAATTTGTCACCTTGTCTCCTAGATATCTCCCTTAATCCATAGGTAATAACAATATGAATAAAATTATTTTTTCTATTTATACATCTTAATTTTATTGAAATTATATGTATATTTTTTGCACCATCTTTCATTTGATAAAATACATATTGTATATATTTTTTTAGAGTGTGTCAAAATATTTTAATTCTATAATTTTTATCACATTTATTTTTAATAATTCTATAAATGTCAGTTTATTTAAAATTGTTGTGTTGTATGATTGCTTCAGTATCAAGATGACAACACCATTACAAGAACATAATGACTCCTTTTTCCAACCTAACCTAACTCAATCAACTATTTTAAACAGATTATTTCAATGTATTTATTTCGATTTGTCATATATGTACTCCATATTGCACTACACTGCCGAAAGTAAGGTGCTAGCGTAAGATGTTGTATATCTAACCAAAACACCGACCGCTCGGTCCTTTTATTAGAAGCAAGCTAATAATAATTGCCGCCAGGGCTGCGAGACCTGAAATAACCTATCGCCAGGCAGCCCTGTTATGTCACCGGACCAGTAATTACGTTTTTATTTCAATAATTTTAAGAATAAGTCTGATTGGGTATTTATTTGTGTTAATTGGTTAAGTGGTAGACAGCTTTTTATAATAAATTATATTTTCCTTGGCCCTATCAGCCACCGTCTAGCAATTTCAATTGGCTTGGAAACACTGGTCGCGAAGTATCGGCTTGCTAGTGTATTCTAAGTCATCTAATTAATTACCGAGTCTGTGGTAATCTAAATACTAATATAATAAGTTGGAAAAATATCCTCATTCATTTCTTTGTCTGAGCAAACTCCGCTTCTAACAAACTATTTGGATAAATTCAATTAGTAGAAAAGCGTTAAATATTTTGACATTGTTTTAATGTAGCTTCATTTAAGAATATTCATTTTACTTATTTTTTATGAACATCTTTGTTTTTTTACATACATATTTAAAATTAAAAGCATGCATTAATTTTATTTCATGTTTGCAGCAAATTTCCTTAAAGATAAATAATATTAATAACATAGACAGACCCTATGTTTATTTGAAATCTAATAAAATTACACCAAAATATTTTATAATATTATTGAAAACAGCAGTGTCGTACGTCTATTGTCATAGAAATTAGAAACTTTCCCCATATAAGCAAGCTGCCTGGTTTTAATGGAATTTGACAGCTGTGATCACCATAAATTGCAAAAAAGATTATCAAAAGACAATATAATTATGGATTTAGTTGAAAAATTTAATATATGTATAGGCACTGAAAACACCAGAAAAACTTATACAAATATATTGCCAAAAATATTTTTTTTATATCCACATAATAATTATTATAATATTTAAGAATTGTTCACATTTTTTAACCACAGAATTTTTTTATTTTATTATTAAAAAAAAAAATTAATTACAGAAAATTATACTTTGATTAATAATTATAATGATTATTACTATTATTAGTGTGTAATAATTAAGCAAACCCTTTATATTATGTATCCAGTGGCATGTTGAAAATCTTTTAACCAAAATCAACACTGTGTACTAAGTGCACTGGAGTTGATGAAAAATAACAATATCTGTTTTAGTAAAGATTTATTTATTATTTATTTTGTCAGTGATTTTTGTGGCAAGATTAATATCATCACTTTGTCTATAAAATAATTCAATTTTTTCATGGTTATACATTGTTCATGTTGTCAATAATCAAATTTGTTTTTACCTAGATCTATTTTAATTATTTTTCTTTTGTTTTTATTAGTTTATAAAATGATTGTACATGAATGTTCTTGCCACGGCCCAAATTTTCTTTCAAATATTTGAAACAATTTTTATAAATGCATCTGATTATTGAATTGTCAGTATTGGCAAAAATGTTGCCAGGGACAATAATTACATGTTTATTTTTTTCTTATAGTCTAGTGTCGCCAATTGAGGTTGTAAATATAACTTAAGGTTAAAATAAATATTGATTTATTTGGATGTTTTCCAATAAAATGTTTTCCATTGCTCGATGTGATAAACTAGTAGTAGATAATTATATTTTGATGTGACAGAATGCGTCCCCCTACTTACCATTTACATACTTAGCTATAGGGTTCTTAATCGGTCTCATCACTGCTTTGTTAACTGGTCAAATATGAAGATTCATTAGTACTAAGTACTGATTGATTAGATTAAGAGATGGTAACTCAAAAAAGTTTTGTCATCTATTAAAACATTTTCCTTAGCTAATGATTATTTTTATATTAGGAATTATTTTTCAGTGGTACATAGATACATTATAGCTATTATGAAATTATTTCTTTCTTGTAATTTTGATTGGCTCCCGACCCTACCAACCCAACCGAGCCTAATGAAACTGGTAACATTAGTTAATTTATAAACTGGTATGAGATACGGTCAAAATTTTCATGAGAAAGTTACGTTGTATACGGACTCTGAGAAGGTTTGAGGTGGTGACAATGGCAGGTTTGAATGCCCACAGGCGTTATCCTGTCAACATAATCTCTAATTTATCACAAATTATTGTTTTTTTTTTGGTTTACCTACTTAAAAACTTTATAATCACATTGTCACGTAATTTTGGCATTATCACATGGAACATTATTTAATTTTTTAGTAAGACATTTATTGACTTTTACATGTGATTCATGTGTCTCTCGCACTCAATTTCAATCGCTCCCACCCAAGACAAAGTGAATTCTGTTAGTATAATAATAATTGTATGTCATTTTAATGAATCGTGAATTATTTTTGGGAAATTTTTCTTAACTACATTTTTTACTCTTTCAAAAGTTAATACATTCAATTTTAATAGTTTTGTTATTTTTGTCCAATCGATGACCATTTATATTTTTGTGTTTTTATTGATACAGAAATAGTGAGAAATTATTGAGAATGGCTTATCAATACGTCTGTAACATATTTTAAGATAGTCATAGGATTAAATAGTATAATGTGACATATTAGAATCAAGCAATATGACCAGCGACCAATGTATTGATTGTATTAGTTTGTAATAAGATACTCAATTTTTACAGTAAATTAATCACTGACTTGAGAAAATCATTGTGTTAGATATTGCGGTTGAGTGTTGAATGTTATACATACACAACCTAATACTGTTGCAAACAATAAAATCAAAGTTTACCATCACAAAAATGTGCCCACGCAGGCGCATTCCTTATGCATAAATGTTATTTTACGCATTTCTAATCTTACGTGACATCTCAGGTCGGTGTGATAAATCAATTTGTCATTTGTCAACTGCCTATAGAAAATTTATTGTAAATAATAAACCATTGGTTTGGTAAATATTAAAATTTATATTGAAATTTTCCTGTCTACACAATAAACCTATTAAATGGTGGTATTTACAAAATGAAAAATATGTGGAAGTTTATTTCTGTAGTAAAATAGTATTAGATGGAAGTTATCAAATCAATCCTCTTGTGCAGATCACGGATTATTTTTAAGATGCAAATATTTCTTGAAATTGAAAAAACATGTCTGTTTAAACGTTTTCTTTCATTCTGCACAATTAGAAATTATTTCCTGAACTCACAAACCAGAGCACAAAATTATCAAGTAATGATCGCTTTTTGTCAATTTACTAACTCTCAGTACGCAAGGTTGAGTTTGTTAAATTATTTTAAGCTTTAAAAGTTAGTGTTCATCATATCTAGTCCACCCATATCCTGAAACTTGCATATCAGTATGTTATCAATAGTCAACAGGTATAATAAATATATACATACTTACACATTGAATAACTGATCTTTCATCTGATTATATTTTAATAGCAATGTGGCTGTTAGAGTTACATGTATATTTTTAATGGAGATTGATTTTAATCACTTTATAAAGAGTTCATCATTTTTGTTGTATTTGAAGAGTACAAGCCCTGCAAAAAATCTCTATAAAAATATGAAATATTCATTCTCAAATTCTAACGCGTCCGTAGAAACCTTGTGCGTATGCAGATGTTTATTTTGGATTTCTCCACGGAGTAGGGTTTTTCTATTTAGCCTAATTCTGATAATGAAAATAACAGTATTTCTTTGAAATATGGTGCAGGAGTACAATAAATACCTCCTTGATATAAATTAATACCCTCGATGTAAACTGCATATTAAAAATAATTGTTTTATCTTCATTTAAAATGTTTCCAAAATGTTTAAAATGATTGTTTATTATTCTTGCATGTTTGTGTTTAAATATTTACAAATTGAATCAAAAGATACCGATCGGCATCCGAATATAAAGGAAAAACAATCATTGTCAAATCAATCCGCTGACTAATGTTTAAATATTCACCTGGCAATACAGAGCAGTACTCGGGATTTGATTCGTCTTTGAAAACAACACCATCTATATGTTATATTGGAGCAGAGCATGCGGTATCTTTAATTTTCTTCATTGTATCTTCTTCTTGTCTCCTTATTATGTACCATTCTACCTTCAAATCAATATTGTTATAATTATTACAGACCCCTGATTACTCATAATAAGATAAATATTCTTCCCCTAGAGTTGTGATTTAAAAATTGTTACTGATAAACAAATAATTCTTTTAAGTCTTCAAATAGAGTGGGATCTATACTAATCTTGTCCGTAGCTAATATTACTTTATTAATTTATTTATATCTACGGCCATATTCAGAAGTAAAACATGAAACATTCATTCTTGAAATGGTAATCTGACTCTAATTTATTAGTATTTTATCACTCACGCTTCCATCAATAGCGTACACTCAATTTCTACCTTTCCAATTAGGAAGTATGTAATGTCTTTCCTATTTTCAATCTCTACTAGAATCGAGTAAATAGAGATTCTCCAAAATGTATTTCAGCCGTCTCAGAGTATATTAAATATTCTTCAAAATATATTAAATATTCTCACTTGAAAATGACTAAATTACCAAGCACTAAATTGGCAGAAGAGCACTTTGGTGAATACCAAAGATGATAAATGTAGAAATAATATTATTTCATTGTACCTTTTGTAAAAGTAATTCAATGTTAATAATACAAGAATGTGGCATCCATCTTCAACGTCAATGCACTTGAATGCCTCAAGGTCAGCATAGATATGACTGCAAAGCTCAAATAATAAAAATAATATTGATTTTCACAATTTCAAAAACCAGTCATAATTGCTGATTTGCATTAAAACACAAAATTGCTTTTAAAGTTAATGGAAGACTACTGTAGTTCTGGTTTTAAATATAAAAAATCTATTTTGTTTTTGTGACCAGAAACGCTTTGTTAAAAGTTAAGAAAGACTTTGAAGACTACTAATTGTTTTATGAGTATAATTTGACACTGCGGACATTTGTTATGTACAGATCTCATCTCTATTGCCCCCTGTGAAGCGGTACTTTCCCACTGTACTAGAATAACTATATCTTATACCTTTTCGTGTTAACTTTTCTACATTCACCTGTGTTAATTGTTCTGACTTTGATATATAAATAAATCTTTCTTTTTATATCATTTAGGTGCTGTTTTTTCTTCCCCTTTCAACAATTATTTTTACTTTTATATTAGTATACGTAATTCTTTCTTGCTTTTTAGTTGGTATTAACTTCTGTACATGTTTCATATAAATTGTTGCTCTTCCTTGATCGGATACTCATTCACAGAAGGACATTTCCCGCAACAGTACTGTATTAATACAGTATATGGAGTGATGTGCAAATATGGCAGATAGCGTCACTTAAACATTTAAATGTAAAACTATATTTAATGTTTTTTTTAACAAATAGGATTCTCATCAGAGTTAAGAAACAATTTTGCTGATAAAATGTATAATTTATAAATTGTTTGATGATTGCACGCCATCCTATTTTTCGTATACCAAAATCTCTCCCATTCAAAGATTAATAATTTGAAAAAAGTAATAAAGTTTAATTTTACTAAAAAATATTAACTGTGAATTTTTTCATGATGCTCAATTTCCCATAATATTTTTTCCTATACTTAGATTAGAAAATATAATCTTATTTCTATTAAAAGTTGTATTTATATTTCTATTAAAACTAAACTGATGTGTCAGGAAGACTGGTAAATGAAATATGATTGCATCAGATATGATTTATTATGCAGTGTCTGTGAGTAATTTTATAGCTTTTCCAGGAGGGGAAGACAATATTTGGACAAGAATAAGTATGATAGTTAGTCTAAGTAAGCAATAATTTTCTCGTTACATATATACACACGTGCATATTTGTCTATGTATTGTTAATACAGTATTTAATATATTAAATTATTAGTAGCCTGCATTTTTTTCTCAGAATGCCATTATGAAATTTGCAGAAATGTTAAACTCCAATAATTAGATATAAATGGGCATATTATAACAGTGTACACATTTTGTACATATTGAATGAAATATTTGTGTATTATATGAACAAAATACTTTTTATAAAACATTTATTTTGTCACCAAATGGAGTATACATATATATATATATATATAGTATTAACACAAAAGTGCTTACGCTCAATTGATTGAATAAAAAGGAGATTGTCACGGTTTTGGGATATGAAGAAAATAAAACAAACCTGTTTTGTATTTTGATTACATTTTTATAATATTGTCGGCAAAATGAATAACATGCTGTGGCGTTCGCCGCCGGCTTCATCCCGACGCCTCTAGCCCTGCGCCCCCAAACACACGAGGCCCAACATTTAGACCTTTTCCACAAGGAATATGAACATTGAGTCTCTAAACACGAAAACACAAACATTGACCCTTTATCACAAGGAGCTTGAACATCAAACCCTTCATTTAACACAAGGGACATGTACATGAAACCTTTTGTCAAATTAAAATTTTATATTAGTACGAGGAACATAAATGATTCCCTTTTATACGAGAAGCACAAATATATATTAAGTCACTAGGAACACAAACATTAAGCCTCTGAAAGTGTGCCCGCCCTTAGTGAGTGGAGTCCAAGAACGGAACCTACATTTTATATCTATGTACATACAACTCGTTTCATTTCAAATCTAATCAGGAAGTATGGTTTATTTGGTTAAAGGGTTGATAGACATTTCCTTTATTTCACAGGTAAAGTCATCAACAGCTTTTTAAGATCAGGCAATGATCAATTGTTGGAAGTTAGAACTGGACTATATAATTTTTATTGCAGATTTAGATAAAAATTTTGTTTCTTGATGACAAAATCGATGGTTTTCAAATTTTTTTTCAGGTAAATAAACAAAATGCATCTAAAATTTGAATAACGAGAAACGTGTATCATCTAATTATTAATATACATTTTGAATTATGCAACATTCATTAGTGACATTTACTTTACCAGTAGAACTGACTAGCAACTTTTGAAATGGAATTTCAGAATAGAAAGATCATTCTGCCAGCAACACAAGTCACAGCTTAGATCTGTTTTAGTTTTGAAAAAAATATATGTATTTTGAGTTTTTTTTTTTTCTGTAACACAAATAAGAAATGTGTGATATATTAATAAATATATGTATATAAACAATGTGGGCTATCGGACCAGTTTAATGCTAGAAATGTTGAACAATAAATGGTTGCATTATAAACCACACAGATTATGGTCGGAGAGCTAGCGTTACTACAGAGGATTGAACCGATAGATTCTAAATACTTTATTTATTACATTTATTATTCTAGGAAAATTAATATTTATTCTATACACACAATAATTTTACTTTATAAGCTGATTTAACATGTACAAGAGTGTATATCTCTCTTTAAATTGACCATTGTTACACAGAATTTTGTAAACACTGTAAAGTTTTACAGACATTACACAAATTTAAGCAGATTAAAAATTTTGAGATATAATCTTTTTATTTTACGTTTAAAAATCCCTAAATACAGAAAATAAATTCAATAAAATATTGTAATTTACCATAGATTTTATATATTAACACAAACTTGTTTTTTAAAAATAATTAGAGCTATCAAACTTGTTATTTCGAAAATGTTGTACATAAATTAAATTGAATCAAGTATTTGTCGAAAATATATTTTAATCAGTTTGCTTTGCAAGCAGAGTGCAAGTGGATAGAATATAATGTATGTATATATCTATAATCATTTTCCAAACTATTACAGTAAACACATTCAACTATTATTATTTGTGCCAGTTTATTCAAACACTTTCAATTCCGGTATGAGATAAAAAATCCTATTATTTAGTGTGCTATCTTTCGTTCATAACTATTTTTAATATTTAAATATCAAAATCTCTGATTAAACTAAACGCATGACTACTGTGAACTCTATCTACATTATAGTATAGCTATCACATGTAACGTGGAGTGTCAGCTAGATATAATTACCTTTAAATATATACTAATATATTCTCATCAAGTCGCTGACATACTCTAGTGATAACTTTTATTTACTCGTGTAAATATTTTTATTTAATACTTAATCATAAGCTGTGCTTCATTTTTTATAAGATTTTTAGATCATAAAAGAGAAAATTTCTAGAATAAGTTTAATAATAAAACTGCAATAGCTATATACGCCATTTCCTAATTTGAACTATTTTCAAAACCTAGTAACGTACAACTGGAAATTTATTGGTCATATTTGATGATATTACAATATTAAAATGATAAAATAATATGTACTATTTAAAAATATTACTTATGTATAAATATAAAATAGACAAGAAAACACCGCAACTTTTCGTAAGCGTGATGTTTGTTAGCGTTGTCGATATCAATAAACAAATTCGATAGAAGGACTCAAGAATACAATTTAATCTATATAACTACTAGATAAGCGTAACCATTAAAGTGATAACAATACAATATGTCAAAAACATACCTATAAAAATATGCTGCTCCTAATGTAAACCTTTCATTAGTGGAACACTAATAAACTAAATACTGTGCTCCCTACTCTATAAGTATACTCCTACCTACACCGATGAGGTAGCAAATAAAAATGATATAACGTATTATTTACTCAAATCGCTATCCTTGTGAATGTATTTATTGATCTTTTAAACTCCTATTTTGAACTGTAGAAAATAATAAGATGACTCTCTTATCCTAACAATGCATACATTTGTATAATTTCATTTAAATAAACAGAGTTCAGTGTCTTTATTCATTTAACAAGTGAGTTGGGAAAAACTCTAGCAATAGTAACAAACTCGGCTACAGAGAAATGTTGCCGTGGAGTGTTCACACCATTATTTACTTTCAAATTCATTTACTCTTGTTTATTTTTTTCACTCTTTCATCAATGATATACTTAAGATGTTAAAATTTAAAGGTAATTAATTAGTTACAAATAACTTAAGGTTGCAAGTAGAGTGGTATAGACCTAAGGAAAAAATATAAAAAATAACAACAGGACCATGATAGGCCTTTTTAAATCGATTGTTTAATAATATTCCCTAAGCTCTATATACCATCAGATGCCTCATACTATACACCTCAGCACTAGCCTTTTGTTTTCACTTTGTTTACTGTTCACCACAAACCAATGATGTTGACCAATTACATTAGCTAAGCGAGATTTTGAAGAACTAATGTTCGTCACCCATCTATTTTATGTCTGACATTTCCTGATATTTAAAATTGTTAAGTACGCTGGCAGCTCTCAGCTTAATAGACATATTTTGATTATTGTTTATATAAATTTTTCCTTAACGCTTTATCAGAACAATTTAATGTCAATCCAAAAAAATAAAACTGATTAGTAATATTGTAAATAGACTACTCAATCATAAATTTTATTTTGTGCATTATAACAAATCAATGTAAAATTTAAAATCATTAACTACGAAATCACAGTTTCCTTTAAAGGGGCCTGCTTATGAATACACTATTATTTTGTGTCAACTCTCTCTGTAGCCTGTGTAACATAGTAATATGGTATCAGAGAGATGTGAGACAGGTGTGCGGTGTGTTTGGGGGCACTTACAGCGAGATGCGTTGCGGGATGTAAGCCTGAAAACAATTCACAGAACACATTGCCTATTTAATAAATATAATAATCTTAGATTCATTTAACGACTCTAGTAACAAACTAGTTATTTATTTGATATATTTCATCTATTTAGATATTTTCATGAAAACAAGAAGCCCCACCACGAGGACACAATCCTCCCAGCGAGACTTGTATACATACAATGTAGTAAATTGTTGCATGACAATATAATAGAGGCAGAATAGAATATATTAAATTCAGAGTATTACTTCCTAATCTGCCCCTCGTACAAATTTTCACCCGATCCAAATTATCTCAAGTATTTTAGCAATTGGTTTGTAAATAATTAAGAGCCACCGCTTAAAAAGGATGGAGCATTTGTTAAAATTCCTTCCAAAAGAAGTGGAAGGAAAAGACACAACTTTACCAAGTGCCGCTTGTTAAATTTGGACAAGGCATCGTATGGAATGCTTGTGCAGTTAAACAATCAATGCCAGGACCGTATTAGAAAATGTGTAAAGATGCCCCAAATATGTTCCTATATTTTAATTATTCTCTTTGAACACTGGAACACTTATTCAAGTATACTATATCAATTATTTTAACACAAATATAAAACTTAAAGATTATTTGTCTATGTAGTAGCATTTCCACAATAGTGTTTGACAAATTTCACCCGTGAGTCAAGTTTCACCCATATTAACCATTAATGTTTTTTATACAATTTTATATTTATTCTATTGTGTAACAAAATACACTAAGTACATAAGTAAAAATTGTGAGACAATTTTATCTTACTCAAATTAAATAAATTTAAAAAATCAATCGATGGACATTTTAATTAATGGCAGTATTTCATATTGAAAAAAATAAAAGGATGGAAGACATTGCCTTATTTATTGAGGATTTGAATCCTTTTCATAGGTCACTAGTTCAACATGAATCATTCAAATATAGAAATTCATTTTGAAAGGCCTTTCACGCAATTAATATATTCTTTAAATAAACTTCAACACTTTGATGGTTATAATAATTTATTAATTAGATTAGAGAAAACCGCTTATTTTTAAATTTATAAGCATAGAAATGTAAGATTAATATATTGTTAAGATTTCTAAGAAAAATAGTTAAAACCTAGCGTTCTATGATATTTGATAATACTTTTATTACCATCAAAATGTTGAATTTAATATTTTATTACAGTAAAAAAAGCCATTTAATTATTATTTTTAAAAACACTATTTAAATTAATAATAATTGATAACTATTAAAAAAACCCATTTGTTTATGAAACCTTCGTATTTTATATATACAAATCTACAAGATTACATAACAGATATATATGTATATTGTGCAAACAATCATACAAACTTAAATATGTGCAATTCTGTGCGATAAATTTCCAACGATCCCTAAGTACGGTTCTGGCAGAATGTGAGCAAAATTAATGCATTATAAAATATATACATTTTAATAACAGTCCAGGATGTATTTTTTTATAAAATTATACATTCTTAACTCACTCACATTTGGATTTATGTGTCATAGTGTGTGTGTTCATGTGTGCGTACATGTTTTATATAGTTTGTATCAAAAGTCTCGACTTGGAGGTAAATTATTTTATTCCCAATAAACAAACTACCCTACTATTTTGAGATAAATATCTGTAAGTACATGGTCTTTATACAATAAGAGGGGTATCTACACCATATTTGGAGTCAAATTTACTACAAATATTGACATTCACTTTTAGTTGACTTTAAATTAAAAACTTTTTTTAAATTAATGTTGAGTTTCCACTAAAAGTAAAAAAAAATATTTTAATATAATTTACTTTACAAGACAATCCTAATTATATATTATTTAAAAAATAACCATTAAGTTTTAATAAACTATAAATATATTTGTCTATTTTGGAAAAGTGATTAATTTGTTTGTTAAACAACAAAAATGTTCACCTAATTTAGTGAAACCATATTTTCAATGGTCTGTTATTCAAATATCATATTTCATTAAGGTTACTTCATATCACATAGTACCATTTGTACATCAACTGCTGAGTTTATATTTTATAATGTGGATCAGATTTCGATGTTTTTTTTTCTAACATTAGAAGGTAATTAAGGTTTTTTTTGTTTTTCTAGCACTTTTTTTTCAAAATAAAATGAAGTACCTCAAAGACAAGCGTTTTGATATCCTTTCGCATACATATTACATAAATATACATACAATATCATGATGTACAATTCAATAATTCTCTTTTATATAAAAACAATTTCTCTAGTAACAATGGACTACCTAAATTTATACTTTCATTAAAATACAATATCTTACTCATATTTTTAATAGAGAAGAATTGGAAAAAAGACTTTGTCTGGGCGAGAGAGGAGGAAAATGCAAAAGAAAATATCGTTATATCCCTCACAACCTACCGGGACCGCGGCCCCTCGCTACACTTCACCTGTTAAAGATAATAAGGAGTATGACCAAAGCTTAAGGGGTCGATATAAAAACTATTCGTCCATCAGGGGCCTCCGTCTGCGGGCCCTAAGGAAGACGAGAGCCTATCACAAGGCTGATATGTCCCGGCACACGGAAAATTCTGACACATTTCTAATCATCAAAACAAAACTATATAGCTGATAAAGAGTGATGTCTGCTTGCACGCCACTACCTCTGCTCTGCCTATTTCGTAAAGAGTCATTTTTATGTCTCGATCCATGATAGTGATAGCCATCCAAGTAACAAGTTGATTCATTATTCATGTGTTCAATTCTCAACGTTGCGACACTACTCAAATACTTTGTCTTTGTGTTTCTCGTATTCACTCGCTCATTGGATCAGTAGATAAAATTAAGATTAACCCGTGTTGAGATTCTAACATACTTACAATCTTCGCTAAGTCTTAGCCTTCAAATTATTTAGTTAAATATAATCATATTTCTATTTGATCTTTTGGAAAATAAATCATTCATATTATATTTTCATTTAATCTGAACACTACTCTTTGTTTGCCAGAGCTAAAATAATATGACATTTATGTTTACATTATGCCAACTTTACTTTGACCAGTGCTGATATTTGATTTGCTCACTTTTCATTTTTGAAACTGATCAAATTTAGCCCCCTTTCAAAATCCACGCGCTTATTACATTTGACTACCAAAACCGGACTAGCCAGTCCCGCCTCGCCTTAAATAGTACAGGAGGTTAGTCAGTCTTCAGTATTCTGTTCATTACTGTAGATATTATATCTGGCAAGGAACAGGTTCATCTGATCTTTCACAATTCTTAATAATAATAAAATCATGCTGAAGAAGTGGTCATACGTACTGCAAAGTTATTACGAGTATATTAGAAATGTGTCGAGAAAGTTTCTTAGCGCCACAACTGCGTGGGATAGTTTTGATGAGACCTCAGATCGGGTCCGCTCTGATGCCTGGATGCTTAGATCCCTCCCACCCGGGGGCCCCTCCCCTATCCATCCGGAACCCCTTCAGACCGGCTTCGAAACAAGTGCGATATTGGCGTTAAGCGATGGCATATGAAAGTGCAGATGGGTAACGGATGAATTCAACACTCGACTGTTTAAAACTTATCTATGGATGCTGTCAATTTTTAAATATTGCTAATATATATTATACTATGTTTATAAATATTGTAATTCTCCAATTTGCCTTCGAACTCTGAATAATATATTGTGTCACCATCAATTTGAACGCAGGCGAGTAAAGAACTCCTTAGCATTATTTCATCTCCAACATTCCAACATTCCGAATCATCCTTGAAACCTTTTCACCACCATTATCTCTGAATTCTTTTCCGCCCCTGACCTCCTCCAGAAATCTATTCTCCTATTCTCCTCATTTAGGGCAGGGACACGTGCGCTTTTCTGGCGAACAATTCCAAAACACCGTTCAACTCGATTTGCGTCAATATAAAATTAAGCGTAAATTCAAAACTCTTTTCAACAACTTTTTGCATTCGAATATTAAACAGTCAAATTCAAATCGACAAGAGACGGCAATACCGGACTTTTGAGACATTATTAATCGAAAACTAAAGGACAAGATGTCGCCCCATCACAACGACCGCTTGCTGAATTATGAATAGTCAACTGTGAAACGATCGTTTAGTGGCAAAACCCCATCTAGCGATAATCGCCAGAGTCGCACACTACCTAGCGGAGTTGCACAAAACCTCACCGAGCAATTATGGCAATATCGCACGCTGTCTAACGGTATTACGAAAACCCCATCTAGCGATATTCGCCAATATCGCACACTGCCTAGCGGAATGGCTTGCAAACCTCACTTGACGGGTGGGGGGGGGCCGACGCTCGGGTCTCCCTACTTTTGATTAACACTATACGAGACCTTACTATGTTATTATAATAAAGTTTATTGCTTTATACGGAGCCGTCGCCCGGGCGCCTACACGGGGCAAACGAGGAATTCGTACTCGAAGCCGAGGCTGACGGCCACAAACACGAAGTACAGCAGGAACATGGTGAAGCCGAGTCTCTTGTTCATCTTCCAGTGGAAGCAGGCGATGGACACGATGACGAACAGGAGCATCATGAACAGGATGGCGATGCTGCAGACCATGCCCACGGAGTTGACCTCCACGGGCCGGCCGTAGATGATGCCGTACAGGAGCCACGGTACTGGTAATCTGGAAATAAAACAATTCTCATTTTATTTATTGAAAAAAAATTGAGATGCATGCACGGAAAACGTGCCATATCAATATTATCACTATTGCTGAACGCTTGCGCTCTGAAAATAGGGCAATTTGGTGGTCTATCACTAGGCGAGTGTCTCACCGCTAGATCAACAAGCACAGTTGACAATTTAGTTAAAATAACTTAATCATTTGCAATTTTTTTTATATAAATAGTTTAAGGAAAAACGGTGGTTGTATAGGAAAAAATGTCCAAGTTACGAAATATCCGGAAGTGGACTGGTCTTGGAGTCGAGGAGCTGTTTCGAATTGCAAAGAAAAGACATTTGGATAAATGGTGTGATCCTGGAATTAGATAGACTCCTATACCAGAACACGGCACGAAAGGGAAGAATGGCAGCTATGTTATGCACTGGGTTCTAAAGAGTAATTATGCAAAATTTGATTTAGATCGGTCAAAGGTTGCTATATATATATATAGCAACACACTAGGGTAATTATGTATATAATATATGTATACCCTAGTGTGTTCGTAAACCCTGCCTGCCATAAAATGCGAAGGTTTGATAAAATCGGACAAGTTGTTGGGGAAAATTTGAAGCCTTCGCCTTTGCGCAAGAGATAGGAAGCTGTGGAAAACATAAAAGGGAAGCCTGTATTCAACATCGAAAGCAGATCGACAGAAAAAAGAAGAAGAAGATTAAAAAGTCAAAAGGTTCAATTCCAAGGTATTGCTTACTCAACAACTTGTCTAGTGTAATCTAGCCAATCGCACCTTAGGACGTATACATTTATTTAAAGCTTGAACAACCATCCAAGGACGGGCCACAAGCTGATCAATGTTAGTTATTGGTCTACGAATCGTCGATAAATAAATACATTGAACAACAAATAAACGAAGTAGTACACGGATACTGGATACTGGGTACTGGGTACTGGGTACTGGGTACTGGGTACTGGGTACCCTGCAGCAAGTGCACATCAATATTGGATTATACGCAATGCACCAAATATACGCGGAAAATATTGAATCTGGTATTATTTTTGATGTTACGAGTCCGTTGCCAAAAGTTGTCAGAACTCTTTTGTTAGGCAACAATACACTGTGATTTATAGACTTGATTCATTTTATTACATCTGAAATATGCAAATATATAAAGTACTATAAAAATGAATGAATACATTTGGAATAAATATTGGTAGCTTCCGAAATAATCGCCGATTGTGGTCAACATTTGGTTCTTAAATAATAACGTGTCTATGGCCATATATAATATATCCGTCCATTTCTCACTAATGGTACTTCAAATATGATTACTAAACCCAAGTCTAAATGTTTGTAGGTGCCGCAAGTACGTATGTACATCGTACGTACTTATGTACGTAAGATAAGCCCTTTTGATCGAAATACAGCAATTCTCTACTAAAGAACTTGTCATATTTTTAAATATTATCAATGCACAACAAAGTTTGATAGATAACAAATAAAAATATAAAATTAAAATAATAATTTCTCAAAAATTACATAAAATTCACTTACATGTACAATTCTTATTATGGTCAAAATACGTAATGCGCCTACAAACTAATTATTTTCCTTATACAAAAAAAGGTTTTTTTTTTGTAGATTATTTCTAATTCTCAGACAGATAATAAATGATATCTTAAAAATAAAATATAATAAAATGAATGATATATCACGCAGTTAGGTTGCTAGACTGTTGTGACGCCTTTTTAAAAGATGACAAACTCGGTGTGAGAAAATATAACCATTAAACGTCCTAGACCTAGACTAGCTTTTCTGCTACTTTTGGATTATTGTCTCCAACACTGAAGAGCCCAGCTTTTCAAATATCTCTCGAGTAGATTCTTAGACAGTCTACTCGAGTACGCTGCTTTCTCCTGGACTATATATATATAACGATACGAAAAATTAAATTAAATTTATTTCCTAGAATTATATTTATGCAGCGTTTTTTTAATGTACGAAGTGCTCGCCCCTGCTGCAGCCGCAGTGTAAAGCCGGGAGGGAGAAGCGCGCAATGATATTTTTTTAAATTCTTGAACATAAAGCCGCGTACAATTCCGAGAAACGAACACATAAATAAAGATGGTCGATCAAATAAGGGTGAATCCTTGACAAAGCTGTTAAATAACAGCCCGGAGCCGTAAGAGGGCCTGATGAATATTTAGAATCTTCACCCTTCACCCATCGCGGGAGCTAAATCGCGCTCCATATTTGATGAGACCGCAGTACGAGCGCCAGATTGCACGCAGCCAGGCAGGCAGGCAGGCAGGCAGACAGACGGCAGATATCAATATCTCATTATTCGTGTATCAGGCCGGGGATGTAAGGCTAATAATTCAGACATTTCGGAAATCTGGCGAATTATTTCCTTCTTCCCCTTTTTACGACTTTGACGCTAAATCGTGAATCTAACATTCATGAACAATTATTAACGCCAGTGGCGCTATCGATTTTAAACCTCCCGTACTTTATTAGTATATTAAATAAATAATATACCGGTTTGATGTTACTGTTACGGGTATGTTTAAAGTTAATAATTACACTTATTTTAAATGTCGTATGAATTAGATAATTAGTTTAAGTCAGAAACGCTCAATTATAAGCCCATACATTTATACGGAAAAGCGAAAATAGTACAAATAACAATATATTTTTCATTTTACTGTACATCCTATCGTTGTATATTGTAATTTTTAAATATTTTAGTTAATCTAAGGTACACAAAAATAATTTATTTAATTATCTCGGTCGGTAACTATCAAAAAAACTTACGGTGACGGGATCCTCACAATTCACGTCATATATATACTAAATGCACCCTTAATATTAATAATAACAAAGTGGTTGCTTGGCGTGGGTAGAAAACAAAATGAATCTAATTTGTCACTTGTGCTAACTTAACTACTTACACATTTTTATCTTCAACTATTGTATATTACGGACAATAATATTTTTATAACTTTTTTCAATAATATTTTACAACTTCAGATTGTACTTTTTTCACATAACTTTTTATAACTTACTTAGTAATGTTAACATTATACTTACTTACCTCTAAACACGTAATTGCTTTAGAACAGACTACGTCTAGTAAACCTTTATATTTTCATATGTACTATTTACGCTAGAAAAAAAAAAAATATGGTATGAATACGGCGCTAAGCGTATTCGTGTATGATTATGAATGTAAGAATAATAATAAGTATGTACTACGTAGTTTTATTTATTAAATAGTAAGCACAAAATTGATTTCTTGTCTTGTCAATGTGTATTTTTGCTTTGTAGCCATTTTCGCTTTGCGGCGATGGTCTGGCCCCTAACCCGACATCGGCGGGTTGTAAAGTATCGATAATGATTATTAATTTATAATAATTCCATTTCTTGCTGCGGTGAATATAAAAATAATGATTAATTCACATTAGCGCCGGGAAAAGGATAAATCCTAAATGTATTCTTTGCGGATTTTTTGGGCCCCGATGTACCGCATTGGCGTTTTTGGGCCCCGATGTACCGCATTGGCGTTTTTACGCCCCTTGTACTGTATCCACTTTCAAAAATATTTGTTTGATAAAAATTATACTGGCATTATTTTATTATTTTTTTAATATTATTACTGTAAGGCTTCCAACTATAGCCTTCATTAATTATAATTTAAAAATTCACAATCTCTCGAGTAGATTGTAGTCAAATTTATACTTGTAGGTACTTATCGGTCATTATAATCAGTACTTTTTAGTTTTGTCTGAGAATTGAAACGTTTAACCTGTAGAATGTACACAAATACTGAATATACAGAAAACAGCCAGATAAAAATCAAAGTTTTTACCACCAGATATCGAGATCACCAACCGAAAAATATCACCCTACTTGTTGATTTGTAAACCATGGTGAGGTTTCCACGGCCTTTATATCTAAAATTTCCTCTCCAGAAAAAATTAAATCATTTTTCGGGTGTATATCGATAACATCAGCATTATTATAAAACAATTATTAAATTTAAATTATTTTCAAGTAATTTTAGAAAATATTAATTTAATTAGGATTTTGTTATAATATAGACTTCTTATACTTTTGACAGTGATTTAAAATAACACTGACTCCAACACATGACCTTATTTATATTATATTTTTGTTATTTTACATGAAATATAGTAGAATAATATAAGTTCAATTAAACTATGTATCATACATTTTATAGAATTTATAATATATAAGTATATTGTGTATAAATTTTAACTGATTTAGAGAAAAATTGACATAACATCTCCATAATTCGTTGCCAAAAGATTGACATAACGCAGGACGAACGTCTAGAAAGTCTAGAAGTACCTGAGAAACTATCAGGGTTGATACCTGCTGCACCTCGGACAAAAAAATAATTTATAATCTAAAATTTTTGCAATTTATTTCTGAGATATATGTTATTTGATTGTAATATTATTATTAAGGAGAACACATTCATATTGTGAAGTTGTAATTATTCAGAACAGACGGTCTGTGATATTTTAAATACAAATAAAAAATATTAATTAGAAAGATTTAATTTGTATTTGTAATATTATTGTTTTTCAAACATTTCAAAAATTGTCAAAAAACGTTTATCTTATGTTGGTGGGATATGAGATTTCACCTTTATAAAAAAAAGTTTTTTTTCCGTTTAATATTGAAATACCTCTTACAATTATCATTATAATAGAGCCGACCCAAGGTATGTTAAGATTAACTTTTATATATGCATGTAAGATTAAGAGATGAACTATTATATATATGTGTGTTAAGATTAACTATAAAATATATAATATCTGTCTGTACAAAATATATACAAAAAATGAACCTTACTCTTTTGGCGCCCGTACGTCTCTTCTGTAAAAAGCCTTCAAAAATCTAATCAATAGATAATCTCTTCTGGTGATTTTCTCCAGACGGATTTCGTAATAAACGCTCTGAAATTTCTCCGACACGAAACATCTCACACACTCCAAATCCTTTATTCTCCGAGTCCTGTCTCTCCGTCACGCACACAAACAAAACTGCAATCAAATGTCAAATAAAAGTCTTTGCGTAAAAAAGAATGAAGCATTTATAACGCATTCACTAAAATCAATTGTCTCGAGACGAATTTTGTACTCGGTTCCGAGTTACTAGCGAGAGTTAGCGATAGTGGGGACCTGCCTTACGTCTGTGTGTGTGTGGTAGCACGAGTAGTGGGGTACCTACCGAACTGCTTTTCCCGCCGTTTCATTTTCAGCTGCGAGTTGTCTATTGCCACAAGAGAGGAAAATGCTCGTTCCCAGTGGACGTGTTATTTTTCGTATGACCTTAATAGCAGTTTGGTACAAAGGCAGTTTCAAATTTTTCACCGTACGTTATTTTTAGACAAGAGCAATTTAATTATTTATTCGCGCCTATAAAAATGTATTGCTCTCGTTCTAGTCGGAATTATATTCAAAATTGTATTTATTAAAAGAACAGTGCATACAAGTTATTCATCCGAAACTATACTATTGTTAAAACTAAGCTCATGGTTGTGGATCGATCCCCGGACCACTCAGTTACTAGGTACTATGGTAGTTACTATGAACCATACAAGCACATCGTTTATTAGATTCACATACACAATTAACACATTGAAGAAACATTATAAAATCATTATTAACTATTTTTATTCTGACTGGACATTTTTAAAAATAGAAAATAAGCAAGTCCACTCGTCTTAAGACGAGTTTTAAACACTAGTTCTAGATGTAAAAGATTTTTTTTTAAATTATCTTAAAAATATATTTAATTAACTAAAAAAACATCCTTACATGTCTCAAGACACGTATATCTTTTTATTCTTGCATAGAATATATCTTTTCCTACGTATTTTTTCTTTGTTGATGTCTATAAATGTTACGTACTTGTCTTCTAAGTACGTCTTCAGTGTACACCTCGTAAGGTGAAGGTCCAAGAAATAGACTTTGCAACAATTATACATTTATTACAATATGATACAATTTAGTACAAGGTATATCACTAGTATAGGTCAAACGATTAAGTCGATGAACACGCAGAGAAAGAGACCGCGCCCTGCCGCGCGCCGCCCTTTATAGCCTTGGACGCACGCACACCGGCGGTGCGGCACTCACACACACTCATACACACAACCATACAAACCCAAGGACATCACAATAAAGATACTAAAAATCCGTAAAAATATTATTTTAAGTAATATTACACCCCCATTCACGAAGTACACGAAATTTTCTAACGCGCTATTATCAACGCACTTTTGTGACACATGTTACCCGGGATGCCACCATAAAACAGTATTTTATGACTTTAAATGTGCATAACTCTAATTTTATTGATATAAAAGGGTGTACTTAAACACGGGATACATCCCTGTAAAGTCGGATTGTATTTATCTAAATCATAAATGTACTTCACCAATATTAGATATAGCAAAAAATTATTACTTCTTCAATAAATGCAAATTTATTTTGTGGCAAGATTTTATTTTTGTATTAATAATGAAAACACGTTTTGCTTATACCATTGTTTATTGATACTTTGTTTATACAAATGTATACATTGTATCCTGAAGAAGGGACCATTGGTCCCGAATATGGTTGAGAAATCAATAAACAGTGGTATAAACTAAGTGTGTTTTCATTATTAATAAATTATTAAGTTGAAATACTTAAATGTCAAAAAGTACGTCGAAGAATGACACAACATTTTGGAAACAAAACGTATATATCCAAAAATTATTACTCGAATATTTATTGTACTGACAGGAATGATGGGACGGTCCATATCTCGAACTTCGATATCATCGCAATATTCAAAATTATAAATGACGCCATATTTTTTTAAACTTTCAGTAAAATCTAAAAAATTGTTAAGAATCACAGAACAGTAACTAATTTATATCAGGTCTGCATATTTCAAGAACAACAAAAATCGTTTATAATTATAGCAATATATTAAGGAAGGAAATCAGGTTACACAAGTATTTAGCATTCCCACGTAATGTTTTACAACGAAATTAATTTGAGGGGCTAAAGTTTGGTACTTTACTTCAAAATTAATGAAACAACGCAAACAACTCAAACCGCAAGTGTCAGAACTCCACTGGCTTTGTAAATTCACAAATTCTGTCTAGCAGCGCTCTGTTGGCGCGTGGCCAAAGAGTTTAATAGTACTCACGTACCTCGCGTCCCTCTCGAGCACGTTTGTTATAACGAGCGCGGGAAAGGGACGGTGGGCGGGAAAGAATTTTCCAATACGGTATCATCAAGATATCTGTGTTGTCAGCTCTTGCGGAATCTTTTTTGTAAAAAGAACCAGGAGTGACTGACTGGTGGCGCTCGGCCGCGGCGGAAAATAAAATTTGAAATGACATTTCGGTTCGCGTCGGCCGGCGTTCGACGCAACTAAAACGTCATTTTTCACAAGATGGCAGCAGGATGAATTAATATAAGTGATACAAATTACTACTTAATGAGAAACACATTATTTCCTGATTTGGAAGCGACAACTGATTATCGTTGATTACATTTGGTGTCGTCGAAATGATATTTTTGTTTATGAAAGGGCAGACCTCCGCACACCAAGCCATTTCAAAATATATGTAGTGTAGTGTAGAGCCATAAGGCTGACTGTACGAAGGTTTGAAGTGAGATGATGAATGTTTCCATCATAGCTTACTTCTTCGGGAATCTCGTATGGGTAATCTTGGTGTAAATTAATATTTTGCTCGTTGCCAATCTCAATACCACATCGTGATGGAGTTTCCCGACATGAGTTTGCAAACAATGAAAATAATTTCTTCTAGACTACTTATTTATTTATATTTTTAATAGGAAAAAATACACCTATAGTTAAAAGTACATATGAAGACCGAGAGAACAATATTTTGGCTTGTTAAATTTGAATGAAGATGAGAAATTCTATATGAACATAAATAGTTCAAAATAAAAGTTCCATAAATGCTATTAATAGTGTGAAGAAAATGTACACTCATGTATGCATGTGAATATAAAAAGGCACATGGAGTGGAAGTGGGGCTTGATGGTGTACGCGTGTTATTAATTCTATTACCAGTTGGTTGCGGAGAGATTATTTTAGTCAGTTCTTCACATGGGCATACAGAAAAGCAGAGGAAGTCGTTATGTTTTGCGGTCATTTGATGTTTCCGGACGGTTTATGTAGAACGTCGACGACGCGATGACACATTTCAGTGGCCCTTATCCCGCGGCATAATAACCCAAAAGAAGCGACGTTTGTCTCTCTCGATTATGGTGCATTGTTGATGGTAGGTACTATTATGCATACGAGTACGTATAGTGGTACTACATATATTATAATATGATGGTTGCGAAAAGTTTTTCTAAAAGAACACGTTTTGTTCAGTTTGAATGTACAATAGAAACTATACATGGATTGAAATTTGCGATGCTCCATTTTCCCTGTGTACCTTCACTTCACTTGACTACACGGCGTGGTGGTACGTACGTTTTGTTAGTTCAAAGTTGAGCACCATGTCTGCTAACGACACGACAAAGGACGCTCGGACACATATAACTTTAGTGAAAGTATTCTTCAGCTCGGTAACAAACTGCGAGCAGTGCTTTTTTTTTACAGAACAGTGTACACGAAATGATTGTGTATTTAAGTGACCAAGATAGAGATCGAAAATTGCGTAATATGTTAAATTACATGCTATAGTTAACATGTGTAAAGCACGCGGGCATCTCATATAATTCCTAGGAAGATCGTAATCTCTCATGAACCGTGGATGTTTAGGAAGGTCCATGTTCATGGATGAGATTTTCAACTCAAAACAACCTCTGTGTGGACGGATTATGCTCCTTTTCGTAGTTCGTCAAGTCTCAGAGATTCGCCCTATTGCGGCTTACTTCACGCATGTTGATCAAATATCAAATGTCAGTTCAGTTCATTGATCATCTTTCATCAGTTGGGTGAAGTTGAATCTTTCATTTAACTTTCAGAATTCAGAAGTTGTAGGATCTAGGTGACGTTTGTACGTACGTGTCAAATTCGTTATCAAATCAAACGTCGTTTACATGAGATTTTATCTCTTTCTATCAAACTCAAGCTGATATTTGAGTTTATATCCAGATTAAAATGAGAGATTTATTTCAACACGTGTAGGGAGATTTATCTCAACTGAATCTCTGGGATCTCGTCATGTTTTATTCCGTGGGTTGTTTTATTTAATATTTTCTTTTGTACGTTGCTTAAGCTAGTGTACTTAATCCCTATTGCTCTCTCTATTATGTATGCTCTTTTATATAATATGTTAATTATTATATATATATATATATATATGTATATATTATGAGGTGGGAGACCTACGTCCAACGGTTTGGACGCCATTGTCAGGCGTACACGTAGGCGAACTATCCTTCACCGTCTAGCAACAGAGGAGAGCATGAATTTGTGAGTACGTGAATCAGAAGCTACCCAACTTACCATAATATCGAAATTCACCTTGCCATCTTGTGGGAAATAAACTTTACTAAAATAAAACAGTAAAACATGAAAGGTGTTATTCCATAATAAAAGAGAGAGCAAATTTTACGTTAAATTTTATTACAAAAATTAAAGAACTGAAAACTGCTGTAATTATTATTTTGATAAATAAAAATAAAATTTAATTTCGGAGCTACACAACAGGCGACGACGACAATAATAATTTTACAAATTATACGTCGATCTGGAGCGATTCCTCTTGCTCCTGCGTAACAATTAACATCTTGCATTCGTCTCTCTTTGGATGTCCTAGGAGCAGCATCCACCGCTGTTTCAGAGTGCCTGGCAATTGGTCAGAACACTCCTTCAACCGGCGGCTCACGCACGAATCTTCTTCTCCCAGGTGGATCATTATAAGAAATTGTCGACGGGTGATGGCAAGAAGAGGTAATTTTATGTAGTAGTATATTATAAAGAAGGGAAATTTCATTATTTCCTGCAACAATATAAATTTTTACGATACAATTAGAGTAATGCTAGAAATGAGTGCGTTGCGAGATAAGATTAATTATATGATTTTACCCTCCAATTAATATTCTTGGCGCGACGTCCAAATGCCTCTCTGGCATTGGCTCTGCGCCTGGATCCTGCACGGTCTCCATTTTCAGCATATCTTCAAATATGAATTCCACAATATGGCGAAAATGGCCAACAGCCGCCCCCTGGGTGACCCTCCTAGCTCAAAGCGCGAATGGAAGTGTATGTACCTGCTAGCGCCGGCCCGTCACTCGAATCGATGGGCACGATCCTAACGGCAAATATCGCAATCAGTACTAGGCGTTTCAAACTGCGAGAAATTAACCAACCAGGGTGATCGTTATTCTAATTAGGTACGCTAACGTTACATTTTTTCTTATACTAAGAATTTGTAACGTTATACGAATATTATAACCCCTTGCGAAAAAATGGCGCCCACCCTTTTTTAAGCACGAATTAATTTATCTATTAAAAGGAATCGTGTTATGATATCACGAAGCGAAAAAACCTAAAATAACTTCAGGAAAAATTGGTGTTTGGCCCCGGGCACCGAGCCGCCTGGACTCGATACGGGAATTCGATTACAGTTTAGATTGTATTGTGTAAAAACCGCATTATTGAACTTTTTTAATAGTTTTGGGTCAAATAATCTACCATTTTAATTTGTCGATGTCTAAACCCCGTATATACGGGTTGTTCGCTTTGAAATGAAATTCCCGGAATAGCTCAATAAATTTAGGGAATGTCCGACCGAAGGTGTATTCTGATCTTCCCATCCCCGGACCACCTGAGGGGCGAGCTGCCTCCTGCCCCCCCTCCCCGGACCAGTGATCATCTCCGCGCCGAGATACTCTGGAAATCTTTATTCCTCACACATTTGAATGCCGAGTAAATTGGAACCATTCCTGACTCCGCGAAATGAGGCCTAGATAAAAGAAGCATTCTTGGTCAAAAGTTTGGATCATGACAGCGTAATATGCAAGTCGTTATTTCGCGCGTTTGCGAACAATGTCGGTGGAACGTAAACGACACTGATTTCGAAAGCAATTTTCGAACAATAGAGAATTTAAATAGAGGAAATTCTCATCAAAATACTAATTTCCTACTTTATCCACGTTTTTTTTTAACAAAGACTGCGCCTGTCATTATTTAAAAAAAAATCTAGTAAAGATTTAGTTGGTTTCTGTTTCGCTGCGAATGAAAAATATTAATTCAGTTCGATATTTGTGTCAGTACCACTGGGTCCTCGTAAACGCCCTCGAATTGATTATGGTTTTGTACATTGATTTTTCCCCTTTTCCAAGTATTTATATTGACCATACATAATACATTCGTCAGCACACCTATTAATGTATGTAATAATTATTAAAATGATTACATGAATGTTTCTCGTTTGGCTTGTTTTGGTGCAATCACCTTACATCGATTAGATAATCAATTTGTACAAAAGACACAATAAAACCAGTCTAAAATAGATATGATTTTTAATGACATTATTGTGACAATCACCACAATCACAATATATTCATAAAATGTGACATTTGGGTTTCTATTTATTCCCCCTGAAAACAATACTTTGCTCTCTAATTTGTTTCTACGACTAAACCGTATATTAATAAGTAATATAACAGCTGGGCTAAATTAGATTAGCCGGTAGCAATTGGAATAATGAATTGAAAGAGCCCAAATTAATTTTCTGGTCTTCAGAAAATCGAAAGCGATGTTTTAGATCTATTAACTTCTTTTTTTTTAATCCTATGATAAGATACTCTTGATTATATTTAAGCACGTGTAACTATCGTGTATAATATCTAAACAACATATATTTCATTCGTATTTTAATCGGTACCTACTTAAAAGAATTGTAAATATGTGTAAAGCCACCAACATTTTTGATAAAATTCAACTACTGGTTCGTAACACCGTACCGAAGACGCGATGCGTTCACGTTTAATGTGCGTGCATTTTAAAACACGACACATGTTAATTTACTTTTGTTCAGATAAATTTACTCGGGCGCGTACAGAGTGATAACGTCCCGATAATTATATTGTAAACTACCCCGAAAATAAATGTTGCGTCAAAAGAATGGATTGCTAACCGCTATTGTCTAACGTGTATCGAATTTATGCTGCAGAATATACAATCATCTCGAACGAACACTAAAATATTACGTAGTCTGAAAATGTTCGCTTCGACTCATCTTCGACTGGGGTTGTCGCAGTGTTGCTAGTAATAATAACGGTTGTTTCCGTTATGGAAATTCGCTTTGCAATTTTGTTTATTCTCAAAGTACCTGTCCGCAGAATACAACAACTTCACTTCATTAAATTTACAATGGTTTTCCATTAGTTTTGTTCCCGCGGCGAAAATAAATAATACAGTGTTAGAATATAAAACTTTTCAGCTCCGCGGCAACAAACGCTGAAGCTGTTTAATAAAACAAAAATGAACAAAGCGTAGAATTTCAAGTCTCAAGCTAAATTAAAATTGAGATTCATTCAATCTTACCGCATAGCCAAAGTGGTGATGGAAATATCCACAGGGATGACATAGGAGACCAGCGGGATAGTCCCGAGTACCGGAACTATATATGGTAGTTATGGTACTCACGGTACCAACCGTTGAAAAGAAATGCGGCATTTATTATATTTTTGTATTGCAATGTTATTATTATGCAATGTTACACGACACCCTATCCGACTCCAATTTCAAGACTACACTAAGCCTGCCTATAAACCAACGAACGCTCACGAGTATCTTCGAATGAATTTACGACTTCATTAATGTCTTCCAAAGACGTCTTTGTTTATTTTCTATGGAATTATTCATCAAATAATGTCTAAATAAGGGGTCTATAATCTTAATCAAATAAAGTCATGATAACCAACATCCATTAAACGGATAGCGCACAAGAAGAAGAAGAAAAAGTAGTACGTAGGGCAAGGTGAGATGACGACCCACGCATCTTAAAAACACTTACTTTGGAATCTTCGAGGGTAGAGGAACAAGAAATTACATTCGAATAAATATTACAAATAACATTATGTGACAACCGGTTTCGAAAAATATCATTTTCTTCTTCAGGATATCATTAATTAATCAAAAACATATGTTATTAACATATGTTTAACAGGATCTCTTTTTTAATTTTTTTTTTATTTAAAAATAAATTTAGAACCGAACTTAAATTGTTACTTGAAAATACAAAATTTTAGAATGGGACTTGTGGTTAAATTTAGTTGGTTGTTTATAATATTTTGATTAGTTTTACACACTTTATTTATCTCCAACAAATCCAAATTATTTAATTTATGACCAACACCGTTTACATGCAAAATAGACAATCCCAAATTTTTATCAAAACCGTGACCATTTTCTAACAAATGATTAGAAAAATCTGAAAACCCATTATTATTCAAACATCTCAAATGCTCCCTTACCCTTATATTAAAATTTTGACCCGTTTTACCAATATAAAATGCAGCACAATCCTTACAACTAAGTTTATTAACACCAGAATTGTTACATTTAACATCTAGGTCTTTAGAATTTATGATTAATTTTATACAAATAATAATATAGGAAATTTACTAATTTACAATTATTTTACACTAGGGGTTTGGCCTGTGCTCAAATCGTGTGAACCCTTGGCATAGCGTAGCCTTGAATTCAACTGCACGCTTCGACTCTTCAACGCTTCAACGTTAATTGAAGCGCGCAGTTCTGCCTTCCTGCATCTCATTATAAATTGATAATTGTTAATATTAATTATAATTTTGAAAGATTTCAGATGGTTTTGGCAGGAGCATGACTGTGCTTTTCAAAATTTTAATTAATATTGGACGAAGAAAGTTACTAATGCTCAAGTTTTAGTAAAACTCTTCTATTGCAAGATTAATTTTACATTAACATTACAGCCAGGGGCGGATCGATCGATTAAATCCGTCCTGCAGAAAATGACGTAAGAGTGTAAATGGCGGACGGTGATTGTGCAAAAAAATAAATAATATGTTTACAAAAGAAATCTTGGCTCTTCGCTCGCAAGTTATGTAAAAAGTTGTCGAGAGGACGCCAGACTGGCAGTGGATTGCTAACGTCACAGATAAACTCTTGTTAAAGCAAAAACACCCATTCTATTACAATCATAATGTTTTTCTCGTGCAATAAAATTTGGCATATCTACAGGACCCTGGCAGTTTCTTGTTATTCGACAACAAATGCGGCCATTAGAAAATTGAATAATATTTATCAATTTATTAGGTAGAGGTTACAGGCCATTTAGTATTTTCACCACTTGAAAAAATCAATATTACTACAATATGTCTACTCGCTGTCGTATTGTCTAACTAGAATACGGAAATCTGTATTCAAAGTGTGAAAACTAATGTAATGTGAAGAAATATAATACATTCTATAAAGCACTTGATGTATTAACAATTTTATAAGCCAGATGACGCTCTTAATTGTTCATGTCCATGATTGGTTTACATTTATTAAATGGGATAAAGGATTCCAAATTTAAATAGAAGACGACGCATTGAAATATTTATTTTGGGATTATGTTTCTTAGTAACAACAATAAAATTAATTAATTAAGTAAATTTAATAATTGTATATAATAGCAGACCCTCGGGGGACCGAGAGAAATATTAGAATACTATTGTTTTCAGCGACCTGCGACATGTTTAAACAATAATTGAGCCCCTAGCCAACCTTAACACATTGTGTGCGTTTACCATGAGCTTAAAGCTTTTGATTTTTTGCAAATCATTATCATTTATTCATCCAAAAGATTTTTCGTTTTTTTTCAATACCCGTCTCAGCTCTTGAGTAATTTTGGAGGTATTGAGTATATCAACATTTTGGACTTTTTTGTTATAAAAAAAGTCACGTGATCGAAATATTTTTTTCGATATTCCTCAGCAGTTTATGAAAGAAAAGCGCTGCTCATTTGCCACTTCCTGCACTGGAGCCTGGTAATAACAAAGTCACTTTGTGAGCGACTCAGTTAGTTGGCGCGTGTTTGATTCACTTTACATAACATTCCTTTTTCAAGGACATGATTTTTCTTCTTTCCGTGGTTTAGTAACCGCTGGACCAGAGATCCAAATGAATACATATGTTAATGATGCATATTATATATGCGATACAATTTTATCTCGATAAAATGCACTTACAGTAAGAATACGGCATAACTAAAAGAATTGGGCCCGATGCAAAATGGAAGGGCCTCTTATATTATATGTATGTATTATGTTTTGAATACAATGAAAAAAGAAAATTGTTCTATGGTCCCCTTTAATATAATATTTATACTTTCATGGAAAAAAATACAAAATGATGTTTTAGGCATTTATATACAAATGCAACTAAAAAAATCCTCGTTTGGCTTTAAGGCGATAGTCCGACATGCAAGCGAGGTACTACTGTATACATTATATATCGATAATGTTTTCACGATTTTTCGTAAGGCACGCCGCGAGAAATAATTTATTTTAATTTAATAAATCCATTTCTCGCTATGGTGAATTTTAAACAAAATTGGTCCATATTAGCGCTACAAAAAATATCGATTCTAAATGTACGACAGAGCGGGGACCCTTATATAACGTGGGGCCCGGGGCGTAGTTACGCCACTCCTGCAGAACTGTTACTAAAACCGAACTTTTTAAATTTTATTCAGAAAACATACAGTTAATTAGTAAATACATAAAAATGTTAATGTTTCAAATGTTACCTAAAATAAATAGGTAGGTACCGAATGTTATGTGATCACTCTACTTGTAAATAAAACTAATTTATATGTACAGGGCCTCTCCTCTCTCCATACTCGTGCGAGTGAATTCAAAGCGCACAAGCCGCCCACTGAAGAATACAACATTCCACTATCGAGTCAGCTGCAGTTGCAGTTGTACCATGAATCGTCCTCCGCAAGAGTTGTAACCTTACTTGCGTGTTTATAACGCCACTACCTTAATGTACAATTCCACTGAATAAAATCTTTTCCCCCAAAATAAATATGCATACAATAATGTATGCGAATCATCGAAACGAAAAAAATATTAATAAAACGTTAAAAAATTGTTGACTTAAAAAAAATATATTTACACGAGAGACAGTCGCTCAATTTAAATATTTCAAATCAGTCGGTAATAGGACTTGAACTGTTACAAAACAAGGTATTACCGGCCATTCTCCACACTGAAACGGTGTCAGGCAGAGACTGGTAAATATACCTATATTTAAAAAAATGCAAAAAATATACACACTTGCATTGTTCATAATACATTAATTTTCATAATATATTGTAATTAAGCCCCTATCCTTCCCAATCTTTAATCTTAAACTATGTACATTCCTTAAACTGTTTATCTACCGTAAAACGTTTAGGTTCCTCCATAAATTCTGCAAATATGTTTGTGAGAACACTTGATTATTTTAAGTATTTCATAATTATAATTATTATATCTAATTAAGTGATAAAACCTCATTTATATAAGTCTGATAATCAACCCTCTTAATGATAGCTATTAATCTTAATCTATTAGTAATTAATCATATTATTCAATTAAAAAATATCGTAAATATGCCATAAATATATTAATTAGAAAGATATACATATAAAATCAATTTTATCGAAAAACATTGTTGTTGCGCCGCCGGGATTCGAACTTGGATCTCACGGTGTATTATCCAACTATGCTACAGCGACAATATTCGAACCTATATGTACCTTTTTGATATTAATACATTTAATCGTTCCATTATTTGAAGGAGCCATCTACCTTATTTTTACAGAATCTCAAATATCTTTGAGTAAACTGATAGCAGACGCCAGAATTATCAATTCATTTTTATTAAATTTTGGACATTGGATAATGCACCTTCCCCGGTTAGGAAAGAGATCCAGGTTCGAATCCCGGTGGCGCAACAACAATGTTTTTCGAAAAAATTGATTTTATATGTATATCTTTCTAATTAATATATTTAATTCATATTTAAAATATCACAGACCGTCTGTTCTGAATAATTACAACTTCACAATAAGAATGCGTTCTCCTAAATAAAAAATATCATATTTGTTTAATAATTTTTCGCGACTGTTGACAGTCAATGCTACGAGCTACGACCATGCTACGGTGTGACGTAGCATGATTAAACCGTTTACAATTCTGGAAGTAATCTTAAGTAGAACCCACCCCGCTGCTGCACAGTCGGGATACATTCGTCGCTCGGTGACGATCGAACTGATGCCTTCAATTGTTGCCATAATACTCGCATGTCCCCGAACACAATTCCATATAATAAATAAGTTTGTCCGAGTGCCCCCGTTTCTGCCGCAATGTGTTTGTGGTGAATCTGTTTATGATGGCAATGGAACATCGTCACGATGAATGGGTTTGCATCACGGGTCACGCGGTTACCGAGGGCGCCTACTCCCGCCTCCTACCCTCCGCGTACAGCACACACTCGAGATATCCGCCAAACTGCGGTACGGGCGAGGGCCAGGGTTGCCTGCCGTACGCCGGTTTATAAACCGCTAAACAAATTCGAGGGTTGTTCGTGACGTCGCGTCGTTTCTTATCGCGTGAGTCGAGGCCAACCCCAGCAGCCTTTTTCAACTTTTTAAAATTCCATATTTTTTCAATAGTCTACACAATCTTTCAGCAGTCTTCGTATCTTCTCAGCAATCTGCGATGAGTGTGATTGAAAGTGCATTCCAGCTAAACATAAGAAACATTACTAAATCTATTTAAGTAACGATGTTCACTGACAATACATTTTTACCAACTTTTGTGATTTCTCTTTTTTAATACTCTACTACGCAGAGCAGTACTGTTACAGATATCAGCGGATTTATGGTGCAGGAACTCTTTGGATATTTTGTCTTGAGACATATAAATATAGCAGCCGGGGACAATCAGATCTGCCAGTATTTTTTGAGCTAAAATAGTGTTTCCTCACAATATTTTGTATTTTTTTCCTTTTATTTTCGCTTACTGTGTTGCTTCTAATTTTACACTCCCTCTATTAGTGATTCGGAAGCCCTCTGAGAAGCTTGGCCCTCACAGATGCATCACTGATTACAAATTCAAAACATGGAGTCCATACTTTGTTCAGTATTGAACAACAGAAAAATGACCAATTACGGTCCGCTTGGAAGTAGTTTGAAAAGCAACTTAAAGAAATACTTGTATTATTGCTGTTCAACGAAAGTCGACAATGAGACGATAATATTTTGTTTAAGTTTAATTCAATGAATCATGATTAATGTTGAAGTTCTCTTTTTGCAGATTAACATTTAAGTTCACAGTTCCTATTAATTCACATATAAAAAAAATAGTAATCGTATCTAAAACATCGTGCTATTGTGTGGCGCGCATGGTGCACACATACATTTTGATCGGTTCACAGGTTGTACAGTGAGAAATGGGTAAACAACAATGTAATAGTTTAATCAAATAAAAATGTTTTCGTTATTATTGTTTAAATTAGCTTATTGAGATATTATGTCCATGAGAAAATACTAGTGAAATATTCAAATTCTTAACCAATTGATCGTCCGTTTTTAATGTATCCACAAAATCATAAAAAAGAGTTTTGACTTAACTTATCATTACAAGTTATATGACAAACAACGGTTCAGTTCAAGTCTAGGTTATACCACTTTTGTGGGTAAATTCAAGGTAACATTTTTTTAAATATCTATTTTCAACCCGGAAGCGGCGTTAAAAAAATCACTGCGAACCCCTGATGTCTGGCAGCCCTGGGGAGGGCCCCTCCCCCGCCCCCCCGCCGGTACACCGCAGGGCGAGGGGGGAGGCGACCCAGAAACTGCTATCGATCGGCGGCGTGACCCTGGGCCCCGCGCGCCCCGCGGATACCGAGCACCGCTCCTCGGGCAGAGCGAGATGAAACTACCGTGTCTTTCGAGGGACGGTGTCTTGGTACCGACACTTAATCACCGACACGAATCTCGGACACCCTAGTGGAAAACGGACGACAACGGGCTGAAAGCGATTTCTATGAAGGCGATACATGAATTAATGGATCGCAAGGTCATTTTTAATAAAATTTTAATATAACGAAACCCATACGCATTCATTGAAATATTTTCTATTTGATTACAAAGAAGTTGAACCTAAAAAAAACGTAAGAAATTACAGCCACTCTCCTGAGACTCCTTAACCGCATCAGGAATTTGAAATGGCGAAAAAGATATTTACTGTGTGGTAGGTTAGTTCAAATCAGGTCAGGTTAGGTCAGGTTAGGTTAGGTTCGCTTTGCCTAACCGACTGTGCGTTGAGTAGGACGAATTCGGGCTTTTAAAATTAGAAAATAAAAACCAGAAAAGGACAAACAGAAACTTCAATCACAATTGGCGGATTTCATAAAGAAAATTGTTAATGTACAAGTCTATACAATAATGTAATACTCTAATACCTAGTAAATTTTTATTCAAAGCAAAAATCAGTCCATTGCCGTCAAACCACAGGTATTTGAGGAATTTCTATACTTCATTTTTTAGCAGTTTTTTCATTATCAATAATAATTATTTAAAACAAATGACTAACTTCGCATTTGGCACGTTGATTATATTGACGTCGACCAGTTTCGATACCGCTGCATCTTCGCGAAGACGCATGTGAAGTAATCCATAAAATAAATACGATGAGAAATGAACTGTCGGACGGGGGCGTGGCCGCAGTCGAACGGGAGAGGGAGAGGGGGGGGGTCAAGACCGTTCATTATCAATTCGCAAAAATACATTTATACTTAATAATGTAAATCGATACATTTATTACTCCAAAACTTGCTAAATATCGCTGAAAACGTATCGTCAACCACTGAGCCTCGAGCCTGAGGACCTCCTCGCTTCGTCAACCTTGACTCCTCTGAGGTCGATTCTGAATCGGGAAAGAAAATCTCCAGCGAATACGACAGCGGCGAACCAAACAAGCTAAACGTAATCGATAATTATTATTAGTGTTTTGTATGAGTAATATAACAATACCGAATGGAAAAAACATCATATAAATATGATGTTAACACTCGTATCTCATCCGTTCAATGGACGTTGCATGTCATCACTTTGTTTAATGCGGCTCGGTGCAGCTCTACAGTAGACTGGCAAAACCATTTCCTCAGGTTCTTCAGCCACGATGTTCATTGTTTCCCAATTTCCCGATTTGCAACTATCATGCAAGATATCACACTTCACTCTATGTCTCATGTCATGTCCGAGATAAGTTTTCGAATTTGTATTATTTTATTATTTTACTTTATTCACCCGAACCATGCGCAACATCTTCGCCCGTAATTCTATCCATCCAGCTTAAGTAATGATATTCTACATTCGTAGAATATACAAGTTTGACTCACATTCTCTCTCATAGAATTGGAGATTAGGATGACTCATATTTACTTACAGAAAAAACGTCCTAAACCCAGTCGAACTCATTGACAGTTCATACAAATTAACTGACAAATCATCCGCAATCATTAGCCGTATTTCCATGAACACGACTGCTCTTATTGAGAGCTTTTGCTATCAATAACTCGAAGAAGAAAATAAATCGATATTAAATATTTATCTGACATAATATTACACCATAATCAAATGTAAATAATAATTCTACTACTATATCATTAATTTTGATTTGTATCCTGGAAATTCTAATCAAATTACACCTTATTTGAATATATGGACTGCACGTCACTATTAATAATTACCGAAGCTCATTAACTAACTAAATACTAACTCTTAACATTTACTGAAATTAATAATCTCATCTCCAAGATTATTGTACGAATTTATATAATAATAACAATAAAAGAGTGTCGTTATTTTAATAATATACATTTTTTCAAATTAATAAATGATTTAGTATTACGAATATTACTAGGATAATAGCGGGCAGCAACTAATCTTCTAAATAATACACGATACCTAGCGCCAAGAATTTATTGTCGAATTAATTCCATTTTAATACACCTAATAATGTAACTCTACGTGTACAATTAGAACATACGCCACGCACGTGCTACACACATGGTTAAATACAATAATTCTCAAGCTGCTTTACCTTTAAGTTCGATTTTACTCCATCTAGAACATAAGGAAACTGCTGACACTAACATGACGTATGATGACCACCCCATGCCCTTTCACTCCCACTATTTTATCTTGTTCTTCATAAATTGTTTTAACAATTTAACTAATGTTATATTTTTATATTCTTTAATTTATATGTACATCATAATACATTTGAATTGATCTATATATATAATATTGTAAAAGATTCATACCTATACAGACTTTGTATGAAGCTCACACATTTTAGTTAGTGCCAGTGAGCAAACTGCTTTTCGATTCTACGTCACGCTGCTGAGTTTGCCTACAATCAGGCGCAAAGTAAAGATCTACGTTCTGGCGCAAAATAAGCCAGCTGCGAAATAAAAAAAATCGCTTTTTCTGAAATACAAATAAATTTTCATATTGTCATAAATATGCATTATATTATTTAATATCACACTGTATAATTTATTATTATGTATGTATTGTGTTAAAATAGAAACATAATATTACATTTTAAACTACCTACATTATATTTGTTTCTTATAAAATTCTTAACTTTAAATTGAGATTCATTACCTTAAGTCGAGTTAGTGACTGTATACCAACCAAAAAATTACCAATTGATATACAACCTACTTAATAACAATGTAATTAAAAAATGTATGCATTATATATTGAGTAATGCATTATTAAAGCTTTAAGTAAATGTAAATATGGATTAGTTAAATAAATAAAAAAAAACAAGTTTCCAAATATAGAACGAATTTTTTTTTTAAATATAAATAAAATTGGAAAATCAGTTATGGTGGCAAAAGAGCTGAAAATATTAGGAAAAAATTCATTGTGCTGATAATGCTGTGCAGACGGAAATAATAATTAATGCTAGTCATTAAGAGTGTGAGCATTGAAGGCGCGGGAGCGCGTCTGCGGTCGTTCCATATCCAAATCGCAGTTTTTATGTCAGTTAATTTTTGATAGTATAAAATGAATGCTATTGGTATTGCAATGCATAAATTTTGAACATATTTGCAGGTCATTGAAACACAGAAACACCATCTATATTCTTAGTAATATATTGGCATTCCGTGTGGCTTGATATTAAAAAAAAAAACAATCGTAAAGCGGCAGTGGACTGAAAAGGGGACAAACACACCTTTGTATTATATATTATTGTGGCGTGATCTTGAACCATTCGTTAGTGTTGAGCTTTATCTGACCTTGCTCCTTTACCTAAGCTAAAAACCCAAGTTAGTCAAGATCGCGATCCAGAGGAAAGATATTTTTTTATTTGTTATCGACAAATTCATTATTATTATTCCGTGGCTTCTTGTGAAGTGCCTTTAAAATCCTTGACAAATTGGTGTCAACACTGCCACAATGGAGATACAGGGTTAAGATTGAAGATGCTGCGGCATGTTGCAAGGTTAAAATCCCGGTTTTCCTTACAGAATATGTACCAAGGTTCCCCCGAGTAGGACTGTACCAAAACTTGAACCACCAAATTTGTTTTTCTGTCCCAATCAGCAAAATTGAATAATGAATCTTGTATTCTTGTATGGATTGGACATATGCACAATGGAAGCGAAATAAATTTTTAAAAATCGATGCAAGCACAAAATCGTCCAGTCAGAGGGAAGGAGAGATGGCAGGGAGAAGGGTGTGATGCCCATATTTTTTTTAAGGATCCTAGAGTGCAACTGAAAAATATTTAAATAGCATTTAATATCATACATATATATTTCGGTCGGAGGTGTCGGGCGATTTTATGCTGTAAATAGTTTAATACTGCTCGCCGCATTAATGTATCCATATTGTGAGAGTTAATTTTTTTATAGAGGATGGCTGTGCACGGTGATATAAGAAGGTTTCCACTGTGCAATGGTGTATTAAATGCTTGCCTCCAATCTCAATCCACCATGTTTGATATTGAAATGTTCAGCATTGACTCAACATAGATGAATTAGGTAATCTGACAAAGTAATGTAAGAGTAAATGTAATTTATAGTTATTCACATTGTTACAAGTTTATTCCAAAAAGCTACAATCAATACGCAATATGAATCTCGACAATATTTACCGTGACGTGGTGAAACGAAGGGTTGGGATATGGCAAACGAATAACGGGGTGCGTTGCCGCTGGAGAAGCGAGCAGTTGTGCTATCTTGGCGCCGATGAGTCCACATCACCACGGACAGATTCTCGACGGTGTGCCTCAGATAGACTATTCAATATTCCGGGCATCTTGCCAAGAAACGATACTCAGGAGAAACTTGAGATAGTTGCAAACGTGGAGAAGGAGAGACAGAGCTCCCACCCTCTATACCGACGAGGTAAAGACCGAAGTAATAGCGCTGAAAACTGCAAGAAATTAATATAAGTGAAGGAATGCTGAAAGGCTCCATGAAGGTCTCGATCTTCAGTCATAAAGATTAGGAAAGAAGAATATTGATATTGCAGAAGATAGAAGATACCGTACTTGAAAAGAAAGCAACATTACATATGAAATACAAACACATTTTTGGTATTAAACGAAATTTAAATAAAATATCTTAAAACAAATGAATGTACAGGTATTATAAGTATTGCACTAATGAATCATCTCACGGCTCCTCGGGTGACTCTGACAACAAAAATTCGTAATGTGCGTGTTTTGAATAGTCGCCAAGAATGTAATTAAAAGCGAAATAATTTACTAATTACTATTATAGTGATTTTCATAGAAGAAAAACGACACCAAACTAGTTTAGTATCGGCCGACATAATATTTTTGAAACACGCTTTACCAAGTTTAAAAAATATATTAAAACCCCTGTAAAAAGCAAGGTATCTACCGCAACCCCGTAGTAGACCCTTTTACGCATGAACGATCCGCTGACTAACGCGTTAAATAAGTATACGTGTAAACTCACCCTTACTGTGCATTTAGGACGTAATCTGGACCCACACCCGCAAGTTGGCAGTAACTAACCGAGACACAATAGTTTGTGATGCTGCCGCTGCCTGTCTCTGATAAATCGGACCCAGGTAAGTCGTCCAAGCGATCGTATTAAATTCAATTCAAGAAATGTCCTCACACAGAAATGTTAATGAAACGCTGTTCTGCAAGAGTCCAGGCACAATTTTATTCTCGCACGACAAGCAACATATTCTTAATCCTATTCTCGATACTAAAATCAGCTTCGCATTCACTCTTTATTTGTTCATTCTAATTAAGAACAGTAGAATAATATTTATTTAAATATTAAACCTTATTTCCACTACCTTCAATTTACTTTATTTATATGTGCCAGTGCGATAATTCAATGCTCAAAATAAACTGTCATTTGAAACCCGTTCTTTACTAAACTCTTATATAAATTTATTTCAAAACAGCGAACCGTTCCGGCCACACTCCGTGGATAGAACGGATTCACGAGACTTGGCTCTTAGAGGCTTGTTTATTCCCTCGTGGACAATTGCATTAAGTCCAAGTACCTTTACGTGAAGCCGGTGAGTTGGCACATTGTTTAGTAACCGATACATTGATCTAACCCTAGGATTTAGTGGATGGCGATCCTCCAGCGCGTTCTTAAATAAACAAGAAAATGGTTGCTTTAAGACAGGGACATCTATAATGATCCCAGTGGGTAAAAGGACCCTTCCAATTTATTTCGAATCCAACATTATCGAGTGCGTCTCAATAAAACGACAAAGTAAATAAATATATCGATTATTTTGAAATAAAGAAATTCTTTTTTTTTAAAATCCCATCTTTGACTTTACCTTCATATTTTATTGACAAGGACTTTATATAACATTTAACGTAAGAAGTTATACTAAGCTGCCATAACTAATTGTACAATAATTAACGAAAGAGATAATATAAAAAAGTAAGCTAAAAATATGTTCAAAAATCAAATAAATATAAAAGTAAATATTCAGTATATTGCACTTTCCAGTAGGTACATTATATATTTATTTCTACTGCAGTTGGCCTGAAAAGAAACTCCAAATATCAAAGATACAACGTTCAGGTGATGCCCTAATGCGGTTATAATATATTTGATTATTACCCTCATCTTCTTTATTCCGTCCCTTTTGTCTTTCATTTCTCATCAATCTTTTGTTATTTTGTCAGCATTGTGCCAAACGATGTCCGCTAATGTCTTCTTAACCTTTATCGTAGAGAAACTTAGAAATGTCACTCAAAATGTGACGAGAAACATTGTAGTCCACTTTATATCAATACATAGGAAGTCCGCGGAAAACCTTGTGAGAGAACATTCGAGGAGTTTTCAAAACGTTAAAATCTTTGAATGTATTTATTTATAACCTCAATTAATTAAAGATCAGGAATAATTCTGTACACAGGATTACAATAATTTGTTTTGATTTGCTTTAATATAATTATATCAAACCAAAACAAAGCATTCTCATCTTAGGTACAGATATCGTTTATTAAATGCCAAGTGAATATATTTATATTTTACGGACTAGTTAATTATAACTAGCTTAGAATCTTGAATAAACCGTAAGACAAACCCTGATTATAATTGTGTCCAAGAGCGGAAAATATTAGCTGAGTCATTTGCTAATCAGTAATTTGAACTATCAACCTTTGATCCATGTTACCTATTAACTTTGAAAATTACCTTTTAAATTGTATATGTTTTTGATAAATCTCTAGTACTACTATATAGATATGAGAGTCTATCGAAACGATATCGAAAGGTTTGTAACTAAAAATGTAATTCGACCGTCTTGACTAAATGGCGGAGATTTAGCAACCCTCGATACACTCGTACCCCCGCGCACATCCCTCGATCTCTCCAGGAGCATCAGCACCGTGACTAAACAAACATTACAACGGGGCGGCTTCTGTCTACCTCGCACTCTCGCAGTGCAACCGTTTGGAATCCAAATGACAAACAAACCCTAAGATGCCGTTCTTCAGCGGGGACAAATTATACATCGTCGCTCCGATGAATCGTCTGCTGTTCGTTTTAGTACACGTTGACGAGTTCACATCGGAGCTGTATGTCGTTTAGTTAGGGGTAGAGGGCTGGTCAACAGCCAATTACACACGCTACAGCGCAGAATTACGGCTTCGAATCAGGAAATTAATTACAGGTGGAATGCAATGCTTGCACAGCATTATTTCATTACACTGCATTCTAATGTTGTGTGTTCTGCAATCATTCAATGGTCTTCAATCGTATGTACATATTGTGCATGCTAACTGCGCCGACTGCTTCTTTGAAACATGAACCTCAATTATTATTTGGCAAAATACAATATAATATCTCCAAAATAAGCTGCTTTGGATAAACCATTATCATTGATTTTTACGGATATTCGTTTTAGTTTGTTTTGGTTAACTGCCGGCCGTGTCAGTGTGTCATGTTTTGGACCACATTTCAGTGGCCATCATCACGTGTATGACTTGAATCTCACGACTAGCGGAGTAATGGTGTGTTTATGTGTAGAACGAAAGCATGCATCATGTTCATTTTTATGAGTTTACCAGCGTAAGTGTGTTGGATCATTTGAAATTTCATCTCTCGACTAAGTATTGCTCGACGAACTATCGACTCATTTTAACATCGCAGAAAATACTAATACCATTTTTATTTGTTTAAATGCGTGTCGCAGATGACGTAAATTAACTTTCACACTTTTTGAATTGCTAAGTACATCACTATTCAACAAAAAAATAGATATTATAAAGAATATCTTCGTCTCTATGAGATATCTATTATTTGTTTAATAGCAGTGCCTTTGTAGATGAAAATCCAGTAATTGTGTATTCTTGGACGTATTCAAATATTTCTACATCACTATTCGTTTATTGAGTAGACCCATCGTTCAAAATTCAGAAAATAAATGCTACCCCATTCGAAAAATATACATTGGAATTTATATTTAAAAGTTTGAATAAAATTAGTTAAAATGTCATTAAGCCGCGTGTCTGCGTAAAACTGAGAACCGAAACCCCGCTGACATTAATTCTCCACCATCCCTTCAGTGGCCTAGTCCCCAGTCCCTAGTCCCCTAGTTCCTAGCCCCCTAGTCCCCTAGCCGTGGAATATTACGCGACGATCGTTTGACTGTGACGAGTCGGCGTGGAGTAGGTCAGAAGAGGGCGAGGCTCGAGCGCAATATTTACCTGCTAGACTGACTGCACGAAATACCAGTGCATGATGTAGCAACCTACTCGGATTCCACCAAAACTCGTGGAAATGTCACGATTACTACGCATTTCTACAAAGCTCGACATTGTGCGTTGTTTGGGCAGAACTGATCCGTGGAATGAGTGAGTGCTTTTATAGCGACGGGAAAATTTGACAGGAATCCATCGAGCAAACTCGTAAACGATTCTCGTTACGAAATTTAATATGCGAATAATCCAAAGTGAAACCTCAACAAATTGCAGTTTGGGATGTGGGTACATGTATTCCGAGTGCATCGTCTTATGTATTTTTAAATGACGCGAGTACACGATGTAACACGAGTAGCTTACTGGTCTAGCGGTCTAGACGCTGACACAGTGATCTAGTTCATAGTAAATTTGAAAATAGTAACAATATCGATGTGACATGTGACGTGTACGCATCAGTTTTTAAAAAAAAAAAAATCTCTCGGAGATTCGTCTCGAAAGCGTGTAGAGGTCTGTACAGTGTTGAGCACGAAGTGATCTATGAATCATTGTCGCATGTATTTTGTACGCAAAATAGAATGACGCCGGTATATACAGACCTTTAACGTCAAATATCTGAGAAGAGCGATCAAAGTATAACACGTCTAACACACAATTAATTGTTTTCACCGCGTAGAAATTTAATAAAATAAAAAATAAACGAATGGAGTTCACTATATAAGTATTTCAGAACATCAATGGCTCACGGACTGACATTTGACGTTTGATATACAACAAGCGTAAAGTGAGACGAGAGACGGCGTATCTCTGAGACTTGAAGAGTACACGGTGTACTGCAAAAGTCGAGAGTTGTCTCCCTGAGGGAATCCCCAAAGGGAGCATAATCCTTGTCTCAGAAATGATCTCGAGTGATCGATCAAAAATGTCATTCGTGAAGACGGGCCGTACAGCATTTAACAGCGGTTAACTGCCCAGCATTTTAATTCCACCGAAGGGTAAAAATTCTCTCCTCACTCATTCTCTTTGTCCGCGTGTTCGTGTGTCTGTGATATAAACATAAATTATGATCAAAGTGCGGTATCTCGTAATATACGGGATGCCAATTTCTTGTGTGCGTTTTTGCCGGGAGCGTTATTTTTTGTACAATAACGAGACTTATCTCCCCATAAAACCGAGATGTAAGTGTGACCAGACCAGACCGCCGGGCGACGCCGCGGGGTGGCCGGCGACGCGTGACGGCGACCCGCCACCTTCTCCACCACTACACAAAATATCCGCATATTAAATCCTATATACGCTAGAATTTCGACTATTTGGGGTGGTTGAGAAAAAAATAAACTAGAATAAAAAAAAAAGCACAGATAATCTCTGCCAAGAAAAATGTTTTTTTTTTTACAAGTTAGCCCTATGCGCCCGCCCCCGCCTTGTCTCAAAAGTAAACTAAATTGAAATGAAAGTGCGGTCAAGATCACCCCAGCCTCCAAATAATATTGAGTCATTTACTTTTATAAGCTATTATGTCATGACTTCGCGACGATAACATGGTTACAATTTCGTTAGTTTTTTCCTGCGAAGTTAAATAGTAAATAATTTTAACATTTTCGTTTGCATTGTACTTAACGGAGTTTCGGATCAGTCACTCCCAAATTCGTATGGATTTTTATCTGTAAAATGTAATGATAAATTTCAGCAGTCTGTATAGTTTTTTTCATCCGCACGTTCAGCTTTAGTGGCCTGTATAGGCCGCCGAACAATTACATAAATACCTACATCATAGCGTGAAGGGCGGATATAATTTTTATTTTATTTAATAATATTTTAAAAATTAATTAAAAAATTTTATTGTGCCAGTTAATCCGTAACCCATTTAATGCGATCCCGGGAATTCTAAAGCATATAATATATATTATGTTATATTACAGTGAAGTTATATTTTCGCTAATATAAATATAATATCAATGCAACTGTATTTGTTCACAAATTGATGATCCTGTATACGCCGCGCATGCGTTGTGTTTGTGTCATTGATGCCATCTGACGTCGGAACATTTTAGCCTTAGCTGGTGATGTGTCGCTCTACAACTGTGTTATGAAAATTAGTTATGTTATTATTATTGTGTATGTTAGTGTTAATTTTAGAACTTTCAATTTAAAACTTATCGGTAAAATTATATTTGTCCACGAAAATATATAAACATTTTTTAGCGAAAATAAGCGTTATTTTGGATAATTAAACGACAAAATAACTCGGATCGAATACTTTTTTCGTATTTCAATCGACATAAATACGTATAAATAAAAAAACACGTAAATAGACGCTTAACAACTGTGAAATTGACAATTTATTAGCAGCATATAATTTCACTAGCGCCTATAAGTGAAAGTATATTTTCGTTAGTAGAAATATATTTCTTCCGGTGAAAATATATTCGGATATAATTTTACTGAAACACCAGTGAAAATAAACTTTACTGGTAATACATATTCACTGTAATATACATACATATATATATAATATTTATTACCGGAAAGAATACAAGCCTGATGGCATGTAATATTTCTAAGCATTATTTTTCTCTATATTATTTATTAACCTATTATTTATATAGAGGTCCGTAGAAAATTACAGTGACGAAAATATTAAGAAATGTTGTAAATCAGAAAAATCATGCTATTAAAAATGTATACATATAATAATTTAATGTATCAGCAGACTTATTCTGGAGTTTCGCGCTAGCGATGCATATCGTTAACGTGAACGGTCCAAAAATCGCGTATGTAACACAACAATAGGTACCGCGCTCAGGGTGCTCACACTGCTCACACTGCTCACACTGCTCACACTGCTCACGTTAACGATATGCGTCGTTAGCGCGAAAACCGGAATACGGTTACTGATTTTGATAACGTATAAAATAATATTATATTATTTATCAGATTTAGTTGTAAAGTTCTATCGTACTCGCTAAATTATACTGTAATTTAATAATAGATACAATAAAAAATCTAAAAAGTAACTTGTTGGTGTAGCGGTTAAGATGCCGGCCTAGTGATATAGTGGTTGGGATTTCGCGGCTCGTTCCAGGACACCAGTAAGTCAGTCCATAGTGCATAGTACAAGCGTTTAGCTTAGTTTGAAAACAGTGAGAATATTAATTCTAATTTCAAAGGAGGTGTATACCTATAATCTGTATTTATTTATTCGTTCTTGCATGATTAAAAGCTTGAAACCCTATCGTACATTGAACATTATTTAATTATATACTCGAAAAAATATGTGTACGGTGTAACAAACCTAGTTCACAATATTTAATAGGTGAATTTATGACTAAATTACGGGTCGAAAATATTCAAGCAGCATGTACAAATTCTGTATCGTTACGGAAAATCTAATTGTATAAGACTTTTCAAAATCACGTTAAGCTTTAAGTCTACGTACTATGAAAAAAAATTGCGAAATTGATTGATGATTACAAAGAAAATGACGAAAAAGTTGTTTTTTTAAGCAAAATAAGAACCCTTAACACTTAACCTAAAAATATCGCAATTACTTTATAATTACATTGTCACTCCGCATATAAATTATTGTTCAACTACAAAATTTAATAACTATTAAATATAAAATTATGTTCTAGTATTGATATACAAAATTAAAAATCGATTATTACCATCAAACATGAATAAATAAATAATTTTGAGGTCCAGACTTACCTACGAGAAAACGGTGGAATTTCAGATTTCCGCAAACAAATCTGTCTGGAACACAAAATAGTCTATAACACAAACTGTTCAATGAACTGCCAGCAAATGTAAAGGAAGCAAATAGTCTCGCTACTTTTCCTAAGTTAAGTGCAGAATATGTAGTATCTAAATTCAATCATTTTGCATGTGTTTATTTTATTTATATACGATGTAATTTAAATTATATTTTTTATGTTTTCTAAAGTGTTGCACACTAGATGTAAGAATATTATATATATTTTTACAATAAAATAAAATATGTACATACAAATTACCCCATTATTATACATACTATATCATTGCTTCCTATTCTTAAATCATCTAATAAAGAATAATCTGGCAGTTCGAAGTTCGATGACTTTTTAATTCTTGTATTCAATATATAATTTGGAATTAATAAAATATTTCTAATATTTTTTTAATGCTTATGTATCGGACACAGTGAGGTTAGGCACGTGCAGCTTGAATATTTCGGCTTTATATGTACTTATTCCTAAAATATTGTGCACTAGGAGTCGAGGAGTCGTTGCTCCTAAAACAGTATCAGGGAAACTGTGAGGCTGTTTAATTAAATTCAATAAATTTAGTGAAATCGTAACTGGACTGGTGTCACGCGCTCTCTACCTGTCGTAATTCTAAAAGTAAATTAGGATTATGACAGTAACATTCATAAAAGTTCCAAAATTAACCTAACCTAACCGACTAATGAACGATCAGCGTTTGAATAGTTCAAGATATCAGTCGTTTTACGCGCAGTTAAAAACAATGACGTGATAAAATACCTGAGCAATCTTCATACGTGATAATATATTATTCACACTTTACCTAACAAACTATTCCACGAAGATAGCATCATAATGAACAGCTAAAGAATCCGCGTCCTGGATTGTACCGACGGACATGTAAAGAAATCAAACCTACACGCGCGTGCGTGTGTGTGTGTGTGTGTGTGTCCGGTGATGAATGGTGACTAAAAATACATTTCTCATACAATGGAAAAATCAAGTTTTTTCTACTGATTAATTTATGGTTTTAATTCACAACAGCCCTTAACATTTGCCCTCTTTTCATATGAAAAAAAATCTACCACAAATGTTGAATACAGTCTGTTTTCTGTTATCCCATAATGAGTCTTTCTTCCAAAATAAACATGTTTTTTTTTCTCCGAGTTTCTGGTTGAATTGTAATGAGCAATGCGCTTTCTACTATTCTTGTTCAGCTCTGCATTGTGTTCGGTATTGCAGCAAACTCTGCATGTTTCCAGCGCCGCATAGCCTAAAATGCTCAAACGACTCGAGTAATACGAGGTTGTAAATAAGCGTCGCTAACGTGTTCAATGAATTAAATGTCTAATCTAATAACGTCGATTGTTATTAAAATAAATTTTAATTCCATACTGTATGGATAGCTAAACTTCTAATTATAGTCTCCGTGTATTAACTCGCGTAGAGTTGGAGACCCTCACGCATTCACGCTGACTAAATATGGTAGAATAACGAAGATTTCACTTTTATATTTAATTAGTCGGTTAAATTTGTAATAACTTGCTAATTATTATAAAATAAAATAAATTGTATGAACTATTTTAACTCTACCGCATCTTCGTCAGGAGGGGCGTACAACTCGGCCGCTCATAGAAGTCGGGAAATAATGCTCTTGACAAGAACAAATAATGGGGTACTCCAATTTATCACTTGATTTACAGCATATACAAAGAAAAATGCAAGGTAAAAGATTAATTCGCGTGCAGCTTCATTAAATTATATCGCGACACGGCATCCAGACTAAAGATCACCTCGATGATTGAGTCAATCTGCACGCTGCACGTCACTAAACAAGGTCCAGGATCGCAAAGGGTGGAGGAAAGCAGATGCTCAGTCATGAGTACATCGATTGACAAAGAGAGAATCTTGTGTCAAATAATTTGTCATCGCATACAAAAAGTTTTATTTGAACCGTTCATATATAAGGTAAAATATACTTTCATACATATATCACTTTTATATTAAAATGTGTCTTTAAACATTAGTTCAACTTCAATTATGAAAACAGTTATTGTTAACGTGCAAAACAAATATATTAAATAACTTTAAAACATTTCATAAATCTATATCGTTATTGGAATAACCAATTCTATCGTCAAGGAAAAAATTGTGAAAATATTTTATTCATTTTTTTAAACAATTTAATAAATGTTAATTTAAAATTTATTTTCACAATTTTTGAAGGCAAGATAAATTGATTAGAAATTAGGATCGAATCATTCCTGTCGCCGGATTAACAAAAAATCATTGCTTCATTTATCCCCGTCTCTGCATTGTCGAGTTTCACTGGTTATCTCGGTGGCTGACGAATCAAATGAAATGACGGCCCGACAGCCTTAAACGTACGATAGTTGGCTGATGACGCCATTTAAAATATTCAATCTCCGATTGTTGACAAATTACTACCGGCAATTAGTAATATCTTGACAATTATTAATTGCAATGGTATCTTGATGGGGCTAAAACCATCGAACCCAGTTATCGTGCATAGTGTTTATTAAATAGAATATTCAAATAGAAAAACACACAGGTGGAATTTTGCCCCCGATTCTTGGCGGTACGGCGACAACGGCCACGGATAAAACTTTTATGAGATTTTCGAGCTCTCGTGAGATTATTTGAGGGCAACTCTCGGGTTTCATACGCCACCGTGTACACACTAATCGCATCTCACTCAGCCCTTGTGCGTAAACTTCAAATGCCAGTTTTTCGTCCATCGATATTCCGTTCGTCAGTTGGGAGAATTAGAATCTCTTCAACACAGTTAAAACGGAATAAATATTAAATACTAATTGAATGTATTAATTATAAATATATACATATAAACCTACACTACCAATTGTGTTATAACGCCAGTATTTATCATGACAAATTTTCGAACCTATATGTTACACTTTTTCAAATTATGTTCTGAATAATTATAACTTCACAATAAGAATATGTTCTCCTTAATAAGGAATAAATATTTGTTATTTAATGCCTTTATTTGTCGGAACATTTCAAAATAAATAATTATAGGTAACTATGGTTGTAAATGATATTTGTGTCCAAATACAACCTATGAAATCTACATCTCCAAGATTAGCGTCGGACGTCATCCTATCAGTCTGGCCGACTACTAGTGTTCTGGACCGGGCCCGACTACATTACATTCTCTACCACATTTTCGAGCTTAAGCCCACTCAAAAATCTTTTGTCGTTGCGTTGGAAAAAAAACTGGCGTGCCACCTCTTTCTGAAAATTCTTTTCGTTCCTACTTCATTCCCGCGTAATTGTGAACACTGATTTATCGCGCCGGAAAGATGTCCGCGTAAAGCCCGACGACCAAAAAACTGTCATAGGCACAAAGACGATAGAATGATCTATGCTCGAGGTGTCTTCGTGGGGTAGGACGTGCGCCTCCGCGGGGGGGCGGGGAGGCGGGGAGCTGTGCAACCCCTCCGCAGCTCCCAGGCCCAGTTCGACCAATTTTAACATAGCCTTAATTAAGGACAATAGTTTCGACATGTAAAAATCCTATGTTCGGTCTTATCGATTCATTTGATGTATAAAAAAGATGTTCACTTCATTCGTCACGTGATGATTTCTGCTAACTGCAACACCGATATATTATTTGACCAACATCAATTCTATGTAAGATCAATGATATCATTCAACTCCTGCTCATTCCACTCGCATCAAGGAAAATGATTTTCATCAAAATCGTGTATTTCTTATGTTGTCACTGATTGCATTCGTGAGTTATAAATAATAAATCTGATACTAAATAAAATACTATCTCAATTATTATTATATATATTATATAATAATTTTACGTAATACTCATTAGCAGCAGACTAAAATTATATTACGACTTATACCAACAGACAAGTCACTTGAATAGATTGACAAAATTAAAATATAAGTGACAAACATACTAAGACGTGCATTGTTAATTTTTTAATTCAGTTTTCGGACACAATTGTGATACCACCTTCCATACAAGAATAACTCATCAATTATGACTATTTGAATTTTAATTTTAAAAAACTATGAAAACACAATATCAAAATAATTAAAAGTGTTTAACGCCATAACTGGTGAATTCACGAAGTGGAATTGATAGAAAATCTCGTGTTTTATGTTAACATGCGAATCATTGTTTAATATTACCGTGCGATACTGTAAATGTTGATTTTATACATAATGTATAAAGGCTAACGTATGTAAGGAAATTATTATAATGTAGGATCGATTTAAATGTCCAGGAAGAAAGCATCTGTTTTACTTTTTGAATCGATTACATTTCTTTTTAAATTAGATCACATATTTATCTGTGAAGTTACGATTTTACAGAATTAAATAAAAAGAAAATTAATTGCATCACGTGGGATGGCAGTACGAGACAATAGGAATTTCCAAATGACAGAAGTTAATGGCGAAGAACTCGACCAAATGAAATCAGAGTTCCGCTAAATCAGCTGCAAATAGGCTCATTAAACTAATATTCGCAAAGATAGGGGCAAAATAGTAAGATTTAGCTTTCTGTGGAGGCGGTCTTGAATATATAAATATAAATAAATATTCTGTTAATATAAGATCCATAAGAGATGCCTCTCCTTATTAGGCGACAATATTTATCAGATAAATTGTTTCCAAAAAGGTTCAATATCATTTCCCACCTACTATCACAAAAGGTTTCCGCTCTCACTTCTCTGATAGACTTACGAAGATACTTATGAAATAAATCTCGCCCAAATTTATGCAATAGCTTTTCCTACTTAAAAACAAAATATCCCGATTCGCCTCGCTATTCTACTCTTTCAGTCTATTCTACCCCCTATCGTGCTATATTTTTCTCTCCTAATATTGATGTTATCTCAGGACGAGACAAATAAACCCAGCTAAATGAAAATCATGTAAACAAGTTGTTTAATAGTGTAATGGATTCGAAATGGTTTAATTATCTCCACAATCTATACCGACGGTTCTAAACTTTGCCCTGAGGGCTATTGCGGTGCTGCAGTCTCCATGCCTCAATTAGAAATAAATTTGAAACTACGACTTCCTTCGAATCAAAGAGACCTTGGACATCTGCGTACTCCGGAACGTCGATAATACTCTTATATTCTCCGATTCGCGAGCAGCTTTCGAATCCCTCTCTGCTAATATGAAAGATATTCTGTTCTATCAGAAGATGTCTATTTAATTTGGACAGCAACAATAAACAGGTGTCATTCGTTTGGATCCCTGCACAAAAGAGAATTAGTAGAAATGAATGTGCTGATAAACTGGCCAAGGAGGCCACTCTTTCCGGAGTTTTCCCTCATCAATTCCATATCCTGATATATGATAGATTTAATATGGTAAAAAAACGTACGAATTCTATTTGGACTGCACAATGGATGGATCCAAATAATCATAAGGGTAATCGACTTAAAACAATTCAAAGATTTATTCCCCGCACTCCCTGGTTCTCCATAAGGAAAGTCTCCAAAGGAACAATGTCAAATATCTGTAGAATGAGAATTGGGAATTGCCAGGTAGCCTCACATTTATTCAGATTGAACTTAAAAGATTTGTGAGTGTGATGCTGAGGAGGAAACCACATACATCACAATTAGAACAATTACAGAATACTATCAATTTGTATCTGAAGTAAAAATACAGAGACTAACTGAAACATAAATTATATATACACGAGTCCTACTTTCATAGAGAAGAAATAAATGTTAAATAAAAAATATAAATAAATATATATATATCCTACCGATAATTCTAAAATGCATTATATTTTCTAATATTAAAATAAAAAATATCTTTTTTGCCCGTCCATTGCGGATAACAGGATTTTTTTTGTAGTAATCTCGTCAATGGTAGTTTTCAACTCCCGGTTAACTTGTGTTATCTTCTTTCCTTTAACTCGCCACATTTAATCTATATAATAGCAAATTTTTTGAACAATGGTATTGGCTTGTAATATATTTCCTATTCTATAATATTATTGTACTTTTTTCTATAAAATAAACTTTTAACTTGACTAATGGCACAAATCACTCTTGAAAGGTGGATTGCCTATTTAAAAGAAGAAGATGCAGAAATTAAATAGCCGAGTTCTATCACTTTTTTAATGAGCCTCTGGCTATCCATCATGTTTTTATGTAAACAAATTAGGGTATTTCTTCTAATTAACCATTATTTCTTCCACCATAAAGCTAGACATTAAATTGATAATTTTATCTTTAAAATACATTTTCATCGGTCGGTATGCAATACAAAATAATTAAGTTGTTATTAATGAAATGCTCGGACGCATCTCTGTCCTCGATGCCATCCGGGAGTTGTCGATCGGTGTCTGCATATGCCTCGCTCATAATTTGGTAAATTTATTACTATTATTAAAATATTTTGTTAATTCTATAATCAATTCTAGTTCCTTCGATGTTTGTTCGCTGATTTCAAATAATGAAGAGACCAACATGAAAAAGTGATAATTTGATTCCCATTTCCCATTTTTTTTTGTTCCACTGTGTTGCAAGCGAAATGACGCCGTATTAATAAGCTTCACAAGTTATATATAGATATTTTTAATGAAAACACTTATTGTGAAGTTGCAATTTTAGAATATATTCGTAGTTCTATAATATTTATACAAGTTATATTAAATGACGACTAATGCCTTGTAACTTATGTAGAAATCGTTTAATACATATATTTTTTAAATGTTACTAATAAATAAGGAATAGGTATCAGACAAAGTACACAATTTTTGTTAATCTTGAACTGATTTCGTGCCCAAAAATAAGCATAAATTAACATGAATAATTCTAGAAGTCAACAGAATAAAAAAAATAACGGCGTAATCTAAAACCACTCACGGCAACAGTATATTGATAAAGTAATCACACAGGTAGTGTGTAGTGGGTACACACGAGCAAAACACCAAACACCGACACAATGCAGAAAAATACAAATAATATTTACAAAGAAAATTGATCGTTTCCTTTTGGAAATATAATCTAGCACAAATGGTTGCCATTTGAATAAATCCCCGCCCGCCACTCGGTGCGCCCGCACGCCCCTGCGAGGGGCACCGCGCGGGGCAGGGGGGTTATTGTATTCCTGTACAAATTTAGGTCAGTGGCGCTCCTGAGGTCACGGAAAATTACAAAAGAAATCGGGGGCAAAATAGTGTAGTGGGGCGGTGTTGTACAAAATGTGAACTACGAATAAATTATAAACACCAGAGATTACTCCGACTATTCAACAGATTTTTCAAAATTATTTTTATATTAATATATTCTTGCGGAAGGTTTCATATTACATGGAGCTCTAAAACGGTACAGAAGAGTTGAGGACATTCTGTGTATATCAACATGTGTACGGATCCGGATGCTGAGATATCGGGATCGTTCAACAAATGGCGGGAAAATTGGGCACCTAATCACCGGAGATTATTAAAAAAGTGTGCGTGAGCAGTTATTCAGTGAAGATTATTTAATCAATTAACCGTACGGCGCTGGGAGTAGTGGAATGTATCGTTAAACTGTCAACAATTTTCGTTCCCCACATAAAAATCGTAACATTCTAATGTATCTCGTTTTTGACATTCAGCAAGCATACATACCGATGCGACATTTGACTTTTGCGCCGTAACGACCGTTCATGAACTGTTTTTAAAAATACCCCCCGCAACGGTACATAATGCATATTATTTATTTAATACAACCACTAGGACTTCTAAAGTTCCCAAGTAACGCAAAATAATATACATAAAAATAAACAAAAACATATATGATTTCTACGATTAAAAATAATAATAAATTATTGTGACTAACATCGCAAAACGGCATCTGTCAAGTGTGGTATTTATATAAATTGAACAAAATAATTTATAATATAATATAATACTTAGTTGTGCATTAGAATACAAACACACTTCGGCCTTGTTTTAATACCTAATAGCTTCCTGTCGACGTGTCGTGCACCACGGACATTGAAATAAGGTCCGCTTGTAAGTTCCCGTAAGCCACATTAAATAACAAACGTATGTATAAACCAAAGTTAAAATAACAATCTGGTTAGGCGTGATCGTCAACTACGAGAACAAAGTGTTATTTGAATTTTTTAGAATCTATTCAACATAAAAACAATCTTTATTTAGCTTTATATGAATCGAAGCCACTTTTAAAATTATATTTTTGATGTTCCTCTTAACTTGACGTAATGTAACCTAATAAATAAGATCGACACTATCCATATTCAGTCACAATAATACTACAATATAGAACCTCGTGATAAACATGACGTCATTTACATGTTAATTAGATACCGTTTACTTATTTCTGGTGCGATTGACGAAATTCCAGGCGCCTTGAAGATGTTACATATATCGAAGGGTCGAGGTCAGATTGCAAACTATTTTCGGGATGATCTACTTACATATATGTACACATGTGTGCGCACACCTTACATAGTAACAAAAGGGCGGAGAATATTTAAATTTCAACCGTATTTCAACCCACGTCAAATGGCAATCTTTTTGAGGGAGAGATTTTCGAACCACAGTTGGCGAATTGGAGTAGTCTGAACATCCCTCACAAGAACTCTGCTGAAAGTGAAGTTCACTTGACCTGGAAAAACCCGGTGGGAAGAATAGAAAATGTCAAGCTGAATTAAAGTCGAGTCCAAAATGTCACTCTCTAGTATAATATATATTTTAGTATATATTATAACTATGTCTAAAAGAGCAGTATTATTAAATTCATTAAATTATTATGTTAAAGATATATAAGCACGTTCTTAAATATCTCCAAACACCTACGGTTCAAAACACTCTTGTACTGATTGCATTTTCTTTTATATAAAACATTTAACCGTTTACATAGTTTATTGTGGCGTACACACGTTTAATATACTGTTAGAACCAGTCTCATCGTGTATCGATAGAAATACATACAGATGTGAGATATTGTACAATAAAAACAGCTGATATAAGAATTTAGTATTTTCGTTGATTTTAAGGAGAGAGAAATTATTTGTTATTATTCATAATTACAATGAAATTTCATCTGACCCCTAAATTAGTTATCATCTCTGTCGACATATTAGTGCGCAGAAATTATATTTACGTTTGTATGTAATCATAAAAGTTTTAATATATTATTTTAAAGATACGTACAATTTTCACAGTTCAAGCAAGTTATAGTGTTTAAAAAATTAGATATACTTGAATCTATTTGTATTTGTGTACATTCTGTAACCATCTGCCCGAGGACAGGCACCAAAATAGCAGAGAGCAATTTTCTATATTAACCTCTGTAACCCAAATACAGACGTACACATTCTTTAATAAAAATATATTGAAATCATACAATACACACCATTTTTCAATATTCCAGAGCACGTTGTGTTGTGTACAATGTATAGGTCTATATAATAAATCTTTAATGTTGTCGTAAAATACACATATGAACCATGTACGTAAACCTTTCTTAATTTAATTTAACCTCGCCTTTATGTTATATCCATATACCTTTTTTCTTCCTCGAGAATAATCTAAATGAAGGAGAAGGGATGCTATGTCGCATTACAACAATGCTACATCAGCGGGCATAATAAATATAAAGATTCGAATAATGAATGAGATGCTCGTAATGAGATAATAGAGGTAGAGAAAATAAGGTCTTTCGACTGGGCTATTAGATTACTTAAATGCATTGAAGAGACAATGAAAATATATACATATTCTAAACAAAATACAATCGTGTTCACACAATATTAGCACAACAAGCGCGTTATTGGTATCTTTGGCATTTCTAATAAAAAATACTTATTGGTCTAAAAACAAATGATGGCACAAGAGACTCGGAGGCACGACACCGTGGCAACAATATTAAAAACCCATTGGCATCAAAAATATCTTCAAACCCGACACTCGGCGGACAAACCAATAATATTTCACAACACAGAATTACCAGAAGCTATAAATTAGCTCGTAAACATCATCATTATACAAAGTAAGGATTAGCGATGACATTTGGCCTGACAAGACGTTTCAGAGCGATACTTCACCGATAGACATCCCCTGTAGAGGAGTAATGAGAATTATCAGAAACGTTGGAATAACAATGGACCGACAGACGCGGGATAACCGAGAAACTTCATTTCATAAACCATATAGGCCTTAATAAATCAATCGATAAATAAACTAAGAAATGACACATTTTCTCAACAATCGAACGTCAATTAGGGTCCACATCTGACGAGCTTGCATGAGAAAATGTATGAATGTAGATGAGGCTAGAGTTATGTCAGGACAGTAAACCCCTGCGAGGTACGCAAACGGATGCAGTACCGACCGAAGCGAATCGGTTTTAATCGTATCTTATGTTTCGGGACATTTCTCGTTCTCGGCACAGTTTCAGGGTTGAAATATCGACTACCTGTCCAATGCAAAAAACCAATAATACATTATTTAATCGTCATTTTTTCGAGAGTTGGGGCATTAGTTCCAACCAAGTTATTTAGTCAACGGTAATTACAGTATTATTGGTTATATGGTCAGCCCTGAAAGTGTGCCGAACCACTTTGCTATTGCAACGCGATAAATATGTTAGGGGATAGTTGGTTTCTGCGCGTGGAATTATTCGCGCCATTTAAACCCAAATTAAAACAGCTGGGTCTTTCACATCGTTTATAACAGTTTCACATGCACATTTGGCCATGTTCCTGGTGCACGATAGCCAAACTATACAATCAGAAGAGATACGGCTAATTTCAAATGAAATCGCATTTAATTTATAAAATTGCGATTTTTCAAAACACTTGACGATTAAATCAAATTAGATAAATGTGCACAGAAAAAAAAAAATATATATATATATTTTCTGTGCACCATATAGTCACCACCGGTATCCGAACCCGGAACTTGTTATTCTGATTTTGATCTATATATCTTACTTTTTTTAGTGAGACATCTAATTTTTCGCGTTGGATGCAATCTTTTTAAACGCAATATTTCCCAAATATCTTTAAGTAGAATCGATTATCATCTGGTTCTACTTAAAAAAATAGGTTACTATGACGAAATTAGCGAAGCAACCGGTAATAGATAGTTGCGAGTTCGAATTCCAATGATAACTTTTTTTTGTTGATAGATATTTGTGTCTTTCTATGGGATTTGTCTTATTTGAGATATTTTTAATTCCCAATATTTTGGACTACATTTAAACATCCTTAACGCAGCCAATCGACATTAAATATTCAATGACCGTTGACCTCGGCCAGTATATGCAGTACGAATGAAACAGTACTCACCCAACTGTGACGTCGAAGATGTTGCTGCCGACCGAACTGGAGACGGCCATATCCCCGAAGCCCTTGCGCGCCACGATGACGGAGGTGATGAGGTCGGGGATGGAGGTGCCCGCCGCCAGGAAGGTCAGGCCCATGACCTCGGGAGGGATCGTGGCCGTGTCTCCCACTACATTGGCCCACCACACCATGAGGTAGGAGTAGGCTGCTATCCACATGATGGACCCCAGAAATGTGATGGGGAACCAAGGTTTACCTGATGAATTGGCGCATTTCAATTATTAACAATATTTATTCAATTATAAACTAATATAGCAACAATAATATTATTTCGATAAATTGAATTTTCCTGTATATCTTTCTAATTAATACATTTTATTTGTATAAAAATACCACAGAGCTATGTTCTGAAAAAACTGCAACTTCACAATAATAATGTGTTCTCCTTAATAAATAACAAACTATTTTAACATTAAATACTAATTGAATGTATTAATTATAAAGATATACATATAAAATCAATTTTATCGAAAAATATTGTTGTTGCGCTACCGGGATTCGAACCTGGATCTCTTCCCTAACCGGGGGAGGTGCTTTATCCAACTAAGCTACAGCGGCATTATTTTTAGCAACAATTTTTCGACCTTATATGTTACCTTTTTTTTGAAATCAATACATTTAATCGTTCCATCATTTGACAGAGCCATGTACCTTATTTTTACAGAATCTCAAAATACCTTTAAGTAAATCTGATAGTAGACGCCAGAATTATCAATTCATTTTTATTAAATTTTGGACACATTGATACAACTTTATTATTTTTTAGGAGAACACATAAAGCACCTCCCCCGATTAGGGAAGAGATCCAGGTTCGAATCCCGGTAGCGCAATAACAATATTTTTCGATAAAATTGATTTTATATGTATATCTTTATAATTAATATATTTAATTCATATTTAAAATATCACAGACCTATGTTCTGAATAATTACAACTTCACAATAAGAATGTGTTCTCCTAAAAAATATTTTAACATTTATTAAAATGTATAGTGCGTCTCATAAACCATTTAAATGAGTGAATCTGCGACGAATGTGAACTGACATTTTGCACTGCTTTCAGCATGTCTCGTAAGACGGAGACAGGGATCCTAACACCATTTTAGGGTTGAAAAGCACGCCTAACATAAAAACTGGTTGAGAGAGGGAAGAATACATTTTTACTGACCGGAGTTGTACTTACTGACATATGCGTTACGACACCATAAGCAAAGCATTCTGAATATCTACGTATACAATGAACTGTCTGCTACGTGGCCATATATAGCAACGAGTATATTTCCAGATTTACTTCTAAGAAAAGGAAAGTGAGTATCACAAAATACACATGAATAGCGTAGTTTCGTATTATTTGCTCTTCTTTCAGGATCAACGGAGATAAATTGAATCTATTGTTGGATTTATCTGCTGTCTGGTTCGACATGACGAGATTGGATGGCCTGGTGATGTGGGTTAACACAGTGAGAGGTTAAGAGCTGCCGAGCGATGACGCTTCATGATGACTAGGGTAACGTCACGGCGTGTCCTCTACGGGAAATGGAATTTCATCATTACGGTCATAATGGCGTAGCGCGAAACGAAATAACATAAAGAAAACCGCATTACTATTTGTCCGCTTATTTGTTCGATTGCCAACCTTCACACTGCGTTTTAAAGTCGTGGGCGATAGGCACCTTGAACAAACGTCCATTCAAATTCATATTTTCAAAACAATTAATAAATTCAGCATAGCGTCATTCAAAAGGAAATTGGATTGACGTGACCGATCAATTGACCGGTATGGCACGCCAACGTGCCGCGATTTTTAATTCAACCGGCTTAATAAGATTGAGTCCGATTCGTCGACAGCGCTTTCGTAGTTCGTAAAGAATAAGAAAAATTTCAATAATGCCTTATAGAATAACTCATACAACTAATAACATTTAGGAAAATCACGAAACTTCACATTTCGCCAATTAGCGCACTGAAAATTCATAACTCGAAAATGTGGTTTGAAAATTAGTGTCATTCGTTTGCTCTTGATCTCAATTTTTCAGCAATGATCATCCTTTATGTTTACAAATGTACGTAAATATAAGGGATAATGCTTCCAAAGCACAAATATAATAATTCTACAGATCTTAATTAATTCATTAAAGAACTTTATTGGATGTTTGACCAAATAAATGGACTCACAGAAATAAAGGCTTGGAGTAGATTAAATTATGGTGATACCTCTTGCCGTCCTGGTGTCGGGGAGGGTGATCCACAGCGGGAAGATGATGGGTGCTATCAAGAGGTACGTGATGCGCTTCTTCCAAGTCTCGGGCCATGACATGTCTAGCGGAGCTGGAGGTGGCTCGCCTTCCTGGAACCAATTTAAACCTTATTGTATCAAAAAAAAAAATAACAGATAAGAAAAAATAACAAAATTTTGAAATCCCTAGGATTGTACTAAGAATAAGATGGCTTTGCTTATTGCTCTCTTAATTGTGCATTATTTGAACAGCTTCGGATTAAGTTTTAAAAAATATTAAATAGCATAGATTATTCCAGTTTTCAGGAAGCATTTGTGTTATAGTTACTAGATTATTCGATAGTGAAGTAGCCATATTTTAGTAGCCGACCGTAGACCGATACGACGAAAAGTAATATATGAAATGATATGCCGCGACCTGACTGCGTTGTATAAACCTGTCGGTGACAACACACCGATAAAGTTTAAATTGTCGGCAGATGCGCGGATGAGACTGAGTTGTACCGACTGTAGATAGCTCGCATAACGCTCAACAGTCCCGTTCTTAACGCGCTTTCGAGATGAATCTCCGAGAGAGTGCGTGCGCAATAAGATGTTCGTAATAAAAAAAGTATTTAATCGTGGTCCAGATGGATTCACTAATGTTAATAAGCACATTGCTTTCGACCGTAAAACTCTGAAGGGCAATCTAACAGATAGATCACAATTTTAAGTACCAGTGTGCAGTGTGCATTCTAAGTTCCGAGCGATGAGGAGCAGCGAGAGGAGAGACTCACCGTGTCTGGAGGGTCTGGCGGTATACCGTTGGGAAGATCACTAGCGTTCGCCGAGGCGGTGCTGGCGGTGGACAGTGCCGCGCCAGCCGTCCCGCTGCTGCCCGCCGCCCCGCTCACGGACCCGCCGGGCCTCGTGGCGTCCAGCAGCACCTTGAGCGAGGCGATAGCGTGCAGCTGGGTCGCCTTCTCGTCCACTTTACCTGGAGATAAACAACAACCACATTATTATTACAGATGAAGCTCGTCGACTGATTCTTATGGGATAGATAATGAGACTAATAATAATGGATACCCGTACCCTTGATTCGATCATTCATTCATCTCATACAGCTCGCCGATTATTGTGGCTTCTAACAGAACCATCTTCCATGGTTCACCTGGTCGTGCCAAGTCTTCCGCGGACGTTCTCTATTTCTGGTGCCATCAAAACACTTGCCTCATATATCTTTCTTACCATTTTCTCCTCATTCATTCGTTCCATATGACCAAACCGCCTAAGTGATCCTTTCTTAATCTAACTCACTATACTAAGATCAGATTTGCATTATTTCCTTATTTCTTCATTCTTTACTTTCTCATAAATGTATCTGCCACATATATCCCTAAGTGATCTAATTTCCACTGCATTCAGTCTACTTTCGTTCCTCTTCTGCCAGCTTCAGGCCTCACTGTATCAGTCGATCGGTACCGAGACTACATTGTGTACCGCTAGTCTTGCCTCGGTTGACAAGTTCCCACTCAAGGCGCCAGTTACTTTATTCCCTGCAGTTACCCTCTTTTCGATATATTTCTCAGCCTTTCTGTTTCTATCAAACATACTTCCCAAATACACAAACTTATCTACTTGTTCCAAATATGAATTACCTACAAGTATCTTGCACGTTGTCTCGCTTTCCTAGTTCTCGAATACCATCACTTTCCTTGCATACATCGTGCATACATTCTACTCACTAGACTCTGCAGTTCTTGTTCACTATTCGCCATTAATACTGCGATATCGGCGTACAATAAACACCATACATTCAAATCGCCCATTTTCGCCCTACATTTATACAATTCAGTTCTTTCACGCAATTATCCCTATATAAGTTGAACAGCCATGGAGACATTACATTACATTTTCTATGTATTGATATAATATAAAGCGAATTTTTCGTATGCATATTTTCTTCGTTTTCCTTTGGAATTTTTTTATTTTATTTTTATTATACAGGGTGAAACAGACCGAGTCCACAATATTTTATGTGTGTATACCTGACTAAATTACGAATCAAAAATGTTCAAGGGATATAATAACACTGCTGTCAGAATAGTCGGGATCGGTTGAAACAATATTTGAGTTGTATCGTGAATCAATACATCGCTCCGGATCGCTTCCAGCGCGACGCCTCGTGTTGTATCGTGAATCAATACATCGCTCCGGATCGCTTCCAGCGCTACGCCTCGTGTTGTATCGTGAATCAATACATCGCTCCGGATCGCTTCCAGCGCGACGCCTCGTGTTGTATCGTGAATCAATACATCGCTCCGGATCGCTTCCAGTGCGACGCCTCGTGTTGTATCGTGAATCAATACATCGCTCCGGATCGCTTCCAGCGCGACGCCTCGTGTTGTATCGTGAATCAATACATCGCTCCGGATCGCTTCCAGCGCGACGCCTCGTGTTGTATCGTGAATCAATACATCGCTCCGGATCGCTTCCAGTGCGACGCCTCGTGTTGTATCGTGAATCAATACATCGCTCCGGATCGCTTCCAGCGCGACGCCTCGTGTTGTATCGTGAATCAATACATCGCTCCGGATCGCTTCCAGCGCGACGCCTCGTGTTGTATCGTGAATCAATACATCGCTCCGGATCGCTTCCAGCGCGACGCCTCGTGTTGTATCGTGAATCAATACATCGCTCCGGATCGCTTCCAGCGCGACGCCTCGTGTTGTATCGTGAATCAATACATCGCTCCGGATCGCTTCCAGCGCGACGCCTCGTGTTGTATCGTGAATCAATACATCGCTCCGGATCGCTTCCAGTGCGACGCCTCGTGTTGTATGGGGGAATACATAATACACGATACACTTTCGCGTTTAATTTCCAGCGAGCTCTTAACAAATCAAAACCTCGTTAGAATACTTTAGTGCCGAGACGTTGTATTATAAAACAGGGTGGTGAAATAAATTGCTAGCACTTAGTTATTTATTTATTGTGTACATAACTATAAAGAGTTGACATTAATTTTCCGTTCCATTTATGTCTCCCCGGGGGATTCTCGTATCGAGGAAGATAAATTATACAATTTCATCTGTTTACTCCGACGGACGTATATTATAAAATTAACCCAAATCTACTGAATATTAGAGCAAGTGAGTCTCTCCGCGGGCTCTTTTGTGAAGAGACCAGTTGTAAAGGTCAAATACACATCGTTCGATTCAATCTATCGGTTCAATTTTCCGAATAAACTACAATTGACAACATTTGAATAAATAACGAGCTAATCTTAAGATAAAATTTTATATGTATGTACATTGTACATATTAACAATGTGTTCGTAAGAAAATTTTTGAAATGTTACATTTTTTGACCGACTGAAAACTACCGAATTGGGTGTTACTACTTAATAAGTCTTATTTTCGGTTCGTTCGTTCGACTCAATCTACGGTTCAATTCTACGAATAAACTTCAATAGGCAACATTTGAATAAATAACGAGCTAATCTCAAAAGTATATTTTATATACATGTACATTCAACGGCGTACAGTAGGCGCAAACTAAGATTATGCTGTTACCGACGATGCTAAGTATACAATACGTATACTAGGTATCAAAAAAAATGTTAGAATTTTTATTATAATTTTATAAACAATTCTATCAATTTAAATTTAGAATATAGCTCGTCATATTCAGCTAATACATTACCAGATTCATTATGCTCTCGAAAGAGTAATTCCTGAATTGCAAGAAAACAGGTGATATTAATTAGACGTTGAAAAATATTACGATTTCTATCTACTTTTCCATTATGAAGAATAATTATATTTCTACTTTCTTTAGATAAGGACATTTCTATACGCTGGTCGGGTACAAAATTATACAACGTAATGACTTTGAGTTTTTTAACTGCAGTAATATTGTTCAAGTCATCGTATCCATATTTCCAAATAATACTTTTATTTGAAATAATAACACGGCTAACAAATCATCTTATTCCCATTAACTGATCCTGCAATCCATGATATTTTATAAATAGGTACTAGGACTAGACTGTATGTAGACTGTAAACAGATTGAATTTATACTATTCATTGAAATATATATGTCTGTACGTACTGATATATTAACTAAAAGTAATAATCGATTGAATATGTATTATACTCTCTCACGATTTACAGATGATTGACAATTTGACAAGATGAAGCAAATTGGCCGTTGGAATACAATGTGGAAAAGAGTTTAGTTAGCGAAGCAAATATGTAAAAGTGTAATGACACGGAGTTTTCGGTATGGATTATTTTTTCCCTTTCGAATTTAGCACAAATTGTTTGAAAAGTGCAGAAAATTGGCAGCCTTAAGATGTCCGATAGGTGTAAGATAATATGTAATTTAGTAGGTTTCTCCTACGGATTGAACAAATAAGTCTAGTTAAATGCGTAGAAGAATGTCCATGAAGTTGTAGACAAAAATCTAGCCATGACTAGAATTTTATGGGGTCTTTTCATAAAATAAGAATTATTTAATTTATTTTTATTTCCCAGAATCCTTAGCACAGCTATTTTTCTTGCATGCAGTGCACGCCCCTGTGTACATTGTATATATTTACAATGTGTACGCAAGAAAAATTACCATTACAATATTTTTAAGTGTTTAATTGTTTGATCGACTAAAAACTACCGAATTGGGTGTTACTTCTTTATAATTATTATTTCGCATTTCTTTCCTTCTGTACCAGTTTAAATTCGAAGGAAACAAACAAACTCAATGCAAGAGACCAAGTTATGGCTTTGTGAAAGAGTATCAACCATGCGAATGTTAGAATATTTGATATTCGATATCATGTTTTGATGGTACCAGAAATAGAGGACGTCCGCGGAAGACTTGGCACGACAAGGTAAACCAGATACTGGAACATGGCCCTGTTAGAAGACTCAATAATTGACGAACCGGATGAGGCGAGAATTGTGTGTCAGCGACTCCTGTGTTTATTCCCGATAGTTACACGCCTCGCATGAGAACCAGTCATTTCTGTGTTGAACGATTCACCGAGTGTTCACAATAGTACACCAGAATTAGTGTCAGTAACGGCGGCTTCCATCAACATTAATGGGCTAAAAAGTTTGTTAAAGTTTTAACAAAGAGAATTGATTAAGATTCGATTCGGCATTCAATTCCGGATGTGATTTGAGATTAGATTCGATTTGGAGTAAAGTTGGGAGTCTTCGGGGGCACAATTTATGCATCGCGCCAACGAGCCTCCGACCGATCACTGGAATATTTATACAAAGTAATCAGAGCGGTGAAGGTTCTACGTGCGGTTAAAATATGATAGTCGCCGCTTAACTGTAAAGAGGCCCCGAGGGGAGAAGAAACGTAAAGACGCCCCTGCGACAGAACCTTTTTCTGCAAAGCGTTTGGGCCAAATAAGGCAATTTCTAGAAATTTCCATTTATTTTGATGGTACTGACAAATTGCCCTTATTTTGTCGATGTTTCCAGTCATCGTGTGTATATTTTACTCACGTGATTGTGAAATTACCACAGAAAACTTGCCATGCATATTGTGTACATGCTGTACATACATACCTACGTAATTGCATTCAGAAAAACGCAGACAATACATTCATTTATATAATTATTTACTTCATTTCGGCTATCTGCACAGTTTATTTCATTTTTTAATTTATATTGTTGGTTTATACTTCGAAACCTATCATCGTAAATTTAGAGAATTTATAACAAATTTGTGTAGGTAGGTACTGTAAGTGATTTAATAATTCGTGGAGATATAATAATGTTTTTTTTTTAAATCACTGATTTAATCTTACAAGATTTAAAAGATAGACCAAAAAACTTAAACGCCTCCTTCATCTAGATTTTTTTAAATGTATCATTAATTGATACAAATTATATCAAATAAATGCAGACATTAGAAAATAATACGGCAGTTACGAGCTATGTCCATTACTACAAATGCTGCAAGTGATACAAATCATTAAAAACAGTTCAACAACTCGCCCAGCTTCTTGACGTGCACGAGTATATAAACGTTATATGAATGTACTCTGATCTGGTACTACTTTTGAAAACCTCCATCTTCTGTTTACAGTTTACTGTTCATCTATTTATTCTAATGTATCAAATCTGAAGCTGGCATCTCGAAGGCCTCAGTGGCCCGTAGCTGATGATGGTGATATATTATATTAGAGTTACTAACTACGTTGTCTCTCACTGACATTTCTGATTAAACAGTAACGTATTATTTCATTATTTACACCCAGACCTAAAACAATGTGCTAAATCAATATTCTAGTTACGCTGAGTAGTTATAGACGACAGTTTAAAATAAAATAATGGCTGTCGGGCAGAAGGGCTGTCTAGCAGAAAAATGCATTACTTTCTTCGTTGTATGAATCCGACGAACCGAAGCTATTAATGGTTTACAGTTTTATGAACTAGGCAATGAAGGAAGAACTAAATAAATCTCAACAAAGTTGATTTGTTGAAATCGGTCAGTAAATACCTGAGACAAGTGTGCACAGATATATAAAAAGAGAAAGATATTAAGAAGAACACATTATTATTGTGAAGTTAAAGTTTTTACAGAACATAGTTGCGTGGTATTTTAATACAAATTAAATGTATCAATTAGAAAGATATTCAGGAAAATTCAACCTATTCTTTTTTCGATTAATTGAGTTTTCTTGAATATCTTTATACCTGGATTATTTAAATGTAATTTGTAGAAAAAGATATGTCTGGATATTATTGACACTTTCAGAAGAAGTAGGCTAGCGAAAATCACCTCATTTTTTGACTCAATTTCTAACGGAGTGATGTGAAAAATTCAGTTTGTTTTTTTTTAGTCAACAAATTAATTATAATTTTATTTATTATCTTTGTTTTATTAACCACTAAAATACATCTACCGGTTTCGAAAAATACCATTTTCTTCTTCAGGATGTCATAACTAACTAAAACATATATTGTTTCTTTGACAGAATCTATTTTTAAAAAAAAAAAAAATATTTTTTAGTACCTAACTCAAATCATTACTTAATACAAATTTACTCGAATAATTTTTAGGAAAAAATTTTAGAATGGGACTCGTAGTTAAATTTAGTTGGTTGTTTATAATTTTTTGATTAGTTTTACACGCTTTATTTATCTCCAACGATTCCAAATTATTTAATTTGTGACCAACACCGTTTATATGCAAAATTGACAATCCCAATTTTTTATCAAAATCATGACCATTTTCTATAAAATGATTAGAAAATTCTGAAAACCCACTATTGTTCGAACATCTCAAATGCTCCCTTACTCTTATATTAAAATTTCTACCCGTTTTACCAATATAAAATGCAGCACAATCCTTGCAACTAAGTTTATAGACACCAGAATTGTTAAATTTATCATCTTTGTCTTTAGAATTTATGAGTAAATTTCCTATACTATTATTTGTATAAAATGCCGGTCTAATGTTTCGCGGTAGGTGTTTAGATATTTGATTCGAAAAGTTATTTATGTATAAAATCCTACGCCAATAATCATTATTATCATTATATTTTATCTGTGATTTATATAAAAATTGATTATTATATTCTTTTAATTAATTTTTTTAAATAGTGTCTATCAAACTTGTATTATACTCGTTATTAACTGCTATTTTTTTAATTGTATTCATTTTAGTGGTTAATAAAACAAAGATAATAAATAAAAATATGAATCTTAACCACAAAGATAACATTGCTGATTTTAAAAGTAAAATTTTTTATATTCGTGAAATAGGATAGGTACTTATAAACAATGTAACAATTTTATTCAGTGGAATGTGACAGTTTTAAGACACAGTGGCAGGTTGATTCGGTTAGAGTGATAAACAACCTGAACAGATATTTGTAATCAATCTTCTTTGAAAAGGGTAACCGCGTTATTAACAGTGAATTTTATCATCAAATGTTGGTGGAATTTGTTGATATCAATGGTGGACTCTGTTTGCAGCGGGACGGCGCCACTGCGCACACCTCAAGAGCATCAATGTTTGCGAGCCATAGTACGTCATATCCTATTTGGAGATTTCAACAAGTCAGTTGAAATGTATGTTGACAAACCTTCATCCATCATAAAATTGAAGCAATATTATTGACAAAATCCAAGCAACTGAAGCTTTACTACGAAGGGTGACGAGCGATGTTCCGCTTGAAGTAGATGTACTAACTGTAGTGGAAGCCATTTCAAAACAATTGTAAAACTTTAATAAACCCCACAATGCTACTAATTTAGTTCGTGAAGTATTTAGTTTTTATATCATCCTTTTTCTCCAAAATAACTAGAGTCCAACACCCTCACATTCCACCGAATAACACTGTATTAATATTATATTTACCCAAATTTGTCCAGAACACTCGGAACTTCGTTCGAAATGAAAAAATAAATTTGAACATCTCCAACGAATAAAAACAGATGTCGCCCCAATGGCATTTTTTTGTTGATAATAATAATAATTGAGATAGTTCTGTTTCCCAATAATAAAAGATGTCGCATATTTCTGCTTTTACGTAGAAAACGAGGCGCGCGCTGTAATTTAAATCATCTCTTTTCGTATGTTATCATGTAATGTTGAATAAATAATATTCGCGAGTGAAGATTAGAATTCTCGCGTGTTTTGACATTCTGTTGAGTGTTGATTATTGTATAATATTAATTAATATGTGTTTTTTTTTTAATTTTTATACAATTTGTATAAAACTTTGAAATCATACATGGTATAGATTAATCGTTTAAAATATAATATATAAAAACTTCTATAGAATAAGATATTTTCTGAAAAAATCAACTTTCAGCCGTGTCCGGCACACGGTTTTTTTAAATACAAAAATCATTAATAACAAAGGATTACAACCGAATTATTTTGAGCCGCTACAATACTGTACATCGTAATACACATGTAATACATAAGGCTCTCTTAAAGGTCGAATTGGGCAGTTAAGGTGTATTAATAGATAGTGTAATATATCCAGAAGGTTACTATCAGTTTAGGTAAACAGTCACAGAGTTCACGGCCCTCGGTAAGAGTATCGATCTGTTCGTACATCAGACGCAAAGTGGACGATACAATAAATCTGGACTAATCTCATAAATATGAGTCTGAAACGTCCGTCCACTGTACAATCTCGCAGTCATCGTGCGAGGGTAGCCTCGCTGACACCAATGAAGTCTGTGCCTACATTGATTTTGAAAATGACAAATATTGTGAAGACAGAAATTACGAGGGCGAGTCTAAAATTATCTACACTTTCGCCATAACACACCTTCAGGGTTGTCATACTGCCTCCTGCGCGCGCGTGCTTAGAGTTAGTACGACGGCAGTCACGTGTGCAAAATTTGATCCCTATCGCGTCATTTGCCTTCCAGGTATTACAGTGTAAACATGTCCGCTCCGCTAGCAGTTTGCACCAGGGAGGAACAACGAGCAGTGATCCGATTTCTCTGTACCGAGTGTAAACTTTCACAACAATACGGGGACATTGCTTTATTACGTAAAATCGTTTTTCTGTGGATCGAGAAGTTTAAAAGTGGCCGGACCAGTGTGAGACACACGAAGAGAGAGCACCGCGGACGACAAGATTCAGCAAGCTCGAGAGATGGTTCTAGCGAATAGGCGAGTTACGGTCGGTGAGGTAGCGTCTTTTTTGAGCATCAGTCGTGGTTCTCCGCCCATCAAATCAAATCATCCACGACGAGCTTGGCTTCCGTAAAGTCTGTGTAAATAAATTATGGAAAAAAAATGTAGATAATTTTTGACTCGTCCTCGACTTACCGAATAACATGTTTTTTTCTAATTTTAATTTTATCTTTTTAATTTTCTATAACCAATATAGCGAATATTTAAAGTTTTAACTTCTTCGCAGTCGATGTGAAGTGAAGTTAGTGAAAGTCATGACCTACCAGTTACTGCGATTGCTCCACCATCCTTCTTCATTCGATTCGATTCGATTTGATTCTGTGTGAAATTCCAAGGAAATTGGAACACCATTTAAATACCATTCCATTATTGGATTGCACCATAGTCTCGGGGATCTTCCTCAGCTTTGTCTGCTCTTCGACCTGCCCTAGAACCACGAGTTTTTCCAAATTATCATTCTCATGGTGACGTGCAGTATGTTCAATGTATCCAAAGATGCGCTGAAGACATATAGTGGATGATTTTCTTTAACAGCGAGCTCTTTTACAACTGACATATGTGTACGCCTGGCTACCTGAATGATCGATTCCGCTAAATGTAAATGAATATCTCAGTTATTCTAACGAATTGTTAAACCCTATATATCTCTATTAATTATTCAAACTATTTATTAATCCCTCTGTATGTATATCTATTTTAGAACTATTTGTTAAGCTCTATGCATTTTTTACTATTTTACAATTTTCTAGTTGTTTGACGGAGATCCACAATGCTCGTTAAATTAAGCATTCCTTTAATGTTGACTATCCTTCGCGGCTTTAGTGATTACTTTCATAAGGTATATCTAAATATGGTTTGTCTTTTTCCGCCCGCGGCTTATTAGTAATATTTGATTTAAATCAGTTGTTGTACGAGTGTTCAGTGGCCTTTCTGTTTTTTTTTTTTTATTTGAGATGTAGTCCGACTGCCATTAACACAAAATTGCTTCCTGAGATTTGCTTAAACCTGTAAGTATATAAGACAGTATGTATAACATTAATTAGCTAGAATAAATAGAAATACTATTACAGAAGGTCTCATAATGCATAATCCGCAAAATGTCAATGCAATTCATTTCAATTCAACTCATAATTCGTAATACGAGTATTTAGTTCTAGAGAAATGGAAATATCGTTTTCATTCACATGCTGACGAATCTACCAGATTCTTGCAGCCAATATATTTTTATTATCTTTTAAAATGTACTACTATTGATATGTATTCATATCAAATAATTGAATTGTAATATTTGATACGTTTTTTTTTTATGTACCACATCAATAAAAAAAAATAATACTTACGTAATAGGCTAATAAAACGAATAGCAGTGCGGGAGTGTTTAAAATGAAAAAAACATTTATTGTTTCAAAATGACTGGAGATTAAGTATCGCGATTAAGTGAATTACCATCACTCCGTGTTGGCACGAGGGGTTTGAGCGACGGTATTTCAAAAAATCAGAATTTTTATGTCTCATGTCGTGGTTTTGCGTTGTGGTTTTCATTTCATTAATATGATTAACTTATTCTATATTTCATTTCTTTTTACGTGAATATTTGTAAAATTATAAATGTTTAATTCAATACAAAATTATATCTTTTTTAAATATATTTTGTACCTGTAGAATACGAGCGTGCATTATAATATATATTGCAGTTAATTCGTACAATATAACGCGTTGTGAGGACATCGCATTATAATTGCAATTGCAGCGTGCAAGATGAACAGCTTTAGAATTCTCCTGACCGATGGGAGAGCGAGAACTAGCCCTCTGGCGGTACGGTGAAGCACGACGGACTTCCGCGGGAGCCGGGTGCAGAATGACGAAGGAGAATTTATCAGAACGAGGATTGTTAGACGCCGTGAATGCGGGAGATGATTGGGCACCGATTCCCCCGCGTGATGGATGGATCGCTTAGCTGGGACTCGTGTTACCGGGAGGTGGCCGTGTAAAATGAGTCCAGGGCGGCTTTCTACCCGGATCTGCTTAAGATGGCGTGCCTTTGAAAGTTATCGACTAGACTAGACGAAGGTGTCCGGACGCAGGACGTCCGGAAGACGGCTGTCACCCACCGTAATTCCTAAAAGTGTCTCCTCGTCAGTCGGGCAAGTGACGAACTTTTTCAGAAAGAACTATTAATTATAGTAGATCTGAAACTCTCTTCGTGCGTGAATATATTGTCGGATACATGTAAAAAAAGGAATTTTATTGTGAATGATGTAATAACGTGTTTTACATTGCTTGTTCCATTTCCCATCCGTCCGATGAAGCAGCTGACACCACACCACACACAGACTAAACTTAGCTGGTGACCTATCCGCCAGAATCGGAAAGCACCGTAACATCGTACAATTTAAACATTGATTTCGTTATTTTTCAATCGCAATCGTAATGTTCACGTTTCTATAATATTGTACATTAGCTTCATCCATCACACCGCATACCACATCTGAGGACTTTAGTCTCCTAAACGGTGGAAAACGAGAAAGCCGCCCGGGGAAACTTCTGATCCAGACGGCCGCATCACCGAGGTACAAATACGTAAATATAGTGAGAAAGACCAAAGGTCAATTCCACGAATTGCACAGGATTTAGAAGAAAGATAGGGTTCTTCACTGATCGAAGTTGAAAGCCTTAGATACTATAATTTTCTATAGATATTACAAAACTCTTTTCATTAAAATAATTGTTCCTTAAGGTCACTATGTTCGCTTATCCGATGGGAACCTATAAAGGATCACGGATAACTGCGAGTAACGCCCGACATCAGAGATTGGGGGACAATGCCATAGAATCAGGTTCAGAATTTGCTTCTTATTTCTGACGAAACATGAGGAGGAAGGAACTAAGTTAAACCTGTTGATTTTCTCTTCACCAGAAATAAAATGTGTACTCCAGTGATCTGAGTAGTAACGCAATGAGATTTTGAGCGCTGACAGATAAATGTATAATGTTAGAAGTTGTCAGGCGGCGAGAAAAAGGACGAAAAGATTTCATATGAACGGTCTATTTTTAAATTGAAATTTATGGCGTGACGTCGGACCTTCAGATCCAAATGAGCCATACCGGACAGCTTCCGTGGATCACATCGCGTGAGCCCTGCAGAGAGCCAGAAGTAGCGGTTCGTGGCCACTCACTGAACGAGTTGGATATCTCCAGTATGTCCAACAAAACGCGATGTAACATACGATACCCAAAAATATGTACAATATATAAATCTTAATAAACGAAAGGAAATAGGAAAGAGAATCTCCAGATAGCACTAGCCAACCGAGTGATCTTGTGAAATGCCGCTTGTTTACAAATATTGTACATCAGATAAAAACAAAACAAATTAATACGTATTTTAACAGTAGAGTCAGAACAGCAGTGACGAGGAATTTATTTATTTTCACTGCAATTTCGGTACAAGACGAGACCTTATAAAGTGCGCACGTGCGTTAAACCACCTGTACAAAATAATCAGCTGATAATTCTTAATCGTAAACCGTAGAACGATGAACCGTTTATAAAATATATAATTCTGGACATATTATAGATATTTTTTTATTTATTTTCTTTGTTTTATTAACAACTTAAATGAGTTTAAATACATCTACCGGTTTCGAAAAATACCATTTTCTTCTTCAGGATGTCATAACTAACTAAAACATATATTATTGTTTCTTTACCAGAATCTATTTTAAAAAAAAAATTATTTAAAAAAATAATAATTGAATACCTAACTCAAATTGTTACTTAATACAAATTTACTTTAGGAAAAAATTTTAGAATGGGACTCGTAGTTAAATTTAGTTGGTTGTTTATAATTTTTTGATTAGTTTTACACGCTTTATTTATCTCCAACGATTCCAAATTATTTAATTCGTGACCAATACCGTTTATATGCAAAATTGACAATCCCAATTTTTTATCAAAACCATGACCATTTTCTATCAAATGATTAGAAAATTCTGAAAACCCACTATTGTTCAAACATCTAAAATGCTCCCTTACTCTTATATTAAAATTTCTACCCGTTTTACCAATAGAAAATGCAGCACAATCCTTGTAACTAAGTTTATAGACACCAGAATTGTTAAATTTATCATCTTTGTCTTTTAACCACAAAGTTAATATTGCTAATTTTAAAAGTATGTACATCTACATGCATATCTCTTATTTAAAAACATTTTTAATAATAAGATAAATAGAGAAGTTACCTAACAAACAGTGCTGTACCATAAATAATAAAACACTTAGAAAGATACACAGAAAAAAGTATACTTATCGAAAAATATATTTAGATACAATTATAAAATCACGTCAAATTTGAACCATACGACGAGCAAAATACTTGTAGGTAATGAATGTTTGGAACGAGTAGATGAGTTTGGGAAGTATGTTTGATAGAAACGGAAAGGCTGAGAAAGATATCGAAAGGAGGATGACTGCAAGGAACAAACTGAACGGCGCAATGAATGGAATTATAGCTAATGGAAACTTGTCAACAGAGGCAAGACTAGCGGATCACAATGGAATCCTAATACCGACACTTATGTATGGAAGTGAAGCCTGTAGCTGGCAAGAGAAAAACAAAAGTAGACTGAATGCAGTGGAAATGAGATCACTTAGGCGTAAATGTGGCAGATCCATTTATGACAGAGTAAAAAATAAAGAAATAAAAAAATAATGTAAAGCTGATCTTAGTATAGTGAGTTAAGGATCACGTAGGTGGTTTGGTCATATAGAACGGATGAATGGGAAGAGAATGGTAATAAATATATTTGATGCAAGTGTTGATGGCACCAGAAATGTCTTGGCACGACCAGATAAACCATGAAAGATGGTCCTGTTAGAAGCCACAATAGCCACCTGCGAGCTTGTATGAGAAGACGTATGAATGTGGATGAGGCGAGAATTGTGTGTCAGGACAAAAGAGTGTGGAGCTCTGCCCTCTCTGCATACACCAGCGGAAAATGGCGTGATGGTAAGTAAGTAAATTAGTTTTTTTATTTACCTATTATATCGTATTAAAATTTGTTCTAATTACCAAAGAATTACGTGTTAATATTGCAACATAACAATAAAATGAAATTTCTTTAAAAATGAACTGTAAACAATATTTTATATTTCTGTCGACATAATATAAACAGTCCGATTAAAATAATTATGATATAAAAATTAGTGATTGCTTTATTTTCATTGAACGTTCGCTCGCGATGTCCCTTACCTCGCAAAGCTCTCGGTCGGTAGCTGGCTAAGCCCGAAGACAGGCCCCGCTACGATCAATCTACAGAAGCTACTAAAGCAGGCGAACCAACATGAAGGCTGCGGACCACAGAGACTTTAACCAAAGATCAAAAAAAATCTAAAATAGCGTATTACAATTTCTAATTTTTATTTCGCTTTGTCCATTGCTAATGAAATTATTAGTGATGATAGATGAAATTAATTAAAATACAATGTGAATCCAAGTAATATCAGCTTTGCGGAAAGCGGTGTCAAGTGTCTTCCAAAAATGTTATAATAACAAAAAATGTTTACTGTTTCCGAAGTAAGTTTGTAGAACTCCATAATCACACATGTGAAAATAAAACACTTGTTATTTTGAGTCTACTCTTTTAATTTACTTGAGAATGTTTTTACCGTGTGAATTCCATAATCAGTAGTAACATAAAACAATAGTAAAAAAATTTGCGAAAACGGTAAAAAAATATGAACTTCTCGAAAGTACACCCGTAGTAAACTCATTTTATTCTGCAATATCCGATAGTAAAAACGAAAATCGATAGTTAAATATGGCGAACTTTTCACAGCTGTTCCAAAAGTCATGTGACACATTGATACTTGAATTGAATAAAAGTTGCAGTATACGACAATAAAATTAATCATTTAATATCCCGCTATTTTAGTGATGTGATTTCATTTGATGATGATCTAGCTGTTTAATATATATTATTACACATAATACGAAAAAATGTCACCACCATGGTGACAGATATTGAACGCCTAGGCGAAAAATAATGCATAAAATAAATCATATTTCATGATTATTTATCGCACCTATAGACATCTCCATCTATGCTTTGACAGTAGTGAATTTGATGTATCAACAACCCGCAAAGGATTTTTACTACGTTAGTAAAAAGTTTCTATAGTAAATAGTTACCATAGTAAAAAGTTACTACTGATCACACAAAGGAAAATTTCAAGTAAATTAAACGAGTAGAATAAAAAAACAAAAAATGTGTTTATGTTTGTTAATTGTGTTTTATATAATATATACAAATAAGTGATGTCAAACATTGTATAATGTGTACATTGTTGTCAAAATGAAAATAGTGTAGCTTCTTTCAAAAAAGATTTAATATAAAGATAAAACAAAAACTAAATAAAAATACAAATTTAAATTAAAAACATTTTTTTTAATCTATCAATCCTATTGTTAAACTTCCAGAAAAATAAATTTAAAACATTTTTTATTATACTAATTTAAAACCCGTTTCTTAATTTTTATTTCTAGTGTGCGAACCTCACCCTGATGCAAAATAGCTTACTGGCCCGCGGTACAAAAACAGTTAGACCCGCCTGTCCTAAAGAATCGAGAGCACTTTCAGAAGGGTCTGCGAAGATCTGAACGATTGGTTGAAGATGATGTTTACGTAGCATATTTTGAATTATATTATCAAAAATAATAAATACGTCAGTAGTGGGAGAAAAATAAATACATGCTTCGGTTTCCATCTTATTAAATTGGAAATACGCGGAGGTTTTTATAATATTATTATTCAGATTAAAGTAAACAATAAATAACGTCATGAAATTTATCTTTGATTGTCAGCACATGCGTGTATATATATATAATGTAACGTTAGGAATCCGTTCCCAGAATTTATTATTATTAATATTATATTGAAATAAGAGTAACATTGTAGCGCGTACGCGATCGTTTATGGCGATCGGGGGTCGGTCTGTTAGATCGCGCCGCCGATGAATTCACTTACCTGTGGACGAGCATAACGTCTTGCCGCGCTTTTAGCGCTCGGCTTAGGCCGACACCAATGGCGACCGTTTCTACCAGTCGCCGAGCGATTTAAATGAGTAAATTTTAAAGATCATACTGGGCAAGACAGCTGTAATTACTAGTGCACCAATATTCTAATATTCTCGTGATAAATCTTAATTTGTATTATATCCATCTCTTCTGCAGACATAATTAATTTCCTTACGGACCCGGGATGGAAGAACTCGGCTAATATTGGATAATGTCATTAGCGGAATGGGGACGTCCGATCGTCATAGATGATAATTAATGAGAATAACTGATGGATCCATCCCTGCAAGCCGCCCCTATGTTAATTAGTACGCGCCGACAAGAAATCCAAGGTAGCGAGTTCGGAGCTGTGAAAATGCGTCCCGAGTCCAAGATTACGTTCCACTATTGTTTTTTACTGGTTGTGTCGGATTTCTGACCAACCTGAGTTGTGACTCTTAATCTACTGGGGTACTCGCGCGCCATGTCGTCGCCGAGCAACCAGGTTCAATATTATTATTGTCGTTGAGAGTATTTAATTTCTGCGTAAATTTAATTATCTTCGCATGGTCTTGGTCCTAACCATAATCATTATGTTGTAAATTATATTTTTCATGAATTCAACTTGTTCACTTTATTTTAAATTCTTTCACTAGTAACAACCTATATTAATACTGTTTTAATCATTATTATATTATATATATTATTATATATTACAGATTTAGGGGTTCGTCGGTAGGTAAGAAATTCTGATAGGCGTTCGACTCCACATGCCATGTTTGTCACAGAACTAGCCGGTGGAGATGTGGGGCCCCGCTCCATACCCCACAATATATATATTTGATTGAAGATGAAAATATATGTGATTTATGTATAATATATATATATTATTTTAACAAGATGTAACCCATTAATAATAATGATAAATTTATTTACTTCGAATCGTTAAAAAACAAAATAAATATTTTAATGCGGCACCATCTATTCAAATGTTAAATTTATAAATTGGGAATCTTCTTTCGCATTTAAAAAATATAAACCGACCCTTTCAAAATAGGCAAGAAAGTTTTTTATAAAAGTTATAAAAATATTAGCATACATTATACTTTATATATTACAGTAAAATATTAATATTTATACTTTATTACATTTTATTCGGCAATATGTTGAATGTTGGTTTTCACAGCCGTCAGATAAAATATCTAACGAATACTTACGTCTTTTGCCCTCCCGACATTTGTCGATGGCCATCAATGAAACGATGAGCCACTACCCCCGCCACACCAGCATAAAGATATCACTTATTAATATTGAGGGTATTAAATAAAGAATACATTATTTTCACCCGCCTTCAGCGGGCACCGACCGAATTAGTACCATTAAAATTTATTTTTGCATAACATCCCCGCTTAAATTTATTTACGTAATAATTCCCCGTAAAAGGGAAATTTCGTTTATTTCCAGCCGCGTGTCACCGGCGTAACAAAATCTTCGGCAGGGGTAAGGGTGGGTTTAATAATTACGCGCCGTATCCATATCGACCACACAACCCGGCCGCAGGGGGGGTCGGGGGTGGAAGCAGCTACCCCAATGCGGAATAGGTCAGGGGTTGGCTTTATTTATATTTCCCTTCATAATCGCGCCCGCCGCGCTTCGAACACGACGAATACAGATTGTCCGAAATGAGTTTAGTCTGCGACTGTGCACCTACATACCTGTATATGCCGGATAACACCGAGGATCTGGAAACAGCAGAGCTAGCCCAAATATAGACGATCATTGTTATTGTTTTGGAATAAGAAGCGGGAATTTCGAGCTGAAAAAATTGACAAAAAGGAACATTTCTAACACAACACAACCAAAGAGAGCCGGATCTAGACTTCAAATATGTCAGTCATTTGTATATTTTGTATAAATGGAAAGAATATTATATCAACCGATATGTATTACATACAGATATTAAATCATCATGATGTTCTACTCTTATAATGATGTGGTATAATTAACAAAGATATGTATGTTTGATTTAATTTAAATTGTAAAATTCTTAATTTACAATACTCACTATTATGGCCGTGTCGTAGATGAGATTTTACTCGGACAGTTGACTCGAGTGCGCGTAAAGAACAGTACAAAATTCATGTATGTGCCAATATGTTTTACTCGCAGATTAGATTTAGTAAAAGTAATTAGTTATATATATATTATAATTATGTGTTAAGAATGTGTGTGTGTGTGGCCAAAGCAGGTTGAACAATAAATACTACATACAGTTGACTGACGTTTATTAACAGACAGTTAAAAGTATATGTAGTTAAAATTCTACAACTAGTGATTTTGTCGGGAAGACGACCGCGAGACAAGTAGCGTGCAGGGACAGGCACATATTGTTGTCTGTTATCCGGTCGGTACCAGCATGTTTCTTCGGATGATGAGAGCCTTGTTTTATACCCAGGTATATACGGAGTACGTTCAAAGGGCATCGGTAGTGTTGCTGATCGTGGAGACGATATACCTCCATAAAAGTTAACTGGATTAAACGTGTCAATACTTTAGTATTCAAGACGCTGGGCAAAATACTAAATGGGGCAGAAATGTAGAAAAATGAACAATACCTGACTTTCCAGATATGTTCATTTAATATTGAAAAGCAAAATGTAATGCTAAAAAAATTGTGAAAAACTACGAAATACAAATAATACATAAAAAAATACAACTACATCGCATTTTGTTAAATCTATTGCTCATTAGAATTATAACAAGAATATTTATAAATAACACGCTTTATTTCTTTGTTACTTTACCACTCTTCATTTTGATCACTTTTGGACTCTTCACTGTTACATCTCTACTGACATCTTAGAGTCGAGGTCGACACCTGAGTCCCACTCGAACGGAGAACATTATCTGGGATGCTATTTAATCACGCAACAAGTGTATAATTATGCCAACAGATTAGATTCGCGACTCCAGACTTCATCCTGTACATCGGCGCATTTTATCTTGAGCCAGATTTCGAGAGAGAAATAATGAAAATGAAAAGACTCGGAAATTCAATTTAATGTTTCAGAAAGTTCCGTTCTGAATTGTTGGTCACAGACAAAGAAAAATACAAAGAAATTGGTTGAAAAAGAGATTACGGTATATTATGATTTTAAATTGAAATTTAGTCTTACTAGAGCCGTCATATCATCGAATAATATTATTTGGGAAAGTTAAAAATATAAAAGTTTTATATTTTTTACTTTCCGACTAGCTAGAGGTAGAAGTAAACGATTGCTATAATTATTTGATCCTAGAATAATATTTATTTAACAACCGTCCAGGACATCCATACATAAAAAATGCCACAACTCACTGAACCATGTCTTATATTCTTCATTGTTTCTTTTGTTTTTATTGTATTTTTTTAGCGTCTGATTATTATACGAGTACTTCTGTTATCAACCCGTGTACGACATATAAATGTAGAGTCGAATAATACAATCGGGATGCTATGCTAAGAGAAACTGGCATGGAACCTTATCGGTCGTGCTTTCACAAATCCACATCACATTACTTTATGAACCTACCCACCCGAATTGATTTTAGTTCAAGATTTTCAGCTATATATTCCATACCGCTACGTAATAAATATTTTTATTTGACTAATATTTACGATCTATGAACGATAAAATTTCTAGAAAATCTTAATCGATTTAACACATCAATCCGCATTTGAAGGTCTCCTCCAGTGGTGCGCCAGTATTTTTTAATTAAATATATCATTTAAAATCTATCGATTTACGACTTTACCAAAATGCTTATATGCACAAAATTTTCATTCCATCCCTGAAATTTTGTTTGTTACACCCTGTATCCATGCGAAATAAGCCATGAATTCTGAATATCGGAAAACCGCCGGAACACTACCCCATCCCAATCGATATAAATCCTTAATAAACAATTGAGATCAAACGACGCCCGATGCATGGCCCGAGGGACGTCTGGCAAAACTACAGCGTAGTAAATATCTATAATACCTACTCGACTCTATATCTATATAACCTTCATCTAGTCTGTTTTTTATATTCCTACTAATTTTCAAACTAAGCTAAGCGCTCGGGTTAGAAAAACAAGATGAACTTGGTTGCTCCCAGTCGAGGCTCACACGTCTATGGGTAATGGATGAGATAAAGTGTAATTGTTAGTTGAGTCACGATCAATAGTGATTAATTAAATTAATACAGCATTATAAAACTTGTTAAATGAATTAAGACGAAAAATAAAATAAAATTGTGTCAAAGTGTGACGCTTCTTTACAGTGGTAATTGTGCTGAACCATATTTTGTATAATAAAATTGTTTCAATCATTCGGAATCACCGATTCCTATAACACATTTCGTAACAAAATTATTTGTCGTCCAAATTTTCACAATTCGTTCCGAAAATAGGTTTTTTTGTTCAATGGCATTATATTGGCGCGATTATTCCACGGTCGGGTGACATTTTCAGGTAAATCAAATTCGAACAAAACTAACAAATTAGCATCGGAAAAAATAATGAAAACATTTCGCGCTACCTGCGAGTAATAAACAATACAATTTTGTGAAAAGCTGAAAATACCATAGAGCAGCGTTCATATCGAATCAGCGGTGATACCGTGCCGTGACTTCAACCAGTGAAGTCAACATCCGCTTGTGGTGTGTACTGTAAGTAAACGTTCAATTTAGTGAAAAATATTGTGACACAATACTCACAATGGTAGTAAATTAATTTCACTCTCCGATGGTCAATCGTCAGTGGCGTAAATGGCGGACTCTTCACGGCTGTTTCTAAAATCGTCTGACACATTGATACTTTGAAAATTGCTGTATACGACAATGAATCATTCAATATCCCGCTATTTTAGTGATGAGAGTTCGTCCGATGACAATCTCGCTGTTTAATTTATATTACCGAAGATTTTCGCCCGCAAAGTGGCAGATTTCGAACGCAGGGCTGAAGGCATAAATAAAGCGTAAAATTGTATGTATTGCCAGTGGTGAATATTTAAAATAAATCAATTTTGGTAAAATTCACAGATGTTTGATGATTATTCGCATTGTCACACTATTAGGCGGGATTGACAGACAGTAGTAAATTTGACGTACGAACAACCCGCAAACGATTTTAACCACGGGCGATGGTAAAAAGTTACTATAGTAAAAATTTACTATGGTCAATATTTACTACTGATCATACCCCTTAGGCTCTCCTTCAAAAATCATTCCACATAAATAAACTATTTTAGTTATTTCAGGATATACAGGTAATTTATTAAGCAAATTGTCTGACGTTGATTCAATTATATAAAAGAGATTATAAGTACGTCTACTCTAGAATTATTTTCAGATAACTTTGCAAACAGATGCAATTTCTCGTGTTCAAAGTTTGATACAGACTTGAATAATTAATGTTACGGAAGATAGATCTCTGAGTTTCACTCTAACAGATTAAATATGCAATTCCCACCACTCTATTTTATACTTAGAGCCAATGTATGCTTCGTAACAGTGTATCGGATTAGTGGCTATACAATTAATTTTACATTTATACAAGTATAATAATTTTCGTTTAATGTTGTCAAAGTGTACGGGACTCATCTACCCTCGCATCGCGTCTTGTCCGCCGCAGCCCCCTCGCTATCACCTTCCGCAGAATATCTGGGGTGACATACCCTTCCCGAAGTTCCAAGTTCTTTAAAGTCCTCTTTATTTAATGTTAAATAATTTATTTTCTACCAAATGTGTTATTTTTTATAGAAGTTTCAATAAATTGTTATTTTAAATTAATGAATAAAAGAATAAATAAATTATTATTATAGACTAATTTAATATACGGGGTATAAAATTAACAAAGTAGGCGAAGAAAGTCGAATAAAAATATAACAGATTATTTTGAGAAATGAAAACAATTTATTCTAAACATAATATAACATGCCATACAACCATCAATTCTTTTTTTCTGATTCTCCTTCCACCGGGCGAGGCCTGCGTTGGAAAGCTTTATACTCATGCAATGTATTATTAATTTAATATGTTTTTTTTTCAGAAATTAGGATTTCACAAATCCAATATTAATGTTAAGCTAGGTTCAATACGGTAATGGGGCTTATTAGACCAACAAAGAAACGTCCCTTGTCTGAGGAAGTGACATCAAAACCGGTAATCCCGAAATAGATCAACATGCTATGGTACGCTATTAACGCTACGTTGGGATGATATTTTACTCAAAATCCACAACTAAAAAATAATTCGTTTTGAATGAAATTTTACTTAAACGACTAGATTTTGATCTCTTACATAAGTTAAATGGTTTTTATATTGTTACGAAATGCGGCATTTATTCGTAATTCTGGAAGTTGCCAAAACCATTCTGCACGGTTCCACATCGGTACGGTTCCAGAATAATTATAAAGCGTCGAGAAAGTTTGATAACGGTAACTTTGATGAAACAAACACTTTCGAATGTGACATTTGACGTTTCTACAAACACACGCGACGAAACTTTCCGTCAGCGGCCCGGCCCGTACAGGAATATTGGGCCGCCATGACGATATGTAAAGAACACCGCTGATGCGTGTGCGGAGTTATATCGGAAGCCGTTATTTGGAATTCTACTAAACCAGTGATTCCTAAAGTGGTCTATATCGACCCCCAGGGGTCTATGATAACCTGCAAGGGGTCTACGTCAGCGAAAAAAAAAATTAGCGGTCCACGAAATGAAAATGGGGATCCACGATAGTGGATCTCAACATACACTGATAGTACCTATTTACTTACATTATAATCTTATAATATAAAGACATATACATCATTTATAAAAGTACCTATGAATTATTATATATGTTTATAAAATTGTGTGAGTTGTAGGATGTAGGCATTCGCTTTGTGGTTTAAGTTTTTAACACTAAACTTCGCTACAATTAGAAATTTACAAAAAATCAATATCGGGTAAGTAGTGGGTCTACCAAAAACCGAAAAACATGGCAAGGGGTCTACGACACAAAAAAGTTTGGGAACCTCTGTACTAAACGTACGGAGAGGTATTCATGAGGATAGATAATACGATTCTGTGAGACATTAGCAGTATGAAATAGCTCAATACTATTGTCGTAGTAAGGAAGTATTAAAATTGTAGCAAGAAATTTAATATATATATATTTGTGATTTCAGCATTTTAGATAAAATACAATATACGTCTTATTTTCCTACATTCCCTAGCGTTCATTATAGCAGGATTTATCCAGTCGATACTTGTGACTTTTACGACCCATATATTTGATCTATCCTCTTCGCAAGAAATTTCAGCCATTCCCGAAGATAGCCCTGGTCACGAATAAAACTCCGAAACAGTGTCATAATAACTTATTTCAAAATAAAATACGCCCTAGCGACAATGGTCAATAAATCAGATACGATATATTGTATCTATACTTTTATCGTCAAACACTGGTATAAATTACAACTATTTTAAATTCATTTATATAATTTGCACTGAACATGTACACTGGGAGACGTCAGAACGTGAAGTGAGTCCGATATTAGTCTACAATACTGAGTACTGTACACCCGGCAACACCGCTTTATCTACTTCAGTGCTTTCCACTTTGAAACGTTTACTAACTACTTCCTATCTATGAATATATTCAGTTCACAGATAGATTGTAATTTGTAAAACATTTGTAAAAAACCCTTCGTGAAAAATTTAAAAAAAAATACCCTTTAAACATTGCTACTTTAAAAAAAAACTTTATTTACAATTTCTACTGGTAATATTAGGCGCGGACAATCTGTCTACAGTGGCGCCTTATTCTAGAGTCCGCGATGAATCAAGTTAACTATACACTGTGTAATATCTAACAGTGGAAACTTAAGTCACTGGTGACAGTGAGCAAGAAATTCGACGGACAAAACTAGCTAAAATTGATATGAACTAAACAAATAATAGGTATATCATAGAGACGAAGCTATTTTTTATTATATTTAATGGAAAATATATGGAAGTATGAGGTAGTTACAGGGCTTACGAACTATCTTCGGCTGGCTTAAGTGATCACTTTATATAAATATAACATTCACCATTCTCACCCCATCAATCTCCATATCTATCAAATTTTTGAAAGTTGTATATATGTCAATATGTGGACTCGTTTCGAGTACCACTATACTATCGTCATCTATGGACTAAATTTGATAATTCATTTCTCTGAAACAGCATATATGTCACAATGAGAATATAATTATTATTGTTTTTTAATTATTTAAAGCAATATTCTTTGTCTGTAAAATGTTTTTAACACTAGAATACGCCTGCAAAATCAATATTTTTCAATTTTATATATTTTATTATCTTGACCAATATTTTAATATGTCCAACACACAATTACTAGAATTTCACCTACAAAGGCACTATTATTAAACAAATAATAGATATCTCATAGAGACGAAGCTAGCATTTATTATATTTAATGGAAAATATATGGAAGTATGGACGTGGACAGCGCGACGCGCGAATGCCTCGAACTTGTAACAAATCCAACCGCAGCAAACTGCATCTGCAACAGTGAAAAAAATTCCCTTCCAATTTTTTGACCACATATTGCGTCAAAGTGACAGCCTAGAAAGAAGATCATCTCGGGCAAAACTTTGGACCGAAGAAGACTATGAGGGTGGAAAGATACGTTGCATCTGGCTGGAGGGACCCAAGAGTCGGCTGCGAGGGCGATCCGGGACCGGCACTTGTGAAGACTCACCTGATTGAGGCCACTATATGTCAGTACTGACATGAAGGAGGAAAGAGAGAGATTGAGAACAAGAAGACACTTAGAACATTAGACACTTTTAAATAATCGGTGAATTTTATTGTGTCTTATATTTAAGAGACACCGACGCTGTTGACGTCCACGAGAATATTCCCAGTTTTAATTGCAACTCCTATAATTAATAAATATGCAAGTACCTAATTAATGCATACTAAATCATTTCATGCTACCGTTAGTTAACAAACTACAACACTCATTCCACCGTACTTCAGACGTTTCAATTGAGAAATGTGTAAATCTTCTAAGGGCGCAATAAAGGACATACTAAAGGTATCTTTTCACGACGAAAGGCCTATGAGGGGTGGGTTGTTTAATTTATGTACTGGGGAGGAGCTTACTATCCGTGCGACGCCGGGTATATTATATTATATGATATTTTATATGAAACATTTATAAAATATTTCGTGTTTCAAAACATTAATAAACGATTCTCACGTAATTAATTATTGTGTTAATACGATTTCCGACATTAAAAATACCGACACATTATCATTGCACACAATAAAATCTTTATCTTTATTACAAACAAATAATAATCTAACTATTGAACAAAAAATCTGTGTAAATCTTTCAAAGTATGTTCTGAAAATTATTTGCAACTACAAAAATAAATTCATTCAAATTTAATTAAAAATATTATATTACCATCTACATACAGACACATAGGCAGAAATGGCAAAACGTCATGAACACCTTTCATCATTTTTACGCACTCACATAGCGTTCATATCAAGTGCAAGAAATTTGTCTTCTAAACGATCACAACAAACCCTGAAATGCTTGAAAACCCCGCCAATTCATGTAACGAAGGAATTAATATCCCGAAGGTTATCGCTAAATGGGGCAGTAAGCTGTAAAATGGAGCAGTGAAGTGCAAAATGGAGCAGCGAAGTGTACAACGCGGAGTAGACTGACATAATCATTTTACATCTTGGCACTGCAGCTTTCTTATAAAATGTTGGACGGCGACATATTATTAGTGCCGGAGAAATTCTTCCCCACCTAGATGAGTGCTGTGAACTGCACGACATTAAGATCCTACGAAATTTATAGCTCATCAAGTATTTGTAACTTTGCTGGAATATAAAATAATATATTTCTTGCCGCTCAACGTTACGGGGCAGTAAAAACCCGTTACATTTATACGATAACATTTTTAGATCATTAAATATTCCAACGGGAAGAACATTTTTTATTAAAACTACCGGTATTGTTTAATTTTTCAGTGGAAACATTGTGGTTCTGATCATCCACGTCCTTCATGACTGAGGATCGTTATCTTTGTGAACTCCAGCTCTCTTTATTACACTCCTCCACATTTCTCGGCATCATACAGATCATGGAGTTGCAGGTTGCTTATTCCACTCGGTCCATCTCCATCTTCTTATCTGTCCTTCGAAGTGGCCCACCATAACAAGCTGCTCCAAGTTATCTTCACTTCTCGCAAGGTGTCCAAAAAATAAATGACTCGTCTCAGGAAAATGGTTGAAAGTCAATTCTCGATGTGTAGTTCCTGTGGAATGGAAACATTTGCCCGTTTCGCCGTCCATGGTATGCGCAGAATATGTTCCCAGCACCACATCCCAAAGCCATCACACTATCTTTCCCAGAAATATTAAATGCGCCTGCGACTGCGCAAGTCTAACCATGGTCGACCATTTAGATATATCAGGATCTTTCCATATCTTGTCATAAAACTTTTCGCCATGCCTATGCGTGGTTTAATTTCTGGTTCGCAGCTACCGTCGTCAGTAATTATATATCCGAGATAAATAAACTCTTTGACAGTTTCAAAGTCTAGAAGGATATCCCAATCAATGATCGTAAGCTTTGTTTTTTCTTTGTTTATCTCGAGATGCAATATTCTACTTTCTTGTTTAATGCGACCGAGTAGTGCAGCCATGTCATACTGATATAGTTTTAATTATAGATTATTTTATTCTAACTTTGTTCAGCTTCATAAATTGAATAACGTGAATTGTGTTTGAAAATGGCAACAAGTAAGGTAAGGAAATTGAAATAGTGTAAATTTAATATAAAATTATTTTACTGTGCGAAATTATCAGTTGATGAAATTTCATGATCTCGGAGGAGCGTTGTGGTAGATGATTTATTGTTCATCAGATGTATAGCTGCCCTCATACATTAAACGAATCGGCAGAAAGACAATTGACTTGGAATCTCATTAGACTATAACGATACGACTCCTCAGGCGCATGACTCCCGACCACGTGGCCGATGCGATGATTACATCGTCTTGTCATAGTGCAGTGCGGCCAGAAAGTCTGTAGATAAAGCGGACTGCAATGTCTGACGTGAAATATCTATAAAATGTACTCAAAGAGTAGTGAATTCGATGTTTCTTCGGTTTTCTTCACTTTATGATACTTTTTTTCGATACATTTTTTATGAAAATTTAAAAAATTTCATTTCAAAATGGTTTTTCTCTCTCTTTGAAATGACAAAATTTGAATTTCTCAAAACCGCATCGCTAAATCTCGGGACACAACATTGTAGAAAATAACGTATTGCGCGCTCCAGTCGATGCGACCAGGGACAAGCGACTGGCGTAGATCGGTATAATAACAAAACCAGCAACGGATTGAATAATTTTCGTATCGCATATTTGTTTACATTAACGAGTTTTTTTCGTGTGAGAATTAATTATATTCAGATGCCAGTAAACAAGTCTGCCATAATTTCTTTGGTTTTCTTCGGTTTGGGTTATTCGTTGATTAATATGATCATATATTATTTAAAAGATTGTTTATGAATTGAAACAACAACAAAGTATGTTAAAATATTGATTCAGGTACACACATGGCGTGTGGAGTTCCCGCGTGAACTTTACACATACTTAAGCATAAGTATATGCTGTCAAAATTATACAAAATTTTGTTTCACCTTTTCGAAGTGAGTATGATTTACGATTCGAAGATGACAGACTTCCATAAATCCAATCGTAGGAACACTCTCAAGGGATGTAGCCCCCACCGCTTTGTAGAATCATCCATCACCTCATTGCTGACCTCAAATAACCAGACGGGGAGCCACACAGCTTCCACTAGTATGGGTTATTGAAGGTGTAAGGGGTAGAGCGTCTAGGAGGTGGGAGAGTGAGGGAATAAATATCCTTCGGGTATTTCAAATCTAATAACTTTAATATTTTGAAATTTGACATAAGATGATAGTGAAGCTTACCATCGTGCATGGGATCTATGGTGTGAATCATGAGCTGCAACAGGCCATGCCGGAACTTGGCGCTGCCGCGGTGGTGAGAGGATGGGGGCACGAGAGGCACTAGGGGCACGGGGGCTGCACCCCCCTGCCCCCTCCCCGCCCCGCTCGCCCCGGCATTGGTGCCCACGGACGTTTCGCTGGACGTCGCTGCATTACCCTGCTGAAAGAATTAATATACACAAGTTAGTTAGGACTGGAGCATCTAAATGTCTACTCTCGTCGCTATTTATGCGTGTACGTGCTTCATCAATTTAAACTAAACTAAGAGCTCGTGCTTTAGAACTAATTTGGTGGAAACCCCCGACTACTCCGTAACTAGACGAGTTGCCGCTAGACCAAACGAACACGTACTGTGCGTAATGACGAAATCATGACGAAAACTTGGAAAGAATAACTTATGGTTATTAAATAGATTTTTGGCAAAAATGAAAAAGTTGTGAAAAGACTGCCAATTGGAGATAAAATTATTTAGTATTACTAATTTATTTAGTAGTCATTTTAATATTGATTACTGATTTCATAAATGTTGTGTCTGCAATTTTCACCTAACGATATCAAAAAGATAATGTATTTATATATATTTTAAATTACACGTCATAATTAAAATATTTCTCGATATTTTTACGTCGGTCAAACTTTTAATAATGGCCTGCGAGCGTAAGCCGTATGCAAGCAAAATTCGAATAAAATAATTATATAATCGTCTGACACTTTGTAACTTGATTGAATATGAAAAAATATTTATTTATGGACATTCTGTTATTTTAAATAAATAAAAATCAAACTTTTTGCGTATCCAATCTAGGTAGGAGCCAACTTCTGGTGTGATTAATAATAATTTTATTCCATATCAGAAGGAAAGTATCTACATAATTTTTTTTTAAATATATTATTTTTCCTGTCATTATTGACAAGACTTAGTATTTAAATAAAAGTTGGTGCTTAATACGTCACGAAATAACAAAAAAAATAGCTTATTTTGTAGATAATTTTTTTTTCGTGTGATCTGTTATGTGATATTCAGTAACTAAATACAATGTTACGTCAATTTACAAAAAATATACTACATAAAATATAATCATAGTATATATGCAATCAGTATTATATATTTTTAATAATATTATATTACATATATTTAATAGAACAAATTAACATAATGTATCTAACCACAAAATTACCGTTTCATATTTAGAGTATTAGAGTACTTTACTAATTATGTTTGAACTACAACTAAATTGCTCCAAATTAGGTGATGAGAATAATAGATCTTTGACGTATTGAGCCGGGTACCGAGTGTAAATTCAAATATTTACTTTATTAAATAAAATAACAATAAACATCAAACAAAATAATAAACTAAATAAATCTTTAAGCTAAGCAGACTTTTTTCAATAGAAAATGCAGAGAACAGATAATAGTTTCAATACAATACAAGAATAGTGAATACGTATGTAAAACATGTTATAAGAAAAGATATACTCGTAGATAGAATAATCAATTTAAAAAAATATTTTTTATTAGATTTAAAAAGAAACGAGAGTATAAATATAATGATAACAGATAGAAAAACATGACCGATAGACATATTTTTTTATAACCTGTAACGTTGGTAGAGAAAAATATATAACTATAAAGTTGGAATTAAGTGTTTGGTACAAAACAAGATTAATTGCTTTATGTTTCGTTTAAGAAAGTAAAAACGAATTTCGAAGCATCCATTTACACACTGTCCGCACACAAATCATCAATTAATTCTTCAACCGTGAAGTAAATCGTTAATCAGGTCAACTGTTGTCAGTTCGGCACTTCCCGTGTTGTATTTCAGGAATCAATACCCCGGGGCCTCCATCTGCAGCGTATTACAATGCAGCAAGAACTCCCAGCGTTCAGAATTAGTCGGACAATCCACCGTCGCGGGCGCCACAGCGCCACCGCCGGGAATACTAAATATTTCCGCAGGACGCAGCGGGAATGCCGGGAAAGTCTGCTGTGCTGATAAATCTCCCAATCTTCAAGCAGGTTTCTGGATGAGATCAGTCAACGGATGATCTAATATGTCAATGCAAATAGAGTCCTATAACCGACTTATCATATTTATTCCGTCTGTGATTATGCTTTCTAAATTATTCACAACTCTTTTTTTACGAGTCCATCTCCAAATGATTAATTAACAACTAACAAAAATATCCGAATATTTATTTATCCATTAATTGTATAACGCATCAAGTAGGTTTTTTATAAATACAATTATGTATAGTCGAATAATGTCCGGCGAGGGCAAGGGTGCACAAGGGTGCACAAGGGTGAATGTCAATAACTCAACTATCAAAAACAATCATTGAATCACAGAGTAATCATTGACTTAATACAGATTAAAAAATGACTGGAAAACATGTAAATACTCAATAATAACGACCTAAATACAAAATACTCGTTAAATACTGAAATTAAACAAATAAATTAACAAACTAGATAAGTTACAAAAAAATTACAAGTTAAACTGTATATTTTTGCAGTATTTATTTCCAAAAAATATATTTACAGATTAGGTAATCGTAAAGATATATTTTTATTACATCGTAAAGTTAAAATGTTTACAAAGAGATACGGTGTAAGGTTTAATCTTTACATTATACAATGCAGGTATTGCGTATAATTATATTCTGAAAAGTACTCGGCAAACTGGTAAAAGACTCAAAAGACAAAAGGGCCAACATGTCTGTAAAAGATAAAGCTTTTAAAGGATGCCAATTTAATTGTCATTGCAAAGTTTTGCGTACAAGTTTTGTGCAACTTAACCTTGCTACTAATTTAACTTTCGACTATAATTCGAGCGGGTAATGACCGCCGTAATGCGGATCCAAGGCCTAAGTGCTGCAATCATCCCCGACCCGTAACTAGGCCTTCACACAAACGCGCGCATTTTGGAGAAACCTCCAACAAATATATTATATAATTATAAAACTAAATAATTCTAAACAGAATAGTTTTATCGTATGAACGATAACAAAACCGAGTAATTTTATCATATATAAACGATTACAAAACCAATTACAGATTGTAATTATTCAGTTACAGACATTTTGGATACAATTTTTAACAAATAGACAAAAAGTAAGAAATCAAGAAAATTATGAATGTATAGAAGCTGATTAAAGAAAACTAAATCTAATTTATATAGTTTAGTATAAGCAGATTCTTTTACTATTTCTCACGACATAAGCGTGCATCAAATCCTTGAGTAATAATATCGTTAAGAAATAATAGTAGCCCTATAATGGAGCCTTAGATATTAAATCAGTTTGGTGAAAAATATGCCTCCTTAATACGCACTTTACCCGTGGTAGTCATTGATTATTATTATTGAAATACGTTTCTGTATGAAACTTGATCACTTGTATGAACTTAAACTCAATGTCCCAAACAGGAGTATTTACACAAAGTAAATTAACACAAGTATTTTTTCTCCAGTCAAACGATAACAATAATCTTATTGCAGGATTATTAATGAAAGCATATAATTTATTAAATTTCCACTTCCCTCAGTAGACACTACACGTTTCTTCCTCATCATTCAACTACCTTTCTCCACCATCCGTCCTACGCATGGGTGTAAAAACATGGACAAAATAATTATTCCACGGTTGAATCTGGATTGAACTTCACACCTAAATTAAATCGTAGAGCGTCTTTGACTGCCTGCCCAAGTCAACGAAACATGCGATGCACGATCATCAGTTCTTTAAATTTCTATTATGAGCCTTCTTCATAACTTGACGTATTTCTTAAGCCAGCCAGCATTTCAAGGATTTTTGCATTAACATCAGTCGTATGCTCATCTCTGCTCCGTCTATTAGTTTTTCTTAGTCAGTAGTTTTTCTTCATATTCATTCTTCTTCTCATATCATATGTTTCCAAGTGTTAATGACATAGTAGCAATGATATTTCCAGTGATGTAACAACGCCAATGCAGCCAATGGACCCAATACCCAAAGCATCGGGGCCTACGCTAGGTCGGGGACCCAAAAGATACGCGCCCTTTAATAATTTTGATATTGATACTTTTACGAGTATCGTTATTTTTTCCAGCGCTAATATGAACTAATAATTTTTAAAATCCACCAGAAAGAAATGCAGTTATTAAAATTTAAAATTTATTTATATTTATCAGTTGTATTAAGAAAATACGTTAAAATATTGTCGATGTAGTAAAAAGTAGTAAATCTCAAAAACAAAAACAAGGAATTTTTGTCAGTAATCTTGTTTTTTCCTTCATAAATAAATGTTTAATTTATTTATCACCTTTATTTTTTTCATGATGTGGAATGACCAATTTTGTTTTTACTTTTTACTGGATAAACCGCCTAATAATAATATTTTCATATCTTATATAATACAATACATATTCAGGGGTCCTTCCATTTTGCATTGGGGTCCATTGCCTTTTTTGCATTGGGGCCCAATTGTTGTAGTTACGCCGCTGGATATTTGGACTACATTATGACGAGCGAGTGATTTTTTCGAGATGTTTATAATGGAGCACATGCGCAGGACTCGTAATAAAACGAGTGATTGGCATTGTTAACAGAAAACAATAAGATCCAGACTCGAGTCCCGATGCCATTAATGATGGAATCATTAGACGATTGATGAAAAAGCCGGTCGGATGTTCGAATGTGATCCCGCATCGATCGCACAAAAGACCCCTTCGTTTTAATTAACCCTGGATCCTCCCCTCGCCGTACTCCGCAAATGGAAGCAAGATTAAGCGATCATTAGTTCCTAAGATGTTATATACGGCGCGTAAAATTCTAACCCAGATTTATGGCTCCATATTTGACAGTTCGGGTTCCAACCGGGCCCGGGAGAAGGGGTGGGTCGGAAGGGTGGAAGGGGCAGCTAAATTATTAATGTCGCTCTGATCCAGCGGTCACCAAAAAGTGTTTCCCGTTAGGATATTTATTTAATAGAGAAATTTCAAATAAATTCAGACCGGTTGTTAAAAAATATACACAATTAATATTGTAGCGAAAAACGTGAAATTTTATAAACTAAAAATATTTCATGACAATTTTATTCCTAATATTAGCGAGCAGCTTGTTGGTGTAGTGGTTAAGATGCTGGCCTAGTGATCTAGTGATCGGGGGTTCGCGCCTCGTTCCAGGACACCAGCAAGTTAGTCCTACTTTCATGGTACAAACGTTTAGCTTAATTTGAAAATAATAAGAACATTAAGCGACATGATTCCGTGTACATATTCACTCATATACTCGGCTGCAATAATAATTACATATAAACAAATTTGTTGATATTAAACAACCACATTGAATGGAACTCGAATATTCTGGTATCATTATCTTCTAAAAACCCTTAAAGAAACATTCCAGAACTTTCCAGATGATGAAAAGATTTCATACCATGTGCATTAAAATGGTTATGAAATTCATAGTTTGATAGGTAACAAATTTTGAACGTGCGTACATTTTCAACCTTTTATATATATTTACTATAATAGTGCAAGTATGAATTATCAGTTTTAAAATGTTATAATTATTTGAGTATAATACAAATAACTAGTAAGCAATGTGTATGGAACAGTCAATTTGACAAATATATGTTAGAATCTTAATAATTCCACGACACTAATTCTAATTTTGATTTAAACTTAATTGTGTGTGAAATAATCTATGTAATAATAACAATAAGAACTTGACATATAAAAATGACCAGCAATGTCAGAATACCTTTTTGGTACAGCTTCTGAAATAATTTTACCCATCTAATTTCACGTTATATTATATTACAAAATCATTTTTAAAAACTAGAAGCCTATTTTTCTCCCCTGCTTCTTGTGACTTAAACAGTGTGATTTGTAAATCAGATAGTGAATTTGTTTTCAGAAAAAAATTCTATGTATGGCTATTGACTAAGCACTGTAAACATCCACAGTTTGGTGAAATTGATAACATGATCGTAAATCTTTAGTCCGAACAGCTTTTAGTTTCGAAAAAATTCGTCTTCTGACAATCCCGAACCTTAGTATTTATATATTTTATATGGCTTTTCTCTCTATTTTCATTCGTTTACAAGTAGTATGAGAATCGAATGAAGAATATGAGATTTAACCGAATTGTATTCTAAGCATTGTCGTGTATCTTGGTTAGAATTGGTTATTATGATTTGACAAAATGCTGTGGTAATTACTCTTGAACCAAAAATTCCATTTTAATATTTACATTAATATATTACCGACTTAGTATTTAATACAATATGTTCTATTCGTATAATTAATACGAAAAAATCGATTTAAACAATTCATTGATACTGATTGAATGAAATACAAGATTTCATAGTTTCATTCTATATTCTTTATATCACGCCGATTCTGGTCAAACAGACGACACCCATTCTTAAAACGTATAGCTCCAGTACAAATCTGGAACAATCTGCCCAAAATACCTACAAGACAGTGACTTACTACAAGCTTTCACGAGGATATTACATACACGACAATACATATTAAACAGACAGAGATTTTATTTTATTTTATCATGTATATTATATGTATACATTTAACCGAATAGATTCTGTGCTTCAACGTATCAGTCAAGGCAGACAGGTAGCTGGTATAATAAAATTCACCATCTTGTATTATTCTATTGCCGCGACTCGGCCGGCTTCGCGCAATAAAAGTTTGAGGGATTATGTTTCTGCGGACAGATTTAGTGGCTGCCATTAGCAGCGCCGATGTTGTGGTTATTCCATGCCGAGAGGACATTTTTTAATACTCGATATCGCCAAAGCACAGAACATTCCGCTAACGAGGGGACTAAACTCGACGTCGGTTGGAATATATCACGATTACAAACGCGGGTGCTGTTGTTTGACGCACTGCCTATCAATCTATTTCATTTTCAGGATAAACTCTCCTAATAGAGGACAAACACAAAGCTTTTTGGAATTAACACAGTTCACGCGGCCTCTACAATGTATAAACTCTCGACAGTCATTAGTCAAAACTGTCACGAAGACTCGTTTTATTTTTTATCTTAAAAAAAAAACAGCAGCAAAAAAGATAATGGCATTGCTCTGTCGAATACAAGAATAGAATAAGCATTCCAGAATAACCAACAGATTTTATATAAATCTTTCTTAAAATATCCTTATACATTTATTAGATTATTATAAAGTCACTGCTATATTTCAATTCTTTTTTAAATCATTCTTTCGGCTGTTAATGAAGATTCGGAAGAAATATCGATCGCTGAAAGAAGAAATTTCCGAAGGAATAAAATAATTTAAGATAAAAATCAATTCTACCCTTTTCTCCAGATTATCTACACGTTTTACATAGAGTCTTCTTGAAGAATCCAGATGAATTTATAGGATTATTATGTCACATCTTTAAATTAACTCGCTTTATATTTTTCAATTCGTTTCAATTAGGTTTGGAAAAATGTTGCTCGTTTAAAAAGAGGAGTTTCTCAGTTCTAAAACAAGTTACCTTATCTAGCCAATTGCATCGCTTTACAGACCGAGTATTGCTTGTGTAAGAATCAATTGATAATTCACACCATGGTTGTACAGTACAACTTAGAATCATCACTTCTATAATTTACAATTGTTTGAAGGAGTTAAAAAGTATGGAGTAAAAATACGTGATCTGATTATATGGTGTTCATTATTGGTGAATATCAAATGCTATTAACATAATTGAATAAGTAATAGTTGAAAGCAAATCACAAGTAATAGTATTCGTGAAATACAAAATTACTACCAATTACAGTATGTACTGACAGATAAAGAAGTTGAATGGTAGGTTGTGTGTGTTTACGGGAACGGAAAAAAGCTGAAGTAGTTAACGAAATGAACGACCTGAAAGAACCGAAAGATCGCTAAAGAGATTTAACAGATTTTTTAAGATTGCCTCAGCAACAAATTATTTATTTATTTATTTTACATTTATTTAAATGTACAATGTACGACAATGTTTTACCGCAGTAATATTTATTTTAAATATTCGATGAAATAACGCCTGGAAGATAGGCAACGTTGCGTGCACGCAGGTGAGATTGGTAGCTTCAAATAAACAAGATTGTTATCGAAATTATATTTTTAAGTATTTAGATATAATATAATATCATAGATACAGGTATAAAACAAAAGTATAAAAATAATAACGTTACATAACATAAAAAAAATTATAAATACATTTTCTTTATCGTTATTATCTGAATCGTTCTCATATCATTATCATCTGTATGTTCATTTTCTAATAGACGACCTGTGTTACAGATTTTTTGTTTTTTTAATTTTTTACCATTTTTATCGAGCTTCCATAATGTCTTAAACTCAATTAGTCACAACCGCTCGCGTTGACGATCTGATGATACTGAAAGACGAAGGTCGTTGAGCCGAGCCACAAATTGAATGAAAATGTATCCACAGACTTACCGCATAACACGAGGAAGGGATGGCCCTTTGACTTAAATATTAATGTAACGTAAAATGGTGGACATACCTACGGCGAACAATGAGAAAATACAAACTGAAGAAACATTAAGTTAATGTTATGAACTTAGAAAACAAGGATTTAAAAAATATATACTTGAGAGATTGAAAAAAATTAAAAATTTTATCAAATTTGTTAACACGGTAGGTTTATTTCTTAGATGAAAAAGAATATAATGTATGAGAAAACCTATTAAAAAATGATGTGTTATCTACTAGTATACGTTCTACTATTTATTTTTACATAAAAATAGATTAAAAAAATACATTAATTATACGTATAACTTGTGTACATATATTGGACATATTGTTCAATGAAAATTAATAAATTATTGATAGTTGTACTGAAAATCACTGAATTAAATCACAATAGCTGAAATCTATTTGAATGTATTGAATCTATCGTAATAGAAAATTGTTGTATTTAATAGTAAAAGAATGGTCATGTTAGTGAATTTTAACAACTTTGGATCAAAAGAAATCCCCAAGTGAATACATAATTTTTGTTGACAAAATTGTATTTTTTGTTGTACTCAATAATATCTCGTGTATATAAATCGTAATTATGCTAATACGGGGGGAGCCACCGAAAGCGACAGCCCTGCGCAACACGTGCGCACATCGCGCTCAGTCAGCGCAGCGCTCTGGCAAGAATGTCATAATATAGACCCCATGTGCAGCAAAACGATTTGCCAATTTAGGCCACCTATTAGGTGAACTATGTGAATAGGGGTAGTATCAAACCCAAAACATTAATATAGGTATGTGTTTTATTATAATTAATTTATGAATTATATAAATAATAATAGAGATCAGAGTAGCAAATCATGTCTTGTGTCTGTCCCACTCAGCGCGGGTACATCACCATCGCTGTGCTGTGTATCATCAGATATCGAAGTCACCATCATCTGATGATATCTATACCTATATACAAGCTTAGTGTACATCGTATCCGTTAGTGTATTTTCTTAAAAAATCCGCTAGGTGACGATACAGATTAGTCAAAATAATAATGAATATTAATGTTCATTTACAATATTTCTGCATTACGCTACAGACGCCACGCCACTGATGTCTAATATTTCAATTTAAGATAGCTCTAGGTGTACATATGTATATAGCACATATCATTTTACTAATATTTTATTTTTTCTTACTGGAAATAAAAACAAAGTACACTACATGGTGCATTGTTAAAGCAATATAATAAGGGATTGAAATATAGATTTTACGGAAACGCGGGCCGAGCAGCGACTTCAGTAGCCGCCCGCGGGCAGCAGCGACCAATCGGCGATAACCGATTGCTTTTATGCTAGTATTTTAATATTGCCTAATCAAAAATCAAGACTAAATAAATAAAATGTTAAAGAATATTATTTTAAAAATTTACTATACTTTTGGTATACATTTTCAATGAAGCGAACAACAATTATGGCATGCATTTTCCATATACCTGCACGCCGCTTATTAAAAAGAAAACAATACATTACTAGAATTGCTGGGAAATAAATGCTAAAAAACACTTTTATTCATATTTAAATTTTACTAAACATTCTACTAAATAAATGTTTGTAATTATTATTTTTTCCCAGTAAATTTAATTGAACTTTTTTACTCGGATCATCGCTAGATATCCAGGAAATGTTCGATCCCGCCAGCAAATTAAAACAATGCCCAACTAGAATAGTTTACAAAAATATGAATGAATTTAAACGACAAGCTGTACAATGATTTAATTAATGTGCAAATAAAATTTGATTTAAACATTTGAACGTAGAATAATTTTTAACAGGCACGCACGGTTTAATTTAAGACCGACTATAAATAGGTTACACAATTTTACTAGGGAAAAAATAGCAAGTCGGCAAGTATGACGTCACGGGCGTGTGTAATGGACCGTGTCCATGGGATTAAATTTTTAACTCACCGACTGAGTTGTCTCTAGTGATTGAGAGATGAATCATCTCGCTCTCGTGTGATGCGCCGTGAAAATATGAGTTGCTTAAAATAGTTATTTTAATATTTATTTATGATTATAAACAAGAGAGCGAATCATACTGGTTAACGAACTTAGCCGAGATATTTGTTACAAAGTTTAATTGAAATCTGGGGAAGTTTTGTGTCTACATAATCTGTCATATCCCATACGTATATATGTATATTATCTAGATATATCTACATATAAACTTCTTAATGAAGGGTGGTTTCAAGGTCTCCTGGCCATGATCGAAAAAATTACATTGATTTTTTCTGGATTTTGGGTCAGGTTTCTATCGAAATCTACATAAAGTGGGAGACAAGCGTGGCAAGACTGGAAGGTATTAGCTATTAAAGTAATGTGAATAAATTAAAAGTTATGCTCTCGTGAAATACTACTTACCCTAGAAAACTGTGTCTACTAAAATATTTAGAAAATAAATTCGTAATACAAGTATAACATTTTCTAGAATAAAACAACATCGAGTATTAATATCATATTTCTCGTATGTGTTGTTCGTTACAGAAGATCCATGCTAAGTGCATTTTATATGTTAAGGTTATGCACCTCTAGGGCCACACTGCACTCACCAGATATGGGGTTGGTAGCTATGGACTAACAGATAAAACATATACTGAAAAAATTAAACAGTTAGAATAAAGATTTTTAAAACCTATAGTAGATAACAGAACAAAGTTTTTGTATAAAGATGATTATTACAAATTATTCGCAATATCCAAAATCTTACCAGTTGACAAAAAAGTAATATAATATAATTTTAGAAGAGATGATGAACAATGTAATAATGAATACTGACCCTCACCATAGCTATTCTAGCAGATCCTCGGGACGACCCATGAGAGTAATGTGTACGGTGAGAGAACGAGAAAATGTGACAATAAAATCAGTAAAGAATTATTAAACATCATGGAAAATAAAGAGACATCAGTGAACACACTCAATATTTGATTTTCCTATTGTATTACATTTGTCGCTGATAAAATTTTAGTTAACTTTAATTGACTATGTTAATTAGTTTAATTCAAGGGCAATCCTTGCCGGCAAAAAATAAAAATTGTTATGTAATATGTATCAAATAAAATTAAATAAATAAATATGCTGTCTTCAAATAATAATATCTTAAAATCGACGTATTCAGCCATCAAAAGAAAAAAAAGAACAAATCCATAATATCTGTCAAACTGTCCCGGCCCGTTGTCGATGTGACGTGAGTTGGCCAACGTGAAACGTCAGTGAGATCGATGGATACCATTAAACGGCTCATCTAGTCGTACCAAATCTTAAGCTGAGATCTCTGAAAAATCCTCAAATCAAAATCGCAACAGACGAACACGTCTCAATAAAATGTCTGAAACTCGATCTAGACGTGTTACCCCGGTTGACGCGCTCTTAACGGATAGCGCCACCGGCGCTGCGGGCGTCGGGTAGCAAGGCACTAACCCGTCACGTGATTTCCCGATTAGCCGGCGCTAATCTCTCGGACAATCTGGTGGCGCACTCGCAACCCGCCGACGCATACACCAACACAGGCGAGGCCCTCGGTTCTTAATTGTTGAAGTCAAATTAACGAAAGCGAAGGGCTCCCCCCCGCCCTGCTCGCATGCCTCCACGCGACGGCCGGCCGAATGGTGTGTTAATTCGCTCAGGGATCAATAAAGAAAATCGTCGCAAGATGGAAATTGTGGCCGACCCCAACCCTAGAGTGCTCTCGTTCATAACTTTTCATGGTCAACAACACATTCAACGCGAAAATAAGAAAAACGGCAAATTAATATTATTGTGTGTAATCCGGAAAGGAAAAAATATATTTTATTTCTTACATTGAATTATTTATTACATCTGTCCACGAGCTTTAACATGTCGTTGTAGTCGTCCGACGCCAGTCCAATAATCGTTGACTGCAAACCGTAATTCGTCATCATCTTTAAAAGGTTTACGTCAAAAAAGGTGAAAATCGCCCGGAGCAAGGTCCGGACTACAGAGTGAACGATCAATAATAAACCTCCCACGCAAAATTGCCCAACAAAGCTTGCATTACAGCGGCCAGTGAAAGTTGGGATAATGCCGTTGAAATAAGATACCCAGCTCTGTCTGTGTGATACAGCGGCAAAACCGTCAGTGCTGACACCACTCAGTTCTTCGCAGTGGGATTCATTCTAAACTCGCATAATATTCTCAAAAATATGTATTAAGACGCGTTTTATACGGGTTGACTTTACACTATCATAGGTGGTTGGACCGTGCAGGAAGGATTGCCGAAGAGCAATCACCAAAGTCATTGCTAAACACGACACCAAAGCCCGAAGCTAAAACGGAGCGACAATGTCTTCAAAAACATATATCTGCCTTAGAAATCTAGAATTACAGAGATATAACTCCTAATAAAGGATTAATGGAGGAAATTTCTTGAAGAGCCCAGGACCAACCGGGGTTTGTTTACTTTGATTGTTTTGAAAAATGGATGTTGTCTGGCCTATGTGTGCAAAATATTTCCGTTTCAAAAATATTATATGATGGTGCATTATACACGGATGAGACTTCAATCATTTTATTTTAATATTCACAAATAAAGTTTGTACTACACCCGCGTTGGGTTAGATTATCACCAGGTGGTGAGAGGGGCTGTACAGTATTGACAATAACCCACCGTACATGTAGTGCAAAATTTTGTTGTCAATATTAAAATAATCATTTTACACCAAAATCATTTTACACCGACATGTCAATTAATGAGACTTAGATCTCTTGTCTCGAAGATTTAACGGTAAAATATAAAATACAATAGAAAATGCGCTACGCTATGCTTTACGCGAGTTACGAGACGTGTCTTCATAATTCTCATTCGCGTAAACGCACCATAATAACGCATTTACGCGTCGGATGAGACTTGTCTCGGAGATTCACTTCGAAAATCGCATAAATAAGGGTGCGAAATTGAGTTCTGAGCGAGCTATGACTCATTGTCTATTATATTTTGTACGCAGAGTAGAATGACGCAACTAATACTACGAGAGCAAGTCAAAAATTATCTACATTTTTTTTTCCACAATTTAATTACACATACTTTACTTTAGCCAAGCTCTATGTGGATGATTTGATGGACAGAACCATGAGTGATGTTCAAAGAGGACGCTACCTCACCGACGGTAACTCGCCTGTTCGCTAGAACCATCTCTTCAGCTTGCTGAATCTTGTCATCCGTGGTGGAAGTTGACAGGCGTCCTGCTCCCTCTTCGTGCGCCTGATTCATCCGGCCACTTTTAAACTTCTCGATCCACAAAAATACACTTTTACGTGATAAAGCACTGTCCCCATATTGTGATACAAGTCTACGATGAATTTCAGCTCCTTTCACACCCTCCGACCAGACAAATCGGATCACTGCTCGTTCTTCCTTCTTGATGCAAACTGCTAGCGAGGCGGACATATTTGCACTGTAATATCCGGAAGGCAAATGACGCGATCGGGATCAAATTTCGCGCACGTAACCGCAGTCGTACCGACTCTAAACACGCATGGGCAAAAGGCAGTATGACAACAAGTGTGGCGATAAAAGTGTAGATAATTTTTGACTCGCCCTCGTACATACCGATCTTTACCGACAAATTTCCGAAGATGAAAGATTTATGTCTCGTCCGTTTACACGCAGCATAAGAGTTATATCGTGAACATTAAAAAAAAGTGGTTGATTTTAATATTTTAGATTATTTCATTTCATTTATTTGTATAGAGCAGAAACTGCAGGAATAAAGTGATTGATGAGTATAGATAATACATTTTATTCTATTCATCGTTTAAAGAATCGTTTGTATTAAAAGATCGATGTGTTTCAATCGGACGACTTCTTATTAATCCAAATTATTATTACTGATCTTTTGAGATGATTCAGAATAAATGGCGCAGGATGGGTGCATGGTGCATCCAAGGCGTAACAAAAAATGGGCCCCAATGCAAAATGGATAAAGGTACACTACATAGTAAGATCAGAATTTATCTCCATAATACTCATAAGTTCGTGAAAAACAAAAAATCTGTTTTTAGGCATTTATTGTATAATATAAACAGGGTGGAACAGACCTAGTCCACTAGATACTAAATTACGAGTTGAAAACATTCAAGGGATATGAACCTAATCTCAACCATGTCAAAAATACAAATAAGCATTTCAAGAAAAATTATAATTATATGACTATTTCAATTAATTGAAATATTTTATGGATTCCAAATTATATATTAAATATAAAAAATTAAAGGTCGTCGAATTATGAGCGGCTAGATTATTTTTTGTTAGATGATTTAGGGCCCGAAAAAAACATATTAGAAGGATAATGGATGAATTTCGCGAATATTTATTTCAATAAATGTAGATGTTAACATGATTTTGAAAAAAATTCAAACTCTAATATTTTCCGTAACGATGCAGATTTTCCACAAATTCCTCGAACATTTTCGATTCAATTTAGTTAGATATCTGCACATAAAATATTGTGGATTAGGTCTGTTACACCTGTGTTCAGTCGCAACTGAAGAAACATACTTAATTAGCTTTACGGCGACTTTTGCTTATCGGCGATGGTCTGGTTTAGCGGGGTAGCAGCTACCACTATACACCTCGATAATGTTTTCACCTGTTTTCGTAATAAACGTGACAAAATGATTGTTTTTAAATTCTCTAATTCCGTTTCTTGTGGTGGATTTCAAAAATGTCTAATCTGCGTAGTTGAAGAAAGTATCAATATGTAGGGCGCGGACCTTTTCGGTCCCATATCTAACCGCATCGGCTGCATTGGCGTAATTACGCTACTGGGTGCATCGTTAGCCTCGTCGGCATCAGGTGAAGATTGAATTAATCCTATCCATTTGACCTCGAATTAAATAATGAACTTCGCCGAGACTGGAAAGGTTATTAGCTGAAGCGCGTAATTTACGATGTCTACCATCGACCTTTATTAATAACTGCGGCACGCGCGCGGTTTCTGTTCCCGCTGGCTTATTTAATTATTGTTCTAAAACTGGTGGTCGGGACGTGACCATCGAGATCTATATTCAGATATTTTATATGATTCATTTTTATAAAACTTTTCAGTATTTCCCCAGCGCTAATATGAACTAATAATTTCTGATCGTGTTCTCGAATGAGTTACCAAAACATTATCGATGTCAACAGTATTACTAGTAGCGCATTAATACGTCGAATTAGGCCTCATTTGGCCTCAAAGTCAAATTCGCAGCAAAGCAAACATTTTCATAAATGTGTGAATATATAAGAAACTATATATTATAATTTCTTATAATTTAATGGACAAAAACGTGTAGTAATTAATATTTTAATATCCTAAACAGATCACCATTTTTGGCATTGCATTAGAGCCCATTTTTTTAATTGCACTACTGACGCATACATATATCGCAAATAAATATTAGTCCAAGGCAGCGTCATAACTATACCAATGCAGTTCATTGGAGCTCATGTTAAATAGGGGCCCAAAAGTCCATTCGCGCCCTACAGCACTTTTTGTATCTCTTTTCCCATCGCTAGCACGAACTAATACTTTTTAAAATCTACCACAGCGAGACATGAAATTATGAACTTTAAAAAATAATTTCTCACATGCACTAGGAAATCAACAGAAAACTTTATCGATGTATACAGTGGTGCCCAGCTAATATAATGTCGGATTAGGGCGAGGACTATCGCCACAAAATGAAAATCTTGGTAAAGTTCGCTTTATCGAAATTTTCATTTTGTTTCTTGTTTTGACAAGTCTAATTTTATTCCATTATTATTACCACGTTGTACTTTATATTTTTATATCTAGTATACAATACATATAGGGAGTTTTTTTATTTTGCATTAGGGTCCAATTTTCATAGTTACGACACTGGTCCAAGGTTATCTCTGGTTATGGATGTTTCATCATAAAGTTTCATAACACAAATGGGGATTTCCTAGCGAATTTTGTTCGCCATCAAGCAGAAATTCTTGTAGAACGAGTATGGAATCAAGTGTATTCTAAAATATAATCTAAACCAAGATTATTAATGCATTAGCGTTTAAACCCCATCTCCGCCAAAACATACATGGACGGTTAGCGTGGTAGAGAATAGGTATCAGCCTAGTTAGCGTTTGTTCACTTTTTTTCCGCGCAGTATGTTTACTAATATCCTGGGGCAAACAGACACCCTTAACATAAAATGAGAAAAAGAACAAGAAATAAAATTGTATAATTATTAATTATTATCTAGAACGATTAAAAATATATAAGATTTAGTAAACAGATGTATTTCTTTAAAAAAATATCTGTAAAAATACATCAAACAAAGAAAAACTAAGAATCTAAGTAGTGTCCGTTTGCTGTATATATATATTTAATCACTATCTTCAATATGATATTGTACGCATCTGAAAAAAGGTTCCTTTTCATTTTAGTCACATTTTTCGTGATACCAGACTTCACACTGAAAGCACTGAACCCAACTTTCCCCTTATCATTACAAGAACCACAATTCTCGGTTTTCTTCTGAAATTTGGCATTGCTTCTTTTTGATTTATTTTCACATTCTGCAGTAGATTCTTACATTTAAGCTCAGAAATAAATTTTCTTGTGGTTAAGATTCTGGACTCTACTCTCTCTACTCTACGCCATCTTCTTAAGGTTTTTGTGACTCCAGATGTTCCAGGTAATGAACTGATTTGCTCGAATGCACTTGGAGCCATTAACAATGTATTAGTTGTAACATTTCTAGTGTCAATCATTCGAACACTTTCTGATCTTTTCGATACTTAGTTCTCAGAAGAAGGTTTAATCATATTAAGTGCAGGTGTATTAGTAACGATATTAATATTTGGAGATGTATTTCTTGGAATACTAAATGTTCTAGCGGATGATATAAGGCGGATTTTCTTTATTTTGATTCTTCACTCCAGTTACATCCATCAGTAGTCATATTCCGATTACGTACTGTAATATATAATAAACGGGGAGTAATTAACATAATATAAGCTATGTGCCCGTTTGCCTCTATAACCACCAAAATTATTTATAAAAAAAATATTCGAAGAAATTAATAACATGATTTTGTCTTTACTAATATACTGCACTGACAATAGCTAAACACGATATAAACATTACCTCAATTTTATGTAAATATAATGAAAATGTATATAAATGCTCGCCACTGTAAAGGCAGTTATCACAAATAATTATGACTATATGAACGTCATGATAAACACTTAAAATAACGCCTAACGTAGTAGGCTTGGCCAGGGTGTCTGCGTGCCCTCATGTCCGTATGTCCCAAGCTTACCCTATTTGTAATACAAACTGAACACCACAAACATCCAACATCAAAAGCAACGTCAAGAAAATGAAATATTTATAATTATTACCTAAGTACCTACATAACACTTTAATCATCTATTATTCTAAATCCATATTAAACTAAATCATTTTACAGCAGCATTTCAATGTTCCATTTTTTTCAAATATGTGACAGTAGTAGATAATCTAATAAAAATCTCTTTTTACTCTTGCAAAAATGTACCTTCATTGCATATGCTTTCAAAGGCATTTGACACTTATCTTCAATGAATCCATTATATATTCATTTAAAATAAACAGAACATTGGAGTTTTATTTTTAAAAAACTACTTTGAGGTCATCCAGTGTGGACAACCGTACCAGTCTACCTACACTGAATATGTAATGCGAAGCGAAATGTGATTATCAGCGTATTTGCAACTATTATTATACATTACTTCTTCATGTTGTTGTGCTCCTGGTAACCAAACTAAATTCGGAATAGGAAACAAATATGTACACGCGGAGATAAACTTAAACTACATTATATCGTTTGTTCTAATATTGTTTCGTTTTAAATAATCGAACGCACGATATATATTTTACATATCGGAATTCTAATCTGAACACGCCTCCAGCAGGAAGTAGTTGGAACGTAAAATCGATTCCATTCAGAACTATCCAGTTAATCCATCCACTTATATATATATATTTCGAATAATAAATACTCCCATCACAAGATTGTAGATTAATTTATTATTACACAGATTTAATTCGTTTTAAAAGGGTCTATGCTTTAGTTTTGAGATGTTGATTTTACAATGATTTTCACGATTTTAACAATCAACTTTGAACGCAGTACTATAATATATGATGCAATACTAAAAAAGTACTCGTAGAAACTGATAGATATAGCATTATTTATAAACTTTTTTAATTTTAGAAATGGAGAGAATTTTCATTAAAAACAACACCCATTGTTATTTTAATAAAATAAATCGGCTTCAATTTACGTTTTTATGAAAAATATATACTAACTTGACAGTTCACTATGTGCTATTGGAGATTGCTACTACGTGAAACAGTAAGTCCCGACTAAAATAGATCCGCTTCGTATCAGGATGGAATCTGTATCACCCGCGAGATGATTGACTTGTGAAAGGCTGGAATGGATGTATCAAACGCGTCCAGATGTAGTTGAATTTTTATACGAAAAATCATATTTCCTTCAAAATCGTGATGATAAGATAACATTAATCTAAAAAACTTTTACATCTAATATCAATGTAATAATAATGTTGTTAAACAGTGCTTTTACTTGGAATTCTAGAATTTAGAATTAGAATTTCTAGAATTCGAACGCTCTTGAATCATGTTTGAAAATCATCTGAATCAATGTTTGACGTTTACCAAAAATCATAGAAAAAGATTAAACTTTCTATCAGATGCTTGTGAATGAATTACGTATCTACATATCCGGAGCAATTCAAACTAACACTAGGGATGGGCACTTCAGTGATGCTCAGTCGGCTAGTGATTAACAAGTCACTATTCAATAAGTGATTAATGATGATATCAGCACTGTTGCTAAGTTGGTGATCAAATTAAATTGTTATGAATTTGTTAACTAAGATAACTATTCACTCTGATGGCAAAGAACATAGTCTGTAACAAATATAAAAGGCATGTCTGTTCCCATAAAACTCGAGAGTGGCCGAACTAATTTTGATGCAGTTTTATTCCAGTTTTATTTTACTAGACCGGTAAATTTTAAAGCTGTATATCATCCAGGTACGATATCACTAAGCTGGGCAGTGAGGAAATAGTTGCGCTAATCGGAAAAAAATCGTGCGGGCGGCACATTATGGCGACTATTACCTTATATATATATATATGTGTGTATGTATATTACACCTATAAAATATTGTGAAATAAGTCTGTTACACCCTGTATAGGAACGATGTATTAAACTTTTAGAATTTAATAGTTCTCCAAAAAACTGTTTCGGGGATTATATCCCAGATAAATGGATAATTAAGAATCTCGTATAAACAATTTTTATACATCCGGTCAATGCCTGGTTTTCTGCTGGTAATAAATCTGTGAGCGGGGGAATAATATGCATAAGTCAAAAAAAAAAACATTATTTTCGTCTGGTAGATACTAGAGAAATATTTATTTTCACAGAATAACCAATGCATAAGGCATTGTTAAGATTACTGACAACTATGAACTACGCAATGCAAGATGAGCAAATAAAAAAATATATATTTAACATGCGGCGTGATTATTTCGTTATCCTGTAGAGATAACCCAACACAAATTTGTTTGTGTTCCACACAAATATAATCAAATAATCTGGTTACACATTTTTATAAATACGATATCGTCAAAGCATCACAATTACGTGACAAATTGCATAACTTCCTAAAAATACAACCCATTGAACTTGTACCGCATTTACGAAAACAAGTTTCCCACACAAAACTTAGTTACTGAAATTATTTTGTTTTGAAACACATTACTTATTAAATCTATGGTTAAAACACACAGTTTATGAATCGTACATCGAACAATTTAAATTCGAATGGTTCGATCAAATCGAGTGCAGCCTAGCAACACTAAGCTACAAATAGAACAAGGGTAGTACGCACCCAGGTAGCTACTCACTACGCATTTGCAATCAAATCAATGACTCAAACCTCGCACATAGGGGGGGGTCAAAGCGGTTACTGATCTGCCAAAAGGAACAATATTAATTCCAATTAAAGTATTTAATTTCTTCCCTTACATAATTGAAGACATCACTCATAACAGAAAATGAATATCGACATATCTCAGTCAAAATTATGTGAAATAATGATTCAATCGAAAAAATTTGTTTTTAAAGATTCGACAGGGTGAATATTATGCTATGTTGTTTTTGAATAATTAAGAAAAAAAAATAATTAATATTCCTTTTTTGTTTTTAAATTTACACCCACCCACTTTTTAATTATTTTTTTTTAAATTAGGAAAAAGCGTTTGTGAAGACCCAGGTAGTTTATTTTTTATTTTAAGAAAAACAAATACTATATTCAATTATACTTATTGTTGATTTTGGGAATCGTTAGATTCAGATTTGCTACACCTCTTGTATTTTTTCCGTGTGAAACCGCCCTATTTAAAGCGTTGTTGTTATAATTGTATTTTATTAAAAGTAACAGTAACAGCCCGGTACAAGAAGAACGTTTACAGAAGAATATAACAATTTTAGATTATGCCTCAATTTAAATGCTTCCAGGTTTACAATTTTTTTCACTGTGGCTGTTTAAAGATTTTGTATTTGTTTTATATTTAAGTTACTGGAGTGACCCCACGATCGGATCCCATATCTTAATAATGACTCGACCAAATAAAAATAAATTATTCGTAAAACCGGCATTGGGATTACGTAATGAATTTTGAAGAATCTTTCTAACAATAACCTGAGATTGGAGCAAATCTTATTTATTTGCAAATTCTATTTAAAGTGTTCATCAATAATTAATTCACTAATTTGGTTTTTATTTATCAATTATTTGGTTTATTACAATTATGCGTGGAATATGACATTGGCCAACTGGCCACCTCTAGGCGGCAAATGGGTTATTTTTAAACCATATTATTCATAACATTCTCGCACACTTCACGTGTTATTTCAGCAATTTCATTTCGAATATTGTCCTGTAGCATCGGAATTGTTGTTGGCTTATTGGCATGGCGTAACACCTTTCCTTTCAAGTACTCCTACAAGTCGAGAACGGGGAGGCTAGTCGATATCACCACTTTTTAACACTATGCGGCCGGGAAAAATATCTCGCAAAATTTCAAGCGTGACTCGAGCTGTGTGTGAGGTGGCATCGTTCTGTTAAAACCACATATGTTGCAGGGCCAATCGATCCAACATGCGACTATAGGGATCATTATTAATGGTTACAGCATTGCCATTATTATTTAGATTAAATGTTTTAATAACTTTTAACACGTTGTTGAAGTGCTAGATGCTTTATAATAAATTGTAATTAACTACTATCTACGACTACCAAATTCAAATTGACAAATATTTGCCAAACCAAAATGGCGGCCAAATAATATCGGCCTGGAACATAATATTCACCAGTATACATTAGAGCATCCATTTCACATTACCACTCTGTTCGGGGGTTTATCAGAGAAACTATAAAACGGTAATAAATTATTGAAGCCGAGTAATATGTGAAGAAAGCTTTGCATGAACGGTTCAGAGGTACGTGGAGCGAACGTATGATGAAAGGAGCAGTCAAATATATAGAGATAGGACAAGTCGACTGTAATCCCTTACAAGCTGATTCTATTAAGATTATTGTGTGCGATATTTCTATATAGATTTTTTTTATAATTTTCAGATATTACCATTGATTAAAAATAATTCTTCTGATACGTCACAACTTAGTTAAATTGATAAAAGGAACATCAAAAATAAAAGTAATATTGAGTTCCATTTTGAATAGATGCAAAAAAATAAAAATAAACAGTGACGTCGAAATAATATAAAATAGTGGCTATCCGGTATTACACACACATATAGAGGTGCGTACACGGAATACATGTCACATCAATATGCTTTTTTTTTTTCAAATGAAGCTAAATGCTTGTACCATGAAAATAGGACTAACTTGCTGATGTCATGGAACGAGGCGCGAACCCCCGACCACTAGATCCCTATATCACTAGATCACTAGGCCAACAAGCTAGTTATCAGTATACCGAGCGATGGCCAATACATGCGCTAACAGTTAAACGGCATTAAATTAATATAAATAATTTTTTGCAGTATTTTGATATTAAGGTTGTACATTTATTTTTTCAGTTTGAAATTCGACAAATTCTACGCAAATCACATACTCTTTCAAGCCAGGACCAATAGTTGAACTGCTTATGAGTGTCACTTAAATATTTAAGGACGTTATTATTACGTAAATCTCGATAGAGAAAAAAGTTATGATAGAATGAAATAAAAATAAAATTGTTGATTTTCTCGCATTCGTGACAAATAAACTTAAATAATTTATTGAAGTACCTATTTGATATATATCAAAATATTTTGAAATCAGTCACAGTACCGATATATTGACATTTAACACAAGGTTCTACATTCAAAATGATCATGTTAGATGTATTTGGTGGTTTTGTTTAATATTATCGATTTAAAGCACCACGTTGCAGTTTTGTGACACGTTTGTTTCATAACTACGTAGTATTTTGCCATGTTTTAAGAGACAATGGTGTAATATATATTATATACGGAATAATCAATTGCGACTTACATACAAAATAACGTACATAAAATGTTTACTTTGTTCAAGAAAACGTTGTTTTCTCTTAAAATCGGTGAAAAACCATCCAATATACGAAATTTGCAACTTATGCTGTGAATAAGATGAATATTTATTCATATTTTAGCTAATATATGCGTGAATATATGTTATCGGCGATTTAACCGAAAATTAAGGAAGTGGCAGATTCCACGTCCGCTATTGCCGGATCGAGCGGCAGAATGACGGAAAAAAAAAACAATAAAAGATACACATTAATAGGATCGATACAAATTATATTCAGTAATTAATTTTTGTGTTTTTGATATAATATTTTATTTTAAACGGTAGCTGAAGCCTTAAAGCGTGTGAGTATATACAATATAATATTGAAAATCGTTTGTTTTCTCTAAAACAAAGTATTTAAAAAAAGTCGAAAATTGATAATATGTCTCCTGCAAATTTAACGATTTATAACTATTAATTTATAATACTTTGTTAATTTGTTTTCGTAATCTTGGCTTCAAGATTATAGGAAAATATATTTCCTATATGCAAGAATTTTCCATATTTAGTGGCACGCGAAAAATTAATTTAATGGTCGCGGTCTTTCTTATAATACTTGTATTGTCTTAATTATGGCAAATAACATTCAGTTTATTAGTTTTAAATTAGTGTAAAGGTCATATCTAAGTAATAGTTGTAAAAAAGTCTAATCTAATGTATAACTTCTGATATAAATGAATAACAATAATACGCATTTTTGTAAAAAAAAACGCGAAAAGATAATAGCCTAGCAGCGTTACCAAAGTAGGTAAAAAAGATACAAACAACACTAATACAAAAATTATTCTCAATAGAGACAATGTACATGTCGATGGAATCAAAAAAATGCACTTACCCAGAAAATTCGCTAAAATTTGGTCAAACATGGGCCTGTCTACCTCACTTTCATTAATTCAAAATAAATAATGAACACGACCACCGCCGAGGTCCGCGTATACTCCGCGAAGTTGTATGTGTGTTCGTAAAGTTTCGGGTTTGTTCGAAAACTTTCGTAAATTTTCGTAGCTGTTCGTGAATTCTCGAGATTGGGATCACCCGAAGGGAAGTGAGTCTCGATAAGGGAATCGGATACGATTCCCCGCGGACCGTAAGCGATTTATAAACGATTTAACATGTCGTGGTGCGTGAGAACCGGAGCTTTACTGTAACCATAAAACAGAGGGAAAATCGTATCGACAAGTTTAAAGCCGTGAAACTAGATTATTTTACCTTATTGTTGCTAAACAGCGATACATCATTTTGAGTGGCGCGGAACGAAATTTATTAAAACATTTTCTATAAAATTTAATTTAAACTCGCGCACACTGGGGTATTGAGGAAAACCTCGGTTACAAATCGAAATCTTTAAATAAATTGAAAAAAAATACAATTTATTTAATTAAGCATAGAGTGGCCATTCTTATACATGCTAGTTACATATTATGTAGATTTTATCGGTGTATTCTCCTTTAGTTTCCAAAACAGCAAAAAATTCGCCATTTTTTTGCCATATTACCGCCAGTTGAAAGTCATTAAAACAGTACCGTATTGAGGTTTTCAACTGTCATTAGGCGAATTTCAGAAATGGTCTCATCCAAATATCCCATGTTACAGTTGTTAAATGTGGACATCGAAAAAGTCACACGCTATTAGATCCGCGGATCTAGTAATGGACGTTTGGACCAATGGACCGGTTTGGGATTGAAATGATATTAATATCAATTACCTTAACATAAAATGTGCAAAGAATCTTCGTGCACTCGAGATAAGGTCATAACGTCCATTATCGACACTAAATTAATTCTCGGCGTTTGTACGTCGGTCGCACTTTAAATAACATGACTCATATGTCTATAATATTGTCTCTATGTACTCTCTGGATGTTCCATTTTTTTCATAGAAAATAACTGACCTTTGCGTATTCAACCTTGGTAAGTATACATTTTGAACGTGTTCAATAATAATCTAACTGGATACCAGAGGTATGCACCTCGAGTCATTATTTGTTTTATTTATCAACATACGAAAATTTTACATTTTAGGTTGGACTGTGCCTGTCTCACTAGAAAGATCTGTATCGAGACAGGCAATTATTATTGGCGGGCTCTCATCTTGTTTTAATTAACAAAATTTACTATATCGTAGTTTACGTACCTTCAATTGAAATTTCCAACGTCAATGCGAATGAATTGGTTTCGTTCTAGTTAATATTAATAAAATGGACACAATTTAATTAACTGGTTTTATATTGCGTATTATGTCATTCTGTCTTCAGTTTACGGTCAGTCTTCACATCGATCTGTTATTATATTACATTGTATTGTTTGAGTACTACATCTGATATACAGGTATTGAATTACATTGAAATTGAACGCAATATTAAATGACGAATTATAAGAGGTTTTATGACCATACTTTTATTGTAATAATGTATGATTTAGCTAATCATAATTTTGTACGTTTTTATCATCAAATTGTTAATTTCCTAAAATAATAAACAAATAAACTACTTTCGGCTAAATCGCTCAATATTTTTCAATTGCTGCTTCAGTGGTATTAAAAATTTATTTCTAGTTACTAACATCGTTTTCATTTAAGTTTTTCTATATTACAATAGAACCTCGATTATCTAGACTAATTGGACCAGATTGTCCGTTTAATCCATAATTTGATTAATCGATCTCGAAGTGAGAGATGTCAATCATTACAAAAATAACTTACAAGGTTAAACAGCATATTGTTCGAAGTAGTTAAAATATTTTAAAATATCGGTCATATTCCTGGCTCTCAAATCATATAAATGCGGTTTCTAGGGCTTGGAGGAAGGTTTCTGCACGATGATGCAGTATTTTCCTGTCTATTCGTTTTCATCTTCGATTTCCTTCTCGTTATCATCCTTCATCCTTTAAAATTTGGTACCCTAGATCGTTGACGTCACAATTTAGCCATTTTCTTTTTGAAATACACACATTATAAATTCGAAACGAAAATTCAAACAAAATCACATGTCACAGACACATGTTTCTGCTCTGCGCTCTTCAAATATCGTCTTAATTTTATTTCAATTTCAGATATTATTTTATTTTGTAGAAAATAAAAACCAAATACATTTGAAACATTATCGTGTGTACTCTATCTTACTGGAGTTTAATGAAAACTTAAACAATTGATTAAAGAAGAGTTGTACAAAAGCGCAAACTACAATATTCAAAAGTAGATTCATTTATTATTTAGAAAAAAATTGCCCAATTCAAAAAAAAAAACATGAATATTATAAAACTTCTAACATGTTACTATGAAATTTAACAAAATAATTACTTTTGGGAGTAAAACATAGATGCACATTACATTTATCGTAATAAATGGAAAGAAAAAGAAGTAAAACCTAAGAAAATACTTTATTTTTAAATTTCAAATTCCTTTTTTTCAAATATGAATTAAATATATTAATTAGAAAGATATACATATAAAATCAATTTTATCGAAAAATATTGTTGCGCCACCGGGATTCAAACCTGGATCTCTTTCCTAGCCGGGGAAGGTGCATTGCATCCAACTATGCTACAGCGATAATATTTTTAGCGACAAATTTTCGAACCTATATGTTAACTTTTTGATATTAATACATTTAATCGTTCTATTATTTGAAAGAGCCATCTACCTTATGTTCTGAATAATTACAACTTCACAATAAGAACGTGTTCTCCTAATAAAATGTGGAATGATTAACAAAAAAATAAAATTAGCAGAGTAATTTATAAACAATAATATTGGTAAGTATACCGAATGGCGTATTTTTAATTATTTTTATATTATATTTTCTAAATAGAACAAGATTATTAACGGGTTACATCATCTGGTATTGGAAAAACATATATTTGACGATATAATTCAACTCATTAGAATGCGTAACAGCGACCGAGTCATTTCGAATTAGCATTAGAAAACATTTATTTGTTTTATACGAGATTGTTGTGATCCGACCACATTATTCCATAATGTGGTTAAGGTTCGTGCACAATTATTTTCACATCATGAAACAAACGTGCTTTTTATGAGGTACGTATCGGGGATACAACGATTACATGCCTAATAAATACATTTGTGTATATCGCGAGGCTTATTTATCAATAAAACGTTACCTTAAAACACGTAAATTACGTTATGTAAACCTACTGTCAGAGCCGGCGCGAGGGTATCCAGAGCCCCATAGAAGAATGGTCGCTTTCCACCTTGTACCATTTACATGTTTAAATTTAATTCGCATAATCATATATTATTACATTACTCTCTGCGCCAGCAACGGTGGTGTACTCTCTGCATGATACATTTGGCAAAAACACAAACCGATTTATTTATTAATTAAAATATCTGGCAAATATTAAAAGTCTGGCGGCGAATCTATATACCGAGGTACGTAACGAAAAAAATGTGATACCAAATTTAATTGTGCGTACAAAGCTTTAAGACGTGTCGTGCCACTAGTTATTTCAATACGAAGTTTAGTATTCCTATAAAATCTTAGACAAATACGGAATACTCACATCACACAATGAATTACACGACTCTTAAAGAAAACTGTAAGTGTGATTCGCAGTGTTAGCCGGTGATGAAATATTTCGTCAGTTTGTTATTTACATAGCAAATGTAAACAAACGAGTGAATGAGGTTTTTGTGACCAGACGGATGCCGAAGGCATTTTAGACGGAATTGATAGTGTTACGTACCATGACGATTAGACTATGGAGAACTTTACCGCATTTTTGCAAGTCGTGAATTGAAAATTAACGTGCAATTGTAGTAGGTTTAACTTAACATTTATTCAATTTTAAATACCTCGCACTCGACTAGTTGGCCCGCGTGGAAACGCTGTGCACCGGCCCTGCCCAGAAAACGGGAGATATGCTACTGATTTAACGTTCTGGCGGAGATAGCACGCACCGTCATATCATGAACCCGTGTATTAGTATTACTAAGCGATTTCATTTATCGATTCGGTGAAACTTGGCGGTAATTCGTTAATTCTAAATTATTGATACCCGTCAGTGTGCGATCGCAATACTGTACTGTAAAATACTTTTCGTCGTTTCGATTGTGGGTATTTTATATTTCATGTTATGAACTAGGGTTCTTATTTTTCGGGGTAAAACGTAATTCTGAGGAAAGTATGTAATTTTTTTTATTGTTAATCTAATCGAAAAATCTATCCATTGTCGTGTTGCGTTCGCGATGTTTGGACTGCTCACGTTAACGATAGCGCGATACCCAGAATAAAGTTGCAGATCCCCGATTGCTTCAGCGGTAATAATAATAATTTAGCCTGATTTCTTATTCTGTAATAACTATTTTCTTTGTTATTTTATATCTGTCTAATCATGGTCGAATTGACTCTTGCAGGTGCTCTGGGCTAGTACATATTGTGGAGCCTAATAACTATTTTTTTAATGTATTTTATAAATAATATTATGCTTGCTTTATGTTGGCGTAATCACTTATAATTTTATTAAAACTAACTATACCTAACTACCTACAATCCAGCATCAATTACTGTGCTCTTTTCTTACTATTCATTACACTTACCGTAATATTATATTACTTCCTTACTCAGTTTATTCAACTATTCTTTTTTTTTTACTGTTTATATTTCCACTGCGTTCAGTTTGATTACAGTCATTTAAATTTTCGTTTTTTTTTATATGCAGGCATACGTGTCAAAGGGTACCATATTATATCAATAAATAAATACACTAATGAATTTAACAGAAGCTTGTTGTGATTTCTCAGTCACAATATATCAATGATATACCGGAAGCGATTCCGTCGCTGCACCAATTCCATTTAGTCCCAGGTAAGACATATTCTAGATACACCCATTTCGGTATACCGACTTGAGTGGGACATAAACCATTTTTGATTAAAGAAAATTTAAATAAATAACTCCTAAAGATACACAGACAAAATCTGTATCGAAATAATATAACTTCAATGACCATATAGAAAGTCAAATTACATCTAAGTGTGACATTTATTTTCTTCCGATGGAAACGACCATCTTTTAATTACAACGGTAAAACATTCTACAAGAAGAAATTGTATTTTAAGATTATTAAAATTATTATTTATCGAATAATTAAGTTATTTACATAAATACGGTATACAAATATTATAAAAATTATAGTATATAAAAAAAAAAGTTTTTCTTTTTAGACTATAGTATGAGTAGCTGGTCGGTGTTGCGGTTAAGACGCTGGCCTAGTGATCTAGTGGTCGGGGATTCACGCCTCCTTCCAGGACACCAGCAAGTTAGTCCTATTTTTATAGTGCAAGCGTTTAGCTTTGTTTGAAAATAGTACGAATATTGATGTGGCATGTATAATTATTTATTTTTTCAAAACAAAAAAAAATAGTATAACATCAAAACTCTAGAAACACAAACACAATACTATTTTGTATCGTTCTTTATCGTTAACCGTTACAAAGGATCAATAGCCTACACTCCATAAAAACACTAATGAGGCATATATATTATAAAAAAAATTCTAGCCAAAAAAGAGTTCATCCCTGCACCACTCTGAAAATTGAGCTTATACACTGTGTAGGTAGAGTACCAACCGATCCGGCATTAACAGATCTACAGTATACAGTATATAATAATTTGAAAAACATTGCATGTGTTTATTTCTATTGAAAAATACATTTAAACAGTGACAATCTAACACATCGGCGAAATCAATTTATCAGTTCATATTATAGATATTGTCTATTCTGTCTATGCAAACTCTGGCCGGGAAATACAAAAAATGTAAGTAAAATAATTATATATATATTAATAACATGAACTGAAAGATTATATCTGAATGCCGGGTACGGATCGCTAGCTTTAAATAAATGAAAACAATATTCCGACCGTCGAATCAATTATTTTGAATATTTTAAAAGCGATTTTTTTTTTTACCTTAAAGGTCACAGCAATTGAAATATATAATAAAAAGCACAGAAGCTATAGCATCTAAGTTAAACACTTTGAATGAAAACTTAATGAATTTTTTTTTAAATGTGTGTACTTTCGTCCAGTAATACATTTTAACACGCGTCGTTAGGGTTCGACTGCCGGGCCGTTGGACGTGTGCGGTTAATGGCTTTGTGTACCCCTTATCGGAGTTTAAATACCGACCCTTACGTCCGCCAGCATTCGTGTAAATGGTTATAGAAGGATTAAATCAGACTGAATGTTGTGGTCGTAAATAATATCGTAAGCCCAGTAATTGAATCTAAACTGAGATCCGGTACGTAACAATTTTGGATTAAACGCCCCGAAATAAAGAACCGGTCACAACATTGTATATCTCAGCAAACCGTCACATCTCTCTAAACGTTCTATAATTGAATTGTAATATAATAAATACATTATAATTAGCGATCACTAAATATCTACAATTCAGTTTCCAATAATGGTCAGTACATTTACAGCGATCATATTCGTACATTATCTAATTTAAATGTTAGGATGTCCTTAAGTCTGTACAGACGTACGGACATGCACGCGATTCCTTGCAAAATGAAAGGTTCTAAATGCACAGTAAAGGATTTACCATGGGTAGTACTTCACGACGGATAACTTAGACATATCAGTAGGGCGGAGGGTGCGGGTTTGAGGAGGTAATGCATATTGGTGGGGCGATGCAGGGCGGGGCGGGGTGGATGTGGTGGAGGTGGTGGCGGGCTTCCAGAGAGGGTGAGATAAAGGTTCTTTTTTAGGTAGTTTTCAAACGTTCTAAAATTTTATTTTTCCCACACGAAATCTAGAACCCTTGTAGCAGGATGGGAGCAGAATCTCAGAACCAAGGTGGGAACAGAATCATTGGCGGATTTCGATGACTCACTAACAGTTGTGACATATTTTTATCTCCATGAATGCGAATTTTAGTCATATTTGATATAATTAAAATAAGATTTTTCTGACACAAAAGACACCATCTTATGGCCTTGCAACATCTGTTGGAAAAATGCTGGAGTGTAAGAAAGTGTAAAGGATCTTATAAGGATACAAGAAGGAACAGATCATTAACGTGAGCAGTCCGAGCGCGCTATCTAATGATCTCAAGACCCGATGATGTCGGCGATGATCTCTCGATAAGGCACGATGGATGCACGGTACACTGCATGCGTTATTTTAATATAATAAATATTATAAAATCTTAATCAGTTCGTGACTCTTAAATCGCAAATATCAATGAAAATATACATTTTATTGCGAAGTGAAGACATTTTTTTACACTGCGTACCTACGTAGTCTATTGAAACTGCACACTAAAAAATACGCAGAAGAATAAGCAAACAGACAAAAAATAAACTTTAAATATTTCCAGTCCGTGTTACCATAAATCACGAGAAAATTACATAAATTAGGATAAGCAAACAAAACTATTTTCATCAGCTAAACTTTCTTCTAAAAACACAATACTTTAAAAAGATGTAATATGAATGTCAGAATATCGCGCGAACGAAATTAAAACCCTTCAAATAAACAGTCGCGCGTCGCAGCAAACAAACCGTGCAATGTAAATAGGGCTTAATGTGCTTTCTCAACAAAACCGGAGAAAAAATTAAAGAAACCGTGTTCAACGAGACATAAAGGATTGTTTACACGGCCCAAAAACACAGTTACCATAAAAGTTTTAGAGTACGAAAATACGAATAATGATCTACATTAAATATAGAACGCTCCCCTGACGACAATTTTACGAAGTGAGCTAAATCGGGTAAACTGCTCATCGAAAATAGATTTGGATAGTCAGGTATTAATAATAGATTAAAGTTGTAGCATGCATGCACGTCCCTAAATACACACATTTTAGTCGAGCTTTCGTTTTAATTCCCGCTCAGGCCTGGTACAAAAGTCATAAATTAATACAGTTAAATATGGCACACTTTTAAATTACGCAAAAACATTTGTGAATATAAGTTCAATAGTAATAATAAAACGTATACTATTTTTAAACCTTAAATGATTATGTTATTTTTGTAAATTTACATTTATCATTATATGACAAAATATATCCGGAATAAAGTCTCAACAACTGAGGTGGCTCGGACACGTCTGCGAATGCCAGAGATGTATCTTAGCAACTTAGTATCTTAGAAGGTGGGTTGTCCCGGACTAAGTGGGGTTAAACAGCAAAATAGACTTTATCATGACAAATTGTGTCTTGATTGGTCATGTCATGATGACATGAGAAGATGGAAGCGGCTTGTCGAGACTTTGGGCCCCGAGGGGGAAGTAGATCAAAAATATCACGATGATAATGGTAACTTTACATTGGCAACAAAAATACAATTGCTTGCGCCGAATGACGTGAGTATTATATATGCATGTTATGTACATACATAGTAGTTTATTAGATATAAATGACGCTCTCCAACGATTATTCGTTTCTGCACTCTGTTGAACACTCGCATTAGTGATTTGTATTTCACAGGCGCTTTACTAATATGTAATAAACAGGAAAATATTAACGTACTAATATGTCAGTGCTTTATAATAGATAAGATCACTTTGTGTTACGTACGTACAAGTGATACTATTTCTGTAAGAAAGCGAGACTATTATCACTCAAAGGGTTGCGGAAATCTCGAGCAAAGAAACTTTTCAAAAGCGGTTTGTTCAAGTTCGTTTTATTTTTGCGCAGTTCTCTGCAGCAGCCAACCCTGGACACCGGGCTGGGAAAGTGATTTCAAGCGGAAAATGTTATTTCGTGAACCCAGACTTGAAACACGGAATAGGAGGTCTTCTTTCCCGATTTGTTTTCTTGTTTTGTCGATACCGTGAACGATAGTCAAAAAATGTTTGGCTCGAAAACTTTAAAACTCTATTCGCGTAAATCGCGATCCAACATACGGTCTCGTCTACCTCTGTTATGTTGCGTGGCGGTTACGAGGGCTGTAATATTTCCAATGTATTGGAAGTACGATCGTTCTAAACAATTGCGATGTGACTAGGTACGATCGAATATATAAGAAAGGAATGCGAGCGTAATAAGATACAATGGTAAACGATTTGAAAGAATATCAAAACCTGGCAAGATCGAATTGAAGACCCTGCATCAAGTAACTTCAGAAGCGTGAAGATCCGAAGAAGTACGTAGGTACTTTACTCTCTACAAATATTTAATTATCTTCTCTTCCTACCGCTAATCTCTACTATATCTCTCTCCTCTTTTTATAATTATTGTCTATCAGCTAGGTAAATCACGCAAATATCTAAATTGGTAAATTTCCTATAAATTTATTTTGAATAAAAAATTATATCTATCCTGGTTGGAGTTTGACATTTATCGTTTTTTTTTTAAAGTAAGCAAAAACGTACACGACTTACTTTTTTTTTGTAGCAACTATATCAATGTTTCCGTGGTTCAGTGATCTCACGTAAGGTTGCTAAATAAAATTTTGTTTACATCCGTATTTCATTTATAAATAACCATGATGAAATGAAATGTAATCACAATAAAATAAATCCAAAAAATTTAAAAAAAGAATTTCTCTCCTTTAGACAATAGTCCCTCTCTGATGCCGGAATGTTTAAAATAATTCCAGCTCTCTTATTTTTCAAGGAGAAGATGGCGCGAATCCCTCACCCTTGGCGGGAAGGGTAGGGCGAAGGACGGCGTGGTTAGATCAGCGATAGGAGAGGGTGGGAGGAATGGAAGGGGTAAGCCCGCAGATCACAACAAATGAGAGCACCCCACGCGGGGGATTACCTTTTAAGCACTTTATCTTTATTTAATCGAATAGAATGGCAATATGAAGATATTGCCACGACTTCGTAGTATTAGAACCTTAAATATTTAAAAAAAATTAAATAGACTAAATAATATTAAAAATCGTGACATCAAAGTAACGAGGTATCCTAATCCGACATTTTAGTCAGAATTGACTCATTTTTCTTTTATTAGATATGCAAAAATGAAAAAAGTACAATAATATTATAGAATATGAAATATTTTATTATATTACAAGTCAATATCATTATCGTTCAAAAAATTTGCTATTATATGGATTAAATGTGGTGATTTAAGGGAAAGAAGATGACACAAGTTAACCGGCAGTTGAAAATTACCATTGACGAGATCACTGTAGAAAAACTGTAATCCACAATAGACAAGCAAAAAATACATGGTTAAGGGTCTCCTCCTCGGCACCACACACACACACACACACACATCGGGGAACAGAATTGACTTTTTTGTATAAAAATTGGGACGATAATTTTCTTTTTAAAACATTGTCCTAGTACTTTAGGAGATAACAATTAAATTTTAGTACCACTTGTAAAATATTTTAGAATAACAACAGTTGATTTGAATACAAATAAAGTGTAGGAGTTATATTCTAGAACGTGCCCGAAAGCTGGAATCAATTTTGCGGCTCTCGGGCGGTGCACCAAATTCCGGAGAAGAAATCGAAAAATTAATATTCATAACTTGAAAACTCTATATACCGGTTTGATGTAAATGTTATATAATACCAACACTTCTTGTAACAACTCTACCTTGAGGTATACTAATCTTATTAGAGTCAGACGAATGATTTGGTTTACACTAATACTGAACGTCAAGGCCCCGAGAATCGGGCAGATTTCGTATGTGTGTAAAAATTTTTTTATTTTTCAACAACCTACATTTTTAAACAAGCGCATTAGACTGGCTATCGAACTATATCTATACTAGGTGAATTTTTCATAAAAGTTTGATTGAAATCTGATAAAAGCTCCGGAAATTATCGTGTCCTTAAAACCCATTCACAATATCATACATCCTCTGTATATTTCACAATTTCATTATCTATATCTATCCGTCCACACGTCGCATAGCAAAGTATTATACATTATAAAAAATATTATTTTTCCATTACATTATTAATAAAATAAAAAATTCGAATCACTCTCATTATCGGGGCAAGTATTTCTAGAATTGCACGAAATATTTCTTTTTAATATACAGATTATCAACATGCCGTTTAAAAGAGATATTCCTAGTATGACATTAAGGCACAATGTAAAAATATTGTAAGACAATTAGAGGAATAACATTACAAAATATCTTTTTCAAATAAAATGAAAATAAAAAGTGATGTTGCACACTGATAATTGAGGAAAGCATACAGAGAGTGCGTGGGGTTCAAGGTCAGCGAAATCTGATCACGTGACACATGACATTCCTCGGCGTTCCAAAGCGAATAATACGAATTTAGCTTACGGCAAATATGTATTACACGTTCAAATAACCATCAACCATATAGAAATCAGATGAAGCTCTTGAAGATGAAGATGATGATAGGACGATTCTGACCAACCTGCGCTATGCAAATGATACGGTACTACTAGCAAGTAACATTGAGGATCTAAAAAACTTCTGCTGAACCGAGTAATGAACATATGGGAGACTTTTGGGTTAGAACTAAAACAAAATATATGCTCATTTGCAAACATAACGCAGATGACAATAAAAGTATGAACGAAATTGGAAAAAATACAAAGTATTATATACCTGGACTAATAATATAAATGGATGATGGGATCCTTCTGTTGAAATCAAATGCCGCATTGAATAATCTCATGCAACTTTGATGTACTACAATCATGATCTCGACTATAGACACTATGTGTTTTCGATATTATTTTATGGAATAGAAACATGGACACTTACCGAAGAAATGATAAGGCGCCTCGAAGCATTTGAGATGTGGATCTACAGAAGAATGCTCAAAATAAACTGGATAAAGAAAAATATTTTTTTTAAAAATAAAAATCTGAAAAGTTCAATCCTACATTGGCTAAAAGTAAAACAATTTTGTGTCAGCCTAGATGTATTAAAAAACAAAAGAATTCAGATGCACGGCAAATATTTTTAAATAATTCTAAAAAGTTAGCCATGTATGTATATAAAATAAATAATTTGGCGAGTTGTTCGCGGGCGAACTTTAGACGGAATAGTGCAATATATATTTACGACAAAACTCCGTGCATTATCATAAAAATATTATTATGTACGCGACGGTCTTGAATTTGTATGCATGGAATATTATTTTATGTGTATCTCGCAAAATAACACAACTTCAGCTCGCATAGTCGATAGTCGGGCGCTGCTTTATGAGAAATTCTTCGAAGAGACCGGAGTCTGCATGCTTGCAGAGTGAAATATGAGATTCCTGCAGGGTATCGCATGTGCTTGATGCGCACTCGCGTATGACGGGGTAATATACTCCGCAAGTATTACGGGCATGTAATTCTCTTTTAGCAATTTGACAATGTCGCGCGACATTTTTTTATCTGCGTCCGAGTTTTTATTATATTAAATGTAAAATTCGAATTGACGACTCTACTAAAATTGTCAGTCTTATCATTAAATTTGCGTTTATTGCCAACTAACAGAAAACAACTGATATTAGGGCCTGCAGGCGACATTGTCGTTGGAGTGAAACTCAAATATCATCTATGAAAATACAAAAATTCATACTTTAAGATATATAATAGATTGTAAAATATATTTACTAAGGTAAACTAAGTTAACTGCGGAAAATAACGTGTTCTGAATGTAATTAGCAAAAAAATAATTAATGAAGGCTGGAAATGGGGCCGTTTAGACAATGTGTGGACAATCTATCGAAGAATGGACAAATTGGGAACAAATTTAAATTTGTTTGTAACATAATCAATAGAAATAAGAAAGGGTCGCCAAAATGGTTTGGTAATGTGGAACGTATGAGATATTACAAACAGAGAATATTTATGATGAGTTTTGAGACCTGGCATGATTAGATTAGCCGGATATTGGAGAAAGTCCATGTTAAGATGTATAAAAGTGGACAAAGCAAGAGTGATATGGAAGGAAAAAAGTGTCGCGTTCTACCTTCTCTGTCTACCTCTGCGGTAAATGGTAAATAGTGTATGGGGTTTATTTATATTACACGAATAATAAAAATCTGTATAGACTGATGTATCTTAGAAACATTAAAAATATTCTTATACTTATCTATATTAATTTAAGATAAAAAATAATTGGAGGTACAACTAGCACCATCATTTAGATTATTTTGATTTTTTGTAACGCATACAATTTTTCTTTTTAAATACGTAATAATATATTTGCTCAAAATGGCACTTAAATCATATTTAGTTTTACTCTTCAATTGATAAAATATACAATGTCACCCTCACTGGACTATCCCCGTGCAGAGTAAAACATTTTACACTTTTGTATGGAGATACTTTTTTATAAATTAAAAACTTAATATGGGTAGCAGTGAAAAATGACTAAATATTTATATATTTTTATAATAAAAAAGCGAGGATGCGCCCCGCCCCTTCAGAAGATCTTTTGTGGAAATCTCTCATTGTAATTTGACTTAAGGACGATGTCGGGTTTAGAGACAAATAAGATTTTTAGTATTTAATGTGAAAATTTTCGGATTGCAGTTAAAACCGAAATGGCGACGAAAATGCTTACATCACTCTGTGACCTTAAACTGGCATATCGCTCACTCCACTCCACTCCACTCCACTTCTTGTATTTGTCACTAACGTTACGGTAGAATAACAAGCGGGCACATCTAATATCATTTACAACTTCTATTCTAACTGGAGCCGAAACAGTGTTTCATTTATTTATTTCATTTCATTTCATCGTGAAAATGTTCAATTCAATTGGATTTAAATAAATGTGTTCCGGTTCATTTCCGTTCTAAAACCCTATAAACCTAAATATAATACATTTCTTTAGGTCAGGATTGTCCAGCCCCGAGACACGTTTCTGATAGAGATGGTTAAACCGTTATTGAGACTGTGATTATGTTGGATTATAACTATGATTCGTAATACTTCAAACGATCGCCTGTACCCGCACACGTAAAACTATACCTCCAACAGCTAAATCTCATTAACCAATCATCGTTATAAACGAACACATTTACAGCCACAATAACGCTTTAAATAACTACATAGTTGTTTACATCACTAGTGTCTGAGCGTACACTCGCTGCTTTAATCTTAATAATAATTTAATTTAAAATAGTACAGCATAAAATGTGATTCATGTATCTAATATATTTCTATAATTTTAATTTTTTAAACATTATGTTACAGACTCCCCAATGTGTGAGTGTTGTGCCGAGGAGGAAACCCTTGACCATGTCTTTTTTGCCTGTCCATTGCGGATCACAGGTTTTTTTACAATAATCTTGTCAATGGTAATTTTCAACTCCCGGTTAACTTGTATCATCTTCTTTCCCTTAACTCGCCACATTTAAGCTATATAATAGCAAATGTCTTGAACGTCAATGGTATTAACTTGTGACGCAATATTCCCTATTCTATAATATTGTTGTACTGCTTTCTATGAAATAATGTTTTAACTTGTTTAATGGCACAAATCACTCTTGAAGGGTGGATTGCCTGTTTAAAAGAAGAAGAAAGAGAAATATTATGTTTTTATATGCATAATATTGACAGTGACATCTGTGTTGGTGGGACGGCACTTGTGACGATCATTTGAGAGAGGTTTGATTCTGTCGGTGGTTATTCTGTACGTTCTGTTATCGAATTGGTAATATTCTGTATAATGAATGAACAATTAAATAATACATATAAGTAGTATAATATACAAAATTACAATATTGTATAAAAAATCAAACAATAAGATGTATACCTAGATATAAATGTAAACATCACAAATGAATTATACTCGTGCATTGTGCAACGTGCACAGCTTCTTGGCTCACTGTAAAATATCTGAGAAATAATCTAATCATTATGAAATAATTCACGACATTTAATGAATAATTTTGTATTTTTATTATTCTGTCTACATTCACACTGGAAATTTTCCACGAAAATTTATGAACACTCCGACGAAAAGAAAAAAAATCCAAATCTACTCTTTCGACTATGTGCCACTAAACTGCTGCTCAATTCATTTGACTATCAGTGCGAAAACTACTCACGAGTGCTGACAGAATATTTAATATAAAAGAAAAAAATTAAACATCAATTGATTCTCAGAAATATATGATTTTTTTACAGTGAATTTAATCGGCAAAGAGTTGAGTAAGATAAACCATAATAATACTTTTTTTTTACTTCAGAAGCGAACATATACTTATTAGTTTACTGACTTCATAACGACATCTGCTAATCATATTATACACAATTCCACATTAAATGTTCCACACTAAAAAGGTGACCAGTTCATCCACTTTCTTCCGATCGCAATCCCACTTGAAATGCGGTTTAACGAGCAAACCTACCCGGCGAACAACATGTAAGTGGTTATAATTGTGATGGGAACAAAAAGGTGAATTTAGCCAGAGCTAATAACGGCAGTATCGACTTGTTATCGGTGATTTAGTGTTTTTTTTAACAGATTCAATAAGGTAATAGGTGTTAAGTTGTTAGTCGGTAAGCTTTATACATTTACGCTGATTGCTTTATTATAACAAACAAATTCGTGTGTACAATATAGGTACAAAAATAGATTTTATATTCATAAAAGTAACATGAGACACGGTGAGATACATCTCAGTAGTATGTGCAATGTTAAAATTTCGATCTCACGTAATATAAATAAACTTCAGATTAATACTGATAGAAAGAAAGGAAAATGCATCCCAATGCATACAACGTACGATTTGATAACGAGACTACATCTAAAACCATAAATACCTATAATCATTTATTATAAAAAGTAATAAAAACAAGCTGAATACATTCAATTACGCTGGAGGAAATCCATATTCACTTAACTGTCAAAGGAAACGGTCAATGGTGCGACATTTGACGTTTGACGCACAACAAGCGCGAAGAGTCGTCTCCAAAGAATCTCGTGGGTTCAAAATCAGTATCTCAGAGATTGTCTCGAGTCTAAAATCTCCTAAAAATCTCATTCGTAAACACAAGATATAAAATATGCACAGGGTAGCGCTTTTAAAATAATTATACAAAATAAATATAATAATGCGGTTCAATTATACATACGAAAACTGCACACTGTATTTCTATTACTGTTAATAGAAATACATATAATTTATTTTCATTATTCAGGAGAACACATTCTTATCGTGTATTCTTATCGGTGGCAACAAAATATGTTTCGATAAAATTGTAAAATTAAACAATATAAATATAAATATATTGTAAAATATCTATATCTTTCTTATTAATACATTTAATTAATTTTCAGTTTAAATTAATTCAGATTAGGTCACCCCCCAACCAAAGTACAAAAAATATACACGTCAAAAAAATATCAAGTGAACTGTGTGCAGTTGTCTCGTGTCCAATTGCAGCATGTGCACTTGTCTTGTGTGCATCTGTCTTGTGTGCAATTGTCGTGAAATTGGTAAATAATATAATTTATAATGTATGTAACTTGTATCCTCAAATAACGATACGTATATTATATGAAGTAAAATAGATTATCATGATAATGGCGTTTTGAAAAAACATTAATGGCCATCGCGAGGTACGATGTGCGGCGCCGTTACCGTTTCCGTTACCGTTACTGTTACCGTTTCCGTTACTGTTACCGTTACCGTTACTCGGAGATTATTGTAGCATTACGATATTACGGACGTATAAAACATTTGCAATTTATTACAGCAGTCATCATTAATGAAATTATCTAAGTGGGTTTGTTTTCATTCGTACGCTGAATGCTCATACAAAGATGACCAAAACGCTGTACAACTGTATTGGAAGTATCCTCGGGAACGAGAAGATATCTCACCATCTCCAGCCACGCAGGTATAATCAGTCAACTAATTCTGCACTGAAGTACGAACAACTAATTTGCCTAATTCTTGTCGAGGAGTCTTGTCTCGAAAGCGCGCAAAGTGCAATGTAGAATCACATCACCGGCAGTATTTTGCGCGCAGAATAGAAAGACGCAAACGATCAATTCCGACCTTTATCGGCAAATCTCTGAGATGAGAGCAGTGAAGTAACTACAACAATTGGGCCCCAATGTATAGCGAAAAAATGGGCCCCATAAATAAATATTGTGTAAGTAAAAGACATGTAAATTAGTACTTGGTAGTTTGTCAATTAATTAATAAGAAAAAAATTAGTTTCTTGTCATGCACTTGCAATTTAAAAAATACTTCGGTCGCTTTACGGCGATGGTCCGGTCCCTAACATACCTACACGGGTAAATTTTTCACATGTTTTCATCATTCTCGTGAAAAACGATTTTTTTATGTTAATAGTTCCACTTCTTGCTTTGCATTATTATTAACGCTGGGAAATGTTTGGACACTCGCAAAAATATCAATGCCAAATGAATTGTAGGGCGCGAACGCGAATGTCGGCCCCGGTGCACTGCATTGGCACAGTTACGCCACTGGATGAGAGATCAATGTGTCATCCGCGTACACACACCTTAAGTGCTGTAAAATGAGGAAAATTATGAAGTTGCTCTCGCATCTCGTAGATTTTGCGGTAAAGGTATACATCAGTTAGTCATTCTGTTCTGCGTACATAATACAATAGACAACCGATCCTCGCTCAGCGATCATCTCCGTATTGTCATTTACTCTTTAGATATGTACTAAACCAATAAGTGGATAAGGCAAAAACAAAGGTTGTCAATGGTACTACGCTAGTAATATAATAAGGCTTATACAGACGAGAAGTGGACATGAAAGAGCCTGCAGTGCTATCCGTGCCTAGGCAGCGGAAACCGCGGAGAAGCCTGAAGAGAACTGCTGGTCTTGCACGGATAAGAACTGCACAAGACAAGTATCGGTGGCAGAGTTTAAATTAGACTGATAAAGAAGAAAAACAAATGCAAAAATAATAATGCTATCTATACAACTTCTCCGCTTTAATTTAAAGTATAAGGTGTATATTAACTTACCATACTTACGATCTCAAAAAAGCCATTTCATGAGGATTTTTGTTTTATTGCCCAAATACATTTAATTCCATCCTATCAAAAATTAATTGCTAATTATTATTTCAGGTATAGGCTAGTATGAATAAAATACAGATTACTAAATCAGATTCTAATCTAAATAAGTTCAAATTTTACAAACTACATAAGTAAGAAATAAATTAATATTAAGTAGACATGTACTACTCACCTGATTGATCAATTAATGTTTACTATGCTGATGCTGAATGTACACCAAGACGGCAGACGTAAGAAGTCAGTACATTCAAATAAGCTACATGACTATATCTTAAGGGTCTAAGATCATTCTTCGGCCACGATTCATTGATATTATGGTACAAAAATCTTGATTTTTTTTTTTATCAAAACGGCGAAAAAGTATCCCGCTGTTGTAACGATAAAAGCTAATTTTTATGATGCACGTCAAAAAGGGGTATTTTAAAAATGTAATGGTATAATACGACGAAGTATTAAAATTTCATTATATCCCTTTTCCATAGCACCGCAGATGCTAAGGGAAAAGGTAAGGGGGGGGGGAGGGGGGGGGGGGGGGGGGGGAGGGGGGGGGGGGGGGAGGGGGGGGGGGGGGGGGGGGGGAAAAAGGGGGGGGGGGGGGGGGGGGAATTTAGGTGAATATTGTGTTGTGTTTGTTTAGGGGGGGGGGGGGGGGGGGGGGGGGGGGGGGGGGGGGGGGGGGGGGGGTGGGGGGGGGGGGGGGTTTATTTGTGTGTGTTTTTGTGGTTTGGGGGGGGGGGGGGGGGGGGGGGGGGGGGGGGGGGGGGGGGGGGGGGGGGGGGGGGGGGGGGGGGGGGGGGGGGGTGGGGGGTTGGGGGGGGGATGGTGGGGGGGTTGGGGGGGGGGGGGTGAGATTTTTGGGGGGTGAGATGTTGGGAGTATTTAGTTTGAGGGATGGTGTGAAGGGAGGGGGTGATATTTTTTGGAGGGGTAGTAAGGAGGTGAGGTATGTTTGGAGGTGAGAGGTAGGGGGATTTTTATTTGAGTGGGGTTTTTATAAGGGGATGATGGTAAGGAAGTTGGGGAGTAGTTTGTTATTGTAATGTGTGTAGGGGGGGGAAGTGGTTAAAGGATTTTTTTGTATTATGAAGAGTTATATTATTAAGTTGGTGTTTTTGTATGTATGGTGATTGTAATTGTAGAAAGTGTGATTTATAGGGTTTATTGGGATTTAATTGATGTGAGTAGTAAACATTTAGTTTCTGTTTATTTCTCGTGTATTCTAGTCAAGTGCAGATAATTTAAATGTGTGGACTGCATGCTGCTGCGGGACATAAACCACCCCTCTCTGCCTATCTCTGTGGAGACGCGATGTGACGATATATACGCCTATAATATTCAGTGGTGAACTACGCCGCAAATAACCCATGCAATTTTAGAACCTTCCTCATTATTTCGGGCGGACTAACTATTATTTCGAATCTACAGTAAAATAGAAGATAATAAATAGTAAAATGAAGTGAACTTTTGTCGCGGGTAAAGAAGTAAATGACCGTAGATCGGATCCTCAGAAGTGTGGCCGTCTTCGGTAGGGTCGAACTATTGTGACAACTGCGTCACCTCGCTCCTCGTCCACCGATTGTGGACTCTCCCGCCCAATGATAACACTATCAAAATAGCCGCGCTCATTGCGCTACAGTTCATCTTACTCGATTGAATGGTCATTTTATTGTTTTATAATATTAATATCGTTGATAATCAAATATATGACCTATTTTTTGGTTCGAAGCCGATATAAATAATACAAACAAAACAAAAATTAAAAGTCGTCGGCGATGATAAATACGTAATAAGTAGCCAATAAATGAGTGTGGCAATCAATCTGCAATATATTAATATCTAGATGAAACGGTGATCTGGGAGATGCGGGGTGGGGTGGGGGTGGGGGTGGAGGACTCACCGCGGGCATCAGCTGGTCCGTGCTCCTCACCCTGGTCACTCTGTTCCTATACAACACTTTCTTAACGAGTCTCTCGAACTGCGTGTTCCAGCGCATGAAGCTGACGTAGGCGATGTAGAAGGAGAAGAGCACGAGCGCCTCGTGCCAGTAGATGTGGTTGTCGCGGAAGAAGTAGATGAGCGCCAGCAAGCTCACGGAGTAGAAGGTGCAGTCGCGGAAGAGCGGCCACCACGTGAGCGTGAGCACGGTTCGCGAGAAGAGCGCGCACATCCCGATCACGAACAGGATGTTGAACACGGCGGAACCCACGATGGTGCCGATGCCCACGTCGTCGAAGGACACGAACACCCCGATGACGGAGGTGAAGAGCTCCGGAGCGCTGCCCCCGGCCGCCATGAAGGTGGCGCCCGCCACGTCGTCGCTGATCTCGAACTTCTCGATGATGACGTCCAGCGCGGGCACGAAGAACTCGTCGCAGACCACCGCCAGCGCCACGAACATGTACACGAGCCCGAGCACGTGCAGCAGGATGGCGCCATGGCGGCGCTGCTCCAGCGAGAACAGGTCCTCGGGGAACAGCGGCGCGCGCTCCGTCTCGTTGGCCGCAGTCGGCAGCTCCAGGGCCGGGTAGTCCTGGCCCGGACCGAGGGCCGGGTAGTCCTGGCCCGAGCCGAGGGCGGCCAGGGCGGCCGCGCGCAGGAGCAGGCTGGGCAGCATAGGGCGGCCGGCCGCGCACTGCCGCTGCTCGCCTCCTGTCGCGGCGGCCGGCGGCTCGATAGCCCCCCCGCCCCCCGCCCCGCGCCCTCCCGCCGCGCTCCACCCGGGCGCCGCGCACGCGCACCCCCTAGGAAGCCGAACGGAACCTTTTTCCCTCAAAGTAACGGCGAGTAACCAACATTCCACATTTCACTATTTCACTCCCTTCCTTGTAGATGAACATCTCGAATTACTAAAGATGGAATAGTCAAAATATGTATTTATTGATAGATTTTTGTAAATACGGCAAATTACAAACAATTAATGGATTTTGTATGCCCCGTAATATAATATAAAACTGTAAGTATATTATTTGAGTCTGATTAGTAATAGATTCTGCAAAATTATTAAAATAAAATTTTCACTCTCGTTGTTATTATTATAACATAAAAAAATATTTGAATCACAATATAAATTTATTAACATTTGAAATTATTACATTATGAAAGTATTTTTATCTTTTCAGTACGATTTGGTGAATATTTTAAATACTATTATTCGTAAATGCAATTGCTAACTGAACATATTTTTTCACTATTACTTTAAACAGCGAAGATCAAAACAGTCTTCACACTCTAAACGAACATTAAAAAGAAAAAGGACATCGAGGAAAACAGTCAGCGTAGATGAAGAAGCTATCGTAAAGTGTAGGACCTGGCGTAGAATAGAGATCGATAGAGAGAGCTACAGCGATAAGGGAAAAGATAGGAAATGGAAAAGTAAATGTTTAGTCCTGTAAGATTTCAAAAACCATCAACAGATTGGTTATATTGGTCCGACGTGGCATAAAGCATATTGCGTTCAACGTTCCTGAATCACAAATCAGGCCTGACCGCGTTAGCTTCATACAATTGCAATAACTTTATATATCGTTCAAAGGTTGAACACCACTGATACCAGAAATCACGCGATATTTCTCTATATTTTAATTATTTTTAAAGATTTGTAGACAGATTTGTTTAACGGCATTTAAATCTTAATCGGTAATACATTTCACATTAATTCGTATTAAAATTGTATAAAAATTAAAGTCGATCTTACGCGTGGTGTAATACGATGGTAATGAATGACTTTAATAATACATAAAAAAGTGAAATATTTTAAAAACTAAAGAGTAATCGTAACTCGAAATTGACGCATGCACAAGGATTACAAAAAAATATGCATATAACTAATATTTAAAACCTATTCTGGGCTATATACAAATGTAATATGTAAACCGAAGGATGAGCGCAAAAGACGTACTCGTACATAAGGAGGGTGGTTTCTATGAAAATATATCTAACATATTAGGTAATTTCCATAATTACCTACAAATTAAATTATATATAACCAATTTTCAAATTTCTAATAATATGTAAAATGGATTTGATTATTTACTGTTTAAAAAATGTCACTTATATTGATTATTCTAATTAAGAGAAATGTGAACGTATAATTTATATATTTACACAATTTTCTTAATAAATTAAATTAACACTTTATATCAAATGAAATGCTACATTATTAATTTATATTTAACCTTCATTTAACAACAGTTTTTATTTGTAAATTTATCCTTACAAATATAAATTTTTCTCACTCTGTTATATTATGTAAAAATGAAAAAAAATACCAATGTCTTATTTAAATTGCAAATACGAAATACTTGTACAAATATCAATAATATTCAACTGATTATTTAATTAGTGTTAATGTTTATTATATTGACCTTCGCCTAATTGGAGAAAGCCACAATAAACAGAAAAAAAAACTGAACATAAAGGTTACCACCTAATTCGTACATTTTAAACACAACTGACACTCTCTTCAATATAATGCTTCACTTTCTTTTCAAATTTGCATAGACTTGATCATTTTTACTCTTCTTTTGAGATTTTTTATAAACGTATTATTAGTGTACAGCAATAATTATTTTTAAAGGGCATTAAATATCACCTGCATAACAGTATATGTGGACTACTTTTATTTTTTTATTACAATAATTGAAACAAACACATATTTGTATTTATATCCAGTATAGTATCTTGTACTCAGGTTATGCTGTTACGGACGACGTTCTCGTAACTATACGGAAACCGGATGCGGTTGTCTCGGTTACATACGGTTTTTAGAGCAGATGAGAACTCTCTTGGCTTTCCCAGATATCTCAAAAGTGAATAATATAAATGGCATCCAACTATATGAATGAATATCCTTGGCTAATCATCAGCTGCAGCGTGCGAGTGTAATGTTAAGTACTAAAGATAATTATTTGTATTCCAATTCAATCCGTCTCTGTTGTTTCATAAATTCACCGATAACATCGTTATACAAAGTTCCCGATCTTTTTAATTCTAAAAGAAAATCTTTTTTAATAGCAATCATTCAAAGATCCGAAATCGTGTCAGATTTTGAGTATTCCGTAAAAAAGTATGAATTCGTTTTAGTGAACTATTTAAAAAAAATTAATTCATTCTTAAGACGATCAAAATCAAAAAAAATGTGAATAAAATTATTCTTATTTTGAAAACAATTGTATTGGAAATCAATAATTCTTAAATGTAGAAAATAATTTAGAATTCATTAATTCAAAAAAGGCAAGTTCTTTTATTGCTCCATTCCGTTCTCTAAATTCGCTTAAAATATTATTTACGATTTCTCTGAAAACTCGATTGAAATGTATTTTAACATCAGCGACATTTCTTTTTCTTTTCGGCCGTTTCGTCAATGAAAGCGCTAACTAAAAACTAATTCATAAAAAAAACAAACAGATCGAATTGATACTATTAATTTAAATATATGTCTGTACGTACTAATGTATTAACTAAAAGTAATAATCAACTTGAATATGTATTACACTCTTCTCACTCTTTGCAGATTGATAAATAATAAATTGTCCGTTGAAATACACTGTGAAAAATAGTTTAGTTAGCGAAGCAAATATGTAAAAACTTAATCCTTTTCGTATTATGTTTGAATAAAAGGTAAATTTTCGCAGCCTTAAAGACGCCAAATATGTTGAGTAAGAAAATATATAGTTTAGTACGTTTCTCATAGGGATTGAATAAACAAGTTAGACGCGACCGACCCGTTCGTTCTAGCAAAATGCGGAGACGAATGGCAATGAAGTTGAATACAAATGAGTCGTAATTTTTAATACGGTCGACGGCTAGACAAAAATATAGCCATGGGTTACGTTAATCCGAGTAATAACGGCTAGAATTTTATACGGTAATTTCATAAGATAATAAATTATTTTTATTGTCATAAATCTTTAGTAATGCACAGCTTTTTTCCTTGTATGCAGTGCACGCCCCTGCGTGTACTGAATGCTTCACTAAATGAGTATTTCCATGAATACGTGAATATGAGCTAAATAGAATCAACCTGAATAGTATTTAGTTAGCACTTTAATTTTTGACAAAGAGGTGCATTTGATAATTTCTTTAGAACCTTCCGATATTCATATTTATTGTCAAATATCACCAACCTTTCGCGGTATTTTATCAATCAAGTATGTAACGTTGAACGTTCCTTTAATTTATTGTAACGTACCTGGATTTGATAATGTTGGCAACATAATGATATAAATATTACCATTTGACAAGCGATGGAATGTTTCCAAATATTATAATGACCGGTGTCCATAAACGAGATTTTTATAAGTTTATCGATTAAGACAATCTCTGATGCGGGGAGATTCTTCGGAGTCAACTCTGGATGTTGATAGTTCACCGGGTACACGCCAAGTCTTAAAAATTATATCGACATACTTAACGCTTTTACGTCAAATGTCAGTCCATTGACCATTGATGTTCCGTTCGTCGATTGGGTGAATTTGAATCTCTCAAGCAGATTTAAAAAATAATAAATATTTGAATTTTAATGCCATGTGTTTGTCTACTTTCCAGAATAAATAAGCTCGGGTATCTATGGTTCTAGATGACGTTTGTGCGAGTATCGAGTCTAGTTGTCAAATCACACATCATGTACGCGGGTTTGAGTTTTGGTCTCTTTCTACCTAGCTGAGCTGATCAGCTAAAGATTGGTAAATTCAAAATCTCAAGAGACAGATCGAAATCTCAACTCGTGTACATGGTACAGGAATTTATATCAACTAGATCGCTGAGATTTATCACATCGTGTCATGGGCCGTAATAAAAAAATTATACATACATAAAAATCTACATCTTCAGTATGTTTCAGGGTACTTACCTTTTTTTGAGGCCCATGTCAAAACATATCATATTTTACAAAAGAATTAAAATAATATTGTATTTTTTTTAATCCTTTGAATAGAATTAATATGGTCTAATGAACATGTTCGTGTTGATTTTTTAAACCTTTGTATTGAAGGCCCAACCGGAAGTCGCTTCAACCATTTACCTTGTCGGCCGAATATGCCGTATTCAGAAGGTTTTCGCCCCAGTAAATAGTTGCAAATAGTCATTTTTATTCTAAAATATACTATTTAACAATAACACGTCATAATATTTCTCACACTACTTATTTAAGTATAATAATAAAATAGCGAATTTGTAAAAGTTCTCATCCTTGGTGTCAGTATTGACACGCAAGTACAGTGACCTCAATCCGATGAGATCACCTCGTGCACCTAATGCACCTCCGCGAGTCCGGGTCCTGGGTCGACCTCAAAGCTCACTCCAGAGTCTTTCAAGCCAGATGCAATGTATCTATCCATCGTTGTGGCACTCTTCCAGGTTGTGCCCAGGATAATCTACTTTTTAGGGCACTTTGACACGTGTAGCCAAAGAATTGAAAGAATCAGTGTGATCAGATTTTACATAGAAGATGGTACATAGTAAATAACTAAGAACTAAATCATTTATAATTAAATAATTCATTCTAGTGAGCGTACAGTTGGATGTGTGAACACACTAACCTGCTCACATTCTTGCGATACTGGACGTGTCGCGCGATATTCATTACGTTTTAAATCGCACCTCTATTATTGTTACCTGTTAAGCTGTTATTATGCAAGCTAGCTAAGTTGTATTATTATAATTCGATTGCGAATTTTAAATTTTCTCGTAGCACTAAATACGGTCGAGGTAAACCGTCGGCCAGCCGAACAAAATATGTTTTATATAACCTTTATAAATACTTCAATCGGAAACACAACAAAAACACATAAAAGTGAGTTCAGTTGCGAATATTTCGTAAACATTCGGAAAAATTTAATGTGAGATTTAAGAAAAATAATCTCTGTCCATATTTATTGGTCCACCCGTTATACACAACATAATGTAATTTTTGTACATTGAAAGTTTTTATTTTGTATAAGATATTTTTGTCGTGTTAATTTGTTACAAATGTTATTCTAGTATACCTATACTCTTATACCTCATGGTTAATATTTATATTTAAACATTCGGTAGGTTTTCTCTAAGTTTTCAGAATTAATACATACACAGGTTTTCTGCTAATAAATAACTAATAACTTACTTAATATAATATTTAAAATTGTTTATTTTAAAAACGACCGTTTAATCGGTATTTGAGTGGAATATGGAATAAATTACCTTAAAGGGTCCAGTGGGTCACACAAGGAAAAGCTGGCAAAAACCTATGTGAAAGGCATGGCCTATAATGTGCTGCAGTCACGAAAACAGCGGAGGACATGAATATCTGGAGGTCCCTTGCTGAGGTGATGGTCCTCCAACCCTCCTAGGATATGAATTAGAAGAAGAAAATCAAGTATTTTTAAAAATCATCGTGAGTTTTGTTTAATAAAGTATTCTGCAGAATGATCCAAAATAAATCGTTATTTTAAATATTACTCAATTTTATTTATCTTTCAGGGTTAGAAACGTCAAATATGGTGCCGATACCAAATATGGTACCGACAGAAACGAAACTCAGAAATAAGACATGTCACCTAGAACTGCTATTATTGGTCTTATTATAATACGAAGGAGAAGAATGATGAAGAATCAAATCCTAAAAAAGCATTTTGGATTACAGGTTTTTAAAAATGTCAATTAGAGGGGATCTAAATAAATAAATAAAAACAAGTGTTTTTATTTTCATGTGTGAATGTAGATTTCTACAAACTTACCTCCGAAACAATAAATATGTCGAACGATATCAAAACTGACAATTGTCAGACTTTACAATTGAAAGGGAATCGGACAGCCCATCGAACTATCATGTATGTCTTCATGCTTATTAAGCAACTGATCAAAAGTCTGTAGTTTCGAGGAAACAATTCTTAAATTTCGGAATGTTTTTGGACTATGTCTGTTTCCAGCAGGATGGGGCTGTGTACCACACAAGCCGAGAAACAAACAAGTAATTACATCAGAAATTTCTCGGACGCACAATTTCTCGGTTCGACGATTCGGAGACAATAATTGACCGTCCAGATCATGTGACGCCTTTAGATTTTTTTCTTTATGTTACGTGAATGATAAAATATACGTTTATGTTTCAGAAATGATACAAGCACTTAAGGTCAATATGATGAATTAAGGGCTAAATTATGTAAAAAAATAATTAAAATAACGGTTGACTTTGGATCATTCGTTATTATGTTCAAATAAAAGAAAACAGAAACATCTGGTATGCGAGATTGATCCCGTTCAGCCGATTGAAGCTTTTACATTATTATAATTTTCATCGTTCTAACTATATTGTTATCAAATTAAATTTCAACAGGAAGTTTGTTCAAGAAATTTGATATATTTAAACTCCCGAGTTTTAAACTTTAATTAATAATTATTATATTATTAGTTATTTATTGTAAACATGAGCTCAGTTTTTTCAAGAATGTCTAAGTGGAATGACGAAAAATAACTAATTAGATATACGAGTATATAATTCAAACACTGTTTGTACAATTCCATGGAGGGCAATCCATAATGCACTAGCAGCAAGCAATAGGCTATCGTCGATCGCTTGCTGCTAGGCCCTGCGAGGGGCTATTATAGCCGCTTCGCGACCGGTCAGGGCTTCCGTAGAATCTATATTTCATCTAAAGCAATATAATAAGGGTGCACAATGCAGCATTGTAAGCAATATAATAATTGATTTTGGCATTAAAATATACATTCTATGGAAGCCCTGGTTGAGCAGCAGTCCCCACTGGCCGCTGACGGAGCCACCGCCCGCAGGGCCCAGCATCGGCGATATTATATTTATTATTATATTTATATTATAATATGTTTCTGGGATATTATGTCATGCGTGTTAAAAGTATATGTAATGTATATAACATTTTAAATATACTCGCGTATGCATGTAATCTAATGTATTAACATTAAATAAATCAATCCATTTAATAATGATTTATGATATGACTCAAATGTTGAAGGGGGGAATGATGAGGACTGAGCCCTCTTGTCTCCGACATATGAGGTAACAACAATGGCTTAAATTTTTTTTAGATGGAACCCTACTGAACGGAATATAATATTGAGAATATGTTTTTTAATTTCAGTATATATTTTTATTTTGTATATATTTGAATAAAGTAGTAGCAAAAATGGGTAAATTTATATAAAATAATAACAATAAAATAATTAATGAAATAGTGTTAAATTTATCTCATAAATTACACTACTGATGGACTTACAGTTGTAATCATCCGCCAACAATGGATTGCACAAAATAAGTGCAATCTTGTTTCATTAATTTAATCGTGAATTTCCTCCAGAAAGCTGAAGTTAATATTATAAATTTACTATATAAATTCTTATAATAAATCGCTCATACGAGATCCGAGTAAGAAATCGTGTCCACCTACCTACCAGAAAATGTGTAATATATCTGGACATCTTGCAAACATTGGAAGCAATGAGAAATTACTTCCAAGAGTTATATGACCAAAAATGTATTATTCATTTACATACATCACTATAGTATTACTCATAAATTCACTTGTTTTCAATTAATTAATATCATTAAATATAAACTGACATTTCTTCAACATCCCACTGCACTGGTTTAGTATTGCCATAATAATAAAAAAACCAAGATTATTATTTTTTTATTTAATTTAAATATCTTTTAGGCTTGTCGAAAAAATATTCTGATTGTTATCGTTGTCCTGCTTATACCTGGAGATATTTATTTATTTTATTTTTATGTTTCAATTAACTGCTGCTTCTTCTTCTTCTACGGCCTCATGGCACTCAGAAGACCACGACTGCAGTCACAACAGAGCGCCACACATCCCTTGACATCGCCTCTGTGGTTCAGTTTGCCGGGCACCAGCCTACGGCAGGTCTGTATTACTACTATTAATATTTTTTGCGAAACTTCACAATTAATTACTCAAAATGTGGGCATTGACGTCTTTAATGCCGTATCCATAGTTTGACAACGTAAATGTGCACTTAATTTGAAACAGAGTTTCACCACCTACCCGCTTTTAAATATAATTATTACGTAGGGATCAATGACTGTACTAAATATAAATTATTGCAATGTCAACACCAGTAGAGAAAAGCGCAGACGCGGGAAAGATGGCGCCGGCTCGAAAAAACTGTCATGCCGAAGCGCCGTCAAATTCTACTAGAGGTTGGTTTTCTATTGCAATATTATCAATGAAATACTAATATTTCCTAACGTATTAATTCATTTTCTCACAGTCAAGAGTTACAGAGGAAATTTATGGCAGAAATCTGATTAAAATCAAGGTCAGCACAAGTAAATATTGACAACCGAATATAGGGTAATATTCTAGGTTAATAGGTCAATATTATTAAAACTTAATTAAAGTTATTACTATTGAAGAAATCTTGTAAACAGTATAATTATTGGGAAATGTTGTATTTTAAATGATTAAATCATTTTAATTTCTGTATATTTGAATATCCTACATATTAAAATAAGCGTTGTGAGTAATATATTTTATAATTTTAAAGTTTTTTCTATTACGTATTTTTGTCAAACGTAATCTTTCTGACACACTAGATAAATATAGAATATATTTTCTATATATGTATGAAGTTGCGCCACAAGGACGTAACAGTTTCCAGTAATGTTATTTAATGTATTTCAAAATACTTCGGACAGTGATTATTGTTCGGCATTTACATAAAACGGTGTATTTATAGAATAAACATTCCAAAAATATATATAAAATAATTTTTTTTTTCAGGATTGTTAGTTTGTTCCATTTTTAATTATATCTTAATTATTAAAAATATTTCGAGTATTTTCAAATGATTTTTTTCACTTTTTTTATTTTTCGTGATATGTATGTTTTATTTTATTGTATCAAAATATGCTTATAAACGTCATTAGTAGGTGAAAGGCCATCAATAATAATAGGAAAAAACATTTTCAAATTTGAACAGTTTGTAGGTTATGTTTTGGCATCGAATTAAATTATTATTGAAAGCGTGGGAAGTAGGTATCTAGCTAGGTTGAATACCAAAGCCAAGTAGATTTTTTTAAAATAGTGCGTCAAGAGAACAATATCTGGTCAGGTGATGACAAAGTGCCAAACGATATTATGTATAATGTAATGTACAAATGGATAGATTTATATTTGTATAGATAATATTTGAAGTAGTACATAATGTAACTTTATTTTTTACACAGTTTTATTTCATTATTCATTATTATTTTTTCTGCTGAAAGTATCATTTTTTTATAATGGAATGTAATAGTTTTAAAAATAAACATATAAAAAGCTGATATATTTGTTAGGGCCATAGGACTCGTACTGCAATCACGACATACATTTAGTAATTGTATTTGTTAGTAAGTCTAATATAGCACAAAATAATTTTAAAAATATAACATTTAATAAAACACTCTCGTAGCCGAAGTTTCAGGTTACTTTTCAGTAGTCACCATCACACGAACCCTGATAATACGAATAAGTCAAATTATGTTATTACTAGAAATAACTGTATCGTGAAATTAATCATTTTTATGATCATATATATTTTTTAAATTTATACAATAATTTTTGACGCGATAACTGCACACTTTCATGTGATATAATTGATAGAAATAAATTTGTTGATTTTATTTTACTATTCATACTATGTGTGTTTTATGCAGGATATGTAACTACTCATGAAAAAAAATTCATGTACTTATCTACTATACTTTTAACAGATAAATCAATTTAATATTATTATGGAAATAATATGATTACTATATTATATACGGGTACAATTACAATATAATGTCCAGTGTGCAGCGTTGTCTCCCTCGATGAGCGGGAAGTCCGCGCTCCCTTGCGCCGGCAGCTGTCGGTGGACGAGGAGCGGGGCTGCGCAGGCCACTGGGGGGCGCAGCCGAGCCCCGGGGGCGCCGGCCGCGGGCTGCGCCTCTACAGGGGCCACCTGCTGAGGGCGCTCGCGGGCGCGGGCCTGCGGGCGCCCCCTTGCGCGTTACTGCCACTCAGGTGAGCCCGGACATCGCCCAGGTCGGCCTTTTACCCTAAATAGTTTCAATGCCTGCATCCAGTCACAGGTATATATATATTTATATTTATACAAAATCACACAATAAATTGTACAAAGATGAAATTTTAAAAAATCTTCAGAGAAAATACTTGAGTAAATAGTTAAGGAGACAGTGAACATCTCTTACATTATGAAGCTTGTTCGCCTTTTTTGTATATTTATAAGAATGTTTACAATGTATAATATTTACGTATATTAAGAACATGAATAGAATAAAATATAAAATATTTACTGTTTCCGAGGTAAGTTTGTAGAACTCCATAATCAAATATGTGATGGATTATATTTCTATTAGAGGTTTATAATGCTCTTACAAGGAGAAATGCGTCTCATGTAAATTAAACTAGTAGAATGAAAAATCAAGAGTTTTATCTTCACATAGGTGTTAATAATAATTTATAATTGGTTATGGAATAATAGTTTTAGGTAGTGCTGATAAAGCTTATTTATTCTATATAAGCAAAAAAACTATCATCTAAATCATCTAACAAAAAGTAGTGAGTCACCTCGAAGTTTGATGACTTTTTATTTGTTGTATTCAATATACAGGGTGTAACAGACCTAGTGCACAATATTTTTTGCGTGAATACCTGAATAAATTACTGTTACTTAATACTAAATTTTTTACCGTTACGGGAAATATTTTCGTTTAAAATTTTTACAAAATCATGTTAAGATCTAAGTTTCTGTTTCAGGCTAAATGATCTAACAAAAAATAGTCTCTCCGCATAAATTCGATGACCTTTATTTTTTTGTATTTAATATAATTATATAAGTTGGAGTCAATAAAATGTTTCAATTAATCTAAATAATCACATTATTACATTTCTTTTTAAATGCTTTTATATCTGATATGGTTGAAATTAGGCACATGCAGCTTGAACATTTTCGACTCATATTTTTAATATGTACGAGTATCTACCCCTAAAATATTGTGCACTAGATGTTACACCTGGTATATCATTTTACAGAAGTACGCAATGTTATTTTATTTTAAGATTATTATAATGATGGAGTACTTCGCCTTTGTGCAGGACTGACGGCGGCTGGTGGGAGTGGTGGTGGGACGCGCGCGCGCTGTCCCGCGCGTCGCGCAAGTTCGCGTGCTCGCCCCAGCGCGCCGCCCTGCGCGTGCGCGCCGCTTCCGTGCAGCTGGCCATGCTGGACTTCCCCACCTTCCAGCACATCCTCCAAACGCTGTTCCAGGTCTGATATTAATCACCTGTATCATCTAATACACACAAGAATAGTTTCAACCGAGTTGTGGGGCCTGTATGCGGTAGTGGTCCAAACGGGTTTTTCTGAATTACTCTAACGGTACGTGTCCACAGCGGCCAGGTTATTCAGCATTCAGCGTCGCTTCGTCTACTTTGCTAGACTCTGGTCTGTGTTAAATTAGGCATGGTTTTTTCATGCCGCTTGTTGTTTCATTAACATTAGAAGTTTATTAATTCGGGAGGCACTGTAACTAAACTTTATGTGGACTAATAAATTTCTGAATCGAGATTTTTTATATATGTATCTACAATTAATACAGTGCACGCATAACTTCTGATATAAGTGAATAAAAAAAGCTCATATTTTCTTAAAAAGCACGAAAAGCGGCACCTTAACACAAAACATATCATATACATAGAAATAATAATTAAATATATACTATATATTTAGGGATAACAAATTTCAATAGCCTCCCTACACAAATTAAAGAAATAAAGGATATAAAAGAGTTTAAAAAGAAACTAAATGAACACTTCAAAAATACATAATTAGACAATAAACAATATTACAGAATACTTCAGAAGCACACAAATGGACAATGAATAGAATATGTAAGGTATTATATAAAATTATTGTAGTGTAACTCCCTCTCCAAGCACAAGAGCTGGTCTCTTTTTTGGAGAGGTAAGCGAAAGAAAAACCATGTATTTATCTATTTAAAAATTGAATTTATTTTCCCATTGTATTTTCGCTAATTGCTATTTCCGGCGGTGATACACGCCCCGTACTGCCGTACCGTACGATGCCGCGTTTAAAATGATAATTTAATATTTGTCATTGCTTCTAATATCGAATGTACACCACCACTACCGGCGTTTGTAGCGTAATCTAGTTAATAATAATGTAAATTACAAGGTAACTGGGTACACGATGTATGTATTTAGGTGAAATGTTGCGTGTGTGAAATATTTAAGGTGAACTTGTTAAAAATTAATAAATTCATTAAACAAAAAAATACTATCAGGCTGTATAAAATTGAAAGAAAATCTTAATCACTTTCTTTAATAATGTTGCTAATGGCACGATTTATAGGCGAATTCATTTGTTTTATATTTTTTAATGTGGAAAAGAGGCGTACGTTTACATGTTGTGCGTATTATCGTGTACAGGAGGGCGGCGCGTCCCTGGAGCGCGTCCTCGCCCTGTTCTACTTCCTGTCCGACCTGTCGTGCGCGGCGCTGCGCAGCGGCCTGCGCGCGCACTTCTGCCGCGTGACGGGCTGGGCGGCGCGCCACATCGGCGAGTGCGCCGCGCCCTGGGTGCGGCGCCACGGCGGCTGGGGGCGCGTGCTGCGCGCCGGCGGCCCGGGGCCCGACGCGGCCGCGCTGGCCGCCGTGGCCGCCGCTGCCGCCGCGTGCGCGCTCGCCGCCGTCTGCATCTACCGGCTGCTGCTCAAGCCGCACGCCATCGCCAACTATTGACGACGCAGCGTCTGTTTTGATTGGATGCGACACTGAATCCTCACTCTTTATTCTGAACCAGTCTACTTTATAAAGCTCTAAAATTTGTTTATATGCACGTTAACACTTTCCTTTTATAATTTAAAACGCACATCTGTTTAATTATGTTTTAAAGATGGCGATGAAACGATTTTTTCCATTTATAAAATAGATCAATTTCATACCAGAAAGTAAGTACGCTAACAATATTATTTGAAATTATCGTTTCAGATATTATTATATCTACAATACACATTTTTAGACATACCATACCTGCGAGCTACTAGTTCCATCCCAAATTTAACCGTCAAGTCGTAATAAGTCACCTTATGTATGGCAAAATAAATGTGTATTTTACGTTTTTTTCATCTAAGCCAACTGCCATGAGAACTAGTTGCAGTATCAAGCATTTAAAAACATAATCAGTAGGCAAGATGTGGCTGGTCCGATCAGGATGCATTAACTATTTGTTTGTACATAAAGCCATCGCCGTCTAGGAGATATTGAGATCTCGTTCTGTTGAACCGATTGAGGAATCGAATATCTACTTCCATCGCGAACCGTGTCGCTTAGCCAAAATGATCTGTTTAGTCTAGTCAACAATGCATTTTATTTGTTTGATCAAAAAAATTCAGACACAATAAGGGGAAGTACTTTAAATGAGACCAATTATATGTAACAGTGCAGTCTAGTGATGGTTGATATCGTCGATTTGCTGGAACGACGGTTCCAGTTCCACGATTTCGTGAAACCGTTATTACGATATCGAATAACTAGGTGATAACCGCTTAAAAATCATCTGGACACAAATATCAACCGCTGCTATGATGCACCCACTTATAAGAAAGATATTAGATTTATGGAATCAGTTTTAATTATTATTATTATATTCTAAAACTTTATGATTATATTTACATACTACATATTTATAAAAAGCATATCGCATTTATTGCTATCGGGATTTGAAGAGTATTTAAACAGTGTTTTTGTAACAATTACTTACATTACTTCAGATCTTCTAATAATATTGAGTGTTAATCTCACTTGAAAAAAATGTGATTAGTTAGTTATTTAACCAATCTCTTGACATCCTTAATATAGTTTTCTTTATTGTTCTTTGTATTTTTGATTTATTATATGTAAAACAGGTTCCTCCCCAATCTATTATTTTGTATTTAGCATAGATTATAAACAGTCAAGTCTAACCTAGTCACGTGAAGTAATTAAATTATCGTTTCTAACAAGACAGATTGAAAAACGATATACTACAGCGCCCATTGGCAATCCCTACTAGAAATATTAAGAGTGTATTAATATTCATTAATCAGGTTGTTAACTTGACTTGACGTGGCCTGGTTTGGCAGATTTGGTGAAGGATGGCTGTTTTGCAATTATTTATACTTTTAAGTAGATACTCTTTGATCATCTTCGCTTTTTGCATACTTGCTTTTACGTTTCGGATAATATATCCCTCGTATTATTTTGACAAAAAATAATATACGTATTATATATGCAAATTTACTCTTAGCTAATCAAATTGACTTAATGTAATCAAATACAGTATTTAGGAGAAAAGTAAGCGGTGCCACATTGATACAAGACTGTCTTCGGTCTTGGAAAATGTTAGCCTGAACGGCTTTCCAAGACATTCGTACGATAAATATTTCTTCAATGCTTTGTTCAAGTGAAATTGAATCGGTCTGATAAAAATTCTCAATTCTCAAGTCTTGCATATGATTCATTTATCGTTTTTGTGTTCATCTTCACACGTGTTCTTGTCACGGTCGAAGTCTCTAGAAATTTAGCAATCAAGAATTCTTGAAATATTAACTATCTTTAAAAATGTACTATTTCTAATTGAACGTCGATTAATATTAAAAGGTTGGTGTTGATTCTTTAAAAATTATCGCATCTAAATTGACGTATAATATATTTCTAAATTGTTTTAAAAAAAACAATACCAAGTTTGTTGCGTACTCTCATATATAAATGATAAATGAAAACATATAATAATTATAAAATAAAAAAAGATTATTTAACAAGGTATCTAGTATTTACATGTATCTAGTAAAATATGTATTATTCGTTTGAGAAAATAAATTGAAACGACTTTTTAATGTGGAAAGGTAATATTTTAGATCCTTTTCGGTACGCCATAATTAACAATCAAATGTGTGATACAAAATAAATACATATTTTGAGAAAAAGTACGCTAAGAATATACTGTTTTATCGCATATTAAAGAAAAAATATTTATACATTGTTAAAGGTTTATGTCAAATTTATTAAATTATCTTTAAAATTTGTCTTTAGAGTCTCGCTAATTAAAAATGTATCTGAAGGTATTCTTCGACTTGATCATTTAAAAAATTTAAATATTTATAAAAATGCAAACTTCACCTGTCAGTATTCGGAGAGTCACGCTCCAAGTGTCAGTGACGAAACTCTACAGTGACATGAATACACTAATCTGGACTGATCGCGTTGTCATGTCCTTGTGGCGATCTTCAGTCCCATTCGTATACAATACGTCAATGCATTTTCTTAAAAGTTTTTTTTTGCTTCTAATTAGATTTTTTTATATATATATTTTACATATTAATGTGAAAGCGTAGAAGGCTGGTAAAATATGAGATCGTAGGAACTCTATATTAGACATATAATTTTAAAAGATTCAAAGAACAAATATTACTTTCGGCTGCCGAATGTATAACCTATATTTTACTTTTTAGTGAGACATCTTCCAGTGGAAAGCAACCACCTTTTTTAAATTGCAATGTTTCTCAAATTAATTTCAGTAAAATGTAGGCGCCAGATCTTTCAGTTTATTGTATAACTACACTACATTGTACACTATTGAATATATATTTTTTACAAATTTAAAAATAAAGTGTATTTTTAAATTTTAATATCTATTCTTTCTTTGCCTAAACTAAGCAGCAAATAATAAATTATCGAATAGAGCGCACGACACCGATGGACCAGTGACACGTATCTTCGGAATTAGCTAATATGGAGGAGCGAGCCTGTACGAGATTTCTTTCAACCGTCAAAACAATGGAGACATTTCAAACGTTGAAGATTGTCTTTTGTGTGCGTTTTTAGACATTTCACAGATTGCCAGCCTTTTTCGCTTCATCTGTAACATGTCCGATAGATTCTGGAAAATATTCACTACATTTAATCACGTAATGAATGCTATTCATATATATAATATTCAGTTACATTCATGTTATAAATCGTAATTGAAAATTATTTTTAATAGGAAAATCAAAATGTTTTGTAAACCTAATATATCCCTAAATATTATATTTCAAATCATTTATGGCAGCCGTGTTAAGAATTAAATTAATTTCGGTAATTTAATCTAAATGATGTTTAATGGTGTGTGCGCACAGATGAGACTTCTCTCTCGAGACACGTCTAGAACTAGCGTAAAATTCTGAGTAATTCGTAAGTCTTATCCGTGTACATGCACTTGAAAAATGACATTGCTTTTGAATATATTTTTAAAAACTATTTTTTTAACCGTTTATTTTTATTACAATTTTTTTAATTTCTTGTGTCTAAGAATGTGGTTCTTATTTTGAAAGTGACATAAGTGTGTAGACGGATGAATTATTGCTTTTGAAACCCGCGTTCTCAAAGACGGCACGGAACGAGTGCGGACCGTGCTGTCGTTCATTGTGTATTGTATTATGCACGCAGAATAAAATGACCAATTGATGCATAACGATCTTTACTGCCATCTCCGAGACTCGATGGCAAAATTTCATCCATGTACACGCTCCCTTAAGATCTATCGCACCTTTCAAAAAATGTCTAATTTTTGATATTAAATATATATTTTTTGAATACCGAGATATATCGAATCAAAATTATAAAGTCAGTTAAAGAACGTTTCATCATCACGACTTACTTCACTCTCCGCCAGTGGAACTTGTACTTGCATCCTCTATCGTCAACTTTTGACCTGATTATCTAGAAAAAATCAAAATATTTGTATTTTTGACTTATGCCACTTTCAAAAATCAAACTACCGTTACAAACTCAACAACTGCCGCATTTTATGAAAGTATTTTAGTAAATAAATATTTGATCGTACCTTGCGTTTTTATTTATTAACAAACCTGCGTTAACTCCACGGTTGAGATTTTTGTGAGGCTTTCGACTCGAGTCAATCTGAGACGAGGATTATTCTCCCATGAGATCCTTTGAAGACAACCCTCGGCTTTTGTTGTCCACCGTGTACATACTGGTCTTAGAGATTCGCCGCTTCGCTCCTCGCTTCACGCTTGTTGTACGTCAATTTTGATTTTCAGAATAAATTGTTGTTGATATAATATATCTATGTTTGTGCCCACGTGTGTACACGGATTTGAGTTTTTGTATTTTTCCACAAATCCAAATCCAAAGCTAATCTCTAATATCCTACTGAGATTAATCTCAACCTGATCTCGGTCAAACTAAATCATTTTTAAGTTATTCACTTGTATCGCTGTATTTCTATTAAGTTGATGCATAATTATCCGCCGATTTGTTATTTGAATTTATCTGGAATGACAATGATCAGCTCGAGGAGTCGGGAGGGGCAAATCACAAACAGAGATGGCCAAAGGCAGTACAACGCCGACAGCGACGTGTACCTGGCCCAGCTTGATCTCCTTTATGCTGCCATTCAGCTGAAAAAACCGCACAAAAAGAACCAAATCGTTTTCGACTACGCTCGCCCTCGTGTCGAACGCCTTGTGATCGAATCCATCGCTAGCGAGAGATAGAATTTGCTCCTCTTTCCGCCCTACCACATCAACCGCTCTCTGAAAAATTATCAGATTGACAAAGTCTATGACGATTTGGAGGAGTTGATGCGGGATGTCAAATCGTGGAGTGCCCCAAATTATCAGTGCTGCTTAGCCCGCAGAATCGACCGTCTTCCGAGCAAATGGGAAGCAGTAATTGACGATGGTGATAATTGTACATAATATGTTTTGAGTTTGTTTTCGTTTTTGGTTGTGTATCAACCTAATATATCGGTCGATACTAGATACCAGCCAAAATTATTTGAAATTGTAATTGTCAATAAGCCCAGACAAAACTGCGGTCACACTCCAGTCTCCGGAGCAACAAGCGAATGATACAAATCCGAGCTCAACCGATAGAGACCGGTCGTCTCATCTGCGCTATCTCCAGACTCCTCCTGTCTCCGCTCGGCGGCGCTGAAGTGCCTCACGTTCGTTCCCTCGCCAATCAGTCGTCACAGTCATCGCGCGCTCCGCGGCAGCCATGTCGCCGCGCGCCCCGGGGAAGTGCGCCTCTCACACCGGACAAGTGCCCGAAACTAAATAATGAGTAAAAAGAAAAGTGGCAGTCCGGCGAGCGGCGGCTGGTCGGCCAGCTTGCTCGCCTGCTCCTGCGCCTGCCTGGTCCTGGTGGCCCAGCTGGCGGTGCTGCGCCGAGCCGACGACCGAGCCAAACGATTCGAAGACACATGGCTGGCAGAAGCGAAAACGCAACTGGAAGCGTGGACCTCGAGCAAAATAGAAAAACTCCTACAAGAAAGATTAGAAACACTAGACATCGTGAAAGCAAAACAAAACGTGAACTCCGTGCTGAAACAGAGATCGGAAATGATCGGATTTTGGACTAAATCGAAGGTGCACAAACTTATGGACGAAAGGTTGAACGGTTTGGATGCGTGGTCGAGTGAACGGGTGAATTCGTTGGTCGATGATCAGCTGTTGAAGAAGTTGGAAGTGTTCGTCGAGAAGAAATTGGAAGCGGAAATGGAGCCGAAGGTATTGGAGATTTTGAAAAAGAATATCGACTGCAATCAGAGGACTAAACGCAGTTCTGGAACGGTATGCTCCAATTACTTATTATCTAAACATTATTTTGTATTATGTATTATCTAATGGATTCCAATACGATTCTTAAAGGATTCCAGTGGTCGTCGCCTTGTATGCATAGCCGTTATGATATCATTTTAATCAATTTTATTTCAATTTAATTTCGCCTTTTTCTAAATAATTTTGAACTAGTAATAAAATGTAAATATTGTAATTAATTTCCAATATTTTATTAAAAAATCACCAGCTCGAAATCATCGTAAAATGTATCAGCTGTTCATTCGGTACCATTTCAAGTGATGCCCAAGTGGAAGATCTGGTTGGATGCATTACAGGGCATGTTTGGATGTGTGTGTGCCGACCGAATGGCATTTTAGATTGTAAACAGAGACCGGGGCAGGAGTTATCATGCGGGTGACCAATTCACCAATAGCAGCTTCCTACTCTATCCGTATCGCTATCTTTCATCATTCATCATTCATTCATGTATTGTAATTCAATGAATTTTAATATTTTGCGAGAAGGTAACATTACTATTCTGTAGTCATTTGTAAAAATAGAGGTTGAGTTAAAGTGATTTGAGGTATATTTTAGTCACTCTTCATCCCTCTGCTACATGTCGTAATCCCCGGAGAATACAACCTAACCTAATCTTCTTCTTTGTTATGCTCTTGTCGCTATGATAGTGATGGCACCACAACTCTCAGATCCGTATAGAAAGATTTGGATGACTCAACAATTATCACCTGCTAATGTTTCTGTCTTGCCAAATTGTCTTCAGTTTATCAATTGCCGATCGGATCTTGGCATTCCTCCTTTTAAATTCGACATAACAGTCAGAAATTAAAGAACCAAGGTTCTTCACGACCTCGCAGTTACCTATTAGGATTAAGTCCGGTCTGTTGCTATGTTGCAGATCAATAATCAACATTTTACTTTTTCTCTGTTAATGGCGAATCCCATTTCATTACTGGTTCTTTTCAACAATATGAGGAACTCTTCAATGTCCGCATTATTTTCAAGCAATGTTGTATCCTCGGCGTATCTTACATTTGAGATACTTTTCTAGTTTATGGAAATATTTTTGTGCCACTTTTCGAGGATAAGTCTCGCGATATCTCACCTGCGGTGTGTATATTAAAGAGTAATGGCGACAATATGCATTCTTGACACACTCCCGCTCGTGTCTGAAATGTATTCTTATCATTCTTCTCGTTTCTATTCTTTAAAAATATTAGCCCAGCCCGACTAGCCAGCCAGCCTCCACTGACACGTTTGTTTCCTTTTTCCTCGTTGTGCTCGCCTGGGAAGTATAGACTTATGCGACCTCCATCTGTCGTGACTTTTCTTTTGATGTTTAAGTTATTTCTTTTTCTGATGATTTTTTTGAGATGCCATCTGTTCGGCTTCGTCCTGTCACTATGTGCGAGATACAGCTGCAGGCGACGAATGAGTAGGACCATATAGAATTCTGGGTAAGCGGCCAGCTCAGTATGTGAATGCATCAAGTGAAATTCACACTAGGCTCTAAACTTCATCAGGAGTCTTATCGTAAAATGTTTATATTCATCTTGTATGAATGGCCTATTATTATATTATTATACGAACAATCTCTGATATCCGGATATTGCTCCCGTGAGATTCTTTGAAGATAACTCTCAGCTTTCGTAGTTCCCGTGTACACACCACGCTTTAGAGATTCATCGTCTCACGCTTTACCTGACGCTCATCGCGTACGTCAAATGCCTTAGTCATTGTCATTCGTCAATTGTGTGATTTTGAATCTCCCAAGCAGCAGCTAAAACTGAAGAAATGTTTAATGACTTATGGTAACTTTCAGAACAGGTAGTTAGGTAGTTGGACGGATTCATGGCAACGTTTGTGTGCACATACCAAATCTCGCTGTTACATCGAACGTCGTGTACGGTGTAGGCCTCGTCTCTTTCTACCAATCTCAAGCTGCTCTTTGAGTTTATATCCGGATTACACAGGCCTTAATACATTGCGATTGGGATTACGCAGTATTAATAAATTGTACATAATTGTTTGTGCATTATAATGGCACTTAGGAGTGATTGCAACAATTTTTAAACAAATTGTATTAATGAATAGAACTTGAGTATCCCTGCGAACGCGTTGCTCCAATGAGAGCAATCAATTGCCGGACCAATCGGAATGCGATGACCGTGGAAGTGTGACGGCGATAAGTCACTTATTGGGGCTGGGGAAATTCCGTGTCTACGCTACTACGGTCACGTGGTCGCGGGGACCCGTCTTTAGTGATAGTCTCTTATAGTGTTTCATTCTCTGAAATTGATAAAACATATGTTTGGCGGATTTGGGCGCGCATCGTCCACGCACTGCGTCACGGGATGAAACCAGCCAGTGGCTACGCCGAAGCAGCTAATGGTGTACATTGAGACCGCGTTAGACAGGGACTAATAGTTTTTAAAATCCACCAGAGCAAGAATGGGTTTATAAAATTAAAAAAAAATCATTTCTCACACGGTTTTGTAATACACGTAAAACATATATAGGTACAGCGGCACCGACCGCAAAGTGAAAAATCGTCGTTAAGCGAAAGATTGTATTTCAGTTGTGAGTCGGCTCAAAATATACTTGTTTTCAATGAATTTTAAAGGAGAACAGAGACAATTTTGTTCTTACTATTATAGAATAAAACTGCGAAATACTAAATATTCTTAAATCTATGGATATATATACTTTTTTCCATTTTACATTGGGCTCAATTATTTTAGTTACGCTACTGTGAGCGTCTCTTTGATTTCTTATCTCAGAGATTTGTCGGTACATACTGGTTTGCGACATTCTACCCTGCATACAAAATACTTTTTTCATCATTTTTCGCTATAGGCACTGTCCTTTACGCGCTTCCGAGAGAAATCTCACCCGAGTATACGCGCTATTATGATGTGAAGAGGATTGTTAGGATCAGTGTGACGAATTTATGAATATTTGATTCAGCCTAGTTTAAGCGGGTGCTGTCGAGTTTAATACCATTACAATACTAAATATCAATTCTGATCCAGAGGTAATTCTGAGATCACGGCTTAACGTTCGCTAGGGCGAGACAGTCTCGCTGCTCACACTCGGACCCGCAAACCAATAACTCATTCATGGTGAAACATGCCGCTGCATTTTGAACTTTGATAACCTTTCCTGTAAGTAATAAACTCAGAAATCGGCTTTAGATTGGTGTTAAAAGACGTAGTGTAAAATTTTAAATTCGACACGTGCACACAAACGTCACCTAAAACCATATATAGATCCCTAATCTATTCTGAAAAGGTTAACAAAAGTCATTAAGCATTAACATTAGACGTTGAATTACAAAAAATATTCGGTTTTGAACATTCATTCAATTTAACCTTTGACGTACGATGATCGTTAAGTGAGACTAAACCTAAGTTGTCTCCGAAGAATCTCATGGGAGCAAAATTCGGAACTCGGAAATTGTCTCGTGTCGAAAATATCTTACGCCAGCAGTATGTCTTATGAAGCGAGGCGAGGCGGAACTAGAGGAACCGACGGCTGGCTGTACACTCGCGGCGAGGGCAGACGGCGCGAGACGACCCGAGTCGACACGAAAATAGACGATGCAAGCCGAGAGTCGCAGTATATTCTCGTGCTCGGCTCCTCTCGCCGAGGGACGGCTGGCATTAAAAATCTCATTCATGAAGACGGATTATTATATAATAAAAACCCGTAGTTTTATACTGCCTAAATAGACGTCAGAGCTGTCGAGTGTGACGTGAGTGACTCATTATTTTACTAAACAAGGAACGAAATAAAACAGGATAGATTTAAATACGTAACAGATTATGTATACCATATATGAAGCTTTTGGACCAAAAGCCTGTTTTTGTGCTTTTCTTTTACTAAATTTAAACATCTATAAATCCAATCTCACTGTCATCATCAGTCAGGTTGCAATGATATTGTATGTGTACGATATGTACAGAAAAATCTATTTTTTTCTGAACTGTCTAATGATATTAATGGGAAACCCACGATGTATTGATGAATACATCTTTTTTTTCAAATACGTGTCACATCTTATTCTTACTATTTTCAAACTAAGCTAAACGCTTGTGTGTGAAAATAGGACTAACTTGATGGCCTCCTGGAATGAAGCTCTAACCCCGGACCACTGGAACATTTGGCAAGTCTTAACTACTATATATTATAGTAGAATACTTTCGATACTGATTTGAGATTTTGATTCGCGCCATTATCCGACGGCGGTTTCTAATAACATATAAGTGTTTCGTATTAGAGCCACTTGGCGACATGATAAGATCTAAATTATAGTTTTGATCTACTGTCTTGAAACTTTCTCTAGACAATTGATTAAATATATACATTCGTTATCCGATTTATGATACGTGTTAACTTTTAATTTACTTTGACTTCAGGCCGAGGATAATAACGTCGGTCCACACGTGGAGTTCTTCAATCCCAAGCTGCGCGGTGAGTTACAAGCTAAAGGAGAGCTGGCCCCCGGAGGGGATTCCTGGGTCTGGCTCACCAGCTACTCCAGGATACCGGTGAGTCAGAGATTATTATAAACTAATAATTATTTTTCTTGAATTTCTTGAAAGATTTTTCACTAATGATACAAGATAATCCTCGTCAACTACTCCATCAAGGATGTAACGAAGAAACAGTTGCAGGTATATTTTCTTAATGCTCCAACCAAATTTGTCAAAGCCCGACAAAGGACTGGAACAAAACATCAATACACACATAAAAAAATAATTAAATTATTTTACAATCATTTATAAGTGCTGACATGCTCCTATATGTCTGCAAAGATTGTGAGGTAAGAACATGTATGGTTTGGCTACCGCCTGGGATGAGACTATACTCCACATCTTGGAGATGTGACAGTAAAGGTAAAGATACAATGGACAATAAATGACATTTTTCTAACCAAAACTCGAGACGACTTTCGAGACAATCATCTTTGTACACGCACCTTAAGCGCAACTGCTAGATTGCTTTAAAAAAATGGAATAACAGATGTATCAATTTGAAAGTGAAACATATAAGTTTGAGAATTTGTCATTAATGTTGTGTAATGGTCAGCACACTTCCCCGGATAGGAAGGATTCCTAGTTCAAATTCTTGTGGCAACAAAATATTTTTTCGATATATTGATTATATCTTTCTAATTGATACATTTAATTTGTATTAAAACTGCGTTCTGAAAAGGCCCAACTTCACAATAATAATGTGTTCTCCTTAAAACACTTATTACTTATTTACATAATTGTCACTATTCAAGAAATATTTTTGAAATAAAACTTACTTTCCGGCGCTTGCATATCATCCTTTACATGTATGTCATCCACATTCGCTGTTGGTTTTGTTCCCACCTTTATACTTTATGTTTATAGTGATCAATGGAGAATGTGATGTTTTATCATCTCCAGATTGTATCTCAAGATCTTTTGTCAAATCAAATATATTTTTCAATCATCGAACTGATGAAAAAAATAATACAAAAAATCTAAGAAAAAAATTATAACCTCAAAAGTATTTGATTTAATCAGTATATATTTAGAGTGGAAATAAAATTATTACAAAATGGAAATTGATTTTTTTATGAATTCTCATCTGATTGGCTTTTATATTTCAGTACCAGGTGGTCCAAGGCTTCTGCAAAGCGACTCAAGATTACTGCCCACCCGGAGCCCAAGGGCCCCCGGGCCTAGCCGGCCCTCGAGGAGCCAGAGGGGACCGTGGCCCCCCCGGAGAACGAGGAGGCCCTGGACCCGTGGGTCCACCAGGGCCTAAAGGTGAGCACTGGCGGCACTCGAGCACAATAGTCGGATCTGTAATATGGCCCTACACTTCTCATATGTTTCTATCAATAATGTATTTACAGTTTTCTGAGTTAAGTAAATTTTTCTGGGTTTTGCTCCAATTTAAGTAAGTAATATATTTTTAATATTTGTAGCGTTAACTTTCTGGTTAGTCCAAATATATGAATTTGGGTTCTATCTTCTTTAATATAATAGTAGTCTTTAATATATATATAATTATTCTACAAAAGTCAAATAATATTCAGGAGAAACGGGTTTTCCTGGGCACTCTGGTCTGGATGGCCGTGACGGCGTTCCCGGAGAACCGGGATTGGACGGAGTTCCCGGAAGAAGCGGCGCTGATGGAGCACCAGGCTTAAACGGAAAGGACGGGAACAATGGGGCTGATGGCAGGAATGGTATCGATGGTGAGTTTAAGTTTATAACATAGTATATTAGAGATATTTGAATAATGGTTAGTTGATTCAATTAATAGCAGGTTCCTGACTTCTTTAATTTAGTGTCATTTAAATGATTGTTAAATGTTTCTTCAAATATAACATAGGTATATTATTTCAGGTAAACCGGGAGGACCTGGTCCGCCAGGACCCACTGGTCCATCTGGTCCAAGAGGTAATTATAACCGATTATTAATTTATTAAATTTACAGTAAATGTACTATTGAAGGGATTTTTTGATGAAGGTGCTAACATTCAATAAATATTGTACATTCAAATATATTGGATATTTAAGTCATTGCAGATACAAATAAAATGATGATTTAAAAATAATTCACTTTTTTATAGATAAAGGTGTCATAAAAGTTATTCAAAAGTTAAAAATATGGACTCATCAACTTTCATCATTTCTTTCATCATCAATCTCACTCACTACCAAATACGAGTACGACCAGTCTAAGTTTGCACTAAGGGGTGTGGCTTAATCCTCGGTAACCATAAACTTTACTTTTAAACTTAGTTTATCCGAAAACGCGTTGCATCATCTCATTTTTGTCGCTTACTTTTAACTTTAACTATAAACCGCCGAAAATCTCCGCTTAAATGTAAACTTTACTAATGCACATGCGCACTGCGCGCGAGCCACTGACAGATGTCACCGAAATCGAGTATTTTTCAATTTTAGACACTGTAGTATCGAAATGTACAATATTATGTCGGATAGCAGTGATATCGCAGACTTTTTTGATGATAAACTAATTATACGGTATATTCTTAACAGGAAAAGTAAAACTTGGACCTCGGCACATAATTTTTTGCGGGAAGAAATGGGTTTTAAAAAATCTTTTTCCGATAACGGATTGCATCCACTGGATTTGTCATCTAGGGCACATTTGCATTATGCGCATCCACTTGACATCCGTCATTAAAAGCATTCTTTTAAATTTTTCGACGTCGTATTATTGAAATGAACATTATTATGTCAGATAGCACTGATACCGATTCTTCTGACGATCAAATAATTGTTCAATACATCCTTAACAAGAAGAGCAAAATCTTTTAGGCCACAAAGTGATCATTTTATATGGGAAGATATAGATTTTATTGTAAGATTCCGCCTGTCCAAAATTATGGTTAGGTAACTGGTCTTGCTTATTTCAGACAATATAATGTCATCTAAAGTTATCTACTTCATAGGTATATAATAATATTTTTGATAAAGATCAGAAATCACGCAGTTCGTCCTGTAAACCAGGTCTCGATAACTTTGCATTTCTATGCCACAGGATCAATGCAAAGATGCACGGGTGATATATCTGGTGTACACAAGAGCACTATTTCACGGATTGCGAATAAAGTGAGCAGAGTAATAGCCGCTCTCAGATCACAATTTATGTATACCTGTATCTACCAAAGAAATTCAGCAATATCTGAATCAATTCTTCAACATTATAAAATTTCCAAAAACGATCGGTGCAATAGATTGCACTCATGTGGAAATCCTATTTCCAGGAGGAAATAATGCGAAATACTATTAAAATATAAAGGATTATTTCTCCATTAATGTGCAGGCAGTAATAGATGCCACAATGAAATACACAGATGTTGTTGCAAGGTAGCCAGGCTCAACACACGATAGTATTCTAGTCATTCTACATTAAAAGGGCAACTACATGATGGTATTTTTAATGAGAAACATCTCATTGGTGACCGTGGTTATCTACTCAAACCATACTTACTTACTCCATTTACAAATCCAATATCTGTGGCAGAAAAACTATATAACGAGAGCCAAATCAGGACTGGGAATGTTGTAGAAAGAACATTTGGGGTGTGGAAAAGGCGTTTCCCCGCAATAGGTATGAAACTCAGGCGGAGTATTGAAAGAGTGAAAGCAGTCATTATAGCCACAGCAGTGCTGCATGTTACCGAGTCACCAGACTTTGTGACAATATTATATGAAATTGACTCTGAACCTGCACAGGATGGAAATAATGTAAGACGAGATCTAATAAATGGCTATTTTTCCCAATTATTAAACCAGCCATAGCATTTCATTTATTTATTCTTAATATTGTGCGTACAAATGTAAATATATATGTTCTAATATAAATAAGATCAAACTTATCTTACACATATTGGCTTAGTTTCATTTTGAATCTATGAAGTATCTTCATCTGGCATTTCATTAAAGATCTTCATCGCTCTGTACATCATTCATTTCTGAGATTTAGCCTAAATTGTTGTCACATTTATTTTACAATAATATTGGATCTATAATAAAACAATTCTTCCTCTGTAAAAACTCTTTTATTATATTTATATATATACCTTTTAACATAAATCACATACAGAAATTACCATCATAAATTGAGTAAAGTCAAGTAAGTAAAATTAAAGTCAATAATTAGAAACTGTAAAGCCATACGACATAACTGCACAATATTATTTTAGTAAATAGAAAAACGGTTTATGTTAATATCTTAAAATGAAAGGAGGTGAAACCACATTAGCTAAATACAGCAGGGCAGTAAACATTTAAAAATAGAGAAATTGTTAATGTTTATAAAATTAAAGAAGTAAATTATTTAATTAATTACATATTATTTTTTTCTTTCACTAATTTAAAATTTGGTTGGGCCAAATATCTCTCAGCTTGACTACATGCAGTTCTTGTGTATTTGTCTATCTGTTCATTTGGGGTGATTGAATTCATTTTGCGTTTTGATTTATCTGCGAACAAAGAAAGGGTATATATTATAAATGAAATAATTAAACTAAATAAAAGCATTATCGATATCTAATATTTATATTTTATTACATTATGTAAGTGTGCATACACCAGAAAATTAATTAATTATATTGTGAATTATCATTCTGTGCATTTTTTTGAGGTGATGCCATGAGTTGGTATTTAAATGCAATGCCAAGATATTTAGACTTGAGGCCTGTGCTCAACATCTTCCACCTATGAACATACAAACATATTACATTTGTATAATTGATCTGCTTACAATTGGGGTGTGCATTATTTATTTGTTTTTAAAAGGTAGCATATTAAATGCAAAATGAGTGATAAGATTTGCATTGCAAGGCCTTGCAGAGTACTTACAGTTAGAATCTGTATCATCATGGTCATCCCTTGTCCTTCAGGCAGTTTGTGTGCTCCGGACGTTTCTGATCGATTTTTAGTGCAGATATACTCAACCCAATCGAGGGTTATGGAATTTTTAATATTAATATTTATATGTAAAGAAGATGAGTACTACGAGGGCAAGTGCATAAAATATTATTCAACGTATGTAAGTTCACGTCTAATGAAGCTGCCAATGGGGTTGGTGATTTGATGAAAAGATGAGTTGCGGAAGCTACTGGAATATCAGTACGCTTATTTCAAACAATTTTAAAGGATAAACGAACAATGAATACGATTTTTGAAACAAATACTTCATCTTCTACACTTGGAAAAAAAAGAATTAAAAAATTCCCAATGACAGATGTAGATAATTTCAACAAAGATTATCTTCGGCAAACTATTTATGATTTCCATATATTGTATAAACAAACGCCTTCTTTAAAAAAAATACAAGAAAACATTAATTACACAGGAGGTAAAGAAACTCTTCAGGAAAATTATACGTAAAATGGAATTCCGTTGGCTGAAAACCGAAGACAGAAAGTTATTAATGGAAACTGACTTTTTATTTTGTGTATCTTTTAATGCCCAAATTTAAAAGTCAATTAAATTCGGAAGATCGCTTTTTGGTTTACCTACTGTAAGCATTCGGAATGTGCACCCTTTTTCCGAAGTTTTGCAAATGTCTTCGTATAGATGCACGTTGCCGAAATCTCATGCGCAAACTTATATTGGCCGTACTCTACTGTGTTTAGTCACATTCGCAACATGTTATTTTTTTCAGTAAACACCTTCATCCAGTTTCATATAAATGGAGAAATAAAAACCATTTTCATCTAATTACATAAAAAAATATTATATATTTATTTTTCCAACAGTATAAGTTTATTTTTTAGGATAAATAAACTGTACCTAATTATAATTTATTAGGTTCTATTTTTTCACTACATATATTCTTGATTATACATTTGGTATAGCTTTTCAGATATTTGTAAGTGGATTTATTCGATACGTGCTGAAATTTGATTAAACATGTTCTAAATATCACATCACACTTCCAGGATTGTCGGGCCCACGGGGACGTGCCGGTCGAGCTGGTATCGATGGATCCCCTGGTCTCCCGGGAATCTCAGCCTGGATACATAACAGCACCCAATCTCTGCTGATCCCACCATCCATTGCTGGTGAGTTGGACGTAGTGAGGAAGGTATTTCACAATTCTCCATTAACTATTGTCTTCTTCTATGCCTGATCGTCACCATAAAGTGTAAATAAAACTGGTTATATCAGTGTTATATATTCACAACCATCATAAAATATAAATAATAAAATGAAGGAAACCCCAATGGGTCCCACTCCATCCCGGAATCGTTTTGAGAGTTGTTTACATACTCTTATTTCAATTCCACTCAACAAAGCTTATTCTTCTTCTTGTACCCTATCCGTTCAATAACGTTGGCTATCATGTTGGCAATCATGACTTTATTTACTGCGGCCCGGAAAAGCTCTTTAGTAGACTGGCCAACCCATTATCTCAATTATTCAGCCATGATGTTCTCCTTCTTCCAGGGCCTTGACTTCCAGCAATATTTTCTTGCTTTATGAGGTGCAAGATCTCATAATTCTCCGGATGTATCATTACATGTCCGAGATATTGAAGTTTTCGGATTTTTATTGTTTTAATTACTACTTTTTCTTTAACACCTTCATTCGTAACTCTATCCATCCAGCTTAATTTAAGCAATCTTCTGTAGATCCACATTCAAATACTCCAAGTTGCCTTTATTGTTTCTTCAGTAAGTATCATGCTTCCATTCCATAAAATAAAATAAACTTTTCAGGCGTATTCTAGTATATATGTTAACCATTTGTCATATATACAGATAAAGAATATAGCTCTCATACATAATAGAGTCTCATTAGAGACATCTATTCTGTTTCAGGAGATATTTCAAAACCATAGATGATGACAGCATATAAATATACTGATCTAAATAAAATCAAGAACACATAGCATCTGACCATTCTCATTCGTAATCTAAGGTTGAGATCATGACTGCAGAACATCTTTTTCATCCGGATAAAGGTTGCACGAGCTTGCTCAATGCGGCATTTGATTTCAATAGATGGATCTCATATTTTATTTATAAACTGATTATAACAGTGTTAGTTCTATATGTCACAGTACAAGCACATAGTTTAGTTGGTAAAATAATAGAAATACTGATTTGAGATGCAATCCATATTACTGTGAAGATTTTCATTATGTCATAACTCCTAAAAAACAATTTATTTTTTTAATTTTGTAATTTGGACAAGTTATATCATTGTATTTTCAGTGGGCGGGGAGGCTGTGGTGGTTCACGAGGGTGAGTCGGTCCGGCTGCGCTGCGTGACTACCGGCTCACCCCCACCATCTGTACAGTGGGCGCGGGCTGGAGAACCCCTGCGGCTGGGCGCATGGCGCGCGACCGGGCTGGCAACCGCAACGCTAGAGCTGCCGCGCGTGTCCCGCCTGCAAGCCGGCGAGTACGCATGCACTGCGCACAACGGAGTGCCACCGCAGGCCACCAAGGCGTATCGGCTCGAGGTGCACTGTGAGACCGCTAACTTCACTTACTAAAATATATTTAAAGAGAAGACAAGAGAATAGTAAATTTGAAAAAAGACTGATGAATTGATGGGGAAGTACTATACAAATACAGATGAAGGTGTCAGTGATAAAAGTATGGAAAAACTACCAAAAATAGTATTAAAATTAATAAAAAACGCCTTAAACATATTGATAACTTCAATTCACGTGATTCAGAAGGATGTTGAAAATACAAAAAGGAATATAATTTTCAATATTCTCTTATCGAATAGTAGTCTTGCACCAGAGTGGTACAAAAATATCATCCAGCCAAAACTGCAGATAGTTTGCAAATATTTATTTATCTTAACAATATTTGAGTATGTCCAAGAACACACAATCTTTATTCTTGATGTAAAGATAACAGGTAACTAAAACAGAAAAAAATGTTTAAATTATCCTGCATATTAACGCAAATTCAAAATTGAGTATAAACAATTAATGGTGAAAATGCATACACAAATACGGCGGCCTACTTGTTTCAAAAGTCAATACTGAATTCGCGCCCAAATAATAATTTGAGAACATATTATTGGCTGCAAATCCCAGACAACGACTTGTTCGTAATTTTGTCAGTTATATTTTCGGTTACATATTATCAATTTTACCAGTATAATTTTATGGCACATAAACGTAGTCAAATAAAAAATTATTTTTACATTTTAAATAATATATATTTTGAAAAGGTAATAAAGAAATTGTGTAATGATTTTTGAAGGCTTGTTGTATGTCACCGGTTCGTATATTATTGTTGTATAGATGAACTGCATTCGCTAAGAAGGGTCTAAACAAATGGTGAATACCATCAAAATAGAACCTGCGCTTGGTCATGATCGTAACACCAGAAGAATAAAAATATACAAACGATTACATAACAGATAATTGTTTTCTATTTTTCCCTTTATAATGATATTCTGTAATGTTGCAGTCCCGCCCATGATTCGCATTAGAAACCAGATGGTTCCAGCAAGAAATGGTTCAACGATACAACTTGAATGTGAGGTCAGTTATTGCGAGTATTCTTCAACAATACGTTATCCTTCCGTAGTCATTTCTTAAGAACAATTTACTCGGTGGCAGGTGGAGGCATTCCCTGAGCCATTGCGCTATTGGGAGCGTTCAGACGGGCGCCTCCTGGAACCCGCAGACCGGTTCCGTCAGGAGGTGACAGCCGGTTCTACACCCTACCGCTCCTACATGAAACTGAAGTTAGTGCGTCTGCACCATGTGGATATTGGCCAGTATAACTGCATTGCCAAGAATGAACTCGGCCTAACCAAAGGAGCCTTCACTGTGTTCGGTAAGTGAACTGTAGTATTCAAGAAAAAAAGTGTCGGTTATTTGATCAATAGTAAATTTTTACTATTGTAACTTTTTACCATCACCCGTGGTAAAAAACGTGTTGTAGGTTGTTCGAATTTCAAATTTATTATAGTCAAAGATAATCTCGCCTAATAGTCTAGCAAGGCAAATAATCATCAAATACCTAAGAATTTCATCAAATTTGATTTATTTTAAATATTCACACATTGGTAATACAGTGATACCTTGACTAACTAGTTTTTCGAGATACTAGCCATCTATCATCCGATTTTTTGCTTTAAGAGCTAAAATTTGGGTTACAAACAATATTTCCTCTAATTTTGGACCACGGTATGCGCATAAAAAATCTTTTGTGCAATTTTAAGGACCTGTACATACTAGTATGACCTAGGTTGACCATATTACTGATGAAGATTTATTAAGACGTTTGGAGATGATTGGTTTGTAGGTTATGGGGTGTCACCAATATGGGATATAAGGTTTGTATGTAGATTTATTGGTTAATGTGATGCATCAAAAGGATATGTTTAAAGGTGAGACTGGGGACCCTAAATCTCCCCAAGACTCACTGCGTTCCTGTATATGATGTCGCAGAGTGTGTGAGTGCGGATGTGACTGTGGCTAGAGTAGGTGGTTGAAATAAAATAAATATAACTTACAATTAATGGCGTTTATTAAAGATTGATGCATATTTACAGCACACAAGTTGAGGTTAAAATACAGATAAAGTTTATGACAAGAAATATTAGAAATATAAATAAACGCCGCAACATACGCCCAGCATTCCGTCTCACTCGTTCACTTTAAGCGGTTATGCGGTGGAAGCATCAGTGTTGTACTCGTATTAGTGCTAGCAGTTATTTTGCAAAACTTTGTTTTTCCAACCATGGGTCCGAAGAAAGTGAGTGCAAAGGACAGCACTGAGAAGAAGAAAAAGCGGATGATGTGCTTTGAATTAAAGAAATAAATTATCGAAAAACATGACCAAGGTGTGCGTGTCGTCAACTTGGCGAAGCAGTACGAGCGTAGCATTTCTACAATCTGCACCATACTGAAGCAAAAGGATTCGACACCAGTCAAGGGCGTTAAAATAATTTCTAAACAGCAGACATCTATTCATGAAAATTGCATTTTTTTGGGAGTCCCGAAACGGATTAATGGTATTTCAATTGATTTTACTGGGGAAAATTGATTTGACATACGAGTAATTTGAGTTACAAGCTCCGTTACGGAACAAATTAAACTCACAAGTCAAGGCACTCTTCTCCATACAATTTTATGCTTTATCTATGGCTTTATTCACCCCTGCATTCGAAATCTATCACTTCAATGCTGGTAAAAAGCCTTAGGTCTGTGTGCTAATATAAATTCAACAGCAAAATCATCATTGGACGAATTCTCATCACTAAAATAACAGAATATTGAATGATTCATTGTCGTATATTTTCCAAGTATCAATGTGAGAGATGACTTTTGAAACTACTGTAAAGTCTGCCATTTATAACTAATGATTTACGGTTTTACCACCCAATATTGGAGGGTGAAATTAGTTTACTATTGCAAGTACATTCGATGAGTAAGTATTTTTTAAAAACGATCAAACAAATTTTTTTTTACAAATTTTTTTACTAATGTAACTTTTTGTACTATAGTAAAAGTTTACCACTGATCAAACAATCAATCCTTAGTGGAAGGTAATACAGTATAATATGTATCCTTTTTATCTTCCTAATGCAGACCATATTCTTATAGCCAATCGGTTATAAAAGCATTATTGTTCAACTTTTCTATCCCTAGAACAAGATCCTCTTCTCGGCACACCACCTCCGCTAGAATCCGGTCTTTCAGGAGAAAGTGGAGCCGAATGGGGACCACGTGCACCCCCCTCCTCCACGCTTGAGGAGCTCTGTCCCCCAGCGACCACGTGCCCCACATGCCCTCGCTGCTCGGACCCCGCACTCTCGCTGGCCGATTTGTTGGACCATTTGCGTGTGGAGCCGCTAGGTGGGAAAGTGTACAAGGGGTTACCTCCTAGAACTACAGGTGAGGATCGAGTTAACCTTTATTGAATCCTATGTATCCATGTTTATATTATATGTATTATCAATTTGATTCCTAATTTTTAACTTTAATACCTATAAATGTGACAAAATCAAATATTGAAGTAAAAAGAGTAAATAGTTTCATAAATATCATATAATATATACACGTATCCCAATGTTCTTCTGTGTGTCATACATAAATAAATTTGAAAGGAAACTGTTACATTTCATTGGAGTAAAGTGTCAATTTCCTTTGAAATATATGAATTAGAATGTGTACGGATGTGTAGGAACCTTTTTCAGATAAAAAACAAATCAGTTAATTTTTATTATCTGGAATTTAAAAATTGTAACTCTGTAATACTGTACTGTAGGTAGGTAAATATTAAAATTATATCCTATGTACATAGGTAGGAAATTACTTAAATTATGTATTATGAACGTCTTTCGCACCTGTCCCAGGATGGATTTTTAACCCTAACTGTAAATAATTTTTGTATTGTAGAAAAAATATACATATAATATGTAACCTATTTCTCCTGAATAAGAAAGGTGTGTGGTGAGTGGTGACGTGGCAGTCTCTCAAGGCAACAAAATCACGCACATTAATTTGATTGGCGGTCGAACTCACCTTTTCCATCCGAATTGGAATATTTAAAATGCACTTGACAAATAATTTAAAACTTTTAAATCTTCATGTCTTGCTGGCTTTGTTGGTTGAAGCTCATTATTTTATTATTATTAATTCGAACCCAGAGAGGTATTCGGGATTCGATTTTTTCCGTCAATTTTATCTTTGATATCAATTTTTTTTCAGTTTTTAAAATAAGCTCCATTTATCCAAATGGTCAAGGATTTATATGAATTACAAGATGTTAGTGCCATTTTAAATAACGAAACGTGAAAAAAAATATGAATAAAATATAATAATAATATATAACGTATTTAAATATGAAAGATTTATGTAGTTTCTTCAGTACCTACACATGCAAATCGCAACATTTCATAAACATAGAAACTAGATCAAGTGATTCAATGAAAACATTATTTTAACAACAATCTTATAAAATGCACTATGGAATTTGATGTACATATCATATTACGTATATGAGTTTTGCCATATGACATGTTCAGTTCGGCATCTGTCATGCCAGCACGCAGCGTGATTGGTTGGTAGGCGGGGCTAGTTCAGATTACGAAAGGGTTAAGGCATAGATAACGCCCACCCCCTGAATGAATGGCAAATATGTGAATTACGTGAACAAACTATTTATTTCGGGTGTCAAAAATGCATATGAACTGCGAATAATCAGATTTTACGAATTATCGATTTTTGTGAAAATACGAAATATAGGGTTACGAATTAATGGAGTTTTACTGTATATGATATAATGTACAATAATTCTTGTATGTATTATAAAAAAATATATAATATGTATGTATGGTTTACTTTTTCAGACTGTGTGCTGTATGCTATCGGCAAGCCCGTGTACCACCGCTACTCCGAGCAGACCTTTGGCTCCTGGTTGAGGGATGCCACCATTTCTGGAGATCCATCGGTAATTCAAACATAATATGTTTTTGTATGTTTGACATAAATTAATTATTGTACATGTCACGCCTAATATACTTGGCTACATTCGTGTCACAAATCACATACGCTGCCGAGGTATGGGCGCACAGAATCAGAATTATCTCTATCACCACGGTGCTGATCCAAAACCAGCGGATTCCCCTGCTGGCTATGACGGGAGCCTATCGGACCGTCTCCAATATGGCACTTCCAGTTTGGCTGGCGTCCTCCCGGCTGACCTTGAAGTAATGAAATTTTTGGCCCGCCGTTCCCTAAGGAATGGTCTGGAGGTTGATCATTTTGGAACGACTTTCAGGCCCTCAGATGACTGATTCCAGGCTCCGGTTGCTCGAATGCAAATAGTCACATTGAGAAAATAGCAAGAAAGGTGGGAGGCTGCCACGCAGGGCAGATGGATTTACACCTTTCTCCCCTTCGTGGAGGTATAAATGAAAGGTGGAGGTGGTCCTCCGGCGCTGAACCACTACGAGATGCAGATGATCTTATGAGTAAACTCTTTGACTTAGGACTTGTCCGTGAACCGTGGTGTATTTGCGCTCAGGTGAGGCAGATGCCGGAGCACATCCTCTGGCACTGTGTGATTATGAATGATGTACATGAGATCATGATTGCGGGATTAAAAAGAATAGGTCATCGGATCCCCCGGAACGATGACCTATTAAGAAATTAAAAGAATCTCGGACATTTCCGGGTATTTATTAAGGTGTGGGTCTCCCACTGGGGGTTGCTGGGATGGGCAATGCCTGGAAGAGCAGTGGCCTAGAGAGACCTAACGGAGCATTCTACTGGCTCTCCCTCGCACTCTTGCGACCTGGACAGGGTGAATTTCTGCTGGACTGTGACCGAGTTCTGCGACTGAAACACATAAATGTGACGTCTACCCTTCCCTTTTGGGGGTATGTGATTTCTATAACTTTTTTCTGGCTGCCTTTTGAAATTAATGTGACAACAAGTCTCTCATATTGTACAGGTAAGGCTCTGGTACGACGATACCGGAGCCAACATGTGATGGTGTTATGATGATGATGAATGTAATAAAATAAATAATAATATATATAATTATGACGAATCGAAACGAGGGTAAACAACTCTCAAAACAATTTGGGATTGGGTCTAAATAAATAAATATTGTACATGTCACGATTTTTACACAAATACTATGTCGATAATTAGCCAATTAAAATAAATACTATCTTCTTTCTCTTTCTCCCATCTTGTTGGGTCCTAGTCAGCATTCCTAACCTGCATGTTTTGCGTTCATGGGTTGTCAAATCTGTTTCCAGGTCTTTTATATTCATGTCGTTAGTGATCTTCAATGGCTACTTCAACATACTTTAATGTTTAGTACTACTTTCAGTAAATGTATGGTCATCTTTAGTCGATTATATTAATTAAATTAAAATAAATGTCAGAAAAAATACTATTTGAAAATACCAAAAAAATTAGCCCTCATAAAAATAATATCAGTTACCAAATCTGCTACATAACGGTGTTTTATCTTTGTAACAAAAATCACTGATGGCATCCATTATGCAATTAAGAAGAGGAGGTGAAAGATGTTTATTGTTGTTTAGAAGGCGTCAGGGATAGGATTTTGAATAAAATAAGTATATATTTTTTAAAAATAATACAGTAATTTTGGATAGAAAAATTAAAATATGTATACAATGTAACAAAGAGAGGGGGAAGGGTTGGATTATGTTAAAAATTTAAAATGTAATTTTGTATGAAAGTCTATTTGTTATTGTGTCTATTCATTATGAAACATTTCATTACAATTTTTAGGGAGATAAAATCTGGGTGACTAGGGAGACAGACACAAAGCATCTGTTTGAGTTCTCCAACAAGAGTTCCTTCCGCAAGGACCAGCCTACTAAAGTTTATAATCTGGAATGGGATTACGTGGTATGAACATTTTATTTATTAATAAGTCAATATAATACATTTGCATAAACCTCTGATTATTAAAATGATATATATATGTACAGGGTGGCCCAAAAAAGGTGAGATCATTTTGTATAATGTGATATAATTACATCAAAATTAGTTTAACTATATCAACAATAGCTTAAATAGTTTACTAATTTACGTACTTACCTATTTACCTATATTATGTTTTATTTCGACAATTTCCGGTCGCCAAATTTGATTATTAATTTTCCCATCGTTTATTTTTTATTTTATTTTTTCAAATTGTTGCCCAGAATGACAAAAATCACTGCAGAAGACTGTATTCTAATCAAAAATTTGTGAATTGTAAAACGTTGGGGTGCTAGGAAAATGATCAAAGAGTTTCAAAACAAAGCCTGGAGTATAGCTAGACATTACAGCATAACTGGACATTACAGCAGGACGGAGCTCCATCTCACACAGCCAGAAATACAATCAACTTTCTTCGTCATGAGAATGTTAATTTCGTCCAGCCAGGCATGTGGCCACTGAACAGCCCAGCTTTAAACCCAGTAGATTATGTAATATGGGGTGTTTTGATGATTTCTGATTAGTGCAAATTATTGTGCAAAAAAAATTACATTAAGAATTATAATTAATTATTGTATTATGTTTTGAATTAACTCTGATGTTCTCTTTTTTTGGGCCACCTGTATATGTGTTTTAATATAAATGTTTCAACTGAGCTAATGATAAATTGAGAAAGTCTCTTCTTTGACCCAAAAATATATAAATGAGGAAGTGTTAATACTCTTTCCAAATTCAATGATCAGTAAAACTTGAATATTTCTAAAAACAGATTAAGAGAGAAATTTTGCAACCATGACATGCCTCATTGCGATTATTCACATGATCTGATATAACCTGAAATAATATAGAAATATCTCACGAAAAGTGAGAAAATCATATCAAAAATACATGTTGTGTAGTTACATTAAAGTTATTTTCTTAACATCATTATCGTTGAGAATATTACAATCTCTTCCTTCACTTTGACCGCTTATTCATCAGCGCAATAAAGTATGATGATTGAACTTTTAATTTTAATATTCTAACTTCACCTTTGCGCAACAGGGTAATGGCCATATCGTATACAATGGATCATTCTTCTACCATGCTGGCGGACGCAGATTGGCCCGAACAGAACTGGGCGGACGAGGCAAGGCGGGGGGCGGGTCCATCCCGGCCTCGGTCATCGAACTACCCTCCGCGGCTTTCCCTCCTGGCAAGGCACTGTACGCCACAGCTCACACTTTTATGGATTTCAGCGCAGACGACAACGGCCTCTGGATCATATATGCTATGGAAGAGTCTAATAACACTGCAGTGGCTAAGGTTTATATCATTGCTTTTATGGAATTCTTCACTGATACGATATATTATGCTGATTGCCGTTATCAATAACTCATGTCTTGAAATATGCATGTACTATTACAATACGGTGGAGCCCGTTGTCATTGTGGTTCGAAAAATATCCGTATGAATCGGAGTTCAAAAAAATCTATATTCACAAACCCAATGTTGAACTAACATCTTAGAACACACCTATTCTCTTGCCTTTCTTATTTTGTTTTGGTTATTTAAGGTGACTATGATGATGCATTGAAAAAGAACTGTAAAAGATACATACTTCCATCATAGTTGAAAAAATAAAATAAATATATGAAATTTTTCTTCATTTCAGATAGATCCTGACAATCTTCAGGCCCAATACATATGGAATATTTCAGTCAATCACCATAAGGTCAATTTTATTCATTCATTATATGCAAATTTGCATCCATTTTATTATTCGCAATTAGTTTAATTTTATGATAACTTGCAGGTGGGTGAGATGTTTGTGGTATGCGGAGTCTTATACGCTGTAGACTCGGCCACGGAAAGGACCACTCGAGTGAGGCTCGCACTAGATCTGTACAAAAACACTCTCCTAGAGGTCGCCCTGCCTTTCACCAATCCATTCAGGAGAACCACAGCACTCGCATACAACCATCGGAATAAGGTCAATTTAATTTTAAGTGGAAATGAGATCACTTAGGCATATATGTGACAGATTTATATATGACAGAGTAAAAAATGAAGAAATAAGGAAAGAATGTAAAGCTGATCTTAGTATAATGATTAAGATTAAGAAAAGATCGCTTAGGTGGTTTGGTCATATGGAACGGATGAATGAAGAGCGAATAGCAAAAAATATATATGACACAAGTGTTTAGGCACCAGAAATTGAGAATGTCCGTGGAAGACTTGACACGACCAGGTAAACCAGATACTGGAGGATGGTCCTGTTAGAAGCCTCAATAATTGGCGAACTTGTATGAATGTGGATGAAGCGAAAATTGTGTGTCAGGACAGAAGAGTGTGGCGCTCTATCCTCTGTGCCTACCCCTGCGGAGAAACGGCGCGATGGTAAGTTAGTTAGTTAATTTTAAGCTCATACAGTCTAACGGGTACATGGAAACTATAAAAAGAGATTCTATAAATAATTTATCTACAAACAAAAAAATCTAAATAAATTAGAAGTGCATAAAATAATTTAATTTAGAAATAACAGTACAAGTCAAATCTTTATAATGTATACCGAAGTAGCAAAAATTTCAGAATAATGAATATTTTTTGTTCCACTGAATGAACTTTCATACAAAATTTGATGCTATATATTGATAATTATAGTCAAACTGAACTCAGTATTTTACTGACCGACAGCGGAAATAGGTGAGTGAATGTGCGCGGGATCAATATTCAAGTGTTTCTCAAAGATATTTTTTTCATGTGATTTTTTAACCCTATAGACAAAATTGACAAAAAACTGTGAGAAACTTACCATATTCAAAAAAGTTGATTGCGAACTTTTGACAAAAATGAAACAATTTACTTCCCTCTGCTGTGTGTGTTTGTATTCAACAACCGCATAAAAACTACTAATGATTTTTAATTTTTAGGAGCTCTATTCCTGGGACCGGGGCAATCAACTGACTTATCCTGTTCGCTACCATGAGATTGGTTACAACACCACACTGCCGCCTGATTCTGCTCAGTCTAATGCTCAACTAGCGGCACCTCCAGAGGATTAAACCAAATAAACATATATCATCTCTGGTCACCATCTAAAAAATGAAACTCAGTGTTTCAATTTTGTCCATGCTTAAGAACAAAGTTTAATCCTCATTTTTAGAAAAGTACAATACATATATGAAAAATTGACTGTTTTTGATATTAACTTTCTTTTGATGTATATAATTTTGACATACACACAAAATTGATGTTGCGTATTCAATTGAACCATTTTATAATAAGATTAATTTAAGTCTATTAATATAAATGTACCATTTCTCATTTAATCAAAAATACATATCGGCATTGTTTCATGCTGCATCCCATGGTGTTAATGGCTGTATCTATGATATCAAACTGATATAAAAAAAAAAATTAAGCGTCAGATTGGAGTCTCCTGTGTCTAATGGGATACAATGTAGAACAATTACAGTATATTATATTTTGTTAATCATAAGAAACCAAATAAATCATTATTTATAATTAAAAAATTTGAAATTTTAACTGATATTTTTTTTCAAAAACTGTGAGAATCATCCATGTATGCGTGTAGGTGCAACAATTCATGTGTAATTTACCACATCAATAAAAATAAAATAATTTAATTCCTAAATAAGTAATTAACCCATTGACTGCTGACTATTTTATGAAACATTAACAAATGCTGATTATATCCACACATCTGCCAAAAAACAACAGACCACGGGGGATCCCGGCGACACACTGATGCGAATAAACATGTATGGAAATGGCTCGTCCTTACGCATTGGTGACACTCAGTAAGACAACATAATAACAAAAGGATTTTCTCTGTAAATGAAAAACAAAATGGAGTCCATTCGCAATATATATATTTCTGTTAATATTCCACAACACATAATATAATGTTTTACATATTTGTACTTGCGGGTGGTAACTGCTCTCACACCAAATCAACAGAGAAACATTAGGTTATATTGGTCAGTTTAATTCCTTCTTAACACAAAGGTACACAAATATAAAATAAGTATAATTTTAATAATTCATAATTAACACAAGGAGGGTATTATTTGTGGTAAATGTTAATATCGAAATAAGGTCTTTTTTTTAGTAGATCTGCACTCAGGCCTTTTACTATTGAAAAAGCATGAAAATATTTGATATCAGAAGAAACATAATTTACAAATATCAATATACACACGAGATGTAAAAATAACTTTCTTGAAAAATGAGTATCTAGGTATATACTGTCAAACAGTATGAAATTGGATCACGAGGGTGTTTGATCTTCCATGGACAACAATGTGGTGACTAATGTTTTCTAAAATTATCACAAATAATGAAAATCGTAAAGATTTTCAAAACCATGTATAAGTGTCATTCTCTTTAACAAAAATACTCCCTCATAAAATCATAAAAATAAATATATTCTTAAAAAGAATGTGGTTTTGTTAATACAAAATGGCAACTTTCAGAGAGGATATTTAATTTACTAAACATCGAGACACCTAATAATCAGAGAAAAAAACAATGAACTACTTACAAAAGAAGAAATGATATTGGAGAATGAAATCTGCGGTTATTATAAAACAACTAATCTTTATTTGTTGCAATGCTTTTTGGTACTGCTTCATTGTGTGGGCACCACTAATGTGTACTGTTTAGATTATTCTCAGTCAGCATAAACTAATTTTATTATTCAGTGTATAGAATAAAGAGTAACAATAATATATTTTTAAGGACAACACATTACGCAGTTTTTTCAGAACAATGTATCAACTAGAAAGATATACAGAAAAAATCTAACGAAAAATTACTTTAGTAGCTACCGGGATTTGAACCTATCTGGGGAAATGCGTTACCGTTACACCATGCCAACCAAGTAAGTTGATGACAAATTTTCAAACATATGCTGCAGCTCGTTCAAATTGATACATCTATTATTCCATTTTTTTTAAATCTACGATTTTTACTGTATATCTTTCTAGTTGATACATTTAATCTGTATTAACAATAATATATTTAATAAAAATAAAATAATATAATAATGCAACAATGCGTGCCAACAGTAAGTTTTAAATGTTTAGAAGAGCTAAAAAAATTAAATAAACCTTAAATATTCACAGCTTCTAAAATAGTACCTACCTGATTATAAATAACAACTTAATTGAAGAAATTGCAAAAATAGTTTTAGCTACACGGAACACCTTGTGTCAACTACCAGATTAAAAATCCATCTACAGAAATTAATACATTGTACACTAGCTACACGGATACTATAATAGATTATTTAATTTTCGGTTTATTTATTAGGAATAGCAACAGATATATTATTATGCTCCACATAATATTTTTACAATAAAGCTTGAGAAATTAGTATTTCCTGACAGCTTGATTGTTGATGTATTTCAAATTAGAAAAATAAAGAAATACCCATAAATAAATATTTATGATTCATGTTTATAACTAACTGTTCACACAAAATAAGCACAAATACCAAATGAGAGAATCAAGAGAATTTGTAGAATGAAAACAGCATAAATATATTGACACTGATATACATATAAGAAAATGTAAAAATTATGAGATTGTATATTATATTAGTGGCACCCACGACAGACCAGTACCTGCATTATGACACTTGATTGTTCACCATTACTACATTCAAGATAAAAACCATTTTGTTGTGTAAATATTATTTTTCAAAATTAATAGTTTTATTTTGTAAAATTATTTTAAAAATTGTGGTATCAATAAAAATATGAATCAAACACCATCAACCGTGCATTAATAAAATCTAGCAAATCATACAAAGTAATATAGAATATAGTATTGTAGTATTAGGCTCAGATACATTCATAAATTATGACTTATTTGAAAACACATTAACATTTAATTCACATCTGAGGAAGGCAGTATTGTATTGCATCTTCTAATCTTCTAAAAAAATATAGGCATCGGGCTTACATTTCCACACTTATTACAATAATAATACTACAACAAACATCGAGAAGATATGAAAATTTGAAAAAGGTAAGGTTAGGTTAGGATATTGTGTCATGATTGCATCGAATCGCACAACATAAAAGATATATTTTATGACTAGGCAGAGAAGTACATCGATAGAGGAAATGTAAGTACATATTCAATTACATACACACATTAGAGTATTTTGTAAGAATTCATACATTTATCCAAAAGTAGGCATTCTTTCAAAGTATTTTATTTTACTTTGAGAATTACAAATGCTGCATGTTAATTAATAACATTAAAGATATGTTGTTTTCGATTTGAAATCCACATTTTACAAAGAAGCTAAAAATACAAATTTCATGGTTTTATTTGAAAAAGTTTTAGTTATGAAATCACTAAGATTTAAATTCCAGATTAAATCATTATGTGGATAACATTCCAAATGAATAAGTAAAGGAAAAATCATAATCGAAGTAGTAGAAATAAAAAGGAATATTTAGGCAAGTATATGTCATTTTAAAAATGTACATATTTTTTCACTGAAAAAAATAATTTTACTTAAAAGAAATACCACGTAATACAATACGTTTACGTGCTCCAAAATGTTGAGAGAACATTGACAGATTCTATATAAACCATTGAACGTGATAGATTTATCATAATTTTTTTAACATTTCACACTACAATTTTTCAAAACATCATTTACTACAATGGTAATCTATAGCTTATTATTCTAGATGAAATAAATATCAAACATTAAAAACCACTTATATAAAATATTACTGTAAACATCTCCAACTTTTTTGTGCATATGATATTGTATTGAAATCTTCACTTTATACATTTTTCCCGAGAGAAATCACTTTCAAAGTACAGCAATTGTCAGCAAACATTATCTCCTTATTGACTAATTCTATACTATAGAATTTTCCATTATCTTAAGTTAAACCCTTTTTAAATAGAATATGATAGAAATTGCTAAGCAATAATTTAAATCTTGATTAGATATTCAAAACCGTTCAGCATACAAAGATACAAAATGGCAACAAGGTTTTGTACTACTCTTTATTGTACGGTCAATTTACAAACTATATTTTGTGAGTAAAATTTCATTGATGTGTTAAAGTGTAAATTTGAAAGTCTATTTTCAATAATAATATTATTTAATAAGGTGAGGTCCAGCAAAATAATGAGCCGACAATGTAAGTCTCTTGAAAAGTGATGTCGAAGACAATTTAGCACCTTTTTGTTTTAATAAGAACATATTTTGAAAAAAATTATAATAATTTGCCTTTTTTTCCAAATGACCGTACAACAAAAATGTACACTTTATTCTTTGAAGATTTACAGCTCGTTGCTATTTACAAGAATATTTTCCATAATTTCTTTAGGTATCTTCAAAATTTTATTTTAATACTCAATATTAAATAAGATACAAAATACATTTAAGAGCTAGTGGTGGATTTTCAAAGAGGGTTTTTATTAAACACAGTTACATATTACTAGTTAGGCAATGACACTTAAATACATACATATATTCAAAGAGCAATCATTTTTGTGCAAACTATTTGATTGCTTATAAAAATATGAAACAAAATTGTTGAGTTATTGCTTTGATATTTGTTAAGGGTATCCAGTATTCTGTAAGCCACAATGTGATGAAGAATAAACGTAAATCTTAACATTCAATAGTCTAAAAGATAAAAATACCTTACCTTCTATTTCTTTACAAACATTAGGATGCCACAAAACTAAAATTAAATAAATAGATGCTCTCGTAACTATTTTGCAATACACTGATATTGGAATATGAAACTGATAGATATTAAACTTTCAGCTCAGCTTTTTTGTATTTATAAAATTAAATATAAATTAATACAAACTGGAAAACACCAACATCTTCAATGAGGAAATATGATCTGTTCACTGTCAAGCTAGAGTCTAACTAGTTGGGTCAGGTTAGGATATGCTGGGTAGACTAACCATTTGATAATTTTGGCATTAGTATTTTTTAGTAATATTGCTCATTTTACTTACAAGTCCAGGATAATGACAAACTTATACATTACAATTTAAATATTGTCTACCTTATTTTCCATGTTATTATTAATATGAGTCGTGCCTGATTAAATGACAATAAAAATATCTAGGTAAAATAAAAGTCATATTTTATTATACAAACGCGCAATAGTTTTCTGATTTTTAAAAAATCATCACGATTTGTAAAAAAAGTTTTTTTATCATTTCTTGTATGGGATATGTTCAAGAACAGGCAATTTTTTTTGGTTGATATAAAATTGTACTCAAAAAATGTTTATGAATTCATTAACAACCTTATGAGATACTGATTGTCTGTAAATAAAGTAAAAATGCTTTAAATAGAACTAATCTATAATAAAAATAATTTAAATAGAACTAATCTATAATAAATAATAAATCTAGGACACAGATTCTTCTAATAATGATAAGGACACAATTTAAATGCTAATAGTGACTAGAACCTTCAGACCTTATTATTTATTTCATGGTTTTTATCTGATCAAATTTTCGTAATTTTTATTTATTTGATAGATATAAAGTAAGATCTTTATAGTTTATTATGTAAAAAACAATATTACAGGGCATTTGGTTAATAGGTATTAATTCAACCAAATAAAAAATATTTTCACATATAAATATGTAATGTTATATTTATATACCTAGTAAAATTTAATTTATATTTTGTTTAAAAAATGTGACTTAAAATTAAAATACATAATGGTTTACACATAAAAAATATCTCAAGTATTAATTAGGACTGAAGGAGTTAGCAGATTTTGTACTAAAAATATGTTAGCAAAATATGACAATAATACAGGTTCTTTTTTTAAAAAAAGAGATAGAAAATAATTTCGCTACAATTATTTATATTTAATTCAAAACCTTTAACTCTCTTTACATTAAAAATATTTATTAACGGCTAAATATTTCATTTTATATATGACTCCATCAACAGGCTATTTAATAAAGAAAAAGATTTTGCATAAATATACAGATACGCTAGGAGGTATATCGCATTGCTCAATTTTTTATTATCGTCAAAACAATATTTAAAATAATGGATTCATTAATTTTTTTGGCATTAAACAGGGTGAAAGAACACTTTTATAAATTCTTTAATTCTACGAAACATTGGGAATTTCATCTTATACATCTTATTAAATATTACTTTTGGGATTATTTTTCGCACATGTATCCATCAAATGGGAAGACATTAATATGTTTGTATACAACTTTACCTAAAATTGTCATTAAAAAGCATTACATACTTGTAAGACCGCGCCAGATCTGAACACAGTAGGGGACAATATATACATTACAGCTGTCACACCTCTATAGTTTTGACAATACATATATACGTTACACCTATCTTTGACAATAAATACATTACAGCTGTTTTTCACGCCTTTATCTCTGACAATACATATATACATTATAGCTGTCGTTCACGCCTCTCTAGCTTTGACAAAAGTCTGCAAACAAAACATTCAATAATGTTGATCTTAATAATCAAATTATACAAATCGGCCACCCAACAATAATTTAACAATTTTACTACAAGTGAATCTTGCTGCGAGTTCAAACAGTCGTCATGATTACTCAAAATCATATTAATAATTACATTTTCCACCTACAAGTATGGTATGGGATAAGCTGACTAGGCCCATACGAAATTCAAAAGCAAACGGCTAGCACTACAATGATTTATTTATAAAAATAAATAAACCACATAAATATATAATATAATTAATATTTTTCTATGTAGAAAAAGAGAATTTTTCTTTAGCTCTACCAATTGAGAATTGTAAATTACGTATTTAAATGTATGCTAATTCTGTAAATATATATTGTTATTATTATAGCAGCAACATAATACATATATATTATGCATTAACTTTGATAATGCCTCTACAAAATAAAATTATGTACCTACTATAATACATATACGGAATCATTTTGACATTGGTACTGATTATAATAATTATTTTAAAATACAATAAATTACAGTAATTAATTAATATAAATTTTACTTAAATATACAGATATATTTTATTGAACTCTTTATGGATAATAATATTTGATTTCAACAATATTCATTTCATCATATCTTAAACTAATTTGGTCTCACATTATTGGGGTTTCTAATGTACTTTTAAACGAGTCTTTGGATCTCACAATACTGATGATATTTTAATATAAATTAATTAATTAAGCAGGCTTCAACAGAGGTGTCAACTATATTTACTGAAAATAATAAATTGCTTTTATGTACACACTGTCATCTGGGCCAACTTGATAAATAATACACCACATATTGTCATTATGTTTTCAGAATTCCTACTAATGGTACTTGGTCAAATGATCATATGAAACATGTTTTATGCCTCCAAATTTGGGCCAGACAATAAGCAGAAATTGGCAAAAGACAATAAGTAGAAATCTATCTTTAATTACTAACCTTGTCCTGAATTTTACATCAAACTCCGAGGAAGCAATTCAGATCAAGATTAAATTTGATAAGTAGGTAAAAAGAAACTGATGAAAAAAATAGATTTCTACAGCGAATGTACTTTGAATTTCAATAGGAGAGGAGAATAAGGAGATATTGTCTGAGGTTTAGAAAACAGAAATAAGATTGTAATCCTTTATTTGATTGTGTTGCATCCATACCTCTAAAAGTTATGTTGCAATAATTAATATGTACAAGATTTTATTTATCCCGACAATAAGAGTCAAATCAATTGGTTAAATAACCAAAATAAGACAATTATGAGCTTACTGATCTATGAAACACAAACCTAAACTGACACAATTTATTATCTTGTTTGTGGAGGTACATAAAATGAACTACTATATTATTATACAAATACTAATAAACAATTGAATAACTGTATGCTCTACTCGACATCTGTAGTAGCTATACCTGAAATGATTTATGTTATGTTTCTTAATCAAAGAATTGTATTATATTCTTTGATGAAAGTCATTACCAAAGACAACATAGAAAATTCATAATTCTTAATATTGAGCTATTTTTCCACCAACAGATAGATTTCCTGATGCTTGTTGTGTGCTTCTACGGTGCAAAACCGGGGCGATCACATGTCAAACAGAAAACCTCAAAAGTTAATCCAGATGATAGTTATTACACATTTGAGCTTAATTAATGCTAATAAAGTAATAAAAATGGTAACTTTCAGAGTGTTTGGCACATTGCAATATTGAATATTTTGAGATCCAAAACCTTTAACATACGGATTAAATTAATCTTACCCCTAATTTAAATTTAGATATAAATAAACTCCCGTTCCCAATTATTTGTGCTGTGATGTCAGAAGTCAATGAGATATACTTTGAAGCATTATTCGTTGAATGAAATCCAACAAGAGATTCTTTGTATTCGATGAGATAAAATTAATATCCTCTCAAATAGACATAAAATGTTATATTGTGGATTCCCACTCTTTCTAAATTGGTATAATTGTTTTTATGACTTCAAATCATTGTATTGAGCTTTGTTCCTCAAGGTTAATGGAGGTTATCCAATCAAAAATGTGGACAAAATGATTTTGCATTGTTTTTTTTATGGAGCTATTTCTCTAAATATTTTTTGACACTTTCATAACCTTTTTTTAAAATTAAAGTAGAATAATTAGTTTTGTTAAGACCTCACTTGTTCGATACATAGAATTGTTCATACATCAGAATAACTTCACCCGACTGCATGTTTTAAAAACAACATTTACATCAGAGCTTTATGCCCGGTTCAAAACATTTGTGAGTTATTTATTAAGTGATGGGCAATGCCCAAGATTAACAAAAGTATGCAGGTATTCCCTATAAATATTAAATAATGTCATACGTGCATTAATGCACAGTCTTCAAGGCAAACCAAAGTTTGAAACAGTGAAATTGGGGCACTCGAAATATTCCATGACGATGATTATCCCTTAATCCCAACTAAACACACTTCCATCCATCCATTCAATAGTACTTCACAAGTAGACACGAATGCTGTTCTTCCGAGATCTAATAAGTTAGTATCTTCTAGTAAGTTCTTTTAGTATTTACCAGCTTGTCTGGCCACATAGGCGCTCTGTGAAGTTAAGAAGAGGAAATTTCAATGGGAAAGTGTCTGATGATGGGAGTGGGCGGAGAGAGCGGTCAGGGCAAGAGGCAGGAGGGACTCGGCGGGGGACGCGGGGCACGCCGGGGCTTCCAACGAAACACCAGTGACAGGATGCTGCGCAAGCGACGCCATCTTCGTCTACCCCCGCCAGCACCACCACTCTGAAAACAACACTTTTTTTTTTATATTCCTCTTTTTATTTTTATACATATTTGTAATTAAAACTAGACCCACAAAACATCTTGCTAGACGTTTGTCTGCAGGTACATTCATATCAATTTTATTACAGTTAATATAATCAAAATATGTTAACTAATCATTGTCACAATTTAAACAATTCATTTCATGCTTACAAGACAAATTATTTTCAATAAGCTAATTTTTTATCATTTCTTCCAAATTGGGAAAAAGCGTACTCTTTTGTAAAAACCCAGGTAGTTTATTTTTTAGTGTAGCAATAAAAAATTCTAATGTCCTCGATCCATACTTATTGGTGATTTTGGGAATTTTTAAATTCAGATTAGCTACACCTCTTGTATTTTTTCCGTGTGAAGCCACCCTATTTAGAGCATCATTGTTATAATTGTATTTTATTAAAAGGAACAGTAACAGCCCATGTACAGGAAGAACGTTAACGAATGAATATAACAATTTTAGATTATGCCTCAACTTTAATTTAATACCTGACAATGTAAACTCTTAATGTAAATATGATTCTGAGACCGCTTAATTAACAGTATATTTTTATTGGTGGATGAAATTATTGATTTTAGTCTTATATCAATATCATCAACTTGAAATCTTTCAATTGCTGATTCTTTTTTTTCTATCTGGCACTCATTACTTTTATAATGAAAAATGTTACTTCAAAAGTAAATGAGTTCTTCAACGTTTGCAATAAAATAAGTGAAGTAACCAACACGTAGAATGTACTATGAGATTTTATATTGAGTACCTCAATCTTGCATATATCATGAAAAATTGTAATATGTATATGTTACAGTAAATGTGTATTACAAGTGAAGTTATATTTTCACTGGCGTTTCAGTGAAATCATATCTGAATACATTTTCACTGGAAGACATATATTTCTACTGGCGAAAATATAATTTAAGTAATAGGTGATAGTGAAATTATATGCTGCTCCAACTATTGTTGAAATTTAATTTGACAGTCGTGAAATGTCAATTAGCGTGTTTTTGTTTTCATTAAAATATGTGTTTATGTTGATTAAATACGAAAAAAGTATTCAATCCAAATTATTTTGTCTAATTGTCTAATTTTCAAAATAGAGCTTATTTTCAATAAATATGGAATTTTTATTTTTTCAAATCAATACAATTTTACTGATATGATTTAAAACGAAAGGCTTTAAAAGGTAATTTTTCTCGCAAAATCTGTTTGTAGCAAGCTATTGATCAATCGTTAACCCTTCTACGACCCAGTACCAAATATATCCATCACAAAAATCTTTCCACCATAGCCAGCGACGTAATAATCCGACGTGACGCAATTTAGTTATCTGACACATCTTGTATGTTATCTGTTCTTCGTGTAGCAACACCTACTGGAGACCTTACGCACTTTTTTTTTGTTCTAGGCATGCTCGGGGTTAAACATATGATATGGCATACTTTGCGATGCAACACAACTAATTAATATTTTTAAATAAAGTAAACTTTGTACTACATACCTGAGTTTTACCTTTGTCACAACTATAATTTTTGAGAAGTGCAGTCCTTCTCAAAACTATAGTCATAATAAAAATAAAACTCAGAAGTGTGAATAGTACAAAGTATAATTTATTTTAAAAAATTTAAATGTTATCATTTTCCTTATCTTGTCTAGTTTTTAATAAGCGATCTTCATTCAAATCGATATCTGTGAGGGTTATGAGGAAATGACTTAATTCAAGGAATTACAGCGTACAAAAAAAAAATTACTTTTGACAGAATATCGAAATTATATTAATTTAATGAAGTAATAAAAAGTTAAAAATTGGCTCCCTGTAGTCACCTGTCTATGATCCTTGCGACGAATCTCTCTGACAAGGGCGTGGAAGGCATCGTCAATATAGTGGCGGAGCGCTGCTGAAGTTTCGAAAAAAGGACACCCCAGCTGAGTGGCGAGTTGACGGCCCTCTTCAAATGTTACCTGCACAAGAGATCATCCATCGTCATTAGTCCATCCGTCCATCTATCTATCATCATCTCCTTTTATTTCTTTACTTTTTTTAACATAAATATTATTTTGTAACTTGTATGTATTATTTATATGGCGAATCGGGTCTTGCGCAAATAACCCGACCATACTGGAATAAACATACAATTATTATTATTATTGTAATACATCATTATTTTTATTAGTATTAACTAAGGTTCACAAATCTTACTCAAAATCCAGGCCAATTTTGTTTGGCCGACATATTGATTTGGCATACATTTGTTGTGAAAAAGATGTTCTGCATTCATAATCTCAACTTTAGATTACGAATGTGAATAGTCAGATACTATGTGTTCTCGATGTTATTTTATGGAATGGAAGCATGGATACTTACCGAAGAAATGATAGAGTGACTCGAAGCATTTAATCTACAGAATAATGTTTAAAATAAGCTGGATGGATGGATAGAGCTACGAATGAAGATGTTATGGTTCGGATGAATAAAAAAATTAAGTATTTAGAACAATAAAAATCCGAAAACTTCAATATCTCGGACATGTACTGAGACATCCGGAGAAGTATTAGATCTTGCACCTCATAATGTAGGTAAATATTGCTGGTCAGGGCCCTGGAAGAAAGAGACCATCATGGCTGAAGAACCTAAGGCAATGGTTTGGGCAGTCTACTGTAGAGCTGCACCGGGCCGCAGTAAACAAAGTGATGATAGCCAACATCTGTTGAATGGATAGGGCACAAGAAGAAGATAATTTCAAACTGTTAGACTTTTCCATAATCAGTATTGTAATTTTAAACTTAATAATAAACAAGTACAGCGGATAGTGTAAATTAAATATGAATATAAAAAGTTCAGGGCTGACAATGACTATTGTAATGTGGCCCAGATCTTTGACTACAATAAAAACTGAACCACCCAGACAGAATAACCAAAAAAAAAAGTTAACTTACAAATTTTGCTTGGATGTAAGAACCCTCTGTATACATATAAAAAAGGCATAAACAATGATACATTTTATGGATTAGGAATTTTTCCATAAAATATTATACAATATTAGATGCTGAAATATTACCTTCCGTAGATTGTGAAGATCTCTCTTGTTGGCGACCAGCACCAGCGGGATGTCCTCGTGTGGCCGGACCCGAGCGATGAGCCGGCGATACTCAGCTGCTTCCCGGAAGCTTTGGCGGTCTGTCACGGAATAGCAGATCACAAACCCTTCGCCACATCGCATATACTGATCACGCATTGCCGTGAATTCCACCTGAGATTGTTGAAGACATTGTAATACATATTTAAAAACTTTAATATTGACGTCTCAATGACACAATTTGGAACAATCCATTTAATACATAATATATACATATGTAGTAGAATTATTTAAAAAAATAACATAATGAATCATAATTTTTACAGAATCAAGTCAATAAAAGTGTCTAATTTCATAAGCACGAACTATATCCATAAACTAAACATATTCATTGCAAGTTGTTGTAGTTTACTCCAGGTATAGACAGGTTTATTTAAATCCGGGTGAAGCCGAAATATTCTACGGGTAAAAGCTTAGAAATGTGAAATTTGTGAAATAAAACAAACCTGTCCAGCAGTATCCAGAATATCCAGATGTGCTGGCTCGCCGTCTATCACCGCTTGCTGCTGGTAGGAATCCTCTAAAAAAAAAATAGAAGATTTAATTATCTACAAAACACTAAAACATTATCTAAAGGCTTAGAAGGCAAGGTAGAGATTATCATTTAATCTGTTATAATTATGATTCTCTATTTTACAGTACGTAAATAAATACAGTATAAAGACATGCTATAAGAACTTATACAGTGGAACCCTGGTTTTACATGTCCGGAATTCACATTTTATTTCTGCAGTCCTGTGTCATTTTAGTATTTTTAAAACCCTGTTTTACGTTTGTCTTTCCCGCGATTTACATCTAAAATTTATTCAAATTTCAAAAAAAATTAAACGCATGACAATCATTAAAATAAATAATATTATACATGTGTAAATTATTAGACATATTATACTATTATATAGGATGTCCAACGGAAAAATTTCAAGATTAAATTGTAATTGCTCGTAAATCATCAGGGTGAGGTAAGTGGGAGGGGTATTGTTTGACACGCATGATTTGTGGATTTGCCAGATGCAATGAGTCACTGGTCGGGAGCACACCGCGCGTTCGCAGTTGAGCAATATTAGAAGTGCGGTGATTCATTGGTTTGTGCACGTCGCGCTTTTTGTACTCACTTTAATATTCAACGAGTAAGTGATGGGCCGAACACGCAACTTATCTACAGTTGGGTTCAAAAGTTCAGACAAAAAGGGACAATGGTTAACCAAACTCTTCCAGGACCATCAACATCAGCAGCGACGCCAGAACGTGTGGTTCAAGTTCGACGTGAAATTATGTGCAATCCGCATAAATCAATAAGGAAGATTGCAACCTGTACTGGAATAAAAAAATCAACAGTGCACGTTATTTTGATAAAGAAACTACAGTTTCACCCATACAAACTGCAAATCATGCAGTTTCTCAACGAAAATGACTATTCTTTACGTGAAACCTTAGCAAGAACAATGCTGGAACGTTTTGGAACAACACGAACGCTTGGAAACATATTGTTTACTGACGAAGCATATTTTCATATCAATGGCTATGTTATTAAACAGAACATGAGATACTGGTGCCACGACAATCCAAGGCAACACCATCAAAAACGTTTGCATTGTCCAAAAACGACAGTGTGGTGTGCAATTTCTGCCCGAGGGATAATTGGCCCTTATTTTTTAACCAGCAAGAGACAGTCACTGCTGACGTGTATTGCCGAATGATCAACGAGTTTTTGGTACCACAACTGCAGCTGTTTCCCGGGTTCAACAACAGAACACAATTTCAGCAAGACGGGCCCACTCCACACACAGCTAGAATTTCAATGGAGAAGCTGAGGGGAATTTTTCCCAATAAATTAATCAGCAAGTACGGAGACATACCCTGGGCACCTCGGTCACCGAACGCAGGTACATAATGACTTTGAAGTATGAAGAAATGGAGCAGATTCTTAAAGAGTGGTTTGTCAGTGCATGGTCCAGCAATCTCCCAGTCAGGGGTCAAATAATTAGTAAAAACGGCCCTACGCATCACAACCCGACTGAAGATTGAAGGGTTTAATGCCTCTAATGGCTGAATAGATGGTTTCAAGAAGAGGCATTCTATAGTGTACAAATCTGTTTGCAGAGAATCACCAAGTGTTGATTTGGAAATTGCTGAAGGAAGCAGACAGATGTTCCCACTTAAATCGCAGACTATGCTCCCAGGAACATTTCCAATGCAGATGAGACTGGGCTGTTCTTAAATGTACAAGGTGTCCCAAAAGTTCCCACGAAAAAAAATCTTATTTTTATTGGCATATTATAATGGTGTTGTAATATAGGTCCTGTTAGGCATTTTCTTCCAAAACAGGGCTGTTTTTTTATCACAATTAAAAACTTGTTGGGCAACAAAACTCTCAGCCTCCACAAATTCCCCAAACTCTGTAACACAATCATTGGCGGCATCTTTATCAACACTGGCTCCCTCTTCATGCCTCACAACACTATGAATGCCAGTTCTCTTTTTAAAATGATCAAACCAGCCACGGCTTTCTTGGCTCATCCCTGCTTTGTTTTTCAAAGAACAGCATGCATCAGTTTTGCCTTTTCGCAAATCATTGCCTCCAGTTCAAAAGCAATTTCTCAACATGCTATAATGTCTCTGATCTTAGTTTGGTATTTGATTTCACCCCCTTCGTGACATTAGCAGATTTAATAATGTTTTGTTTTTCACAATCGTAGATACCGTCATTCTCGGCATACAGTATGCAGCAACCAAGTCCTGGATACGCATGCCACCTTCATACTTTTCAACAATCTATTTTTTCACCTCCATGGTGATCCTAACCATTTTCTTCGTTGCTTGGTTTTAATATTCTTAGAACTCATGATTAATGAACTTACGAAAAAATAGGCAAAAAAAACAAACCATGTGAAAATTCACAGAGTTATAATGCGGGTTGTTCACTGAATGGTAGAAACAGTCGTACTGACGCTTGTGGCAGAGATGCCCTCTTTCCAAAAACTGAATTCAGCCGAACGAGAATGAGGACGTAAACGCGCATCATAAACGTGCTATTCCAAAAAATTCAAAAATCAACAAAAAAAATTGCATCCAATCAGGACGTATTCTGAGGTACCACTATAGTTTATTTTATCGAATCAAAAAGTAAGTACCAGCATACAATTTATTTAGTATTCAAGTGTGTAATGCTGTCACATATGTATTAATCTTCACTATGAATCTCAACATGACAAGTATTTATTTCCAGAAATAAATTTCCTGTGCAATAAGAGAAGATAATTCAATGGTTTATACTGAATCAATTTAAGAATTTGCACAAATGTTTAAAAGATAAGACAAATAATAAATAAATAAATTATAAATATAAAACACATTGATGAACAAATAACAATGCCTAAGTGACATTCTGAACAAAAGTGACTTTTCATTGAATTTAGATGGCAAAGCATATCCAGCTACTTTACTCATAATTTATCCACTCATAAAGTCAACATTTATTACATGTGAGTAATAATAAATAACTTTTTGTGGCTTGCTTGTATTGTTTATTTGTAGACCATATACAATTTTATATATATATGTTTAAAGTGCATCAGCTTCAGCGTATCAGAATGCTGGTGTACAACCATATAACAAAGTTCCAGGTTTTGTATGCATACAAGCTAACAAGTTATTGTATTTGACTTAAATTTCACACTTAACTACATGTGTGCTAATTTTCATAAAAGGAAGATAAGTATATTGTCTGCATAAAATTGAACTGAATACATGACTAGAGCCACAGTTTTATCAGAGACTTCCTTTACCAAGAGCCATGTTCTCTTTCCCAAGATTGTACTCACCAATAGTGGGGTCGTGGTAGTCCAGGAAGCTGTGACTGACGAACTGCAGGGTGACCGCGGACTTGCCCACTCCGCCGTCCCCCAGCACCACGATCTTGTACACCCGCGGCACTCGCGCCACGGCACCCTCCATCCCCCCTACACTGGCTACATTCCACTATATAAACTTTATTTTATTTTCGGTGACACTAAATTCGCTTCGCCCGTTTCACAATTCTGACAAACCGCTCGGTTTCAATTCGAAATGTCATCGAAAAAGAGTGAAACGCCTTTCGCTCCCTTCCGCGCTTGATCGCGATTTTATTAATTAACAGTTAAGTGTTATCGTTGCACTTAGGTACTAGAATGATCGTTATAAAAATATTAAAATACCAGTACACATTTATTGCTTTTTTTTCGAATTATTGTAGTTTTATAGGAAAATACTTATTTTACAATATGCCACTTCGAGCTAGAGTCCAGCTGATCGAACGATTGACATCTTCGTTTGACATCTTTGTTTACTGTTACCTACCGAAAAAAATATTTTAATGTGTTAAAATAAGCGCACCATCGAATGCTACATTTATCGAAATCTTTATCCTAAACGCCATTTGAATATTTTTATTAAAATATACGTAATTTATTTTATTTGTATGACAAGTCATTAGTTCTACAGGACACAAAATCCAAATGTATAATCCGGAGACCCACAAAACTGAAAGGCAATTAAAAAAAAATAAGCTTACCCATCTGGCAACAATTTTTTGACAGCTTTAAATTTTTCGTAAATAAGAGCGATAAGGCAGAGTTTTAAAAAAAGGCAAATTGAATTAGTTTGTTCTTTTGTTATATTTAATTTCCATTTTGTTTGAGAGTGAAACGGGTTTCCTCTTAATTATTTACGGACGTTAGGAGTGATGTGCGTGTGATAGCGGCAAACAATAACTTAGCACCGGCATATTCACTAAATTACAAAACTTTTAAATATCCATAATGATTACGAAAGCAGCAGGATTAGTAATTTTTAGAACTCTTGATAACGTAATCCAATATTTACTCATGCAAGCCTCCTATGGCGACCGCCATTGGACACCGCCGAAAGGTAGGTTTTGTTTCATGATTCGAGAAACCTTTTGGACACCAAATAAATTATAAAAGCCTAGCAATAACACAATAACTTTGCGTCGACTATGTTCGTAGCTAACGCTTTAAGCCAAATTTCATATTAAATTTATTCTAATCTAAGACTTGCCTTTGTGTTCTTGCTGAGAGGCAAGACGAGTCAAACACAATTTGTTAATCGAATTAGTATTGATTAGATAAAATAATAAACTGAATATAATATTTCCTGAATGTTTTTATATACAGTCGATTCCGCTTAATTGGGCCACATTGGGCCCAAACATTTTGCCCCAAATAAGCGGTTGGCTCTAATAAGCGAAGTTAATGGTAAAATTAAAAAATAATATATAATTTTAGGTATACATATGAATATGAAAAAAAAAATCAATAATGATGTGAGTAGACGAGTGGTGGGGTGGACCTTATAAGAGGCCGTCTCTGGGGGAACAGCTCTCTTCCATCACATCTTCTGAATAACTAGTCTCTCTGAATGTTTAATTTATATTACTGTATAACGTGTTGTAATAAACGTATAATATTGTTACCTGGAAAGACTGAGTTTCACTTACAAATAATTGGGGCCCAATTAATTAGACAGTAAAGAGAGGATAGAACCCCAAGGGAATCTGGTGGTAATCCAAGAATTATCACAGTTAGGATTCAAGGTGTAACACTTATGTAAATTCATAAAAAATGATTTGAAAATTTGAAAATCAAAAATCATGACAAGCCCTGCTAGAAACAAGAACTTTTTAAATAGATGTCCTGAATTAATTTTTTTTAATAGTCACTATTCTTGTGCACCAACGATTGTTCAAATGTTTTATAAGTACGTACATACATATTTATTTTAATTTTTAATTCACTGTCCCAATTAAACAGAATGGTGTCCCAGATAACCAAAGTAAATTACTATTAGTTACTTTATTTGGTTTCTGTTCCTTGGGATTTAGTCCAAATAACCTGATGGTCCAATTAAGTGAAATCGACCGTAATTGTTTTATTTGCCAAAAAATATTTTACATGGCTGTTTAGCTTTTTTCTATAACTATTATAAGTATAATGAGTATAAGTATTACATATTATAATACGGAATAATTTTTAAAACGTATTTCCCCACAAGTTCTCTACTAACATAATCTTTGTTAATGATCTAATTTATGATTTAGAGATTCTGTGTTGAGTAAATTTAATTTACAGATTTAAACTTATATGTACATTTTAAACAGTGAAATTCTGAATAATTTTGGCGATGTCATTAATAATTTCATCACTTAATATTGGTTTTCTGAGAAAAGGAATTGGATACATGTATTTTATTACTAGATTTGCATTAGATTTTTTACGTAACCGATCACTTCGTTTTGACAACCATAAGTAAGGTAAATGTTGTGCTCCTAGACTAAAATATTTCAATTTGCACTGGTAAATTGAGTTTTAAAAAAAAAAACTTGAAATCATGGGTACTAATTAAGCTCAAAGGGATAATACCATATAAAGAAAGAAGAAATATTACTATTTTATAATTAAATTAATTATTATTTTTGTCGTATTCAAATAAAATTAATGTTCTTAGGTCACGTGGACGCCGATGAATCAGACTGGGTGACAGCTCTTCGTGAGACCGAAGAGGAATCTGGTCTTAGAGAAGAAGACTTGGAGGTGTTTAAGGACGTGAGGCAGACTCTCCAATACACTGTCAAAGGAAAACCTAAAGAGGTAGTATACTGGCTGGCACGACTCAAGAATCCATTAACTGAGATCAAACTTTCTAAGGAACATACAGACTTCAAGTGGCTTGAATTGGAAGATGCTGAAAAATTATCCGGTTATGGAGACTTCAATAACTTGCTAAAAGAATTTGATTTGCGCGTATATCAAATTACATCAGAAAATATATTGTAAAAGAAAATAGTTTTCATTTATATGATATTTCTATCACCTTTTTTTTATCTCAAAGGCCTTTTAGCCCTTTTTACATTCGCCACACTATTGTGACACTCATTCCTGCCAGTACAGAGTTTATATTACATTGCAAAAGCTGGTTCTTAAATAAAATTTCAATATTGACCTGAAATTATAAATCTCTCCCTGAAGGAGTCCTGTTAAACTTGTTTTCTTAATACCTTTGACATTTACATTTTCAATATTTTCCACTACAGGTTATTTTACTTAAAAAAAAATTGTATAAAAAAAATGTGTTTACCTAAATAATAGTTTTTTTGTGTATCCAGCTATTTAAACATTTGAACAGCAGATTTGAATACACTGTATGTGTTTTTCATGTGCTTTTTATAGAGATATCCTTAGTGGGCCTGGCCCAGTCAGAATGGTGAATGGGTAAATAAAAGATATGACATTTATATAGCAAAATGTGTTAAAGCTATGAAGTAATATATTTTTATATTGTAAACATATTAAATATAATCCCTATCAAATATTATTATAGGTAAAACTCTGTTAATTCATAACTCAGACAAAATTTAAAAAAAAAATCTGAATTACGAATACTGAGAACAAAGTTTCTTGAAGGCAACATTAGAAAGAAATTTTTAAAAAATGTGTAATTTTACTGCATCTTCGTTTAGTGCGCGTCGCCGCAGTTTACATCGCAACTTTCATATTGAAACATGATTACTCCATTATTTTAGCTTCTTTGTCAAAATGTTTATCAAATAATGAATTTCTTCTGAATAAGAAAGGTATGCGGTGACGCGGCGATTCACCACTTGCCGCAACACACACATTAATTTGGTTAGTGATCAAACTCGCCTATTCCATCGAAATTGGAATATTTAAAATGCCTGTGAAAAATAATTTTAAACTTTTAAATCCTCATGTCTCGCTGGCCTTGATGGTTGAAGCTTATTATTTTCCTGCGACTTTTTAAGTTAGAACCCAGAGAGATATTCGGGATTCGATTTTTTCTGCCAATTTTATCATTGATATCAATTTTTTGTTGGTTTTCAAAATAAGCTCTATTTATCTAAATGGTTAAGAATTTACACAAATTACAAGGTGTTGGTGCCATTTTGAGAACGAAATGTGGAAAAAAAAAATTTCAACGTATTTAAATACAAAAGATTTAGTTTCTTTAGTACCTACATATGCAAACCGTAACGTTTCATAAACATAAAAACCAAATCAAGTGATTCAATGAAAACGTTATTTTCATAACAAATCTTATACAATGCACTAGAATTTGATATATGTATGGCTAAACTCCACTGCACGAGTCCTGCCAAAGTGCCATTTTGCGATAAGGTACAGCGTCATGAATGGCTGGTAGGCGGGGATAGCCGCAGATGAGTTTAGGGGTTTTAAGACATTTGCAAATATGCAAATTCTGTAAACAAATTATTTACTTCGGGTGTAAAAAACGCACACGAACTGCGAATAACAGATTTTACAAATTAACAGTAGAAATTAGTATGAAATGTTATTTTCGGGGCATTCATTTTTTTTAAAGTGAATTCTGTGCAAATACGAAATATAGGTTTACGAATTAACGGAGTTTTACTGTATTTCTTGATGGAATATACATATGCTTTAAAGTTAACAAATACAATGTGTTTCAAAAGTTATTATTTAAATCAACATTATCAAAAAAGATGACACCAAATGCAGTGTACTCATTTGTTTTCGGTTGAACATCAATTAATAATAACCATATATGTAGTATATTATTGTTCAATAAAATAATATTATTGCAGCATTTATAATAGTTTTATTTGTCTTACCCATCCAACTTAATACAATTAACATGCACCATTATAAAAATACACATAACTAAAATGCACCTTTGGACAAATAATCAATGTTCCTTCTATTCTTTATACTTGCTAAACTGAATATTTTGGGGGTGGTTTTCAGCTTACCAATAAAATAAATAATATACCACATTGGGTACCAAACCCTTAAAATATTTTAAAACAAATTTCCTAACACGTGGATGACGCATGGTGACGTGTCTCTGCGATCAAAAAGTTGGAAAGACCACTTGATAATACATATAATTAAACTAATGTTTTAGGTCTGGTATTGATTGTAATTACTATAATAGGTATAAAAATATAAGTATAATCTTATGCTTAAAGTACATCAAGTCAAATGCTCAAACGTAATTAATTAGTTGGTCATTAAAGACAGAAATAAAATGTGTTCATTTCCAACCAAAAAACCAAAAATTTCCTATTCCCCGGAGTAATGCGCAGCAATATTTCAAAAGTTGCTTAGCCGTGCAGCTTAGAGGGAACGCTGCATACAATTGTTTTTATTTTTCTGAATAAAATTATTACCACAATATAAATAGAAGAATTACAAAAGCCTTTCTTTAATTCTAATTAACCTCGTACAAAGTAATGGAATATTTTTTATTTACCTTAACAAAATTTGAATTAAATAAATCCTTAACAGAATAATAAAGGGAAATTAATTTTATGTATAATACACACGTATGCGTTTTTAGTTTTCTGGTGTTATTGGTATTTTAAAGCTGCGTACATTTATTTTGTAATGTTAAAAAACAATATTTTGTTGATGTTTGTAGCGTTAACTTTGTGGTTAAGACATAATTAAAAATTGTATTTTTATTTAACTTTGTATAAACCACAGAGTTATTTTTATGTCAACCGGTTTCGATACTAACATATTTTCATCAGGACTGGCATACAACTGAACTACTACATAAAAATAAAATATTAAAACGACATCAATTAGGGGGCGGGTTCAGAGTCTTGGTAGGTGATTGACAAAGATAAAGTCGACCCATTAGATCGATCTGATATATATAAACTAGTGTCGTTTTACCTATATAAACTGTCTGGCATTTCATATAGGTAAAACGGCACGGAGTTTTAATAATCTATCTTTATATCTTCTTCTGGCTGCTTTAAATGCCAGTGGATCCTGTTCCTCCTCCAAATCTACCATCAGGAAATCATCTAGCACTGGTTGGAGTCTCACCACATTCCATCTCTTCCAAAGCGTGGTTTCATGCACCTACACTATTCTTACAACATTAGCGGATAGACTAAACTAGTGAAGGCACGCAACAATAAAAAGAGGTAGAATTAAATAATATCTATTAATTTAAGACCCAAAAACTAAATAATTAACAGTTTTCTGAGCTAATCTGCGATGTATATCTGACCTGTCAGAGATACACGGCAGATTAGCCCAGAAAATTGTACACAGAAGACAGAAGAGAACCTAAGAACATACGAAGATGTTACTGTTAACTACTGTTTGACTAAAATAATGTATATGCAACAAGGAATTTTGTACCCCTACAACTACTTATAATCAATGATTGAAAATAATACACAGAACATAGTTTTTTTTTTTCCATTTTATTATTTTTAAATTTGCAAATTACGAAACACAGCATCTGCCAAACTGCTTAACAAATTGATGGTTAGGATAGCCTTTCACATAATACTTATATGTATAAAGTTTCAAAACTAACATTAACAAAAACTGGGACTATACTCACCTCCCCACTCCTACCAAGAGTCCACCCCCGCCCCGTAATCGATGTTGTTTTAATATTTTATTTTTATGGAATAGTTCGGTTGTACGCCAGTTCTGACGAAAATACATTAGTGTTGAAACCGATTGACGTAAAAATAACTCAGTGGTTTATACAAAGGTAAATATAGATACAATATTTAGACTAATCTTGTTATTGATATATAAGTCTAAAAAAGTATTCCAGTAAATTTTGAAAATAAATTTGGTTCATTCGTACTTAAATAAAAACCTGATTACTGAGTCATGTTACCAGTGCCAATAGTAATCATATAATATATTGGCCTCCCCAATCTGATGTTCAATCATAGACTACTAAATATATAGACATGAACTAACGCAAATTCCTTGTTTCAATAATTGCATTTTGGTGTCACCCACGCAATCAAATGGCTCCCGAGACTTTTTTTAAATATATGACTCGATTGGAACGATAATTTAAATGCTGATAATATAACATGCATTAATGTAAAAAATACGTCATGTTTACACAAAAAAATTATTTTCGAAGAGTAAATACTTTTACTGTTGCATAAATGTGTTATAAACTATCGGATTTATGTTTCCACAAATGTTTGTAGAATGCCCCTCATCCCGCAACTAATGTTCCAAACCCCTCTCCTATATGTACACTTTATTTCATGTCTATTTAATACTTCAGGCAGTAGAAATTACATCTATGTTAAGGTTATGTCATCAAAGTACAATGTAATGGGTCTGTACAGGTATTGTGCAACTACAATTGTTAATAATATGCACATGCTATATTTATACCTTATCGTAAAGCCTGTATTGTAACACTGACCCTTGAAATATATTTTGTATGTTGAAAGGTTACTCTTGTTCAAACTATACTCATTATTCAGAGTTTAAAAATTAATAATGTTCTAAATTCACCAAAATATTCATATGTTTACAAAGGCATAAGACTTGCTATTGTTTGATAATCATATTTTATTATCATAATTGGAACTAATAAGCAAGATAATATTTGTCTTATTTCTATTGTAAATGTTAGGTTACTATTTTATTCCCACTGCTAAACGTAATTTGTAACATGTTTTTTTTAATTATTATTATTGATAGAATCGGCGTTAACTTTGTAGAGTTTTATCATAATGGATGGATATAAATAAAACAATGTTATAACTCTACTTGAGTTTCGAGAAACAGTAACTCTCATCGACAGGTGAAGTATTAAAGTTACTGTCTCTCTCGAAACTCGAATAATGCTAATAAACTCAAGTAGAATTATAACATTGTTTTATTTATATCCATCCAGGACAAGAAGTTCACTGACATGTTTTTTTTATCAGGAACTAATCAATGGAATATGTCAACAAACAAGAAGTTTAAAAACAAACAGCTGCCAAAAGTTGCTGCAGTATTTTAACTTGGAATATGTTTTTGTCGGAGTCTTCCCAGGTAAGCTTTGTCACAAAACTACCTTTAAAAAATGCATAACATTTTACAGAATAATGTACAATTAAATTAAATGTTATTTGTTTTTATTATCCACAAATACCATTAATACTTAAAATAAAATGCAAACAATGCTTCTCCTAGTGAAACGTTAATCTCTGAGTTTATTAAAGGTACGTATGTACTGAATATTCTAATACGAAAGCAAAACACATGACTGGTAACTCATAGATCGCTTCGTGATGAACTCTTGATGTTCTTTATGTGCACTTGAGTCGAATCTCCAAAATAAATCTCATTCGTAGACACGGACCATTCGACTACCCTGGTAATTATCCAATCTATGACAACTTCAATTAGGGCAAAATCAATGGCAGATTCTGTAATTAGGTTTTGGAAAATAATCACAAAGAAAGGTGGATCGTATGTTGTGATGCCCAGCATATAAATTTTATTCAAGAAACAATACTTATGTAAATATAAAAGTGTTAAAAAATAAACTGTTTATAGAAAGAAATAAATATGTACATATTAATAACTGAATTGATGACAATAATAATGTGTTCTTCAACAGCCATGTGATTTAACTTATTAAATAATAAGATTGCTAATATCAATGTATAATACAAAATAAATACAAAATTATAAATTCTTATTATGTTAACAGCAATCGAGCCACATGTATTTACGTGAGCCCTATAATAAATTGACAAATGAAGAAACATGTTTTGTCCAGCTTAGCGGAGTTAACTGTGATATTGGTATATAACTTCACTGTATTTTAGCATCAAAGATAGCTAATGTCAAGCTGTAATAAGATGTATCGTGGAAACAAAGTAAAAGAAAATTATGATTAAAAATATCTTAATTTTAAGAAGGTAAAAGATTTATTCCTTATTAATCAAAAACTGACACTGATCATACACCAGGATCTAGTCTTGTGCAGAATTCAAACTTGTTCAATAACAATTGATCAGTAAGTGCATTGTTACCGAGGGATAAATCAACTGTTCAATTGCTTGCACAAAAATTTAACAGCATTCAACTGTTTTCCATTTCATTATCCGTGTGAGGGAAACAAAAGATAATTAAAATGCGTGAACCGACAATTATTCAATACCATTTTATTCAGGGTGCAAGCAAAAAACCAAAAGTTAGCAACCAAATAAGCACAAACATAACTTGACAACACGAAACCAATGGCGATATTTTCAATTTACTTTATTTCAATGCAAATTTGGCTGAGCACTCTTGTCAGCAATCAAATATCAAAGTTGGTATGGAAACGATCAAAGCACATGGAATGGAGGCATTATAATGCTGGATATTATACAATTAGGAGATCATTGCTCCAAGAAGCGTACTACCCTTTCACTATGAATTAGATAAAATAAGTACATACATATATTTTCTTACAACAAATAAGAAGAAAAATATTTATGTACTAAATACAATAAACAGTCCAAAGAAAATAAATAAGAAACTAACTGCTTAGATTTGAAAATAATATTTTATTATTGTTTAAATAAATTAGAGTAAACGAGAAAAGAGTCAGGTTTCCTCGAACAGTCAATTGAGGGAATAAGTAGGCACCATTCTACGCAAGCGTGTCCTCAGAAAGGGAACGGGAGGTGGCGAGGTTGGTGAAATGGTCTAACAGCTGCTGAAGGCTCATCTCCCCGTGGACCTTGTTGTCTCGCGTGCGCACGTTCACGGTGCGGGACGCGCGCTCCTTTTCTCCAACCACTGGGAAATAATCAAAATTTACTTTCATGTTGTGTTTTAATTGGAAAATATTAACATTTGAAAATGAAATGCCAAAATGATATATTCTGTTAAGGACATAAATATTAAATAAAAAATAACTTTATTAAATATATGACTTCCATACAAGAACCTTTTATAGATATTTAAATATATACCTAAGTAGATATTTTAATATTTTTATCGTTTGCCAGAGACGTTATATAATTATAAAAGAGAAGATATTCAACAGTCTGACATAATGACTCAAGGCTGCCTCCAAAACTTCCACGAGTTAATGTATTGACATGGACAAAATAAATTTGACATATTCTTTGAGGCTCGTATTATAAAGATACTCACCCAGAATAAAGTTGAAGTAAGAGAGCTGAGCGTTCCGGACTTTTTTATTGAGAGTGTCTCCAGCATCTATATCAGCCTCCGCCATGAAGCCTGCCGCCACCAGCTCATCTCTCACCTTCAATATGAACAGATCCATTTACTGAAGTAATATTCCAAATGTTTAAATGTAATCATGATCAAAATGCATCTCCAACATTATAATATTTAAGTTTTCTAGAATATACTAGGATGACAATATGATTTCTAGTTGACGACAAAAGTAGTTTCGGACCGTATGGTAGTTTGACTATTTTATCATCTAAAAAAATTAGGATCCATACAAACATACTTACTTACTTACCATCACACTTGCCATACCACTTCCGCGGACATCCTCTATTTCTGGTGCCATCAACACTTGCGTCATATCTTTCTTACCATTCTCTCCTCATTCATCCGTTCCATATGATCAAATCAGCTTTACATTCTTCCCTTATTTCTTCATTCTATACTCTGTCATATATAGATTTGCCACATATACGCCTAAGTGATCTCATTTCTATTGCATTTAGTCTACTTTCACATTCTACTCACTAGACTCTGTAGTTCTTGTTCATAATTCGCCATTAGTACTGCATCATCGGCGTTCAATATACGATCAACAGCAGCAGATACAACAGCATACGATCAAATCACCCATTTTTGCTCCTACATTCATACATTCCAGTTCTTTCACACAATTATCCATATACAAGTTGAACAGCCATGAAGACATTAAACAACCCTGCTTGACAACCTTTGTAATGTCAAATCAAGGTGTGAATGTTCCGTTGATTCTTACACACGCAGAACTTCCTTCATATAGGGATGCGATTGCGTGTATAAGTTCTATTCACCCCGTAACCAGAGAGTACATTCCATAACCTCTCTCTTATAACTCTATCATATGTCTTTTGTATATCTACGAAGGCACAAAAACGGAAAAGTTTTTGGTGAAAAACTCGTAGAGAAAAGATCTGATCCATGCATCATCTTTCACCCACAAAGGCCCCTTGCACGTCCCCTACTTTTTATTTCATCACCATTCTTGCTCTTTCTATTAAAATTCTTCAATACAGTTTACCAACCGAGCTCAGTAGACTAATAGCCCTATAGTTACCACATTCCATTTTCGACCCTTTGGCTTTGTAGAGGCATGACACACAAATGTATACACCAATGGCACTCAAAACCATCCCTCCGAGTCCCCACCCATTCAAATCTCCTGCGAAAATTATTCTTTCATTATTCCATTTTACATTCATTACATCCCTTACATTCGTCCAAAATTCATCTTTCACTTCATCATTTTCTGAGTTTACGGGAGTATAACCTACGACTAAAAATGCACTTGTAATTTTAAAATGGATCCACATGAACCTGCCACTAACAAACTTATGTTCTCTTATACATTCTATCATTCTTTTCGAGAGCAACGCTGCAACACCCTGACATACCCAATCCTCCTCTAGGACCCCGGACCATAGCACCAGTGTGTAATTGTGTATCTTCAGTAACAATTTGAATATGTATATTTACTCTTGTTTATACCACAATTATAGTAAAAGCTACAATTGATTTAATAACACATAATAATAACATCATCTGTCGGATCATATTTATCAAAACCATGGAATATCGCGTAGTGCACGTGTACATACTTTCGTCAGTCAGCTGCCAATCTTTTCTTGTTACTTTGTAATGCGTATTTTGCAGATTATGGACATTTGACAAAAAAAATCTAATTAGGTGAAAACCACATTCTGTTTCAAAACTTTGACTTATGGCGAATTTCAAATAAATGTTCTCCGAATAAACAAGATTTTACTGTAGTAACTATTGAAAATTATTAACCAAAAATGCACCTATTTAATTTTTTGATAACAATATCAAGCTATATTACCTCCAGAGCATACTGATCACAAGCCGACATCACAGGTATGACTGCAGCCTGCCTGGGTGAAAGCCAGAAAGGCCAGCGGCCGGCATACTGCTCTGTGAGCACTGCCACCATGCGCTCCACAGAGCCCAGCACAGCGCGGTGAATCATAACGGGTCTTACGCGCTCTCCATTTTCACTGAAACAGTCATTTCAGATTAAAATATCTTGAAACAGTAGATTTATTAAAAATTAATAATGAATAATGGACAGAAGAAATAAGGTGGCAACATTAACAATAAAATTAATATAATAGTCAAGTTATTATGTCAAACGTTTTTTATTTAAATAGAGGTATATACACCTGATTCTTTTTTTGTATGGGGGATATGTTCCACCATATTAATCACCTGTAAGTCTTATATTTAAAAGGTTATATTTTTAATTTAAAAAGTGCAGCATTTATATATATTGAAATTATTTTTTATTTACTTATACATATAACATAATTGGTTATTCAGTGTCACTACTAGACTATACACATGCTCGCTTTCAATTGTTTCTTGTGTTTGTTTTGTTTCACTGATTTTGATTGTGAATTCTATTATAGAGCCATAAAAAAAATTATTGTGTTTCGACACTTATGATAAAATTGTATCTATGTTTATTTCTTTTTAGTTATACCCAAGTAGGTGTTTGGTTTTTTCAATATGGTTTTTCAAACACAGTTTTTCAAAAAAAAAATCTTAAGAATTGCGTCTCTCAAGGGGAAACTACAGTACGATGCAATATTTTTAAATGTGTGTTTTAAATATTGCGATCATAATTTCACTCACTTCCCGACTAGTTACCGCTCTGAAACTTTCAGGATGTTTTTCTCGATGAGTAAGAATAATCAATTATTTCGAATATGATTAAAGCAGTTAATTTTTGAAAAATAATCAAATTTAAATTTTATATGGAGAAAACACACGGCGATTTCTAATTCAAAATTATAAAAATAAGGTCTATGTCTCAGTAGGTATGTTGATCAAGAGACACCGAAGCAACGCAAAGTTCACCTAAATATATGTAATGTAATGAAAATTGTAACATAATGCAAACAGAGAGCGGCACCTACAGCTCAGATGCCGAAGTTCCAGGCGGCGCGTCTCGGTGTGCTCGAGCAAGCTTAGGTGCACCGGCCGACAGATGCAGTATCTAACTTCGTCGTTCGGTCATCAAGGATCAACAGGTAGGCTTAGCCAGCGAGGACCAGCACCATTCCCTTTCGTGAACCCGGCCAAGTCGGCAGCTCATATTGTGAACTCTCTTAATCAAATAGTATTGCTAATTAATTGTTAATTTTGTATTGTTACAAATAATACAACTTTGTGATTCAGTATTCACACAGTATTCAGATCTATGTAAGAATAAATGATATGGCAAAACCGAGGTAGGGCTATCCTTTTATTGAACAGCCAAGATGCTGGTGCTGGTATTCCTTTAACCACCTTCTGAAAACTGGAGTCCTTTAGACTATACTTGAACTCTTCAACCGCTCGATCGTTAGCAAGTGTCTTATCATTAAACTAAACAAGCACCCACAACTTCTATGTATATTTAAACATTAAATGTGATTTCAAAGTTAATGAAACCTTACTAAAATAATCATTGAAAATTGTATCAATTTACAAACTCCAGTTAAATATAAACACATCAAATAATAACTCACTTGACATAATTGAGGTTGAATCTGATGGGCAATTGGAAGTCTAGTTGGATGGTGGCGCATTGGTGTGCTCGCCGGAGTGCATCCTGCAGAGTGATGTCAATCTTGGGTCCGTAGAAGGCGCCATCGCCTTCCTTAATAGTCCACTTTTCACCAAAGGACTCCAGGGACTCGGCCAATGCCTAAAATACCAGACAGGGAAGGGCGGCAATTAGATTTGTAAAGCGAGAAGAGTCTCTACATGCCAGAAATTAAGTACGTAAACTTCAATATCCTTATTATATATTGCACCTCCCCATCTTTATCTATGACTTACTGGACTGTACTGGATATAGTCATTTGCCAATAAAAAATAAATATTTGCCTAAGTTGCAAAAATGTCTAACGTGTTTTTAATATCTCTAGGTTAAGATTACTTAAGGCGCGACTTGCAATAATAATTCAAACTTTCGAGTATTTTACAAAAATGTGGATTTTTATTATTCATTTATATCAGAAGTTATTCCATAGATTAGACTTTTTTTTCAACTATTACTTAGATTGGACCTTTACACTAATATAAAATTGATAAACTGAATGTTATTTGCCATAATTAAGACGATACAAGCATTATAAGACCGCAACCATTTGATGCATTTTCCGCATACCACGAAATTGTGTTAATATGCTAAATTATTGTATAAATAAAATATATTTTCTTATAATCCATTCAGATTATGGATACAAACCTGTTCTAAACCAAATTACCAAAATATTAAAAATTAATAGAGTTATAAACCATTCAATTTGCAGTACAATATGATCAATTTTCAAAATTTTTAAAATACTTTCTTTTAATGAAAACATATGTTTTTGGATATAATAATATATTATATTTACTCACATGCTTTGAGGCTTCAGCTACTATTTAAAACTGAGTTTTATATCAGAAACACAATAATCAGTTTTAAAATAATATATTTTCAGTCTTATGAAATACGATAATTTGTATTGTCGGTCGAACTTTTAATACGCTGGTCGAACCGGCCACAGCGGTCGTGGAATCCGTGCTCCGTTAGATTTTCATTAAATTTGCCTATAAAACATATTTTAATACAAATTTTTACTACAATATGAATGAATATTATACTTATTCTCGATACCAATTGCTTATTTTTGCAAATTACATATATGGTTTTGGGCTGTTTTTATACGAAAACAGATTATAATTTTGACATTTAGACATAAAACATGCGTCAACCGATTGGAGCATTTTAGAATCTGATAGCGCATGCGCGGCTAACGCATGGCGGCTAACACATGGCGGCTAACGCATGCGCAGCCAGCGCATGAAATCCATTCATTCACAAGATTCAACGTGAAATTTGCGAACCTGTGATTTTTTGATGGATTTGGTTCTCATTAAAAGTCAATAATATATTATCATATACATTATTGTTCTGAAATTACTGCCTCCTGTGACTCAAGATTAAGTATTCATTGACACGCTCTAGGAAATGTTCTAACAAAATTTTAAATGGTTATAAACTTATTGAAAAAAAATCACAACGTAAGTTGATAATTTTTACCATTGCTATAACAATTATCTATTTGATTTAACAATATAAATTACATTGTTCAATATATATATATTATGTAGTGCAGATAAATTATTTTTTATTGGAAATACATATCCTTAAAGATAAATAATTTTATCGAAAGAATTAAAAATCAAAAGAATAAACACGTATTTTAATATTTTAAACATAAAAATACTGATAACAATAATAATAATATTATAAATTATTTTCAGGATGTTCCCGAACTGAGCATTGAATGTGTGGACTCGTGTGAACTTCCTAAATTGGATGGCAAAAGAGTGGTCGACATACACCAATTCTTTTCTCAGATTAATCAAATTTACTCCCACAAATCGATGTTTGGGTGCACAGGAACGAATATTGAATATGTGAAAGAACATAAAGTTTTATTTCTAAATTCATAATGTGTGGATCAAATTTTGTTTTGAATACGTGTAAAGAAAAAAACAACAAAATTCTGAAGAACGATAATATGCTCGATGAACAATTCATTATTTAACAGGGAATAATAATACTTTTGTCATATTTTCATTTATATTTTAATATTAAATATATATGTAATTTATTAAAACAATAAATAAATATTTTTAAAAAAAACTGTTTTTTATATTACAATAATATTAGCATAAATAATTTTCTCTTCACAAATACAGCTGCTTCAAAAGTTATCAATGTTATTTATCAGTATGAATTTACATCATTTTTTTCCTTATAAATCGAGGCAAAATTGTAATATTTTATAATCATATGTTTATCGACACAAACAATGGTTTTTATCATAAACATAACAATTCTTAGGTGAGAACTTTAACAAATTATTTAATTTTCGCTTGATAATTTCAAATGGCAACACATATGTATTATGAATGTTGAAGAAATGGCTATTTTCTGATAGCTTTATTACCTAGGAATTTAAGAAAACCAACAATCGTATACTTGTCCTTTTCTATTGATACTTTTCACTCTAGCAATATTTACGTAAAAAAATAACATACTTTTATGTTTACTTGATATTGTAAAAGAATTAACTATTAGTCTCATCTTGAAAGGGTATGCAAAATGCAAAAATATCTCGAAATTCAAACTGGAAAAATGAAAGTTGCCTCTTAAATGTTTTCTCTTTTATATATTCAATAACAGTACATAAATATATATTCAATTTGAAATGAAGTGTACATTGTCTTTATTACGATTAAGAAAAAATATACATTAGAAAAATTGTATTACAGCTGGCAAGTATATTAAGCATCTCATCTATGTCTCATGATCATATCGCGTTGCACTCTATGGCCGCAGTTTCTCTCCTTATCTATGGTAGCACTGTCAAATGTGACATGAATGTTTTGTTTATATTTTTCAAGAATGTTTTTAAGTGGATATATATATATTTCAAAGTTAATACGAAAGAACACCGTTTGTACAATTCCAAGGAGAACAATACAGAATGAACTAATAGAAAAACTTTTTGCTGCTAGGACCTGCAGGCGGCTATTGTGGCCACTTGGTGGCCGATAGTAGCGAAAACATAAATCTTTTTGTTAAAAAAACATTGCATGTATATTACATTGTGGAATTGAGGAGGATAAAATAAATGATCTATGCTAAAGCATAACTTGCCTTCTCAGCTTCATTCCAGACTTCCACTTCACCGAGGTACTTCTCTGGGCGGGTGGAGAGACATAGACTGAAGGTGAAGCCAAATACTTTGTAGACATCTTTCAGGAATTCCAGGGCGCTCACCTGAGATTACAAATACAATTTGTTCAACTGGTGACCATAAAATTAACTAAACTCACAAAATAATGTATATCAAAGGAAATTAAATGCAGACTTTGTGGCTTTATGATGTTTGAAAATTTGCATATTTTTAATCATCTAAAAAACATTTAGACTTTTAATGTGATGTCCTTGAGATTGTGAAGATGTGTGTATGTCATGTGTGTGTGTGTAGCGGGGTTACTCTGCCACTTGTATCCGTGAATAGGTGTATATTATTGTACCACAACAGTGTTATTGTAATAAAGATTGTAATTGGCACCTGACGAGTTTCATTATTGGACTATTGGACTAGCACATCAAGAAAAGAAGAAAGAAGAAAAAAAACTATTTTCTTACAGCCCTAACACACAGCATGAAATATATATGAATATGGCTAAGATGAGAGTTGTGCATCATGACAGAATAATATGGCACTCTATTCTCTCTGCCTATTCCCACAGCGAAACTTGCTTTATGGTTAGGTTAATACAAATTAATATTAGCATTGATTCCAGATCGATACATTACCATTTCTTGCTTAATCTGCGCGTGCGTACAGAAGATGTGAGCATCGTCCTGTTGGAATCTCCTCACTCTGGTGAGTCCGGTCAGGGCACCGGAGAGCTCATTCCTGTGCAGCACTCCCCAATCCGCCAACCTGAGTGGGAGCTCACGCCACGACCTCACTCGCCACTCAAACATCAAACTGAAAAGGTGAACTCTATAAGATAGGAGAGTTGACAGTGGCTTGAATGGAAAATAATGAGACTGACAAAAAAATTTGAAAGAAAAAATTAATAAATAAAGAGCTGTCAATTTTTATTAGATACCAAATTCATAAAAAGCTAAAATCAAAATAGTTACCAATGACCGGGACAGTTCATGGGTTTCAAAGCGTACGTCTCTTTCTCAACATCAAATGAAAACATGTTCTCCTGTAAATATGAATAATATGAATACCAACACGTCTGTAATACATATAACAATATTGTAATAAAACTATTATTCTATAACATAACATTTTCATCCAAAAAAATATAAAACCATCAAACCAACCACCAACAATATCCCAACATACCATTTACTTCCACAAAATTACAAATAAAAAAAATTTTTATCCCACAACCATCACCCCACAACCTTAAAATAACAAATCATACATCCAACCCTAACATTAATATATATCACCTCTTTTCATTTCATCCTCCCTCCCACTTTCCCATCACAATCCTCCTCACCACCACAATAACCATTCTTCCACACCCCCACCACCATCAACTTACACCACATAAAAACCAAAACTTCCCCAACAAAATATCCCATCCACCCACAAACTCCCCAAACTCTCCCACCACAACCCCCCCCCTACAAAAACACCACCTACTCCCCCACCCATCTATAAACCAAACAACCTACCACCATCCCCACCAACTTATCCACCACTCAACCAAACATACCACTACCTCACCTGCTACCCACTTACTTCGCGTCTCTCTGCGCTGTCTACAGCTAATCCTCGTCCATATCCCGTACCTATTAACTACATCCACACACTGCCTCACCTCCCACACTCCCACACCATCCTATAGCTCCTGTATCATCCCATCTACTGACCTCGCCTAAAGCATGAAGATGCCCCTAAATGCACCCCCTCATTACATCAATAGAATTGTATTAAATCCTGCCTCAACCACAAAAACATGAAACCTCAGAAAAGAGATCAAGTCTCCCACTCCCTGTGTCTACCTCTCACTCCGCTCGCCATAGATCTAACAAAGTCCAGTCACCCCTGTGTAACCCTGTCAATGACAACAACACCACATATCCGCCCTCCCCAAATGTATGACTCTGATAGATAGGAACCTCCCCTGTATATCACTACTCTCATCGATTTGATAGACTCAGCCCGCTTACGCCTCCCCACCCGTCCTCCCCACAATGTTCCCCCTCAACAAGAAACATCACCTACGAACATGCTACAGATGTCACATCATCATAAGGTACTCTCGCTACAGCAGTAGTTGCGACATCTAGTGTCTTGACGCACTGCTCCCATCCCTGCCACACAATCAATCGTTCCACATCATCTCATAATTCCTCATTCCTTATAGATGATGTTTCCTTGTGCACACTCACTATTGTCCATCACTATACTCTCTGCCCTGCTGTCCACTCTCGCCAATATAATCCCACTGATCTCTTACTCCTCTCCACCACTGACAGTACTCATTTGTGTGCGTCTTCAATTCTACCTTACTCCTATCTATCCTTTCAGAGTAATCATCTGAACAACACTTATAGATGATCTCCTACCAGTCAAGCCCAATAAGATATGTGTGCACTAATAATCTACCCACCATGTTAACTATAGAGACACCACCTACCCCTTTTAATACTGCTTCACACCGACATCCCCTACTCTCTCCCTCTGTGTGTGTAAGTTGTTGAAAGCAGTCGATACAATAAATCTCTTCTATCCTCATTGTAGCTTGATGTGTCCCCGTCATTTCGCATAATAAATAATGTCAGTTAGACTGTAACCTAGTACTGTTCTGATGACACTACATATACACCCCCATGTCCTCCTCCATAAATACATGTGTCACATCTGTCCCTGTCACTGCCAAAGCATGGTGCAAAGATGTACAAATGTCGCGCAGTATCAATGTCTTCTCTGCTGATCATGGAACGTCATTACCTCGTCATAGTGATATGCCTCTCTGTGCCCAGAGAAATAGAACACTATATCATATCATACCATACTCCCCTGTGCAGCTGTATGACTTATATCCTCTCCTCTCCTCATCCACCGCAACACTCAACTACCAACTACCACTACCTCCCCACAGTCCCCTCCTACACCTTCGTATACCCTCCCCCTCCACGACCACCCTCCCTCGTCTATTGTCTGTCTTCGTTGCACCTCTGCTCGTGTCACGCCATACGCGTGTGTGTATCTGTGTGTGTGTGGGTGTGCATTCTCTGTCTCCCCTTCCAGAACACCATAAGACACTCTTACGTAACCCTCTAAATCACTCAATAATCCAACAACATATATTATCTAAACTACATCCCAGATCTCACTCTCTCCCCTCACACCCTGGTTCTACATAGATAATATAGAGATCCACTTGCAGTATCCCACCTCTAGTCTACGTTATGATGTATCTCACCCCCACTTCTCCCACTCAGATTTAACTATGTGTGTGTCTAATCTGTCACTATCCTGTAGCACATATCTCGTCTCTTATATCAGTGCAGAATGTGACCTCCTCTAAGCATGTCATAGAGACTGTGTGTCCCATTCGTACCATTCCTATGCTTTTATGTAGGAATGTGTGTGTAACTGTCTACTCCCTATAATTCTACGACCTCCTACTTGATAGTTCATTCTACAGTCTAACAGCAAATCCAATGTCCTACTCTCTGACCACACTTCGATAGAGCGCATCGCAGAGTGTAGTACACATCATAGACCACTTATCTTAGACATACGCTCACACTCCCAGACTTGTGTCTAACAGTGATAGATATGATCACTACTGATAGTTTATCCAACGATAAGTGTGAACCCTGTAGTATAGATATACTCTTCACTATAGATGCTCTATAGATACACTCCACAGAAATCTCTACAATCCAACGTCTTAGTTCTCCTCTGCTCTTGAGATGTACCTCCTCCGTCCCCCCCAGTGTGTCACCTATCGACCCAAACTACTCTTGTAGTCAGTGTTCCTGCCTCACCAGAGTCACCCCTGTCACCTCCCAGATATCATACCCCTATTATGTGTACCCCCCTGTGTGTCACCCGGCCCCTAACCGAGTACATATCAACACCCAATAAGTAATGTGTACACCTTCTACCCATATATCCATACAGATCATCTATATCATACCTCCTCAGAGTATCACCCCTCTCTTCCACCCATCACCATCTATCGTTGACCCACTCGTCACCTCTCTTTTGGTAAGATTCTTCCCATCGCTAGTGTCCTCTCTTCAAAGATTTGTGTCTTCATTCTTTTCTTCACCATCTTATGAATCGTTCTATAACTCATGTGTCCCCCCTATTGTCATACACCCCTTCTACTGTCCTCCACACTCTCATCATACCTACATATCGCCAGATGCTACCCACCAGCACCAACTTGCCACCGACCCAACTCACTGTGATATGGATGTGATTGTTATTTCCCCCAGTACTTATGTGTATGTTGTGTGTGGTGTGGTGTGTGTGTGTGTGTGTGCCCTGAGAGTCACCTCCCTAGTGCCATATATGTGTGTCCCTAGTCTGTTATCCACTACTATCGAATTCTGTGCATGATACTATATGCAACCTCCATATACCTTTACTCTTCTGTCCTAAGTGTCACAGAAAGTGTCCCTGCCACATATCCACCTCACTATCTGATCACATCATCCCTCTCCACATGTCTCAAGCATAATAAACCCCTCAACAGACTATCATCACCGCCACTCCCAATCAACACGTTGACAGGTAGAAAACTGTGTTACCTTCAATGTTACTCCCTATGTGTGATCAGTCCTCACACCTATCACCCCACCACGTCGTACCCTGCTCTGCATGTCTCCACCATGTGCTGTGCCCCCAGTAAATGTATCTGATCAGTACTCCCATCTGATATCTCTGTTTGTCACTCATCTCCCACCTCTGCACTCCAGAAATCCCTCCTGTGATGTCACCACCCTGCCTCAGTGATCACTCCACTCAATCTCTTCAGTGTCTATCTTCCATCATCTATACTCCCCCCCCCCACATCAACAACAAACCTAAAATCATTCCCCTCTCAAATACATTACTGAAGGAGATTACCTTCTATCCAATCTCGTAAATAACCCCTCACAACCCACCCCCCCCCACACCGTGTGACTCTCAACCACTGTAACCCACAAGTACAAGACACACACCACCTACTCTCTCTATGTCTCAGAAATCCTATCTACCCCCCACTAAATGTGTACACACTTCCCATCTCCAGTGATTCCACCCCCCCTCTTAAAACTCTTAATAATTCCTTTCATCCAAGAATAATTCCTAGAACCCCCCACTCACCCCTCCACTCCCGCTATCTCTTCTCATTTGTTTATGTGTCTCCATATCCACAACACATCTTCCCACCTATTCCATATACATCCCACGCTCCACCTAAGTGAATGATCAGAAAAGACACCTCACACTGTCATACTCTCATACATGTGATCCCCACCTCACAGATAGATCTTCTTATAATTACAAATTCAATATATATATAGCACCTCATCTCCCTCGTATATCTCACCTCCAATACTGTATATATACTCCAGTGTAGAAAAACCACCACTGTAGTAATTTGTGGAAGAAGTCATATGACACTTCCCTTGTAGTGTGAGACTAATCCTCCTCTCAGATCCCTCCCATACAATTACTACGTTCCTCACCTCACAAAGATCTCTCTCAACCTGAGATATAAGCTATATCTCTACCCACCAATCCTAACTAGAGAAAGTACTCTCAGCATGAGAGTCAAATCTCGCTCCTCATTCTCCCTATCTCACATAGATGACAACTCAAGAATACCCCTAAGACACAGCTCTCATGTCAATAGAGTATACCACAACCCTGTAGACCAGATGCTATCCCACCCTCTGTAGATAGATAGAACAGGTAGTATGTTCTAGACTCTCTCGTGGCCACCTAGTCATAACTCTCATCTAATAATACGCTTATCTGTCAGTTATCCACTCTCACTAACTAAGTCTGTGTGACTTCAAACTCATCAAGATGTGACCTCTATCCACTGTCTCGACTTGAGGATCACTCGCTCCCACATACGTCTAATATACTAGCATGTCACCACCCATCAGCGTTCCCTCATCCACCTTAGTCTGTGTGTGTGGTATCACACCACCAAGTGTGACACTCCTAATGTCTGTGCATCACTCACGTGCACAATCGAGACTCTATCGACTCAACTATCTAAGTCGATGTTCTCTCCTCTTGAACAAAGTCGTGTGCTCCTGATACTCCACGTCCACGCCTCTCTCCATGTCTTTGTGTGAACACCCCTTACTCCTATGAGAATCCAGTCGCAATCCTGTCAAATAGAAAGACACCTCTCTATGTCCAAGAAGCTAGTTGTCCTGCGTCAAGTAGTTGTACTCCTCTGTCACTAACTCCTCTCATATATAATCAGCTCACGTGTACCTCAATATCATCCTTGCCTCACACCCCGTCCTTATACCGTGTGTGGACCAATAGTGCTCCTTGTGTATATCCTCACTGTCACAAAGTCACATCATATATGAGTCATCCCAAGATATAGACTCTCCGCACAAAGATGCCTCGTGCCTCCCAAATCTCCAGCTCCACTCCCCCCTATCAAGACCTCGCCTCCTTGCACATTCCACTATTGACTCACACTGCATACTATTATATAGAGACCTCAACCACTCGTTTTGCTCGTACTACACACCCTCCATTTCAGTGTCAACATGTTAATACCCACCCACTCCCTCCACCATAATCCTATCCTCAAGTCACAGTTTAGTGAAGACCTCAATATGTCATATCTATATGTGATAGAACAGTATACTCACTATACCTCTGTGTGTGTACATCCATTTAATGTGCTCTATAACACTATCCTCCTGTTACTCCCTTCTACTATGTGATCTCTAGTAAATCACTACACACACACAGATGTGTAGATGTGTGATAGTTACCACTCACTCAACAGACTGTGTTTAAATTCTACCTCTCACAAGAAATACAACCATCCCTTCATAGCTCTCCCCCACTTTTCTAACAGTTCTCCTAGAGAAACTCTCTCACTCGTGCCCTCTCAACTTACAACTAACCCTCCCCACTCCGTCCCGTCACTCCCCACCTACCTGACACTCCTGAGACTCCAGGATCGTGATACTAGATAAAACGTCACCTATACTAAGAGTCTGATATACTACACTGTCACATGCATCCTCTCTATAAAATCTCTCACACAAGTGTCCCAGTCCGCTATCTATAGAAGGTACACCACATGGAGGTAGAGCACACTATATCTCTAATCTCCAAGAGTGTGACCATCCTATAATAATCTCTCACCTACGTCCGATGATGTCCCTTAACTATTCATCATCCACACCTGTTGACAGTCTCATCCCCATACCTCACTTCAGACACTAACACCAATAAGACTCAATGTCCACAAGACAGTACCCCTCTCCCACCTCAAGCTACTCACCCTACCACACAATACATTGACTACCCCCCCACATCAGTTACCACCAACTCCTATCGCTTCCCATTCCCTATTATATACGCCAATAAACTTAAAACATCCCCACCCATTGCCACTCTCACTCCTCTCGATTAACACCACATAAAATCCAGAATAACTGTGCTCACACACCTCACCCCACTCATATACCACCCCCAAATACTCCACAATAATGTTTATATCCCATACCCCCCCCTCAGCCTCAACCCTATAACTCTATCATATCAGTCAGAGAGACCTTCTACATTATCGAACACCTCTACTATCACTCACTCAGATATAAATAGTAACTAGTGTATCTCACCACCCCGTCACATCTCTACACCTACATAAGATACTTAAATAAGTAACATTCACACATAGTACACCTTAAAAAAGTGTCATGAACGACTAATCCCCACTATCACCGTCTCACACACTCTGCACTCGGTTAGATCAAGAATCACAACACCTAAAGATAACAAGTAATCATAATTCTTTCCCATAACAAGACAGCCACAAAACCACAAGATACCACCTCAGCTAATCCTATAATAGAGAGACATGTCCATGCAATCTCACCTGATATCCTATGACCCCGCAGTATACATACTCTCAAACTACCTCAACCTCCCAGTGCAGAATCCAGAGAACAAATACACCTCCAACCCCATTAACAGATACCATAACACACATCCCTCACATTATATCCTCACACCAGACACCCCTCAATCCTACAATCAATACTATAGAAACGAACTTGTACCCCAATCAGATCGTATACCGTGAATACATGTGTCCTCTCTCCTCCTCCATCTATGATTGTCTCAAGAGTGACCATGTCACTCCCCACACCCTATACCCTGTGAATATATCGCAACGCCCTGTGCTCTCAGTCCAACCACGTGCTGGACGTACACTGACCACTACACTGATAACATACCATACACTCTCTGTATCTAGACATCTTAACAACTCAATCTCCCAAATCAGACTCTAATAACGTGTAATCTACTTCTCACATCCATCCTCTAACCCATACCTAACCACTACGTGACACTAGAACAGAAACACTAGAATCAGATCTACAGTGAAAGCTCGCTTCATCGCTTAACACCACACAACACATTGAACACCACCTCTCACTCATGTAATTGATATTAGGTATTGATTATGTGTCAGTTCATCCCACCTATACCTCTACATTATTCACCGCTATAGTAAGACCTTCTGCTCCTCACCTACTCCAATCACGCACCACACTATCTACAGTCAATCTGTCCACCTCACCATCATAGAGCAACCTGCTTGTCCCCATCCCAAATACTACTACATCACACTAACACTCACAAACCTATGTGTGCCATGTCATCCCACCCACACCCATCTTAACCTCCCCACCATTTATAGATATAGAGATAGAGATAGAGATAGATAGATATCCCACGCCCACACCACAATGAGTATAACAGAGTGAGGGATGTCCCCAACTCTCAAATAGAGAGATAGATGACAAGAGTAGAGAGATTAGACACACCATATATCCTACACCAAACAAATATTGATAAAGTGTACTACTGGCTCTCATGTGTCCACGAGGTACTGTGTCTTACAAAGGAGACCTCTCCAATCCTGTGTCACTCACGTTCCTATGACCCCACAATCCCCCCGACCACACTAATCCACACTTCTCCACCTTAATAGAACCCACCTTATGAAAACATCCACTCCACTGTTGTGTCCTCTCTCTGCACCATGTACTACCTCGCTTACCCATCTAGACATCTAGACACAATATACCAACATATACAGAGACTCGTGTCAACTCCTCAGGACTGTGATATCTACACTATTATTATATCCCTTTCCCACCACAAATCACGTACACACAACTCTAAATCACACACCCTACCCTCACTCTACACACAAATTCCTAATCTCCAAAACAACCCACATCACCCAACCAAACTACCACCCACCCAACAACCACCCCCCAAAATGTTGAATGACTATCATTATCCCATTGTCCTACTCTCTAGAACACCCTTACTAGATAGTTGCGCAAGAGTCAACTCTACTGCTAAATAGTCGTCAGTGTCCATATCACTAGAGACCCACTACTGACCACATGTGTGTCCACGACTATAAATCCCAACATACTTCCCTTTAGTAAGATTCGTGTCGATATTTTCAGAATAAGACTCTAATGTGTGTTATCTCCTGTGTCTGTTTTAGTCAGTCTCTCATATCCATCTGCCATAAACCCAGTAGGTGTGTCTCTCCACGCCACTATACCACACTCACTATATCAATGTCCAGTATCATGCCCTACCTGTGATCAGACCTCACTCTCACATCACCAACTGAACTCTCTGTCACTCACCCCCCTCAAAAAACTAACTAACACCCCTCCCGTATAAAGAAGAGAGACCAACTACACATCTCCATAACCAAGATCAATGAAACAGACCACCTCTAAGCAATGAACACTCATGTCTAGTACGTATCTGCGTTGTTCTAACAACTCTCAACATGATACTCATCCTATAAGCAACATCTTAGACAACAAATGATACTCTCTCAGAGTCAGACTGTAGATAGTAGTGCCACTGTTGTCGCTCATACCGTCCCATAGAATGTTGTCTTTCTTCTCTAACGCTCGTCCCGTCTATATCACTAAGTGACACTCTAGACTCCTTCGTGACACCAGAGTGCACACTCACAATTCCGCTGATGATCCCTCACCCTATCATTTTCAAGAGACATGTAGTTGTAATGTCCTCATGTGCACTACCTCTATACTAATGCTCCTCGACTGTGACTACCACTAGAAATACCCAAAACACTGATGTCTAACCTTTCACAATGTGAATACTCTCCTACAACTATCTGTGTAAAATACGTTGACCCAATCTGAAGTCACGTGATATATGTATACTGTGTGTGTGTGTGTCGTCCCCCACTCTCACTACATATTTGATCCCTTCACAACATCCCATGAAATCTTTGTTTCAGTGTGTTGCCCTCACTCTCTACCACTCCCAGAGCTATACTAAGGTGCAATCTAGTACTGCTTCGCGCCATCCCACTCACTGTGTGCTGTCCACAGTCACACATCTCACGCTACCCCAATCTAACAACTACTCAACTGTCGTTCCCCGGTGCTTCGCAACCTGTGCAGTCCTCACACGTATACCCTCTGAGATGTCCCTACCTCCTCGCTGTTTCTACTCTGTCTCCACATCCAATAAGACTCTCTCAGACTATCTACACACACGACTGTGTGTGTAGAGAGTTAGAAATCATACCAGACAACTCATCCCTATGTACTAACTTAATCTACCATGTGAGACCCGTGCCCCCCTACACCCCACCATAACCATTGAAAAGATATGTCACATTCACAGTAAAGTATCCCCTCGTCCTTGAAGTGTGTCCAGAGTCACACTGTACCTGTGCCCATCTCTCGCATGTTGCAGTGTACTCCTCCCCCCCATCTCTTCTCACACAACCTCTATCCACTTACAAAAGAGCTGTGTCGACTGCACGTACAAGATAGAGAGTATATGTCTTAGCACCGACATAAACAAACATCAACAACCATATCATCCTCATTCAGTACTTATGTAGTACACTTCTACCGCCCTCATACCTAATCCACCTACATGCTCCAAACTTGTCTCTCTCTGTGTGTGTGTGCACCTCGTACACCACCCACATGTGCTCATCAGTCACGGCTCTCTATCACCACTAGAGTCCACTGCCTCCACAGTGAATAAGATCTCATCTGAACACACTAGAGATTAAACCATCACCATACTCTCGTCTCACAGAGTGCTCTCACTCATACTACCAGAGTATATGAAGCTCTATTTCAACTGACCATCGCATAACCTACAAGGCTGTCTGCCCCTCTCCTCACACACTCTCACAAGACAAGTGCTGTGATACCAGTTGCTACACCCTGAGTTGTGTCCATGACTCAGTTCACGCACACACGCTGCGACTCGTCACCCAGTGTATCATATTGCCAGGTTGTCAGCGCACGCTCACACTAACACACGTCTCTATATCTCTACGCATGCCTTTAACTGGATGCACACGCGCCTAAACCGTCCTATCTCTAAACTATTCAATTGTCTATCCTCTCTACACAAATACACACACTAATGTTATACTACACCTATAGTGCCTATATCTGATCACCTCAGACAACCAATTTCTAAATAATTTCAATGCGATGAGTGAACCACATCACACTCTCTCTCTCCTACGTGCCTAGATTAAAAAAGAACTCACAGGAGACTTGTACCTTTATGTGTGTCGTCGTTCTGCCCTCTGAAGAAGAAAGATCTCGAAATAAGTCCGGTTTGATTCATCTGTCTGTGATCCCCTGTAGCAATCATACATCAACATACCTACCTACCCATCACACACTAATTACAGAGTCCCACTACTCTAACCTGATTCAACATATACATCAGTCTTGTCCCTCTGTGTTGCAAGACTACTCTAACATATAGCATACACCTATATACCTCCCTGCCTTATTATTGAGTTCTCTTGTCTATCGTTCATGTCTGTACTCTCCTCTCCACACTCCTGTCACGTGAATCCAACCAAACCAAGTGAATCTCACCTCTGAGTTCCAGCCACCTGTCACCTGTAAGTACAACGTGTACATACATATCACCCTCTCACTACCACTGATCCTCACCGGTGTCAAGCTGAGAAGCATCTCTCCTGTCTCCTCACTGAATACGTCAACCCAATTCTCTGTCACTCCCACTTAACAAGTCTCCTCACTCCATGTAGAATATCTCCACACTCATGCTCGAGAGCCCAGACCTAAATGCTTGTATGAGTATGACCATCACCACAACTACTAGTCTCGCTAAGAAATCCATCAACACTGTCTCTCCATAGTGATCTCGCGTCTCCTCTAAGTGTTATCTCATTCTCAAACTTAGTTGTGTGTGTTAGACTGTAGTGTGTGTCATCACCTGCTGCTATGTTGTGTGTGTAATGACAAGAACACACATACGCATCCCTTGTCACCATCACAAGACTAACTCAGTGAAACCCAGTGTAAAAACTCCACTTCTAGTTAATATCATACACCCTCTCCTTAACCACTCGTGTCTGTCACTCGACATCCCTCACCTCTACGCAATATCCACCGTCCTACTAGACTGTACCGTTATGTGACTGACTATTCCTCGTGTATCACACCCCTCCAAGAAACCACCCACCCCTATAAAACCATCTAGACAAAACATCATTACAGCTATCTCTCTCTATCTTTCCGGTCTCATCTCATTCACGTGTAATGAACCTATCTCTCACACTCTCCACACGACTGCCACAAAAATACTACTCCCAATTCGTCACTCTCACTTAGTGCACAACTTAATTACTCACATATGTCGATCTGTGATATCTCTAATCCCCTCATAATGTTCTACAAGTATACACTCTCAATCCATGTACACTCCTGACAGCAATGTTCACCACTCAAACCACTCCAAGATACTCTAATAACCATGTCCATTGTCTCTCCCCACAATTACCTATTCAAAAAACAATCATAGATCGCATAGTCACTCAACCGGCGTAAATGTTCATATACCTAAGCTCGCTGACACACCAAGGAACCACAAGCCAAACGTAAAATACTAACCTGGTACCAAACCAACTCTCACACTTGGGTGTTACACTAAGATAGAGCTATCATTGATAATAGACCTGTCACCGCTCCTCTGTAAGAGACCAATACACATATCATCAAACGAAACCTCTGAATTACCCCAATAACCATGTCTCACAATCCCATATATGTGTCTCATATAGTCAACATATATAAACTGTGGCTATACACGAGTACATAAGCTACTGAACCTTATAATTTGCAAAATATACCACAATCATACCTCACACCTGTCACATCAACCCCCCTATAATGTGTATCCATCCCCCAAAATAATGTTACAGTAATAAATCCCTCCTCTAACTGTATCTCTCATAACACTCCACCCACCATTCCACATAGTATAGCAGAACAAAGAATCTCACAGAGAAGTACCTAGACTCTGTCCCCCCAATCCAAGAGAGAATCATAATCTATTACCAAGTCCATAACACCACTCAAGAGAACTACCAGACCCGTAGAGATGATAATGTGCTAAGATCTCCTTATCCGCCTTATATTGTGTGACCCTCTATAGTGAAATAAGACCGCAACAAACTTTATTGAGATAGAGTTGTGTACATACTCACTGACCTACGCTCATCACTCCCCTAGAACTTGCTACCATAAATGATTTAATATATCTCTCTGAATCCAGAAAAATGTTGCTGTGCTGAACTCCACATCCAACATAGAATTTGCATCTCAACCTCCACTGTCACTAACCATAATAACCTACATTCACATACAATAATCTATATAGACCTATATATCAAGTCCGTGTGATAACTAATCTTCTCTATAAATAAAGTTAAGAGACTATCCTCACCAATAAAGTGTGTTATACAAAAAGTAACAATGAATTTCCGACACCCCCTACACCATCCCCCCTAACCATCATCTATCCTAACTCATATACTCAACGTCATGACTATTACTCTTCACTATAGATGCCAAATATCATGTCTTAGTCACTAGTTAAAACCGCCCGTGATCCTCTGTCTGCACCATCGCAGCACTCGTGTGTGTGCACCTGACAGCCATCAGAATGACCTGTAATCCGTATACACATAACACACAGACTCACTCGCCCCTCCCCCCCTCTCAACATCCTACAAACACCACCACCACACTGGACTAAAAAACACCCAAGAATAGAACTCATGTAATAGTATGTACTTATCCCACCCCTACTAACAAACAAATGTCTACAGAATCATACCACCCATCTATACCCTATCCAATCCCACACCAATCACACACATGTCTCACCCTGATAACCACTCTCTCCCACATGTCTCTCTTCTCCAGTACAGATGAGAGTAGTACTATAACAGATAGCTATCATTGTTCCACGTAGAGAGATCACATACTCTCCAGATGAGAGAACTGATCTAAGAGAGTGAGGATCCTCAGATAGATAGTGAGATATCTGATATATCAGTAATCGATATTCAGACCCAACGTGCCGTAGTCCACAGAGGAATCACAATAGTGCTATGACAGATAGTGTTCCTCCAGCCCCACCAATTAGATAGAGATAGTTTAGTATGTATAGAGTAGACCTACATGCTATGAGAGACTGATCTGCTAGGATAGTAGAGAAATCCTACCATATATACAATCGAGTCTAGAAGTTCTCACCTCCCTCCTCCTGTCGTCCACCTAGTCTGTGTGCAAGGCTAATCACCCACACTCATTGTACTACTCCATCTGTTCAATAGCCTGTCACCCAACCTTGCCATGCCACCTCCCTCAAACCCTTGATCCCCTCTCTTATTAATCTACTGATAGTCACTATTAAGTATTCCTTCTAACAATCAACATTGTACTCCGAATGCACCTTGTCACATCTGTTCGTCGGCTCAATGATCGCCTACCTCGGACTTAATCTTCACTATATCAAGTGATGGGAGTTGAGACACACTGTCGTCGCTCTCTTAGTGTGTTTTGTCTCGACTTCATCGTAAAGAGATCTCTAGTTATGTATTGATGTTGAAAGCTAGTCATATCTCCGGCAGTCACCCTCCCCATGTCAGTCGCCCTCCTCCAGTAGTAATCGACGCTGAATTGTGTATTAGGAACACACCTTACGCCTTAAGTAGTCCTACAATCTTTACATCAACGATTGTAAGAGATATAATCTTGCAAGATCATACCACTACATAGTGTGAGTATGCTCACGCTGAGAATCTATATAATGCTGTAGTATATGATCTGCAGATCTATCACTCCAAGCCTCTCATTTGCAAGAGATCGGGTTTTGAGGCATCCGCTGAAGCATGTCTATGACACGAGACTACTCAGTGTGTGTGATGTAGCAAGTTGACGCTTCACAGATGACTCATATCTCTCAGTGTAAGAAGAGAATCACATCTAGCTCTATGTGTCTCGCGCGCTCGATAGTTCATCTACGGGCAGAGTCCTAGTACGCTGAAATCTCTCTTAATAATAGCTCTCCTCACTACTCATTACTGGAATTGTCTCCTGTGCTGGTATCACGTTGTGCATTTATAATAAACCTGTACACTGTCTAGACGTAATAGACAGTTGTCATGCAATTGTTGTGAGAAGATTTCCTACAATAGTATGCTCAAGTAAGTGTAGAGTAAGTGTCTTGTCGTTAGATAGAGTGCAAAACTCATCAGCTTCATAGACCTCTATCTGTAGAGTACATATTCTCTAATAACTAACTTGTGTGTATTTCGTTAAGCCGCTGACTCTCTAGTGTGTCTTGAGATAATTTACTCCAGAGAGTTAGGGACTGGTAATAGAGTAGAGTAGATGGTTGTGAGAGAGTATTGAGCTGTCTATGTGTCTCTTAGAATATAAATTTGTTGATAAAGTTTATGTTTTCCTTTATGAGGAAATAGTAAATGTATAAATTCCTTAGTATTGAGATAAGAATAATAAAATGTGATCATGAATATATTGTTCCACACACGTGAGTTTTAAAGCTCCTCACATGTTATTTTAATCTCTCGTGTGTGTGTGTGTGGTGAAGTGTCTCATGTCGCTCATCGTAGTTTAGCTTTGATTGTGCTGCTGTGGGAGATAACTTCCAGTGATCAGTTCTCAGTTAGTATCTGCGCTCTAGTCGTGCACTGGAATCGCGCGGCCTGGAGGATTCGCCGTACACCACTTTGCCTTGTGGGAATTCTCTCCTCCCACCATTACTCAGAGGGGTGTGTGTGTGTGGTAATCGACACTCTCGCGCTCATTTGTCGTTAAGACTCTCTCTCTTCTCCGCGCGCCAATTTAATACACTAAATTACATTTCTGGCAGCTGTAACTTTTATTTTTATAAAACATTGCTAATTTTCATTGCAATCACTAAGGCACTTCATATATTAGACTTTGGGGTTGCTAATGAAAAACTGAGCATTCTATGGCAGAAAGACAGTTATGTCCACACTGCCATAGGGCATTACTCTGTGATGACCGATTAATTGAACTCGCCTTATAATTTGACCTTCTCAATTTTTGTTTAATCTACTCTATCTACCCCCCCCAACCCCACCTATAACAAGCACCCGCACACCACCCTTCCCGTGTCCCCTGGCGGACCTGGGATATTTTCACCCACCCGCTGAGACTAATTCCTGTTTGAGGAATCGCAAGACGAAGGACTCAACAGCGCGCTGCGGCGAGAAGGAGAGCCACCAACGACCCCCCCCCGACGAAAGTGCACACAACACCCTAGATAGTAGAGAGATATAGAGACTCGCGCGATGGACGGAGCGCACAAAGCGGCCCCGCTCGCGCACGACAGCACTATGGAGATACTGCAGATTGCAAGTGAATTTCAAAGACAGCAGTCTTCAAAACTCGATCCATCAGGTTCTTTTTTTAAACTTTATTAAAGACACTATCCCACCTTTTTTGCTTCATTGAACCTTACATTTTAATTGTGATTCGATGTGTAATTCTTTATCGCTCGCTTTGAACAGAGTGTGTTGCTCAGCGCTCACATTATTCTTGATAAACTCGTTTTGAAAACAAAAAAATTCATGCTATCCACTTTTCTGATTTTACTCAAAATGCAAAGATTAAATGACATATTCCCTGCTTATATTACCGTAGCTTGCTGTGTAACCTTTGGGATGAATGAGATTTCCAAGATATTCAGGGCGCTCGCGTAACTCGAAGTATACTTCGCCTAGGAGACCACGGTACAGTTTTGTGCACAGTTGTAATACATATTTATACTCACTTCAGTGTTTAATCCTTCTTGACTTTAAGCTAGGTAACGCTCGCGACTACATAATGCACATTTGTTTCATCATGCTTAAGTTATAAACATCCTTAATCATAGTCACGCTGTGTGTGTGTGTGTGTGTACATGTATGCTCAGAGCCCGCCAAAGACAGTACAACTGTTCTTGTGAAGCATTCCTATAGTGTGTAAACTCAAGGTCTGACTAGGGGCGGCTCAAATAGAGACTCGACTCTTCGAGCATGTAGTCGCTGTAACGATAGAGTGTTTGTAGGTTGTGTGTCGTGTGAGTCTACTCATATTGTTGAGTTTCTGTGAGTCTCTTGCGCAATGACATGGAGAGAATTGATGATGAACATCGGGTGAGAACGCGCTCAGATACACTAAGGGTGAGTAGTGTTATGAGGTGTTAGTATGTGACGATATGTTAGAGAGAGATTGTATAGAGTGTCTTTGTGTTGAAGTACTACTGAGAATGCAGGAGTGATGATACGTCAGGTAGTGTGTGTGTGTCTGTGTGTATGACCGCGCGTATGGGCTGAGTAAGTAGGCCGTTCTGTGGTATGTGGGTGTTCGCTTGGTCTCAGTCAGCGACTGGTCGCGCGCGCGGCTTGTGATAATCCGCGGTATGTGAAGGCCGATCGTATGTAGTTTGTGTGTGCATATATAGGTCATCATCCGCACTATGATGTTCGAGAGCTGGCTCGCTTGGAATAGTGACTAATAGTGGTGATCACATAGATTTGAGATTGTGTCTGTGTAAGAAGAAAGCAGACTCGCTCTGTTCTCTATCTTCTGACTCTGTAGTGCTGGCTCGGTAGATGTGATGATCTTGTATGCCGCTCGTCTGCTTGTGCTTAGTGTCTGTGCTGATGTACGTGCGGTTGGTTGTGTTTTGCGAGTTGAGAGTAGATAGGTATCGGCGGGACACGTGTTGTCGTGTGTGTGCTGTATGTAGAGAGAGAGATCTGAGATAGTTGTTTAATATAGTCTCCAGCAGGATCTCCTGATGTGTCACAGAGCAAGGCTCATATCTAGCTTCGAATGACTACTATGTGTGTGTTTGTGTTTGTGCATCGTAATCAGACGTCCTGGATAAAGTAAAGTTAATCTATAGAGAGAGCGCTCTAAGCAGTAGATATTCGTCTTGCTCTCCTTGAATATAATGCACAATCATGTCCACTTATCTCTAATATCCTCATCTGCACAGGTAAGAACTGCATGCGTTGCTTAAAATTGCGTCATACAACTGCACACGAAAACCGATATAGGTTATAAAAGTGCGGAACACAAAATGTCAACAAACTGTTTCATAGTTGGAAATCTATTACAAATCGATTATTACTACAAAACAATCACTTATTATTTGTACGAACTACATCCTAGTGATTATGCGTATTATTGACAGCTCATCGTAATGCGGTCGAAATTATATCGTACGAACCCAGGAAGCGAAACTCCTGCGAACAGTATTGCGGACGGAACGAAGCATGAATAGAGTCAACATATTAATAATGTGATTACGGTAATAATGAGAAAATCATGCCTTTTCATTTAAATTAACTTTTTCTAAATTATCAACCACAGTGTCACCCATGCTGGCGTTTAAAATATTCCGGAAAACTATATCATAGATAGAATAAAGATATATTTATATATTTTATCTATGCGGAAAACCCACTGCCTGATTACCACAGAGCATAAATAAGAGATATACTCCACAGAGGCACAAAGAGCCATAAAGTCATGCGGGCCTCACTTAGCAGTTACCAACTGAGAAATAAGCATTTTTTGTATTTCTTGGGCATTACTGTATAACAACTTGATATACCTCAGCGTGAAGTGACGCGAAGTTATCACATTAATTAGCCGTAAAAACGAAATAAAATAAAGGCAGGAAATCGCGTCTCGCAAGTACATGCAGGTCGCTGACGGCGGGCCTATATAAACGAGACCGAACGTCTCTTAACAAAAAAAAACCTAGCGGCTCGTTCAAAAGCGGATAACGACCGTAGTGACCTCCAGCCCAAGTGTCGTGCAATGCACATTAAGACGGGATAACGATATGACGAAGGTTTTTCGAAAAGCGGTCATAAAAATGTAAGAGGTGCGTATTGTTTCGAAAAGACGCACCTTGCCGACAGATAAACTGAAGGTCGGAGAACTATTAAAGCTGGACCCATTACATCGGAAAAGACAATCGATTTCCGAAGGAGAATTTAGAAAAGCACCATGGTGGACCAATGGGATGGTGGCCCTTCCCATGACAGAAAGAGGGCAGATCGGCAGATGGGAAACACCCCATTGTCAAGGTATAAGATGACCTACGCACGGCCTGGGAGCTCAGTTGTAAAAAAGCCAGTTGGAAGCACGCAGTTGTGAAACGAAATCTGGAGTCGGACATGAGGTCCGGGAGGACGAGTGGAACGAAGTCCGGAAGAGAGTTGTAAAAAGACAGTCGAAAGCAGCGAGTTGTAAAACGAGATTCGGAGAAGTTAGTCGGAAGACGGAGGTCCGGGAGAACGAGTAAGACGAGGCCTGGAGGAGCAGTTGTAAACGCGCGATGGGAACGAGTGGTAGACACGCGGTGGGAACACGCAGTGAAAACATGCAGTGAAAGACGCACAGAGGCGAACACAAGATTTGGAAGCCGAAGTACGAGCTGAATCCAAGTGGAGATCAAAGTAGAAGCGGACACCGTAAATCCGACCGAATATCGCCAGAGAATTGGAGGAAACAGCCACGGTTCACCGCAATCCACCCAGGAGCACCCGCCCAGACCGGTCCGCAGTCCTACAGAGCAGGCAGCGGATAGCCGCCCACGCCGGGTGCTAACGGCATCACTCCACCGATCTGAGACCGGTCTCCGGGAGAAGATCCGGAGGAACGTCGATGAATAATTTGAGTAGTTTTAAATTAGGTTAGTTATAAATATTTCCACCTGCCCGTGAATTTAAATGTGTATTTAATAAATGTTTAATTTGTGTATCTTCCGTGTGTTCATATTCACCTGTGTTGTCCCTATAACCATGGTACTAATGAAAGCGTGATATCTGATGGATGGGTCGCGAAGCGAACATTCCTTAGAGTGCGTGGTGTCATTCTAACGAGCGATCAGGAGCACGATACATGTTCGATTAATCATCGATTAATTGAATTAGAACTTTTAAACGAACCCCGACTCGAATTACATGGCGCACAACTTCGTGTCCCATTTGTATCAAACTTCTACACATTTTGTTTTGAAGAGTTTATTTAACATTGTTACTTATTTGGTATAAAATACGCTACCATTTTCGACACGTCTGTAGCGACCATAATTCAACTCTACCGCCATCTCAGTCGGCATCGACGCTGGCGACAGCGCTGCCGGCTGCTGCCACAAGTCTGGCTCAATTCACCGCCAAGCAGTTTCAGCGTTTCACAACGGCTGTCTTGCTGGCTCGCGCTTGCCGAGCAAGACCGCCAACTCGCTTCATTTCATTTCATAATACACGTGCACCTTCTACATCTTCATTAATTTCTATCTGTCTTCCTTGTTTTTATCATACCGACAATAAACACCCCTCCACACGCCAATCACATTTATTTCATTTAACCACCGTCCTAACCCCCAAACATCTTCTCATACAAGCTCGCCGATTGTTGAAGCTTCTAACAGGACCATCTTCCAGTATCTGTTTAACCTGGTCGTGCCAAGTCTTCCGCAGGCAACTTCTATTTCTGGTGCTATCAACACTTGCGTGATATATCCTTCTTACCATTCTCTCCTCATTCATCCGTTCCATATGACCAAATCACCTAAGTGATCTTTTCTTAAAATTACTTATTATACTAACATCAGCTTTAGCTTCTTTTCTTATTTCTTAATTTTTTATTCTGTCATAAATAGATCTGCCACATATATGCTTAAGTTCCGCTAGTCTTGTTTCGGTTGATAAGTACCCGTTAGATATAATTCTATTCCATGCGCCATTTACTTTATTCCCTGCAGTCACCCTCCTTTCGATATCTTTCTCAGCCTTTCCGTTTTTATCAAAAATACTTCCCAAATATACAAACTCATACACTTGTTTCAAACATTCATTACCTACAAGTATTTTGCACCGTGTCTTGCTTTCCTCCTCGAATACCATCACTTTCGACTTAACAAGACGTTCAGACAACACGACTTAACAAGACATTCATAATAAGGTCGCTCTTCATGCATACATCGTACATTCTACTCACTAGACTCTGTAGTTCTTGTTCATTATTCGCCATTAGTACTGCATCAGCGTAGAATAAACAGCATACAATAAAATCGCCCATTTTCGCTTCTACATTTCAAAATTTAAAAATCTAAACAGTACATAACTTAGAAAAATAAGTTTAAACATTTTCATTAAAATTACAAACATAAACCAGGAAAAAGTTACAATATATCGGAAAAAAAGTTAAAAGGTAAATGCGGGAATTAAATTTTGAAATAAAGCATAAGGTATAAATCGGAATACAAAGATAATAAATATTATATAATAGCTAAAGAAAATATATACATTTTTGAAGAATAAGTATAGGAATAATAGTACCAATAATTACTAAATATAATAGAGTTATCTTTATATTTTAAAATAAAAACTTCAAGAATTATTAGAATATAAAATTACGTAGCGCGCACTGTCAACAGTAAAGAGACGACTGAAACACACTGTAGGGTGCTCGGTAACCATATATAAGTTCAAAGACTCATCCAAACACGTACGTCATGTCTGCCGTTACCTAGTAAGGGGAATTAACTTATAAAATGGTCTCGATTGTCTATGGAAAAACATCTACATTGTTGTTTAATATTTTTTGCGCGTTGCGTTCTTTGGAATATTTATGAGGGTTACAATGAATACCATATCTATTATATATTTAATAAATAATTCTAAAAATAAAAAAAATTGGGGTTATGTTGTACCCCGTTCTGGAACGGGAGTGTTAAATAAACTCTTCAAAACATAATGAGAAACCTAGATTGAATTTAAGAACGTGACCATTAAGTGCTTACCGAAACCATTAAAATACAAAATCATGTTGAAATTTGTATTTTATAGTGTATTTAAAAACAGTTTGCTGTCAGTGATAAAGAATGTGATATAATTTGGTCAATTTCATGATCATTCTAAATTATTTCACGTTTTTTTAAATAATAAATGTCATTTTATAGCATTAATATGTTTATTCGATTGGTATTACTTGACACCTACGCGATATTCGCTATCCCCACTATCAATTTGACAGTTCACAATTTCGTGGGTCTTGTGTCGTATATGTTATTTTTCGTTATTATATTTTGAAGCTTTAAAGACATATATGGTTCTAAAATATGGATACCAAAAAGACAGAAGATGACATATCAGATAGTCTCAGACATCGTGTGTATTTTGCAGCCCGTGATGGAATGCCACTTACTCTCTACGATTTACTCAACGAAAAAACTACAGAAGAAATTGATGATTTGCTGAATCAGGTGGGCTTATTTTTAGTTTGCTTTCTTTCTTTGTGAAATCGACGCGTGCTCCCAATGCCATTGCCCTTATTTCGTGTTCAAAGCAATTAACTTCCGTTTCTGTTCCTTTATTTACGCAAGACACGCGCGATCTGTAACTCTTTTTGACTACGTAATTGCAGGTTTTTGTTGAATTAATTTATTATTCGCCTGATTGGTTTCAATATTTCGAAGAAATCATTTATATCCAATCAGCCACTTGATTGTTGTTGAGGTTTCCATCAAAACTACAAAGAAGTCATGCAGATGTTCGCAACAAGACAGTGGCTGTACACTAATATCTAAAAATAAAATATGACAGTTCAATATGTTGTTTGTCAGCACTTTGTTCAGTTTCAGTGGAATTTATGGTTTGTTATTGGGAAACAAAAACATTTCTATCCATATTCTATTTTCAGGAGTATTCTCACTACATTACTTTCAATTACTAATGTTTAGGTTATGTTTTCAGAATATAACATGACAGCTTCAAACTGGTCATTAAAAAAGTTATGTTATTAGATTTTTTGAAGAAATAAAATTATTCTTGTTTAGGTTAATAATTCTTGCAAAACAAGAAATGTTTTTTATTTGACTATTATTGAATACTACACATTGGTACGGTATTGTCAATTTTTACTCACCACTTTGTGCTGTCTTCAACTCGGTTTTGATGGTGAACCCTGTAAAGCGGTATGAAACATGGAGGTTTGAGATACATGCTATATCTTCTAAAAAGCGTACCACAAGAACTACACAAATGTTATTTAGGAATCAATTATTTGTTATTAAATTTACAAGTTTTTCAATTTGGACACAAAATTAAAAAAAAAAAGTTTTTCTGACCAGCATTGCGCACCCACTTGATCATTGTCAAGGATTGCGAAGAGTTTAACACACATACAGGTGTGTCATGTATGCACAAGCCATCAAAGAACAATGGAAAGAGGTCTATGCTTGAAATATTTCTTAAAAATCAAGTACTCAACGTTCATAGAACCGAGATAAATTGAACAGATGGAGCCCAAATTGTGGTTATTCAGAGTAATCTCTTGCCATTTTTCATTTACAACTTCTAAATCAGCGTGTGAAGTAACCGCATTGAAAACCATGACATTAACTTGAATAAATTCCTCTAACATGATTTTTTGTTTTTTTGTCATTTGGTGAGATCTGGATGACATTCTTTATAAAACTGAATAAACACGCATTAAGGATTCTAGACAGAAACTAACTGGAATACAAGCTTGACTCAAATAATACACAATCAATAATGCAAGCACTCGAACGAACGTAAATATCGTAAACATTTTGAGAAATTATTTACGTTAACACGTAAAGAGCGGACTCACCACATTTCCAAGACTGATTTAATATGCTCAAGGCTCCTATTTTGGTCCTACTCCCCCGCCGCCTGGTTTGCATTTTTTTAATGCTACAAAGGAGGCTGTTTGATAGCGGCTCGCACACAGTGATAAGGGGATACCGCGCAGCTGCCTATACCAAATTTACTCCCATTATACCCGACCGACCGTTGTTTTATTTTTATTATAATAATATACACAACATATGAGTAACATTATACAAATAAGATCACACAAATAATAATTAAATGATAGTAACCTACAAACCATAAGGCCGGGGAGCAGGAGAGACGTTAAGAGACACCCCCTTCCGGGGAAAAAGACCACTGAGAACCAAAAAGTCTCACCCCACGCACCTCTGCCGTTAAACTTAATCCTCAAAAGTAGTACAACGTGTATCACAGATTAGTTAGACTATATAAATAAATAGAATAAGGCTAGATTAGTGACAAGAAAGAAACATTATTAACAAAAAAAAAAATTATTTGATTAAAGTTAACAAATGATAAACAAAATACGTCTCGCGCGACAGCGCACAGCCAAATTCCAGAGAACTGCAGCTTATTTCATGCTGGATTTATTAGCGGCCGCTAAAAATTTGTGCGTTTAACAAAACCAACAAAATGTTTGATACGGAATATGAAATTTCAAATTAGCGGACCGCTAAAATAGTTTTTTTTGGCAGCCGTTAAAATTAACGGAATACGGGTCTTATTCTCTTCCAAGTTACACTGGATCTAAAGTTTTGTACAACAATAAATAATTGAACGATTATTAAGTGTGTCACTAAGTAGATAGTACTGATAAAGTGCTGCTAAGCACAAAAGAATAAAATCCTGTTATACTATAAAATAACTGCCATATCAATAAATTATTGTATATAAAATTGTTTCTTAAAGTGGTTACTATAAATTAGTCATTTTCACCCACAGACAGTGAGCATGGATGGAGTGTGCTGCACACCACTAGTGGCTGCTGCCCGCCACGGACATGAGGGAGCTGTGCGTATTCTCGTGGAACAGTTCCTTCCGCCGTTACGTCTGGAGACTGAGTCTACGGTACGCTTTGAAGAGTATGTTATCAGTGGAGCCACAGCTTTGTGGGCCGCCGCTGGGGCCGGTCATCTCAAGATCGTTAAGGTTTGTGCAATTTCATGAATTAAACAGGTGCACTGTTTCAAAGTTGAATTAGCCGCATGTTAATAATAAAAATTGTTATTATATTAATTTTTCTAATTAATCAGAGACTGGCCCAAGCGGGGGCCGAGCTGGACCATGCCACATCTACAGCTTCCACACCACTACGCGCCGCATGTTTTGATGGCCGTTTGGACATTGTGCGCTACCTCGTTAGGCGCAATGCGGACTTACACCGTCCCAATCAGTACAACAACACCTGCCTTATGATCGCCGCCTACAAAGGACACCTTGACGTTGTGAGTTTCTTGATAACCAGTTGCATAAAACTAATTTTAAAGATAGATAACGACACAAAATAATGTTCCCATTTGTATAAACACAATAACTAATTGTCCCCTGATAATTAAATCAAAGTAAATACGTAATTGGTAAAAAAACAGACACTGGAAAATATCCCTTTTAGAAGCCTCAGTGCATGAGAAGATGTATGAATGTGAATGAGGCGAGTGTTGTATGTCAGTACATAAGAGTGTGGCTCTATGTTCTTTGCCTACTCTTACGGTAAAACAGTGATAGCATTTTAGCTAGTTAGAAAAAAGTGTCACTGGAGAAAATGCAAAAAATAAATTTGATACATAACGATTAATTCACTATAGCCTAGTGGACAGAGCAACCTACTGGCAATAGTTTGAAATTTGAGATGAAGCTAATAGTTAAATTCTTATAAGTATCAGAGAAATAATTAATGAGATTTATTATGTAAGTCATGCGAGAGAGGAAGGTTTGAATAGAAAGAGACGACAATAAAATTGTTGATTTTCTCAAATTCAATACAAGTGTCAAAAATAACTCGCATCTGGAGTCTTTTTCATATTAAGTAATATATGAAATGAAATAAAAATGTGTGTTGTTATTTGAATTAATCAATGGAAAATTAAATAATTTATTGGAGTATCTAACTCATATATGTACCTATATGTGAGGTCCAGAATCAAAAGCAGATATGTCCACTTTAAATGTTTTCAAGTAAAATGCAAAAAACCACTGTACTTTAATGTTCTTAAAATATTCAATGGGATAATTATTTTCTGAAAGATATTTAAAATTAAATACTAAATTTGATGCCATTTGTTCTGAAAAACATATTTTTTTAGATTTGTATTTTGTAGATGTTAATCTGTGGATTTGTCTGAAAATGAAAGTAACATTACTGGACTTGTCTTATTTTGTCGAAAACTTTATTATAAGCTAGTGGAAATAAAATCCAGTGGCGGCACATAAAAACCTTGAGTAATAAAACATCTTAAAGTGTAAAATATATTTTTATGCCAGGATATGGGAATTACAAAACAAAAGTAACATTTTTCAAGACTTCTGATGAGAAAATGTGATTCGAATAAGAATGTAATAAACAAATATTAGACATCTCATAGATACAAAGCTATTTTTATTGTATTTAATGAAAAAATATGGAGGTATGGGTAATTACAGGGCTTATGACCTGTCTCCGGCTGACTTAAGTGATCACTTTATACAAATATAACGTTCACCATTCTCACCCAGTAATCAATCTCCATATCTATCAAATTTTTTGAAAGTTGTATATATGTTAATATGTGGAAACACTTCGAGTACCACTACACTATCGCCATCTATGGACTAACTTTGATATTCATTTTCCTGAAACAGCATATATGTCACAATGAGAATCTAATTTTTTTTTTGAATAATTTTTTGATTTCAGTAATTGTTTGTTCTTGGACATATTCAAATATTGCTAAGAATATAATAATTTGTAGGTACAACAAATTTAGGTATTTCCATCATTTAGAATAGTAAATAAAATAAAATATATAACAAAAACATTAGTTTACGAAAAAAAAACATTAAAATTTTAACATTTTAATGATCAATTTCATAAAAAAAACATTAAAAAATATTCTGAAAAAAAAAATGAAAAAAGGGCATTACATTACAGATAATACGCACTTTTAAAATAAGTTTAACAAATACAACAAATTTTTACATAATAATATTATGTGAAATACAAAAATTATAATTTATTGTATGCGATGACTGTAATAATAGGCTCAAAACAACTTTATATAACTAAATCAATATTATCTTCAACTTGGACACACACTCTCTCATTTTCAACCTCAATATTTGTATAGCTTCTCAATCTTCTCCAGCCTTGACCAATTGGATCCGTAATATTTAGCTAAAAATTTTCTTACATCATTTAATTTGGCTAAATTAATTTTAATGCCAGGTGTCAGAATAGGAGGATTGATAAAACTTGCTGTTTTGATGGTTTTATCACACCATCACATTTAAACTAGGTTTTCCTTTTTAATTTATCAAAGTTAAGAAATGTTAGACACAACATTAACACAAATAGAACATTTTGCTCATTAATGTAAATCAATTTAGTACTATTCTAATAAATGTACCCACTAAAAAACAATTATTATGATATCAAAGTATTATTTTTAATTTTAAGTTATATTATATACCAAAAAAAATTGTAATTGATTTCGTAAATTGTTACTATGTTATTCGCATGAGCCTATAAAATATTTAAATAACATATCTGTGCTTGTGCAAACAAAATAATAACAAATGTTGTTACTAGAAATCAATACATTCTAACATAGGTATATTTGGACGCCAATCGTAAAATATGAGTGTTACAATATTTATTGATTAAAAACTTGCAGGTTTTTTTTTGTGTAACTCAGTATTCCACTATGTTGGTATTCTCTTCAGTGCATTTTTAGGAGTCAAACATAATATAATATTATTCATATTGTTAATTTGTCTCAATCGAGATTTGTCTCCGTAATCTTGGCTACAAGATTGTAAGAAAATATATTTTGTTTATGCAGGAATTTTCTATATTAAGATAATGTCGTGGCATGTGGAAAATACATCTAATGGTCGCGGTCTTACTTATAATGCTTGTATTGTCTTAATTATGGCCAATAACATTCAGTTTATTAGTTTTAAATTAGTGTAAAGGTCCTATCTAAGTAATAGTTTAAAAAGAATCAAATCTAGTGTATAATTTCAGATATAAATGAATAATAAAAACCCACATTTTCGTAATAAAAAATGCGAAAATTTGAATTATCATGGCTTCTTAATAATTTATTTTTGGTCTGTAGGTAAATTTTTTACTATCAGAAGGAGCCCGGGTGAACGAACGAGCTCACTGCGGGGCCACGGCTTTGCACTTTGCAGCCGAGTGCGGGCATGTGAACGTTGTCAAAGAACTGCTGGACCACGGAGCTCAACTAACGCCCAATGAAAATGGTAAGATGAACTAATATATATTCCCAAAGCTCGCCTTGACATAAGTCTACCGAATCATGAATTCCACACAACAAACTTCTTTGCCAGATTTAAAAAAATTATTTTGCATTTTTATTGCATTACTAAGCGGTTATTTATTCATTTTTATTGAATATCAAGATATTTGAAATGAATCATAGTGACTTATACTCCGCACATTACATTCCAGTACCAAGACAACCTATTGGTATAAATGTAAACTTATTAAATTTATTTGATTACACATACACCAGAAATAATGACACAATTTCAAAGTTCTGGTTTTGACAGAAGCTCTCTGAAAGTTTTGTTAGCTAATAGAACGTTTAATTTTAAAATATCCGAATATGTAGTATTATATTGATTTTTTACACAAAGTATCGTAACTAACAATTAGGTCATTTTTAGTTCTACTATAAGTGCCATTAAGTGGTGGTAATCTTTTTTTACGTATAAATCATATTGTTATGTTCTGTTGAACATACTTATTTACGTTCTTACCATCACGCCATTTCTCTGCAGGGGTAGGCAGAGAGGATAGAGTGCCACACTCTTCTGTCCTGACACAATTCTCACCTCATCCACATTCATACATCTTCTCATACAAGCTCGCCGATTGTTGAGGCTTCCTGGTCTTCTGCGGACGTCCTCTACTTCTGGTGCCATCAACACTTGCGTCATATGTCTTTCTTACCATTCTCTCCTCATTCATCCGTTCCATATGACCAAACCACCTAAGTGATCCTTTCTTAATCTTACTCACTGAACATATTATAATATTAAAAAATTACTGCCAGTTAAAAATGCATCAAATACTTGTTTTTTTTTACTATTTTAGAACAATTAAAAATGACATATTTGTTAGTTGAATTATGAAGTTAGGCAGGAGGTAAAAATATTATATTATGAAAAGTCAATCATTCTCCACAAAATGTGCAAAATTAATCATTTTAATCTACATAAAATGTCAAATACATGTTTCTTATTTTAATTAGTACAATTTGTCAATCATGGACAAATCTCGTTGTAATAAAATTTACGGGACCGTTAAAAAAATAATTTGTTATACTGAATATGGGAAATAAACACAATATTTCGTTTGGAACCACAAAAATAATTCGATAAACTAGAAATTTTGTTATTTAGGAATTCGTTATAGCAAAATTTGACTTATATATTTTTAAATAGAGATGTGTATGTAGAATTATACATAATCTCCTTTTTCTGCCAGGGATGACAGCTCTGATGTGCGCCGCAGAGAGGACCAGGTCAGGAGTGGTAGAGCTGTTGGTGGAGCAGCCCGAAGTCAGCCGCGAGGAAGCCGTGCGAGCCATGGAGCTCTTGGGGGCCTCGTACGCCAACGACAAGGAGTATTATTGTTTGCCTGTGAGTATGTTTTTGAATAGCTCATTGTATTAGAAGGTATTTGATAATGTACCTATTACAGTAGAACTGCGTTAATTCAAATTCCTTTTATTCGAAATTCAATATAATTTGAAATTTTCAAACACTTCCAAGATCCAAATTGTTCTTAATTTAGTGTTATAGGTATTGTCTATTTTATTTAATGATTGTTTAATTTCCTGAAAATATTTAAAGGTAGGATCTTTACTTATTACGAGAAATAGATCTAATATTCACCCTAATTAGTTTCATTAGTACATATAATAAATTACATCAGGATTTTGTATTAGTATAATAAATACTGTGTTTTTGAGATGATTTCGCGAAAATTGCTAAAATATGTATGCTTTTCATGAAATTAGCAGTTTTTTTCATGACATTTGCGATTTTTTATATGATTGCATCGCGAAATATGTAAAATTAAATTTTTTTATGGTCCTTTGAATTATTAACGGGGTTCCGCATAATACGAATTAAATTTTTTTGGTCCCTTGAATTTCAAATTAACACGGTTCTACTATATAATGAAGGAAACCCCAAATACCCTATCCTGGATTCATTTTGAGAGTTGTTTACTCTCGTTTCGATTTCACTCAACAAAACAATGTGTGCAATATTTTACAAATCTTCAAAGTTTTTATTTATATTTTAAAATTAGTTAGTTAGTTGTTCCGGTAGTTAAGTTACTAAAATCTTGTGGTTTTCTTTCATCTCTTAATATTTTTCTTTTCCTTTATTATATGGAACAGTTATTACATTGTACAGGTATGGCTCTGGTACGATGATACGAGAGCCAATCTACATATAACAGCCAATGACTGAATGTAATAATAATGTACGTATTGTTTTATTTGAACATTTTCTTCCAGTTGGCATACCAGTATATGAAGCAGAGCATGGAGATGAGAGAGGAAGGTCCCGGGCGACCTGCCCTCCCCCGCATCCCCGCACCGCCCATCTCTGCGTACGACAACTGGAAGGAGTGCACCTCACTTCAGGTTTATTTTTTATTATAATTAATATTTAGACTGGGTGAAAGAGTTTGTGTTCTTGGGAAGTACGTTAGATAGAAAATTCTTAATGATTTTGATTATTTTTCTACAAAGACTTTTCTTGATTCAAATATACAGTAGAACCGCGTTAATTTGAACCAAAAGTCAAAACAAATAGCAATATAAATCTGTACAATAATTAGACTGGTTCACAATACATGGACGCATACCTGGTATCGTTCGTCTATCTGCTGTAAAAAATATGCTCAAAATGTTGACAATATATGTTTCGGCGTAAGCGCTGAGATTCAATCCCGTAAAAGCGACTGTCTTAGGTCAGTTTTTGAGCGTTATTTCACATTTTTATCAATAACTTATTTGAGTCTCGTCCGATAACATTTATTTGTATCTTAAATTATTTGGAAATATTTAATAAAAGATTAGCTAGAAGGAAAACAGCATTAAACAAATATTTGTAGCGAATTAATATTTTTACAAACACCCGGGTCAGATCTGACCCACCACCGTAGAGGATGTGTAACACGAAAACCTCGTTAACATGTAGTACAAAATGATTTTCAGGCCCTCGCATCATAAATCAATACATTTTTACATCAAATATTTCGATAATTGTGAGTAAGTTATAAAAATTTAACAAACCTCGCTGTTTTTAAACTGCGCGCCCGTGTGAAACGTTCTTTATGCATTTCGCGATACCTTCTGACATAATGCGCGTCTGAGTCTACTTTGTGTGCAACCTCCTTTATATTATTTTGTGATAAAATTGGGATACGCTTTCTTTATTTGGCTACTTTCATAGAATACAGACTAGAGACATATTGTTTGCGCTAATTGCTTTTGCTTAGACGTGTTATTGTTTTTCGCCTATTCTAAATTCCCCTTTCAATTATTTTTACTAATAATTATGTTTGTGTTGGTATATATTTTTTTGAAATATTGACTTCGTATATTATTTAACGTATTGATGAACGATTGTTATTGTTGTGTTAATGATCTTCATTTTCCATGAATGACATTATTGTTATTGTTGTGTTAATAATCTTCATTTTCCTTAAATAACATTATTGTTAACTTATCTTATTATTTCAAGTGAAAATTTTCGAGTGATCCCGAAACACCGGCAGAAGTATACGCTCATTTGATGCGGTGGTAAAATTTGTATTGAAAAAGCTAGTCTATGAATTTTGACGCCAATTGGTGGTATGATGCTGTTTCACCTAGGACTTTTTTTGTGCAGCTAACAGGTTAAGGAGTTAAGTATTATAACAGCCTGTTCAGAGTTGTCTTTTTGATATCTGCCTTAAATATGCAGATGTATTCATGGAATATTTCTCACATCTGTAATCCTCAAATCCATCAAAATAAACTGAGCGCTTGTCCTGCTGTTCTCACGGGAACCATCTACACCTACCTCTTGGTCACTAAGCAAATGTCTCACCGTTAAAACAAATAAAAACATATTTTATAACTTATATTACAATATAGAGACATTTATCGTTTTACTTATTGAATTTCAACAGGAGCTTGAAGCCATCCGCGAGGATCCACAGGCGTTGCACATGGAAGGCCTGGCTATCCGGGAGCGAGTTTTGGGCCGCTCTTGTCCTGAGCTGCCGCACCCGGTGGTCTTCCGGGGGGCGGTATTTGCTGATGATGCCCGCTTTGACCGTTGCCTGGCACTTTGGGGACACGCACTCACCCTCAGACAAGATAACAAGGTGTTACAACATATTAATCCTTTGTTATCTCCCGATAGCTAGAGAATCCTATTTCTTGGGTATGACTTATAACGCATACAAACAATGCTGACCACACCACGTACTATTAAAACTTAGACTAGGCTGTACATACAATTTTTAATCACTCGACTATTTAGTTGTATGTCAAAATGTTTTTGGATAATATGAGAGTGCGCATATTATCAACACGATAGTAGCTCGATTAAAAAATCAAAAAAACTTTTATTAATTGTCTTGAAAAACAGTTGAACAACTATCGGCCGACAGCTATTTGTACATTGCCATATATTGGCGTGTGCAAACACTCAACTAAACAATTGATCAATAAGTATTTGCAATGTGTTTCATTTATAAAAAAAGTAATTAAAACTGATTAAAAATGCATTTTACTTACCTTAAAGTAACACTTAATCTTTCTTCTGGTGATGTGGAGCGCTTCCATGTTGTGTCACAATGTATATATGGACTGATCAGTAAAATTATTTCATTAAAACTCTATTTACTCATTCTATTCTATGAAAAAGTTTTCTGAATATTGCTTCAGATTGGAATGTAATTTATGGAATTTGTCGCTTATTACGGGGTGTACACTGTATCACATTATCTTTCTTTGTTTTGTGTTCCATATAAAACAAAACAAGTGCTTTTCTATTTATAATTTTGTGGGGAATAGCATGGGAGCACTCACACAAATGCTGGGATATTGTCTCTCGAACTTTTAATACGCTGGTCGAACCGGTCACAGCGGTTGTGGAATCCGTGCTCCGTTAGATTTTCATTAAATTTGCTTATAAAACACATTTTAATACAAATTTTTACTACAATATTAATGAATATTATACTTATTCTCGATACCAATTGCTTATTTTTGCAAATTACATATATGATTTTGTGCTGTTTTTATACGAAAATAGATTATAATTTTGACATTTTAATTTTATACATGAGTTAAATTTCAACCAAATTGAGAGACACCACAAAGAAGAAGGATCTTTTTTTCTAGTTTGGTTACAAAGTACATAATTGAAATTAGAAAAAATTCATTTAGTTGTTTTTTTTTTAATAGAGATGTGTACACAGAATACATGTTACATCAATATTTTTACTATTTTCAAACTAAGCTAAACACTTGTACTATGAAAATAGAACTAACTTGCTGGTGTCCTTAAAACCACTTTATTTTTGGTATCATCAATCAGTTTTGGAACCACTTTTCCTTCTTCATGATAAACTAAATACTAACTTAACATTACAAAATATTGGCAATCATACATTAGTGTCATACATTATGAATCTAACCTACTGTCCAATCTTAAATATTTTCCCATTCACCATATTATTTGTCTCTTTCTCTACCCCCACCATTTATTCCCCCCTCCCCCCCAATCCACCAATACTTTAACACTGACACTAATGAATGATTGCCCATATTTTGTAATGTTAAGTTAGTATCTAGTTTACTCTGAAAAAGGAACGGTGGTTCCGAAATCGGTTGGTGATACCAAAAATAAAGTGGTTTTTTCTGATTTCAATTATTATGAATAACCATAAAGTGATAGCTAAATACAACATTATGGTTACAAAGTGTTTACTTTCTTCACAAATAGTGTCATACGAGTAATAATTTATTGTATTGTCTATGATCATGTCCAACTAACAAATGTTTTTCTCATTCTGCAGGTTCCTGTGGTGAAAGATCTTCTCCGATTTGCTCAAGTATTTTCTCAAATGATTCATATTGGAATAGAACTTACCCTTAAACAGGTATGTTAACATTTTTACCTGGCCCAACCTAACCAGAGAAGATGAAAAATTAGTTTGTCTTCTTTTTCTATTTTCATCTCTTTTTCATTTTATGCTCGAAAACCAAGATCACTTGAATTTTAAAGCGTTCTTGGTTAATAAATGGTGTGTATTCAAAATATAATCAATTAAAATATAGTGTAATCCGGATTTTACACTCTCTCGCAATTTAAGTCAAAATTTGCTGGTTTTGTTTCAGTTTCATCCAAGTTGATACTAAAATTTCTCGCAATATACAACACGAAAAAACATTTCTGCTATTTTATGCACTTTCTGCAGATGAAACATTAAATTTTCGTAAGTAAAACCTCAATTTTATTCTATTCAGTGCTATAACCAAACAAGATACAGATACCGTGCGATTTTTAATATTTTCGAAATAATTGTATAACTACAACTTTTTTTTAAATGCTTATATCTCCAACATAGTTGAGATTAGGCACATGCAGCTTGAACATTTTCAACTCGTATTTTTAATATGTACATGAGATCTACCCTTAAAATATTGTACACTATGTGTGTTACACTCAGTACATACAGTGGAACCTCTATATTCATCATTAATCCGTTCCCGAGGGCTTGATGAATATGGAAACAGTTTTTCCAATAACAAATAACTGAAATTCAATTAATTCGTTCCCAGCCCCCAAAAATAGTACACAAACTAATAAATTTTATGTTAAAATTTTACCTTTATTGTACTGAGGAGACATGATGGTAGAAGTAGAAGAGAAGGAAAGTTACTAATATTTAGAAGGAGACAATTTAAACATCAGGTAACTCTAATTCTGGTGATGGTTTTCGTTTGCCGATGATTCAGTAGCACTCGATTTAACAAAGAACTTGCCCAATGTTGCCTGTTTCTGTTTGTTTTTTAAAACATTCATGAAGTAGTCAATCACATTACCATTGAATCCATTTATTTTTTGGTTGACTATGGCAACATTTGGGTGCCACTTTTCGACAGCATTGCCAGGCGATGGAAGTGACAAATATAGAAAATATTAAAGAATATGGAAACATTTGTTTGTTTTCAAAATGTGACCAATATTGAACCAGATGAATATAGGGGCTGACGAATATAGAGGTTCCACTGTATATATATAGATACTGCTGAATAGCATGTTGTGTATTGTTTTTTTAATCTTTTTCATTGTTTACACCTATCTGTTTCTGTACTATTCTAGGTTTGGACCGTATTGGATGCTTGCTCATTAGAATTAACCCGCAATAAAGAAAAAATAGAAAACCCTGGACCAAAAGACGACAGAGAAAATTTAATAGTAAGCGTATTGTTGTAACTATTTTTCACAAACTCATTGCTTTCATTCATTTAAGAAATATATAAAATATCTGGTGTTACCAATATTGTTATAATTATTAATTACCATAAACATTTTAAAATACAAAATCTGCTTTTTAAGATACTTTAAAGGACTTTGCCAAGTAGCCTCCTATTTGTTCAATTTAAATTTAATAGAATCCAATGTATCATCCATCACGGAATTCTAATTCTGTTTACAGTGAGCTGGTCAATGCTAATTTTCAACTCCCGACTAACATGTGTCACCTTCTTTCTCTAAACTCTTTACATCTGATCTCCATAATCTATTCACTATCATTGATATAGTTCATATCTATTATGTGCTTCTGCCTCATTACAGTAAAATCCCGTTTATTTGAAGTTGAGGAGACTAAAAATCTAGAAAAATATTTGATTTAACGACTTAAAATAATGAATATAAAATATTAAAAAATTTTTTTTTTTTACATACTAACGTTTTTCATTACAACTTAAAGTAATTATATATATACCTATATACACACATTTTAAAATAACAAACGAGTTGTCAAACAGATCAATAAAAATAGAAAATTATGATAAATAATATTTTACCTTATTTTCACTTGTCACATGGAATGTTGTCTCTTGGTCCATATAAAAAATATATGTTAAATAGTCCCTACATAATCACGATTACAGCATAAATTTGAACAAATACCTTATCTTTGAAAAAATAATTATAATGGACTATCTTTTCACACCATCTTTAATAATTACACAATCATTGAACTTGTCGACACTGCCATTCCTCCGCTGTTTCTTTAAAATAGATCGACAAATTTCATCTGATAGGGTCCAAAAATAGATTTGAATAACGTTATTCGATTTACAAGTACAATTTAGTCTGAAAACTTTAGATGAACCACATTCTGCTCCAAAACTAGGAAATGCGGCCAATTTCAAATTAAGGGGATTTTACTATATATGTCACAAATCACTATTCAAGAGTAGATTGCATTAATAATTTAAACTTTAAAAAGTAGTTATGGGTTCCTGTAATGAAATATCATATATTTTAAAAATAAAAATCATTAATCTCGTTAAGAGCTGTTAGAGAACCAACAATACAAATACCAAGAAACAGTAAAATGTATTATTTATTTTTCAAATATGTCAGTTTTTCATTCATAATAAAATATTTTAAAATCTTTTCATCAAAGCGATGCACAATTCAGACTTATAAATAAAATGTATTAATAACGCTGTATTGATTTCCATTCCACACCTTCAGGAAGAGTACGAAAGCAACATCCGTACAGCCCTCTACCTGACCGCCATCATTGGACGGTTGCTGACTTCTGCGGGTAGCGCGGCAGATATGTCCGGATGCGAACCGGAAGAGGAGGAGCAGGAAGACTGGGCCCTAGCTCACGCAGCAGTTTTCCGGGCGGCGCGCATGGAAGCCCAGCAACGGGACGGGCAAACTCTTCTGCACCTAGTGCTCAACCCCAACACTCCTGTGGACGACTTTCACACCAACGATGTTTGCAAGTAAGAATGTTAATTTATTTCTAATATTTGTGTTTAATCAAGATTTATAACGCCCTTACAAGGTGAAACGTGTTTCAATTAAATTAAACAAGTAGAATCAAAAACCAAGTGTTTTATTTTCACGTATGTGATTCTGAAGTTCTACAAACTTACCTCAGAAACAATAAAAAAAATAAGTTTTTAATGCTTGTGCAATTCCAGCATTTAGTGATATTTGCCCAGTTGTCATTAGAATCTTGGAATCCCGTCATCATAAAGTGCAAGTACACCAAATAACTTCTAAGTCTTGTCTCTTTAGATTTCCCTGCCTCGCAACGTGCAGACTGCTCCTGTCTTGCGGTGCAGACCCGAACTCGCAGGATCGGAGAGGAGACACCCCTCTTCACTATGCGGCACGGTGTCCCTGTCCCTCTGGCGTATGCAACGGTGGATCACCACCACCACCCGGAGGCCCCGCCTGGGAACTGTTACGGTACGGGGCCCACGCAGACACGGTTAACGCCGAAGGGAAGACTGCCGCTGATTATGCGGAACCAGGTTGGTCTTGTTAAATTCCCATTCATGATTATCACTTTATCAACATTGATATACAATATGCACCAGTTATAGTATATGTTTAGTGGTTGGAGATGCATATTGTGCTCAATTTTTAATGAACAGAATCAAATATCAAAAACACAAATATTTTCATTGCTTTACAGATTCAAATTATCAGTTATTAGAATTAGGATATTTATAAATAACTTGATTTCTAAGTATGTTTTGGAATAAAATAGCAAGCAGTGTTATCACCTTTTTAGGTACCTAATTCCTTGAGTAAATCTGGAAAAATTTAGCCAATAATTACTTTCATAAATCTCAGATTACAGACGTCGGCCGTCGCTTTTTTCCTTCACAAGTGCATGTTTGTCTTGACAAAACTCATTACATTATTTTGTATGAAGTCATCGGGTCGCGTTAGCTGTCACCATACATGTTCAGTGACAATTTAGGACGTTCTTAAAGATAATCAGCTTCAATCTGTTTGTCAGTGTTTGCATGACTTAAAATGTAATGAAAATCGAGTTACGGGCTGTTTACGGACTTTAACAACAAACTAAAATGAGAAATATTTTAATTGAAACAATTGTAAAATGTGTTTTTGTTATTGTATTTTTTTTATGTGTGCACAACAAATTAATAGTTTATACAGTGAAACCCTCTTAATAAGTTCCCCTTTAATAGGTTTTCCCGCCTAATAAGATCATATTCTTCGGTTCCGAAAAGTCCCATACAAAGTACTTTTTTTTTCCTGCTTAATACGTTTTTCAATACAATAAATTTTGTTTGACATTCTCAAAAATGAAAGCCGTCTTTCAATGGGTGCAATAAAATTAGTGTTTTGGGTTTTGCTCCCATCATAAAAGATTTATTCACTCACAAAAACAAAACCAGATATATTTGAATACGCCAATAAAATTTATTGCCTTGCTTAAGGAAACAAGGATTGCCACTGCCGTCGCCGTAAATTATTTTTTATAAGAGCCGCATGGTAATACTAATATATTCTTTTATTTTGATTAATTTTTAACTTTAACTATGCAAACATTCCTGGCTGAAAAACCCAATTCTTAAAAAAGCTTAGATTAAAGGTTGTTTTATGGCAAGCTTATCCTTTCAAAGAACAAAATAATGCATTGACTTTTATGCATTACTCTAATGGTACACTGTTCTGCATTAACTGAACCTTCAATACCTTTTGGGAATTTAAAATATCGTATTGTTTTATCAATATTTTTTAATTGTACAAATAGATTTTGTATAATATTATGTATGTATAAATAATACGCAACTAATCTACAATTTTTATGCAAATTACTTTATTTCTTTTAAAATCAGCAATGTTATCTTTGTGATTTCAGTAAAACAACATTATTGCGAAATCCGAGGGACCAAAAAATAAAATTTCGTCATAACGAATTCCCACATATAGTGAAATATTTTTTTCCTAATATATTAATATTCTGCGTGCGCCGTAGAAATAAATATAGCGTGCGCGGCTTTAAAAAAGTTTGTAAGTTCCGCAAACAAGACACCCATTGTCAATTTAATATGGGATATATAACATAATAAGGCATTCTGCAAACATAGGAGGATTTCTGTATAATTCTGTATAAAGAACTCTGAATAATCTAATAATAAGCAAATTGATAATAATTAAGAAATTAAATTAAATACATTTTATGAAACAATATAAGATACCGTAAAATTCGGCGATATTTTTGGAAATTACAAAATGTCATGCAAATATAAAACAACATTAAATTTTAACTGTTTCATTGTAGAGCTGCTACAAGCATTTAGAGTTTCGCATCAGTCAATTGATCTTCACATTTCTTTAAATCGTAGAAAGATGAATTCGGAATCATAGTTTTTTGTCGAGGGTTGAAATGTTGCGGGAATTATCACAACCTGAAGCCATTTTAGGGTTCAACAAAATATTTAAAAATGTATGTTAATGAATAAATTACGGAATACTAGTACATATAAATGTCGTACGCAATATTACCGTTCATTAGAATCGATGTAAATGTTCAGTTATAATGTAAAAAGTGACATAAGTTAACGATGATAATGAAGATAAAAGATAATAATGCGCAAAACTGTAAGTATCTAAAGCATTGCGGGCGATACCATACACATTTTTATTTTCTCCATCTGGTTTAAATAAGACCCGCTTTTAGAGGCGTAAACATGTATACGCTTTAGAGCGTGGGAAGGGTGCCATTCTAACATATTTTGACAACGGGAAATAAATCTAACCTTGGATAAGTGGAGATTATGCCGAATGGCTTTATAAGGGCCTATTATGATCCCAAGAAGAAGTTTTACAAGGGCGCTGCGCCAAAGCAATAAAACAATTGACAAACATAATCGTAAACAACCGAAATATATTTTGAAAATTTTCATTGCAAAAATTTTTTTTTTCGTTTTATATTTATGTAAATGATTGCTACTTTTTCGTACGGGACAAAAATAATTTTGTTATACATAGTAAAGAAATTTCGTTATATGAATTCATTCATTCATTTGTATGAAAAATTGATGGAGGGAATTAATTTTGAATAACATTTCGGTATAGCGAGGTTCGTTTTAACGAGGTTTTACCATAGTTAGTTTTTGTTCGTGAAATTGTTAAAATAAAATAAAAATTATGATGTTTGAAATCCGATAATGTTCTGTTTTGTTTTCAGGGCACACAATTCTACCGAAAAATGCATTTACCAAAAATCAGAGGAGTTACTGTTCTTTCAAGTTTAGCCGCATTTCTTATAAAATAAAATTACTAATGTGTTTCGTGAACGATGGTCAGCGCTTTTCTTTCAATTACCTTGCAACATGGTACCACAAAATATATATTTGAAAATTAGTCGACAAAATCATAAAAACAAATCAGAGTATTTAAATATGTACCGACAACTGAATTAACTCTGAAAAAAATTATCCGGCTGATTTTTTTGTTTGCTTGAACTTTTTATTCTTTTTACATCGGCACAAAATAAATAAATAAAATTATATCGTAATCATATTTGTGATTAAAAATTTAAATCGTAAAAGGACAAAAATGTTAATGTATTTTCGCATAAAGTTCGGAACTGCCGATGTTCACGTTGTCTAAATAATTTCTCCGAAAATGCACTGCAAATGAGATTCAGTAATGATGAGTAATGAGATTGGAATACAATACCTTTATTGACATTGCCTGGAAAAATGATGTTTTTGGACAGTTATATTGTTCATACAAGCGTTGAGAATACATGTAAAAATCACCAAAAGGGATCAGTTTTAGGTTCAAGGTCAAAACAAGTAAACATGTATTTATAAACAGTACTTTTTAAAAAATATACATTCTTCAAGTCGATCAGCAGGAAACAGTACGTTTTCTGTCCGACTTACATGTGGCATCTTTTGTCATATTTGATCTCCTATTACCTTTACGATAGAAAAAGCGCCGATTTGAATTCTAAAATCAATTTCGCATTTTTGTCTTGTCAGTGATTCTACTTCAGATTTATTTTTCTTTTAATATTTATTTGATACTTTCTAGCATTCTTTTTGCAGTTGAGATAGCTATTCTTTGAAAATAGTAAAAATATTGATGTGACATGTATTCCACGTACGTGTCTATTTAAAAATAAAACATTCTTAAATAATCGTAATATTAATGTAACTTTAGTTAAAACGCAAAATTAGATGTCAAATATAAATAATGCAAAATCCCTGCTAATAAGTTTTCACGCGTAATAGGTTTGAATTTGCTGGCCCCTCGTAAAATGTATTAAATAGGGTCCACTGCATATAAGTTTTTGGATAATAAAATTGTCAGATATTAGAATTAAAATTTCTTAGGACCAATGTGATCATAATAACCAGCGCCTACTGTGTATTGTGTTAGATAATAATTAGCTACAATATCTCGGCCTGATATAAATTATTTCAAAACTCACCCAGATCTATTTTCAATGAGGAAATCACAATATTCCTTTACCTTAGAAGAGCAACTTATAAGGTATCTGTTTTACTATCCTGTCTGTTCAGTGAAGAAAGGTGTGAAAAGTAGTATGTACTGGTTTGGAAAAAATATAATACATACTACAGTAAAACCGCGATATAACGAAACCCGATATAGCGAAAAATGACGTATATCGAAAAAAAAATCGAAATTTAGTCCCTAAAACCAATTTTTCATACAAAAATGCATTTATATAACGAAATCCCGTTAATATTTATAACAAAATCATTTTTGTCCCGTACAAAAAATTCCAATACATTTACGTAAATTTATAACGAAATAAAAAAAAATTAAAATATGAAAATATTATTTCGCACTTACAAAGCCGCGCCGCTGCATCTGCCGTATGCGAACGGTTTAATGGCCTTTTCGGCGGTGCGCGGCGGTCTGCCGACAAGGTAGTAAAACAATTCAAACTTCTTCTTGGGTTCATAGTATCATATTTTGAAGTGGTTGCCGCCGTTACCGGTAAGTACCTTCGTAATTTATATACGACTCATTTTATAAAAATGCCGCGATTCAACTGTCAAATTTTTATTTTTGAATTATTTTTTATGTTTCATGCCCAAAACTATGTTTGAAGCGGTTCTACATTTAAACACAATTAAAATGTTGTTTTGTGTTTGCAATATTCTGGAATTTACAAAAATATCTTCCAACTGGTGTTGAATAGGTTCTGTTCTTAATTTAATTCCTTTGATTATCCATTTGCTTATCTGTTTTAATAACAAAACTACTAAAAATATGTAGGTATTCAGTTCCCTATGGCCTTCTTCCTCCTTTATTTGCAGAATTTGCGATCTTTTTTGAAGCCGCGCAACATTTTTTCGTGGCGGCGCGTAATATATAGTAGGATTTTTTTTATTTATTTCGTTATATGTGGGAATTCGTTATTACGAATTTTTATTTTTTGGTCCCTTGGATTTCGTTATATCGCGGTTTTACTGTATGTATGTATATCTTTCTAATTAATACATTTAATTATTATTTAAAATATTACAGACCTATATTCTGAATAATTACAACTTCACAATAAGAATGTGTTCTCCTTAATAACATAATTATGATTACATATATCACTCGCAGGTGATGCACAGGTTGTACTCTATCTCTCAGTGAGACTGTACGCCTGTCATAAATTCACACTCTCCTTATTGAATAATCAGATGATGTATTGTGTTTCAGGTAGTCCAGTAGAAACAATGTTAAGACGTCTACTACCTCACAAGCTGTCGTGTCTGTCAGCCCAGGTCATCAGTCATCATAACTTCAACTACAGAGGAATAGTTCCGGCCGATCTGCACACGTTCATAAAACTTCACGGGCACAAGGGATAACCTTCCTCATATAATTACTAAAATTAATTTCAATTTTGGAATATTTCATAGATGATAAATTATAACCGATGGCTAATTTTCTTCTAAATTAATAAATATACCTACGGTTTATTTTCATTTTTACAATTTCTCTAGGCGAGTAATGCAATTTTAAAAGTCATGCCTTATTGTTCATAAAATGTATGTTTTTTTTTGTATAATAGTCATGTTTATTTTGTCAACAGAGTGTATATTTAAATTTATTTGTGAACATGATTACTTTTATATGTAATTTTAATACTATAATTGTATCTACGTCATTTTAACTGCACCTTGCGATCCGCAACCCAATTGCTCTCTCCACTGCATGTTAAATGGTATTGACCAAAAAAAGTCAGTTTATCAATAATAATATTACAGTCTGTTGACACAATGAAAGCCTTGCAACGACTTGGGATGCTAACATAAACACATTGAAAGATTCAACATCTTAATTTTGATCTTCGCCCTAAATTAATCATCACTACTATATGTTCGTTCATCGGTTAAATTGCAGATATTTGGCAACCTGGTCTAAATAAAATTTTACTCGGTAGGTACCTTTTCTCGTAGATTTGTTTGATTATTTGCATATGGTGTTCGACCTTTGCAGGATTATCTGTAAATGTAATGTTTTATCTACATCATTTTATCATTATGTCTCAATATTAATTTGGCTCTTAACATATTGCGTATATGTTGAATGCCATGGACAAATCAATGTATGTACATATACATATGCATTTCTAAAGGGTCTTTATTTGGATAATTCCTCTATTAATTTATTCCAGAATGTTTAAAACCTTTTTCAATAATCAGAGTACTAGACTAGATGAAAATGTTGCTGCTCTCATTATTTCCTTTTAACCCTCCATTGTATTTCAGATGTCAATCTTGTAACACTATTTACCTCCAAAAAATGTTTTGAGTAAAAGAATTTAGAATTAAGAAATTGCGTATTATATTAATTATTGTAGTAAAAATATCCAACAACGGCAACAAAAACTTTTTTGATGTGAGCAGAAATGTGCCAAAGGTGGTGTAAAAAATCATCATCTTCATCGATCCACTGCTGGGTGAAGGTCTTTCCATAGCTCTGACATTCTATTCACTCCTCTACCAATTTTTGTCGTGTCACGCCCTGTTCTGATATTTTTGTCTATTCATCTCTATGAAACTTCAAACATCCTCAAGTCTATTTTTTTGGAAGAATGCGCTAGCCAAAGATTCCTCTTTTAAAACACAATGGCTTGTTACTTTTAAACACCATATTCAATCTTCCACATGTATTCCAGCTTAGTTTTGTTCTCCCTGTTGTTTCCTCCTGAAAAATACAAAATTGAAATTTCAGTCTAAAAGTATGATACGCTGAAGTTATCAAATCCAAGTTTTTTTACACAATTAGCAGGTACACTTAGGTACTTATCCAATATACGAGAACATTAAATTATAAAATATTTCACCTTTTTATTATTATTTGAAATACAACATTTTCATCCAGTGTCACTCGAGTTATTTGTATTAATTATAAAAAATTATCCACTTTAGTCGTGGATTGTTGCTCAGTTCCAAATAATTTATTTTTCCAATTTGAATTATCAATGAGACTTTATATGAATTGTAATATAATGTAAAACACTTTTTATTTGTAAGTGTTACAATACGTTTCCTCTAAAACAAACACTGGCGCCTTTCAGGAACATGCTGTGAATATAACATTTCTAAATGTGTTCAAATTTAACCAATAATGTGAAAGTAATTGTTCAATTGCCCTTAGTATTTTTGTATGCCGTTCAAACGGGAATACTACGCGTTAAGCAAATATATAATAGATTTTTTCTACTCATGATCTCGCAATACATATAGTCAACGTTTCTAGTAATGAAGGAGCGTCTTTTAAAATTGTTATCCACTTTATAATTACGTGTACCTTATAATTGTAAAGATAATCTACTTTTTCCATACCTTTGGCTTCCATAGATGCAAAATATAATTCTAGTCCTCTTTAATATGTAGTTATTTTATAAATGTAACCCCTCACAGACAAACTAATAAATATGATTCTAACAAAGGAAAAAATTATAATTGAAGTTTGTTTCCAATACTAGTTATTTTTTTCTTAAACATATTTGGGAGGGATATCTAAATATTGTCAAATTCACCAATGACGAACACGGATGTAACGAGATCATGGCTATAGCAAAGAAACATAAAATATATTTATAAAATAGAGCTTTTAATACAAATATGTACTTACGTTTATAAATAGTTTACAAATGTTCACATTACGGTCATAGCATGAGAACAGAATTAGAAGCATTATTGAATCCAAATGGTCTGTCACTATTTATCTCGAGATTTATGTCTGACTATTGTACCATCCCATACTGTGTTATGAATTAAGTATCTAATCATTAATTGATATGGCAGTTACTTTGTGATGTAATATGATTATTTAAAATTTAAAATAAACAAAATTTTGTACTACACACAACTGAGTATGCTTTTTTTAACAACTATGGTTTTAGGAGGTGCAGTCCTCATCTACAGGTGTAAATAACTAAGTTAATAAGTTGTTAGTGACTGCACCTCTTGAATGTATAGTTGTGACAAATTATTTGTGCTACTGAATAATCACATGACAATAGTACCTGATTACAGAGCCCGCAAGAAAATGTATTTTTTCTCGGAGTACTGTGTTCTGGTGTATGTATTCAACCTGAAACCTTTGGATATTAATAGAGCACCGTTGATTAATTATTATTTGTTATCTATCAACAAATATTCTTCATATATTTTCCACCATTTTTGGAATAGTGCTACTAATGGTTGTAACAGTTATTTTCAACCATCGCTTGGATCTCGATACATCTGAGTTTGACTATTACTTGAATTGTTGTTTTGCTATTTTGATGGTGATGTCAATACAAAAATGTAAATATCAATGGTGGAGTCATAAACCTTAAATGTAGTTAATCCAATTTATTATTAACATACTTTTATTTATTACTTTTAAATTATGGATAGTTATAAATTCAAATCTTGATAAGAATCAGCAGTCCTCGCAAATATGCTCTTTATATTTGAATGGGTTATAATTTTGTTATAATCAATTTTTTATTCCATTTCAAAATTTATACAATTTTAAACTGTTAGATTTGTAAAAGTGGTAAAAAAAGTTTCTCTTCAATAATATTTGCCTTGCTTTTTTTGACATTTTTTATAATATGTAAATTTATCACAGATATAAAATTTCTTGACCTTTTTAATGTTTATTTGAATATAGAATTAAAATGTTTACTCGTCAGCAGTTAGTTTTACTGTAATGTAGTATATATTTAAAATACAGAACATCTTATAAAAATAACATAGTTCTCATTGTTGTCAGAACGATTAGCCCAATTTGAAAATTAACAAAGTACTTATACTAAATATTACCTAAATATTTAATGAGGTTTTTCCTTAATATCACGATTGTTGACTTTTGAAAAATTTCTCATCTATATAATTATTATTAATATTTTTGAATAAAAATGTGAGCTTTAATAATCTTAATGTAACAAATTTCTTGTTGATAATAAATTAATTTTAAATATGCATGTTACTTAAAATTGGATGATATTCAAAATTGTAAAAAATGATTAACATTATAAATGTAACTAAATAAGATATATTATATATAATTATCTCTTGACAATATGTAATTCTACCTAAAAAAATATGACGGGTATCACAGCGTCATGGAATGTTTTCTCTTTTATATTATATATCGTGGGGTACCCAGAATTATTGTCTTTTTTTCGGCATACAGATTTTGAAATTAGTCATCTTCTATCTGTTCAACAGTAAACATGCAAGTTAGTTTTTGTATTGTGGGAGTATTTGTTCATTGTTTTGCAAGGAAAATTGTCCCTTTTACCTGATCTGAAAATATTTAAAGAAATTTGTCCTTCGAAAGGACATTTGTGAAGCTGCATATTTTATGAGTTCTGCATGAAAAGGAATACAAAGGCTATTATTTAAAAATATTTCTGATATTTATGGTGTCAATGATGATTTAATTTAAATCTGGTGATTTTGATGTGAATGACGAGTCTGACACAGCATGGTGGATAAAGAAGTCCTACGAGCTGAAATCTGAGCAGAGCCATCGAGGAATTATCCTGAGGGTCGGTGCTTCCTGTCCAATACCCAGAGATATTTGAAAAAAAATTGACATTGAGAGAAAAGATACCGGCTCTAGTAAAAAGACAAGAAAATATTCTTCATTGTACATAATAGCTAAATTGATTCGGAGGTTTAATTACCTTCCTCATATTCACCGGACTTGGCCCTTTCTGACTGCCATTTATTTTGGTCGATGGAACATTTTTTAAAGAAAAAAATAATAATTCAGAACAGGTAAAATAGCCTCTTTCTAATTGTTTTGATTCCAAACCAGAGGAATTTTACAAAAAAAGAATTAATGATTTGGTCTAAGGTCATTTAAAATTATGGAAATTAACATTATTTTATTTTTTAGGAGAACACATTCTTATTGTGAAGTTGTAATTATTCAGAACATAGGTCTGTGATATTTAATTCATATTTAACATTATTTTTAAAAAAATGCAATAAACAGTTAAAAAGTTTCTTGAAAAAAATTATATCAATTCCGGGTACCCCTAGTACATATTGTTTAAATGTCATGAGCGAGTTAACATGCCAAATTTCACATCAAATCATAACCTTTAACCAGAAATGAGATTAATCAAGATTTTCATTATAATATATTTGAAATTCTGCCGTTTCTGACATTTTTAGTCAATATCCCTTAAAGCCTACCTTTACCCTATGTGGAGTTCCCCAGGTCAAATATGGTTGGCAGTTAATAATCTCTCAAGTGTACGTAGTTATCAAAACATCTGCAATGAGTTTTCTCGGCTGACACTGTATATGACTTCTTCAGATCCTAAAGATTGCAGAGTCCATCATCAAGGTGTCAAATGGTGTAAAGTGTTAAAATTGTACAGTAGTATTTACATTCAAAAGTAGTCTTGGACTGGAAAACTTGTATGACTTAAATTATTGAATCATAAATAGTCAGCTGATAATGAACCCTGAGATTGATTTTTATGTCTAATTTTTATTTATAGAATCGGCATTAACTTTATAGAGTTTCATCACCAAAATGGATGAATATAAATAAAACAATGTTATAACTCGAGTAGTGCAAATAAACTCATGTAGAGTTATAATTTTGTTTTATTTATATCCATCTATTTAGATCAGATCACTTTGTGAAGGTACTTTCCTTTTTTAACATAGTTTTACATTGGCAACATTATAATGTTGATAAGTCAATAACAAATGTTATAAATTGTGCATTTAGATTATTAAAAAAATTGTGGTTATTCCCAAAATGCATGCTAAAAAAAGTATTATATCTTTACATATTGCTCTACAAAATATTTGATTATATAATCTTCTTGTAATATTTTTTATTGGACATCAGGGCTATTGTGGTCGGAGTTCCTCTTCAGACAAATTAACATTATAGTAAATCCCCGTTAATTCGATTCTATGCAGTGAGCTATTTTTGTAATTAAGTTTTTTTATTTTTTTTATTATTTCAAAAGTCAATTTTATTTCATGTTTTAAATTTATTATTAGTTTCAGCAAAAAGTATTACAATATAATAATCATTCTTCAACTTGTTTTTTCCATTTTTATGACAAAAGAGAGCTTTTAATTATTTTCATACTCTTTGTCCATTTGAAGCACATATTATTCTGTTTATGTTGTTGATAGAGACATACAGTACATTGCTGAAAGAGGCAAACTGAAAAATCAATAATATAGATTCATTTATTATTTTTGTGTACATCTTTAGAATCTTTAGTGTATAATTTTTTCTAGCAAAAAAAATGTATTAATTTAAACATGAAATTTTATTTTTCCATATTTTTTTGAATTATAAACATTATTTATGTTTCGCCTTATATTGGAATTGACGAGGTTCTACTGTATTCTAGTTAAGCAATTGTGATATATGTATATACATACATGTTAATAGTTTATCGTGTATAAATTGGTAATAATAAATAAATAAAACAGTTACTGTGAATATGTATTTTTGTTACATTTATGTTAAGTTTTAATGTTTTTTTTAATATTCGATATTAATTTGTACATTGGTTTTTAATTTTTTTATGTGGTATATATTTTTATTATAGAGAAAAGAAACGCCTTAAGTGTTACTAATATGTGAATTTTATCATAAATAATTTTGTAAATTATAATTTTTAAGTATTCAAAAAATAAATATTTATTCTGAAATATGTTGAACTCAATATTTTCAGGAAAATATTTTTTTAAATACTAGAAAATTTTGTGTACTACCTACCTACTTATTTAAATATTCTCATCACTGAGTAAAGTATAATAAATTGGAGTGAAAATACTCATTCTGTCATTTTAATATTCTTATTTTTGGTGCTCTGTATATACATAAGTGTATTTAAAATTTGTGCTATTTAATCATTTGTGTCTGTACTTTTAATACGCATTAACATTTTTGTCATTTATGTAAGCCTATTTTTTTTCAGTTTTGTGTATGCTACTTATTTTCAGTAATACATAGATGAATTCATTGCTTTTTTATTTGGTAATTATGGCCCTGGGAATCCTAATTTCCAATAAATATTGTTCTTAATCTACCTAGGTCAGAATATGAAAACACAAAATATTTCAATTATTTCGTAAATTGAGTTGAAACACTTTGTTTTATTCCATCATATTTTATTATATTTAATGTTAGAACGTTTTCGGGAACATCTTCCCATTATTGATAATGGGAATATGTTCCTGAAAACGTTCTAATGTTAAATATAATAAAAGATAGTGGAATAAAACAAAGTGTTTAAACTGAATTTACAAGATAATCATGGAATTCTATCAAAGTTTCACCAAAATATTTTAAGTTTTACATAGTTTTTGAGAAACTTCTAAAACAACAACAGTATATATATTCAAATAAACTGGGAATAATTATTATTTCTGGGACTATTAAATATTTATTTGATAGAATGTTAATAATGCTATATTAATGACATAAATATTAAATTTTGATTTATTTCCCTAAGATTCTAGTTCATAAATTCTTTGAACATATGCACTCAGTGTGTCTCCATCAAACTGGTGACTAGATCTGAATATGCAATATAAAACCAATTTGTTGCCAAGTCTTAAATTCTGTTCCCAGTTTTTTAGTCATTTTTTTTGCATTGCGCGCTTATCGGTATTTCATAAATCCTGCACAAATTGCAAAAAACAAATATTTCATTTGTCATCAAAAAGCGAATATGCAATCACTTGTCTGTTCATATACTAAGAGAAGTCTCCCGAAGAAATCTTGGCATTGTTCAGAAAATTCAGTCAATTGTCTTCTTCGTCCACCACAGCCTCTCTGCACTTTCCACCTACATTTCTTACCTTGTTATTAAAATTTACCTACAAATCACCGAGATGAGAGATAAATCATCTGTGTGCATGCCCCATTAGATTACTTTGTATATTGCAGCGAAAAATTATTTTATTCATAAAAAAAACCTTGCCATGATGTTGTTCATTTATATGTGTTCCAATTTTATCTAGTGTGTGTATAATTTCATTTTTTAATTGTTCACTCGTAATACAACTGCTTAAATTTTAGCTTAAAATGTCTCTAAAGCTCAACTATGATTCTGATGTGTATTATGTCAATTTTAGTGTTTAATTTTGTATCATTTTAATGTATAATTATACTTCCTAATTGGTTTGTACAGATTAATTTATATATTTTTTAATTTGGAGACTGGACATTGCCGACGATAATATATTGTAACAATGTGGATGCATTATTAAAAGATTATTTGTCTGTCTATAAAGAGGTAATGCAAATATACAGTGTTTATGATATTATTATTTTTTATTATCCTATAGGACCCTGAACCTTTCAATGAACATCGAACAATGCTGCTTTCACATAACAAAAGATTGCAAATATTCATTTTAATAAACATCAGTTTTTGGGGAAAGTAAACAAAACATTTTATTGTGTTTTAAATTATTAATTCTTTATATTTTATAAAATACTAGCGATCCTCCTCCGGGCATTACCCGGGATCCAGATTTTGTTATTGTTGGGAAGAAGGTTTTTTTGTTATATGCAAGCCCTAAATAATAGCGATGAAAATTTTGGTCCAGACAGGGGGAGGGGGAGTGAGGTGGAATAATTATTTTCCTCAGATCCTAGAGTGCAACTGAACAAAACTTGTATGGCATTCAATACAAAACCCATTTATATCGAGAGGAATTCATGGGCTAGCCAGGGAAGGGTGTTTTTGTTTTGCACAAGAACCTAAAGAGTAACTGCAAAATTTGGTTTAGATTAGTTAAAAGGTGCAGGATTGTATAGAGATTCAGTTTTTTACTCTTTTCAAAAGAAAAGTGGAAGTTTGTGAATTTTGCTCATTGATTTTAGTGTATCATGTTAAATATTTTTTCCTAATATTATCACTAATCTGGATTTTTTATATCAACCCACACACAAGATCCCATTTTTGTCATGATGCAAATTTTGAAGGAAATAGGGGTGAGTTGTATTTATTTGCACTTGGTTTTTAAGAAAGGACCAGTACATATAACTATGTCATTAGCATAGCTGATGTGATTAACACAGATGCAAAACAACTCGGGTCTTGGCTAAACCCGTGTGGAGGTTAAAGAGAATGTGAAATCATTCTAAACAAGTCTGAACACTTGAATGGCTTGCATTCTACCTCATAACATTTGCCTGTTCCTCGTGCTTTTAATATATGTGTTAACATCTGAAGAAACAGATCTAGCTCTGAGCATTGTTAATAGAACCTCAGATTATTTTATTTTCTGTAGATCCAAGAAATAGGTACAAACAGTTGTTTTTTTAAAAATAATTGATTACTTTTAAAAATGGAATGTAGGTGTCATTTATAAAAACTACAGAACAAAACCCAAATTTTTCGAAATCTTAAATGATTTACGTGGTAACACATTACCCGGATAGAAAAAGTTCTAGGTTCGTATCCTGGTGGTAGCCAAATACTTTTGCGATAAATAGATTTTTCTTTATACAGGTGAATATTATGTTCCAGGTCGATGTTGTTTTTGAATAACTAGGAAAGGAAACACATTTTTTTAATTTGATTTTTATTTATCGATTATTTGGTTTATTACAATTATATATAGAACATCGGCCAAGTGGTCGCCTCTGCAGTGGCACAAATGCGTGCTCTTTTAACAATATTTTTCATAACATTCTCGCACACTTCGCGTGTTATTTAAGCAATTTCATTTCAAATATTATCCTGTAGCATCGGAATTGTTGGTTTATTGGCGTTGACCTTTCCTTTCAAGTACCTCTACAGAAAATAGTCGGAAGCCGTCAACTCAGGTGATCGAGGAGGCCATTCAATATTACCACTTTTTGACATTATGCAGACGGGAAATATTTCTCCCAAAATTTCAAGCTCCGCTTGGGCTCTATGTGAGGTGACACCGACCTGTTGAAACTAGATGTGTGCGGGCCCAATCGACTCAATTCGGCCACCAAGAAGTTTTCCGACATGTGATGATAGCGACAACCATTAATGGTTACAGCTTTACCTCTTGCATCCTGAAAGAAATAGGGCTCAATGATACCACAGTAACTCTGCGTGGGTGTAAAGGTCCTTGGTGTATCTATTGATGATTTTCAGGTTCCCAATAACAGCTGTTTTGTTTATTAACAAAACCCGCCAAGTCGAAATGAACTTCGTTGCTCATGATTTTTTTCCAAAAGTTGAACGATTATTCACTATGTATCTTTATAATTGATTCGTTTAATTTGTTACAAACAATTGTTTTTATTTATTTATTTCTTAACATAGTGTATGTATGCAATCCTATATATGCTCTAATATAATCAAAATTAAAGTATTTTATTTTACTGAAACTTATCTTTTACATATTTGGTCAGTTTCATTCTAAATCTATTCAATTTCTCCTCCTTATGTTTTCTGGCATTTCATTAAAAATCTTTATGATCTTCTTAAATCAGCTTAAATGCATCTGTAGCGATCTGAATTCAAATCCACCGCCATCTTAGTCGGCATCAAAGCTAGCGACAGCGCTCCCGGCTGCTGCTACAAGCCTGGCTCGATAATTCACCGCCAAGTATCTCCAGTTTCATCGTTTCAGAACGGCGGTCTTGCCAGGCCGCGCGTGCCGAGCGAGACCGCCAACTCGCTTCATTTCATTTCATAAGACACGTGCACCTTCTTCATCTTCATTCATTCTATGTCTTCCTTGTTTTTATCATACCGACAATAAACACCTCTCCACACGCCAATCACATTTATTTCATTTAACCACCGTCCTAACCCCCAAATTGGTGACAACTGACGTGAATTAAATCGACACGTGAGGAATAACGGTGGTTAAAACACGCGACAGACTATTTGTGACAAGTGCTATTTTAATTGAGATCGAGATTGAACTTCGAAAAAGTGTGTCAACAAACTTTACATGGGCGATAAGACGCGCACACGTGTCTGCAAATTTAACATGGACTACTAAAAGGACAAACAAGACTGGCTGGGACATTAAGTCATGCATTTCAACATCGACGACTTTCATCCACACCAACGCCGACTCGCTGAGCGTTTTTCACGCATACAGCGCCGACACACCGCGCGCTTACTCATCAAGCAACTGAAGCATCCATTGCATCACGTGTTTGGTCCGCATGATGTACGATCTTCAGACACAACGCCGACTCACAGGCATGCAACCGCGGGCAGCTACACGTCATGTGCCCACGACTCATCAGGCAGCGATGTGTCTACGAGCCCAGCAACCGCTCAAGCCGGCATGCCTTGCGCCCACGACGCATCAGGTGGTCAGCAACAACACAAACACCAACTTGCCTTTACGTCCACGACTCCCCGGACGGCGACAGGTTGGGCACCCAGGCATCCAGGGTGTTCCAACCCATTCCGCTCCGCCTGGCCCTGGTCATCAACTTCAAGAAATGCAGCCGTCATGTCATCAAAACTGGTGAAGTCCACGCCAGTAAAAATTGTCCCACCATCCATGCTGTAGCAGCGAAATCCATCATGACCACACAGACGTATCGCGACCTTCGACCTGCGACTTGGTCACTGGAGGGGGAGTGCTGTAGCGATTGGAATTCAAATCCACCGCCATCTCAGTCGGCATCGACGCTAGCGACAGCGCTGTCGGCTGCTGCTACAAGCCTGGCTCGATAATTCACCGCCAAACAGTTTCATCGTTTCATAACAGCGGTCTTGCCGGCTCGCGCTCGCCGAGCAAGACCGCCAACTCGTTTCATTTCATTTCATAAGACACGTGCACCTTCTACATTTTCATTCATTCATCCACTGTATTCATTTTATGTCTTCCTTGTTTTTATCATACCGACAATAAACACCTCAACACACATCGACCACATTTATTTCATTTAACCACCGTCCGAACCCCCAAACATCTATTGTATATAAATCATACAGTCATATAAGGCTCAGGTAACATATTTTCCCAAAAAGGTCAGGTGTTCAAATCCCAAGAGTAGTTATTCAAGTTAATCGAATTTTCGTTTAATTAAAAAGAATCGTTTAGGCGGTTTGGTCATGCAGAACGAATGAATAAGAAAGATGTACGATGGCACCAGAATAGAGGACGTCTGCGGAAGACTTGGCCTGTTAGAAACCTCAACGATCGACGAACTTGCCTCTATGTATGAATTTAGATAAGGCTAGAGTTGTGTGTCAGAACAAAAAAGTGTGTCGGTTCATCTTCTTTACCTACCTGCAGAATAAGTCATGACGGTAAGCTGCTTAGTTAAATGGAAGTTTACTGAATCTGTCATGTTTTCAATTATTTTTAATTAAAGTTTCGGTTTTCTTTCTAATCAATTATTAGTATCTGGAAATGATCTAATTTTTAGACTTCTGCTTCTAATATATTTGCGTGGTAGTGTACTTTTAGTTAAAACGTAACCTCATATCAACGACAAGCAAACCGAATTTAAAAATATAATTTATCAAATTGTTTATGGTTCACTGGCGGAAATATGGCAGATGCGATGGAGTTAAAAAAATTGAGTTACAAAATTCATAAATTTTCAGGATATTTGTCAAATTATGTGCCGGCGTAAGTTAAATAAAATCAATCATATTCCGATCCTTATTTTCGTATATTTGTTTCTTGCTGTCACATTACAACTTCACATTAAATCCGTTTTCCATCATCCCGATAACCTCCGTTTTTGTAGTCCTTTTATTGAAAATGTTGTGATTTTACACGCTGAAATAACAATTGATATAATTTAAATCAGATTAGATTACGATTTATATCATTATTCGTTCTATTTTTTCAGCAATATTATGATAGATGATCCGAATGATCAGTCGTCAAGATGGTCAACAAACACGAATACTCCACCACAATTTTTGACAATAAAGTTAGATAGACCCGCCATAGTGAAAACAATATCATTCGGAAAATACAATAAGTCTCACGTATGCAATCTGAAAAAGTTTTCGGTGGTAGGTGGTATGCAAGATGGAAATTTTACTGAACTTCTCTCAGGGTAATAATTATACTTTTGTATATTTGATTAATAGTAAAATGAAATTACTTATATTTGAGGTGATCACGGTGTTTTTCCAGAGGTTTGCAAAACAACAATGTTCAAGAGACGTTCCCTGTCCGCTTCATGTCTCGCTCGGGTCTCCAGTTTCCTGTGCAATACATTAGCGTCCTACCCCAGCAGGCGTGGGGACCGTCCTTCAATTACTGCCTTTGGTACCTGGAACTCAAGGGAGTGGACCACATCCCCACTGTGAGGAGTGCCTTATACAGATATAACCTGGTCAGTACTTCCTTGGAGGATCGAGTAACATCTTGCTTAGGAGACTTCTCATTATCGTGTAGCATCTGATTTTATATGATGGTTTATCCAGCAAGCGGAGGAGGAGACAATTCGCGTGTGCCTGAAGCACCTGCGCCAGCAGCGCTATACGGCAGCTTTTATGGCTTTGCAAAATGAGACTGGGGTGCGGCTTGAAGCGCCCCAACTGTCTAGACTCTACTCGCTGCTGGTGGAGGAGGGGGATTTTCCGGGGGCTGAGACCCTGCTGCAGGAGGCAGGGAAAGGTAATTAATCTTTCTAATCCTAACAGTCAAATTTGTCCTTGTCGGAAATGAACATACCTTATCAATGTAGCAGGTGTGGTGTGGCCAAAATGTATATTTTTTAGAAAATTTATTCTTTCTGTTTGCTGTGATGCTTGCAGGTTTGCTGTCGTAAACTCTTACATAGGCTTATGTTAAAAAAAGATGCGCATAATTAAAATTTCTCAGAAATAAATTGAAATGAACTATTCTGATTCTGTGTGCAATTATTGTATTATCCATATTTTAACTAGAATGAAAGGATGTAAAATTAAATTATTATACCTAATCTACTTCATGTTCTTTTCTAGAGGGTTTGTTTGAGTGGTATGCCTCGCGCCAGCCCTACTCGGCTATCTGGACCAACATCACCCCCTGCTCGCCTGAATTGGCGGAGCGCCTAGCCGAGGGCTCAGAGGGTTCTGCACGCGCTCCTCCGCCTCCTCCTGCCCGGCCCGGCCAGCGCGGAGGTCACCAGATGTGCATGGATCACGAGAGCGGGACCTTGTATCTGTTTGGCGGCTGGGATGGGGAGAGTGATCTCAGTGACCTGTGGTCGTACAGTGTGCAGGATGACAAGTGGACGTTAATCTGCAGGTATAATAAGTCTTTCACAGAGTACTCCGAACCCAACTACCTTGAGTATACTACTTGTAGCAAGAAGGTATTTTATTTTAATCAGACCGGATTTTCGGATTATTATGTCTATGACGTAACCCACGTCTAGCTGTGGGATATTTGCGAACTATTGGTAACAAATTCATGTGCATTCTGGTTCGTGATTTGCTAGCACTAGGTCTTGGATGAACCTAATTTGTTTTTTCAACCCTTATAATAATTGTACTGAACTAAATATTTTTTTACTGAATCAATATCGGCATTTTGACGTCTGCAGATTTTCTGCATTTTTCATACAATTTGTGCGCTTAATTCATTTTTCCAGTTTGAAATTCGAGAAATTCTTCACAAATTAGATATGCTTTCAAGATGAGGTAATAGTGAAATTCTTATAAGTATCAGATTGATGCACAAGGCGACACACAACATGGCGCCTCTATATCTTCAAGAACTTTGTATTTGTACAGACAATTTGAATGGTAGACGTCAAACTCTCAGGACAGCTTCTACTTCAGCTGCAGGAAGGGTTGTAGAACCGATCAGCCGTTGCCAGAAGTCTAAATTTAGTGAACGGGCATTCGCAGTGGCAGGCCCAAAAACGTAGAACTCTTTGCCCCCCGTTATTAGAAACAGTGCATCAGAGACTTTATTTAAGAAGAAACTAAAAACGCACTTTTTCAAAAAATCATTTCCATAAGTGAAAATAACGATTTTTTAATTTAAAAAAACATATGTGTTAAGCGCCCTTGAGGTGAAAATTTTTACGAAAATGGCGCTATACAAATTATCCATTATTATTATTATTATTAGAGAAAGAATTAATGACGTTATTTGTTATGTAAATCATGCGAGAGAGGAAGGTTTGAACAGGTTTGACAATAAAATTTTTTTTTATAAAGATCCAAGAAGTTACGTATTCTCAATATACAACAAAAATGCGTTGAAGCTCCTATTGAAACAGGGTATGGTATCTCCGAAAACTAAACATCGTATTTCGAACTAAAACTAACTAATAATAAAAAATAAAGTAATTTGAAATATTAAGATGAGAATAGAATGGTAAGAAAGATATATGACGCAAGTGTTGATGGCACCAGAAATAGAGGACATCCGCGGAAGACTTAGCACGACCAGGTAAATCAGATAACGGAGGACGGTTCTGTTAGAAGCCTCAACAATCGGCAAGCTTCTATGAATGTGAATGAGGTGAGAATTGTGTGTCTGAACAGAGGAGTGTGGCACTATATCCTCTCTGCCTACCCTTTCGGGAAATGCCGTGATGGTAAGTTAGTTAATTAAGATGATCTCTTCCGGGTGTATCAGTCTAATGTAAGTTAACCTCTTGGCCACTAAACAAATGTACTCCAAGTATACCCCCCTACGCGGGCCTCTTTTCGAAAACCGTATATTCGGTTGAACACCACTTTTAAAAGACATTTAGACATCCATAAAGGCATCCTGTGTACCAATTATTACTTGATAACACTTCACAGATAATGTTGTTAATATAAACAATCACTTGAGATGTTGGAATCCTTAAGATAATGTAAATATTGACTAAACAAAATAATCCATCTCCGAAAAAGCCGCTGTCTTACAAATATTATCACACGGTCACCAATACAACCACCTTGTTTATACGATCATAGCTATCTCATTCAACGGGATTGCTGCACCAATCTTCAATATGCACTTATGCTGTATTTTTTTAACATGTCTTATGGTTGTTTGAAAATAATGTTTAAAGTCTCATAAAGTCCTTTGGAATACATAACTAAACAGAAGAGCACAGATAGGACTAGAATATGTAAACATTAAGATATAATCGTAATCAGAACGAACAAGAATTTTCCATATTAACCCTTTCTATTCCGAATTATTAAATGCCTAGCAACTGTATATTTTTTGTAGTATTCTTCAAACACAAAATAAGCAAATTTTGATGGAAAATTAAAAAAAAATCTAGGTATATATATATATATATCATTTATTATAATTTGTGGTATGTACTTCTAAGTACAGTCAGACCTTACATGGCATACACAAAAATTAAAAAAATATAGCATAGTACAAAAGATAGGAAAGAAATATTCTATATAAAACATTAAAAGAAGATGAAAATTTAAGAAAAAAAAATTATTTCAAAATAACTATGAATAAATCACAAGGTATACAAGCGCGTCAAACCTAACATTGTAGCAATGTGTAACTGACGTTTCACCTGCCCGTAGTGTTAACATAACAAAAAAATAACTAATGTTAGTAGTCTAAATAAATCAAGTAGACTATTATTTACATAGACTTTGTAGTATTATCAGAGAATTGACACCACAGTAAGATATATGACTAGATAAAGATTATGGTACTTGTTGCGTTCAAGCATAGATGCCGGAAGATTGTCAGAACAGGAAAGAGTTTGGCACTCACCACAATCTGGATTCTGCTGGCATCTCCAAAGATGTGGACTGTATAGATGTGAAGTCTCAAATTAGTATAATATTGCAAACTGTACCGTACACGTATAACCATACTGGCTCAAGGTCACCAATCGACTGGTCGGCGGCGAAGCCAGGAGGGGAAGGGAAGGCACAGTGCATTATTTTCGTTCAATAATTAATATTTATACACACATAAATATATGTTCCAAACAGTACTTTAAAGTGATGTTCTTGATAAATTAAAAATATATAACTCCAACTAATTAATATCAATCAAAAAATGTAATTCCAATCAATATGTAATATAAATTAAATATATTAATTAGAAAGATATACATATAAAATCAATTTTATCGAATGCTCGTTATGCCACCGGGATTCGAACCTTTAATTTATTGAAAGGTATTTGAGATTCTGTAAAAATAAGGTAGATGGCTCTTTCAAATTATGGAACGATTAAATGTATTAATATCAAAAAGGTAACATATAGGTTCGAAAATTGTCGCTAAAAATATTGTCACTATAGCATAGTTTGATAATGCACCTTCCCCGGTTAGGAAAGAAATCCAGGTTCGAATCCCGGTGGCACAACAACAATATTTTTCGATAAAATTGATTTTATATGTATACTAATTAATATATTTAATTCATATTTAAAAAATCACAGATCTATGTTCTGAATAATTACAACTTTACAATAAGAATGTGTTTTCCTAATAATATGTAATATATTTATTTGAAAGCATTTTTCTTCTGTATTGAGTTTTCTGGTTTGGTCTGACGTGTCTCTGACCTCCAGACCGAAGAATATCAAGAATTCATCCTAATTTATTAAATTATTATGAACAGACACAGTGAGCGTTTCTGCGGCCCGACCCCACGCTCCTGCCATAAGATGGTGCTGGACTCCGGCCGGCGGCAGATTTTTACTCTTGGCAGATATTTAGATGTCAAGCACCGCAATTCTCTAAATATCAAAGTAAGTACTACATTAGGTCTGTGAGAATCACAAAAACAACTGCTTTGCCAATAACTTTTCAAAACAGTGGTAATTCCAAGATATTTTGTTACAATATCTATATGTACATTTCTCTCTATTTGTCGATGTGCTTATGACTGCTGAGCATCGTAGTCCTCTATTCTGCTTCCACAACGCAAACTGCTTGCCTCCACTTTTCGTAATCTTGGGCCTTGTTTAGTACAATGTGATACTTATTGGTGATCAACAAAATGCACATTTGTGTGCTGCTAAAATTATACAGAAAATTGAGCTTCACTGCCTTAGCGTTGTCCTGTGAGTAAAGTTACAAATATAAACAACAGAATATTTAACAATTTTAAAAAATATAGCAAAATTACAATAAATTTAAACAGATAGTTATTTTACAGTTTATCTAAAGGTGGTTTACCAGTCCCTTGATGTGCCAATATACGAGTTTTAATGATACACATACGCATTGCAGAGCGATTTGTACGTGTTTGACATTGCTGAAAGTTGCTGGTGGAAGGTATGCGAGGACACCGGGGGACGTGGTGGTCCGAGGCTGGTGTTTGATCACCAGATGTGCGTGGACTCGCAGCGGCACATAATCTATGTCTTCGGGGGAAAGATTCTCTCTGTGTTTGGGTAAGTTATGCGCACATCTTTCACATTGTCTACTAACCAAATCGTCGATAAATCGTTTATTTTATTAAATGTGTTCATTTATGCACTATAATTTATTGAACATTGTTATATTTGATAGTGAACCCGATGAATCTGTGCAGTATTCAGGGCTGTACTCGTACCACATAGCTGAAGATCGTTGGAATCTGCTGCTCCCTGACGCTGCAGCTGGGCTTTCTCAACAGAACTCTATTTTGTCACGTGCTAGTCACTCCATGCTGTTTCATCCGGTAAGTGCTAGTTTGATTTGGACTAAACATTGGCTAAGTTCTACCATTACAAATATTTTATTAAAACTTTTAATTAAAAAAAATAAAGTTCAATATTTTTACTACAGTAAGAGCTTGTTAATACAAACAACTTTATTTCGAAATTCCAAAATATTATCATATTTTATCTTCCTCAAATGAACTTTATACAAAATTTTTTTTTTTTTACATGTAGTCTTTACAACAATTTATAGTATTTTTATACCTGCGTAAACTCCGCCATGGCCGGCCCCTAATCCCTAGAGGCTTTGACCATCTGTATAATAGTAAATATAATACATCCCCAAACGGCCACCATGTGCCGGGCCGGCAAGATGGAAATCCTGTCAAAAAATGAGTTTAGTTGAAGTTGTCATCTTGGGCTCTGGTTTCAGAGTTTTAAAGTTTTACATTTTCATTTTTATATGCCTATCTTTGTGTTTTTCTATATTTAAAACAATTCTTAGTTATTTTTGTGTCAAATAGCGTGAAAATATTCTGACTGAAATATATTGACTCTTTTTTGTATTTATATTTGTGAATTTCGTGAAAACTGACTCATTTGAGATTTTAGACATCTAAAGAATATTGCATATTTCTATTGCATTCTTGTGTTAAATTTTTGTATTTTTCATATTTTATCTGGCCTTTTAAATTTTAAATGGTGTCAGTTCACAGTACGTATAAAACATTAACAATTTATAAGAAAATGGATTTTAATTAAAGATATAGAGAGTAAAATTGACAGTAAGGGAAATATTGCAAAACAATATAGTTTTGCCAACTAACTCGAATAGTTTAACACTTTTGAAATATGGCGCCAAAATTTAAGAATCATGTCATAAGTTGAAGGAAACTAACATGCGTCGACGCACGGCAAAACACGAAGAGCTGGAAAGTAGGCTGTTTTTTCTCAAATGTGTGTGGTTAATATTTCAATTTTTGGTCTAATTCCCATCGAGAAAGGACATTCATTAGTCAATGAATTGGGGATTAGTAATTTTGGAATCTCCAATAGTTGGCTCCACAGATTTAATTCAAGGTTCAAGTACATGTATTTTAAAATGTTTTAAGAAAATGTATATTTTAGTTCACCTATAAATGCTTAGAAATTGTGTTGATGTTTTGAAAACTATATGAAATTAAACTTTCCTAATTTGTAAATCTTTTTTTTTTTTTTTAATTTTGGTCCCCTCAATTTCATATTAAGGCGTGACTTGCAATAATAATTCAAATTTTCATGTTTTTACAAAAATGTGGGTTTTTATTATTCATTTATATCGGAAGTTATTCAATAGATTAGACTTTTTTCAACTATTATTTAGATTGGACCTTTACATTAATATAAAACTAATAAACTGAATGTTATTTGTCATAATTAAGACGATACAGACACTATAAGAAAGACCGCGACCATTAGATGCATTTTTCGCATGCTACGAAATTGAGTTAATACGCTAAATTAATGCTTAAACGAAATATATTTTCTTATAATCTTGAAGCCAAGATTACGGAGACAAATCTGTAGGAAACCTAATCAATTTTTGATGTTTTTAAAATACTTTGTTTTAGTAAAAACATAAGTTTTTAAATAATATATTATATTTACTCACATGCTTTGAGGCTTCAACTACTATTTAAAATTAAGTTTAATATCAGAAACACAATAATAATTTTTGAAATAATGTTTCCAGTCTTATGAAATACAATATTATTACTTATCTCTCACAGTGTTAGTATGCCTTTCGACACGGCTACGGCGGTCGTGAAATCTGCGCTCCGATAGATTTTAATTAAATTTGCCTATAAAACACATTTTAATACAAATTTTTACTACAATATGAATGAATATTATACTTATTTTCGATACCAATTACTTATTTTTGTAAATTGTATGGTTTTGAGCTGATTTTATACGAAAACAGATTATAATTTTGACATTTAAATATTACACATACGTCAAACTTTATGTCACCATTCGTAACGTTTTAGAAACTGACAGCGCATGCGCGCTAGCCGTGTTTTAAAATGACAACGTTGTATTTATGCAATGTTGCCATGAAATATGTGAAGATGTGATTTTTTGTTGGGTTTGGTTCTCATTAAAAGTTAATAATATACACATTATTGTTTTGAAATTACTGCCTCCTGTGACTCAAGATGCCTAAGGTCAAAAAGTATCCATTGACACGCTCTAGGAAATTTTTCAACAAAATTTTAAATGTTCATAAACTTCTTGGAAAAAAAATCACATCGTAAGTTGATAATTTTTACCATTCCTATAACAATTATCTATTTGATTTAACAATATAAATTACATAGTTCAATATACATATATTATGTAGTGCAGATAAATTATTTTTATTGGAAATATATATCCTTAAAGATAAATAATTTTATCAAAAGAATTATACATGGCAACAGACCTGTCTGATTGATACAAATGTATTTGTTATAGTCATATAAATGAATAAACACGTATTTTAATATTTTAGACATAAAAATACTGATAACTAAATAACAATAATAATATTATAAATTATTTTCAGGATGTTACTGAACTGAGCATTGAATGTGTGGACTCGTGTAAACTTCCTAAATTGGATGGCAAAAGAGTGGTCGACGTACACCAATTCTTTTCTCAGATTAATCAAATTTACTCCCACAAATCGATGTTTGGGTGCACAGGAACGAATATTGAATATGTGAAAGAACGTAAGGTTTTATTTCTAAATCAGTTTAAAGTGTAATGTGTGTGGGTGTGGATCAAATTTTGTTTTGAATACGTGTAAAGATAAAAACAACAAAATTCTGAAGAACTAATTATTTAACAGTGAATAAATAGTGTCATATTTTCATTTATATTTTAATATTAAATATATATATAATGTATTAAAACAATAAATAAATATTTTTAAAAAAACAGCTTTTTTTTATTACAACCGGAGTATGTATATTGTATAATATAATATTAGCATAAATAGTTTTCTCTTCACAAATACAGCTGCTTCAAAAGTTATCAATATTATTTATGAATGAATTATTATGAATTTACATCAATTTTTTACTAATAAATCTGGGAAAAATTGTAATATTTTATAATCATATGTTTATTATAAACATAATAATTCTTTGGTTTTTATCATAAATATAATAATTATTTATAATATAAACATAACAATTCTTAGGTGAGAACTTTGACAAATTATTTAATTTTCGCTTGATAATTTCAAATGGCAACACATACGTATTGTATTATGAATGCTGAAGAAATGGCTATTTTCTGATAGGACCTTTACCTAGGAATTTGAGAAAACCAACAATTGTATACTTGTCCTTTTCTATTGATACCTTTCACTCTAGCAATATTTACGTAAAAAATAATACACTTTTATGTTTACTTGATATTGTAAAATAATTAACTATTAGTCTCATCTTGAAAGGGTATGCAAAATGCAAAAATATCTCAAAATTCAAACTGGAAAAATGAAAGTTGCCTTTAAAGAGCTTTTACTGTTATACATAGCTTTGATAGATTTATTTATAATCTCAAAATATGAAAAGCTGTAGTTAAAATAAAATATTCTGGAAGAGTATTAATTTAGGTTAGGCGTGACTAAAATTCACACATGTTTTCCATTCAGGGCTCTGCATCTTTGGTTATGAAATGAATTGTTTGTTTTTCGTTAACTGGCCATGTGACCTTGTGCACGGGAATAATTAGAGGTTGTAGCTTTATATATTTTCAATCGCTTCTTAGAAGTTTAGAATTAAAATGTAAAACGTAAAATGCTTTGATTTGTAATGTAAGTGCTATTAAATATTTTTTGTTTTTTACACTTACTCCTATTTTACGATATTTTAGCTCAGTCCCCAGAAATCTGTAAAATCAAGGGTCTACAGTATGTATATCTTTGAGTATTCTAATGACTTGAATTTTTTTTTTATTTTCTGAAAGACTAATATTTCCCTCGTACTGTCTCTGACCATCAGTAATTAGTTAGTGGCTTATAGGTATCACGCATGCTGTACGTGTTTGGCGGGCAACGCCACAAGGAACATCTGGCAGACCTGCTGGCAGTGTCCGTGGGTGGAACCGAGGGAGAGGGACCACCAAGTGTACGTCCTCTGTGCCAGGCGCCCCCGCGTCGCGCCCCTCCCCCTGGCTTCAACCACCGCGCCACTATTGACACTACCCTCAACGAAATATACGTACTGGCTGTGAGTGTGAAGCTATTAGTTGACTGCTTTTTTATACTCTTTTCTCATGTTATACATTTTGAAGTTTGTCTTTGGTAATTCATCCTTTTGATCCATTCTAATTCATTTATTTACATATGTGTATTTCTGTATTTACAAATTATTAAATAACAATGTTTCTATGAATAAGTGGAATTAATATTTTCGCTCTGTGAAGGTCTTAAGCAGTCCTTGAGTGATCCATGTTTCCAACCAAACAAAAAGTGGTCACCTCAAATGCTTCCGCTAGGGAGCGAGTAGATTTCGCAAAGCGCTTAAAAAAGCTTGTCTAGCTCACTCCAAATCAGAGGCTTCATTACGGCTGGATGGCGAGGCTCCAAAGTGGAAGTAGAGTAAAACACCAGAGATGTTGTTCTTGGCACGTTGCAGAGGAGATTGAATGCCTTATACTGCGGCTGCGCAATATTTATTTAATATGGGTTCGGGCCGGGTGTTTCGCCCGCACTCCCGATCTCGGCGCTGAGCCAACAACGTCTTTCTCATCACCCAACTCATCATCAGACTCGGCGGTAATGACGAGCATATCGGGGATGTCTAAAAAGTCGGCAATATCTCCACTAACAAAAAAATCACCCTCTGCCATTTTGTAAAAAAAAGGTTAAGAATGTTCAAATTAAAAACCAAAAAGTTTTTGAAATTTGATAAATGTAAAACGAAAAATTATTAGCACTTTAACGTTGATATAAAACTTTAACAAAGCAGAGAGCGTGTTTATTAACTTTTAAGTTAAATAAATTTATCCAGTGGCTAGCTATTTGGCAATTTGTCTAGAGGTGTTAAATTAGCCCCTTAACCTGTTAGCTGCCCAGAAAAACCCCTGGGTGAAACAGCATCATACCACCAATTGGCGCCAAAATTCGGTAGACTAGCTTTTTTCGAATTCTATTATTACGAAAAAAACATGAAAACATTGGTATAACTAAAAAACACCAAATATGTATCTTCTATTTTATTATACGCGTCCATCGACTGCGATTTTGTATGGTTTTGAGATGAAAAAAATGAATAAATAAAAGTTTATAGTGTTGCCAGGCCTTAACGTTCAGGCTAGGAAATTATTATTTATTTTGTATTTGTTATTTGGACAGACGACTTCAGATTTTATGTATACAACCAACTCTTTTTTTACACAGATTTTTTTTTACACGATTTTGAAATAACACCCGATGTTTGAATAAATGAAATCACATTGCATACGGTGGGGGCTTATAATGCCAACCAGAGCGGTACAAAAAGTAAACAATAGCCAATGGACAAACACGTGTCCCATCTATTTTTAGAACACTTGCGTAGTCAACGGCAAGATCGAACACGTGCGTGTTGTGTTTTTTATGCAATGAATCAAATAATTTAGTAGGCTAATAAGATGTCATAAGTCGACGAAACCAATTTGAAAGAGACGAGTTATTTCTTTGGACGATAAGTTGAAAATTTTGGATCGTCTTGGGAGAGGCGAAGGTTCCACATCTGTGGGTAAAGGTTTTGGTCTGAACAAAGCCACTATTAGAACAATTAAAAGTAATGAAGATTCCATCAGAAAATCAGTAATCTCTGGATCAAAAATTAGTTCCAAAAAGTCATTGTATAGTCGAAATATTATCTTAGAAAAAATGGAAAAACTTACTGGTTTGGATTGAGGATTTAGTGCAGAAAAAAATACCTGTAGATGGAAAAATTATAAAAGAGAAGGCGCTTAGAATATACGAACTAGTTCAGGAGCAGCCATCGACAAATCTTCAAGAAACAAAGAAAGTGACATTTCATGCAAGTGACGGGTGGCTGACAGGATTTCTGAAAAGACATGTATTGCCCAATGTAAAAATAAAAGGAGAGATAGCGTCAGCAGACAAAAATGCTGCCAAGAGCTTTCCTGATCAACTGTCAGAAATAATTAAACTCAACGGTTATACACGAGATCAAATATTGAATGGCGATGAAACTGGTTTATTCTGGAAAAAAATGCTTTTTAGAACATACATAGCGAAATCAGAAAAAACTGCTGGCGGTTTCAAGGCAATTAAAGATCGGGTGACATTCTTATTGTGTAATAACGCTTCTGGTGATAATATTTTGAAACCTCTGTTAATCAACCGATCATTAAAGCCACGAGCTTTGAAAGGCAAAAACATTAAACAGCTTCCAGTTCATTGGATGGCAAACAAGAAGGCATGGATGACAGCAGTTTTATTTAAAATATGGTTTCACAAGTGTTTTGTTCCTGAAGTCCAGAAATATATGGAACAAAAAGGTCTTGAATTCAAAGTACTTTTACTTGTTGATAATGCGCCCAGCCATCCTGTAATAGATCACCCAAATATTCAATTGCTATTTTTGCCACCAAATACAACTTCATTAATTCAGCCATTAGATTGGGGTATAATAGCAACATTTAAAATGTATTACTTAAAACAAGCATTCCGTTATATTTTGGATTCAATCGAACTTGATGATCGTGGAAGCATAGAAAAGTTACACGATTTTGAATTGTAGTACGAATGCTTCTTCCGCCATAAAGCAAGTGCAAGCTTATACTCTAAATGCTTGTTGGAAAGCAATTTGTCGAGAATGCATTAAAAGTGAAAGTTCTATACCACAGCAATCAGTAGATGTTTCTGAAATTATAACTCTATCACATGCTATTGGGAAGGAAGGCTTTGACAACATGCAAAGTGCGGATATCAATGAATTGATGGTTAAAAAACCTTTAGATGAGGAATTAATTGTAGTTATGACAGATTGCAGTGGTAGTAAGGATTCTAATAACAAAGATGAAGATACAGGCAACATGAATCAACTTACAGCTGCTTTGATTCACGAGGGCTTGCAATTTACTACTAATATGGAACAATATTTTCTCACTCATGATCCTAACCTAGAACGAGCTTTGAAATTCCAATGGCACCTGCAGATGTGTACAGCTGGGTATCAAGAAATCCATAATCAACACAAAATTATCGGCATCTGTGCGCACTGTCACGCGGTCCAACGTTGCTTGTCTATGGTATAGCGCTGAATATTTTGACGTTTATCGCGTTATCCCTCTTTCGGACGGCGATAGTCCTGGGCCTTCTTGGGGTTAATTAAAAAACTGACATAAATTGATCACATGCTTAGAGTATATTTTCTAGATACGTAGCTATTTAAAAAAAAAAATACTCAATAATTCAACCATCAATTGAAGAGTAACTAAAATATTGTGTCAACTTCTAGGGCCTGAGTAAGGAAGACAAGCGAGTGTCCAACTCCCTGTGGGTGTTCTCCCTGTCGCGCCTGCAGTGGAGCTGCGTGTACAAGAACGACAACCAGGGGCAGAACTACTGGTCCAAGATGCAGTTTGTGGAGCCTTGTCCACGGTAAGGTATCAGTGTGGCGTGAAGAAGTTTTTTTAAATTTAACTGCTAATTAGCTCCTTCGTCGGTCACTCTGAATTTAATTCAGTTTATTACATTGACAATATTATACTTATTATCACATTAGGGTACAGCTAAACTTTTGGATTTCCTCATTTTACTGTCGTGCATTTCAGATATGCCCACCAGTTAGTGTACGATCCAGTGGGGAAGGTTCACTACCTGTACGGGGGCAACCCAGGGCAGGCTTCGCAGCCCAGCCTAAGGCTAGATGACTTCTGGGCACTGCGGCTGTCAAGGTAGGTCAACATTTGTGATTAAGCTACATTGAAATATGTTGTTCCAAAAAAGTAATAGCCAATTTCAAGTTTCAAATTCTTCAATCAAAGGTAACTTTAGAGAAAACAAATTCAAAGTAAGGGCCATTTGATTGTACAGATTTTTGCCTATGACCTGAACATTACCTGTAGAATGAAACAGGTGGATAGACAAAATAAATAAATAAAGTAGCATGATGATTGGCTTAGTTCGGAGAGTTGTAAGTTTGGAGCTTCAAATGTGTTAGGACTTTCAATTTTAGCAATAATATTTTTGGTAACAATTATTCACATTATTAATGTGCTAACAGCTGTTATGCAAATTTCATTTTGGTAGTGGACTTTGTTTCAGATGAATCCCGTGGCATATTTTGATGTTTATGTAATACGGTAAACTTTGGATATAGCAACACCCTCAGCAAATGATGCATGCTGATTTATAAAATAATTTGAGAGTACATCTTAAAAGTATTAGGTATAAATAAAAGCAGACATGTTGGTACCACCAATTTAAAAAAATTATCTTTGCATTTTGTTTTGAAACTTGTGTAACTTTTATCTAACTGTTTGCATGCAGAAGTTCAATTTTACTTACCCGCCATGACTACGACATTATATGTCACTCATGGCAGCCATTCTGAAATACGTATTTCCTTAAATAGAATGCCTTTAGTATGACATGAGTTTATAAGGTTAGTTTATAGTAAAAGGGTTGTCATCGAACTTCATTATATATTTACACAGACATGATTATGGTACCTAGCTATAACGTCTCGAATGTAACGTTCTCAGGCTGACTAGCGACGCGGCTTGGAGGGGAGCGCGCCTTGCCCTGCGCCGCCTGCAGTACGAGGAGCTGGTCCGGGCCGGACGCTCTAGCGACGCTCTCTCCTTCCTTCAGACCCGCCTGCACCAGGCCACCGACCATTCTAGCCGAGAGGAGGCCAGGCAGGTTAGTCCTTAATGCTATGACTCGTGCGGAAAGAAAAATCTTTATTATTTTTTAATTATTTCCCATGCGCTTTTATAGATATCTTACCTTTTCCACAGCTCAAGTGTTTAGCTTAATTTGAAAATAGCAAAATATTGATGTGACACATATTTCGTGTACGCATCTCTATTTTTTTTTAAATAAGAAAAAAATAAACAAATTTCTTTGAAGATGAAAATAAGTAAACAAGGCACACAACCATGACTTTGACTTTTGTATCATTTCATTCAGAGTACCTGGTCCATTAAGACATAATGGGCGCATTAGCAAAAATGGGGTGTATTACTGCAATGATGCAGAAGCTGCTAGCTGGGGCAGTAGATAATCTCTAAAGGAGGACAATTTTTGGATGTTTAATACGCGAGGGGGCTATAGGTTGACAGAACGTTTAGCCCTTAATAATCGAACCCCATTAATAAGAAATTAAAGAGACAAAAAAAAAAAAATTTTACAATGTGATCATGTAAAAAGCCACTAATTTCGTGAAAAGCTTAAATATTTTGCGAAATCATATTGAAAATACCAATTTATTATACCTATACAAAATGTAATTTATTATATTACTACTGAAACTACAGTGAAACCTCGATTTTACGTTTTCCCGCTATTTATGCCGAAAAGTCAAAGTCCTATTTCATCATACAAATATTTCTCATAATTTACACGGATAAAATTTTACATTTCCTCGGTTTTACACCAAAACATTTAGAAAATTCAACATGCCAACTCTACATTCATTGATTTTTACACGTGAAATTTTGAATTTGACTTTTCTTTCAAAAAACACAACACGCCAACTCTACACGAATTTTGATATTTCAACACGTCAGCTTTACAATCCCAGATATGTACATTCATTGTTGTCATGGTTAGTTCCGACTCGAGCGAGTACATATGTTAGTAATGAAGAAACGTAAAAAGGGATACACTAATTACTCAACATAAATTTTTTAAACGTTTGTCTGATGACCCTTTTTATAATAAAATTACTCCTTTTAAATGTCAGTCATCCGTCTGCTACACTGGTGCCACAACACAGGAATTCATTTTTGTAATGGTAAATTTTTAGGGGCTTCGGAGTTGTATTTTTGCCAAACGACTTACAATTTTCGTTTCATTGCGTGTGCCGGTCGCATGCGCAATCTTCGCCGTGACAATTATTGGCATTTCTATGTGTTACGCATTGTTTTTAAAGTTTTACAATGTTCTTTTATCAGTTTTGATCGTTAAATCGATTTTCATTTTGTTTTCACTTGTTGAATTTTTCGACACAACGAGGCAAAGTTTACGGCCATAAACCGCGATCAGTTGAAAATAGCGTGCTCGTGCTTTAGGGCGAGGATATATTTAAATGAGATATAACAGCATTTTTTGATATATTTATATATTGGCTTAAATAAACAACTTTTTGCAATAACGTTTTTTTGTCCGGATTCTAACGGCACACCGTATATATAACTTGACTTGTATTGATTTATGACACGAGGGCCTGAAAATTATTTCATACTACGAGTTATCGAGATTTTTGTATTTATTTATTAGATGACATACATATTTTTGTTCAAACAGAGGTGAATATATTATAACATAAGACACAATTAGTTTATTGTGTGGGATGCAGTAGATTTCACCTTTGATATATACAGCGTTGTCCTGGCTACTTTGCTAGACTGAAGTCTGTGTTAAAGTAGCCAGTTTTTTTCGTGCTGTTATTTAAATCATTGACAGGAATAAAAAGAGAAATAAAAAAAATAAAAAATATGTAGTGGGAGTGTTGTAGGACTAGTGAATTATTAGTGTAGGTATTGTATAAATTATGTTAGAATGTTGGATAGCCATGCTTCTGATTCATCTCCCATTTGGATCATATATTGGGTCCATATTTGTGTAATCTTATTGGAATTAAACGATTTCCAGTTAGTACTGAATGTGTTCTATAGTTTCGGAGCTAAGAACATGTAGAATTTTTGATAAAATTTCATTGTTGCTCTCGGAACTGGTGTGTAGATGTTCGTTGTTTGTCTTGTGTTCATGATTTATTGCTTGGGGTGAGTTGTTAGCATGGAAATATTGAACGAGTCTCATAAAGATTTGTCTTATATCTAGGACATTGTACTCTTTAAATATAAGATCTGATGGATATCTAAAGGGACGACCAATTATTACCTTGAGAATTGTCTTTGTGCTTTTTTAGCCGACTCCAATATTGTTTTTGCTGCTCCTCCCCAAACTAAAATAGCATAATTAATTAAGGAGTAGCAGATTAGAGAGGTTACTTGTATGAAACTGACACTATAAGTGTTGAAAATGATCAAATTATATATATCTAATTTCAAATGAATCAATAAGGTTTGAATCAATAAGGTTTTACTGAAAATTATGTTATAATGCGTTCAATTAATGTATTAAGTAAGGAATATAAAGGGGATTCTCGAATACACTAATATCTTGCAATCATCTAATTTTCTGGCCATGGTGCTCATACCTGTTAGTCTATAATTGTATTATTTTCAGTTCTTGTGGATGTACAAACAGAATAATAATTCACAGCAGATTTTTTGAAATGCTTTTATTCAATTACACTGACAATGTTTGTGAATAGGTGGCATTTACTTTATCCCACATACTTAGTTTGTGCGTTCAAAATTACTTTTATTAGTTCCAGCTGTTGGCAACATTGTTATTCTCTGAAAAGGAGCAAACTTTGTTCTTTCACCCTCCGCTGGAACCCAAAGAGGAAGCCGTCCCGACCAGGAGAGACCCTGAGATGCCGGAAGACACTCTAGCCAAGAATGATGACTATTCCATGGAGTGTTCCGAGAAACTCTACCCTGATGCGGAGCAGCAAGCACTGTTCGCCACCATGTTAGGGATGGATTCGCTGGACAATGATAATGATGTACCGTGCATATCTTCGCAAATACCCTTTGACACTATCCAACCGTCTACAGCCACATCAGAGATTTCCTCTCAGGAGGAAGAACAGCTGCAAGAGAAGTGCGATGATCTGGAAGTCCACTATCGGCGCTGTCATTTGTTCCAACAACTTTTGGAGTACTTTCCCCAGCACATGGTGCAGCCCACTAAGAACTTGACTGATTTCATTACCCTTTAGGTCTTCTCATTAGATGACTTTCTGTATATTTAATTATAATAATTAAATCATGTGAATATTTGTAAATTTTACCTCTTGAACGAACTTCTTTTTGGAAGTGATTTTTGTTGCAATTTTTTTTTTACGAAACTTGCCTAAAACAAAATGTTTTGATTAGCTTGTGATTATTGTGAAAATTACTTAATACTTTATTTTTGTATACAAGTCTGATTTTTAGATTTTATATTTAAATTAGAAAGTATTAGTAATTTTATTTTAATATCTTAAAATATGAAAAATTGTGACAAAGGTTTTGGAACATTATTATGTGTCACAATTCGTATGATGCGGCTTGGGTAATAATCGTTTGACTGAAATATTTGCACAAAAATCTGTGATTTTTTAAATATTTCAATGGAAGTTTTAATAATTTTTTTTACCAAATAAAAATTATTTTGATGCACGAAAATTTTATTTTGAACCATCTTTCATTTATGAAGCCGAATTAATGAACATATTTATTCCATAATAAACTTGGTCATATTCTTTCCAAAAACATTGCTTACTAATATGTACTACTTTTCTGCAGAGATTTCATTTACCAACTGCGCCACTAACGTCCGCCCGCAAGTGTGACTCGGCCGAGTAGATCAAATTAAAATGACATCTTCTCTTTCATGAAGATCTACATTATTCATAAGCTTTATTAATATGGAATTATTTGTCTTTTGTAGCAGCTGTTACAGCTTTATTTTCTATTCCAAATATTTAAATGTTTAAACTATAGGGACAAAGGTAAAGTGCAATACTTATGTTATATTTTATTCACACCTATAAATTTGTAAATGTCATAACTCTGCGATATGATACGGACTTCTTCGCAATCGAGATGTATAAATACAATTGTCTTCGTAACAAGTCTTTTAGTGAAACATTTTTAAAATTGATGTTTTCATTATTTTGCAGCATTTTTCATGGTAGCTGTTTAAATATTCACCTTGTTTCTAATTATTAGTTTTCTTTAGTTACGCATCTGAAAATTATAAATGATGAAATCCATTGGATGAAAAAATTATTGACAGTTTAAACTAGCCTTCCACTAACTAAATTTTTCTTTCAATATTTATGCATTTGTTACTACATACTTAGTTTTCACGCAGTATTTTATTGTTGAAAGAATGCTATTACACAATTCAAATTACCCACATTGTATTAATTGTGGTGGATTTTTTTTTTACTGTTATTTAAAATGCTTTAAGAAATTCTACAAAATTAATAAAAAATTGCTTTATTATCATTATGAATCAGCATTAATTTTTTTTATGCATTTTTATTTAGGTTAGAAAACATTTATATTAATTTATTTTTTATTTATGGGCCTAAATAAACGTTACATATTTTCTCTTGAAAATATCTAGTCTAACAATCGTACTCTTAGAATTTTTAATAAATTATGTATGTATAAATATACATGTTAATAATTATTTAATTACTATATTTATTTGACCTTATGCTTGTATTTTGAAGTTATGTTTATATTTGGAAGTTTTATTATAGCCGACATGTAATTGAGTAACATTATTTTTTTGATCCGACTGTAATCTCTCGAAGGGCAGTTCTGAGCCTCGGAAAAGTGTTAACAGAATCCAAGCGGTTATTCTAAATCTTTCCAAGGAACGAGGATCCTTTCTTAAATTAACCAAAAAAGTTTGGCTTCCCAGAACTGACTTTCTGACTGAACTGACGGTGGTCCACTATTTATATTCTATCTAGATTTTAAAGTATGTAAATATGACATTTATTTGATAAATAAAACTTTAATTACAATGTTAATATTCTTTTTATTTTCATATAATATAATCTTTAAATTGCAGACATACTTCTTCGCATCATAAGAACATAAACAATAAATAAAATACTGAAAAGCTGCATTTCATATTGTGATCACAAATATGTTCAAAACAGATTTATTAGGTGATTATGTGATGCAAGCATATTGTTTGTACGCATAGAGATGAATTATTTTATGAAAAGAAGATATTGCACTTAAGAGAACACATATATACATAGTACATATATAAAAATAATAAATAACAGGCTTTGACTACAATCTTGTCTGATAATAAACAAATGAATATTTCTGATATGGGTCAATAATGAACCTAAAAACTTGAGGAAAACTAAGGTACGGAAGCAGAAATGACCGTATGTGAGATTCTTGACAATACAAAATTTACAGTCAATCATATTCAAAATGTTAGATATTTTTTATATATAAACAGGCCCAAAATATATACATACTCATGCATCATCCATACATCTTTGTATTGAAAAACTTTTAAACATTTAATTAACTTATTATTATGAAAATGGTTGCCTATTATATGTATATGAAAATTATAGTTTCTACATGGACTGATACATTGGTTTCTATGAAATGACAAGTTTTCTAATTTTCTCCATATCAGTTTTCATAATCTAGTTAAACTTGTTCTTTGACTGACAGCTATTAAATTATGCAGTTGTAAATAAAATCCTCAATTTCCTATAATAATATAAATAATAAAGTTAATTTTCCTATTAATAATATAAAATGCTTTAATCACCTCTAGGTCCTACTAGGTATAACATGCTCGATAACTTGAATATAATATAGTCCTTTAGAGTAATGTCTCTACTGGTAATAAGTGTTAAATCCCAGATGGTTGTCTAATAACACTATACTGAGTAATCTTAATTAGTATAAATATAATGCTATCAATTAAAAACGGGTTACAATAAAACCACCTCCATCTTAATGGCCTAACCTAACCTAACCATAACCACTACCCTTACAACATAACAGGGGAAGTAATCCTAATAAAATAATACAAATAGTATTAAGTACTGAATGGAATATTCTAGCTAATGTTTATTTATCAGTTCTGCCATTATATGAATCCTCACCGTAAGCTTAGTGTTAACAGGATTGCTAACTTGAAAAGCTGTAAAGCCACAAATTTAAGAATTGCGTGTGCGAAACAAATTATTTAGTTTAACGATTATCATACCTGATGAAAGTACAGAAAAATAATCAACGGTTAACTCTCCATAAGAAATACAGGGCTTCATCGCGAGTATTTGTCAAGACACATCCAAATATTCACATTTTACATTGCCTGTATATAGATCTACCTGACAAATTTTTTACATTTTTTTCATTGCGTCCTACAAAATAATGTACAAATAAATAATCAATGGCAAATTTATGGAATTTTTAACATATCACATCACCAATTACAAAAGGAGCATAATCAATATTGGATTAGCTTACAAAAAGAAAATTTCTAACACTTTTCTTTCAATCATTTTGTGCTTGACAACATTACCACCCATCAAACAAACATTTTTATATATATGTACAAACATAGCATATGAATAAAAAAAATCACAGTGCCATAGAATAATTAAGGAAGGATAATGATTAGAACATGTTTCAAATTATTTGCCAGCTATGCAAATAAAACAATGGCAACATTAATAATTTACATTCAAAATGGGTTGCACCTTTACATTTCCTCAAAACCATTTTTAAATATTTATTTTCTCAAACAATTTTGGATTTTCTATAAGAAGTTAACGGAATATAACGAGGACTAAGATTAATTATATATTGTAATGAGCGTTGTTAAATAATTATCACTTAGGGGACGGTCGCTCCGCATTCAATATGGCTCGGAATCATCCCATTGCAAGAACCAGAACCGACACCTCCATTCTTCTGAACAAATAATTTTGCGTCATGATGAATAACTCACACTTTTTAATAATTCAATATTCTCTTTCAATCTATTTGGTAAAAATGTTTTTAAAAATAGGGCTAAATGAACAATTCCATCGAAGTTCACGTAGAATGGTAGGTGATGTTAGAGTTTCTGTGCAATGTGAAAAAGACTGCATTATTTGTAAAGCTCAGCACGCGAGGGCACTGGCTAGTCACAGCAGTCGCGAGATATGGACAGCTGAATGAACGGAGCGCGTGAAAAGAAACATCTGTCTGAAAACCACCAAACCTCACATCACTTGGAATATTTGTATTAGAATGTGAACTTTCCTGGTAACATTAAAAATCAATCAACTTGAATGAAAGATATGTCTATGTAGGCTGTGAACTAAAGGAATTGCACAAATGTACAAGATCAAAGTAGTATAAGTAAATTATCTTGATAAAATGTTGACTAATATAAATATTCCGAGAAGTGTGTGTGTTCTTGAGCATTGTAGAAAAAGATGAACAACATGGATTGAACCATTCACACCGACAGACCATTAAAGATAAGATTCCTATCAAGACGGACATTGTTTAGAACATTTTAAAATATGGACGATATTAAGATACAATTTCACAAAGAGTTGTTTTAGTAATTTTTTTTTATATAAAATATGAAATTTCAAAAAACACTAACACATGAAACAACCTTTAATGGTACACGACATCGCAAAGCTGCCAACTGACGCTCCTTCAACCCGATGTTCACACAACTGTTGGCCTTTCCTATCCAAATGATTAATGTAGGGATTATATTTTAACATTCAAAATGTATTAAAATATATCATTTAGGTACTGTAGAGTTTTCATTTCTTACAGAGTTTAGGAAAAATAATATCCGAGAGCGGATACAAAATATATATCATTGGTTAGGAAGAGTCAATCAAAAATAACGGGCAGAGAATATACATATTTATACGTACCGAGTTGGAGTACGTACCCATTACCACTGGCTTTGGTCAATTCATATCCCTCCTAAACATTTAACATTATCTTCTTCTTTTATTTAAACAAGATATTCTTGGATGGATATTATATTATTAAGTATATATTATTATTATTATATTAATTCGACAGGTTTTGTAAAAACCTACTTCCTCTTGCATATTAATTTACTAAACACTTAAGGGCATTCTAACATTTGACTACATTATGGTTGTCCTCCATTTAATAAAGTGACGAGTGTCTCGTCGAGCTGCACCTCCAAGGTTCCGCAACAATATGACCGATTAACCTTTCATTTAAATATTTCCTAATAAGAAATTACCTCGGGAGACATTGCTGACATAAGATTATATTAAAAATATGCGTAACAAAATACTATGTTTATAGTATTTAAATAACACTACAGTAAAACCCGGTTAATGCAAAAATTAGCATTCACAGAAAACAATCAGTTATTAAGTAAAAAAAAGATGAAACCATGAAAATGCTTATCAAAATGATTTAGAGCTGATTGACAAAATTTTATAAAAACCAAATATGCATTGTTAGGAAGGCTGAAAATTCAGAAAATGCACTTGCTATGAAAAATTATTTTTCCAAATGACTGCCTCAATATAAAAAATATTTATTTTATAAAAATTTTAATGAAAAATATTGCACTAATCAGGTTTTAAAGAATTTATTTACATTTTGATGTCGTCCAATATTTATTTGAAAAAATTAACAGGACTTAAAAACACGTTCAATGATTGCGATATGTTTTCAATGTTGTCATATTTTTATCCAAATTCGAGAATTATTTTACTTAATTATATAATTTATGTTAAAAATCAAAGATTGGATAACACAGGCCATTGTCGGTAATGAAAACAACATATATCCAAATAATCCCCGATTTGCTCCCATCCATTTGTGATTCTAGACACCATCATTATTTTTGTTTATAAAAAATATTTTAGGTTTAGCAAACAACGGACTAACAATAATCAAAGGGAACAATTGAGGAATGTTTGCCAATTTTATAAAGGCTGCGGCCATAACTTGTTAAGCTTTTGCAATTAATGACAGAACTATGAAGATCAGATGAATCTAGCGTAGCTGGTTAAGTATTTTGGTTAATTTAATTTCTTTCTAAAGATGTTATTTTTAAAACATTTAATAAGCGTGTTCCAATAAACACAGCCATAAATATTACAAATAGTGCTGTAGAATATAGTGATTAAAATCAGACATTTAAATTAACATGCAATTTTACACAATTGAAAAGTGACTTCTCAAAAACTACTGTCAGAAAATCACTTTCTGAGTTAATGAACAACTTATTTTTGTTAAAATATTTTTTTGTTGATGTTTCTTTATTTAAATTTAAAAAATTATATAATATTGAAAAGTCACTCTTCAATAAATTGTTAACAATGTTATTGTATACTAATGAAAGCAGATAAAAAGTTCATAGTTCTGTCATGATACATATACACAATGATTCACATAAATGTTTATATAACAAGCAAAAAAATGAAAGGTTAAAAAATACAATTTCTTACAATAATTGTCCTAAGTAAAAGGCAATGTTATTAAGGGTATAACAACTGTGCTGAAACAGTATAAAGTCTATAATTCTACCACACCTCGGGTGACAACCACTCTTCATAGAGATAAATTCTTCACACATATTTTTATAAAATGCAATTGACACAGATTTCTTTATAAACGGTGACATATTTTATTTAGTTTATAAATTTATTTTTTCGAATCAATATTTTGATGGCTTCCAAGGCCCAGTTTCATTAAGAGAATCTGATAGTTAACAGTTTTACATGCCTAGCAAAAATAGAGTTGGAAATTTAACACTGTACATTGCTAAATATTTTTTTGAGAAGATTTATAACAAAATGACTAGAGAAATTTATTTTCATTTGTGTCGGGACATCTTTCAATCACTAACTTGGTTAGTAATGTATACTTGACAAATTTGTTTGCTGACATTCTACATCGGCTTAACAAATTAACGTACACACTGAGTAGTTCTCACAAACAAACAATGACATTTGAGCCACACAGAAACTGAATAGTAGTTGTGGTAAAATAATGCGACATTTAGAACTCTATTTGTGCTAGTCACCGTGAAGTTACATCGTCATATTTAACTTAATGAAACAGCATCCACTTATAGTGCCCCTACAGTTTGACGATGGCCCTGAAGAGTGCGGTGAGGTAGTGGATTAGAAGTGGGCGCTAGAATCGAGTCCCCGGGCGGCTGAAAGCCGGGGGCTTACCCGGACGTCCCGGGGGACCGCCCGCGCCTCCGGCTCCTACGCCACCAGCTCGACGTACACCGCGCAGTTCTCGATCCACCTACGGCACGGCGAGTATTAATATAAAAACAAATGAGAGACAGATTAATCTAACTCCCTGCAATTCTTGTTATGGCCCGTGTCCACGATGAACCCTTAATGAAACTTTGATCTATGAGAGTCGCTAAAGGTACAGACGTACTGGGTGCGTTCTAATCCGCACACAAAACATATGGAATGGTGATTCATAATGAGCTCAAGTCTGTACTGTTGAATCCAATCTCCAAGACAAATCTCATCCCTGGACACGGACCATTAGTGACTATTATAATCTGATGTGTGTCGCAGTCAAGCAGCAAAGACTTACAGCAATGAGGGTGAATACAGAAAATAATGTGGTATATTAAATGCAATAATTTTGATATCGATAAATTTTAACGTAATTTTTTTGTAAAAATTATCACAAATACCATTAAGGGCAAGCTTTTACTTTTCCAATTTGAAATTTGAGAAATTCTACACAAATTACATATGCTTTTAAGATGAGGACAATTGTTAAATTCTTATAAGTATCAGAGAAATAATTAATGACGTTATTTGTTACATAAATCATGCGAGGGAGAAAGGTTTGAATAGAAAGAGACTACAATAAAATTGTTGATTTTCTCGCATTCGATACAAGTGTCAAAAATAACTCGTATCTGGGGTCTTTTTCTTATTAATATATGGAATGAAATAAAAATGTGCGTTGTCATTTGAATTAATCAATCGAAAATTAAATAATTTATTGGAGTACTTAAGGAATAAGTTTTGAAATCGGACAAAGCACCTACATATATTTAGATAATCGTTTACTGCACTTACTTACTGTTTATGCGACTAGAGCTAGTCTCTTTTTTGGAGAAGCAAACGATTCACAAAAATATGTAACTTTAGTTTTGTAAGAGATTCAAGTAATTCATATATTATATAAAATTTAAAAATAATAAAAAAATAAAAATAACGCACATAAAATGTTTATTATGTAAAATCAGTAAAAAAAAACATCTAATTTATGAAATTTGCCACTAATTTTGTGAATAACTTCAATATTAATTCATATTGTGGTTAAAATACGCGTAAAAAAATATTTTTTCAGCATTTTTTAATGAAAATAATGACAGTGCGGATTCGGCGTCCGTCATGGCCGGATAGACTGACATTAAAGTTCGATGGATAATTCAAATTATCATCTATTATAAGACTGAAAAAATATTATTTAACAACTGATTATTGTGTTTTTGATATAAAACTTGGTTTTAAATAGTAGCTGAAGCCTCAAAGCATTAGAATATATTATTTAAAAACTTATACTAACTTAACAAAGTATTTTAAAAATGTGGAAAATTGGTAATATGTCCTGCAAATTGAATGGTTCATAACACTATTAATTTTTAACATTTTGTTAATTTGTCTCCGTAATCTTGGCTTCAAGATTATAAGAAAATTTATTTCATTTATGTAAAACTTTTCCCTATTAAGATAATTTTGTGGAAAATGCATCTAATACTCGCGGTCTTTTTTATTATGTTTGTATTGTCTTTAATTATGGCAAATAGCATTCAGTTTATTAGTTTTAAATGAGTGTAAAGGAAATATCTAAGTAATAGTTTTAAAAAAATAAAATCTTTTGTATAACTTCAGATACAAATGAATAATAAAAACCCATTTTCATAAAAAAAATGCGAAAAGTTGAATTATCATTGAAAGTGGCGCCTTAAACCAGTGCGTTAATAAACTCACCTCTAGTTCTTCCAGCTTCTGTGTGAGTCCCAGTTTCTGCTGCACAGCCAGTCGCAGCAGCTGGTTGAGCGTCCTCCTTTCCTCCTCAGCTGCAGCCAGCTGTGCCTGCAGGTCTTCCAGTTGTGTGGCGTACTCCTCGCATCGGGCGGCGAACATGGCCCTCAAACCTGGCAAAAAAAATAAATCTTAAACTCCATAAAATATTAATAGTTTTTGCGATGCAGCTGATTTCACACTTTTATAAGAACTGAGAAAAATGTAAAATAGACTCTAAAGTTTAATTTGAGAGTAATCATACTTTGGGTCCATATGATTTTGTGATTAAAATAAATACAGTTATATACTTTGTTGCTGTATCTACTTGAAACTAAATAAATTTAAAAACAACAGTCGGAACAACATCATGCTAAAAATGTTCTTAGGTTTTCACGGCCGTTAAGAATCTTCTGTGTATAATTTTCTGGGCTAATCTGTCGTGTATATCTGACCTTTCTGGCCTTTTTCAAGCCATAGATGCTTCAAACTTCTCGTCTAATTTTATATATTATATCTCTTATCTATAATTCTGAATAAGCAAATTTATTTCACAATTGCATTCCAAATGTAACCGTAGATAAGAGTGTCACTGGCGAGAACACCGGTAACGGTGAAAACCCAAGAAGTAAGAAGAAGTAAATGCAAAACTCATAGAACTTTATTAATTTTAAAATTGAATGATTGAATTTGAATAGTCACCAATTTTTTTGGAAATAGCCTTTTATAAATTGACAAGACGCATGACCATGAATGAACACCATTATGTGAATCTATTCAAATCATGTTAATCTCTCTTTTATCTAAGGTAGCGGTTTCAAACCTGTGGTATGCGTACCCCTGGGGGTATATGGTAGACCGGTTAAGGGTACGGGAAAATAATATTGATAGTGGCAGAAAACATCAACATCAGAAAAAGGAGTTAAAATAAAAAACAAAGTAAAAAATAAACACCTATAAATGTCATTAGGTTAATTCGATTTGTTTGATTATTTAGCTTATCTATTATTATTAATACTCAAGGTGGTTCTTCGAAAGACCCTACCAATGTGGCTATGATTGCGTTGGAGATTGGAAGGGGGGGGTAAATAATTGCACAAGGGCGCTTCCTACCCATGCGCGGCATTGGGTGGGTATAATGAAGAGGGGGTAATCATAAATGAAAAGTATAATCAAGGTTTACGGGAGAAAAAAGGTAGGGATCCGTTGATCTAAGGCAAATTTGGCAAAATATTTAGACATTTATTTTTGAACTTATTGTTTTTTCATTACTTTTAATACATTATACAAATTCATTGTTATTTGTTATAACCATGTTACCAATTTGATATGAATATTAAAAATTTTGCTTTGCCATCAAAAATAATCAGATGTTTATATGGTTTGCAAAAATGTTGAATGTAGAAAACGTTTTAATGCCATTTCACAATATTTTATTTTGTTTCTGGTTGCCAACATAAAATTACAAACATAACGGAAATAGAAAATTTAATTATAAAATTGAAGTTTTACTTTCAACAGTTTGTCATTTCGTCCATGGAAAGTGCGTAAACTGCAGATAACTTGAATACCGGATGAAACTTCTGATGAATCCATAATTGGAAATTCAATGATGTATATATTAAATGTTGTGATCAACGTCACGGAGTGGTGGGGGATGATGGAGGGGGGGAGGGGATCGGGACGGTACCGGATGGCGCAGGGGGTCGGTCATCGGGACGGAAATTGGGAAGGAGGTTCTATAGTGCTTGCCTAGGAGTAGCAGTTTCTCGAGCAGATACCGTAACGTTGCGCAAACAGAGTTCAAGCTTTGATTTCCTTTTATGTTTTGTTTTTATTCTGATTATTAAGCACAGGAAGTCTTTCGCCTGTAATTGGACTCGATTACCGCGACGCGCGCGTACCGTGTGATTAGTGATTTTAAATTTAAGTCCAAAAAATTGCCATTACTCTCCTAATGCATTTTAGCAAAAATATTAGGAAACACTTTTGAGGTGTTAGATTGGCACAATTTATTTTTAATTAGGATAAAATAAAGATTGAGATGAAGAATCAAATTCATTTTGTACACTACTTCTGTGAAATAAATAAATATAATGTTTTCTTATTTGTCTCAACTTTATTAAGTTTTTCTAAAATAAAAGTTTATATATAAAGCTGAATGAAGTAAAAAAAGAGTTATCATAAATGTACTAACTTGAAAATGTAGCAGCGTCCTCCTTGAGTAGCCGTAGCTCGTTTCTCAGCTTGAGCATTGTGTCGGATACAATGTTCTTCTCATTCTCGTACTTGGACTTGAGATTGTTGAGTGCCACTTCGGCCGTGCTCTTGTTGGACTTGAGCACAGTCCTCAGTGTGGCTATCTGCTCTCTCTTCGTGGACAGGAGGCTCTTCAGCTTGATGACTTGTTCCTGAAGGTCGCACAGTTCCTGGCTACCTTCTGTGTGCGTCACTGGAGATTTCAAATATTATTTATGATTATTCCAAAAATATGAAAGTGTTGCAGTTAAATAAGATAGGTACATGAAATGTGTTGCAGATTAACACATTTCATAAACGTGTTGACGATGTAAAAATGTGTTTATTGCTAAATGTTAATCATGTAAAAACATATTTTATGTGACCTGTTAAAATAAATAACTACCAAGTACAGTAGAACCTCGTTAATTCTAAGTTCAATGGACCAAAAAAAATCAAATTAGTATTACCGTATAAGAAATTCAAAGGACCAAATTTTTTTACTTTACTTTACTAATTTCATGATCCACGTAAAAATCTCAAGTCAAAAAAAAAGCATACATATTTTGGCATATTTCACAAAAACGCAATATTTATTATACTAATACAAAATCCTGATGTAATTTATTATATATGTAACTACTGAAACTAATTAGTCTGAATATTAGATATATTTCTCATAATAAGTAAAGATCATATCTTAAAATGTTCTCAGGAAATTAAATAAAGTACTATGACTAATAATTAAACACTAAACTAAGAAAAATGAGAACAAATTTTAAACATTTTTAATTGTCAGGCATGTTTCGGCTTGAAAAAATCATCTATTTTTCCTTGTTTCATTTATTGAGGCTTACGCAATACAAATGAGCGCGTACTTCCACCGGTGTGTCGGGATCACTCAAGCAATTTCACGTGAATTAATAAGATAAGTTAACAACAATGTAATTTATGTAAAATGAAGACTATCAACACAACAAACATAGTTATCAGAAATACAATTGTTCAAACATTGTCTTAATTGTTTTAACAATACAATTAGTAAAAAAGAATCAAAAGGGGAATAGGAATTTATTTGATTTATTGATTTTCAAGTTGTTCTTAATTAATTTCTCTGAATTAACATCTGAGTGTGATGTGTGCTATACCTTGCGAAGCTGCTCTGGCTTTACCCATGTCGATAGTACTGTCCACGGCAGCACGCAAGTGCAGGATCTGATCCAGGAGTGTGTCCACTTGCTTAGCTGTTTCTGCAGCTTCCACCACTCCTTCCTCATCTGCCAGGTCTGGTTCTGTGGCTAATTCCGCCTCTCCTTCCACTGAGCTCTCTGCTTCTGTAAAGGTGACATCAGATTGTAACTGCACTGCAACAATGATTTAAAAACCATTTGCCGCAACAATGTTTAAAACCAAATTGAATTGAACTATAATTTGAGAAATCCAATGAATTGCTATCAGATTACTGGATGCTCAAACCAAGGGTCATGGAAACGAACACATTACAACTGATCAAATCAATCAATAAGTAAAAAAGCTTGTTCAGAATTTAATTTCTCAAGGAATTAGAAATGTTATTTTAGTTAAAATCGTGCTTTTAATTACTTGTAAACTTAAGGGCGCACTTTAAAAAATAATTCATATTTTCATATTTTTTACAAAAATGTGGGTTTTTATTATTAGAAGTAATTAATTCACTAGATTTGACTTTTTTTAAAAGTATTAGTTAGATTGGACCTTTACACTAATATAAAACTAATAAACTGAATGTTATTTGACATAATTAAGAAAATACAACCATTATAAGACGGTGACCATTAAATACATTTTCCGCGTGCCATAGAATTACCTTAACATGGAAAATTATTGCGTACACAAAATATATTTTATTATAATATTGAAGCCAAGATTACGGAAACAAATCTCAATTGAGACAAATTAACAAAATGTTAAAAACTAATAATTATAACCATTCAATTTGCTGGACATATTATCAATTTTTGACGTTTTTAAAATACATAATTTGTTTTAATGAAAACATACATTTTTAAAAAATATATTGTATTTACTCACATGCTTTGAGCTACTATTTAAAATCAAGTTTGATATCAAAAACGCAATAATTTTCTTACTAAACAAAATTTATATCGATCATAATAATGTGTATTTTTTATTTTCTTTATTAGCGTCAGATCGCCAATCGTCACCGGCCGTAATGATGTCTAGTCCGCGGTTGTAATTTTTGTTAAAAAATGCTGAAAATATATGTATTCACGCATATTTTATCCACGGAATGAATTAATATTGAACTTAATCACAACATTAGTAGCAAATTTCATAAATTAGATGTTTTTTACTGATTTTAAAGGAAAACAATGTTTTCTTGAACAAAGTAAACATTTTATATATGTTATTTTTATGTATGTCGCAATTAAATATTTTGTTTATGTATAACACTGTTGTATTTTAAACACTAGCTGTCTGTTTTATACATAGTATGTAATTATGAAACAGACATATCACCAGAACGCCAACATGGCTTTTTAAATCGAAAATATTAAACAAAATAATAAATTTAAGCTGTCATAATAATAATTTTAAATTTAGAGAACATTGATTTTAGCGACCATCTAAATATATATAGGTACTTTGTCTGATAAATGATCAAAGCATATTCATATATGTATATGAATTAGGTACTCAATAAATTATTTACTTTTCAATGGATTAAATCAAATGACATCACATTTTTATTTCATTCCATATATCAATATGGAAAATACTCCAGATGCGAGTTATTTTTGACACTTGACATTTTTATTGTCATTTCTTTCTATTCAAACCTTCTCTCGCATGATTTACGTAACAAATAATGTCATTAATTATTTCTCTGATACTTTATAAGAATTTAATTATTAACCTCATCTTGAAAGCATATCTAATTTGTGTAGAATTTTTCAAATTTTAAACTGAAAAAATGAAAGCTCGCCCTTAACTAGCGGTGACATCTTTATATGTATTATCATGTTCTTACCAACCAACAGCTTGAGTCGATATAGTAGAGTTTCATAACCTCATTTTCACCAATCACTGTCTTTTTGATTGTTTTTGGTCTTAATTTTTCCATCCAACATTCTATTGTTGAAACTGTTTTTTCTACAGATATATATATCTTGGACACAGAAGTGTCATTATAAATGTTTTTATTTGACTAATACAAGATGAGATATACATTTCTGAAGATAGAACAAAATGTTCGAGCTTTGCTGGCATTAAGAGCTAACAACAATGGGTGACGCTAAACCGACCAAATCTGTTAATTAAATTTAAATTATCAATGGTATACATTAGCACACAAGCCAGTAGAATGTCAACCAAAGTAATTGATTAATTAATATAATTATTAATAATCTTAGTTATTCATTCATAATGACTCACATACGGCGGTTTAAAAAAATATTGACAAAATCACGAAAACATATTTTTCTTTATGTGTTTTGACTCACCAGTCGTGTTCTTTTCGTGATTGAGCAACACCCTGCTGGGCTCCTGCCCATTGACAGTGCACACATGATGGTAAAGCCGGGCTAGCTGCTCGGTAGCAGCAGCCAGGCGGGCCCCAGCGGCGCCTCCGAGAGCTGCAGCGCGACGCAGAGCACGCTGACCGCGAGCGTAGCGCGACTCCATCTCCAAGCACTATCATATAAAATTATTATGTTAATTTTGATCTTATTGATTAATTTGCAATACATATCCTATCAGTGAGTAGAGATGGATGAAAGACAACAACATAGCTTTAATTGGATCATTTAATGATAAGTGATGATCAACCGGAAAATAAATTGAAAAACTTTTTTGTAAGTATTGTATTCAAGTTTATAAAGATCCATACTGAAAGGTGAAAGGTTTTTTTAAATTACACTTTTAATTTTTTTTGGCCTGGAGGAGAACTTCAGATGGGTACAGTGGGTGTTAATGAAGCCATACACTTTTAAAAGTTATCTGAACCTTATTATTGACAGAGGCTAACTCATTCCTAAGCTGCCGGGCTAGATCCGGGATAGTGGCTGCATGCTCCGCTTCAGTCAGGCGAGCTCGCAAGTTGTCTAGTTCTGGACCCGACATCTGGAACCAGCTGCCATAGTCTGCCGCTTGATCCTAAAAATACAGAAGCATCTAGAAATATTAGTAAAAAGTAAAATAGTTTTGTTCCTTAGAGACGAGAAGAGAATTCAATTATATTTGGAGAAATAGTTATTTTCTTTAACAAATTACTAATTAATACTTCATTTTAACAGTTAATATAAATAAATAAGTATGTACAGTAAAATCCCGTTAAAATGATCCCCGTTATACTGAAAAATGACATATATCGAAAAAAAATTCAAAATTAATTCCCTACAATCAGTTTTTCATTAAAAAATGAATTTATATAACGAAATTTCGTTAATATGTATAATGAAATTATATTTGTCCTGTACGAAAAAATAGCGATCATTTATGAAAATATATAACGAAAAAAAAAATTTTTACAACGAAAATATTTCAAAATATATATCGGCTGATCATGTTTGTCAATTGTTTTATTGCTTTGGCGCAGCGGGCCGGTCGGCGCGGACGGCCTGATAAAAAAAAACTTCTTAAGATCATATTATAATAGGCCCTTATAAAGCCATTTGGCATAATCTCCACATGTCCAAGGTTGGATTTATTGCCAATTGTCAAAATAGGTTAGAATGGCACCGTTCCCACGCTCTGAAGCGTACACGTGTTCACACCTTTAAAAACAGGTCTTATCTAGACTAGCTGGAGAAAATAAAAATCCCCGAAATCGAAATCGATGTCACACTTTAGGGAACGCGTGTGTCAGTTTTGTGTATGGTATCGCTCACAATACTCGAGATGCCTATAATTCTGCACATTATTATCTTTGATCTTCGTTTTTTATCTTCATGATCATCGTCAACTTATGTCATTATAACTGAACATTTACATCGATTCCAATGAACGGTAATATTGCGTATGACATTTTCGTTAATGTGTTTATTTGACAATTGTTTTCGTGTGTTTGTTATTTATATGTGTTAGTATTCCATAATTTATTCTTTAAAGTACATTTTTTAATATTTTGTGGAACCCTAAAATGCGAAACTCTCAATGCTTGTAGCAGCTCTACAATTAAACACAGTTAAAATATTGTTTTATATTTGCATGACATTTTGTAATTTCCAAAAATATTGCCGAATTTTAGGTTATCTTATATTGTTTCGTAAAATGTTTTAAATTTAATTTCTTAATTATTATCAATTTGTTTATCTGTTGAAACAAAATAAATAGATTATTCAGAGTTTTCTTTACATATAAAATCCTCCTTTGTTTGCAGAATGGCTTATTATGTTATATTCCATATTAAACTGACAATAGGTGCCTTGTTTGCGGCACTTACAAACTTTTTTAAAGCCATATATTATTCATATATTAGGAAAACAATTTTTTTTTTTTGTGGGAATTCGTTATTACGATATTTAATTTTTTGGTCTCTTGGATTTCGCAATAACGAGGTTTTACTGTATATAACCACTTGAGTTTATTATTTAAAACCAACTAATTCCTTCATCAGGGCTGTAAAAAAAATCTAAACAAAAATATTTTAAGGAAAACACATTTTTTGTTGTGAAGTTGCATTTTCAGAATAAAGTTCTGTGGTATTTAAAACAAATTAAATTAATCAACAAGAAAGATATACAGAAAAGAGATAATTTTTTTTCTGGATATCTTTCTACATACATAGATGATTCATTTAATTTGTATTAAAAATATTTCTTTGCAATATGTATTACCTTTGAAAAAACTATTCCCCTAATTTGTAATTCAATTTTTTTTTTAATAATTAATCTCTATTAACTCATAATTTAGATTTAGTTGCTATTGTTGATAAATGAACTATAAATATCATCTTGAAAGAATATATAATATGAATAGAGTCCCCAAATATCAAACTATAAAATTAAAGGAAATTTCTTAATAAATCAAGAGAAACAATTTTGAAGTATGCCTTATTTACCTGAGTTACCATATTCCTCCTCATGGTGTGCAGTGCCTCGAGGCGCGCGGCCGCTGTGAGCAGCGCAGCCTTGACCGCTCGCGCCTCTCCGGCCCCTCTCTCCTCGCCCTCGCGCGCCTCTCTCAGGCTCACGCTCAAGGCAGACTGAAAATAGGATATATTGTATTAGTAACGCATAAATTACAAATAGATTCTCCACAGATCAAACAAGAGAATAAAAAATATTTTAATGGTTATTTTTTTTACCTTCTCTCCTTCGACAGCCTCAAGCTGCTTCTCTAGCTTCTTTAGCTCATTGAGGTGAATCTCAGAGAAGAGGTCCACATGGCGGGGGTCTCCTGGTGTAGAGGCATCACCGCCTGCGCCACCCTGCTGCAGGTCAGCCTGGATGCGGCGCAGTGCTGACACGTCTTCTTCTCCGTCGCTGCCCATGTTCGCGTCTTCCGACATACCTGCAATCATACATGACACTCTCAGAATTGGAAATTTCAAAAGACTTACAACACCCTATTATTTAAATAATATACTCACTCTCCTATATTATAACACCTCTAGTTGAATTATAATGTTTATTTTTCAAAATATTGATATTTTATCACAGAAAATGTTCAAAACTATAAATCAACAAGATTTTATACTTCAACATGTAACATCATTAAAACAAATAACAAACTTAACTTTTGCAAAGTATAAAAATACATAACCACAAGTTATGAAAAATTCACAAGGTATAATATAAAAGCAACCTATCAGAAATAAACTGAGAATAAGTAATACGTATGTAGCTATAACGGATTTATTTATGTCAAGAATTAGCCTTAGATAAATTAATATACATTCTGGAACAGGACAAAATTATTCCCATGATCTTCAAAACAAAGCAAAATTCCACTAGAAACAGAGTACAGATTAATTATAAACATTATTTTTTAGGAACACCCAGCTTATCTGACAGATCACCTAGATCAGGGGTGGCGAACCTAGGGCACGCGTGCCAGAGATGGCACGTAACAATCAACAGATATATAAATGCAATTAATTGAACTCCAATCAAGTTTGATCTGGAAACAAAAATTTGTCGATTTGAGAAATAAATAATTGGAAATAATTGAAAATGATTGATTATCGAATATAATTAAAAAGAATGCAGAAGAAGAAATAATAAGAACTTGGAACACCATTCCAGAAATCTTTAGCTGTTTAAAAAAACTAATGACGGTAATATTATCCATATATCCACATATAGATTTTTTAAAACTGCTCAGCACGTCATTTGGAGATTTTTGGCACGTGAATGTAAAATGGTTCGCCGCCACTGCACTAAATAGTCCACCACAATGCGCTCAAAATCTCTTAACATCCACAAAAAAGTTTAAATAATAGACTCATAAAAAGACATTCGGTAATGATAACTTCATATTCACAATATACCTTACCTCTGATACTGTAGGCGAGGTTGGTGATATTGTAGAGCGCATCTCGTCCCTGATGGTGGTCCAGGTCCCTGCGCAGCTGGCGCCGCGCTTCCCGCTCGGCCGCCAGAGCCTCCAGGGCCTCGGCCAGCTGCCGTTCCGCTATCCGCCGCAGTCCGCCCAACTCTTCCACAGCGGAGCGCTGCTCACCCGCTTCTTCCCGCAGCACACGCACTTCATGCTTCAAGCCCTCCAGTTCAACCTGAGCCAGAGAGTTGACCAACTTAGTACAAGAGCCGTATCATATAAAGTTATAATGTTAGATTATTGTAATGTCAACTGGGTCCAATAAATAAATTTGTTGAAAAAAGTTGCAGTATTAGCAAAATTTCACTTTTTTTTTATACCTATCCCAAAATTAGAATGTATTATATAAATTTATTAATTTTTTAAGGAACTCTATAGTTAGAACTCTATATACTTTCTTAACACGTTTACCTCTACATGATACTGCACCCAGGTTAGATAAATAAATAAATACACTTATTTACTAACTCAGGTTCCTAGAAAAATTAGCTAATTAAACTAAGGTAATTTCATTTACATAAATTATATAGTAAGTTATTACTTACGCAGACATATTTTAGTAAGGAATAATGTTTCCACAATATATTCATGAAAAATTGTTAAAATGAATATTACCTGACTGGACTTGAGTGCCGCCACTTGCTTCTGCAGAGCGATATTCTCCTCCTCTAGGTCAGCCAGATCAGCCTGCAGCCTGGCCTCGCATGCCCTGGCCTCACGCACATCGGCTCTCAACGAGCGTCGCTCTCCTTCAGAGGCGGCTGCGCCTCTAGAGGCCTCAGCACCTTCCACAAGCGCACGCTCGCGCTCGCCCACCACTCGCTCCAGCTCCTGGCGCAGCTGGAATTAATATCACAGTGGAATTAGAATGATAATAAAATATAAATATATTTATGCATGTACAAATGAGTTTTGAGTGACATATTGCCAGCAAATATTTCATTACCAGATAGCATTAAATTTTTAAAAATGCATACACCATAAAGAATCACAATCACCTGAAAAATGATCAACATAATATGAAAGCACTTCAATCTATTTTTTGTTTTTTGTGAATCCTAAGATTAAGGAATGGAAATCCAGCATACTTTGCTGTAAAAACACTATTCAGGTTCAAACATCTGTCAAGACAAACAAAATTCCACATCTATAATGTGATGGCAAAATAATAACATTTAGAAGCCATTAATATTATACGGATGCGTGGAGAAGCTTGGCGTAATGTTATCCATCGGCTTTTATTCTGAAATCCTCGAAAATCTTGGCAGTTAACTCTGCATTCTTTTTTCTAACTTTCTGAGGATGAGCCGCCATATTTAAAAAAAAATTAACTGTTGTAAAATAAATATTTATTGATATTTTTATCATTTATGTTACACTAAAGTCACAAATCATAGCAGTATACAGCTTACTTGTATTGTGATGTAACATGAATTTGATTAAAATAAATTAAATTTGAATTAGATTAAAGTAATAAATCAAAAGTTTTAGTGTGTATTTATTATCATATGAATTTCTCATCAAAATAATATGTGGGTTTGTCTTCAGGAGTTTACAGATTTTTCTATTAAAATATTATTTAAATCTACTCGAATATATAGGCAATATTGGTATTACAGACACAAATAAACATTTTTATTACATATTTGATGAAAACCACTGCGGAAAGGTTAAGATAAATTATACAAAAATGAATTATAGTTTTTTGTTCTTTTACCAAATTGTTAAATAAAGATTCTCACCATATTTTTTGCTGGATCCAAATAATTCACATTACACAAACATTTTGATTTCTTACAAACACATCACTTGTTCATTTATCACTAATGAATATATTTGATGAGATTGTATAATTTTTCCAGCATAAATCTTAAATGGTGTATTACTACTTTAGCACTTTGAAACTTCTTATGTATGTCGGCAACAGGGTTACCAGTTGTCCAGTTTTACACCAGATTTTCTAGAATTTGGGTCATAGTTGTAGTATGTATACACCAGTGGCATGCAGTCAGTACTTTGAAATAAGCCTTACTTAACTAGAATTAAATAGAAATATAATATGTATCTCGTAATATTCCTATGAATATTGTTATTATATTATTCAGATTTTAATATACCCTAATATTCTATCAGATAAATATTTAATTTTGCTTTATTTCTTAAAATATAATATATAGTTAGGTGCAGCTTATTTCAATGTACTAACTGCATACACAGTCAAACTCACTTATAAAGGAGCACTGACATAACGAGATAACGGTTAAGCGAGCAAAATGAGACTCATGTTAGAAATTTCTGTCCGAGATTTATTATTCTAATATTTACAAATGTTAGCAAATTCGTAAATAATTATAAAATAAAAGCGAGTACCACGTCTACAATAAAAATGTATCCTTAGAATTTTATTGCGCCCTCAAGCTGTTTAACGCTACTGTCACGTGTGATGGAACATATTCTATGCAATATCAATCTAATTTGAAACATTTAGACTTTCTTGTTGGAAGTCTCGGTAAAAGTTGAAACTTTCACAATCATAAAGAGAAATAGTTTAACGCAAGGGTCTCCAAATTTTTTAGTCAAAAGACAAACTGAATGTTTCACAAAGTAGGGCGGGCCAAAACCGAGCACACCGTAATTTTAATTGAAAATAAAACACATTTTTATAAAGTCACTGTGTGAAAAAACTTTCTCCGACATTTTGGATTAAATATACTAAAAACGTCTACAGATCCAAGTTCACCATTGACTACTAGGTAAGAGGGTAGAACGCCGATCTTCACCCTTACAATTTCTATAACAAAATTATAAAAAAAAAAAAATTCTGGAATTCTAATAATTCATAATAAACATAGTTTCATTTAGATGGTTGCCAAACCTACATCTTAAATTAGACCATCAAATTAAATCCAAGATTTTATTTTCCCCGTTCCATTGTATATAAAAATCCCGAGTACGGTTCGTGAAGCTCATGAGTTGGTAATCAAGAACCTGCTTCCATGATTGTTGAAATAATTAATACAAATTTAATTGTATATTTTAAGACTGAGTTAACATAACGGCTACATTTATAATAGGCCTTAATACATTTCACATTATAAATTAACATTTATATTAAACGAGCTTTGAAAATTATATAAAAATACATTATTTATATTAAAATTAACTGCAATGAAATAAATTATGGAAGAACAGTTAAGGAAAAAATACATTGTAAACTATTTTGATGCTGTTATTTCAGCATATAAATAACGCAATTGTTTTATCATTTGCAGTTAAGCAAATGCTAGACATACATAACTTTGTGTAATGGCACTGTCTATAGGCATTGAAATGATCAAACACAAGTCAAAGTATCTCAATTTGGATGCAGTATTCAAAAGATCCTGGAAATTTTCTCGGTAATAAATTAATCTCCCATACAATGCATATTCGCTTAGAATGAATTCTTCCTTAGTAGCACTAATCGAGAATTCTGCATTTAAAACCCGGAGAGTAGAAACAAATGCATCCAGCATGACAGTGAGTGTCATCCACAGAAGTGGTCATGAAACATAATTGAATCATTGCTCAATTGACAATAAATGTGGGGGGCGTGAGTCACTGCTCTCGTTAATTCAATTTATGTTCAATAAAATAATCTCAATCTCCTTTTTGGAAAAGACACAGCAGGGCTTTATACTACAAAACTGTTACATTATTAAACAAAGGAGTCTCATTGTAGATCACTCGTGAATATTGGTAATGAGGAATGGCTTACACGAATGGCAGATAAAAAAAAAAATGAACCTTTGATACTTTGATTACATGTGATGTAATAAAAGCCAAATTCTAATAATTTACTGAGACAAGTAAAATATTTTTTTTAAATGCATCATCTATTCATCACATGTGAAAATAAATCGTTTGAACAGCTATCTGTGTAGCATTTAAAAAAAAACTTAGTTTTTAAATTAATATTGTATTATTATTTACATTAATATTATAATTATTATAGGAGTGTACTGAGTCGACCTCATGATGAATGTTAACAAGTCGAAAGTGATAGTATTCGAGAAGGAGGAAAGCAAGACACCGTGCAAAATACTTGTAGGTAATGAATGATTGGAACAAGTAGATGAGTTTGTGTATTTGGGAAGTATGTTTGATAGAAACGGAAAGGCTGAGAAAGATGTCGAAAGAAAGATGACTGCAGGGAATAAAGTGAACGGCGCTTTGAATGGAATTATATATATTGGGAATTTGTCAACCAAGACAAGACAAGCGGTTCACAATGGAGTCCTGGTACCAACACTGATGTATGGAAGTGAGGCATGGAGCTGGCAGTAGAGGAACGAAAGTAGACTGAATACAGTGGAAATGAGATCACTTAGGCGTATATGTGGCAAATCTATTTATGAAGAATTATTTGTAAAGAATGAAGAAATAAGGAAATAATGTAAAGCTGATGATAGTATAATGAGTAAGATTAAAAAAGAATCACTTAGGTGGTTTGGTCATATGAAATGGATGAATGAGAAGAGAATGGTAAAGAAGATATATGACGCAAGTGTTGATGGCACCAGAAATAAAGGACGCCCACGGAAGACTCGTCACGACCAGGTAAACTAGATACTGGAGGATGGTCCTGTTAGAAGCCTCAATAATCGGCGAGCTTATATGAGAAGATGTATGAATGTAGTTGAGGCGAGAATTGTGTGTCAGGATAGAAGAGTGTGGCGCCCTATCCTCTCTGCCAAACAGCGTGATGGTAAGTTATTTGATTAATGAACCTATCTGTATAATCATCATATTGGAGGATTCATTTATGTATCATCAAACAAAAATATAGCAAAATTATTCATAAAAAATATGTAGACAAGAAAAGGGGGACCTGTTTCTGCGAATGAGAATTTTGGAAAATGTTTGTTTAATTTTATGCAAATCAGTGAAGAAACACAACTTCTACATTTTGGGCCAACCAAGTCTTATTTTAGTCCAATTTGAGATAATACATTTATGAACGTGTACAATTCTGCATGTACCAAACCATATGTATGTAGCATAAAGTTTTCTTTACTTTAAAATGAAGAAAAAAACCTAAATTTCTTAAATTGATGTGTCTCATTTTCTGATGACTTATTTATGCATTTATTTACTTATACTCTTTATTGTAAATTAAAAATAATTTAAACACAATTTTTCGCATTCAATTACTATACACCCACCCACACAAATTTCAGTAAACTTTCAACACAAAATTCACATTATTTCACATTTATTGTGACCTTTATATCACTTATATCATTATTACTGTTTTAATTTTAATTTATTTATTATTATTACACTATTTATTTAAACACTTAATATTAAACATAAAATTAAAGAAAGTCACATTCTGAATATAAACATTGATAGTGATAGTCACAGTTTGAAACATGTTTAGTTTGACACATTGAAGAGGAACACGGGTGATGGGTGAATGAAGCTGACCCACTTACAGGCAGACCTATTTGTGACTGAGTCAGACAATCAACTGGTAGCCTGGTCCGAGTCAAATTGAGATCATCCATAAAAATGGATGTAAATTGAGCATCAAGGACGTATAACCATACACCGTGTTATTTCTGGATCATGTTTGAAATAACTGTGTGCTAATGGGAACTTTTTCTATGCCTGTGTAAACATTTTGTGTTTATGATAAATATGATGTTTATAGGAGTGAAATAACCCTTTAACACCAGATGTATCAAATATTAATACAGGATAAGAAAAGTACAGGATGTATTATGCTTAAAAATGTCATATCTTTTTAACACCATTTAACAGATAATTTGTAAACCGTAAAGTTACACGGTAAGGTAAGGGATGTCATTATTTGAGAGTTAAAAATGTTGTACAAAATATGTCTGTAAAATGTCTGATACCAAATTAATTGTAAATGTGTTTTTTTTATTATTAAAAAAATAGAGATGTGAACACGGAATGTGTCACATTAATATTCTTGCTATTTTCAAACGCTTGTGCTATAAAAAAAGAACTAACTTGCTGGTCTCCTGGAACGAGGCGCGAACCCCCGACTACTAGATCGCTAGGCCAACAAGCTAACGTAAAATGTACCAAATTAATGTAAACATGAATGTAAAAACATAATTCATTTTGAATTAATATTTTGCATGTACTGATGTCCCTTGACTGCAAGCATCTTGCTTCACACTTGCTTGTATGGTTTATAAATTTATCTTCATTGCATTCTTATAATATAAATTTTAATTGTTAATTTAAAGGTTTCATGAGTTTCATGTATTCATTTATTGGAAATAAAATAATAAAAGAACTAACTAACTTACCAACCGTTTCTCCGTGGAAGTAGGCAGAGAGGATAGAACACCACACTCTTCTGTCCTGACACATAATTTTTGCCTCAATCACATTCATATATCTTCTCATGGAAGCTCTTTGATTTCTGAGGCTTCTAACAAGATATCTTTTGGCATGTCTCTCGCAACCTTATTCTAATTAAAATTCACTCTTTCACATTGTCATCCAATCCGTTAGAACATTACGACTAAAGAAACAAGAATATCCAGTTTAATGAAATAAAAATTGTATATTTTGTGATGTTTAAAAATATATACAAATTATATGTTGTAAAAATTAAAAACCTAAGCGAGCACTGAGTATGTGGATTAAATTACTTCTATGAATGTATATGGTGAAGTAATGTAAAAAAAATATTAATATTACCAGGAATGAAATAATAAATATCCCTTAACCTTTCAGCGGGCGCGCTGTCACAAAATTTACGACAAATATGCCTTATCGCCTCTCCAACTTTTACCACTTAGTCGCAAGCATCGAGCTCCGAGCTATTCGAGGGTCAGTGTCTCTCTAAACTACAAACGTACCGGGTGTGCTTAGAAGTTTTTGTTATTCATTGATATTTGGACTCTAATGAATATTGGCGGCATAAATGCACAAATTTTATACAAATTTGCCTGTCCAGGAAAGGCTCCAAAGCATCGAAGAATTTTCCTAAAAAATTTGGCATTGACTATGATGAAAGAGCATCTTATCTTCAGATCAAATGTCAAACATTTACCGCAAGATATAAGTGCTTTTCTCAAAGTGAATTACGGTCGGGAAGTTGAATCGATTTGTCGATCATATGCACTGGAGAAGAAAAGATCCTCAGCATTAATGAAGTGTTGCCGTTGCCAGTCCTTTACATGCAAGAACCATTCGGCAGTTAAGGTGGTTTGCAACAATTGTAATGATGAGAATATTGATTCTGACTAATAGGTCGATAAAATATTTTGTTTTGGAATAATTAGAGTGTTGTTTCGTTTTTTGTTTAATAAAGTCAAAGATATATTTTTTAAAGTACTGTCATTTATCATTTTTCATAACCTTACAACAATTCCTTAACATTTATATAAAGAAAACGCCATTTACATGGAGAAAATTTGATGACGTAAAATTTACGACAAGCGCCCGCTCAAGGGAAATTACTCAGCGCGCCCGCTGGTAGGTTAAAGAAAAATTATCAATTTACATTTCAGTCATTAAAAAAAGAATCCTTTTTTAAAATATGTATTTGACATGATTTGGTGGGGACCAAAATATTTCTAATAAGTATAATATTATATTTGTATAGTTAAATTACTTTTTAAATAATAATAATATATAAATTCTTTAAAGTAATTCTAGCTCCTGAAAGGGTAAGATTAATTTAGTTCTGCCTTTTCTCATACTGGAAGATCAGTGTGAAATGGAGGAAATATATTACTAGAGAGAAGAAACAAGGTGTTGAGATATTGACCCCTCCTACATAAAGTAACGAATAGTCATTTTTAGTTATTCTTGTATTTCAAATGTATGTATTTGATTTTAAAATGGTAATTTTTTTATTTTATGTTCAATGGAACATATTAGAATACAAAATATATTTAAAAAGAACTGCCATTTAAAATATCTATCAAATATATGCAAAACACTAGAAAACAAAATAACTTATTTGTTGTGATGAGATAAACGTGACTGTGACTGTTTGATTGCTGTTCGCTGGTAACGATAATTGATTCTTAATATTTAACGTAAATATTTATGTTAACTAACTATTAATTAGTAATTATTGATGATTCGCCAAACAATCACTAGTATGCTATTGTTACAATTGAACACCAATAACAGTTACAATCATGATCAGTCACATAAGATGAAAATATTAATTATATTTTCATTTGCAGAGTGCATTCAAATAAAATGAGTGGTTTAAAAGATTTTATGGAATTAAAATATTTTTTGATGAATAGATTAAATTAAAGAAATGAGCACTGTAGGAATTAATGCATCAATTGAATTCCACTAAATTATAGTAAACACACTTTACATTCATTGTATACACTTAGTGGTCGCTGAATAATAAAATCGGAAGTCAGTTAGCTTGTAACAAACGGTAAGAGAAAAAAAACATGAATCAACTGGACAGCTTTCGTACCTGCTTATTTTCATTCTCAAGTTCCAAAATCTGCATGTTAAGGCTGGTCTCCATGGCCGCTGACTCATTGAGGAGCGCATCCTCCTGCTCTATTCCAGTCTTCGTTGTGACCTTCTGTGAAGTCTGGAACTTGGCCAGGGCCTGAAATGATGATTTATGTTAATCGAGTACATACTGCGTTAATCAAGTATGAAATACAATTTATATTGTACATACTACGCTTGTCTTGCTAGAGTGATCTATATTGAGGACAGGCAAAGTTTACAAGTAGTAATTTCAATTATTTATTTTGATTAGAAGCAGGATTTGTAAAAAAAATAGTTAGCATGATAGCTGAAACAATTCCACGAGGGCCCCATGAGTACCTATGTTAGGGAAGGAAACGCATTTAAAAAATATTTTTTTAAATTTATTTCTCAGCATAGTCTCATTTCACCTCGATACTCTTAGTCCAGCGATATTCCAACTTTTTTAAGCCATCAAAAAAATATGATTTGTTAAACTTGGCAAAATATATCTCCATTTCGGTGATGACTTCCTCATTTGAGGTGAACTGCTTTCTGCCAGGTCATTTTCTTCATGTTTGGAAACAAAAAGAAATTGCATGTGTGAAATAGGGTGGATGAGGCAGCAATTCGTAGTGTAATTCAACCGGTTTTGCTGTGGTGATTGCGGACTAGTGAACTGGTGTCTTGTCAAGGAGAAAGAGCACTTCTTTCTTCGCCAATTCAGCATCTAATCGGCTTAATAAATCAGCATAGTACTGATTGTCCTTCACTTCGCCAAATAATTAGTGAAAATGATGCCAATCCCAAAAACCGGTGACCATTTTGGCCGATAGAACCGTTTTCGCCTACTTTGGAGCGGGTTCACCAAATGAAGTCCACTGTTTTGACTGTTCTTTAATTTCTGGCATGTAGTGATGGCTCCATGTTTCGTCAACAGCCACGAAACGTCACAAAAACTCTTTCAGATTGCACCTAAACATGCCCAAACAGTGCTTCAAAGTTGTCATGCGATTCCCTTTTTGTTCCACTGTGAGCAAACGCGACGCACACCATGCTGATAGCTTTTTCATGCCCAATTTTCCGTGTAGGATATTTTGTACACATTCAATTGAGATGTTTACAATGTCAGCAATCTCTCTGATCTTCATATCATGGATTTTGTTGACCATATCCTCCATATTATATATATTAAAAAACACTTTCAAAATTATACATTTCACCCAATCCATATTGCAGTATGGATTGTCACATGGGGTGGAGCATTTAAAATCCATCTACTACCACTTGAAACAATTCAGAGGAAATTACTAAAAATAATTATTAATAAACCTAGGTATTTCCCAATAAATGAACTATTTTACGAGTTTAATGTACTAACTAAAGGTACAATATATTTACAAGAAAAATACTCTATTACAGTTATATAAAAATGTATTTGTTATCATGTAACCATCCATAATAATATTGCGCTTCCCCATCTTTTATCTATGACTTTCTGAATGTATTGGATTCAGAAATAGTGTTATTTGTCACTACGTCGAAGGACGGAGAGGAAGATCCCCCACCTGTTGGACTGACCAAGTGGAAAAGGCAACAGGAATTAAGAGGAGCATAGTCAAGAGGGCGGGAGTTTTTGCAGATCGCAATCCTGCGGACTAAGGACCGATACGGATGAGTATGCATTTATCAATTTATTTAGATTATTAATAGATTTATAAAATATAAAAAGTACCACGATTGATTTGGCAGTTACTTGGTGGTGTATCATACTAATTTTTTTTTAAATATATCATTTTTAATTTTCACTTTATACTACACACACAATCCTTTGAGCTGTATCACAACTAGTTTCTGGAAGAGCAGTCCTTCCCATCTACAGGTGTAAATTAAACTATAATTAAATACAGTTGGCTATTGGGGCAGTGGGGCACGTGAGGGTGGGAGTGGCTTTATTGTTTCTAAGAAACATTGATAAACATCAATTATCAATTTTATTGTTTCTAAGAAACAATAAAAAGTACCTTTGTTCAATATCTTTGTCATTCAAAGGGGCGTGTGGCTTTCCTTATGGAGTACAACCTAATAAAATGTTTTTGTATGTGCAATATTCACATACAAAAACATTATGTGGCTTACATTCATAATTTCTACACAGTACTTATTTTAGAAGGCTGTCTGCTGTCCAGTTCGTATTTCATGAGATATTTAAAAAGTCCATATTTTATGTAAAAAATCAGTATGTATTATATTGTCATATTAATATTGATTTCTTCTGGTGAGTGTTAGAAAGGGTGAATTTGATCATTGACTCTTTGACAATAACATAATCTATTGACAGTTCATATGCATTACCAGATAGCGTTAAGTTTGGTGTGTAACGCATAAAAAAAATTTGAAAAAAAGGAAATTGATACATTGGATATAAGTGTATTTTTATTGTCAGAAATATGAACATTTTGTTTGTTTCATGATGGGAAAACTACTAGGAAGGCATTTATTTATTATTAAGGCTAGTATTTTTTGTAATGTACAGGGAACCTCCCCCCCCTAGTGATGGTAATTGACTTCCTAAAATTATGGTATGCCTAATTATCAAGTTTATAACTGGTTTAGGACAATTTGAAGAAAAACTTGTTGCTTCATTCCTCATTACAGAATACACACTACATCAAGTAGCAATATAAGATGTGAATTTAATCCATCAACTTAAAATTGTCAGCTGTCACGGACGAGCGAACTAGCTCATTTCTTGAGAATTATATCTGTAATTGTAAATATTTGATTACCTTACTATGCTATTTCTAATCCAGATGAAAATGGTCGCACTGAAAGATTTCGCTGATTATCTAGCCTTTTTAATGCCAACTCGAATCTCAACATGGAGCTTAGTTAGATATTAAAATACAAAATATAAGACAACATGATTGCTCTGATAAGTATATACGTAGAATCAATAATCTTTCATGATGAGAATTAAACTATCAAGAACATCGACTACAGCGGTTTTATGCAAATGACTACTGAAATCAGTCAATAAGAAACCTCACCTCTTGCGCGATCTCCAGTTCATGCTTGGCATTTTCGTACAAGGTCTCGAGCTCTTCGCACTTGTTCTGAAGGTTTCCCTTCTCCTCGAGCAGCACGAGTCCATACTGCGCCGATTGCCTCTTCTCGCTGCTGGCCTGATCTAACTCGCGGGAGAGTCTCTCGATCTCAGCTTGGAGCTCCGACGTGTTGGCGGCGGATGAGTCCGGCGAAGCCATCTTTACATCTACTGTCACTTATTTCTACGAAAAAAATGTAAAATAATCGTAGAAAAAACATATGTAAAAATATTAATTAATTATGCTACATTCTTCGACAAAAATGTGAAATGCGATGACAGGTAGGCAGCCAGAAATTATTTTAGTCACACGGTATTGCCCGTTATGATCGTAACTGTCAAAAATGTGGTTCACAAGTAAACACGGGAGCAAACTCCAGTGTAGGTGCCTAACTAGGCATCAATATTTGTAAGACTGACCATATACAAGGTGCTTTTTCAGACATAATAAAGATTTCATAATGATGACCTAATAATATGTACACAAAATTAAAACACTGCAACTTTTATAGCCCGATCGTGCGCATTAGGAATTATTTAGCTTGGAGAATTTCTTACTGATTGTAATTGAATGAACAACACAAATCTGGATAATTAGTAATTGTACAAGTATATATTTTTATCATTAACTAACTAACTTACCATCACGCCGTTTCCCCGCGAGGGTAGGAGAGAGGATAGAGCACCGCACTCCTTTGTTTTGATACACAATTCTTGACTCATCCACATTCATATAAGCTCACCGATTGTTGAGGCTTTTACTAGAACCATCCTTCATTATCTGGTTTACCTTGTTGTGCCAAGTCTTCCGCGGACGATCTTTATTTCTGGTGCCATCAACACTTGCATCATATATCTTCCTTACCATTAACTTCTCATTCATCCTTTCCATATGACCAAATCACCTAAGTGATTCTTTCTTAATATTACTCATTATACTATCGTCAGCTTTACATTATTTCTTCATTCTTTACTCTATCATAAATAGATTTGCCACATATACGCCTAAGTGATCTAATTTCCACTGCATTCAGTCTACTTTCGTTCCTCTTCTGCCAGCTCCAGGCCTCACTTCCATACATCAGTGATGGTACCAGGACTCCATTGCGAACCGCTTGTCTTGTCTTGGTTGACAAATTCCCAATATATATACTTCCATTCAAAGCGCCATTCACTTTATTCACTGCAGTCATCTTTCTTTCAACATCTTTCTCAGCCTTTCCGTTTCTATCAAACATACTTCCCAAATACACAAACTCATTTACTTGTTCCAAACATTTTTTACCTACAAGTATTTTGCACGGTGTCTTGCTTTCCTCTTTCTCGAATACCATCATTTTCGACTTGTTGACATTCATAATAAGGTCGCTTTCCTTGCATACATCGTACATTCTGCTCACTAGACTGTAGTTCTTGTTCATTATTCGCCATTAGTACTATATCATCGGCGTATAATAAACAGCATACAATCAAATCGACCATTTTTGATCCCACATTCATACATTCTAGTTTTTTCACACTATTATTTATATACATTTGGGGGTTAGGACGGTGGTTAAATGAAATAAATGTAATTGATGTGTGTTGAGGTTTATTATGACAATGACAATGAAAACAGATAGAATTAAATAATGAATGAAGAATGTAGAAGGTGCATGTGTGCGTAAAATGAAATGAATTGGCGGTCTTGCTCGGCAAGCGCGAGCCGGCAAGACCGCCGTTGTGAAACGCTGAAACTGGAGAGACTGCCTGGCGGTGAATTGAGACAGACTTGTGGCAGCAGCCGGCAGCGCTGTCGCTAGCGTAAATACCGACTGAGATGGCGGTAGATTTGAAATATGATCGCTACATACATATTGAATAGTTTATCATTAATATCTCTGTAATTAAGAGAGGGGGGCGGGTCATCAGTTACTAATAGTGAGGGGAAGCGAGTCGGCTGGAAAAAAGCCAAGTGGGTCCAACGTGGGCAACGATTTTTGCAATCGGTCCTGTGGCGATGGCGGCAGTCTTGTATAACTTAACAGAGATCGGCGGCATTAAGCTCCTTGAAAAAGGCAATGTTTCTTAACCGTTGTTCCAAACGGCAGGCGGCGATTCCTTCCTGGGAGTATAGGCCGGAAAAGTCGCTGGAATCACCGTTCAGAATCGACTTGGGCCGTAGAGATGCGTTCTCTTCGTGGACGAGATGTGTTCTCACCTGTGCTTAAAATCGTTTGCGGGTTGTTCGAATGTCAAATTTACTATTGTTACTATTGTGATATGTCTATAGGTGTGATAAATAATCATGAAATATACTTTATTTTATGCATTATCTATGGGTTTTTTCGCCTTGGCGTTCCGTATGCCACTTTGATGGTGAAATTTTTTCGTATTACGTATTTGGGGGTTAGGACGGTGGTTAAATGAAATACATGTGATTGGCGCGTGTGTTGAGGTTTATTGTGATAAATGATAAATGCGATGAAGACAGACAGAAATGAATACAGTGAATGACGATGTAAGAAATTATGAAATGAAATGAATTGGTGGTCTTGCTCGGCTAAGGCGAGCCGGCAAGACCGCTCTTGTGAAACGCTGAAACTGGAGAGACTGTCTGGCGGTGAATTGAGCCAGATTTGTGGCAGCAGCCGGCAGCGCTGTCGTTAGCGTCGATGCCGACTGAGATGGCGGTAGATTTGAATTATGGTCGCTACATGTATAATAATCTATATTAAACTATAATCATCAATCATCGGACGAACTCTAGTCACTGAAATTACGGGATATTGAATAATCAATTGTCGTATACTGCATCTTTCAAAGTGTCAATGTGTCGGATGACTTTCGGAAAAGCTATTGGATATCGCAGAGCAAAATGAGTTTACTACGGAATGTACTTCCGAGAAGTAAATATTTTTTTACTAACGATCAAACCCGTTTTCATAAAAAAAAAAACTTTAGTAACTTTTTTACTATAGTAACAAGTTACTACTGATCACACAACCGGTCCTTATGTTAAAATTTCGATCTGTTTTAGCAATATAAAAAGAAATACAATTTTTACAGCTAAATTTATAAACACATATTTACAAAGTTAAATCATTAATAAAAAATTAACATAATAAGCCACAAAGTACAATTTACAAATATTAAAAATATTCATTTTTTAATGTTATCCCTTTTACATTTCGCTTTGTCTGTTGCTCCTGGCTTTACATTCCTTTTTTAAATTAAAACGATGCGATCGCTATGTATATATATGTGGCGGCTCGCGCGCATCGTCTAGATGTTCCTCGTTCTGTCAATTCGTGGTATTGCACTATCTCACGCGTACAAAGCGGAAACGTTCGAGGAAGGCCGGACTGCGCCGCCCGGCGGGCATGACACACGTGCACCAACACATGCAGCGAAAGAAGCGGTCGGCCAAACAATCGACTCACCTTTCACTAACCGTACATCGTTTTTCCATCTGTGTTGTTTCTTGCACTCACACCAACCAACCTTCCCACATATATATACATTTGTATATGTATATAACCCACGTCAAATAGTTCTGAGAAGAACTTTTATACTCCCGACATTTCGAGTAAATATCATTACTCATTCTCAAGAGCCTTTTATCTTGAATCCTGTTCTAAACTGACGAGTAAACTCGACCGTTCAATGCAAGAACCAAAATGAAAGTGAGTTAAAATCTTAGTAGGTGCTTAATATTATTAGTTGACGTATCTGTTTATGTTGATTTTTATATAGATTATTTAACTTTGTTTTTAACTACTTTGTACCCGTTATTAAGTGTTATTTGTTTAATGGTATTTATAATTCAATATTTAAATTAGATAGTGACATAGGAATGTATAGTGGGTAGAATTAATTTGACATCCTGACGAAGGAAATGGTATTTTTCTAAACCGGTTGGTGCATTAAAATAACTCATTAAGTGGTTGAAAACAAAGTTAAGTAATCTATATAAACTTATAATATTAGTGATACTTATAAAGTGTTTATTTCAACGTGGAACAGAAAGTAAACAGAACGAAACGAACAGAAACGGTATACTGTACCTGTACATTTCTAAAATTTTATATCTTGTCGATGGTTACCACAGACGAATACTCTATTTACAATTTATAGTATGTTGTCTTTAATCCATGTTGTATATCTTATCTATGCTTTAATCCATTATTATTTTTGTCTATGACTATGAGCAAAACTTTAAGATAGACAAATTAAATAATAATGGTGGTTGACGGTTTGGTTAATACTCGTTTCCAGTATATAGAATATCGATCTGCCATCAATCCTGATTTCGGTACACGTAAGCGTCTATTCAAAATTTGTGATTAAATATTATACTCTTCTGCATCCACCAGTACACAGCTCATCTGACAAAACATTTGTTTGGTAAATAATATTTTCTTATAATTTTGATAGTAGATATTCGCCTACCCACGTGGTAATTTGATGATTTTTTAATAATATTATCTATCGTGTTGACACTCCTTGTCTCTTTCTATACAGAATTTGATTGTAAAATGAAAGGATTGTCAAGAAGTAGCAATTCTAATATTATCATTTTGCTAACGTTGTTTTGTTGACATTCTTTGGGATTATCATCTTCCTTTTAGTTTATTTTCACTTAATATTTTTAGTATCTTCGAATTCGCTTATTGGCTACAACCTTATGGAAATATAATAAATAGTTAATATTAACGGATAATATTTTGTATACACGCTTGTTATAGATATATATATATATAATATGTAATTATACTAAAATGTTCTTTGTAATGTATTTGTTATTGTTTTGATTCACTACAGTAGTTGAAGCGCTACAGGTTTTTAGTGTTAGTTAAAATAAATAGTATTCATAAAACTTAAGCATCAACAAAAACATTTCATAAAATTTGTGTATTCACAATTTTAAAACCTTTGTGATTTTGATAAAAATAAATAGATATGTTTGTAATGAATATAATGCACAATCATCTTATGATATTTATAATAATAATTTATGTTGATCTGGTGGTTAATACATTTGCCTAGTGGTCGGGAGTTTGAGCCTCATTAGTTAGTCCTTTTTTATAGTTTTAAAATAGTAAGAATATGAATGTGACATGCATTCTGTTTACACAACACATTTAAAAAAAATGACGGTTCTCATAAAAACATTGCACAACAAACATACTAATTATATAGAATTGTTGAATAATATAGTAATATAAATAGGTTGAAGAAATCATTGGCAACTGTAGATGAATTTGTCCCTCTTTTGCGCCTGTTCTCATGCCACCTGTACACATAAGAGACTTATCTCTTAGATTGGTCTCAGAAGCGCGTAAGGACAGCACAGAGGTGAGCGAGGAGCTAATTACGATTCACTCTCTGTCGTATTTTGTAAACATAGTAGAATGTTCAAATTATTACATTCTATTCTTGTCGCATGGCTTCTGTTTCTTTATATTTTTTTCAGAGAAATATAAATGCAAGATTACATCACATTATGAGAGCATTAATAGGGAAATACTTCAATGATTTCATTTATTTATATTCTTTTCATGCAAAAAGTTTGTGGACAATGTTGTAAATAGTTAACTATGTATATAAGTAACTAACTAGTTAAATTAACTATATATAACATAATTAGCTGTTTAATGAGAGATTTGAGGGTAGTGACAGTTTGATCCGGATCATGAATAAGGAAGCATTTGATTGATTGTCTTTCAGTGCCACCAAACACCCATGCGAATGCCGTGAAACACTAAGCGAATACAACTTATTTACCATCACGCCGTTTCTCCGTGAGGGTAGGCAGAGAGAATAGAAAACCGTACTCTTCTGTCCTGACACATAATTCTCGCCTCATCTACATTCATACATCTTCACATACAAGCTCACTGGTTATTGTGGCTTCTAACAGGACCATCTTCCATGTCTGGTTTACCTGATCATGCCAAGTCTTCCGCGGACCTCCTCTATTTCTGATGCCATCAACACTTGCATCATATATATATCTATCTTACCATTCTCTCCTCACTCATCCGTTCCATATATCCAAACCACCTAAGTGATCCTTTACTCAATATACTAAGATCAGCTTTACATTCATTCCTTATTGTTCATTCTTTACTCTGTCATAAATTGATTTGTAATCTCATTTTCACTGCAATCAGTCTACTTTCATTCCTCTTCTGCTAACTCCAGACCTCACTTCCATACATCTGTGTCCATTGTCTTACCTCTGTTGACAAGTTTCCGTTAGCTATAATTCCATTCAAAGCGCTATTCACTTTATTCCCTGCAATCACCCTCCTTTCGATATCTTTCTCAGTTTTTCCGTTTTTATCTAACATACTTCCCAAATACAAACTCATCTACTTGTTCCAAACATTCATTACCCACAATACAACAGCGAATACGAAGAAAAGTTAAAAATTTCTGTCCTCATTTGCATAGACATTAGTTTGATAGGTTAGGTTTTTCTAAATTTAAAATAAAATAAAAAAATTGTTTAACACAATCACTGCGTAAAAATCTCCCATGTAAATTTGTGAATTTTTGTTTAGTTATAACTTTGTTAAAAATCAAAAAGTATTATCAATTTTGTCACCATATACTAGTTTATTCATTCATCTCCCCAAAACACTTGATGCTCACGACGAAACCTAAACAGATGGTGTATTTATCGATTTTTATTTTCAAAAAAAAAATCTTACCTTGATTACGTTTATTTTTTGTTTTACACCTATTGATTTGTGAACTTTATCGATAATAATTTTTATAGTTGAAAAAAAAGTGATAATAAAAACATTTGAACTACAAGATACACAACAAACTTGGATTATATTATTTAGAGCAAAAAACGTTTATATAATTGTATATAAAAATATAATAACTTCGTATTGCTTTAGACACATTACTATTTTGAAAATTCCGGTAAATAAATTTTTTGGCACATGGATATTTATAATGTCTGATACACTATGATACTGACTAAATTTGCACGTGATAAGCCAGATATAAACTGGGCTTACCCGGACAATCAGGAGAACAAAACAGAGAAGCTTTTTGATTTTTTCTAATACTCCAGCAATATTTACATCTTCGCCTCTTTGTATTGCCTGTACTATCCTTCTCACATAACTTGGTAGGTGAATTTTTATCTTTGGTTGTTTTAGTAAGGCAGGTGGAGGTGGGCCAAGTAAAACTATAATGACCGATAATCTAAAATCGTACAGGTATATTTTTGAATTATATAAATAATGAGCATTCAAAAGCATTGTCTGTAATAAATTAATACCCATTTTTTTGTGCCACCTTAGAGTTTTACGTTGGCACGGGTAATAACATTTGATCATGATAATCAATTCCACCTATGTAGTGGTTTATTTAATTATCATCTTCGGTTTTTTTTACACAGTTTACCAAATCGATTGGTTGTGTCCGTTATATTGCCATCAAATTCTGATGATATAGTTAGCACGTCTCAACGGTCTTTCATTTTGGTAACGCATATATCTCTTTCGGTGTATTGACTAACACATTCACCAGATTAAAAAATTTTCTTCACAACCTTGTCAGGATTCCCTTTCCTATTAGTTCGCAATGTACCTGTAATGAAAGTTTTGTCATTCAACAAATTTTCTGCCAGTGGGATACTATTATAGAAGTTGTCCATGAAAATAGAATGGCCAATTCCTGTTTTCCCTTCCATTAACTTCCGGACAACTTTATTAGTATGGTCTTAGCCCCCTAACTCCTTATCTACTGACCTGCCATATACAATAAGTTTTAGCGCCAAACCACAAGACTCCCCAAGCATATAGAGTTTTATGCCATATTTTGCCTTTTTCCCTTTCACATATTGCTGTATTTTAAGCTTACTACACCACAAAACCGATGATGTATCGATGGATAGGTTTTTTTTTTGGCAAATAAATGGCATCCATCCTCTCATCGAAAAAATCAATCAGTGGCTGTATTTATCCTAAATTGGAGCTGTCTGTTTCCTTGTTATTGAAATGCATTGCTCTAAGAATCAATAGAAATCGGTCCCTGGACATAAATTACGAAAACACAGTCAAGTTGAATAGATAGTTGTTGCACACAGGATTCCGCCTCACGATGGGCTCAGGAATCAGCTTCTCTGTAGAGCCGCCAATTGTATTTTGTATGGGGCGACCGTCCACCGAATGTAATTGTTTTGTGTATTGAGATTTCGGACGGTCGTCCACAATTGCAACTATTATGTTGTGGATATTGCGAGCTAGGTCTCGATGGTATTTGTGTATTATTCGCGATATTCCACAACCATTTGTATTTTGTTTATTTTTTATGTCTGGAGCGTGACTTTGGTACGGTATTAAGACCGTGCGTTGTCTGGCTCTGGATACTGTAATTTGACAGACCACCGCATGGCGGCGGTCGCTTTGCAGCGGTCAAGTGGTGGGAGTTGTGAGCCCCCCCCATCACTGCTGGTCATGTCTGTATGAATCATGCAATAAATAGGGGGGTACCTCAGTTGAGGGTCTGTTCTCGTCTGCAGCTTTCCGGAGTTAACATCTCTCTGATTTTTACTTCTCTCCCGCACACATCACCTTCTGCACGCCTCGCATCTATACGAATAAAGCAAATTGGAGTACTACCGCCGGCGAATTTGGAGCACTCGGACTAGTCAGCACTTTTCAGTGCGTTCGGCGACTCTGAGTATTTCCTAGCATTTGTTATCGTTGGAGCGTACTTGTGCGTAACAATAGTCTTTCTTCCAATAATCATTCAGATGACTTAGACAAATTGTATTATTATTAATTTGGAAAAGAAGCGTACATGGAATACATATCACATCAATATTCTTACAATTTTCAATCTAAGCTCATCACTTGTATTGTGAAAATAGGACTAACTTGCTGGTCTCCTAGAACAAGATGCGAACCCCCAACCACTAGATAACTCATGGAACAGAACATAATGGAATAGAAGGCAAAATATAACCGATTCCAAATGATTAGTTATCAACGGCCATGTATTGAATAATTACATTTCTGATTAAATAATGATCTAATACATGAGTGAAAGTTAAATATCAGGATATGAATCACCGATGATGATTCTGAAAACCAGTTTGTTTTGCCATTAAATAAATGTTAACCTTATTATATATATTTGTTTGTTTGGCATAACTTATCTACGCTCCGCAATACTCTTATGAAATAATATTCTAGTCATGAGTTCTATGTGTAAATAGTTTTGGAATCCTATTGTACTATTTATCGCTTTAGTAGATTAGACTACTTTACTAGATAGGTCTGTTAAGTGATATCATCATTATGGTGAATTTTTTCATGCTACAAACTATTATAATTAGGAAAGTTTTTATCAAAACAGAAGCACAACAAGCAAGAAGAATAACAATAATCAGCAGGTCTTTCTAAGTCTCAGCACAGATATTGGGCAGTAAGAATCAGTACGATGTTCAGATTGTTTGTTGCATGAATTTTTTTAGTCGGCAGTGAATGTGATAAATGGAATAATTTTGTTTAATGATTTGTGTTTTATAATAAACCATCTACACACACCACACACGAGAATCAATGGAATTAATTACTTTCAGAAATTTTGGCTAATTAATTGTCAAATTTTGTTAAAACAATGTGCAGGAAATATATTTGGATGGATTAACTCTTCAAGTTTGCACTAATTTTATCATTAAATATTGCAGAGGTATCATGGAGGACAGGGTCGAGTCATTGAAAGAATTGAAGCGCACCTTGCTTAGCTTGGTGTGCTCCAACCCTGCCCGGATGGACGTCAACTGCCTCAAGAGAGACTTTGCGGAGACAGAGCGTGAGGGTCGTATCCCCATTCATAAATACAACTACAAGGACCTGATCATGTTCCTAAATTCAGAATGTAAAGATATTTTTCAGGTGAGTAAACGAGGAGTAATTTAGTGTTGTTTGCACAATAAATCTCTCGCTCGGGGTTGTGAAACAGAATATTCCATCAAGTCTTTCACTAAATTATAGTGTCATTGGTTTGGCTTCCATGTGTACTAAATGTCCAGCATTACGATACTAATTTAATTAAAATAATTAGTTTTATTGAATAACTTTCTTTTATATTTCTTAATACACATTTAAATATATATATTTTTTATACAAAATCACAGCTGTTTTTTGCACTCAGTTTGCAAACAAGATTTATTCCTGGAATCAATTTTATATCATAAAATACTTTTAATAACATATAAATTTCTTTCATTTTCAGTAAATAAATCAAATCAACTGCTTCTTATATTTTAGAATAAAATTAAAGATTGGGCACTTCAACCAAATAAAATGAAACATAATGTATATCTCTTAAGTAGTAGGCTATTCAATTTAGTCTGTTATGTGTTTTCTAACCTAAATCTCTAATGAAAATCTAATGTAATCTAAAATTATTAAAATTTTTGGAATTTTTACTGAGAAATAGATTCCTCGGTGATTATATATTAGTAGTGTTTGAGACCTATTTTAGGACGGCGTTCTATGTCACATTTTCTGAATTGGGTCCCTTCCATGTTAATTGAACATCATAAACTAAATACAGTAAAACCTCGTTATTGCGAAATCCAAGGGACCAAAAAATAAAAATTCGTAAAATTGACGGATAATAAGGCATTTTGCAAACAATGAAGGATTTTTGAAGAAGATGATTTGCAAACAAAGATGGATGTTTGTTGAATGTTTCTAATAAATCATGTCTATTTTCAAAGGGCTTTATTAGAAAGAACAAGGGTTCAGCAATTGGTGTTTAATGGTAAGACCCACGCTAGATTCTCCCTTGATGCCAATGACACACTGATTTTTCCAAACACAATCTGTGCTTACAGACGTTGAAAACTAGTAGTTTGTGTGGTCGGTGTCCAAGTTTATAAATTCAATTAATGCTAGTAAATATTTTGGGTCACAATTTTCTTTTCCAATAATTAATAATCACTTTTTAATTTACTATTTGGAATAAATGACTTCATAATTTGCTCTAAATACCAGTTTTTGTAGGTCGATGATCATTTGACAAATAAGTGAACATTATTTTAATTACTGTTTCAAAATACACACCGGAACATACAATATTTCATTATGCTGTGGCGTATTAATCAAATAAACTATTAAATAAAATTGCTGTGGATGGGAGGTATGACTGTTTTCCCCAAATGTAAAAAAGGAAAAATATGGTTTTTTAGCCTGATAATAACAACAATAATAATAATACAGTGAACCCCTTTTAATACGTTTTCCGAGGGTCCAGCAAATTCAAACCTATTAAGCTATTAAACTTATTAGCAGGGATTTCGCATTATTTATATTTGACATTTAATTTTGCATTTTAACTAAAGTTACATTAATATTACGATTTAAGAATGTTTTATTTTTAAATAGACAAGTACATGGAATACATGTCACATAAATATTCTTATTATTTTCAAAGAATAGCTATCTCAACTGTAAGAAGAATGCTAATAAATATCAAATAAATATTAAAAGAAAAATAAATTGGAAGTAGAATCACCGACAAGACAAAAATGCGAAATATATTTTAAAATTCAAATCAGCGCTATTTCTATCATAAAGGATTGGTCACGCATAATAGGAGATCAAATATGACAAAAGATGTCACATTATTTTATTATCTTGCGTTCAATTTATTTATTTTTAGAAAGTGTTTTACAACTTGAAGAATGCATATTTTTTTAAAAGCACTGTTTGTAAATAGTTACTTGTTTTGACCTTGAACCTAAAACTGATCCCTTTTGGTGATTTTTACATGTATTCTCAACGCTTGTATGAACAATATAACTGTCTAAAAACATCACCTTTACATGCAATGTCAATAAAGGCTATAAAAATGTGAAAAATTGATTTATTTTTTTAAATGAGTTTTTTTTCGGTCGTAACTCGAGAAATTACTATATGTTGAGAAATAAATTTAAAAAAATTGAATAATGTGTTTCCTCCTCTAACACAGATACTTATCATACAGCCTTCGTATATGTTGATTTTAAGTGCCCTTGAGGTGAAATTTATGAGGTGTTATTGAATCCTGCCCTTTTAGTCTTTGCTATGCAATATTTCATATATATTTGATTTTTGAAAAATTCTATTTGTGATTCCGCAGAACTGAAGAGCTTTTTTGTGCAGAACTATCTGCTTAAACATTAAATGATAATTATTATTTCAGTTTGAAGGCAACCCGCACAATCCCTTTCTGGTTCCTATAGTGACCAAAGAAATAAAGACACTGAACGAATTGGTAGTCAGACAAAAGACTGTCGCCAGCAAAGCGCAGTAAGTCATTTATAATCTTCCTATTTAATTATTATAGTATATTTTGGTTTCAACATTTCATTAGTTTTTTTAACACAACAGGCCAGGTAGCCCAATTACTGTATTGTTGAATAACCAGTATTCATATTAATGGAGTTGGGAAATATATATACATCCTCATGTCTCTATCTGTCTGTTTCAGTCTAACCAAACGATCCCGAGGTATTCCAAGCCACGCTGTCGGCAGGAGTAATCAATGGACCGCCAGCAATAGTAATAATACTACCAAAAGCCATTATCTAAATACAAAATCATCAATGTCATATGTTAAACCACACATCTCCAAAACTAACTATTATCCTCCAGGTATGATCAATTCAAATTAATTAACATTAGAAAATAAACTATTAAAAGTTAATTATATTAGTCAGAAAGCCTAGCATTGCTTGATGACGTAGAGGAGAATCCTTCCCAAATGTTCTTATTTCCGGCGACTATGAATTGCTGAGATACAAATGCAGATATATTTTCTTAAATCTTTTTATGAAATTACTGTATCTAACTTTATCGCATCTGAGGTTAATACATTTAATTAGTATTTAAAATATCATTATTATATTGTCATATATGAATGACTTACGTACATGTTTGAAACAGTTTACCACATAATATTATGAACAGGTTCCACATGGATCTTATCTTATATTATCTTCCATCAAGTCCTATCTTTGCTCCAGAAAGATCAAATGTACATGACTTTGATTAATCCTGTACTCACTGTCAATTCTGAAACTATTGTAGGTTATGTAGAATATTTGATCCCATCAACGATAATAAACCTGGCAATAGTTATAACATAGAGCACTACATGCCGTACCATGATTTCAGTAAGGTTTATTGGTTTGATCTTTTCTCTGCGATTAATGACAGAAAAGTTTTTGGCGAAGAACCAAAAACTTTTTTGTGCCTTTGTAGATCTGCAAAAGGCATATGATAGAGTTATAAGAGAAAGGTTATGGAAGGTACTCTCTGAGTACAGGGTGAATAATAAACTTATACACACAATCACTATTTGAAGGAAGTCCTGCGTGTGTAAAGATCATTCACACCATGGTTTGATATTACAAAGGGTGTCAAGCAGGGTTGTGTAATGTCTCCATGACTGTTTAACTTGTATATAGATAATTGTGTGAAAGAACCGGAATGTATGAAGGTGGGAGCGAAAATGAGCGATTTGATTGTATGCTGTTTATTGTACGCCGGCGATGCAGTATTAATGGTGAATTCTGAACAAGAATTACAGAGTTTAGTGAGTAGAATATGTGATGTATGCAAGGAAAGTGACCTTCAAGTGAATGTCAACACGTCGAAAATGATGGTATTCGAGAAGGAAGAAAGCAAGACAATGTGCAAAATACTTGTAGGTAACGAATCTTTGGAACAAGTAGATGAGTTTGTGTATTTGGGAAGTATGTTTTATAGAAACGGAAAGGATGAGAAAGATATCAACGGCGCTTTGAATGGAATTATAGCTAATAGGAATTTGTTAACTGAGGCAAAACTAGTGGTACACAATGTAGTTCTGGTACCGAAGTAAGACCTGGAACTGGCAAAAAAGGAACGAAAGTAGACTGAATGCAGTGGAAATGAGATTGCTTAGGCGTGTGTGTGGCAGATCCATTTTTGACAGGGTAAAGAATGAAGAAACAAGGAAAGAATGTAAATCTTAGTATAATGAGTAAGATTTAGAAAGGATCACTAAGGTGCTTTGGTCATATGGAACGGATGAATGGGGAGAGAATGGTAAGGAATATATACGATGCAAGTGTCGATGGCACCAGAAATAGAGGACATCCGCAACCAGGTAAACAAGATACTGAAGGATGGTCCTGTTAGAAGCCTCAATAATTGGCAAGCTTGTATGAAAAGATGTGTGAATGTGGATGAGGTGAGAACTGTGTCGAGACAGAAGAGTGTGATGTTCTATCTTCTCTGCCTACCCCTGCGGAGAAACGGCGTGATGGTAAGTTAGTTTGTTTCCAAACTTCTGGCCTGCAGTGTAAAGTAATAAAAATCTAAAGTTTATTAGGTGAAAATAGTATGAAATAATAACCAGATATAAGTAGAATTAATAAATATACACTTTGCTATTTAAAAATTAATATTTTAGAATCATCAAAGAAGCCTCCACCACTACTCGAATCTTTGCTCGAGAACCCCAAAATCAACAACAAGGTAATTGATAACCTGCGGGACCTCATAGCGGCATACTCCGATGGCCTGTGGACCCACGAACTGATGAAAGCTTACGACCGCAAGTACAACATTGACTTACCCCTGGAGAGGCTCGGCTACAACAGCGTCATTTCACTTTGCAAGGACCTACCGCAGGTGTTCAAGGTGGTACGACCTGACCATCTGGGTGACTGGCGAGTGTTCTCCCTGGATGCGACTGTACCAGATCGGTACAAGGACAACTCCATGTCCAGCAAGAAATACAGCCGGAGAGACGATGAAGAGGATAATAGGCCCATGGACTGTGAAGTTGAGATTTTCGGGATCGCCGCGCTGCCGGGAGTCGGTTTTGTAAGTAAATACTCGTGTACACCAATAATTATTATTTTGTATATGTAGAATTGAATCTTTTCATATACAGATGTACTTCCACAATACATTTGTCAAATAATGGTTGTATCGTGAATCGTCACTTCCCATACATTTAGATACTTTTTTTAAAATATGTACTTCTTTCTAAAATTTGATCAATGTATACACTAGAACTAGAATTTGTCACTAACTCAAGTCCAAATACAGTTAATTAATTAGTTTAGTAAATAATTAATTTTATAAATTGTAATTTATATCAATTTTAAGAACCCGAAAATGACTTCCTCAAATTTTTCCATTAATTTGTATAAAATCGCCTACTTTGTACTATTTTAGTGTACAATAATAAATAAAAAGCTGGGATAAACAGCAACAAAGACTTTATGAAGACAAATTGGGTCTCGATTGGTCAACAAGTACCGAAGCGGCGCAAGACAGGGGGAGATGGAAGCGCCTCGGGGCCCTTATTCGGCCTTATAAATTTGTTTTATATAATAATTTGAACGTTTGGTAAACCCTCCAAACAACCTTTTTCATGAAATGTGCATGTCATTATTTATTTATTTCATGTTGTATGTTGTAAGTACATTTTGTATTTTAATATATTGTTACCGTGATTGCGTTACTTTAACTTAGACATGTGTGTAACTTTTGGAGCAATCACTAGAAACTAAACTTTTAACAGTTAAATCTCTTCCAACCATCGTTACAATTAAACACAATCACAGTCACAATATCGGCTTACCGTCACTATGTGCGATACACATTTGGCATTTTTACCTTATTGTTTATGTTATTTGTTTTTGATTTTAAATTTTACTTATACACAGCAATTAAATGTATATTTAATTTTTCTGTGCGTTTGTTTACTTTTTTATCTTTAGTTCTGATACTTAATTCGTCGGTTGCGGTGGGTAAATCAATTTCTGATTAAAATGCCATTATCCTTTTGAATTGAACTTTCGATGGATGAGTAACCCGTTTATACCTATTGTTTCAGGATGCGTCTCTCTACCCTAAAGACTGTGCCGGCTACGGCGTGTGCCTGCCTCCTCCGCCGGAGCTGACCTCCAACCTGAAAGTTCTCGTGGCAGAAGTGCAGGACCCGTCCCATTTCTGGTTTCAAGTGGACTCTCCGGACACTTCCGTTGCTCTAGACCTTCTCATGGACCGGATGGAGTGAGTTGCTGATGCACTTTACGTTTCGACTCTATTCTAACTAACAGGGGTAGGCAGAGAGGATTAAGTGCACACTCTTCTGATACACAACTCTCGCCTCATTCACATTCATACAATTTTTCTAACAGGACCATCTTCCTGTATCTAGTTAACTTGTTCATGCTGAGTACATGGGAATTCGTACGGGAATAGGAAATTTAATTTGATCCCTCGGATTTCGCTATAATAGAGTTTTATTGTAAATAGATTTTATTTCATGTTCACTGCATTTAATCTACAAACTAAAGTAATTGAAGTAATTACTTTGTAAGTTTACCATTTTTTGTGGCTCTTGTGAATATTGCATGTGCACACGCCGCGTGTACAGCACTATAATCTAGAATGTATGAATGTAGAAACGTCTGATGAAATGTGTTAAAATCTCGAAATTTAACAAACTAAGTATGTTTTTTTAATTGTTTTTTCTAGTGACGTGTACTCGAAGAGTCCACCTACCCATTTGATGGTTAGAGCGGCTGCTCGTGTGGGTCAGCTGTGTGCCGTTCCCTATTCCGGACGCTATCATCGAGCTGTTGTGGTCAAAAACATCTCCTATGAGACTGTCAAGGTAATGTATTGCACTATTGTCTGAACCCACTTTTATTTTATATTGTACGATTCATTTTTTATGTATTTGGATCATCATTAATGTGACGTCTTCCACTTTACATAAATAGTACATAAGTTTGTTAATTAATGTTTTTATTGTTTTATTTGCTCATTTATTTACATACAATTTGTTTTGTATTAATTCACTTATTAGCGTTCCTTAACAATGTAACAACTTAAAGCAACTTGTGGAAACTGATTACGATGTGGTAATAATGTAACAACTGTATTATGGTGGAACCCACGTTTTATACTGTTTTAGGACACTTAAATGTTGTACAATAGGGGAATGTGTAAATTGGATAATAATACAGTAAAATCTCATTAATTCTAAGTTGAGGGGACCAAAAATCGATCAACCCCTATTCATTTTCAAACATTTTAAAATAACAAACGAGTTGTCAAAATATAGCGTAAACAAATCAATAAAAATAGAAAATTATGGTAAATAATTTTATGATATTTTCACTCGGTCACATGGAATGTTTTCACTTAGTTCATACTAAAAAAAAAAGTTAAATAGTCTATTCGTAATCATGATTACAGCACAAACTTAACCAAAGAACTTATTTAAGAAAAAACTGATTATAACTTCGCGGATAGATGGCTACAGGTTACATCGATTTTTCAATTTTTTTATGGCGTTTTTAAGATTTAATTGATGCAATTGAAGTTGTTAGTTTACAAACACCAGAATAAATTCTGGGCTATTGCTACCTGTTACCGTAATTATAAAAATTAGAATTTGGTTGTTCGCAGAGAAAAACTCGAAAACATGAAATTTCACTAAATCAGGCTTCACAAAGAAATTAGAAGAAAAAGAATTTTAAAAAAAGTGTGTGACGATACTGTCCATCGGTGGCAATTGCCAAAAAATATTTAAATGATTTTAGCTCTTAAACTCACACACTTATAAGCGAATGAAATAAAAGTTAGGCTAATTAAAAAGCATAATATTTCAAAAAATCACCAAACTAAAAGAGTTGTAACAAATAGAAGAAAAGAAGAAGAATAAAATGAAAAGGTTGTAAAGATACAGTCAATCTTCACACGTCTACGAAAAATGTCAGAATGTAGTAATAGTTGATATTAAGAGAGAAATTACAATTTCTGGGTGTGACACGTTTGGTTACGTCTTCGCTACATATATACATATAAACAAACTTCTTAAAATAGGCCTTGTCATTTTAATATATAGAGATTTAAAAACGTATGTTTTTACTAAAACAAAGTATTTTAAAAACGTTAAAAATTGATCAAATATACAGCAAATTGAATGGTTTATAACTCTATTCATTTTTAACATTTTACTCATTTGGTTTCCTACAGATTTGTCTCAGCAATCTTAGCTTCAAGATTATAAGAAAATATATTTAGTTTATGCATTAATTTAGCGTATTAACTCAATTTCGTAGCACGCGGTAAATGCATCTAATGGTCGCGGTCTTTCTTATAATGTCTGTATCGTCTTAATTATGCCAAATAACATTCAGTTTATTAGTTTTATATTAATGTAAAGGTCCAATTTAAGTAACAGTTGAAAAAATAGTCTAATCTATTGAATAACTTCTGATATAAATGAATAATAAAAACCCACATTTTCGTACGCGAAAATTTGAATTATTATTGCAAGTCGCGCCTTAAGTAACAACATTTACATACATGTTTAGGTGATATCTAACAGTGTACAAAATTATTTATGTAATACACTGCTGTTATTCTCGAGTCAACATTTTTCTTTCGGGGCTCTAGCCTGGTGGGATTTTAATCTAGAATAATTATGTTGAACAGGTGAGGTATGTTGACTATGGTACTGTATCGGATATTGCGGCTGACGAGCTGCGCATGTTGCTCTCTGAATTCACTCAACTGCCTGTGCAGGCGCACCGAGGTCGCCTGGCTGGGGTACGGCCCTTCTCTGCCAGGTGGGGGCTACAAGCACGCTCCTCTTTCTTACAGATGGTCTGTGACAAGCAACTGGAGGCGGAAATAGTGCGCAAGGATGACAAGGTAAGACTGTACAAATAGAGGCCAACATATGTATCTTAGCAAAATGGAATAAATACAAAAATATTCTTACAAATTAGATTTAAGGGCCGGTTGTCTGATTAGTAGTAAATTTTGATCATGGCAAATTTTTACTATAATAACTTTGTACCATCACCCGAGGTAAAAAACGTTTGTGGGTTGTTCATATGTCAAATTCACTACTGTCAAAGTCAATTCCGCCTAATAATATGGCAAGGCGAATAATCATCAAGTACCTGCGATTTTTACCATAATTATTTATTTTAAATATTCACCATTGGCATTACATACAATTTTATTCTTTATTCACCCTTGCATTCGAAGTCTGTCACTGGCAAAATATCATCGGTAATATAAATTAAACAGCGAGTTCATCATCGAACAAACTCTCATCACTAAAATAGTGGGATATTGAATGATTTATTGTTGTATATTGCAATTTTCAAAGTATCAATGTGTCAATGATTTTTGAAACAGCTGTGAAGAGTCTGCCATTTTTATCTAATGATTTATGGTTTTTACCATGCGATATTGAATCGTAATATAAAACTATCTATCGAATGTATTTTCGATGAGTAAATATTTTTTACTAACAATTGAACAACCCACTTTTGCAAAATTTTTTACTGAAGTAACTTTTGCCACTGAAACACCAATACACACAAACACCACAACCGGGCTTAAGAACATACGGGTCTTGACTAGTATTTTTCTATAATGTATTTCAACACGTCTTAATTGTTTCCTAACATTTTAGGAGTCAGTGTACGATCTGAAATTATTTGAATGGGACAACACTTCACGTCAGTATATCGACGCCGAGCTCCTGTATGAGAGGATGGCTGTGAGTATCGGAGCCGAATCGGTTGATGCAAAATCCACAGTAAGTACCCTCTTCCATCTGGATGATTTTGTTACCCTGTCGGATCCCCTTGCGACGGACTACAGCTCAGACTCCAGCTGCGACAGCAACTCCTCCAATGCTAGGCTCACCAAGTGCCTGAGATATCTAAAGCAAAATAAAAAGAGGACTTTCAGCATCGATTACTCGGAGTTTCCTGAAGACGAGATATCTCATCTGGACTCTGTCTCCCAGGTTGGGATGTACAGGCAATATCGCAATGTCATTGCTAATAATTTATAACAGTGTAGCCGACAGGTAGATACGATAAACACTCATTAATAAAGAACACACTGACGAATCTTAGCCTGGAAAACTTCAGCCGTGTAGTGTAAGCTACATTAAACGCAGACAGATACTTAACAGTTTTAACAGATTACAATTTTAATTTTGACAACTCCTGAAGATTCCCTTCATGGATAACTTGCTTTCTGCATCTAGAAGACTTACAGACAGTTAGTTACATTGGGGGAAACCATGTGGTTTTAATTTTTAAAGAATTCTCAGTCAGAAAAAATATTGTCTTCCAGTTTTTCATAGCCAACCGACCACCGATAACATGTTCCATAAGATATTTTGTACTTTATTTGAACTACTTTATCTAAAATCCACAACAATAGTATTTATATTTTTTTAAAAGTACAAATTTTAAGTTCATAGATTTTGCATGGAAAAGTAACCCGCAAAGTATGGATCCAAGACTAAGTGACTAAGTAATATTTGTGTCCTATGGCAATATATTCCACTAGATATTTATTTATCTAAAAAAATATATATATTGACTGATAGTTGTACTTTACTATGTTTATGTAAGAAATAGAAATGTAATTTGGAATAATTAATAATTTAGTATAATCAATGCTTTTTATTTTAATCTTCAAGTATTTTTATATGGCTATAATATGGTTTAATTCAAGAGTGATTTTACTGATATGACTAGTTTGTATTATTTTTATAATTTGATTTGACATCCAATATGTATTAGACTGAGAAAATTTTAGCTGGATTACCCGAATTAATAAAAAAGCTAGATTATACAAAGTAGAAAATATAAGTGATGCTATTTTTAATTTGCCATTGACTAGAAATAAATTGAATATTTTCTATGGAAAATTTTTATGAAAATTTATATTCTATATACATCAGTAATTTTATCTTAAAAGTTGTCATTTACTATTTTCAATTTTAAAATCACAATTTAATTGTGTTATAGGTGTATAGCCCGTGATAACTGAAACATTTATAATTACGAACCCTTGTCATGACTTATTGTTATCCGAGTTCTTTACGAGTTTCGTTATTAGCCATTGTCAGACATTTTATTTGATAGAATAGTGCATGATCTATTCTTTAATTCCTAATCCTTAAAAACATTGTGAACATACTTGCTGTTTACTCCATTCACTTGAAGTTTCCCTTCAATCCTTTTTATCTTTGGGAAAATGATAATGATATTCATCTTTTCGTATTTTTTACTACAATGTATATATCAGAAGTTATACACTAGATTAGACTTTTACTTAGATAGGACCTCAACACTAATTTTAAACTAATTAACTAAATATTATTTGCCATAATAAAGACAATACAAGCATTCAATTAATTTTCCATGTTCTACAAAATTGCTTTAATATGAACATTTTTTGGATATATGAGACATTTTCTTATAATCTTGAAGCAAGATTACGGAGACAAATTAACAAAATGTTACAAATTAATAGAGTTATAAACCGTTATGTTTGCAAGACATATTATCAATTTTTATAATTTTTAATTACAGTAAAACCTCGTTATAATGAACCCCGTTATACCGAAAAATGACATAAAGAAAAAAAATTCAAAATTAATTTCTTACAATCAATTTTTCATATAAAAAATAATTTATATAACGAAATTTCGTTAATATGTATAATGAAATTATATTCGTCCCGTGCGAAAAAATATTGATTTATTTACGTAAATATATAACAAAAATATTTCGAAATATATTTCAGCCGTTTACGGTAATGTTTGTCAATTGTTTTATTGCCTTGGAGCAGCGGGCCGGTTGGCGCAAGTGGCCCGCTGCGCCCTTGTAAAACTTCTCCTTGGGATCATAATAGACCCTTATAAAGCCATTTGGCATAATCTCCACATTGTCCAAGGTTGGATATATTGCCGATTGTCAAAATAGGTTAGAATGGCACCCTTCCCACCCTCTGAAGCGTACATGTGTTAGACTTATCTAGACCAACTGGAGAAAATAAAAACCCCCGAAATCGCGATTGACACGTCACACTTTAGGCACACACGCGTTAGCTTTGTGTATGGTATCGCCCGCAAAGCTCGAGATGCCTAGCCTACAATTCTGTGCAATCTTCAATCTTCACTTTTTATCTTCATTATCATTGTCAACTTATGACACTTTTTACATTATAACTGAACATTTACATCTATTACAATGAACGGTAATATTGTGTATGACATTTTCGTTAATGTGTTTATTTGACAATTGTTTTCGTGTGTTTGTTTACCGACATTTATATGTACAAGTATTCCCTAATTTATTCTTTAAAGTACATTTTTTAATATTTTGTGGAACCCTAAAATGGCTTCAGGTTGTGATAATTCCCGCAAAAAAAACTCTCAATTCTTGTAGCGGCTCTACAATTAAACACAGTTTAAATTGAATATTGTTTTATATTTGCATGACATTTCGGAATTTTCAAAAATATCGCCGAATTTTAGGTTATCTTATATTGTTTCGTAAAATGTTTTTAATTTGATTTCTTAATTATTATCCATTTGCTTATCTGTTGAAACGACAAAACTAAATAAATTATTCAAAATTTTCTTTATATAGAAAATTCTCCTTTGTTTGAAGAATGCCTTATTATGTTATATTCCATTTTAAACTGACAATGGGTGTCTTGTTTGCGAAACTTGCAAACTTTTTTAAAGCCGCGCTACATTTATTTCTACGGCGCACGCGGAATATTCGAGTCCATCAGGAGTGCCACATTGCGATATGAAAACATGGTCCTCATTGCGGTGGTTCTCATCAAAGTGAGAAATGGGTATCTTCAAGAAAATAACCATGCCTGAGTTACACAAGGGTTTATTAAATAAATTTATTTTAATGTACACAAAGGGTCGCGGGGCCCCACCCCGTAGTGTCCAGTCTATCCCTGAAACATGGTATATAATTAGCTAGTCGTCCATACATCTGTTCCATGTTATCACTTAATGCGCACTTTACTGTGACTACAGCATAGCCGAGCTTGCCGCAGTCCTATCCGACCAGCCAACTCGTCGTCTAGGGGGACACACAGATTGACCCGACAGTTCATCAGCTGCCCGCCAATCCATGTGTCGTCACCATCCTTGTCGCGTTGGCTGTTTAGCCCGCCGCCTTACGCCACAGCGATGAACCAAACTCTGGTATCATCCGGCAGCTATATTCTTGCCCGATGAACGGGGGAATTTTCGGCGAACTCCTAGTAAGTTAAACGCTCTGTTTCTTGCCAACTTTGTCCAGCCTCCCATCGTGTGAACATGTCGCTTCCCTTGTTCTCGCTAGAAGTCCTGCTTTTTCCTTCATCCCTTTGCCATCCGCGCAATTTTTTTACCTGGCTGTAGATCATGGCAACATCCAAGACGCGAACCAAAATCGTTAAACTTCAGTCTATCCACCATAGATGTCGCCAATGACCGTTTACTTAGCGTTTTTTATACGCTACACTGTCTGAAATCCGAATAGATCCACTATCCGAATTTTCTCTGTGGCAGGTGGGAGAAAATGCCACTCGGGCAATTTTGTCTCTCTCGATAGATGTACTCCTCTGTACCGTTGTAACAGGCAGATAGGAACTGATTCTATGACTATATTGTGCTGGTCTAATTTCCTCATTATCTGAAATGTAAGGTGTAACATGGCCACTAATCTGGTTCCTCCCTTGATATGGAGGTATGCCAAAACAGTCTTGTCCGATTGAATGAGTACTGAGTTCTCAAACTCCCGTTCAGCCACTTAAACGCCTTCAAAATTGCAAACATCTCTTTTTGATTGCTGTGCCATAATGCTTGCTCCTTTGTCCAGCGAACTGATATATGATGATCGTTCATCTGAACTCCCCAACCTGTGACCACTGTGTCTGTTGACATGAAATGTGGCTGGAGAATTGTGTATCGGAGAACACGTCTCCAGATTGATCAGCCACCAAAGGAGATCTTGCTGTACCTGGGGATTCATCTGAACTATCTTGTTAGGAGGGCATTTCCGCATGACACTGGACTGCAATCGCATGTGACGACAGTGAAGGAGCCCATGTGTCTTAAAGGAGGACATGTATCTTCAAGCTAAAGTTTAAATATTAATGAAAAGAATTAAAATTAAAAAACTAAGTAATGAAAAAGCAAAGGGTACATATGGTTTTGGAATAGGTCTAAATAAGATATAAAGTCAAAATATTAAAAGCAAATGAAAATAAACCACACACCAGTTCCAAGCCTGTAAAGCATTGTAAAAGGTTTCATAACACTGCTTAACTTCTGCGGTAATAGTTAAGTGCCTTCTTTTTTCTTAAAAACTCCATCCCACTTACAGCATTTAACACCTTCTCTTGTTCAGTTAGTATGTTAGAACTAGCAGCAGCATCCACATAGGTCTTACAAGTGTTATATACTGTGTCCAATGGTTTATCTTGCATGTCCTTGTTGAATTTTTGATTCTCTAGAGCAGAGTAGACGCGTAACACCAACTTCCTCATAACAGCTTCCTTTTCAATTCCTGCTGTAGGAATAACACTAGTTAAACCATTAACCATCAACTCCATATTCTGCATCAATCTTTGATTTCTTTACTGGTCTTTGCTCTGAGATATCAGGGTAGCTTTTTATCATATTTATAGAAATGATTATAAAAGCACTTGACGATCTCATCAGATTAATTGCCTCTATCACCCGCATCACTAACCTTGGCAACCTTCAAGATTGTCTGACCTGTAGCAGATCTCCTCTTTATCATGCCTGTAACGTTGGTTCCTCTTGTTAGTGACAAATAAATAGCCTGACTCAAGATGTCTACACTTTATCCAAATCATTCTTTGCAATGAGGTCATTGACTTTTACATACACGATGGACACATCAAAACCTGAAAATTTAAAGCTATTTATAAATCGATCGGGATCAACTGTGTTTCTCGTTTGAGTAGAATTCACAACAGGTGTATTTAGATTTTAGTCTTATCTGCAATATCAAAAGCATAATCAGGAGCCATACATGGATCATAGCCTACTAGGTCCGGTTTCCCCGTTGGAAGGAAAAAGAGCATGTGGCAAATGAAAGGTTTGGAAGAAATTGCATTTACAATTACAATTTATTATACTTAATAACGAGTAAAAAAGGTTGATTACATAATAACAAAATATACCTGCAGGAATGCCTCGCCTTGGTCTCCCCTAATCCTAAATTTTCGCGCTAGCCGCCTACCACTTGGATGAGAGCATCGATTCGATCACGGCCGGACAAGATGGCATTTTGCAATACGGTTCGCTCAGATGTTACAATTCGGATCTAGAAACTCCCGACACTTTTGGCAATGTCGGCCGCATTTGAGAATTGTGCGAGGGGATGTCACGAATTATGATGCTTCTAGCGGGATCAAATGGATGTTTTTTTGACTCTTGACGGAATTAGAGTGTGATGGTTTCCCGCGAAAAGGAGTTTGTATATGCATCCCGCAACTGGTCACCATGCTGTCCCCTTGCTAACTGGCGAATGATTCGCGTGCTTCCCATTCGGGTCGCGGCCGCGGCGCATAAGTGCTCTTGAGACCGCACTAGACCGGTGCCACGTGCCAAGCATCTCGGCAAGTATTTGAATATGCATTATATATTCAATATTGTTTCATAACATACTCTGAAGGACCTCCCGTTTCTTAAGAGCCGCATGTGCGATGGCCGCAAATACTTTTTTGGCTGATATTTTTGATGATTTTTGGCCAACTACTGCCGTCTCCTGACTAATGTAGGATACTTTTGTTGCTTCTTTACTGGTATTTTGGAAAAGGCCAGAATTATCGGAATCGCGGTTTGCCCTGTCCGCCATTTCGCATAGCATTATGATTTCTTTTAAATCAACTATTTACCATGACAACTTTCATATATCCCTGAAACGGGAAGACTGCCTATCATCTTGAGAAGACAAGTCATTCGAGTACGACCTGTGCGATGGCCCGGATTCCTCTGTCTCGAGTCGACGGTTGGGTTTAAAGTCAATTTTGTGGAACTTCGATACACCACAATCGTCGATATCGCGATTCAACATTATTTTCGAATTAACGCACAAAAATCAATTCACAACGTTTCTGCTGTGTGATCAAGCGACGAAAAATCAATGTCAATTGAAACAAAATGGCTTCCGCTTGCCATCAGTTCATCAGGGTCGAACAAGCAAAACAATGCAGGGCTACCAATTGGATGAAAAGGGAAGAAAAAGTACCTATACATACTGAAGACGCGAACGAAAATGAGATACTATCTTACATGTTGGGGAACATGGGTCACAGTGGATCACTTTTTTTCCATTATCTATAACTTTGAGATAAATTAATGTTTTAGCAAGATTTTTTATATCTAGATGAAGTGTTCATTTATCTACAAAATAAATAAATAATATTGCCTATTTGCGTAAACTAAATACAGTAGACTCCCTGATAACACGGTTTCTGCGAACACAGTTTCAAATAACACTTGCGACTCTTCTCCAATAACACGTGCAACTCCTCTCTAGTAACACTAATGCTAGAGCGTGACACATATAGCACCGACCCATTTTTTATACGCTAGAGCGCGACGTGTAAAGAGCATATAGCACCATCCCTTTCTTTAGTCTCCTTTTATCACCGGGCCGTGTAACACGTGTGCATTGTTATCCGTGAGGCAGATGTTGTCAAATCTTCTGCAAACTTAAATTTTTGGGTAAGCATTTAAACACGTTATTAGCCCCTCATTTTAACTACCGTCGTTTTTTTTACAAATTCAATAATAGCCATGATTACTAGCGAAAATAAAAGAAAATTTACTAGAAAAGTAATTTCAAGCGTGGAAAGAATTTTCAATATACAATTGTGTGGAAAATAATGATTTGTCTGTTAAGGAGATGAAATCTTCCACTAAATGCTTGTTAGAAGTGTGTTTGGCCCGAAGTGGTAAGGAAAGAATATAGTGTAACACCCATTGTTGTCGAGAACAACCATATAGTAATTAACATTGCTAAACATTTAGGTGGAGAAGGATTAGATGATATGAACGAAGAGGATATACACATAAGTAGAATTAGACGTGGAAGAGTTAGTACCACTATCAGAAGAAAACCAAGATAGCACTGATTCACATTCCTCAAATAGCAGTAATGAAAATAGTACTGACGAAAATTATCATGATGAAAATATAAGTTTGGGAAATCTCAACAAAAAAATATGTTTAGCTGAAGAGTTCGAAGCATGTTTTATTTATCATTTATATATTATTTTAAGAGTGATTGTTTGGTTTTTATTTTGTTTAATTCACTAGATTGTTTTTTCTGTATTTTTAGATTTGAAATTAGTAAAATTTATTATAAAAAAATGTATTAAGAAAACATTTTTTAACCTGTTTGTTTGAAAATAACAAAAATAAATTTATGTCCAATATTCTTTTATTTCTTGGAGAGATGAAACGATAATATTTCAGTTAAAAAAAAAACTGTTGAAAAATACGTAAATAAATAAGTGGTCGCGTTTAACTTCTCTGCCTTGACTGTAGAAATGCGTGTTTGCACTGACCGGCGATGAAACGCTTTTAGTTGTGGGTTGTACCTACATGCATTCATACATATTAGCGGCTATTTTCATCAATCAGTTTTTTTTACAAAAAGTATATTGTTCTTATTTTTGTATGATTTTTACATATCTGAAGAAAAGAATGTATCTCCTCATTTTGTATGAAAATGACCTCCCCGATAGCACGCTCCCTATCTACCGTGTTATCGGGGAGTCTACTGTAGTTCTTTTTGAAAATTCATATTTGATCCACCTTTCCTTATATATGGGGGGTACAGTGGATCATGATGGATTACAGTGAATCATAAGATTTTAACAAGGAAATAAAATACTTTTTGTATTTCAATCACTTTTTTATAATCAACAACTTTGTAACTTGTCATCATACGTATATTTTGTCAAGATGTAACAAACTTGGGCAGGAAATTCGCAGTTTTGTTGGGTTTTAATATTATGACGGGCGGGACAAATATGGCTTTCATCGCTAGAAATGTTTGACACATCTAAAGTGTTAGAATATAAGACTTTTGATCATTATTATCGTCCTATGTTGTTGAATTTCTTGTTATTAATTCTGAAGCAAAAAAGGAACAATTGCTTAGGAGAGAACTTACTTATAAAAATATACCTATGACACTTCGCCTCTCTTAAGATGCTCTAAAAAAATTATTTTATAGAAATAGCTCGTCTCTTTCGATTATGACGATTGGCTTAGACATCTTATTAGCTCTGTAAAATAATTTTCACTACAATTCACAACACAAAACAAGTGTTCGATCCCGCCGTTGCTAACACAAGTGTTCTAAAAATAAATGGTCGTTGTAATTGCACTTTTTCTATTATATGTTGTGACATACGTAACTGAGTCTCGTTCACACTCACCGGCTAGTCAGTAGAAATACACGAAAATGTGGGTCCATTGCTTTGAACTTCCCTAAGACTATTCTGATGTAATGCTCGGCTTTCATTTTGAAGAAAAAAAGATCATACAGATTATTCAATACAATTTAGGGGACAACGTGCTACATATTAAAATTAGTTTTGTAACAACAAGATAATATATTCAAAAATAGTAAGAAGTCTAGCCGACTGCGGAAGAACTATTGACACTATTTTGAATTGAGACAAAAACATTCTAAGTTACAAAATAAATGATTTCAGGTTTTGCATGTGACAAATGTTACTGAATTTAATAAACGCTAACATACTAAATCGAACAATGACGACAATTTCTGAATTTGACAATGACAATTGTGCAGAATCAGTACGGTGACGATACAGGCGTGATGTTGATTACCGACGTCCTTGACCATCCTTGGCATCCGGCATTGATTGCACCTCCCGTGTGAACAAGAGATTATTTTATGGGCTGCATCCGTCAGGTATTCCCGCCGAACGTCCATCTCAGCACAAGTTGCATCTCCCCGTGACCTTTTATGACGTTTTAACCTCCAAATGTCACCATACGACTCTAATTCCGTCCCGTGGTCATCGTCGTCCATTTCATTCCAAAAAATAAAAACATTGATGGAATACCTCAACCGAACAGGCAGAAGAATTCACGGTATCATCCCATGGTGTACCATAATTTTGTCACAATAATATTCTACCACCATGGAAGGGACCTCCAGGGGTCCCGAAATGCAGAAATGATGAATGATGTATCTGACAATTATACAAACTAAAGACAGGGCATGCCAATCCAAATATCTCAAGTTACTCATCCTTCCCTTAAATTGTTGTTACATTTTAAGTTTTCACAATACTGACACGCTGCGCTCTCGAACGTTATGACAGGACCGTCCGGTATTCCATAGATAAGGATTAAAAGGGTGTTCTCGTTTTTCGGTTGCCATTACATAGAGATATAATGACAGTACTTACTAGGGCATAACTATAATGTTACAATGTATATATTGCAATGTGTAATACTTACAATCATTACAAAAAACCTCGGCTAAAATTAGTGTCTCTACTCTCAATTTGCTGTGGATAATCATTCAAAGTCAATATGCGGGCATAAAGTATAAATTAAACTCAGCAAATGTACATTTAAACTTCACATTTATTAACATAAAACACACTAAATATGGGCAGGTATTATATCGTCATTCGGCATGCAACAAAATGTTCAGGAAAGCGAAAAAACATCTCGTTTTAAAAACAATTATTACCTAAATGTTTATTAAATCGGTTTTAAATTAAAAAGCATTTTTATTTGAGTTTAGTAATTGTTGCATTCGCGGTTGCGTCAATTTTTTTAGGTCAAATATTTGTAGATTCGCAGATTTACTTTGTTTTTAGTATATAAATATTATTATAATGTTAACTTACTATGAATGTTCAAATCTGTTTTTTTTGGCATGACCAAAGAGTCACGTTTGTACGTGTGCCACTTTATTCTCTGCTTAATTCATGCGGTACCCATATCCCGCGTATCTCTATGGTTGCAAGGTGTTGTCTTTTCATGGTTCTCTTCATCTTGGGGAACAGGAAAAAGTCACAGGTGGCCATTTCTGTTGAATACGGTACACTAGCGATACGGTGGCTTAAGCATTTTTACAGTATCAGTTCAGTATAGAATTAGTAGTAGAATAAGCCGGTGCATTGATGTGGTGCACATCTACAAGTTGTTTTTCTATTTTACGAATATGGCGTAAAAGTTCCAGATAATACGTAGTGGAATATACTGTATGATATGCTAACTTTGTCAGCAACCTTCCTGATTTTCTTAATTTTTTCCTCATTTTCATCAGCATTTGATGTGCTAGGCTGTGTGACTCAACATCTTCATGACCCTTTTCGAAATGTATTTATCACTCATAAAATTTTTTTTTCATAGCAGATTTGCCAAAAGCTCTTTCCAACATTTCCACCATGTTACTACACTATTCTGTGTTCCATCATTTTCAAAATTAAAATATCAGAATCTTACTTATTTGTCTGTCAGAAATAATATAGCCATGTGTAACAAACATCAGGAAAAAAAAACAGTTCAATTGGACACATATAGTTCGCAAAATCAAAGGTAAAAAATTTTAAGGTTTTTGATCAAACCTCATATTTAAGAGTTTACTGAATTTCAAATAATGTTCAATTTATTAGTATTATTTTAGTACAAAGGTTTTATCTAAGTATCTAGGTATCTAAAAAAATCTGATCTAAATTATTAATAAAAAGCCACATTTCTTCCCTCGATTCCATGAAAAAGTTTATTGTTTTATGCTTAAAACGTTGGCTTGAATTCTTATTTTTCCATTTCTCTAATCTAAGTTTTTCGATATAAGTTACTGTGTCTTATTAACCCTTTGATTAGTGCCACAAATTGGTACATATTATATTATTTTTTAAATCTGCTCAGAATGTTATTAATATGAATAAAAAATAACAATTAAAGTAAATTAATTAAATCTTTTTAATATTGTCAAAAATGTTATTGTGTTATTTATCATTCTAAATAAAAACATTAAAGCGCTAAGTGTCAAGATCTTGGGAGAAGATTTGTAAAATTCACATCAGAGACAAAAACCGTTTTAATACCAAAGTTAACAACAGATAGCAGCAAAACATTAATTTCATAAAAAAGTGGAGTTACACAATTTTCGGGTTTCGCCAACGATATCCATGTCTATTTCTATTGATTTTGATGTAGGGGAAGTACGTACAAAGTGATATACCATCTGTATAGTCAGTCTTAAATCTTTATATGTTTTGTTTATAAGATATTTTAAACAAAACGAGCAGTCTCTTCCTTATCTATATAAAATTAAAGAGATCAAATTACTTAAAACTAATAACATTTTAAAAATCCTTTAATAATATATTGAATAAATAAGTAATAAATGATTAACTAGTACAAAGTTAATTTTCTTAGGAATGTCTGCGCACGACGCGTGAGACTACTTATCACAGCTCAGGCATTTTAAGCAAGTCTTTGTTTTGATATAGATCATCAAGTAAATGTAAGCGCAATCATCTTCATCTTTGTACGCACGTTTGTCAGCTTGTACCACAACAGAATCCTGGAAGTAAAGTCCATAACTTTAGTCACTTTCCTTTTGTTGTTTTTACGGACTGAAGCAGGTGCAGATATCGCTTTAACCCCTTCCACAATCGGTGTTCTGGAGATAAAATACTAATTGCCATCATTTGAGATAAATTGCTACATATTACAATGTATGTAATAAATGTTGCTATGTCATTTTGTACATACTTCCCCTACAATATGGTGTATGTGACTAAATGTGGTACTAATCTAAAAAATTGTACAAACATTTAATTTAATGTTGTATTTAAAAATCAATTATGTTTTCTCTATTATCTTGTATATTTATTTGAGTATTATCCGCCAGTACAAACTGGAAGATTCTATTTCAATTTTCATTTTGTTTGGGAAAAGTGTTCTGACAAAAATACTTTTGTTAATTTTAAAAAATAAATTTTTTTAAATTCTGACTATTGTTTTATTTGATTAATGAAGCCTAATAAAATCCAAATAGTTGAAATGCAATGTCATATCAAGTATCACAGATATAAAACATTTTCCCATTCAGAATGTCTATGACCGACATGCTTTGCTCAATTTGGATTTTTGGGTTTCATTCCAGATGCTTCTCTACCTACTCCCGACTTTCCTTGATCTTGAGAATGGGAAATTTGTCAACGAGGAGGAGCTCGAGATTGAGTCCAAAGTGTTGAAAGATATGACGGTTGACCATGTTACGGAAGGAAATATTCCTGTGGACTCTTCCCAGTCCTTATCAAAACTTCAGGGAAAATCCGATGACGGCTTCCAATCACATGATGATCACGATGACTACATTCAGATAGATGAGGAATTGGCTAACCAACTGATTGGAGAGAAAGCAGTGGATGATATGAGCGCTCAATCTGATATTGATGTTCATTCGATCCCGGTGTTGGCAAGTGAGCACCGTGGAGATAAAGTGCAGTTTGGCAACGCCGGTGCTCAGACAGTCAATGACTTTTTAGATGTGCGAACTAATTTGGAACCTGAAATAAGAGAAATTATCAGACTATCCAATTTGAGGAATCTATCAGACTCCATATTTGAAAACAAGTCGGGGCTTCCTCCAGATCCACGATTCTTCAACAGATCTCATAGTGAGTATCTGCCCCCACCGTACGGATATTTGAATACTAATTTTGCAATTAATCAATTCATGCACAACTACCCAGAACAGCTTAGAACGCCGCCCAACTACCTGGACATGTGTAGAGTGCCGCCCAACTACCTGGATATGCCTAGAGTGCCACCCAACTACTTGGATATGCCTAGAGTGCCACCCAACTACTCGGACTTGCCTAGAGAACCACCCCATCACTTCGACTTGGCCAGAGTACCACACATGCCACCCTGTTATTCAGAGTTGCCCAGAGCGCAACACGATTATTCACACATGACTAGGGTGTCTCCCAGCTTCCCGGATCTATCCAGAGTACCCACCGGCTACCCAGACTTCAATCATCCCAGAATGCTGCCCAACTATGCACTTCCATACGGCCCACAGGGCTTTTATCCAAATCTTGCTCAGACACCACAAAACAGATTGTGTGTTCCCCCACCAGGTTTTGCTAGTCATCCTGATAACCGGCATTCTGCTGCTAATTTTGCTTTACGACCGATAATTGGACAGTGTCATAATACAAAACCTGTACGCCCCCCTCGATTTATGAGTACTATCAAACCACACAGTAATTCGATCCAAGAAGTCACCGAAAAATTGAGTGATGTCTCTCTTTTCAGTTCTAGTATTTCTGAAAACTCTCAAAATGAATCAAATACTGAGGGTTTGGAAAAAAATAATAAGTCTGCAAAATTAAACAATTTAAATAAAACAGATTTCAGTTTGAGTATTCAATGCAGGACGGATAACCCTGGAGATAAGAATAATGTAGAAGCAAATGTAAAAGGTGAAGTTACGCCACCGTCAATTTCCCAGAGCAGTAACGCAACAAATTATACAATAGATGACTCTGAAAATGATGATGACATTTATTTAAACAGCAGTGAGTACTCTTTGGATTTGAATGGCGATTCCAAACTTCCATGGTACAAGCTGGAACTCGTTGATTTGGCAGGTAAATATTTTTGTAATTTCATTTTACGATAATTTTATGATAATGCTAATTTTTCTAACATGAAGTGAACAAAAACATTATTTTTTAGTTAAAGCGCAATAATAGTTCATATTTTAACGTTTTTTACAAAAATGTGGGTTTTTATTATTCATTTATATCAGAAGTTATTCAATAGATTTGATGTTTTTTTCAACTATTACTTAGATTGGACCTTTACATTAATATAAAACTAATAAACTGAATGTTATTTGCCATAATTAAGACGATACATATATTATAAGAAAGACCACGACCATTAGATGCATTTTAGGCACAGTACGAAATTGAGTCAATAGGCTAAATTAATGCATAAACTATATATATTTTCTTATAATCTTGAAGCCAAGATTACGGAGACAAATCTGTAGGAAACCAAAATAGCAAAATGTTAAAAATGAATAGTTATATTCAATTTGCAGTATATTTAACGTTTTTAAAATACTTTGTTTTAGTAAAAACATACGTTTTTAAATAATATACTATATTTACTCACAGGCTTTAACTACTGTTTAAAACTAAGTTTAATATCAGAAACACAATAATCATTTTTTAAATAATATATTTCCAGTCTTATGAAATACGATATTATTAATTATATCTCACACTGTTAGTATGCCGTTCAAACCGGCCACGGCGGTCGTGAAATCCTCTCTCCATTAGATTTGAATTAAATTTGACTATAAAACACATTTTAATACAAATTTTGACTACAATATGAATGAATATTATACTTATTTTCGATACCAATTGCTTATTTTTGTAAATTGTATGGTTTTGAGATGTTTTTATACGAAAACAGATTAAAATTTTGACATTTAAACATAAAACATACATCAACCGATCGGAGAATTTTAGAATCTGATAGCGCATGAAATCCATTCGTTCACAAGATTCAACGTGAAATTTGCGAATCCGTGATTTTTTTGTTGGATTTGGTTCTCATTTAAAGTCAATAATATATTATTATATACATTATTGATCTGAAATTACTGCCTCCTGTGACTCAAGATGCCTAAGGTCAAAAGTATCCATTGACACGCTCTAGGAAATGTTCCAACAAAATTTTAAATAGTTATAAACTTCTTGAAAAAAAATCGCAACGTAAGTTGATAATTTTTACCATTTCTATAACAATTATCTATTTGATTTAACAATATAAATTACATAGTTCAATATACATATATTATGTAGTGTAGATAAATTATTTTTTATTGGAAATATATATCCTTAAAGATAAATAATTTTATCAAAAGAATTATACATGGCAACAGACCTGTCTGATTGATACAAATGTATTTGTTATAGTCATATAAATGAATAAACACGTATTTTAATATTTTAGACATAAAAATACTGATAACTAAATAACAATAATAATATTATAAATTATTTTCAAGATGTTCCCGAACTGAGCATTGAATGTGTGGACTCGTGTGAACTTCCTAAATTGGATGGCAAAAGAGTAGTCACAACATACACCAATTCTTTTCTCAAATTAATCAAATTTACTCCCACAAATCGATGTTTGGGTGCACGCGAACGAATATTGAATATGTGAAAGAACACAAAGTTTTTTGTCTAAATTCAGTTTAAAGTGTAATATATGTGTATCAAATTTTGTTTTGAATACATGTAAAGAAAAAACAACGAAATTCTGAAGAACGATAATATGCTAGATGAACAACTAATTATTTAACAGTGAATAATAATACTTTTGTCATATTTTCATTTATATTGTAATATTAAATATATATGTAATTTATTAAAACAATAAATAAATATTTAAAAAAAAATTTTTTTTTTTATTACAACCGGAGAATGATTATTATATAATATTAGCATAAATAGTTTTCTCTTCACAAACACAGCTGCTACAAAAGTTATCAATATTATTTATCAGTATGAATTTACATCAATTTTTCCCTTATAAATCGGAGCAAAATTGTAATATTTTATAATCATATGTTTATCGACACAAACAATGGTTTTTATCATAAACATAACAATTCTTAGGTGAGAACTTTAACAAATTATTTAATTTTCACTTGATAATTATGAATGTTGAAGAAATGGCTATTTTCTGATAGCTTTATTACCTGGGAATTTAAGAAAACCAACAATTGTATACTTGTCCTTTTTTATTGATACCTTTCACTCTACCAATATTTACGTAAAAAATAATGCACTTTTATGTTTACTTGATATTGTAAAAGAATTAACTATTAGTCTCATCTTCAAAGGGTATGCAAAATGCAAAAATATCTCGAAATTCAAACTGGAAAAAAGAAAGTTGCCTCTTAAACAAAATATTTATATTATTTAAAATTGAATAAATTAATTTCTAAAGACTGAGTAGGATTAAGCAAAAGCTACACTGTTAGGAAATATTACATTCAAAATTAAATATTATTCCGATGTATTTATGTACTGTAAAACTCTGTTAATTCGTAACTCATGGGACCGTAATTTAAAAAAAATCTGAAATACGAATAATGAGAACAATTTTTTTGAAGGCAACATTAGAAAGAAATTTTTAAAAACGCGTCATGTTTATGTTCCGCATTTATGCGCATGCCGCCACTGTCAACATCGTGATTTTCCTACTGAAAAACATGGCGACTGTCTTATTATTTCAACTTTTTATGTGTCAAAATGTTTATCAAATAAATATTTTCTCCTGAATAATGAAGGTGTATGACGACGTGGCGAGTCCAATATTAAAAACAGGCTTCTAACGATTCACCAGTGCTTGACGCAACAAATTATGGATATTTTAATTTGTCGAACTCATTTTTTCCATCAAAATTAGGCAAGAAACTGGAATATGTATTAAAAAGCTTGTGAAAAATAATGAAAAACTTTTAAATCTTCATACTTCGTTGAAGCTTATTATTTTTCTGTGATTTTTCAAGGTTGAACTGGTATTCAAGGTATTCAGGATTCGATTTTTTCCTGCTGATTTTATCTTTGATATCAATTTTTGACAGTTTTTAAAATAAGTTCTATTTTTCAAATGGTCAAGAATTTATACGAATTACGAAATGTTCGAGCCATTTTAAAAAAGATACGTGAAAAAAAAATAATTATAAAATAGGTTGAGTATTTAAATACAAAGGTTTCGGTTTCTTTAAACATTAAACAAATCGCAACACTTCATAAACAAAAAACTGGATATAAAGTCAATAGAACTGTTGCATACAAATCCTTTTTTAAATTACGTAATTCAATGAAAATTGTTCAAATTATTTTTAATAGGGGTTGCAAGGGTGAGTAGAAATATATAATTTGCAATGTGCCAACAATTATTGTCGAAATAACAACAAATCTTATAAAATGCACTACAGAATTTGGTATACATAAATATGGTATCACTCAGGCCGCGGTCTTGTAAGCTATAAGCGCGCCAATCTATTGCGATAAGGAACAGCGCAGTGATTGGCTGTCGTACGAGTTGCGATTTAAAAACACGTGAATATGCGAATTATGTGAACAAATTATTTACTTTAGGTATAAAAAATGCATACGAACTACGAATTATCGGTAGAAATTAGAATGAAATGTTATTTTCGGGGCTAAAATTTTTGAAAAAAGTTTGAATTACGTGAAATTATATTTTTATATTTTAACCTCTAAACACTGGAGCACACTTCAAGTATTGCATCCAGGTACTTTAGAAGAAGGGTAGAACCCTTGCCCTAGGATCAGATTGACTATATTAAAATGTTCGATTAGATACTGAGGCGGTAAGATTAGACGATTCTCCATTTTCTTACGAAGAGAAGAATCTAACCTTCAATTTTATTCATAAATTCAAAATAAAACCACCACTTTGAGAAAACCGATATGGACCCCTGCCTGCTGATCCTAGAGTATGTCATACATCACACATTTCTTAAACACCCATTTAGATGTAGCAGGTCACCCGGTGGAGGTTTGGCATTACAAACAGGGTGCATATGTCATTCTGCAACAGGCGGCCAGCTCCATCATCGATCGGGAAGGTAACAGGATCCTTGTTAACTCCATTGTGGGCTGTAGCAATGGCGGGATTGAGGGGCGAGACCATCACATCATACAAGATGAATACACTGTTGGCAATATTATGAGGTTGGTTTCTATTGCTTTCATTACTATCTTTTAAACTTTTATCTCTGATCTTGCCATTATCTATTAACCCTCGTGTCGTTAATCAAGATAAATCATATCCAGAAAGTGCTTAATAAATGCCCATTTACCTACTCTTGTCCTAGTCAGATTACAACTTGTCGCACAGCACAACATCAATCCCACATGATCTGGCAATAGATTGAACGCATATAAAACGCAATACCCTGTCACTGACACAATAAATACAGACACACCTTGTTTTTGACACAGTATTACAATCCAGTACTTTCATGGACTACTTTCAGCAAACTAAAACTAACAGCGACATACATTACTTTTGAAACGGTATTGCAAGCCAATGCTTGATGTAATGCCAACACTTATATGTCACGTCTGCGACATCAGTCTTGATCATGAACCCAGCAATGGGATCCAAAATATTAGCCAGAGAAAACACACGCCAGAAAACTCTACCTGCAAGTTTTTACTGGCCGTGAAAACCTGTGAGAACATTAAATTCTCACTAATCTCACAAAACATGATGAGGCCAATGTTATACTTTTTTATTTAGATATAAAAAGTTAGTGTTGTACATTCAGTTCTTTTAATCTTCTCATTTTATTTACATTGTAGATTTAAATGCAATCGTTTTGGTACATAATATGTTATTAATTGCAATGTTGAATCACAATCAGGAGTCAGGATCACAGGACCTGATAACATTGTGTGCTCGAGCGGCAGGTTTGTAAGTAACATTGTTCATTGCAGGAGTATAGAGAAATCTGGAAGGACCTCCTACACTTTGGGACAGCAAGTCAAGATTATGACCAAAAAGCATATATCTCTGGAAGAAGATTTCATCATCCTGGTTCCATTGATGAGTCTACTGGATGTGTTTTGCACTGTCAGAGAAAAGTGAGTTCATTCATTTTTGAGAGTAATTTTAACACAGTACCATTTAATTTTTACATACAATTATTTTATTGCCGGCCTCACTGAACTGAAGCAAACAATATAAATTTTAAGATTGATCAATCATATTGCAATTAATATCTTAGTAATAATTGTTCAAAGTATAGTGTGTAATAGATAGTATTGGCAACATTTTTGTCACATGACTAAATAGGTAACTACTACAGTGGTCTCTCGTGAATTGTGAGTCTAGATATCTGCCAGGTCGAGGTTTGATCGCATTCCTCAATATTTTTTATATATTTGGGGAGTGAATTATATTGTATAACGTTGGTGTAATGAAAATGTTACTCCTTTAACCATGTATAGTAATTTTTAAATTTTCTACTCTTCCATATGCCCCAGATATCAACCCTTCTTATTAAATATAATAGATCATTTAGGAGATTTTTTGCACAAATAATTTCATTATGCGAGTGATAAAACAATATTAATATAATCATTTTGCTTATAAAATACAATTGAAGTTTGCATGACAGGATTATAAATTAAAGATTAGGATGTCTCACAGAGCGAAGCTATTATTTTTATATGAGAAGTATGGAAGTCTTGAGCATTACAGGGCTTACGACCTGTCATCGGCTGGCTTATGTTGTATATATTTGGTAGCGTGGGTAAATAGGTGAACGTTACATTGTGTAAAGTGATCACATAAGCCAGCCGATGACAGGTCGTAAGCCCTGTAATGCCCAAGACTTCCATACTTCTCATTTAAAAATAATAGCTTCGTCTCTGCGAGACATCTTCTTTTTTTTTTTTTTAAATTGGCGTTTCACTCCTATGGAGTGTTCTTGCCATTACAGAGTAATTTTATTTAATGTGAAGTTTCTTTTGGATACATTTAACTTTTACAGGTTTATTTCATTGGCGTTTAGGAACCTCGTTAATATTTTAAAAATAGTTTGATTGTTAGATGATAACAAAGTTGGGATGTTGATGGGGAATAGAATTTTGTTGTTAGAAAGATCTTGGATTAAATTTGGATACTGGTCATTGATAGGGAATCCTAAAAAAAACATGATTTAAATTTTCGTCTTCTAGTTGAAATTCACACATAGGAGAGTCCCGAATGCGGATTTTAAACAAGTGAGAATTGATACAACAATGGCCGATCCTCATACAGCAGATTGAGGAAGTTTCAAACTTATTTAATTTTGTTTTGGAAAACCAGGGCCTAGTCTCTGGCTGATTTTCCGCAAACCATTTACCTTTTAGAAGTTTAGAAGTCTCCCATTGATCTCTCCAAATGCAGATCATTTTCTCTTTGAGAATAGGAAGTATATCAGATATTGTCACAAAGGGACGCCAGATGTAGAGGTTTTCTTTGCTAAAGCATCGGCTTTTTCGTTTCCCAGAATTCCACAATAACTGGGAATCCAAACTAAAGTAATATCCATGTCTTTTTGTTTAATACTAAGCATTAATTCTTGTATTTGGATACACTGCTCGTCTTCGGCGTATGAAAAGGGACACGATTTTAATTTTTGTAAGACGCTAAGAGAGTCTGACAGGATCAGGCTTTTATTGCAAATGGGTACATTTTTCATAATATATTTTAATGTCTCGAGGATTGCAATGGCCTCAGCAGTAAATATTGAGGTTTCTTTTGGTAATCGATGTTTCTGTGCCAGGTTTTCTGAATCACAGAATGTTGCTGCCCCGGTGTGACTAGTTAAATCTATTTTGAAGCCATCCGTAAAGAAAAGTTTCCAGCCCAGCCACTTTGATCTGATAATATTGATGAAGTCTCTTATGGCGTGGGGGTTATTCTGGATTCCAAATGATAGTAGTATTTTGGGGGTGAATATATGGGTTTGGAAATGAGTGGCATATAGGGGAAGAAGGTTTTGTCTTAAAATTTTGTCAGAATACGTCTGAAAAGTCTTGAAACTATTGGTCAACAGTGGGGACTTTTATTTTTCCAATATGAACTAATTCTAAGTTGTTTTGTAAGAGTTTTAATTTTTGGTATTAGAGGATGATCTTTTTGACGCATACATTTGAAAAGAAATTTATCAGACATAAACTGTCTTCTCAATTGAAGTGGAGGATCTACTGTTTCTACCTGTAGAGCATTAATTGGGGAAGACGCATTGCTCCAATTATTAACCTAAGACTTTGCGACTGGATACGATCTAGCCTTTGTAGATTTTTTTTGAAGTTGGTTCCATAATGAAAGATGCATAATCTAGATGACTACGAACATATGCGTGATAAAATAATTTTTGGGTGTATGGATGGCAGCCCCACCACACGCAAGATACTGCTCTCATAGTATTGAGACTTGCTTGACATCTATTAACAATTTGGTTTGTATGGGCGTTCCAGGTAAGTTTGGAGTCTAAAATAACTCCCAAGAATCTAATTTGGGATTTAACGGGGAGGGTTTGATCAAGGCAAGTTATATGTACAGCGGAGACTTTTAGTTTTCTGGTAAAGATAGATACACTGCTTTTTGTCACAGACAATTCCAATCCATGTCCCATAAGCCAATCAACCAGATTGTTCACGCTATCTTTGAGAATTTTTTCTAACTGATTTAAAACTGGACCCGAAACGTAGATAAAAAAGTCATCAGCGTACTGCATGATTTGAGAAAGAGGATGAATAAGGTAAGCTATGTAGAGAGTGTATATGTTAAATAGAATAGGAGATAACACAAACCCTTGTGGTAGGCCTCTGGTGACAGTTCTGAATACAGGAGATGATCCTTTCACTTCTACCACTATTAACATTTGGAGAGAGAGATTGACGATAAAACAAGTTAATTTAGGGCGAATTCCTATACCTAGGAGTTTTTGTTCCAGGATACTGATGTTGACGTTATCATATGCTCCACTGATATCGATGCACGCTCCAATGAGATATTCCCCTCTGGAATGAGCGATCTGGATATCTGTAGTCAATATTGATATGCTCTCAACTGTGTTTATCTTCTTCCTGAACCCAAACTGTGTGTTTGGGAGGATTTTTTTGTTTTCTACATACCAGTCAAGTCTTCTTTTTATCATGTGTTCAGTAATTTTAAGTAAAGTAGATGATAAGGCAATCGGTCTGTACGAGAGTCCTGAATTGGGATCTTTTTTTGGTTTTAAAATGGGGACGATTATTTGAGATTTCCAAGATTGAGGGATGTTGCCAGTTTCATATATAATATTTATCATCTGGAGAAAGTATTAGAGAGTTTCATTACAAAAGTTTTTTAGGAAAGAGTAGAAGATGCCGTCGATTCCCGGGGCTGAGTCTGTTACTTGATTTAAAACTGATTTTAACTCATTCATGGAGAAATGTGAATCTATCCAGCTAGTCTCACTAAATAGGTAATTGTTGGGCACATATGGTGGTGCCAATTTGTTCATAAATTCGTTAATCCATTCTGAGGAAGATGGTGGAATTTTTGGGGGGATGTGAGTTTCTAAATTTTCTTGTTTCCCATACTTTTGCTACAGGGACTTCTGGAGAAAGGGATGAACAAAAAATTTTCCAACCATCCCATTTCTTTTTTTAAGGATGCGTTTAATTACCGCCTGAGCATTTTTGAATTTCAGATAATTTTCAAGAGTCATGTTTTTAGAGTATGCTTTTGCGAATATTTTTCTTTCTTTGACAGCGTCAGCACATTCTCTGTCCCACCAGCGGGCAGTTTTGTTTTATTTATCTTTTTCACAGGAATATATAATTTTGCTGACTCTTCAATGCAGGAAATAAATAAATCATAACAAGAATTTATATTTTCATGGGTTGGGGATGGTAAACTAGTAATTTTATCATATTTCGGAGAATTTTTCCCATTTTGCATTAGATGTCTGATATTTTAAACGGGTAAACGATTTTCGGTGGTTTGCGAATTTCTGATTTTGTGGTAAGGTGATTTGGGGTCTGGGAGAAACTCAAATGTAAATGGGAAAATGATTGCTACCATGAGGGTCATCTACCGTCGTCCAGACTAAGCTGGGCGCTAACGCTGCATTACACAGTGAAAGATCTACCGCACTGGGATGTGGAGACGAGTAGGGGATCCGTCATTCAGAATACACAGACTGAATTCATCAAGCAAATCAACAATATCTCTGCCAGATCTATTGTTGGAGTCAGAACCCCAAATACTATGGTGGGAGTTGAAATCGCCCAAAATGAGTAACGGATTTTGGAGGCGAGAAAACATTGTTCGAAGTAATGATTTTGAGGGACAATTAGATGAAGAAATGTACAAGGAAAGGACTGTGATACCATCAACCCTAGCGGCAACCACTTCAAATGGGCAACCAGAGGGTTTAACGTTCACTGGTGTAAAGAGAATGGAATTTTTGATGAGAAGGACAGAACCGCCTTTGCCATCTTGTCAGTCATCTCGAAGGCAGTGGTAACCCCGGACCCTAAAATGGGAACCCGGATTGGAATTTAACTTTAGAAGAGTGACAATATCGTGGCTATTTGATTTGATCCACAGATGGAGCCATTAGGAAGAAGGGAGTACAATGATGAAATAAGAGTAGCAGCGTTGGACGGTAAGGAGTTATTATTTGAAATAATGGATATGACGAGCATAACAAGGGTTTGGATGAAAGAAGAGTTGTCAGAGAGTAATGATTTTGAAAGATTATTTAATACTTTTAAAATTAGCAATATTAACTTTGTGGTTAAAATTCATATTTTTATTTATTATCTTTGTTTTATTAACCACTTAATTGAGTTTAAATACATCTACCGGTTTCGAAAAATACCATTTTCTTCTTCAGGATGTCATAACTAACTAAAACATATATTATTGTTTCTTTACCAGAATCTATTTTTTAAAAATCTATTTTAAAAAAAAAAGATTATTTAGTGGTGGGTTAGAGGAACTCGAGGGAGTAGGGACATGAGTGGAGTTTAAGCAATGGACGGGGCTCCTGATGGATTATTTCCATTAGGATAGATTTGATGAGAGTTGTGAAGTTGCTGGTCATAGCCAGGTAAAATGAAGAGCTTGGATTTCAGTGTTTTATACACAAATTTTTTGTAGGATGATACTGCGGGAGCTAAGTTGGCCGAAACTGTGGTGATGCTAGCTGGTTGTGCGGTAGTTTCCGCAAAAGTTTTCTTGGAGTGGGCAAACATTTTCGATGATTGAAAATATGATGTATTATTAGCTGCCATGTATAGCTTAGTTTTTTTTTACCTTGTTAATTCTGGGCACGTGAGGCTAATTGCTGTATGATTACCAGTGCAATTCAAACAGGTAGGAGGTTCGGAAGAGTTTGGGCATTGGTCGGCAGGGTGGTTGTTACCGCATTTGAAGCAACGAGGAGGAGATCTGCAAGTTGGTTTGGAGTGTCCAAACCGACAACAATTAAAACACTGCATTGTCGGGAAAGCGTAAAGCTCTACTGGCAACGAATTGTAAAAGAGATATACATGTGACGGGAGGGTTTGTCCTTCGAAAGTGAGCACAACTGTTTGAGAATGTTTCCAGGCAATGGTTCCTGTGGAAGTGTCTTTGTAATTCAAACGTCTAGCCTTTATAACTTTACCTATATTTTGAGGAGTAGAGATAGATAGGATGATGTTGTCTTCAGAGAGGTCAGTGGATATACCACGCACGAGGCCCATGCGGGTAAAATTGTAGGTCGGAATGAAAACTTTAAATTTGTTATTTTGGGTGTTTTCAGAAGATTTAACAAAATTATTAGCAAGTACTGCAGATTTAAATTCCACAGAAATTTTATATCTGCCTTCTGCTTTTATACCGCCTGGGCAGATACCAGGAGTGTTCTGCTGGGAAATATATTTTCCAAAATCAATTGGATGTATAGGTCATTGCTCTGTTTTTTGGACACAAACAAGGAAAGGAGAGACAGCCGAATTTGGGTATAATAGTTGGGGACGAGTTATATTAACAGGAGAAGCAGAAGGTAGATCAGAGGTCATGGTTGGGATTAGAGTGGGAGAGATAGGAGGAGATAAGATGATGCTGGTTATCTTAAGATTGTTCTTTGTTTTTTCCGACTTCTTTTCAATTTTCCTTTTCTTGAATGTTAAAAAAGTGGAATCGTCTGAAGATTCTGCATCTTCTGAGGCGGGTATTGAGGGACGAGAAAGATGTGATGGAGGAGGAAGAGGGGCTGGAGGATCCGGAGGTGTTAATTTCTCCATTGGGTCCGAAAATTAAATTAAATTAAAAAAGATTTCTAACAAATGTCAAAATAAAAATAAAAATGTAATAATAAATAGATTCTACTGAAAAAAAAAACGCAAATGCCTAAACTGTAAGAAATATATTAAAGATAAATAATTTAAATTATAAAAACAAGTGAGCTAAGAATATTAAAGTAAAATAGTTTGTAAATATCCAATTAATCCAAGGGAGCTGCGCAAACACAACCGTCACTCTCGGAGTTATTGTAACAAAAAACTGTGAGACATTTTAATCTTGATAACATTTTTCTTTTCAGTTTTCTGGTGGAAATCAGTGACTTGATGAAATTCGTCATATCCATGTTGAAGAAACACGATGCGGAGAAGAGCGATAACGATTCTGATTCAGATGATTGACGAATTATGAGAATAGATCTGATATTTAATATCTTGTAAATATTCTTCTATTGACTTAATTAATTCCACACAAAGCTCCTATTGGGGTTGATTTAAATAATTTGTTTGGTTAATAATACCACTAATAATAACATTATAAAAATGTAAAATATTGCCTACAATCCACGTAGCTTCTGTTACTACAAATTTGTTGCCTACAAATTATAGAAGCGGGAAAGTTAATTTAACGTATTGTGCAGAGCATTTAAATCTCAGCGAAACAAAGTAAATACATCCACAATTATAGCACAGATTTTTTCTCTGGATCATTAATTAATACAACTGCTCGAAGCAAAATAATTTACCGACTTTAGTGCTACTCATGTTAGTGTAAGCTATCTTTGCATATGACATATGTCTCTTTGTATGATGTTCACCTTATCCTAAGCTCATGGCAGCTCTATTGTCTTGTGGGTGAATTTGTAAAAGTATCACTCCCAAACATGAAACAATGCACACGTAAATTATCAGAAAAACAAATGCACATTATTTTCTCTTGTCTTATCATTTTCATGACATGAATGTATTGACTAAAGGCTGATGAATGTGAGAATGTGATTATAATTACATTTGAAAATTTATGATAAAGAAAAGAAGGGCAAAAATAGAATTAATAAATACATTGATTTGTTTAGACATTTTTCAAATTAATTATCATTATTAAGTCGATCATCAAAAAAAAATTATTATTTCGAAATTTGGCATAATTCGTAATTATTTAAATATTTTATGATGCAAATTATCAATTTCATACTATAATAACTTTTGTTAAATAGAAAATCTCATTAATTCGTAATACATTATTTATTGTAAGTTTTTACATTCTGCGATTTTATGATTTTCCGCAATTTGTGCTGAAAAATTTGGGCCCCGTGACACCTACATACAAACATGTATCCTGCCATTACATTAATACAAATGAATCTGTTAACATGTAATCATGGGGAATGAATATATTTGTTCATATAAAAAAAAATTTGCCAATGTTTTCGATGTTGTAATGGTCATATTAGAACCTTAACAAACGAGTTTTCACTATTTTCACTACATAACGCTACATGGTAGATTTTGCAAACATAATTTAATTTAAACCTTTTAATACTAATTTATCTTTTCACAGTTTTTTTGAAAATGTGGGTTTTTATCATTAATTTATATCATAAGTTATACACTAGATTAGATTATTTTTTTAAACCATAACTTAGATATAACCATTCCACTAATGTTAAATAAATAAACCAAATATTATTCGTCATAGTTAGAAATACAGGCGTTATTAGAAAAACTGCAGCCATTAAATTCAAAATTACAGACACAAATCATTATTAAACAATTTAAGAAAAATTTAATAGCTATAAACCATTCAATTTGTAGGACATTTTTAATAATAATAATATTGAATAATTAGTATAGCACAATTTTTGTAAAAACTTTCACCTCAAGGGTGCTTTTAAAATACAAATTTGTATGAAAAACACAATAATTAGTTGAAGGCATCACTCAAAAAGGGGTCTAAGTAAATAATGTTTTTTTTAGAGATATAGAACTTTGAAATGAAATAAAACATATAAAAATCATGGTATTGGCTTTATCGGAAAGATGATTTTATACCATTAGTGTTTAAATATGATTTCACACATATGGGCGCCGTGGCTGACTTGAATTAAGCATAATCTGGTAGTCTGATTTTCAAACACTTTTTGGAGCAGCTTAGGTCGTATATCGGCAATAATGTGACGAATGTTAGCTTCCAAGTCGTCTATCTTCTCTGGTTTATCGGTGTAGACTAACAACTTCACATATCCCTACAGAAAATTAACCAAAGGTGTTAAATCACACAATCTTGGAGGCCAATTCGCGGGTCAATTATGCGCTCATCGAATGTATCCTTCAATAAATTGATTGTGGCGCGTGCTGTGTGGCATGTTGCGCAATCTTGCTGAAACCACTACTCTTTCACATTAATGCCATTCAATTGAGGAACAAAAAAGTGAGTAATCATGGATCTATAGTGCTCTCCATTGACTGTAATGTTCTGGCCAGCATCATTTTTGAAGAAATATGGACCAGTGATTCCACCAACCAATAAAGCACTTCATACGGTGACTTTTTGTAGATGTAACGGCGTTTCAATAATGATTTGTGGATTTTCTTCACTCCAAATGCGGCAATTTTGCTTCTTGATGTTGCCATACAACCAAAAATGAGCCTCATCACAACACAAAATTTTGAGTATCAATACCAATCTCGTTTTAGACCCATTCACTGAATGTACGACGTACATGTCAAGCGACTTCAATTCTTGCCTGAGCTGGATCTTGTATGCTCGTAAACCAAGATCTTTCAGCAAAATCTTCCATTAAGTGGATGACCACAGCTCCAATTGCTGTGCACGATGGCGAATTGCACTGCAGCAACAGCTTCTTCGGTGCGCACTGTACGACATCTCTGTGGATGCGTATCATCAATTAGAGTATGCGTGGTGCGAAAACGATCCATGGTTATTCGAATTACTTGCTCGGATGGACGATTATGTCGATCGTAAAATGGATGTATCGCACGGTAAGTTTCGTGAATTGAACCACGATTTACGAAATAAATTTGCAAGCGTTGTTCTGGCGTAAGTCTATTCATGGTGAAATGGCAAACCAAACTGAGCACGAATCAGCTGTCAAATTGGCAGTCATTGAAAAAAGTATTGCCAATCCGAAAAACAAACCTCTAAAAAAACATCTTTATGAGGTGCCTTTTTTTAATAAATACTGAATTTTTTTTTTAAAGAAACAACACATTACTTTCTTCGGACGCTACACACCTTAAATACCTCTCAACATAGTTGCCACCACTATTAAGGCACTTGTCATAACGGCGTTCCAATTTTTGTATACCTTTGTCATTGAATGACACTGTCTGGGATGAAAATCATGTCTGTACTCCATCTTTGAGTTCATCATCGTCATCAAAATGCTTGCCACCAAGGAACCGCTTCAAATGAAGGAAAATATGGAAATCACTTGGTGCCAAATCAGGATAAAACAGGACACACTTGGCGATGAATGGCAACTGGTTTCATGTTTCCTGCATTCTAGAAACGAATCACGCACAGCCGGCGGGCTGATCTATTGTCTTGAACATTTTAACCGCTCACTACAAGATGACCACACTATTTAAATGTCTCTAATGTTGCATGTGGTGAATCAACAGATGAAGGCGTAATATCGCGACATGTGTAATATCGCAACTGCAGCGGTACACCAGAAATATCCGGCAACGGTACTTAAAAAACGCACTTGAAAATAAAAAAAATTACAGAAGTAAAAACGATTCTCACTTTTATTGGGTTCAATTCTAGATAAATTAAATATTATTTAGATAACTGGAAACATTGGATTGTTTCCAAATGAAAAAAAAAAAAAGGTGTGTGGGTGGTGAAGGGATGGAATCGGAAGGATGGGTTATATAGGGAGTAGGAAATCGGATGATGAGAGGATGGGTACCTTTGATAGCGGACCAGGATGAACTTATGGAACCAAAGGACAGCTCGACTCACCTGGTTGGTGATACCGTCACGTTGCACTTCCAGAAGTTCACACCAATGTAGTAAATGACACAGCACAAAAAACTCTGACTCTTACGTTCCCCATAACAAATTCACGGCGGTGTGCGAATAGAGATTTAACACGAAGAATCACATAATACATTTTCACTCCTCGACCTCCAAAAGGACAACCAGTCGAGCCAAAGGAACACTACTGTACTGATTCTGGGGAATATAGGCCTATGGGGGTATGAATAAACTAAAAGCTGGTGACAATATTATAACCGAATGAATAAGTGTGGAAATATATGTGTTCTACAAAATAATAATTATTTTTATTCATTATGAATATGGAACATTTATTATGGAGCCTCAACAATGTGTTGAAGTCATTAAAATATTGATCGTCACATGTTGGAAATCTTCTTGGTGGCCAAACTAGGTCGATTGAGCCTGCAACACATATGGTTTCAACGAGACGGTGCCATTTCCTCACACAGCTTGAAATTTTGTGAGAAATTTTTTCCGGCCGCAAAAAGTGGTAATATCGACTGGCCTCCTCGATCACCTAATTTGACGGCTCTCGACTATTTTCTGTGGAGATACTTGAAAGAAAAGATCTACGCCAATAAGTGTGCGAGACTGTTATGAAAAATATGATTAAAAGAGCACTCATTTGTGCTGCTGCCAGTGGCGGGCACTTGGCCGATGTCATATTCCATACATAATTGTAATAAACCAAATAATCGATGAATAAAAACCAAATTAAAGAATTGTGTTTCATTTCCTAGTTATTCAAAAACAACATCAGCCTGGAATATAATATTCACTCTTTATTATGCAATGAAATAAAATGTGTGTTGTCATTTGAATTAATGCATTGAAAATTAAATTATTTATTGCAGTACTTAATTCATATATATGAATATATTGTGAAATCAGAAAAAGTACCTACATATATTTAGGCTGAATCTACACAATGTTCTACATTAAAAATTATTATGACAAAGAAAAAACAGTACTATATATATATTCAAATTATTTAATTGTGACTAACATACAAATAACGCACATAAAATATTTACTTTTTTCAAGAAAACGTTTTCCCTTAAAATCAGTTGAAAAATCCATCTAATTTATGAAATTTGCTACTAATGTTCAATTATATTGTGGCTAAAATATGCGTGAAAACATATCTTCAACATTTTTTAACATTTGACATCCATTAAATCAGCGATATGAAGTGAAAAAACTTAACCAATTAATAGGATCGATATAAATATTATTTAGTAAGAAATTTTTAATAGTAGCTGGAGTCTTAAAGTATGTACGTTAAATACAATATATTATTTAAAATCATTTGTTTTCACTAACACAATCAATGTCTGCGAATGCCAAATCTGCAGTGAAGTTGTTGGGCGTGCACATTGATTCAGATCTTGCAATGAATACACAAATCAGTAGAACTGTCAGTGCATGCTGCCATCAACTGAGACAGATTAAAAGTATTCAGAGACATCTTCCTCTTGAGGCAGCCTGTCTACTTATAAATGTATTTGTGGTGTCACGTGTGGACTATTGTAACAGGATCTATGCCTGGCAATGTTTCAGCTGGATAGATTACAATCCATTTTAAATGCGGCTGCACGGATAATATATGGAGTTTCCAAATTCTGTCATATAACATCCCTTTTACATCAGCTACATTGACTCTGATTTCCTGAAAGAGTTGAATATAAATTGTGCTGGTCGATGTACAAAACGACACACAACATGGCGCCTCTGTATCTTCAAGAACTTTGATCTTTTCCCAGACAATTTGAATGGTAGACGTTAAACTCAAATGTCAGCCTCTACTTCAGCCGCAGGAAGAGTTGTAGAACTGACCAACCGTTGCGAGAAGTCTAAATTTAGTGAACAGGCATTTGCAGTGGCAGGCCCAAAAGCGTGGAACTCTGCCCTTTGAGAGACTATTTAGGAAAAAACTAAAAACACACCTTTTCAAAAAGTCATTTCCATTAGTGAAAATAACTATTTTTAATCTTAAAACCAAAGATAATTGTAGAACTATAAACAGTTTATGTGTAAAGCGCCCTTAAGGTGAAAGTTTTTATGTAAATGGCGCTATACAAATTATTCATTATTATTATTATTAACTCAAAAGTGTTTTAAAAACATCGTAAATTGATAATATGTCCTGCAAATTGAATGGTTTACAACTCTTATTAATTTTTAACATTTTGTTAATTTGTCTCTGTAATCTTGGCTTCAAGACTATAAGAAAATATATTTTGTATATGCAAGAATTTTCCATATTAAGCCAATTTTGTGGCATGCGAAAAATGTAAACTTTAAACTAGATTAGTTTTAAACCAGCGTAAAGATCCTATCTAAGTAATTGTTTTAAAAAAAGTCAAATCTAGTATATACCTTCTGATATAAATGAATAATAAAAATTCACATTTCTGTAAAAAACGCAAAAATTTGAATTATTATTGAAAGGGAAGCATTAACAGACTTCATTAAAATTATCATCCTCATAATTTATCTCATTATAAAGGTATCCAGTGGAAAATTTTCAAGTTTAATATTAAATAAAAAAAAAACTACAATGTTATTCTCATATTTTATTTATACAAAATGGAGTTTAACGGTGCTAATTTAACGTTTTATAACAGCATCGTCTAAATGCTGTCCATTTCTCTCAAGACACTCTTAAATTTGCGAACACGTGAGAGCAAAGCGTTGGTTTAATGGCAGCAACTTCACGGCGGATATTTTCTTGTAGGGCTTGAATTATTTGAGGATTGTTGCTGTAAACTCTCGACTTAAGGTATACGGTGTAAGGTCCGGTGACCGAGGTGCCCAGGGTATGTCTCCGTACTTGCTAATTAATTTATTGGGAAAAGTTTCCCTCAGCTTCTCCATTGAAACTCTAGCTGTGTGTAGAGTGGCCCCGTTTTGCTGAAATTGTGTTCTGTTGTTGAACCCGGGAAACAGCTGCAGTTGCGGTATCAAAAACTCGTTGATCATTCGGCAATACACATCAGCAGTGACTCTCACTGGTTAAAAAAATAAGGGCCAATTATTCCTCGGGCAGAAATTGCACACCACACTGTCATTTTGGACAATGCAAACATTTTTGATTGCGTTTCCTTGGGTTGTCGAGACACATATATCTCATATCCTGTTTATTAACATAGCCATCGATATGAAAATATGCTTCGTCAGAAAACAATATGTTTCGAAGCGCTCCTGCTGTTCCAAAACATTCCAGCATCGTTCTCGCTAAGGTTTCACATAAAGAATAGTCATTTTTGAACAAATTTTTCAAGAAACTTCACGATTTGCTGTTTGTATGAGCGAAACTGTAGTTTCTTTTTCAAAATAACGTGCACTGTTGATTTATTTATTCCAGTACAGGCTGTAATCTACCTTATCGATTTACGCAGATTACACATAATTTCTCGTCAAAATTGAGCCACAAATTCTGGCATCGCTGCTGATGTTGATAGTCCCAGGGGAGTTTGGTTAACCATTGTTTCTTCTTGTCTGAACTTTTGAACCCAATACCCGATAAATTCACATACTCATCTAATATTAAAGTGAGTACAAAAAGCGCGACGCACACAAACCAATAAATCACCACACTTTAAATATTGGTCAAGGGCGAATACGCGGTGTGCTCCTGACCAGTGACTCATTGCGACTGGCAAATTTGCAAATCACGCGCGTTGAACAATATCCCTCCCACTTACCTCACCCTGATGGTTTACGAGCAATTACAATTTATTCTTGAAATTTTTCCGCTGGACACCCTATATTAATTATTAATTATTCTTAATACGAACTGTTGTTGGACAAATATTGATTATATTTTCATTATTTTTTGATATTGAAATTAATTATTAGTATGTATAAATTGTGTTGAATGCAATCTTATTGGTTGTTTCACAAAGAAATAATTTCAAAGGATTTTGCCTCTCTACGAAATAAGCGTTACCTGTGATTTTAATCTTTAATAAGCTTTGTTTTACATTTGGTAACAAATTATATTATCAATGTTCCTACTCTTAATGTAGATGTTTTATGATTTAATGCCATGAAGAATGTATGTATTGTATCTTAATGTTACATTATACGTTATATATTATGATAGTGTTTGTGAATTAATAAAAATCTGTCACACTAATTAAATGTTCATTTTTGAGCTATAAACATTAATGTTAGATAAAAAAATTCTAATTAAGAGGGTAGCGGTTGATTGAAATCCCATAATAATCTTATTAATGAAAATTATTTGTGAACTGAAATTACAACAGTTTTGTATGGCATTTCAAATAAACTATCCCTTAGTTCCATCTTTCAAATGCCAGAAAAATCCACCTCTAATTGTGTCATTTTTATTACTACATTTTTCTAATTTTAAATTATTAGAGTTTTTAAGAAATGTCTATATTGTCTGTTCCTTTTCATTTACATTCCTACTAGACTACTTAATGTGTGTTAAATGTGATTTTTGTTCTGTTTAAATAAATAATATGGCTATAATTTATAAATTGTTTTAATAATTGTCGTACACAATTTCAGCAAAGTTATCAATCATATCAGATGTGAGCATACTCCTACTGTTGTGCTCGAAAGTCCTGCGGCTGATGCTTCTCAGTAGCTTGGTCGCCGAATAACTTGCCACGGCGGCGGGGAACATGGACCCTTTGTGCTGGGTCTCGTTTATGGGGATTCTCCTTGTAGCCCAGAAAAAATAGATACCCGTCATTCCCGAGAGTAAGTTTCCTTGGCCTGTGGAACGCTTCGGGGAGCCCCCTTCACTCAGGGACCAAGAGGAATGCGGATTGGAACTGACACCCGTGTCTGTGCAACCTTTTCGGAGAATGAAGAGGTTATCACCGTACTTGTCAAAATTGACAAACACGTGACTACTGCTCGCTACTCCAGATACCTTCATTTCACCATAGAGTTTTTCAAATTCCCGAACGTTTGGAGTCATAATGATCCCTGGAGGAGGAAACTTGATCAGTGTGTTTAGAATAGCCGTAGTCAACAGCGATTCATCCAAGTCTATGACGAGCGGTTTCTTGTGTATTTTGCAAACATTAACAATCTTGGGAATGATGGCTAGAGTGTACGGATCGGAAATGAGACCGGGTCCTAGAATTATGACGTCCATGGGTAAAATCCTTGCAAGGAGTAGAGCTTCAGAATTATAAACAGGCTGTACTATTATATCTGGACTGTATATTTTGATGGGGTCGCCAGCCTCGACTGTGCAAAAGATGTGCACCACGTCAGCACCTACCTGCAAAAAACAAATTGTCTTTTCATTCAATAAGCTGTGAATTAATAGTTTTAGTCCATCAACACATTGTTTTATTTGATGTTAACAATATCATCTTCAGAAAGAAGTGTTGCCACGTAGACTTTTATAGTATTGGTAGGTTAGTGTTTGGACATCTTTTGTTAAACCCCTCCACACAAGAATCACAAGGAGAGTCAAAATTTAATAAAAAAAAAATTGACTCCTTGTTTATCTCGAAAGTAAAGAGTTTTAGCTGTGAATTTCGTCAAACTGCCTCTGAATCAACAGTAGTGTGCTTGACTATGATTAATTTCACAAACAATAAATACACCTCAGAAAATATTGACTGCAACATTTTGGTACGACATTTGTCTGTTGCAGCTCCCACTTGGAAAGTACAAATCAGAGATTGATTTAATAGGATATTTTGATTTGTGACCCTTGTGAGCTGTTTCACTACCTCTGGATAAACTGCCAAATTACTATCCACCAGATGAATTAAATTACCTGTAGCATGCAAGATATTTAAGTAAAGCCCAGTGAGGTTGGCATTAAAATACTACATACCATATTATCAAATAAATTATTATTATGCAAATGCTCGTTTTGTTTGTCGATGGATTTTTAAATATCTTGTCATTAAACGCCTCGGTAAAGAATTAGGAATGAATAGTATAGCCATCCAACAGTTATGAAATACATTAATAACTTTATTCATAGAATGGCTAATTCAAATATTACAAATCACTCTTCAAGGATGGATTGTCTTAATAAAAGATAGAAGACTAATCCAAACTTAACATAGGTGGTTAAGTGGCTCCTGTGTTTATCACACTCTAACTACAACCTTACTCATTGAATCTTGCATTCAAACTTCCTATTCCATTGTTTTGAAACATACCTTAAGTGCTCCGATGGCGGAGAAAAAAGGTGCTCCAGAATTTTCGACAGATCCGCCTATGACACCGACAGTTCCCATGAAACCTTTCTGCTTGTCTTTCGAGAACTCTGGTATAATCCTGTTGGCGTAGGGTTCTATGCCATTGTCATCTGTAGCTCTCGGCATCTTGCAGTCGGCATGCCGCGAATACGCTCTTTCAGTCTGTATCCTTATATCACAAGTGACTAGCGTCACGAAACATAAATTAACCAGAACTGTTTTAATTACTTTTACTCTGCTGATGATTTTCATTTTTATTTTAATGTATGACTTGTGTCACTTTGAAGATATATTTTCAACGAATCTATTGCATTATTTTTAATTATCACTGTCGAATAAATAAAAAATTACTGAAATGCACGTCCAATTCATATGATTGATGATTAAATATTCACACATCAAAGTTTTATCACACTTATTTTGCAAGATTATCAGGGGTTTTTACTCATGAATTTATTTAAACTTTAATTATTTTTCATTAGCTGGTCTTGAAAAATTGTTTTATAATTAAACCATTTGTTTGGATAATTAACCCTTTGCACTTGATCAGATTCAGAACAAGGGTTTCAAATATTAAAGTGCATTCATAAACAACAGTATAACTTCAACCAGAGACAGCCAGCTGAGAACTGATATGATTAAACGCGTACCGGTTCATGATTTTGTGTTTCATAATAACGTTAAATGGTGCTGCCGTGCTCTTAACTATACAATTTTTTATAGGTTTTACTTAAAACAGGCATATTCTCATGATCCGCTGTTTTATACATCTATAATGGCACAATCTTTCTGTTGATTAATAATTATATTGTGAATCCCTGACTTGCTTCGACCTTTTGATCTCAAATGACCTAATAATTTAGATAAGTCAGTTGCGTATTTCCCCAAAACCATTAAAGATTATATCCAAACAAATATGTATATGGAGAACTGTTTGTTCTGAAAGAATGTGATATTAATTTTATTTTTAAATAAATCGAAAGTTAGATTCACATCTTGTACTTTATAGAATTTAATATTGTAATCAATATTTCCCGCTATAGCGTGCACAAATTTAAACAAGACACTAACAAAAAATAATAATGTTTTGATCTAAACATCAACACAAGCTTTCTTTTCAAATCTTTATTTTCAATCTGTTTTTTTTGTTTCCGCACAATCCGTCAGTACATCTCGAATAGGCTCAATATGAATTTATCTTTATAAATATTATACTTTGTGTACATTCAAACTAATGAATAGCACACTGGTAAAGAAATGCTTTTCTTCATTTCTCCCCCAGCACACAAATTTAAGCATTGGAATTTAAAATTGCACAAAAGATTTTTTTGCACACCACTGATCCAAAAATTACACGAAACATAGATTATAATATGTAATGTTTCAAATGTTGTCACAAATTTTAATTCCAGACTTTTTACAACCACAAATAAATAGTAGTTGCTTCTGATTCACTGCGTCCATATGCATGACCCTTATCACTGAAATTTATTCTGTTAACCTTAACTATAGTTTATATATACTTATAGTTTCATTAAGGGATGAGATTGCTATCCAAAAACTCAATTTCACATCTGTGTTATGCTTCCCTATGAATGTTTCATCTGTCAAATGCAAATATTCCATCATTATGGTGGCAAAATTGGTCATCACTTCTCTAAATCTGACTCACAATTCATCAATATTACATTAACAGCGATATTTGACAATAGAGCATGATATGTCAGATGTCTAGTAAGAAAATAAAATTTATAAGTTAGGATTTGTGTGAATAACTGAATTGAATCATTTATTTTAAATTTAGCCGGGGAAATGAAATTTTTTGTAAAAAGCATTTTTTTTTTATTAAAGCCACACATATACATGTACTAAATATAAAAATATATTACATATGACACAAATACAGGGCGGGGTAACACGCTTCAGCTGTCAGTAAATGCAATAATTTGTTAAATAATTAATGTAAATTCCTTAAAACTTATTAATGGATCAATAACAGCTATGTACATATCTAGATACATATTGAGATGTAGGTAGGTATGTTGGAAGTTCTTCAGACGCTTTTAACAAGGAAAGATGTAATGATATTATATGAAAATGCAATTCCACTGAAGACTTCCATTCCACTCTCAAACAGCGTTTGCACTAATTGCTAATCAACACTCAACTTTTGTTTAAATTACCCAAATTAATATGACATCTCTTTAGACCTTGTAAAGAGCTGATTTTTAAACCGCCTTAAAATGATATAAACCATAATAGCCTCTCCCAAATACAATATTTTTAACACATTCGTGAATATGATTTTCGAATAAGGGAATTAATATTAACAATTACAACTGTCGGTCAAATAATGTTCCATAGTGAAAAGATGGCCAGAGCAGCTATCATGAAATACTTGCCAATAGCAGGTTGATATTGTGTCCCTAGAAAAATATGACTTCATCTAAATTGTGTTTAAAGTGTTCAAAAACTCCCCAAATATGTTAAATTAAAATGATTTTTTTTTGCAAAACTGCAAGACTTTTTGCATGAATAAACCTTTCCATGTTTTGAAAAATAGTGAAAAACAGAGAACTTATTAATACGTGTCATAATCCACCCCTGTATATCATCTCCAACTAGAACACAGTAACATGTTTCAACCCTAGTCGATGAAATGTTTCATCTATTACTATACACACACACAGTTTTGGACCTTTGTACATGAGAATGTGGCTAATAGGCCAAATTAAAAGACTGGCTGGCGGCCTCTTCAAATCCAACATATTCATTACACATATTTCTCTGGACATCATATTTACAACTTTGACATTTTCACTTCTTGTGGAAAATTCTATGAGAAATAAAACACATTTCTTAATATAGGCTACCAGTTACTACTATCATCGTCATCGCTACAACCCATAGTGAGACTTGGCTGCCTCCAGGAAACATCTGTCTTGACGATCCACACTTGTGTCCCGTTTTCGATCACCGCTCACATAATCGCTTCGTACAGTGGCCATCTTCATCGAGTGACCTGCCTCCAAAAAGATAGCTGCACGTGACAATTTTGGATCTTTGACGGATGCCAGTTTTTAAGATTTGACCATTACCAGTTTTGCTTTCACCTGTGTAAGCTTTGGACTGATTTTAATCATCTTTTTGAATTTATTACCTACATTTATTTAAAAAAAGTTGATTGTATTTGAGAGCATCAACAGGGTGTGTAAGGGATATAATATAATATGTAACCACTTGGTGCTCATACTGTCATTGCAAAATGGATGTAACTGGAGATAATAAGACACACTTTGCTAGTTTATGAATCTCTAATTTCTGAAATGGTCCAGCTAATCGACTCCTTATCTTGATATATCTGGATACTGTGACTTCATAGTTTCTAGGATGCTTAAGACCTGTGGAGTGCCCCCCGGGGGCCCCCCTTTTTAGAAATACCGGTGCAGCCACCCTGATGACGCTCTATCCGTTCGGGAGCAAAGTTCCGGCCGCAAGAAGAGCATACCACCAAAGACTTGAGATGGTTGTCCCAGATCCTGTGGAAAGTTGCCTCGCAGTCCAGGTTTCCATCCTCTGGGGAAAAAATGTAATGCATCTTTAGATAAGTAGTGTAAAGTGTCAACCGAAATTGAATTAAAAGTTATTTAAAAAATTAAGCCATTATTATTTTGTTTCTTGACGAATTTGAATTATTTTAAAAACAGCACATTGTCCCAGATATATTATATTCTTTACTAGCTTCACATAGTTAATTTTCATTGTTTTTCTCCATTCAGCCTGTTCTGATCTGTCCCCCTCATCTGACCACTGCCGGTGGTCCTCCACTGCTTCGTTTAGTCTTCATGCAAAATATAATACTAATGCCCATGCAAGATCTCACCACCTTAGAGGAAAATAATTATTAATATATTCATATAATGGAAAGGTTTTGATTTGAACCCCTGGTTTGCTGAAAATGTATATTTTTACTATTAATAATATTGAGCTGTATAGTTATAGATAGATATATTAGGTATATTCCCTTAATCTTTTATTTGGGGTTGAATTGAGACGAGCAAGCTGTTTTTCTAATACTTATTAATTATTCCAATGGCTGCACGCCACTTGTCAGGAGTACTATAAAAAATCTTGCTCTGACTCATATTAGAATAAAATCTCGTTAATTCTAACTCATTAGGTATTTTAAAGCTAAAATGATTTGGACATGTGGAACGGATGAGCGAGGAGAGGATGGTAAAGAAAATATAAAAGGCAAGAGGAGCAGAGAACGCCCAAGATCTGGCACAACCAGATGAACCAAGAACTGGAGGACGGTCCTGTTAGAAGCTTCAACAACGGAAAAGCGTGCATGAGAAGATGTAAGAAAGTGGACGAGGCAAGAGTGATGTGCCAGGACCAGCGGTGTAACTACAAAAATTGGGCCCCAATGCAGAATGGAAAAAAAGGCCCTTGAAAGAAGTGTTGTATATAAGATATATTAATTTTATTAAGGTTTATCCATTAAAGAGTAAGAAAAAAATAATCTCATATAATATTCACGCCTTCATGAAAAAAAAACTTAAGTATATAAATACTTGCTTCACTTTAAGGCGATTACCACTTTGCACAATGGTATGGTCTCTATTCCGACATATTAGCGGGGGTACTGCTGCATTCAAAGTGTTTTCGTAATACACACGAGAAACGATTTTCTTAAATTTGATAATCCCGAATCTTACTGTGAATTACTATTAACATTGGGAAAGGTATGAATACTCACAAAAATATCAATGCCGAATGGATCGTAGGGCGCCTACTTCTTGGGACCCTAATGCACTGCATTGGATGCATTGGCATAGTTACTCCACTGGCCGGGACAAAATAGTGTGGCTCAAGACGACAGGTTAATAATATACGAGTGGTATGTGCACGGCCACCCATTCAAATACATACTTCCGATGTATATAATAAATAAATAGATATTGTACTTAATAACCTTTAACTTCAAATATAGAAAAAAAAAAAAATTATGTTTTCCACTTGGTTGCTTGGCAACGAAAAATTGCATTCAATAAATAAATATCAGGATAAAGAATAAAGTAGAAATTAAAAGGAAGAAAGGAATGAAATCTCATTTTTTACATTTTAATGTTTTACTATTAGAAACAGTTGCTTAACCATTGCGAAAGCGGGTGCTGGATTCACAAATAAATTATTTAACTGCCTACTGGGAAGTGAAAGGGCATATTTTAATTTTTTTAAATGCGAATGTTATGGCTTTTCAAACTTGTGGATTTCTAAAATGGATATTAAATAACAAATTACGCATTTTGTTTGGCCACTCTTTCGTCGCACGTTTTTCTGGGATTACTTACTGGAAGGGATGAGGCGATAAGACGTTTATAATTTTACGACGCCATCGAAGGTACCGACATTCAACAACGTGAAGATGCATCGCTTTTGTGGTTTAATCGAGAAAGAAAAAATTTCACCTCCATCCAAGCACTATTATATATTATTTTAATTTTTTTTTTTTTTTTTTAACATGCTTTCGGATTAACCGTTCTCTCGGATTACCGGGGGGTTGCACTAGCGCAGCTCTGCCGTATTTGTTTGGCAAGCAATACAATAAGTGGCGTATTACACATTGATCCGCTTTAAAAGTACAGCCCGCCCGAGGGGTCGGCGACCCCGCCCCCGCGCACCGCCGAAGTTCTAATGGCTTCCGGCCGCGGCGGGAAGTCATGACGGGTGAAACAATCGCGCCGAGCCGACCACAGAATACGGAATATAGCGAGAACTAAGTTACACAATTATTCCACGAAAATGACATCCGATAATGGTTTCGATATTTAGATTATTCATGTCGACACCAATCTACATAATTACTTACTACATCGTCTTCCAAATGTTCAGTTTCTCAACGAATGCGGGATAATCTAATTTATAATTTTGAGGAAAATAACGATAAATATCGATGTCGAAGCTAAAAAAAATTTGGCCCCAACGCAAAATATTCAAAAATATATAAGAATATTAAATACTTCGTACGTTAAATAATAGAGATAACAAATTTCGTCTCTTGCCACCTATAAATTTGCAGTTTTAGAACACAGTCTTTGATAATCAAAACAATTTAGAAAAATCAATCTATCGCAAAATATACATCTCACACTGGAACTTTCTTTTGCCGGGAGAATACGTTACCAATAACTTTTTAATAATAATATGTATAAAGCCTGGTTCCCACGTATTGATGAATATTATTTATTGAAGAAATTCAAAAGCAATGTTCCCATGTTTTTTTACATTAAAAATGTAATAAATATTTGTACCATTCAAGATGGTATTGAGGAGCACTCATGGGGGTGAGAAATTCGGGGGTTATAACCCCCAGATCATGTATCGATACACTTATAACCTTTTATTACACAAAATTAACAACTTTTGAAATTTCACCCTGTCTTCCAATTTTTTTTCTGGACAAGATACTTTAAAAAAAGCACCGGTTTTGAGGATAGAAGTTGTATTTTAAGACGAAATTTTATAGGGAATTATAAAATCGATATCAATAACAGTATGGAATTAATTTACAAATTTCGAAAGATCAATTTGAAAAACTTTGATTAAAATTTGAAAGTTTTGAGGTGGCCCAGTTTTGTTACATTAATAAAATACCTTTCAACCATTTTGAAGTACCTACTTATATATATCGCATTATTTTATATTATTACACGGGCTGTCACTTAGTTGTATAACAATAAAGTATAACAAAGAATGCATTATTTCAACATACCTCTCATTTTTCGTAACGCCCTGTTTGTTTTTATCCTAGTCCAAGTACTGACACAGAAATCATCATTTTTATTTTAAACTAAATTGTTTAGTACAGAAAAGATTAGATATAAGAGACAGGTGCTCATCTAGCAGGGCGGACGTAGGATTATAAACAAACCATTTGATTGTAATTGTCAGTATACAGTATACATACATATAACAACTATTAACAATGCAATGATTTCACTATTTCCACTCTGGAAGAACTTTTACTACAGATTTACATTCTCTTAATAAAATAAGATACGCTTGCTACAGGAAAATAATAAAAAGAGTGGAGAGGGGAGAAATGTGATTATTGATAGAACTTCAAATATAATAAATAGGAATTTTGTAATGAGTTCATATAATATTAAAATACAAAGAAATCTTGCTTACCTTTGAAGACATAATCTTCAGCTTCGGATGAATCCTGTTGGGCCGGCATCCTCGGCGTTCCTGGAGCCCTCGGGCTGTGCAGGACTCTGGCGCTGTTGGGGAACTTGATGCTGTTGGCAGCCCTGGAGCCGTCGGCCGTCGGTTCCGTGCCAGGAATGTTGGTCTTTCTGGGGCCGTTCGGGATTCTGTCGGGGCTGTTCAAGACCCTTCCGGGGCCGTTGGGGACTCTTACAAGACTGTTGAAGACTCTCGTGGGACTGAAGGAGACTTTTGTAGGACTGTCGGAGGCCCTCGCGGGACTGAAGGAGACTTTTTCAGGACTGTCGGAAGCTCTTGCGGGACTATATGAGACTTTTGGAGGACTGTCGGAGACTCTCGCGGAATTATCGGAGACTCTCGGAGTTATATCGGACACTCTCGCGGGACTATTGAATACTCTTCCAGGGTTGTCGATACCCCTTCTGGGACTGTTCGGTAGCCTGACGGAACTGATGGAGGCTCTCCTGGGACTTCCCTGGGGGCTCTTCGTCCGGGGTGAATGCATCACTGGAACTGAAAAACGTTATAAAAGTCAAGGATAAAACATCATGTAACTACTGTGAGAGTTGTTATTTGTTCTTTGTGCTTGTAAATATTGAATAAAGTAAGTCACACGCGATTTCTTGGTCCATTATAAATTCATTTTTAACGCTTTAATACAAAAATATTACATGATTTATTTTGCACTTTAGTCACTTGATTGGAAAAGATATTGCTCTCTGAGGGTTACATTTTTTAAATGAATCATCAGAGCTTTGCGTATCCAATTTAGGTAGGTACCCGAGTGTTTAATAGTAATTTAATGATAAGGCACCTAACAACTATTCTGTAAAAAAATTAATATTATTTTTTCCTGTCATTATTGACCGGCTTTCACCTAATATACGTAATATATTTAGATTAGAAAGAAAATGTATGAATGTCGATGAGGCGAGAATTGTGTGTCAGGACAGAAGAGTGTGGTGCTCTATCCTCTCTGCCTATCCCCGCGGGGAAACGGCGTGATGGTAAGTAAGTGAGTAACTACACGGACATGTCATGAGCTTTTCCACCCTGCATTATTATCTAAGTTAAATTGTATTGGCCCAGAAATACTCTACGTTTGGTTGATTGCCCTTAAATTAGCATTTCTTTATTGTGAAAAATTAATTTGAAAACCCATAATAACCAAAAATAACAGTGATATTGCTGAGGAGCATGTGAAAGATGAAACTGAAGCAATCAGAAACGTGTTCAAATTATAATGATTAGTATTTTTTTATGAATTGTTCACGATCAACTATCTAAGAACACCGATGTGACGTTGGGAGATAACGATATTGACGAACTAACTTTGTTTATTCGTGAGGACGGACGTGCACTAACTGATCCATGAGTTTAGTATATGAAACTAAATTAATTTTACAAGGTGGACGGGACCGCAATTTATTAAAAGCGGATGTTAAATGTTGGATTCATTTGATTGAGCATTAGGACATTTTTTAATTTTCGAAATTTCTAAATCGTCTAATCTAATGTCTCTACTGTTTATATGTATTTTAATTTAAAATGTGTCCCGTCTCTAAAAGATTGTTTTCATATCCAGAAAAAGTGTTATCGCTGAAGCAACTTAAATATTATTTCATTCTAAAATTGAAACTGTTGTACCAATATAAAATCAAAACAGTCATCGCAATTGAGTTTATGTACACTGTATATTGAGTTTATATATAATACCTACACTGCGTGTTGAGTTTATATATAATACCTACAGTGTGTTGAGTTTATTCGCATAGAATATATTATCTATGTCCTTAGAGATTATTATAAATTTACTTTTAATGCTTTTGCTCACTGTACAAAATAATGACTATTTGTTGTATCAAATTGTAATAAGATGTGGGTTACGGTTTGAACACGGCAATGTCTGTTTCCAGGTCTGTCAGTTCCGACTCCAAAAAAATGTTTTCCGGTACAATATAGAAAACGTACCGTAATAATATGTCAATGTACAAAATAAAAACTCGTTTTTCCCACACGCGAACAATGATTACCGAAGCCGCAAACATTTTTGATTGTTGTTAAAACACAATATTTAAAAATGATTTTAAATGGAAAACATGATTTGGAACGCAACGCTGTCCCAGGACCTTGGCACCCTGACCCGGCGGGGGCGACCCGACCTCAATAGGACTTCGTGCGAAAACCACAAAAAAAGACAAGCTCGTGAACATTTCGCTAATTTTAGGCGGTTATTTTATTTCGCAAACTAGATCGCGCTTTTCATTCAGATTAGGGCTGTTCGATCATTAATCAATGTCGTCTGACGTGTCGGCCATCTCGACAGTTGGCGCGGCTGGGCCGTGTTTTGATTGACACGACGTAGCTACTAGCTACATCAAACACAGTGCGTGCCTATGTGCTGTTGTGGTCGAGTATGCGTGCAGGGGACCGAGGCCGCATTTAGACATTTTCGTCCCTTAGGTACAAAGGAAAATATACAGTTTCCAAAAATACCAAACAAATACGTTTAACCGACTGAAATGAAATGATGATGTTAAAATCTGTCGAGTTTAATTGTCACTTCTGATAACGACCTGAGCGCATACATTACAAAAATACTACAGGCACCCGTTTGCTGACCCGGAAAACTATGATTAACAAAACACTTCTGAGACCAGTTCTCACCTAAAATCCGAATGCTGCATATTCAGTTAGAAATATAAATATTAGACACAGAATTTGGTGAACCTAACTGTTTTTTTTTATATATAGAGTTACGTACACGGAATACCTGTAACTTCAGTATTCTTACTATTTTCAAACTAAGCTAAACTATGAAAATAGGACTGACTTGCTGGTCTCCCGGAATGAGGCTCGAACCCCCGACCACTGGATCACTAGGCGAGTGTCTTAACACCGCAGGACCATCGAGCACGTCAACATTACCCAAGTTATCAAGATAGCACGGCCGAGGTTACGTTCAACGAATGGACGTTTGATGCAAAACCTATCGGCTTCCGGAGTGTTGGAAGAGCCAAGCTGCGGTGGTTGGGCGGCGTTACCCAGGACGCTCACGCAGTCAGTATGGCGAACTGGAAAAGGACAGGTCGGGGTGGCGATACTTGCATGACGAGGCCAGAGTCCACACCGGGCTGTTGCGCCACTGATGACGAAGGTCTATCGGACACATTAGCAATTTCTAGTCATGTTGTTCCGTGATGATCAAATGAATGATATTGTTTCCGCAACCTACGAGATTTCAACCTGGGACCTTTCTTTTGCCGACGGAGTGCTTTTTTATGAGCTACAATAATGAAATGTCATGTATACGAACAATTGCAAAAACCCATGAATATGTCTTCCTGTGGTGTCCCCTCTAACTTTATAAACCGATCCACACAAACAAGTTGTTAAAATCTCCTGCTTAATATTTGTAATGAAATCAAGTATTGAGATGCAATATACGTTTCGTAACATTGGGAATCGCTGTTTATTTTTGTAATAATTATATTTAGTTAATAACATTGGTTCCAGTATCAAATAGTTCTCAACATACTATTGTTTCTGAAAAATTTATAACTCGAGCCATTATTCTAAAGTGGTCTGGAATAAAAACTAAATGACATTGTACAACGTATATGAATGGTTACCAAACAATAGCGAACCCGTCGATAGTGTTTAGGTGGAAATCACTGATGTGCTTCGCTGTGTGCACAATGCGTGCAATATTTCCAAAAATATACTAACAAAACTACATATATGAGTATTTTTGCTTCGAGATCAGCTATAATGGCCCATGTCCACGGTAATCTCCCAATGAGACTTTATATATATATATATGGTATATATGGACAGGAAGCGTCATTCTAATCTGGGAGCAAAACACATTCATAGAATTCTATACTGTCCTTACCCACTTTCGAGAGGATTCTCCGAGAGAGCTCTCATCCCTGAACACGCGCCACAAAAGCCGCATTTCTTAATTCTACAATATATATTGCGGATTGTATAATGCGAAAAATGGACTATAAAATATTGCCTTTCAGGTACCTACCTAGTGTGTGGTTTTCTTTATTTAAAAATAGGGATAAATCTCAACTGCATTTAAATATTTACCTGCTAAGTTGGACTGCTGCGGCCTCGAGCTGTGCGGATTCATCCTTTCGGCCGCGTCCATTCTGCCTTTCTGTAAACAAAACAGGAAATAGCACACAGCACATAAATTAGGAAATTACATGTAGGTAATACCGGTAGGCATGTAGGTACATTATTTCTTCAGCACTAATCGTGGAAATTAATCTCCGTCCGTAGGGTGGAAGGTCAGCGATTTAGAGTAGCCCATAGTGCCGGGAATTAAGAGATTTTGAGAACCGATAAACGATTTTCGTGACTTGGGCCGCATATTACGCACGGCAATATTAATACAACACAGTTAATACTCTGGAGCAGTGCGGTCAAACTTCTCAGTGGCAGTGGGACAATTTTTAGTCGAAGTTCACAGATAAATGTTTCAACTTCTTCAAGCGTGTTCTCAGGTTTTCGTGGCAGATCAGAATCTTCTGTGTAGAGTTTTCTAAACTATTCTGCCGTGTATATTCGATCTCTCTAGCTGACATTTCGGATTCAATTGCAGGGTCCTTCACCAGGGCTGATTCGTGCCGGTGTTGTGGTTAAGTAAAATAAAATAAGCAAAAATATTTTCTCATACCGCGCATATATTGCAATCACTCCGCATATACTAAATTACTATTCTAGACGATGTTAAATATATAACTTATTCAGTTTTGAGAGCCGTTTGAAAGGGATTTCAGAAGAATGGCACACGTTGTAACTTTTCACAAATACAAGTCATGTCTGATATCTTAATCTTGATTTTATCATAGATATTCAGCAACAAACGGCGAGAGGTTTCCAATTTTAACAACCGGTGCAAACATGTATTGCGTTATTTGTATCAGTATTTTAGGTTTCTACTTGTATGTACTATGATTTCAATGAAATCCTGTATTTAATTGTGAAACGCTTCAGTGTTATATTAACGTTTTTAGGTACGCGGACCGCCGGCTGAGTTGCACTGTTGTAGGTCAAAGGACCCCGAGGCATATTGGGTTCCCATTAAATAGTATTAAACGCAGATAACGATCTACCGCCGAGTTATTACTAAAATCGAGAACGCGTTTATCCAATAGGTAAACTAAATGAGTAAATTAATTTTAAATGTAGCAATGCATTCGGGTCTCCACTTGAATTTTTCTTAAAGCAAATTACGAGTGGGCATTCGTAATCTTCGAGCTTAAAAAAGGTCACTAACTGGGCACACCTCGACTTTAGTTTAGAAGTGGCATTTATACTCGTAACTGGTACTCGGTGTACCATATTAAAAGTGTGTTAAAAGTTGAAGGGGATTATATTAAGTGAAAAAAACCTAAAGAACATACTTATTATAACCATTTTTTTCATTTATTCTTTGATATACATATTTTAACCGACTTTTCCGCATATTATTTTAACCCTTTCAGACCTGGTGCACATTATCTACAATAAGTTTGGATGTAAACTCTCATGGCTTGATACATAAAATAAATATATTTTATTTTAAACTCTAATACTTATATATATTTTTAAGGAGAACACATTTTTGTTGTGGAAGTTGCAATTTCAGACCATAGTTTGTGGTATTTTTAATACAAATTAAATGAATCAGTTTTCTAATTGATTCGTTTAGTGTGTATTACTAATATTTATTTACCTCTTGTGAAACTACATTTGCCATATATAATATGACGTGAAACATTAAAATAAATGACATAAGAAACAATTCCATGAGATGGCGACTCCGAACAAACATAAGTAATAATTGAAATGTTATTGTATTTATGTAAATAAGATCATTAATCATATATTTATTATAATGGTTTAATCATGACAAAAAAGAGATCGAATATGAAGTCCCACAGGGAAATACGCTGGGCCCATTGCTTTTTTTGATAAATCATAACTTTTGCTGATGATACTGTATTAATATCCAAGGGAACAACATGGGAACATGTTTATCATATTGAAATAGTTGGTTGATTAAAAACCTATTAACGCTTAATGCAGCAAAAACAAAATTTATTCCGTTCTCCATTACAGAGGAAGGACAGCCCAAAAATTTTAATAATATGAAATTACACCTAAGTGTTTGTAAATATATAAATGGCTGTAATATATTATAATGCGTTTTTTATTTGTATCTATTATAAGGAAGGCATTTAATACATCTCAATATACAAAGTGTAACTAATATGAAATAAACTAACTAAACAAAGTAAAAATGTTTCCTGCTTTATAAATGCTCCCTAACACAAATGTGAGCAAAAAAAAATCATTAGAAATTATTTCAGGTAAACAAAGGCTAGCAAGCCATCATCGGGCCTCCTGGCCACTGAAAGATGACCTAAAACGATCGAAACTGATACGCGGCAAAGTAGCCTAGAAAATACTATATCTGAAGACCGTGAAAGCGCCTGTTTAAATTACTCTTTCGCCCGGTGAAAAATAGAACCGACTCCCCGAACGAGGATTGAATTCTGGAACGTCAGTTAAAGGAAAAGCGTCTTGCTGAATCAATAGACCTAATTAGTTTGGATATATATTATTTTTAAATAATTAATGTACAAGTAGTATTTCAGTCTATTCACCCGAGAATAAATAATCAATTTTATTGCTTAACGTCAATGTCTACACCGTTGCCCCTGCATAATTGCTCAGACAATACCAATATTTTTTTACGAAATTCAGTCAACGTTCTATATTATATGATAAATCAAGCCGCCTAAATATAACCTTTACGTAATATTATATTATTTTTTGTATGTACCAACTATTAAAACATCATTTTGTTTTGTGAAGATTGAAGGTTTGCTAGCTACGCAGAATAATAATAACAATAATAAAAACTAATTAATATTTTAGGAGAACACATTCTTATTGTGAAGTTGTAATTATTCAGAACAGACGGTCTGTGACATTTTAAATATGAATTAAATATATTAATTAGAAAGATATACATATAAAATCAATTTTATCGAAAAATATTGTTGTTGCGCCATCGGGATTCGAACCTGGATCCCTTTCCTAACCGGGGAAGGTGCGTTATCCAACTATGCTACAGTAACAATATTCGAACCTATATGTTACCTTTAAAATTGATTTTATATGTATATCTTTCTAATTAATATATTTCATTCATATTTAAAACTAATTAATATATTTATCCTTGAATATAATTTAATGTACAAAGCATTGATAGTACGGGGGGAGGTTTTCATGGAGAAAAATTCTGATTTGGGATAAGAAGAATAGAGTTACAAGTCAGAGGAAATATAGCAATGGAATGTGATAAGGCTCAGGTGAGCCCCTATTAAATTGAGAAATATATAATATTCTCAGATTGAGTCTATTGGGATGTTTAAGATGTTATAGAACATGACACATATTTGCGTTTTTGAAATTTCTCGTTAAATAGTACATATTTATTTAACTGTCCCTCGGATGAATCGACCAAGTAATCATTTCAATTCTGTAAAACACATATTTTAGACGAATTAGTTAAGTTTAGTTAGATGAATTTATTTCAAGAGGCGAGTAAATCAGTTTTGAGATGTCACTTATTCTGCGAAAATATTTCAAAACGTGAACTTCGTCTGCAACTCATGTTTATAATTGTACCGTTATTTTTATAAACTTGTATATTGTATGTAATCATAATATTGTTCTACATTCGGCATTCTACTGTTGCACAAGTCTGCTTTTACAACTAGACTATTGGCTACAGCACGCTAAGTACGCAGGTTTATTATTAAAGAATAGAAGTTAAGTATTATAGTAGTTAATTATGAAATGGATAGAAGAACATGATCGTTAATGTTATTAGTTATTAGTACGAGTACAGAGATAAAAATTAATTGATTCAAGTATTATATTAACGACTAATTGTTATTAGTGCTATTAAAGGGTAAAAGCGAATGAATTGAAGTGATTATTATAATGTTCACGATTAAAATATATTTTAAGGATAGAATGGAACAATAATTAAAGTTCTTGTACATTACATAATTCTTATAGGTACATAACTAATATGCCAATGTCTTTCTATGTGTCATGTACATTTTTATCGCGGTCTGAGTAATAAAGTTATTCTTATATTCATTGTACATGTCCAATGTCCTTCTGAGTGGCACGCGTAGAAAAATTTAAAAGGAAATTGATACATTACATTGGAATTAAGTGTCAATTGTCTTCGAAAATGGTATATATATATATGACTATTTGTTTTAAAATAGGAAACAAACAAAAAATAATTAATTAAAAAGTACACAGTAATGATACTGCACTGTAGGTAGGTAATCATTTAAATTAATACAGTTTTACACAAAAGTCTTCCTACTCGCGTCTTTCACGGCCATCTAAGATCGGGTGTTAAACGATAGCAAGTGGGACCGGAGACTGGAGACTTAGACCGAGAATTCTAGAGAAATTATAATTTATAATTAATCTTATTTGTTGAGAAGAATATTTTGCAAAATTTTACAAATATATCTTTATTTTTTCAAAATTTAGGAGCCCGACCCAGAATCGCTACTATACTCGCATATTCCATATTGTTAATAGTAAAGTGCCTACAAGTCTCATTTGGAATGCACAAACGTTGTCGCGTGTTGCATTTCAAAAGTTGTATTTAATTATCTTTATCTAGGCATTCTACTGTCACCACCTGGACATTTCACTTCTGATAGCCATCGATCCTGGGACGGTCGGAAGTCACCAGAACCAGCAGAACGTGCAGCGATGGCTGGAGACAGAGAAGCGAGCCCCGGCCTACTGACCCACTTCAGCTCATTACGAATTCACCGCATAATAAGCCATTTTGCTCATAATTTCATTTGTTACAGTGCTAAACACCCCGGGTATATTTGCTATGTGTTTTCTAAACCGTCCACTTTCCTACAATGTTCTCTCTGCCTCGAAAAATGTCATTCTTATACCTACACATTCTTTTACTTTACTAAGAAATTATTACAATTAATTATTTACATTATTACATTACTAATTATGATATTTAATTACTAATAATTTGCAATATTTTGAACGGTAAATGAAATAAGTATTAGTTATAATAAATATCATTAGGTAGTTATAAATTACACCTGATGATGAGAGACGGCACCTCTCGAAACTATAGTAGTGACAAAATAACTCGATGTGTGTGTAGCACAAAGTTTAGTATAGTAAAAGATTAAAATGATCATGTTACACCACTCCATGAAATCATCAAACTCCTCTGAAATACGTGGCAACGAATAACATGGACAGAGAAAAGTGGGAGATACTTGGGGAGGCTTTCCTTCAGCAGTGGATAAAAAATAGCTGATGGTGATAGATTCGATAAACGTAAATATAGTAGTAACTATTACACCGTTTCCATGCGGAGGTAGGCATAGAGGATAGAATGTTATACCATTCGTACTTTGTTTACTTTCATTTCAAGCACGCTTGTCGATTATTGAGTCTTCTAACAGGAGCATTCTGGGATGTCTGGTTTACCCGATCGTGCCAGGTCTTTCGCGGACACTCGCCTCATATATTTTCATTACCATCCTCTTTCCATATTCTCAATTTTTCTTAATTATAGTTTCAGAACAAACAGACATGCATGACTGTTTGTTTCACTCACACTGTATCGAGAAAAACAGAATTGTCCTGTTGATGGCGACGATGTGTTTTTAATTGTGATAACCCTGAGTATTGAATGTGTTCAGGAGAGGCTTTTGACTCAAAATTATCGATTTTTGAATTTGACACACTGCACGTGGCTACCGCATTTCGGTCGATAAGCAAACAGGCCAATTGGTGTAAGGATCGTTAATCGGTAGGCGCCTCTAGGTTACATCAATAAACCTATTCGGGATTTATAAATATAAAACTATTGCCGAATAAATTTTCCCTTGTAAAAATTGTACACAGTCTATGAGCGGGTATTATCAATGCCTACTTTAACTTTGGATGATATGGTGTGATGTTTAAAATGAAATACAAGTATTAAATCGTTTTCCTCAAAATGCAGTAAGTAAATATTATAAATTTAACCAAAGAAAGAAATATTAATATTATTTACAGGATATGTAAAGGGTTCGGGTTGGGTGTCCGGCGGAAAATTTTCACGTTCAATTTTAAATAATAAAAAAAACTACATGTTATTCTCATATTTTATTTATACAAAATGGAGTTTAACGATGCGGATTTTACGTTTTATAAACAATATCGTCTAAATGCCGTCCATTTCTCTCAAGACACTCTTAAATTTGCGAACACGGGACAGCAAAACGTTGGTTCAATGGCAGCAACTTCACGGCGGATATTTTCTTGTACGGCCTGAATTATTCGAGAATTGTCGCTGTAAACTATCGACTTAAGGTATCCCCACAAAAAAAAGTCGGACGGTGTAAGATCCGGTGACCGAGGTGGCCAGGGTATGTCTCCGTACTTGCTGATTAATTTATTGGGAAAAATTCCCCTCAGTTTTTCCATTGAAACTAGCTGTGTGTGGAGTGATCTCGTCTTACTGAAATTTTGTTCTATTGTTGAACCAGGGAAATAGCTGCAGTTGCGGTACCAAAAACTCGTCGATCATTCGGCAATATATATCAGCACTAACTGTCTCTCGCTGGTTAAAAAAATAAGGGCTAATTATCCCTCAGGTAGAAATTGTACACTACACTGTCGTTTTTGGACAATGCAAACGTTTTCGATGGCGTTCCCTTGGGTTGTCGGGGCACCCCTATCTCATGTTTTATTTATTAACATAGCCATCGATATGAAAATGTGCTTCGTCAGTAAACAATATGTTTCCAAGCATTCGTGCTATTCCAAAACGTTCCAGCATCGTTCTCGCTTAGATTTCACATTTTCGTTGAGAATCCGCACGATTTGCAATTTGTATGGATGAAACTGTAGTTTCTTTTTCAAAATAACGTGTACTGTTGATTTTTTTATTCCAGTACAGGCTGTATTTTATTATCGATTTACGCGGATTGCGCATAATTTCACGTTGAACTTCAACCACATTCTCTGGCGTCGCAGCTGACGTTGATGGTCCCGGAGGAGTTTGGTTAACCATTGTCCCTTCTTGTCTGAACTTTTGAACCCAACACCGGATAAGTTGCGTGCTCGGCCCATCACTTACTTGTTGAATATTAAAGCGCGACGCGCACGAACCAATGAATCACCGCACTTTAAATATTACTCAACCGCGAACGCGCGGTGCGCTCCCGACCAGTGACTCATTTATTTATTGACATACAAATTTTTGTTATAACAGAGGTGAATATATTATAATATAACATTGTAATATGTTTATTTTGTGGGATGGAATAGGTCCACCTTTGATATACACAGCGTTGTCCTGGCTACTTTGCTAGACTGAAGTCTGTGTTAAAGTAGTCAGTTTTTTTCGTGCTGTTATTTAAGATTCGACAGGAATAAACATATATATATATATAGAATAAAAGAAAATGAAGTGGGAGTGTTATAGAATTAGTGTAGGCACTGTATACTGATTATGTTAGAATGTTGGATAGCCATGCTTCTGATTGATCTCTACCCGATTGGATCATATGTTGGGTCCATATTTGTGTAACCTTATTTGAGTTGAACGATTTCCAGTTGGTGCTGAGTGTGTTGTACAGTTTCGGAGCTAAGAACATGTAGAATCTTTGATAAAATGTGGTTGTTGCTCTCGGAACTGGCGTGAAGATGTTCGTTGTTTGTCTCTTGTTGTGTCCATGATTTATTGCTTGGGGTGAGTTGTTGTTAGCGTGGAAAAATTGGACGAGTCTCAACATAAAGATTTGTTTAATATCTAGGGCATTGTACTCTTTAAACATACGATCCGATGGATATCTAAAGGGACGACCATTTATTTATTACTCTTACTTACCCCCTCCTCCCACTTACCTCACCCTTATGGTTTACGAACAATTACAATTCAATCTTGAAATTTTTCCGCCGGACACCCTATACTTTCAGAAAAGCGCCTGTGCAAGACAAATCACTAGCGCAAGTATTGTACAGATTGCAAATACAAAAAACGATAGGCGCAGGCGGCAATAAAATATTACTAGAGCTGGAGAGAATGACGCACGCTGCACCCATACAGATTGACTTTGCACTCAAGATCGCGGAACAATTTTTGATTTATTGCTCACTTTTAAATTGTAGACATACGGGGTCCACGATTTGTCTCATAAAGGATTATCGAAGGTATATACTTTCATGTTATTTGTGTCGTGCAAACATCGTTAATTATTTTTCCGCCCGCTGCATTTGAAAATGAGCTCGATATCGTTTTAATGGAACCGCACAAAAAGGCACGAATGATAAAATTAAAACAAAAAAATAACCAATTTCCTTAATGAATAGCTCGGGGTGACTTTAGCCACCAGCTCGGCTAGCAAAGCTCACCTTGAACAAATTCACGATCTAGATATAACCGAGTGACGTCACCGCGTCGTTTCTATGGCGTTATGTGTACTTTCTACAATAACATTCAATTCTTTCCGATCAATGTTCATATAGTTCATGTACCCGGGTATATTTTTGACACTTACTCATTTTACATAGTCGTGGGGCTTTACTTTTACAGCTCCAACTTCGGTCAGTTTTACTGCAAACTGTACCGGTGGTAATTGTCACGAATCGTCGCCACGACAGCAACTGTTCTAATGATGATGATCCTCGGATGAGACTCTGATCTACCATCTCGGAGATCTGTCGGTAACGGTTGCATCGTTCTACTCTGTGTACAAAATACAGGGCTAACAATGAATCTTGGCTCGCTTTACGACCTTAGCACACTTTCGATACGAATTTCCGAAAGAAATCTCGTGTGTGTATACGCGCTATAAGAACAAGATTGCAAACGTTATTCGTCTCCATCACTAAGTGTGCTATGTTATCATTGTTCAGAGCAATATCTGTGGATGTTTCCGTCATATTTCTCCAACACGATCGATCCATCCTTAAGGGTTAGGAGATCATCCACACGCTCTTCTTTCTTCTACATTCCTAACGGCCGACAGCTTCTTCAAGTTTTTTCCGTCTCTTCGGGAAATATATCTAAAGAAGCTAAAAATTATTTTCATAACTTCAAGAAGAGGTATTATTTCGTCTTACGGTCTAAACCATGGCCAACACTGCATCCGAAGCAAGAAACATAAATATGTAACTAGTCAATCACAATACAGTTTCCTTGATTTAAATCATAATCATAATTTTCATCCCTTTTCTTAGGAGGGTCGGAGGCTCAAAGTCTTGAGGCGAGAGACCTAATTTGTCGTCTTAAAATGCTTTTTGCTGCCCAGCTTAATCTTGGAATCCTGGTGTAATCCTACAGCCATTACCTCTGTTTTTGCAGTACCTCTTCATCCCTACTCGATGACACTCTTCCGTAAAGAAAAGACTACTCAAAATTTAAACGTTTAAATCACAAACTGCTTGCATTCAACCACTCGGATACGAACTTCACTGCTCTCTGGATATCTCTCAAAGAAAATCAGACCATTTGACTAAATCTTTAAAAATAATCTGGCTACATCTGTGCTTGTCCGACTCTCTGACTGATTCTTCGCTGAGAATTGAAACGCTTCGGAAGGTTTCGGATAGACGGGACTCTTAGTGACGCGCTTCATAACTGAAGGGTCGTCAGTCGGCACATTCTAGGCCAAATTACATATTTCATATATGTATTTTTTTGTCGCAAAAATAATAATTATTATGTAAATTAATTTGTACACGCTATATTGTATTTAACTGTTTGCACCTGTATTCCCAACTCTTGCGATCGCTTACCGTTTGAAGAGTTGAAAAACTAATGGTAGTAATAACGAAATCGTACCTTTCAAATATTTAATAATACACGACGTGATTTATGCACGTGGGCACGAGTGCGTATGATCCGATTAATGAAATGCGAAACCTCGCATTTGGAGCAGAGTGCGGGTATTTTCCCGTTTAACTTTGAATAAATCGCAGTATAAATTAGGCCACCTTTAAACTCCCCGAGCCTATTTATTGATATTTTGTGCTGGAATATGCCGTTCAATTAGCTTTTTATGTTATGTTATTTTGAAATGATCGACGCGGGGCGGGCTGAGGCAGGTACAAAGGGTGCAGCCCCGTAACTGATAAAAAAGTAAAAACACAGAATTCTGTCGTTCCCTAATTCGAGTCTTCTTTTTCTCCAGTCGGTTTTCTCATTACACGGCGTCATGAGGATCGGGATCCCCCGGTTGTGACCTGCCGATGTCCTCGACCTTTCCTCCATATTTCTCCGCAAGCCGCAGTTCGGAGAGCCGTTCCACTAGGATAGCGGCGCGTCTGATCTGGTCGGTCCGTTTAGTTACTGATCGTCCACTTCCTCTCTGGCCTTTTCAGTCACCTATCCATCCAGTCACGGACGATGCGCCCGAAAAGTTGTAGGATATATCTCGGACCGATAGTGGATAATTTATCTCGAATCCTTGGTTGCTCCAAAGTTCAAAGGCATTCAGTTTCTTTCTCTCTCTAGCTCTTATTGGCCGTATTTCTAATCCGCAGAGATTACAATAAAAAAAATAAAGACTGAACTGCATGCATTTCTGTTGCACTTTTCCAAATTGTATCCGGTTTTGATATTCCACATTTTAGTATTCCAATTTTCCTCTTAAGTTTCATGACACCGTTACGAGTTATACAGGAACCAAAATAAGTGCACTGGATGCGTCATTCTAATCCGCGAGCAAAAAATATGGAGTGATGATTCATAGATCTGTTATTTAGGCGGACTCGAGAGAAGTCTCGTCCGTGGATACGAGTCATTATGGTATAAACAAATAAGAAGACTCCGCGCTCCGCTCCCAGCCTCGCAATATTCCTGACAAAGCAATGACTCTAACTATTATAATGAAATAAAACATACTTCTGCCTTCTACTTATTCTAATTATAGTTCGGTGGTGTATTATGGAAGTAAAACCTGGAGTACATCGGTGAAGAATGCTGAACTATAGGATAATTGAGAAATATGTAAAACCGATACAATAACGAAATTACTAATCTATAAAAGGATCCCGATTCTCCATACATTGAAAACAACGGGACATCCGTAACGGATGCGGCATTCACGAATATCCACAGGGATACTCGATAGAAATCCGATCCAAAGAAAACTAGGACCAAAACCTTAGGGTACTTTTCAGTGCCAAAAATGAATACTAAATTCGGTCAACGAACTTTCTTGTTTTGTGCCCCGCACATTTTTAACAAATTGCCACTAGACCTTAAAGAGTCTAAACAATTTTAAACAAAAATAACAAAGTAGTTGCTTGATGTGGGTAGAAAGCAAAATGAAACTAATTTGTCATTTATGCTAACCTAACTACCTATATATTTTTGTCTCCAACTATATTACAGACAAAAATATTTTTATAACTTCCTTTATAAAAACATTTTATAACTTCCGATTGTACTTTCTTTACATAACTCGATTTACATTATACTTACTTACCTTACTTTATACAACTTTTAAAAACTGTGCAGGTAATTGCTTTAGAACAGACCACGTTTAGTAAAGCCTTTATTTCCACTTATATTTTCATATGTACTATTTATATTACAAAAATAAATAAAAAATACTCATTAGGTAACCAAGGCTCTGCTAGGGAGACAACGTAAAGAAATTCAAACTGGAAAAATGAAAGTTGCCCTTAAGAAAAATAAGAACCTTTTTGTTGGTGTCAATGAAAAATATACTTTTAAAACGAAAATTGAAATCTTAGGTGTAGACCGCACCAGCACTGGTGTTTTAGCATCGATACGAACATCAACCAATATGAGTGTTCAAAGGATGAGCTAATCACAATAACGAAATGATATCATAAGCTACCATCGCTATGAGAAATATTTCCAACCACGATGAAGGAGCGCCGTAAGGCGTAATGTAAAAAATCTAACCAACTAAATCACTTCGAAAAGTTTTCAGACAGTGTATAAAGCAGCGAAAGAAAATCAACCCTTTCAGAATTATGAACCCGAAATAGATTTGTTAAAATGGAATAGCTTTTGCCTTTTGAAGATGCTCGCTCGCGGCTCACACGCACATTTTGTCGGCCATCTTTCAAAGAGGCGTATTTCGAATTTGTTGATTTTACAGCAGACGACGTGTGTTGATTAACAAATTGTGTGGAATTTATCGCTGTTGAAAAATGATAAAAAAAATTATAATCTTGCCGATTTCTAAGGCTATTTTTTGATTTGATTGTGTGAGGTGTATTTATTCCATAAATATGACTTATTACTGTCATTTGTAAGAAAGACACATCGCAATAAGAGTGTGGTCACGTCAAAGTGTTTTTATGTTATATTACTGTCATTGGAATAAAATTCAGGTATGTGTACGAGATACGCTTTTTTGTAAGATTACCAACGATTTGTCAGTCAGATCAGCGACGAAGTTAATTTAACTACTATATGATATACTTGGAAATAAAGGTCTAGCAAATAATGTATAGTTTAAGTTTTTATTAGCTTTAAAAATTAAGGAAACCAAAAAAAAATAGTGCATTAAAATAAATGTACGCATACACCTACATTTTCTATATTTTATGTTTATTTACTGATCCGATTATCTGATTACTAGGAAGTACATTATTTACTCTTACGTTGTGAAAATTGCAAGATGAGAAAGATCTTCTCAATCGACATTTGTATATACATAATTCGTTTGTCTGTATGAGAGAACCGATCCACGCAGGCCCTTTATTGAATATTCACCTTTTTACCAAAAGCGTACAATTATTAATATTTCATCCCACGTATAAACGCTCGATTCATTTATTTGTGTTAGTGACGTCATCTGCAGGGGCGTGTCTAACAAATCAGTGTGTGTGCATTACGAGTTTTGATAATTTGAGGTGATTCCAAAACATATCTTCAAAATTGATTAACCATTGTAATAACTACCCAAACACGTACATTGATTGATGTAACAAGTGAGGATATATAATCCATGTGGATATTTGTGAAGAAATATTAACTTTTAATAAACGACATTAGTCGAAAACATTAAGTAAATCGAGCACTCTGACTTTGAACTTGGAGAACTTGACAATCCTGGTCGTGTGACTGTGTGTGTACCTACCGACGTGTACATATATCAAAATCACACATAAAACTCGATAAAGCTGAAAATGTCACGAACAATACACGCGCGTGCGCGCTTCGCTGGCAAACGCCAGCTAGATTTTTAACACATTCGTTTAACAAAAATGTTATAACGAAGCAAGTGCGTGAGGCCGTTTTCAAATTGAACAAAGACAATCGCGAGAACCGAGGGGTCAAATGCATTTGAATCCATTTTTCACAAGAAAACTTTTTCATTTGCAACGCCTGTGAAATACCGCTGTAAATTTATTTTAACCCCTACGTGCGGGGGGGGCTAGCGTCGTCTGGGTCGTGGCCTTCCATTATCTGGACATTATATGAATACAAATATCAAACATCGGCCCTTTTAAGCATCGTCATATTATCCTCTAAACCAGCTATTGTCAAACTGAGTGGGACTTTCATTGGTGGGTCGCTAGCCAATTTTTAATCAGTAGCGAAAAAATTTATAGTGTAATTTTTTATTATACATATAAATTTTTATATTTGTCGTTGCGGTGCTAAAAAAATAGCTCTAGACAATTGGTTGAGGCTTTTTTATTATATGCATCCACATTGGCGCATCCACCGGCAGTGGTGCGTGAAGGGTGAGTCTCTTACATGTTTTTCTTTTGTGCCGTCTCGTTTCCCGGAAGGGAATGCCTCTTCACTTTCCCTCTGCTCCCCGGCCTTGTTAATTGTTAATTGTATTATTTTACGTTACGTATTGTAAATATTATTTACTAATAAAGTGAGTCAACCGGGGACAATGGAGGCAAATTTTGTTTTGGCAGATGTGCGGTATCATCCTGTCAATATGCGGGGCGCTATCGAACAGCTGCCTAGTGGCATTAAAAAATGCCAACTAGGCGGCGAATGAGTACGACCGAGATAGGAGCCTTGAGCTTATTGAATCGGTCCTGGGTAAGCAGTGGGTCCACCCTCATATGCATCCAGAATAAATTAAGTATTTAACGAGGAAAATATTACATTTTTCATCATTTAATAAAGGGCTCGCGCGAACCTCCCTGAGCCCTCTCTAGCCTATCTGCATGTCATACCTTAGCTCAATTCATAATTGAACACGGTATAGTAGGATACAGCTGCACAACAAAAATAGTCCTAAACCTCCGACTATATACAGCACAAAAAACGTTACTGAAAGTCATCTTTCCTATTGTCAATGAGGAAGAGCTCGAATACACTTTTCGAAAGCCTGGGAATAATTATCCATATTTTAGCAAAAAGTCTTCTAAATGATATAATAACAACAAGGACATCTGGGGTCACTGTGGAAACAAGAAAAGCACTAGAATCTCGGAGGATAAAAATTTTGCAATTCCCGGAATGCGTACAATAATGGTCAAGTAGTCGCGACTTTTATAATTCACTTTACAAATACATAAAAAATATTAAGAAACTCGGTCATTTCAAGCACGCGATAAAAACACTAATCGTCGAGCATGTGTCTAAAGTATGGTCACCCCTCCAACCTGATAGACATCCAGAGGCACGATTCATGAGCCGGAATTATATTTGCAAAAATCCCATAAATTGGAGCGGCTTTTCGATTTGCTCCGGTCTATTCCGAGACTTGGCCGTGTTACCTAATAATAATGTTGCTGTAATAATATCGATCTCTAAAATATCCAATGTCACGGTTGTCATTACAGCATAACGTAAATTTCTAATAAATGATGTCGTATCGACCAAAAACTAAAGCGACAGCGCGTCACAACAGGCGGGAGCACCCGCATCTGTTCGCGTATTCAATCGCACACGAGGGATAATGGTTTGATGGCGTGTTGTCATACTCATCGAGTATTTATCCACCTACCTTCATTTATCATGATATAGCACCGACACTGATATCCAATAAATGGTACAACGTTATGATTACAGGTTATGTGTCTTCATTTTAAACAATTGAACATTGAGCACTCGAGATTGATCAATAACGACGCTGACTCTGTTGCAAGACAACATTGCTCAAACTACCGGAGCTGGACTTGGAAACTTAGTACCATTTCTTGCAAAGGAAAAATGCTGTGGAAAACACCTTTCGCGACTTCACTCATATACAAGCTACCGTTAAGATGGCAAAACTGTATCGATAATTTAGGCCCATACTTTAATTAATTATTGTATCGCTTCTTATTTGATACGTAATAAATCAAACATTTGATTCGAAATTGGACATTTCAAATTTAATGACCTAATAACAGGCGATTCGACGCTCTTGGCACAAGTCTTCTTTCGCCTTCAGATATTCCGAGACAATACTAAATAAACAACTATTACATTAAAGTTACCAAAGTGCATTACGAAATTAGTGTTAGTGTTAGTGTACTCTTTACTTACATTAAGGTTACAGGTGTGAGGAACGCGCATGAATGCCAATATATCCAAACCTCTAAATAAAACTAAAATATTTATTTTAGTGCACAATATACTTCATTTTTAAAAATATATTAGTTATAGATTATAGTTAGATTCCTGTCGATAGAAAATACACATTTGTATCAAGTATCGTGAGGGCTGTGGAAGGACCTCCGTCGGAGGACTGACAAACGTTGGACAAATATAATTATCCAGTGGTAGCCAGCCCGAGAGAGATTCAGATTTCGAAAGGGTGCCCTGAAATCCGCAGGACATTTGGGGAGGCCGCCGTTCAGCGGTGGATAGACAATAATAATTTTGAGTTATATGTGTTGTTCGTTGGTCTGTATGTATTTTTTACGTAAAAGTCAATTCGGATAAAAATAAAAATAAATAAAATAAAATATAGCATTTACCTGATCATCCGTTTTCTTGGGTGATGGAAATCGGCGCAGCGGCGAGGTGGACAGACGATGATGCTGGAGCTGGTGCGCCGCCGCCTGGCGCGACGATTTAACTGGCGACAGATCTCGCCTCTGCAACGCAAAATATTATCTCTTTAGTTCCAAAAGTTCAAGGTTGACCAATTTCTCCATGCTTTGAAAGACGTAGGACAGGTATAAAATTAAACTATTTGCAACACTCCAAGCTGCAATGTATCTAAAATATTAAGAAAACAATTCGCTCGCAATCTTCAGATTGATGATATCTTTGATTTGTCACGGCCCGTGTCCAACACGATGAAATAAATCTCAAGACATTTAGTTGAAATAAATCTCAGTACGATGTACACGTGTTGAGATTTCGAACTGGAGTTAAACTCAGAAATCAGCTTGGGATTGGTAAAACGAGACAAAAACTTAAACAAGACGTTCGATTTAATAGCGAGACTCGAAATATATAAAACTATATGTTCTGAAATTTAGAAAGCATTAAATTAAAAACATTTATTTCATTTAAACTGCTATTGGGGAGATTCAAATTCACCCAACTGATGAACAGAATATGAAATCACTGACATTTAACGTGCAACAAGCGCGAAGTGAGGTGCGAGGCGGCGAATATCTGAGACTACGATAACTACGAAATTCGAGAGTTGTCTCCGAAGAATCTAATGGGAACACAATCGCCGGTTGTCTCGAGTCGAAAATCTCATCCGTGGATGCGGACATAATCCCGGGATGGTATGGGATGGAACGAAATTATGTTATGGATTCATATTTTCTTTTTATTATCCAATACTATCCGATATTACGAAAATAATGTAGGCTGGCTGTTACTATACTAGTGTACCCTAACGAACTGTCCCTTTTTTTAAACTGTAAAACTTAGTTTTATCTTGTTACACCTTTGATCGCCCTCCGCGGGTCTCTAGTTTCTTATATTCAATAAATAAGAATATATATTTTTAACAAGTAGAATGGTTTAATAAATAAATGGCAGGATATGAATTGCTAAAATGAGGAATGCGAATTATTATTTCGTGGCAGAATCCAATGTTTTATGTATTACTTTTCAATGAATTATGTACTAATTTTAACGAACAAAATTTCGGCATTTGGGCGTGCTTCCAGGCGACATTGTGGTGAGTAGCAAAATTTGTTATTTCATGTTTTTAAATTCGGTGCCGTTGCACCGATTGGTACCAAACGTTGCACATTATTTTACGTGTATCGTATTAGGGTGACTAACTTATTTTAAGTGTATTTATTATTGTTCGTATAAAGGAGTGAATTCGGGCCAAAAATATGCTTTAAACGGTACTGGAAACTCGAAAAATACTGACCTCACGGCACTTGGCTTCGTGTATCGAGATGGAGGCGCGACCAAACCTCCTCCCGCAAAAGGAGCACAGCAAGGGAACCCCCACCACGCGCTCGGGCTCTGCCCTGCTGGGCCTGGGGGCCTCGGTCCCCGTCCTTCTCACGGGGCTGGGTCTCCTCCTGTCCGGCGCCGCCAGCTTGTCACCGGTGACGTTCAGCTTCAGGATCACCTTGGCGGCGGACGGCGTCACGGGGCTGGGCGGCGGCGGGTGGGTGTGGAGGCGCTCGGGGCGCGAGGTGCGGCCGCAGGAGTCGCAGGGCTGCGCCAGGGGTCTAAATATGGGACCGCAGAACGCCTCGTCTATCTTGCTCCTCGCGCGAGTCTTCGCGTTCCGTCCCGTCGGCGTGACCAGCTTCAGCGGCGACTTGTCCCTCCTCAGCACGGGGATGCGCGGAGTGTCCTTGAGAGAGTGCGATACATCTATCACGATGCTCGGAATGCCTTCGCTGTTCTTGGATCCCTTTTTAAATTTAGTTTTAACCTTTACCGGAAAAGGTGAAGTGTTTTCGTCATCTAAGCTCTCGTCCGAGATTTCTGACCCTTTGGTACGTTTAGTCTGCCTCGTCGGTTGCTTCAAAATCAAGGGTACTCTCATGAGCGTGTATATTGAGAGGAGCTCTTTCCTCATCAGTGACATGTCTATCTTTCCTTGCAGAGCGATGTCCAGGAGTCTGGGCCGCTCCAGGGTGGCCGTGAGGGGGCGCGGCCGCCGGGGCCGGCGTCTCTTTTCATTCTTGAGGGGCCAGGTGCCCGCGGGTGCCTCGGGCTCGGTGAGCGCGCCGTCCTCCTCGAAGAAGTTGTTCATCTTGACTGCCAGCGCTCTCCTCTGCCCTCCGCCTCCGGGGGACTGCCCCCTCCAGCTGGCTATGGCGGGTATGAAGCTCTTGTTCCTCATGACGGACGGTTGTGTCTTGGGATGACGCACAACTATTAACAGCACCTGTCTATTCCGTCAGCCTTCTAGCTTGCGGCGCTTCTCAAACAGTCCAGACAGGCGGACTCTTCGTTAAATCGTTGGAGAATTACATACTGTGCTCTTTTTCTTTAGCACTGTAATAAAAATTATTTTTACAAGTCTAGATTAGATAGTTCCGGTCCACGTATCAATCAGATAAATTATTAGTTAGAATTTTAATTTATTTGATTCACTACACAAATCTTGAAATCGTCTTAGTTTAAACACCGCTTTTCCAGATTAAATTTGAATAAATAATATGGGATTATTAGCGGACATCTCCCCCGATAAGGCTGTACCGGTCCACCCACGGCCCGCAGCCGACCTTACGAGCAGTCAGCAGTCAGTAGCCGCCCGTTCTGTGCGAGCTCGCCGAGTTCCACCGATCGCGTGCCGCCAGGAGTAGCGCCGACCGCCGACTACCGGAAACCGAGAACCGAGCACCTGTGCGGCTCGCGAGCTACTGAGGAAGTGCCTCGCTCTCCACCTGCGATGTGACGAGTCGAACGAGAGGAGTCCAACTCAAAAATATTTATTACCTTCGAATTCCGAGATGGCAGAACATCGCAAAAGTGCTGAACATTTTACTGACAAGGCGCTGGATCACTGTGCCGAGAGAGCCATCTGGCCCGGGTTCCAATTTATGCTTTCAACGATGTTTCTAAATAAATTTCATTACACGAAGTATATTCAAAGTTAAGCCATTTGTACAGGCGCTTGAATAAGTCACGTGCTATTATATATATGAACCGGCCCATTAAATACACTCCTATGCAGGGCCGCCTTGGCAGCTCGTAAGTCCTGAGCAAAGCTGGCACGGGGCACCGGGACCCCACTCACCTAACCTACCCTACTAAACGATGCAATGCAATCAGATTTGAATTGAAATGAAAAAGGTTTTTCCAGAGAGAGATCGAGTAATTATCTCCTCTGCCAAGAGAGCTCCCGAGAATAATGTGGCAACTTGAGGCTCCTAAAATCGTGAGGCTCTTGGGCATCATCAGCAGCTAATACGGTGCAATGGGGCTAACGTCAGACAGACCCAAAAAGTTCGCGCCCTAGAGTACATTTGGTATCGATACTTTTTCCAGCGCTAAGGTGGACGAATAATTTCTAAATTCACCACAGTAGGAAATGAAATAATAAATTTTTAAAAAAACATTTCTAGCGTAGATATATTTCAAAAACACTTGTATTATCGATATATACGGTAGTACTCCGCTAATATGTCGGGTATAATACCAGACCATCACCGCAAAGCGAAAATGGAGGTAAAGCGAAGTAAGAGTTTTTTCCTATTGTATTTACATTAATAAAAATATTTAAAAACACACTTTTGTTATTATAGGAGATAAGAGACGAACCTTATTCTTACTATTTAATAAATAAAACCACGTAGGACTTCATATTCTTATAATACCTACAATATACAGGGGGGGCCCTTCTATTTTGTATTGGGGCCCAATTTTCTCAGTTACGTCTTAAAAGTACGGCTTAAAACGGCACTGCTTCTGTGTATTCTTAGTACAAAACAACACATCTGACGTAATCATGATATACTATAATAAATCCTTTTTACATGGAAAAAATAATTCCTCTAAACACATAACCGTGAACTGATACAACACCTCACTAAAAAATTGAATAAATTAGATTTGTATCATATGTTTTTCCCGTTTTTCCAGCGTTGACCATATTACACAAAACCATCAATGCATCTTCAAATACTCGACTAATGACGGCAAGCTCTAAATTTCTACATAGAAAAAATATATTTAGAATGATAATTTTTCTCACATACTTATTTGCTCCCTTTTACGAAACGATCCACATATCCGCCGTACCGTGGGCTGTATTGACCGGGGTGTAATACCTCCCTTACAATATGTTTCTCTACGCTATTATTATCCAAAAACTGCTACAAAGTGAACGATTTTTACGACTTCATTTTTTTCTCATTCTTATTTTAAATTATTATTTGTTTTTGTTTTATGGTAACTGAAATGTCGGTGCGTACTTATTTACTTAATTAATAAATACATGGTAATGGTTTATTTATCGTTTTGTTTAGATTTTACTTAATTTTTTTTTTACAATACGCGGTAATAAGGTGATTGTCTAGTTATTCATTAAAAAGAGATATATTTTTAACGAATTAATGTCAACGAGTAACCCAAGAAGTGTTTTTAATGTTTTTTTTTTATTTCAAATTTATTAATTATTATTCAATATTTGCCAAACTACAGAACAGTTTTACGGCAACATGTGAAACAATATTGGCGGACAGGACAAACATTTGACAAGGAAACGATATTTCCAAGTATTTAATCGGCGATTTGAAATTTAAAAAAAAAATAAAAAACACATAAATATTATTTGGTAAGAAATTATTGTGTTTTTGATATGAAACTTGATTTCTGAATAGTAGCTGAAATCTCAAAGCAAGTAAGTAAATATAATATATTATTTAAAATAATTTGTATTCACTAACACAAAGTGTTTTAAAAACGTCTAAAATTGATCATATGTACTGCAAATTGAATAGTTTATAACTCTTCTATTCATTTTTAACATTTTGCTTATTTGGTTCAATGCAGATTTGTCTCCGAAATCTTGGCTTCAAGATTATAAGAAAATATATTTCGTTTATGCATTAATTTAGCGTATTAACTCAATTTCGTAGCAGGCGGTAAATGCATCTAATGGTCGCGGTCTTTCTTATAATGTCTGTATCGTCTTAATTATGGCAAATAACATTCAGATGAATTATTTTTGAAAGTACCCCCTTAATAATGATTCGTTAGAATAAATAGCGAATATAAGAGGGCAGATGACCAATACATTGCTTGTAACTGGAAATAACCCAATTTTAAGTTATTATTTATTTTATTTTTTAAGTTTTGAATTGTGAATTGTGAACTGATAATACGCGGGAAGATTACAGATTTTCCTGTAAATTGCAATTTGTCTGAGAATGAGGACGACAGCGCTCATGCAAACGAACTACTATTATATATGACTGATTGTGTAAATTATTTATATAGGTCATATTTTTGTGATTTTTTAAACAGAATCGAAAAACATTTCTGAGATTGAAATGTGCCACTTGAAAATGAAGACTTTTCGATTACCCTGTACACGGCCACATCACGTCATGGGTTTTTTTTATCTCCCGTTTCTCTTTAAGAGGTCAATAATACATTAATATCCATATCTAACGGGTCAACAGATATTAGCAAATCGTGGCAATTTAATATTACATCGTCGGTGGACTGCAAGCGAATTGAGTTCATTTTCTTTTCCCTTCTCGGTGTTTGAATTTCAAAATGAAAGCATATTTCAGTATTTTTATTACGGTGTCGTTATTTGTTATTTCTTTCGCGAACAGTGAATCTGTAGACAATGTGGCGTATTCAAGATATGGTGCGTGCAGAACCCACAAGTATGCTTATTTGTCCATTTCTCATTATTGTGTTCACGCAAATCCTGTAGCTTTCTTTCAAACCGACTTTTCAATTGGTGAAATCTGGCTTTTGTTTAGTTTGTCAAATTATCTGATTATCGACCAGCGATTTTATAAGTTAAAATGAATGTTTTCGAATCAAGCAATCTTCACTCTTGTGATAATATAAATTATCAAATTAAAAATGTGACTCTTCGCGATGCCAGTTATTAGAAGCAGCTGTTTCAATTAGGAATAATTGTGTATCATTTTCAGGCCGGCAGATGACAGCCGTGTGAAGTCCTTCGTCCAGCAGGCCATCCCCATCCTGGCCATGGACAAACCCAAGGGGTATTTGGGAACCGTAGGCATAGTGGGGGGATCTGTCTACAGCACGAGTCCCGCTTACTTCGCAGCCATGGCCGCTCTTAGGGTATTTATTTATCAGTTTATCGTGTTTCTACATTGTTATTTATTGCTTCGAGTTCAAAATAAGCAGGAAATAATATACGGATCGCATGCTGTCACGACCGTAATAATTAATAAATTGTATTATTTAGGTTGGTGCTGATGCTGTCCACATATTCTGCACCAAACTGGCCGGTCCCCCCCTCCAGGCGCTGAACCCCGACATTGTAGTCCATCCCCTGCACGATGTCAATGTGGAAAAAATGATATTAGAGATCAACACCATGGATGTAATAGTTCTGGGGCCCGGTCTCGACAAGGAGCCGCACACCACCAATACCGTCATCCCTAGAGTCCTCGCGGCGTGTAAAGCTGCCAAAAAACCTCTCGTCGTAGACTTGGATGAATTCTTTCTCACGCAAGCGGTGCTGAACACTCTACTGAAGTATCCCGCTCCCGGGATCATAATATCCTTGAACGGTTCAGAATTTGAAAAGATTTACAAACTGGTGAAAGGCACGAATTCCTTCAGCGAGGCGCACGTCTCCATAGATTTCGACAAGTTAGGAGAGAACATATTATTTGTGCGCAAGGGCTGCACCGACATGGCCATCAGTCAGAACCCTCTGTCTTCCTGGAGTCTGAGCGAAGGGGGTTCCTCTAGGAGAACTTCCGGCCAGGGAGATATGATCGCGGGAGCCTCGGCGGTTTACTTTTACTGGGCGGTGAATACTATTCCAACTTACACCAATACGACCCAAAACCTGGGCCCCATGTTCCCCGGAGCAGTGGCCAGCTACTCCGCGGCGAAGATGGTGAGAGCGGCCAATAAGCAGGCATTTGAAGAAAAGGGTCGAAGCACCCTCACCTCGGACATGCTAAATAAAGTGCAAGAAGTCCTTTACGGAAATATTAATATAATGGACGATGACAGTGGTTCTAAACTATAATTTCATTTCAGATTAAATAATATATTTTTTTTTAAATGCGATTTTATGTAAAATATTTATAACATATCTAAATTAAATCATTTTTTGCCCTTTTTTTATATCTGAAATAATCACTTTGTTTTTCACTGGATTATGTTTTTTGATATCGACTGGCTTCAGAGCGACGAATTAAAAAAATATATTTATCACTATAATAGCCTTAACGAAATACTCGAAAATTAGTATTAGAAAGTTAGAAGCTTTACAGAGAATATCGCTGGACTCTGCGAGTGGCTGTCGCGGCCGCTCCATACATAGTTAAAGTCATACATAGCTCATAATTAGAATGTTAAAGATTTTTCTGTAAAAATATCATATAAAATTGTGGACGATAAAGGTTTTATAGACAAATAAACAAACATTTTAATTATACGTATATACCAGGTGAGAATCCGTCAATATCTCATCATTATCACAAAATCATATTTTCAAATTTACCTATTTTGTAGTAACGAATTAAATTATTATTAAACTTTGTTTATTTGAAAATAATTAACGTCCAGAGAGAAATATATTTTTTTAAACCAATATTAAGTGACAAAGTGCCAAGCCGATTATACAATTATTTTATTCGAAATATGAGTCCATTTAGGTGGTGTGACTATCCCTACCACTGTCAGTATCTAAAATGATTTTCCAAACATTATCAATATATATATATATCGTTTTTTAAATAATTGAAATCTTAGACAAAAAATAAATTTAAAACGGCCTACAAAAAATCGATAATTTGACAAAATTAGTACTTACCTTTTAATATGGGAAGAATTCAATAAACATTTTTCCAAAATTCACTCAATTTAATGAGTCCATTAGTCCATTTAGAGTCGGTGAATCTAAATTTCGTTTTACACCGTTATGACAAATAAAATGTTTTCGATTTATCAAACTGTTTTCTGGTTATAAAAAAATGAATCAAACCTCGAAAAATATCACTTAAATAAATTATAATTTATCACTTCGGACTGAACAGAAGAAACAATGTAGAACTACATACCGCTTTAAATGCGGTTAAATGTCTGCGGCATGACTATTAGCATTGTTTAAAATAAATAATAATAAATATTACATATAGGTATTTAAAAATAAACTGCCGAGTGCTGTCAAAACAAAACAATTTTTTTCAAGTACCTACCTAGTAATAGCAACGCAATGAAATAAAAAATGCATAAATTAAGTCACTGGTGGATTAATGTGAGTTAAAGCATATTGACTAGCGTGTGCTCTAATAATTACTTGTTCATATAATTTATTTTTATCTGATTTTTTAAATATATAATAACATAAACGTGACCTTGGGAACAACAAGGTATATACTATCGATACTTTCTAACACTTTCTATCTAACTCATTTGGTCAAAAAAAAAAAAATTATATGAAAATTCTGACAATAATATTTTCTTTAAATCTGCGTTTCAAATATGTCAAATTTCTTAATAAATTAGGAGTTCATAAAAAAACAAAGTTACATTTTAGTAGCACGTACAATATTTTTTAGAATAACAACTGTGTATTTAAATACAAATATCGACACGATATATAAAAGGGCACGATATAGAAATAAAGTATACGTGCCCGAAATCGTAAATCAATTATTCTTTATTTTATTATTCACCGCTCTTAATTCTGGAAAAAAGGTTTATTATTATTTTCACGTATCAAATTTGCTATCACGATTAATTATTTATAAACCTTATTGGATGTTCATGAGGGTTAGATGGCATAGACATCATTTCCTTGGATTGGTTTTAAAAATAACTATCTCTAGTCTATGATTTGTTACATCACATATGTCTATGGTAACTGTCAAAAGCCGAATCTAGGCTACTATTTTTCAATACTTTCGTTGTCTGTATCAGTTGGGGACTACAGTTTGTGAAAAATATTTCCTTTTTATAACTTTAACCATGGCACTCTTCTTCAGAAGCTTTGCCGCGGCTGCTGGTGCGACTAGTAGGTCCATTATCAATATGAGAGCACCCGTTATCCAACAAATTGCTCGCAAAACTGATCATGCCGCAGAGCCTGTCCCGGAGACTCGACCGACTGTGAGAAAATCATATGCGGTTCAAAGAACCCAACTCAAGGATTTCGGAAAATATGTAGCCGAATGTTTGCCTAAATTTGTGCAGAAGGTTCAGCTGACAGCAGGTGACGAGTTGGAAATATTGGTCTCTCCCGAAGGAATTATTCCGGTTCTGCAGTTCTTGAAGGACCACCACAACGCTCAGTTCGTTAACCTGAGTGACATAGGAGGAATGGACGTACCCAGCAGACCATATAGATTTGAATTAATATACAATCTATTATCATTACGCTTCAACAGCAGGATTCGGGTAAAGACTTACACAGATGAGCTGACTCCGATAGAAAGCTGTAACGACGTACACAAAGCGGCCAACTGGTACGAACGAGAGATTTGGGACATGTATGGGGTGTTCTTTTCCAACCATCCCGACTTACGAAGGATTCTAACCGATTACGGTTTTGAAGGTCATCCATTCCGCAAGGACTTCCCTCTCAGCGGATACGTCGAGGTGCGGTATGACGACTCCAAGAAGCGTGTGGTGATTGAGCCCCTGGAGTTGGCCCAGGAGTTCCGCAGGTTTGAACTGAACGCTCCTTGGGAACAATTCCCCAACTTCCGAAATGCCCCACAAGCTCAAGAAGAAATAACCAACCCGGGAGAAGAGAAACCTAAAGCATAGACAGCTGATACTGTACTATTCTCCAGTAAGTAATATATATATTTTTTTTGGTAATATGTTCATTTTTGTCTGTTGAGATTCCTGAAGAATTGAGAGAATTCCGAACATTAGTTTTCTATCTTTCTATCTAACCTTACGCCTGTTAGCTGTCTGTGTGACTTGCCTATTTTTGAATTAAGTCATAAATCAAGAGTTATGTTTATTCCCCTTCCCTTGTATTCTCCATACCATGTCTTGAAAAATGACAAAGATGTTTGTGCGCGTAGAAAATGGTAACATGCTTTTTACTCTATTACTACACCAATTCCATTTTACTATACAAAATTGATACTATTCGTTAGAAGATATATTTCGTGCAAATTGGATTGATCATCATACTGCACCTGGTAAATTTGATTGATTTTCTTCCGTGAAAATTTAATGTATGTGAATCGGTCATTATTTCCACTATAAAAATGCCTGTGATAGATAATATGTCTAAAAGAACAGTAATATATAGCTTAACTTTGTTACCAACATAAAAAAATGATGGGGTGGGGGAAAAATGTGGATAATGACTAGTGATGAGCTAAACCGTTATTGTGACTGTGATATTTGTGTTCGATTGTAACAATGATTAGCAACTGATTATTTGTAATTCAGCGAGCAATCACTAATATATTGGAAACTAAACCTCTAACAGTTAAATATCAGTTACCAATCATTAATATAAAAGAAATACCAAACCCACAATCACAGTCACAATAACGTTTATCTCATCACTAATAATGACATTCATTTGTTTACAAATATTTGTAAATAAGAATGGTATTCCACAGGTTACAATGTTTTTGTAGCATTTTAAAACAACAACAAATAACATGCTTATAGGGTTATCCAATAAATCTGATAGAATTTCAAATACGAATAGTAGCCATGTTTATTAATATTTTGACAGCTGTCATTCTTATCTTTATTCAGTAGTCTTCCATTTTAACATGGAGTGTTTCATATTGGGACAACATTTACAAGTCATTAAAAACAGTCTTCAATTCGGCAAACTCAACGTGCACTACGTGAATTTTATGGTCAATATAATCATCCATCTGAGCAAGCTATTCATCTAATTCTGAAAACAATTATTCTTTACATGATGTGAACAATTAACAAACGACATAACTCGTGTTATTGATTAAATTGTACCATATTTGTATGCGAGTGGCTGAAAATTGGATCCGAAGAATGCATTGTATCAAACATAGTTGCGGTGCACATTTCAATGAAATTATATTCTATTGTTAATGGCATCAAATGATCTTTTAAATAAATAATAATAAATTTTCAGGTTCGAATCCCGGTAGCGCAAAAACAATATTTTTCAACAAAATTGATTTTATATGTATATATTTATAATTAATACATTAAATTAGTATTTAAATAAATATCATTGATATCATACTTTTAAAAAATATATATAATTCCAATCTAAAGTTTTATCACTCTTGTTGGATAACCGTGTAGTAGGTGTGAGGGAACATTGAATGTATAAGATATTGACATTGAATAGATGAGAGATGAAATAACTCCTATCACTTTCTTGATTAACCTAACCCTTCATATTTGATTTCTTTCAGGTTTAACTTCACCCAGTGTGTGAAATCTTCTGCTTAGTACACCTGTTTTATTTATTAGATTCCTGGCCTGTAAATAATTAGTGCTAATAAAATTATATTCATATTATTAAATTGAGTTTGATAATTTCACTGAACCATTATAAACTAGTACTCGAATGAGCCATCACTGACCATTCTGCTCCTCCTCTATGCAGTTATCTTGGTGATTGCATTCTTGCAAGGGTTATCAAATTAAATACATAATTCAATTTGCGAAGATTAAAACCCTTACAATTTTCATCAAGAAAATAAACGCAATATGTATTCATGAGAAAATAATGAAAATATTAATTGAAATATTTTGATATTTTTTATTATAATTATTTACATATACATATTAACATAAATATTACAATAAAATAATTCCATCCATGAAGACAATATTCAGTATTCATCCATATTTTTAAACACTATCATTGCTGTCAATCAAATATTTGTAATTATAATGTAAAAAAAAAAAAATTTAAGTGCGTGAACACTAACTATGATGCAAACTTATGTCGACAATTGAACCTCATAACCAAAGATTTTAAAAAGCAGGTGTTATACTTCCGTATTCACAGTTCTATAACCGTATGTTATTTAACATTAAAATTTCCATACTGTAAGGAATCAATATATATCATTAAATCATGTAATATGTTTGAAAATATTCCACACAGCAATTTCCAAATGTAGACAAATTCCAGTGATCATCTCCTGTACCGATATCTCTTAAAGTGGAACCATAGCTGGAATATATTGTTCTGGAACTGACAGCGAAATCCTCTCTTGTAAGAGTATTCCCATTCTCGATTGACGATCTTGAAGGCTATGTCCTCGTAAGGTGGCCCTGCATGGAATCTCAGCACACCAAAGTCAGGGTTCTCTGGACACGGTTTCTGCAACACCAAGATATGTATAGGTTTAACAGTCTCAGAGTTATCGTTTGAATATATAAAACAAACTTTTGAAATATTTGTACATACTTGAAACCCATTTTGATTCTAGAAATTGTGCAAAATTTGAGAATGTAAATGTCTTTTTACGGGCAAGAGTTGCTATTATATATAAAAAATTACCAGTCCTCACTTCATAACTAGGCTCCACTAACCTGGCTCATTTTATTTGAATTTAAAATAAAATTAGATTAAAATTTTATGATTTGTGCACAGCGTACGAATCTGATCGAATACAGACAAAGCGCACTAAAAATTAAGGAAGTTATTCCCTGCATAGTTTATTCAATGGCCGCTCACTTGACACTAAAGATAGACGACACATCTTATATCATCAAGTGTCTCCACTCTGCTGACGATGATGGGATGCAGAGATTTGATGGTTCTTGTATAAAGGGCGTATTGTTGGTAGATGTACAATAACCGTAAGCGTGAGCAGTTGTCAAATGAGTGACTATAAAAAATACATAAATATAAATACTTGCTAGTTTGACAGTTTTAATGATTACATACACGTAATCAGATGTCAACTATTCTACTCCTACAATCCAAATAGATTACATACCAGTGAAAATTGAGGAGTGGAATTCTTGTCAATGAGATCTGGATAGAAAATGTTGAACTTGTATCCCTGGACGATTTTTGGGGGAGGATTATCCATGTCGTAATGAGTCTGATTGTATTTGTTCCACTCAAAGCCAGTGTGGACCCTGAAAATTTATATTTATTAACATTTGTATTTAAAACTTTATAAATATTATAGACAATATTTTAGTTTTGATATTTTACTTAATATTTAATCAATTTTACATATAATATTCTAGTTTTAACAGAACATTGCATATTAATATCTCACCTATTAAAGTATCTGGGCTTGCGAGGACGGTACTTGTCAGACCACAGGTATAGCTGATCGGGCAGAGGGGCCTCCACGCTGAACTTGGCCTCGTCTCCTCCCATCTCACGCCGGGCCTCTCGCTCCAGGGCAGCCAAGCCAGGGACGACCACTTCTTCACCCTAAATAATAATAAAACAATTAGAATCAATCAATAAGAAAATGGATTATAAATATCTTGTACTTTAGTAACTTTTATAATTCTAACAAGTTCTACGCTAACAGCTACATTTCACAAATTAATATGAAGGGATACAAGCGCTAAATCTATTCCATTAAGACAATCAAACTACAGTAAAATCCCATTTATTCGAAATTTGCCGCAAGTCGAAGTTTTGGAGCAGAATGTGGTCCCTCTGATAAGTTTTCATACTAAATTGTACTTATTAATCGAATATCATTATTCAAAGCTATTTTTGTACCCTATCAGATGAATTTGACAATTTATTTTTTGCATAATTCAATTTTTTTTGCCAAATGTCCGTAATCTAGAAAATATGTAATGTGCTTGTCAAAGTCCATCTAATGGGTAGTTTCCGCCCCTATACCGATTCGCGGCGCATAAAGTTAATTTGCATTGTTTGTTTTCTCACTCATTTTCAGTATGCTATAAAAAGATGACAAATATGTCTTGTACGTCTTCGATTTTTAAATCTTTATCTTTCTTACCACAATGCATTAACTCAGCCTGCGTGCTTTTTTCTCTCACTCGTTTTCTTTACATTAGAAAAAGATAGCAAATATTATCTTTGCGCCCTTATAGGTAACGTGATTTCCCATTCCCCCAGTTGCTGGCTGCGAATGTCAGTGCTTGCCAATCTTCTGTTCAGTATTATTACTGTCATTATTTTTGGTCATGTAGCGTTTGTATATTTTGTTATACATAGGCTAGTACGCGGTTGAGTTCCTCAGACTTTTTAGTGTTTTATAAATCATTTAATTTGTATTTATTTTAATAGTTATTTATTTCTATTTAAGTGTCAAGGCATTTTGAAGAATGTGTGGTTGACATTTTTCAAATTTTCTCATATCTTGTTAATTATTTTATTGGCATTGTTTTAAATGTAAAGACAATTATTTATTGTATAATCATAGTGGTAGTAATAATTGTAGTGTTAGACATTTTGATATTCACAAATGCATGTTTTGCGTTCCTTAGACTTTTCCATAATTCATCCAATTCAAATTTAAACATTTTTATAATTTTGACTGATAATTTTATATTCTCAAAAATAGCACCAATGCGAAACTCGTATTGGACGCCAACAGTTTGCTAAAAAATCTATTTAATACAAGAGATTGACAAAAAACATTATCCAAAACAAAATTAACAGAAGAATACACTATCCCATTAATGATGTTGTCGACAATATTAAACAGATAGAACTTAAGCGTTGAAAGGCGAGAAATGTCACAGAGGGAAAAGGAGTACGTAGGCGGAGTGAAGAAAAAAAAGAACAAGACATCACAGGCGAGTGCAAAATGTCCCCGCGACCACCACAAAACAAAGTTTTAAAAGCGCTGGGAATTTTTGTTGCTAACTTCAGTACAGTGGAGAAATGGCGGTGTTGGCGTGAAAAGATAGTCCATTATAATCGGATTTGTTAAAATAATGTTGTGATTTGTGTACTTGTGTATATATAATTACTTTGAGTTGTTTGTATGTAAAAAAAATATCTTATATTTTCATTATCGTAAATCGTTATTCAAACTTTTTTCTTGATTTTAGATCCCCTCAACTTTGAATAAATGGGATTTTACTGTATTTATACAATAAACTAACAATTTGATGCAGGTTAACCAGAATGCAAAAAAGCATACCATGTACTTAATTATCTGGGGTCGCATTAACTGGGTTAGTAAAAATATATATGGAAAAATAATTTTTCATTCACTAAAATAATACCTGTGTACCAGAAAATTAAACCAGCAAAATTCATAATAAATATGTAACAGAAATATGCGTGCATTCACAAATTATTATTTGTGTAGTCTTAGATTCAGTTAACATTACAGGGATGAGAGCTTCAAATTAAAAACCTCGTGGTATCAGGCGCTTCAAAGCCATAGGAGTCCAAGAGCCTGCATAAACAGTGATCCGACAGTAGACACAACACTACTTGTTTCACACAACACCTGTTTTCGACACGGTATTGCAAGCCAGTACCTTAAAACAACCCACCCTGCTTTCTACATGGTACTGCAAGTCAGTACTTATCACAACACTAACAGTCACACATCACATCCGCCCTGTTGATGGACCCTGCAATGGGATCCGAAACGTCGGTCAGAAAGGTCATATATACATGGCAGATTAGCCCAGAAATCTGTATACAAAAGATTAAATTCATTGTTTGCTTTTGATACAGCAGGCGGGTGCCAAATTATAAATTTAAATTACGCAGTTGATTTATTAATATGTATTTGATTGTTTATATTCATATTTTATATCTGTATTTACATGTTACATATCTGTGTGCACTAGTATATAGAATAAGAGATAAATTTTTTCCCTACCACCTGTATAATGGAATCTGCTGTATTAGACATCAATGTTTAAAATCATTATATTGACATTATACATGCAAACATATGCATAAACACAACAAACCAGAATAAGTAGAAAAACTTTTAGTTTCTTTGACATGTATACCTTGTACGTTTTAGAAATCACTATGGTACATTTGAAATACTCATATCCGAAATACATTAGCAAGTATAATTCTCTTCAAGTGACCCACCTTCTGTTCTGTATTGAGGACTTTGGCCCGCAGGAAAGCAATTTTCTGCTCGTCGTGCTCAGGCTCTGTGAGAAGGGTCCCGGGCTCCAAGGAGGCGGAGAGAAGCAGCGGCGGGCTGTACCGGCCATTGCTGTACAGCTTCAAGTACTCGGATGTCATGTCCGTCTCCTCGGGGGCCCATCTGCAGAATGTATATCCAGAATACATTTTAAACATCCTATTAATTATTTTTTGATCTTTGAGTTTAGATCAATGATTTTTGTTACAAACAAATTAGTGAAGAAAAATTCAACACCCATGGCGAGCAATATGACATTAAAAGTAATGGTCAGTTAAACCCACAGACTAGTAAATGTATAGACATGATATGAAGTGTATATATAGGAGAGGGGTTTAGAACATTATTTGCGGGACGAGGGGCATTCTACACATGTATATCCAACGAAACATAAATCCGATTTAACACATTTACGCAACAGTAAAAGTATTTACTCTTCGAAAATTAAATATTTGTGTAAACAAAATGTATTTTTTACATTAATGCATATTATATTGTCAGTGTTTAAATTTTCATTCCAATAGTCGCAAAGCTCTTTGATTGCATGGTTGTCATCAAAGTGATAACGTGGGTGCTACCAAAATTAACATTTCAGGACAAGGACTCAATTTGCGTGAGTTCATGTCTTTTTTTTGGTGGTCTGTGGTTAAACCATTATTTTAACCGTGATTGAGAGATTTATGTATGAATGCAACATTAATTGATAACTCATTATTTGTAATTTGGTACACTAGAAACTATACCTCCAAATCAGACTGTTACCAATCACACACTCAGTCACAATAATGGTTTAGCTCAGGGGGATCCCAACCAGTGGGGAATTTTAGTGTTCCAGGGGGGAATTGCTGCCGTATACAGAGCCATGATTAGAATGAGCACAATATATCGCTTCAATGCATATCTTGGAAATGAGGAGAACTTATATCTATGCTCTTTTAATTAGTGATGAGCTAAACCTTTTTTTCTCCATTCTCTCTTTCACCATTGTTCAGAATATAAGTGAACATGCAGCTACTATGGAAAATCAAAATAAGATTATGGATAAAATAACACATTGGTTGATGCATAATATGCAATTACAATTTTTAGAAAAATGTTTTATAAGATAATAAATTCTTACTGCTTTCAGTGCATTTATACAACACAATGATATTATCCATATATAAGCATAAATATTTCAAAGTATCTAACTCGTCGTTGCTGTCCTCGTCCTCCTTCTTCTCCACGGGAACCTCTGGCCGACTGGGCCCTGGCTGCGGAACGCTTTCCGTCTCGACTGGTCTGCTTTCCTCCTTATTGGCCTCACTCGGTTTGCTCGCCTCCTTGCTGCCCTCTGCACCCACTCCCTGCTCCTGCTTGAGCAGCTGCAGCTTCCTGCGGAGGTTTTGCTGATGCCGATCACGTAGCCTAGCTCGCGCCATATGGGCTGGAAAAGGGTTTGAAAGAGGTGTAGCACTTGTATCAATATATTACCTAAAATTAAATCATAATCCTGCTCAAAACAGCATACGGTGATGCAAGTTTCATTATAGATAGTGCCAGCAAGGATAACGTAACTCAAAATATCAGATTCTTTGATAGTGGTCTACTAAGGGCCGGTTGTGTGATCAGTAGTAACTTTTCTATAATAAATTGTTTTGCGAAAATGAGTTGTTTGATCGTTAGTAAAAAAATATTTACTTCTTGAAAGTACATCCCGTAGTAAACTCATTTTAATCTCCGATATCCGATAGTAAAAATGAGAATCCATAGTTAAAAAAATTTCTAAAACGGGTTGTTCAAGTGTTAAAAGTGAAGTTTAAGTGTAAGTGAAGTTTAAGTTTGAAGTAGAAGTGAAAGTTTTTAGAGAAACAAACAGTGTAACAATAATAACTGATAATTACATAATATATAAAAATAACACCAGTGAAGTTTCTTCGGAATTAAATACGTAGTACATAATAAACTAAAAAATAGTATACTCAAACAGACTGATAAACAAAAATACTTTTACATAAAAATAAACATAATAAACTAAAAACTAGTATATATTAGAAAAAAAAATAATAAACTGAAAAAAGAAACAAAAGAGTGATTTTAAACTGAACATACAAAGAGAAAATGGTTAGGAGGGGAGGGAAATGGGATGCAATATATACAATTTATGTTAATAGTTATTGAAAAGTTGGCGTAGTTTAAATTTAAAAGGAAGCAATTTATCGTTGAAAATGTCCATGTTATTAGAAAAATTTACAGCTTATTTACGGAAAAATATTTTGATGTAGAGCGGATGACAAAACAATTTTTTATGTAATTAGTTCTACCTGAATTTGGGTAAAAATGATTATTTGATCGTGTTTGTCGCGTTGGACAGTTAAAAGTTATTTGTTCTAATAAATTAGGCGAGCCAACAAAGTTATTTAAAATTTCATAGAGGTAGGATAAATCTTGAGTGTTTTTTAAGAGGGGGGGTATTTTATGGTAACACTCACTTTCTGAATGAGATTTAATGTCTAAGCGGGCACGTGAATTTAATATATTGTTGAACATTTTCAAGTCGGTCGCTGTAGGTGGAATAATGTGTGTTCCAAACTACCGATCCGAATTCAAGTTGACTGCGTACAAATGAGAAATATAGAATAATAAGAGTAAAAAGTGATTGGAATGGGTTAGACGTTCTAGCAATGAATCCGAGGAGTCTACAGACCTTAGAAATTACCGGCTCTATATGCGGTATAAAAGTTAATTTAGAATCCAAGATGATACCAAGATCATTCACTTGAGTGCAGACGCTAAGTTTGTTATTAAATTGATAATTATACGACAAATTAGATTTTTTTTTTGAAAATGAGATGATGTGACATTTAGCAATATTTAGAAAAAGGTTGATTTTTTGGCAGTAGATTGAAGTCATCCTGTAACAGGAGACAATCAGTGGGTGATTTAATTTCTTTGAAAATTTTGGCATCGTCTGCAAATAGTGAAAACTCGGCATTTAAGAAACATTCCTTAATGTCATTAATATAAATCAAGATTAAAATAGGTCCAAAGTGTGAGCCCTGTGGAACTTCAGATGGAACATTTTGAAATATGGAACTAAACCCTTGGATCACAACTGCCTGACTTCGATTTTTGATATATGAAGTAAACCATCTGTATAGGTCCCCGTGTATACCGAGACATCGCAACTTTCTCAGAAGTATTCGATGATTGATTTTATCAAAAGCTTTTGAGAAGTCGGTATACAGTGTGTCTACTTGTAATCCTTTGTCCATCGCCTTCAAAATAATGTCGGTAAATTGTAAGAGATTGATTCTATAGACCTTGTGGAAAGAAACCGTGCTGATTGGGGATAATTATAGGACGCACACTTGGGAATAATTGATCGTATATCATTTTTTCTATTAATTTACTGAGAATTGACAATTTTGAAATCGGTCTGTAGTTTTCAACATTCTCTTTGTCACCATTTTTAAATATTGGGGTTATATGTGCCTTTTTCCAAAATCCTGGAAAGTGACCATCCCGTAAAGATTTAGAAAATATAAGAGAAATTGGTTTTGCTAATTCCACGGCGCATTGATTCAGGAAGATAGAGGGCAACTCATCAGGGCCGGCACCCGTCTCGGTGTCTGGGTTTATTAAATATTATAAAACGATCGCTCCATGAAAGTCGATAGATTGAGTATCGAGGAGACTGTGTACGTGACAATCATCTTCTGTATCAGTATCATGGACGCTTGTGGAGACGTAAACGGAGTGAAAGTAGTCATTAAATACTCTACAAATATCAGCACCATTATCAACTTGTTGGTTTTTGTAATAAACACTATCAGGAAAATCTGCGTTCCCTCTCCGTTTGTTTTTTACGTATGACCAGATGACAAGGCAGATGATATCGTATTCGTTATTTAAAATTTCATTTAAGACTTTTGTTGTCTTGGTGCGTAAACCGGGAACATTTTGATAGTAAACAGATGATGTTAGTATAGTGAGTAAGATTAAGAAAAGATCACTTAGATGGTTTGGTCATATGGAACGGATAAATGAGGAGAGAATGGTAAGAAATATATATGACGCAAGTGTTGATGGCACCAGAAATAGAGGACGTCCGCGGAAGACTTGGCACGACCAGGTAAACCAGATAATGGAGGATGGTTCTGTTAGAAGCCTCAACAATCGGCGAGCTTGTATGAGAAGATGTATGAATGTGGATGAGGCGAAAATTGTGTGTCAGTACAGAAGAGTGTGGCGCTCTATCCTCTCTGCCTACCCCGGCGGAGATGGTAAGTAAGTGAGTAAGTAATATTATATGATTGTTAGCCTTGCCACACTGAGAGGCGAGATTGTCTTTGATCATCTTTGACAGAAGTAAATTTGATGCATCAACAATCCGCAAATGGTTTTTACATCGGGTGTTAGTAAAAAGTTACTATGGTAAAAATTTACTACTGATCTCACAACTAGCCGTAAGAAAACATCAAGATATATGTAGTAAGTAATAATTGAAATTATTTTCATTATATAATCATCTTATAAAATCATTGCACTTCGTCGCTATCCCTATTGGATCTGTACCATCTGTGTCATTGCCAGTAAGAAAAAATTCGACATATTTGCCAAAGTAGCAAATCACCGCTTGCTTGCTGCTAGGTCCCGTGGGCAACTATTATGGTTGTTTCGCGGCCCGTGGTGACCGCTGCATGGCCAGGGCTTCCGAAGAATCTATATTTCATCTAAAGCAATATAACAAGGGTGCACAATGCACTATTGTTAAAGTAATATAAGGGATTTCCACTTTGAAATATGCATTCTATTGAAGCCCTGGCTGCATAGTGACCACTATCAGCCGTGAAGCGACCATAATAGCCACCCATAGGTCCTAGCAACAAGTAAGCAGCGATAGCCGATTGGTTTTCTGCGAGTCATCTTATAAAAAGAAGAAAAAAATTAACAAATACAATCAAAATCAAACAAAAACACATAACTAAGTTACTTTGACGCTGACTGACGGCTTCATAAAATCCAGCAGTCTTTTTTCTTAAAAGTTTTTCTTTTCTTGTTAAAGATTGACTTTGTTTCGCTGACATAATGATATTAGTTTTGTAAACAATACCTTTGAAATACTAATGAACAAAACAAAACACGATAGCAATCATTATTCATAGTGTTCAACACTGACATCCGTATGCTCGAAATACGTCCCTGCAAGCTTTTGCATGCGCGTGACTGCTTGACATGTGGGTGCGGTCCACACAGCTTTTCTTGAGTGGAAAGGGTTAAGAAAGAGAGAAATAAAAATAAGGTAACTTTGAAACTATGTAAGTTGGGATAACATAACTCGGTATTACTGTATTAAGATTTCATAATTCAATTAAATATTTGATCTATGTAGATTTAATAACAAATCATTAATGTGTATAAAACGTATGTAATAAAGTTATCAAAAATGATAAAGAATTACATTTTCCCACACAGAAGATATATTGACTACTTGCAGGCAAATCTCTAAAATTCAAGAAATATAAAACACAAATCTTAGACTTATAAAAATTCTAACTGTTTCTAAAGAGTCTGCGTCAATTACAGTTACTTATTTCATAAACTACCTCCTCGATGAACAGATTCAATATTTCACAATGTCGGTAGCCCTGTATTGTAATATTATACCTTTAAGTTGCGACAGCAGGGATTCCCAGTAGCCGATGTCCACTCCATCGTGTCTTCCGCGGATCTTGTCTTCTATCTGCTGCTGCAGAGCCTCCAGTTGGGCCCCAGTTTTACCTTTGAATACCTGCAACGTTTCTGTTATCCTATTTATCCAACATTATATCAATCCGCAGTGCAAAACAAAAATCATAGTATATACATAAATGTTCACAGAATTAATAAAAAAACTAATCATTTGACAGCTGATCAAAGGAAACTAACAATCTGTAATAACAATTATATATAAATATGAAAAACTCAAAATTTCAAACATTGATTGTGCAAATGGAAATGACTAGAGGCACCATCGACAATAGTGGCCATGTGAGCTCAATGGGGAAAAGTTTTGAACAACTTATTGTAGTCTTTTATGTTCAAATTTATTATCATATTAAATTTAAAAACATACAACAAATATGATGTTGAAAACGATCAAATGAGTTGAAATAAACTAAATACCAAGTAATCTCCATCTTGTCCACCATAGTAATGTGCAAATACTACCTGGGTAACATCCTGTGCAACCGCGTGATGGATGCCATCTCGGCGCACACCTTCGGCCCCACCCTCAGCGGCTCGCAGCTTCTCCAGCTCGTCCTGCACAATGGTGGTGATGTCAGACCAGTATGAAAGGTTGGCATCGTTTTCCAGTTCCTTGTAAACCTGGAGCATAAAATTAGAAAACATAATTAATATCATAAAGTAAATTTTATAAGATGAATTGGTTTTCATTAAATAAAAACTTCTTATAATAATAAAAGCTTTCATTAAAAACTCTCATCATTTATAACTTCAAAGTCAAATAAATTTATCAGCAATGAATTTTATCACATTATTTGTGCATTTCATTGCTGGAAAATTTGAATAAATATTAGTAATCTAAATAAAATTAAAATACAAAACACATGTTTATTAGTCTCCAAGTGACATACATTATACCGTTTCTGGTAACAAGATGATAAAATATACTACTCATAATTGAAACCATTATGAAATTATTTAAAAATTTGATATCACTTCTAAAGGACCTCAGAATATCAATTCTCGATAAAGTGGCACAAACCTTAATATCCTCCAGCAGGTCTTCAAGATCTGCAATCTGTAGACCGTTCAGGTAGGTGTACGGCTCGTGCATCTCTACCGCATCCACCTCACCCTCTGCACTCACATACCAGGCCAGCAGGTCGATGGCCTTGGCTGGAAATACAAGAGTATAATTTATTCTCATACGAGTAGTTAAGGGGCAACTTTCATTTTTCCAGTTTGAATTTCGAGATATTTTTGCATTTTGCATACCCTTTCAAGATGAGACTAATATTAATTCTTTTACAATATCAAGTATACAATTGTTGGTTCTCTTAAATTCCTAAGTAATAAGCTATCAGAAAATAGCAATTTCTTCAGCATTCATAATATATGTGTTGCCATTTGAAATTATCAAGCGAAAATTAAATAATTTGTTAAAGTTCTCACCTAAGAATTGTTTTTTTTTTTTTAATTAATATTAAAAATATAATACCATTTGAATAATCAGTGGATATATATTTTAACATTTGTTTCTTCTCTATGAGAGTAAGACTCGTGTATAGAGGAGTATATACGAGTTAATTTATGTTTCAGTTAGTCTGTGTACATATTTTTTTTACTTCAGTTACAAATTTATGATAGTCTGTAATTTTTCTAATTGTGATGGGGAGATTGTTAAAAAATTTGATGCCTTGATAAATAAATATATTGATTTTGAGTTGCGGTATATTTATGTATTTTTTATAATTTTTATAATTTTTTCCAGATTTATAAGGAAAAAATTGATGTAAATTCATACTGATAAATAATATTGATAACTTTTGAAGCAGCTGTATTTGTGAAGAGAAAACTATTTATGCTAATATTATATTACATAATATTCATACTCTGGTTGTAATAAAAAAAATTGTTTATTTTATAAATATTTATTTATTGCTTTAATACATTACATATATTTATATTAAATATAATGAAAATATGACAAAAGTATTCACTGTTAAATAATTAGTTGTTCATCGAGCATATTATCGTTCTTCAGAATTTTGTTTTTTTTTTTGTTTTTCTTTACACGTATTCAAAACAAAATTTGATCCACACCCCACACACATTACACTTTAAACTGATTTAGAAATAAAACCTTACGTTCTTTCACATATTCAATATTCGTTCCTGGGCACCCAAACATCGATTGTGGGGGTAATTTGATTAATCTGAGAAAAAAATTGGTGTATGTCGAACACTCCATTTTGTCATCCAATTTAGAAAGTTCACACGAGTCCACACATTCAATGCTCAGTTCGGAAACATCCTGAAAATAATTTATAATATTATTATTATTGTTATTAGTACAGTAAAACCGCGATATAACGAAACCCGATATAGCGAAAAATGACGTATATCGAAAAAAAAAATCGAAATTTAGTCCCTAAAACCAATTTTTTATACAAAAATGCATTTATATAACGAAATCCCGTTAATATTTATAACAAAATCATTTTTGTCCCGTACGAAAAAATGCCAATACATTTACGTAAATTTATAACGAAATAAAAAATGTTAAAAGATGAAAATATTATTTCGCACTTACAAAGCCGCGCCGCGCCGCTGCATCTGCCGTATGCGAACGGTGGTATGGCCTTTTCGGCGGTGCGCGGCGGTCTGCCGACAAGGTAGTAAAACAATGCACACTTCTTCTTGGGTTCATAGAATCCTATTTTGAAGTGGTTGCTGTATTTAGTTATCAGTATTTTTATGTTTAAAATATTAAAATATGTGTTTATTCATTTATATGACTATAACAAATACATTTGTATCAATCAAACAGGTCTGTCATGTATTATTCTTTGATAAAATTATTTATCTTTAAGAATATGTATTTCAAATAGAAAATAATTTATCTGCACTACATAATATATGTATATTGAACTAAGTAATTTATATTGTTAAAACAAATAAATAATTGTTATAGGAATGGTAAAAATTATCAACTTACGTTGTGATTTTTTTTCCAAGAAGTTTATGAACATTTAAAATGTTGTTGGAACATTTCCTAAAGCGTGTCAATGGATACGTTTTGACCTTAGGCATCTTGAGTTACAGTAGGCAGTAATTTCAGAACAATGTACATAATAATATATTATTGACTTTTAATGAGAACAAAAAAATCACGGTTTCGCAAATTTCACGTCTTCGCATATGTCACGGCAACATTGCAATACAACGTTGTAATCTTAAAACATGACAGCGCATGCGCGGCTAGCGTGCATGCATTGTCAGTTTCTAAAATGTTACGAATGGTGACATGAAGTTTGACGTATGTTTAATATTTAAATGTCAAAATTATAATCTGTTTTCATATAAAATAAGCAATTGGTATCGATAATAAGTATAATATTCATTCATATTGTAGTAAAAATTTGTATTAAAATGTGTTTTATAGGCAAATTTAATTCAAATCTATCGGAGCGGAAATTTCACAACCGCCATAGTCGTGACGAACAGCATACTAACACTGGGAGAGCTACTTAATAATATTGTATGAAAATATATTATTTAAAAATAATATTTTATCTTTGTTTGATTAACCACTAAAATGAGTTTAAATACATCTACCGGTTTCGAAAAATACCATTTTCTTCTTCAGGATGTCATAACTAACTAAAACATACATTGTTTCTTTGACAGAATCTATTTTTAAAAATCTATTTTTAAAAAATCTATTTTTAAAAAGAAAAATTTTTTTTTTTTTTTTAGTACCTAACTCAAATCATTACTTAATACAAATTTACTCGAATAATTTTTAGGAAAAAATTTTAGAATGGGACTCGTAGTTAAATTTAGTTGGTTGTTTATAATTTTTTGATTAGTTTTACACGCTTTATTTATCTCCAACGATTCCAAATTATTTAATTTGTGACCAACACCGTTTATATGCAAAATTGACAATCCCAATTTTTTATCAAAATCATGACCATTTTCTATCAAATGATTAGCAAATTCTGAAAATCCACTATTGTTCAAACATCTCAAATGCTCCCTTACTCTTATATTAAAATTTCTACCCGTTTTACCAATGTAAAAATACATTTTCATACGATATTATTAAGTACAGAAAATATATTATTTAAAAAAATGATTATTGTATTTCTGATATTAAACTTAGTTTTAAATAGTAGTTGAAGCCTCAAAGCATGTGAGTAAATATAATATATTATTTAAAAACGTATGTTTTTACTAAAACAAAGTATTTTTAAAACGTCAAAAATTGATCAAATGTACTGCAAATTGAATGGTTTATGACTCTATTCATTTTTAACATTTTGCTAATTTGGTTTCCTACAGATTTGTCTCCGTAATCTTGGCTCCAAGATTATAAGAAAATATATTTCGTTTATGCATTAATTTAGCATATTAACTCAATTTCATAGCATGCTGTAAATGCATCTAATAGTCGCGGTCTTTCTTATAATGTCTGTATCGTCTTAATTATGGCAAATAACATTCAGTTTATTAGTTTTATATTAATGTAAAGTTCCAATCTAAGTAATAGTTGAAAAAAAGTATAATCTATTGAATAAATTCTGATATAAATGAATAATAAAAATCCACATTTTCGTAAAAAATGTGAAAATTTTAATTATTATTGCAAATCGCGCCTTAAAGTTAGCAACTTGTTTAACCTCTGCCATCTTGTATGCGGATGTGCGTTCGGAGGCGAGCCTGTTTAAGATGGAAAGCATCCTCTAAAGCCCGCCAGTGTCTCCACTCTGCTGCTTCCCGTCCTCGTTGCAGTGCCAGCGCTTCCTCCTCACGCGCTTCTCGCTCCGCTTCTCGCTCAATTCGTCGCTTCTTTACCTGCAAAAAAATTTAATGTATTTCAATATCTTATTATCTCGCCGTTGATCGCGCGGCGGCGCAGCTCTCACCCGGACAGTTTTTGTGTGAAACATCTGTGTGAATTGAGGGTCTGTCTACTTTCCAAGAATTATGTTTTTTACAATATCACGGGCTCAAACATATGTTTCTTATTTTTATATACATTTGGTTTTGTGTATTAGTTATTTTATACCAAGGATCAAAAAAGGACGTCTTTCACATGGGCTTAAACTTTGCTGCTATTTTTATTTTTCGGTAATTTCTTCTTCTTATTATCTACTTACTTTTCATAAAATTATTTTTATTTATCTTTTTTAATGTATAATATAATAAACTTATTTGAATTTTTTTTTCTTGGTCCCTTTGTTAAAAATGGCGAACCGTGATTTACAAATACACAGGAGATAAAAAAAAAACATGTAAATAAATATTCGATATTCTAGCTTAAAAACGTAAAGAACTGAGAGGCAACTATTCGCTCAGGCGTGACTAACGATGTAAGCAAAAACGTGGGTTAAGAAAGGTGTATTGATATTCAAAATTCTCCAGGTAAATCTTAATTTTTTAGATGTCTGTATGAATTCTTGTGAACTTTCTCTATATGAAATTTCTTTTGCAGATAATTTATTATTTACTGTACAAACAAGGAAAAAGTTGTTGGTCTACAGGACCTAAAATATTCTGCCAGAGGAACTACTTTGGCTTATCTACTTGCAGATAGTACAGCAATATATTATCAACAGTATTTTACAGGTGAATATCATGTTAACGAATTAAATTTACAATAAACATACCTTTTCCAATTCAATCTTGCTGTCAAGCTGTTTCTGTCTGTTACGTGCGTCAATCTCGTCATGGGTGGCACCCTCCATTCCGTCTTTGGTGAGCTTTTTGGACCACACAAAAGTCTGCGTTAGCGCCGCATCTCCGAAGGGGTTGTCTTGATTGGTATAATGCTGGTACTCCCCATCCCAGCCCATACGCTCACGTCGACGACGCTCTTTCTCGCGCTTCTCAAGCAGTCGACGTGCCCTGCATTTATAGATAGCTGTGATGTTCTGTTTGTTGAGTTAGTTAGTGAGACCAATTAATAATACATAATATACTTTAAAATTATAATTTCGAAATAAAGTATGAGCACATATGTAGTCTCTTTTGATTAATCTCTCTGTAAAGGTGTCATAATACAACAATATTTGATTTTCAGGCCCCAAAAAAATGGCTCGGTAATAATTCTGTTCTTAATCTTAACTTGTGAAAATGATTCAGTGATTTTAAGAACCAATGCTATTATTTGTGCACTGGGGGAGAAAATAAGAAAAACATTACCATACCAGTATAAGGCTGCTGGTAGGGCCTGGGTTGACCACATTACTAAACAAGATATATTAAGATGCATAAATAAGTCAAGAGAACTAGTAACAACCATTAAGGAATGCTGCATTCCTTAATGGGACACATTCTCCGCAATGAAAAATATAATATTTTACAACCCATTATGCAGGGGAAGATAGAAGAAAACAAAGCTAGTAGTATAGGTAGATATGAATTATCTTGGCTGTGTAACCTTAGAAAGAGATTCAATATCCTAAATGCTGATGATATATAGGATAAATCAACATACTGCAACATGGTGGCCAACCTTCGATAGAAGGCGGCACGTAAAGAAGAAGTCTTGTTGAAAATTGTGTGCGCTTGCATACCTTAGGGGGAACATTGGAGCTGACATAGTTCTACGTTCCTCCATTCTTAATTTATGTTATTTTTCTAATTAAAAGTATTTTATTAAATGACTAAGTTTGCAATGAACTAGTATTTTGATATTGAACTAAAATAACAATATACAAGTATTTTAATTAATTTAAACAATTATCTTCATATTGACCACATTGATTATTTAGATATCGACCAATATCAAAACCACTGTATCTTCATTACAGATCTGTTGACTATGCAGTGGTATTGAAACCAGTACCACTGTATCTTCGGAATTATTAAACATGGTTAGTACAAAGCCACTTGTTAAAAATATTTTTAAATGAAGAGTAGAACTATTACTATAATTTACTGAAGATGTACATACGATGTAACTAAAAAAAAAATTACCAATGTCAAGACAACAAAAACAAAATAATGTTACCTTTTCTCTTCTGGTGTTTCGTTGGCTTTCATGGATTCCTTTTGTTTCTTCCTTTCCGCGACCTGCCTTAACCTTTCTTCCTCTAACCTCTGCAGAAGTCTCAGTTCCTGTTCACTGCTGGAATCGCTACTGGAATCCTCAGAAGCAGATGATGATGACGATGATGATGAAGATTTTCTGCTTTTTTTTTTACTCTTCTTTTGTTTATTACGATCTTTCGATTTACTTTTGGATTTTTTACTAGAACTTTCGGACCGATCTCTGGATTGTTTAACTTTAGTTTTTCTGTAGCTGTCGTCAGAGTCCGAGGACGGAAGAGGTGATTTCATGCGTGGCTCTTTAAACTCGTGTTTGTCTTCGCGTACTTCTTTTTTACTCTCACGAGCTCTATCTCTTCGATGTCGCAACTCTTCCCTATGGTCGCGATGATTGTCCCTACGATCATTATTATCTCTAGTTGAAACAGAAGATGAGGGACGTCTTGAAGACCTGTCCAGTGAGGAAGAAAACATTAATAAGTATCAATAGAATGATCTGAATACAGTATTAAAATGTTATAATAGTTGTCATTCTTACATCCCGCTATTTTAAAATAATTTGAGTTTTCTTAAAAGTAAAACATATCGTAACGTTTACGAAGTTTTGACATGTAACTTATCTATGCATGTAACCTTAAAATGTCTTAAAATAATAACCATAGATAAAGAGATCATAGAGTATAGTGTTGCAAGTAAAAATCGACGTACGTAAAAAATTGATTGTCACCTATCTATTCATATATAAATTATACAGCATCCACAGAAAGTATGTATAACTAATAAAAATTGACGATATTTTTGACTGAGCTTTATACTACTAATATTTTCCAACAATGTAAAATATGTATATAAAATGAGTAAAATAAATTGCATGACAATGATTATTATACATTTTATGTATTGTGGGCTGGTCGTCAGCAGTCAACGCCATTTTCAAACTTTGATTATCATTATGAACTATTAATTGAAAATGCCAATGAAAATCAAAAACTGATTCACGATAAAGAAAACCTTATAATAAGCTAAAATCAATAACTTATTTCACCATTCTATAAATTTCATGAAATGGAATTCTACCAAATAAATTCATTCTTACATTTTATAAATATTCCATTCATATTTCTTTTTAAATTGGTGCAGTTTATATTAGTCGATGTAAAGTAACACACATATATCTTGTTCCCCTGAAGAGGTAGACAGAGAGGATAAAATGCCACTTTGCTATCTTGATAAATCACTCTTGTCTCATTCACTTTCATACATTGTTTATAACAGGGCCATCTTCCAGTATCTGGTCAACCTGATCTTCCACAGATATCCTTTGTGCTTTCAATACTCTCCTCATAATCATCATCCTTACCTCACTAGTACACCCAATGTGCCCAAACCAACTCAGCAACTCTTCACTCTATTGTGTATAGATTTTCCACACGTACGCCAAAGCAACCAAATTTACACCACATTCAGTCTACTTTTGTCAATTCCATGACCCATTAACAAAGCCAAATTGGCAATAACTGCATTCAGATCACTATTCACATTAATTAACACAATCATCCTCTTATTAATACATATCCTTCTTAATTTTAACATCCTTAGAGAACATATTTCACACACTAGATAAACTCATTCAATTATTCTAAGCATTAATAATTTATCATACTTAGACACACATTCATCTCTCGAACCATCATTTACAATCGGCTAGTATTCATCAGAGGTTCACTCTCCACGCATACATCACACACCTTAATCACTATAGATCAGCTTCACTATTAGCTGTTATCACTCTATCATCTGCATATAGCTAAATCAACAATGACACAAAAACTTGTCATACAGTGCAATGAAAAGGTTTGATCCATGTACCTCCTTCTACTCACATTATTATTAACCACTTCATGCTAGGATTTCTGAATAAAATAAATTAAAAATTTATTATATTAGGAGAACACATTCTTATTGTGAAATTGTAATTATTCAGAACATAGGTTGTGTATTTTAAATATGAATTAAATATATTAATTAGAAAGATATACATATAAAATCAATTTTATTGAAAAATATTGTTGTTGCGCCACCGGGATTCGAACCTGGATCTCTTTCCTAACCGGGGAAGGTGCATTATCCAACTATGCTACAGCGACATTTTCAAACCTATATGTTACCTTTTTGATATTAATACATTTAATTGTTCCATTATTTTAATGAGCCATCTACCTTATTTTTACAGAATCTCAAATACCTTTGAGTAATCTGATAGCAGACGCCAGAATTATCAATTCACTTTTATTAAATTTTGGACACATTGATACAACTTTATTATTAGAACACATTCTTATTGTGAAGTTGTAATTATTCAGAACATAGGTCTGTGATATTTTAAATATGAATTAAATATATTAATTAGAAAGATATACATATAAAATCAATTTTAACAAAAAATATTGTTGTTGCGCCACCGGATTCGAATCTGGATCTCTTTCCTAACCGGGAAAGTACATTATCCAACTATGCTACAAAGGCTCTTTAAAATAATGGAACGATTAAATGTATTCATATCAAAAAGATAACATATAGGTTCGAAAATTTGTCACTAAAAATATTGTCGCTGTAACATAGTTGGATAATGCAGCTTCCCCGGTTAGGAAAGAGATCCAGGTTCGAATCCCGGTGGCGCAACAACAATATTTTTCAATAAAATTGATTTTATATGTATATCTTTCTAATTAATATATTTAATTCATATTTATTAATTTATTATATATTTTACACAAAAAAATTAAAAATTCAGCACAAAAAATAAGATTCACTTCCTGGATTATCTATATGAGAACTATTGATATCCCATCATACACTGTCAGCTTTGAAGAGACATTGATGCTGCCTGGAGGGTCTAACAATGGCAATTAAATGATATTTTAATTAAAAAGTACATACAGAAGTCATGTGGACCCTACTATGTTTCACTTTATAATCTATCCACAGATGAATCATTTCTGAAAACTAAATTCAATTTACTGTTTACAGTTTTAATATTGAATTGAAATATTTATTGAAACACTAATGCTAAACATAAAAATGATATTAAGATAAACAGCTTGTATACTGATTTATTTTATTTAAATTTAAACTATATTATGTACAGAAATCACATTTTTAATAATAATATAAAAGTACACTGGTAAAATTGATTTTTTTTCATACATATCCAACCAGATGTTAATAATTTTTTATCAAAGTATAAAAAAAAACATTATCAGGTCTCGCTTGGTTCACTTTTCAAGAGTAATACTGACATTTCAACAGTAATACTGACTTGCGGATATTAAGTCAATCGCCACTTGGTGGTGCTTGTGATTTAATTATGATGTCCTATAGCAATATAAGAACAAAAGAGAAAAAAAAAAGTGTTTTTTAGTACCGATTACAAAAGGTTTATAAATTTATTTAAACATATTTCCAACTGCAAAAAAAAACACATGAAAGTAGTACCAATATTTTTTTATTGCATTGAAAGAATAAAAATCATCAATTCTAAAATTAAATGGTAGGCGGATGAGTTAAATAAATTTCCTCAATATGTTTAATTTAATTAGTATTCTGGGTTCTTCATTTTTATTCTGGGTTCCATGTTAGCGAGGCTGATCGTCTGAGCAATCCAAACGTCGCATATATTAGCATGTTTAACTGCTCTTGTCACTCTATCCCGCTAATGCAGACCACGGGGTAGGGCTGCAGTTGACCTCATTGAATTGAATACATGATATGGCAGCTTGATGACTACAATTATAATTTAAAAAACATCTTGAAATAATAAAGAATTTGTTAGAAAGTAGAAAAAAAAATTCTCCTACAATGTTGTTCTGTACATCAGCAGATATTTCAAGATGAATTAGAGCATGCACTAAGAAAATAATGATAAACTCCATATAACAGTGATGTTTCAGGGTGAATTGACTCAAGTCTGTACTCATGATAATAGATCTCAATTACTAGAGAACAATACTATTAATTACAACAGAACACCACAAAATCATGAATTAATCTTCAATCAGAATCATCACTATCTCCTACATCTTGATTCCTACTGAGGGCATAATATTGTACTGGATTGACTATAGCATCAGATAACTCTGTATTTGTCGCAACGTGTCTCTTGCTGAAGATTGCAGCACAGGCTTTACTCGGTTGGTTGTACAGTGACATTATATTTATTTTATCTGAAAATAAATTTAAATTATTTATAAATTAACACGTTAATAATTTCATGATTATGCTACAACATTATTAACTGCTTGGCCGCCCACGTCAGAAACTTGCGACAGAGAAAGAGATGGCGCTATAACTGTCAGAATTTTACGTTGGCTATCGTGAGTATAGTGGACACCCACGTGACAGTCCGCGGCGTTACGTGGACGTAAGGTATAACAATAAAATGTAATCAATTCCCTCATGCTCATTATAACTGAGTTCAAATGTATATTTAAAAAAACATCACCTAATATGTACTTTATTGTTAGTAAAAATGTTTATGAGACTGATAATTATCTAATTGCACATGTAAATTTTAATACTAATTAATGAATACTATATTACATCCAAACAGATATACAGTAAAACCTCGTTTATTCGAAATTCGCCGCAAGTTGAAGTCTTAGAGCAGAATGTGGTCCCTCTGGAAAGTGTTCATACTAATTTGTACTTATAAATCGAATATCGTTATTCAAAGCTATTTTTGGACCCTATCAAATGAATCTGTTGATCTATTTTTCGCCTAATTTGATTTATTTTTGTCAGATGTCACCAATCTGGAAAATACACATGTGCTACGCGATGGGCCTATCCAAAGTCCAAGACCATCAAAATGGGTAGTTCCGCCCCTATACCGATTCACGACGCATGAAGTTAATTCTCATTGTTTGTTTTCTCACTCACTCTCAGTATACAAGAAAAGATGACAAATATATCTTGTGCGTCCTCGATTTGAAATATTTATTTTCTACTGCGATGCTTTTAACTTAAGGTCGCATGCTTTTTTCTCTCACACGTTTTCTGTACATTAGAAAAAGATAGCAAATATTATCTTTGCACCCTTATAGGTAACGCAGTTCTCTAGTTCTCCCAGCTGTAGCTGCAAATGTCAGTGCTTGCCAATCTTCTGTTCCGTATTATTATCATAATTATTTTTGTTTACGTAGCGTTTGTATATTTTATTGTACAAACGTTAGTACGCGGTTAAGTTCTTCAGACTTTTCCGTGTTTTATAAATTATTTAATTTGTATTAATTTTAATACAGACATTTCTCTTTCTATTTAAGTTTAGTGTAAAGACATTTTAAAGAATGTATAGTTAGCGTTTCTCAGATTTTCTCGTATCCTGTTAATTATTTTATATGTAAAGAACATTATTTATTTTTCTCTAATATTTACGTGTTAGACATTTTGAAATTCGCGAATGCGTGGTTTGCGTTCCTTAGACTTTTCCGTATTTCATTAAATTTAAATTTAAACATTTTTATAATTTTGACTGATAATTTTATATTCTCGATAATAACATTAATGCGAAACTCGTACAAAACGCCGACAGTTGCTAAAAATTTAATTAATACAAGAGATTGACAAAAAATATTATCCAAAATAAAATCAACAGAAAAATACGCGACCCCATTAATGAAATATTAAACATGACAGAAAGAACTTTAACATTGAAAGGCGAGTGCCAAATGTCGCCGCGACCATCATAAAACAAATGTTTTAAAAGCAATGGAAACTTTTGTCGCTAGCTGCAGCGGAGAAATGGCGGGTTGACAATTTCGACCCTTATCTATAGTTCGACCTATTATATCGTTATTAAAAATGCCGCGCGAAAAGATAGTCCATTATAAGTGTTTTTTTAAAAAATAATATTGCAGTTTGTTTACACTGTATTTTGACAACTTGTTTGTTAATTTTAAATGTGTGGATATAGGTGTATATAATTACTTTGAGTTGCTATGAAAAAAGTTAGTATGTAAAAAAGAATCAAATTTTTGAAATTTTTATATTCATTATGCTAAATCGTTATTCAAACTTTTTTCTTGATTTTCGGTCCTCTCAACTTCGAATTAACGGGATTTTACTGTAAATAACTGGTAGCAACCACAGATGAATTATAGTACTATATCTATTTATTTTATCTATATAAATATAAAAATTAGATTGTCTGTCTCTCAACAAATATCTGCGTTGAGACAGGGAGAGTTTGCAAGTGTTTATTTAATAAGTTATGTAGGTAAAGAGGTTCATTTTATTAAAATATTAGCTTTCTCACTACATGCAGTATAAGAAAATTAATCATTTCCTTTAGTTTATGGTGCACAGATATATACGCCACCTAATATGTACTCAATAAATGATAAAATAAAAATGAATGAACATTTGATGAATTTAAAAAAATAATTTAGTGAATATAAATGACCTGTTTGGTTAATATCTTTGTAAGCAGGAGAGCTAAGAAGTTGCTTTAAATTAGCAACTGTTGTGAGGGGACAGCCGTGACAATCATTTGGATTACTTTCTTTGCTCATTGTTTGTATTTTGCCACAATCGGAACAATCTTGACTCTTCCTTTTCCCGACCAATCCAAATTGATACTTGATATAATATTCATATCTCCCTCGTGTGTAATCTTTCTCCGACATGCCCTAAAAAATAATATAAAAGGACTTGAAGGCTTGAATGCATCTTTTTAAAAAAAGTTAAATTTCTATCTGTGAGTACTTGCAGGGATTGAAAGAAAACTGTTTTCGAGAGAAAAAAAAGCCACATAATGAATTAATATTGTAGTAATGAACCTGTAAAAAAGTATTTTGAAAGTAAATCAGCGTGTCGTCTACTGTCAGGCCAATATCCTTCAGAAAGGAGATGTACTGCTGCCTTCCATGATATCTGAGATGGTTCCTGCGTTCCATGTGCTGATACATTCGGAGCATGCAAGGAGGGAAACTGAAGGATAAATCAGGAAGGTTTCCCAACTTGGCCTCATCCTCATTGATACCAAAAGACCAGAGTGGATGATCTACTAATCTAAAAATGAGACAAAATAGTATAATAGATGTGTTGACAAGTTAAAGGTTCCATAATGTATGTACATACATTGTGTATTATTTCTTATTATTAAACTAATTAACTAACTTACCATCATGGCAATTAGTATCACTAATTAATTAACCTTTTTGGTATACTTATATGTACTTTTAATAGTTTTGCAAGTTATCTTTATACATAGTAGAGACATCAAAAATAGTATAACAATAAGTAGGCATAAAAAGAATTTTGAAGTTAAATTAAACATACATATTTCAGTGATGCTTTAGTAGGCAGTACTGATCATGATCTATGTTACCTGTTACACCGAATACCTAAATCTTCAATTAAATCCTTGAATCGTATGTCAAGAGTCGCAGTGGGCAAACTGATCCTGACTGATGACAGAAACGATTTAAGCGACAATCTATGATGCGATACGGCGACCACGTGCAATTGGGTGACATCAATGTAGGCTTTGCCGTTTATCACAGGAACCTTTCTCTTTGCTACCAACGGCAGGACTAGTGCCCAAGGAACCTGACAAGAAACTGAATAATCACATTTGCTATGTAAGATTATTTTATTACATTTTCACTGTTTGACTTGGCTACAATACAGGATAACGCTTAAAAAATTAGAAATAAATATTTGACACTTGAAATCTCACCATTACCAGCTATCCATGCAATGTTCACATGTTCACTATTCTTCACTGTCAGTGGGTAGGTACACTATCTATGGATATAAATATGTAATGAATAATTTAACTGAAATATTTTTTTACAACTTACTTTATAAACTTCAGGAATACCGAGGTTGATCGAATCCTTTTCCAATGGTTCGGAAGCCAAAATACTTTCAAGCATAAATTCTCTCTGCTTTTCTATTGGTAAATTTATGAACTGAAGACTGAAAACCAAATTAAAGTTTGATTCGCAGAGGCAACATTACAGATGTTATAATATATTGTCAGATACCAAAATCCACACACTCGGTTTTGGAACTCATAGTCAAATTTTTACTAAAACTAAGTAATAATAAAAATAATACATAAACATCTACCGCAATACATAATTACAAGTTGATACAAAAATTTAATTTGTTGATAATAAAATTTCTTATGAATTATTCTGACATTGATCATTTTGGGATGTTTCAGGCAAAATAATTAATGTCATGTCACCAGCCCTGATAACAACCATTGAAGTGTGGCCCAAAATATTTAATGTCATGTCACCAGCCCTGATAACAATCATTGAAGTGTGGCCCAAAATGCCCGCTGTAACAAAAATTTACCTACTCCAGAATAATTCAAAAGAAGCTTTAATACCATCTGACGGCCATGAAAAAATAAGTGTGCAAAATAAAAATCTCTTCAATGTTTCAGTTTCAGGCATTTAGATAAATCTTTTCACAGGAGTATAATTGTAAAAATGGTAAATTATTATGCTATTAGAAAAATAATAAGATTTTTAAGGGAAAGTAATTATTTCAGCAACAGCGTTCTTTGAAAATAATATAAGTGTAAATGCTCATTTTCAAGAGTAACTGTTAATGCTAACAATTACTCAAATACTTCAAGAAAAACATGAAATATTACCTAAACAAACGAATTTCATTTCTTAAAAACCAGTCTGTCAGCTTATATGACTTTCTATTCACAACTGCATGAGCGATCACAAAGTAGGTAACCCTGTTATAATGGCGAGCTCTCAATTCTTTGAATGTTTCTTTGTTCTCTGTACACAGAGTGAAGTATGTGGGGTACTTCAGCTGGAACTCTTTCATTACAGCTTGAACCCAAGCTGTCGACTCCTGGTAGTGCTCTTTGGAGATATTTTCCAAAAAGTTGAGCATTGATAAATGCTCCGAGCATTCTCTGTAAAAAAAAAATATATAAATCATTTACTTCAAAATTATTTATTCGATTATTAAGGGTAGAAAGGGTTAATAATTAATTTTCTACTTACATTTTAAGTTTGTTCAATGTTATATATCCTCTTGGCATATCACTAGTCTTGATAAAAGGAGCTTTATACTCGTTGTAAAAATTACGGACAGCCATCAGGTCACAAGCTAATAAAATAACGATCGCACGTTGTTGGCATTTAAAAATAAAGTAATAATGAATTATAAATATAAAAACATAAATAAACATGCCAAACTATTCAAATCCAAAACACATAACCATAGATAAGAAATATAAACCCATAGCCAAACGCACATTTTAAAATCATAAAAAAGTTATCCTATTGCTTACTCACTTAGATGTAATTTATCTATGGATGTAATCAAAACTATTTAAACTGTTTTGATTGTTTAGAAATTGATATACCTCGACTCGGAATGACGCGAAACTATCACATTAATTAGACGTAAAAAAAAACACTAAAGCAAATTTCATGTTTGTTGTCCATCGCATGCAAAATCACTGCCAACGAAGCTATATGGCGAGAAAGCCTGAGTAACCATTAAAGTAGTTGGTCATCATCTTTTGTCGTATAGGATTCATTGTTTTAAAAAGTGAAGTGGATGTAATAATTTACATTCGGGCGATAGGAATAACGACCAAAGGCGGGATCCCAAATTAGGCCTAAAATGAGGGCGTAACGCTACCACTGATAATGGATCTATAGAATAGCGCCAGAGCTGCGAGGGTGGATCCAGCCTACAGGCGGAGACACAATGAAACTATAACAATCAAAACGAGCGGAACACCATTGTTATTGCAGTCCAAAAACAAATCCGATAGAAGTTCGACGGCAGTCCAAGTTCATTCGTTCAAAAACAGTTCAGAGCAGTTCATCTCAAAATTTTACAGATAGTTCATCAAAGAATTTGGGAGAGCCCATCAGCTAACCTCGGACGTGAGTCCGCCTCAGAACAGTTCGAGTTCAAGTTGAAGTTCGTGTCCAGAATTGTCCTACAAGATCCCTCGAGGATAGTCCACCGGAACTGCACAGTACGAGTGCAACAAAGTTTGCTGGAAACAGCCGTGACACAGACAGTGAAGAATGGTCCTCAGAGGAGGATCTAGTAGTTAGCCTCGGACAGCAATCTCCAGCCGTACAGAGAAAAACCGAAATCCGGAAGATGTCGGAAGTCTAGAGCAATCAAACGCATATGTTGATAAAACCGAGAATCAGACGGTTGGTCAGCAAAGGCAGCCAACACCACCACGTGGAAGACATGGAGTGAACCACCATCTCGACGGCAGCACGGATGCTCCGCCAAACGGATACCAAGGTGGCAGAGTGACACAGACGTTCAGCCTAGCATACGTTAGGACGAGAAATGCGAACGACGACACTGATCTCCGTCTGGTCGGGAACCGAACGTGAGGCCGGCTCCGGCAACACAACGCATCATTGATATAACGTGGTCATGATTAGATTAAGTTAATTATAAGAAATTCTGCCTGCCCATTTGTATTTTATATGTTGTAGAAAATAAACAATTAATCTGTGTTTTGAATATTCACCTATATTCTCCTATAACCATAGTACAATTAATAATGTGATACTATGTGTGATACCTGGAAATAATCGCAGAGCGAAATATTACCAGGGTGCGGGGCCGCTCTAAAAAAATAATTAGGAGTACCTCTCTAAAATTATCATCATCAACCCGCTCTATCAAAATAAAGAAAAAACTCTTAAATGTTACATTATAAAACTGAATGCTTTTAGTGTTCTAAATTGTATTCTTTAAAAATGTATCGTCAATAATCTTATGTGGATGCTGCACAATAAATATATTATTTTATCAAAGATATCGTCGTATCTTTTCACCGGAAATCATAGATATTGGCTTGAAGTTTGAGACTTTGTTAACATTCAAAAATCGTTCCTTGCGCGGCCGTTGCTTTTTCTGGAATTTGTGGACCGAAGGACACTTAAAAGTTATTTTCCCGAAGCGAGAGAAAAGGATAATCTAAAAAGTGTTTAAATAATTTCTTAAATGAAGATGGCCCATAAAGAAATATATTATTCCGACAAATATTACGATAAGGATCACGAATATAGGTAATTTAGCACATCGAACCAGCATTTCTTTTTGACATCAGTTTTTATACTTTTGTTTTCTTGTATATTACTATAGTTTTGTCGCGATTTACTAAACAGTTATTATTTTTCAGACACGTAGTGCTTCCTAAAGAATTAGTAAAGCTCGTTCCTAAAAATCATCTCATGACTGAAGCAGAATGGAGAAGCATTGGAGTCCAACAAAGTCAAGGCTGGATTCACTATATGATACATTTACCCGGTGAGACGCTATTTTGTTTGAAAAACTCTTTGTTCACATACTTATGTTATTACAACATTGTCATTTGTCATTTTGTGTTCATATTCCTATCATGAATTTAATACCTTGTGCAATTGTTAACCTAACCCCTTTTTCTGTTTATCTGTAAATAAAATAGCAATGTTTTTAATACGTAAATTAAGAAGAGTTAAATCCTAATAAAAGTTTTATCAACCTAACTAAACTAAAATCTAATCAGGGCCACTTTTAAGCAGGTGTAAGAAAAATTAATAATAGTTTATTGTGTCTAAATCATACATAATGTGATATGTGACAGAAAAAAATCTGCAATATATCTGGAAAAAAATTAATAAGCACTATACAAAATATTTTTTTCTGACAGGTAATGTCCAGAGTCGAATGTCTGAAAAATCTTTCATGAGTGTCATTCAATGTTTTTGTTATTGAATTTTTAATTCATAAGTAGTTCAACAGTGCATGTCGGGAGATTATATTATGCCCTCTAAATTCCAATAAAAAAATGATTATGCATCGACTGATGTTAGAATATTGCATCTTTTCAGAGCCTCACATCTTACTGTTCAGAAGAAAGATCACCACTCCTCCGCCAGATGAGAACTGAGTCCATCCATTTCATCACTCTCCTACCTTGGAAACGTCAACTGTTCTCCATTTGTACATAAATAATTATAAATTATATGGTGATTTAGTTTTAATCGAACGCAAGTTTTCCTGGAGGTCATGTTGGAGTAATTGTTAATTCGCAAGCTGTCCAACTTCGTGGAGGGCAGGTACCCGCAAAGTTCAACTGGATAGGTGTCTCACCCTGCATAATTTATTTTTACGAATCATGCAGTATTTTAAAATTAGCATTCTGTAAACAAATATCAAGGTATTTTAAACTTGTCACTATGATGTAAGTATCTCCCTGATTATTTTTATATTACAATAAACATCAAATGTTTAGTTTTTTCAACCTTCACAGCCTTTACTTAAAAAGTTGCAGCATTGTTTCAAAGGGATTTAATTTACACCTTATGTTAAATCATTCCAGATAATAATGTTAAATAATATTATTAGGGTATATTGTAAAATGTTTTGGCAAACATTTATAATTTTGTACATCGGTATCCGGTAGATTATGACATCTAGATTCAAGAAGGAGGTAGTTACATTACTGTAAAGTTTTTTTTATTTTTTATTTCTTTCGAGACAATAAAATGATTTTTGTTAACTTTTGAAGGTTTGTTCTGTTTGATAACAGGCAAAATTTATAGTAGAATATATTATAATATTAGCTTTTGTAACTCTCATTATCATTGCCAAATTATTTTCAAATTTTCACACTGTGTTTCATGATTTTTTTAGTTAAATTAATCGCAAATAAACAAATATTTTAAAGAGAACACATTATTATTGTGAAGTTGTAGTTTTTTCAGAACATAGTTCTGTTATATTTTTATACAAATTAAATGCATCAATTAGAAAAATATATATACAGATAAAATCGATTTAACCATGAAATATTTTAGCTGCTGCCGGGATTTGAACCAGGAACTCTTCCTATCCGGAGAAGCGCGCTGACCAATTACACCAAGTCAGTCGAGTAAATTGAATCAAAAATTTGTCGTTCATTTACTAGGCTGACATGGTGTAATCAGCAACTAAAATATTTATTTCATCTCTATGTACATTTTTCTAATTAATATGTTTAATTTGTATTAACACATATAAATAATTACAATATGCTGAATTTCAATCAGTGCCAGTTATCAGGTATATGTTTGATGCTGATTGGTGTTGATTTCTGATTGAATACTAAATTAATTAAAAATATTACTCGTCCCCATAAACAACAGAATTTTTGCTCAATGTTTCAAAGTAATTTTCTACAAATTCGTAATGCGTAGTATTATTTTTTTGTGAAGTGATCTGTCAGTTATAATACGTTTTATTGTAAATATCAAAAATAGTCATCATTGAGCAGGATGGTTTTTGATTTAGGACTGCCAAAATTTCATTCTCGACTCGTAGTATTTTTAATTTCTATGTTTATAAATAGGAGTTGGCATCAATTATGTGACATTATAGACCACGGCAGATAACGAAAGATTTTATTATTTTTTATCATCTATATGTACATTATTTAGTCTGGCAGCTTTGAGATTATGGGAAACAAAATGTGTGCAAAAATGAAAAAACTTTTTTCTATTCATTTGTCCCGGGTTGTATACTTATCAAGCAGCGTCATATTTTTCAACCGGCATCGAAACGGTGTTATATTTGGCCTCTGTGATAGCGAGTATTAATTATAGGTTTAAAAGACGTATTGTGAAATCAGTGTTTGGGTTTTGATTAATCTGTTCTTCAAATCATTATGCATTTATTTTAAAAAAATTATTACATACAGAACTATGTATGTACTTTTTCATTTTCAAGTTTTTCTGAATTCAAATTATTTCCAATTTTTTACACTCAACAGAGATATGTGGGTATGAGTTATAGAGAACCACAATTCATGTATTCATCAATTGCTTTTACATTATTAGACAGTAAAATATAAGAATTGGACATTACTCCCAAAAATAATTATTTCTCATACATTTCGGAATTACACTTCAATCGATTTCATTTTCTGAAATTATTTTAACTGATGAGCAACTACCTTTCATTATATTCCATAGTTTGAATTGGTTATATCTTGAAGAGGAATTGATACGATACAAGCCAGGGGTTGTATCAATATTTACTTGACTTATATCTTATTATCTTTTGCTTTCTCCGTGGTTATCTTTTAGGGATAGAATGAGAAATGGCACATCTAAATCCAAATAATGATTTTACAGTCTTACTCTTACAAGGATGGTTTTCGCTTAAAACTTTGATTTTATATAATAGTGTGCATACTACTTCTTTTTCACCAGCAGAAGAGCAGGGAGTAATATTTTAAGCAATGCATTTCATTTTAATCTCGAGCTATCAAATGCTACCTCTTTCCTGGAGCAAACCTCTTGAATTCCAGATTTTTATAATCAAGTTAACCATTAGTTGTAAATTTTACTTGTAAAAAAAATGTATGCAATCTTTATTATTTCGAAGTTAAAATTTTGTTATTTTACATTCTTTAATTTGTTGTTTATTGATTCCTGTAATCTGCCAATTTAAATATATTCATTTTATTTGCATCCATGAATGCATTTATAAACCTATGGAATCTCATAAATATATACGTATCCAAACCCAACCTGTTCTGACAACTTTACCGAGACACGCAATGCTCTTCTCGCTTCTAGGGAATTTTCTGTGTCCGATGTACTAGTATTGAACCGGTTTTGTGGTGTTATCGATAACACTGTTAATATCAATGAAATTGTCTTAAGAAATTGATAAGTTCTTAATAAAGTCACAATTTTAATGAACTTGTTTAAGAAGAATGTTCGGACTAATATTTGGTGCTGATCCCATTATTTAAGTTTTTGCCATGCTATGTTTTTAAGGTATTGTTAACCTATTTTTTAAGTATTATTTGTTTCGATGGGAAAAGATTTTGGCGGCCATTCTCGTTAAATCAACCATGCCCTGTATTCAGTATTTTTCTGATGAAGCCAAAATATTAAAATAGCAATAGTCCCGACCAGTTGGTTTAATGGAATTGGCTGCCTGTCTGCATGAATATGTCTTATCACAAGTTGTCAAATATGACTTTCAATATTTGTTTTAGACTTACTCTTTTTTTTACACTTAATAATTTTTTGTAGTAAAAATGTGAAGCGAAAAAATAATGATTGTTCACTAAATTAACTGATTTGTTACGTGTAAATTACAATAATAATGTGCATGTTTTGTAGAATCTTTCATGTGTAAATTCTATTGTAATAAATCTTGTATAAATGTACACGGTGTTTTATTTTCTTTACTTAACATTTTCTTAAATAAACTAAAAATTTATGACATCCATATTGGAGGTTAAACAGGTGCCAAATGAAAGGGTTGTAAAAGAAAATTATTTACTCGGACTCTTCAAACAATAGCCTATAAGTCATTCTGAGTTGTCGGAATAAAAAAGAAAAATTGTCATGATGCTATTTCACACTGTTGCATACGGAATCGATACGAGTTCTTCTGGACAACATTAAGGAATTTTGACAGAAAAACACAACATTCCAAAAATTGATGATCTGTTTTCAATCATTTCCAAGGAGTTTGCATATTGTACAGGGGGCCAAAAGTTTTACCACATAAAAATTAAATAACTTTTTGTATTTTTATTGTTTAACTTTTACATGGTATTCTACATAGCATAGAAATATTTTCATCTTCACAAAGGTGTATAGATATAAAAAATCACATTGTTATTTAGAATATCATGTAAAAGATAAATAATAGAAATTCAAAAAGTTATTTAATTTTTAAATGGTAAAGTGACTTTTGGCCCACTGTAATAGTAATTTATACCTCAACAGTTTTTTATAGAGGTACTTTTATAATATCTACTATTTCTGCAATTTTTCCCTGACTTAAGTTAATCTTAGATTAAGATACCGTACAAGACAATATTTCTAAAAATACTATGTATATGAGTAAATTTGGCGTACAAAAATTATACTCTCGGGTCATTGATTCAATTTCATGATGTTGGCTCCAACTTAGACCATCTCAAAGTACCTCCTGAAATTACATACTTAAAGATTTGTCAAACATGAAGTCAGGTGCTTAGAATAAGTCAGTCAGCACATAACAAATTGGTGCCCATTTCAACATCAAAAAATTGTTTGGGCTAGTCTAGAATAGTTGCTTTTTGGTAGAGATTTTTCCTGTTCTATCGTTTTTCTTTTCTACCAATAACAATTTTTCATTTGTATGTCTGTATGAGCATTATCGCTTCATCCTCGGGTCAGATAATATTTTTACATAAAAATCTCCAGCCTCAGGACCCTCCCCCCCTAAACCTGTTACATCATTAATTAAGTCGCCATAGGGATTTTTTTTTCATATACTTATAGATTGTAAATATTATACAGTTTTCCCACTTTTATGAGCAATCTTTTCGCCCGCGATGAAGCGAACAGATATTAGAGTACGTAATATTTCACCTTGGGAATACAAACACAAAAAATGACAAATTTTAATATATTTTGGCACACGCCTGTTACGGCCGCGGTCATTTCCTTTCAAATTTGTACGTAGACATAATATTATGATAAAGTAGTGATACTATTTTAACAATCCCGTGGATATAGACCGTGGCCATAACACATTATGACCGTCTGCAGGGCCTTATAAATATAACAGCAATCAGCTAAAACCGATTTTATTTCTTTCTATTAGTTATTAAAAAAATGTCCATAACGTAATCCGCATGTATAAGATGCGAGCATCAGTATTTCCTCATCTCGCTAAAAGTTAACAATCATGTACATATGCTTTGTTCGATTCAGTGGCGTAATTACACCAATGCAACCAATTGGGGACCAAAAGTTCCGCGCTCTAAAATATATTTGGTATCCATACTTTTCCCAGCATATGGACTAATAATTTTTAAAATTCACAGCCAGAAATGGAATTATAAAAATAAAAAAATCATTTCCCACGTATATTACAAAAACATGCGAAAACATTATCGACGTATATCATCGCTGCAAAGCGGAACACACCGTAAAGCGAATCAAGGTGATTCAGTTGCGAGCGTATATAAATGCTTAAAAACGCCCTTTTGTTATTTTTTTAAGAGGGTTTTTTATCAGTAATTTTTTACCCTTCCAATTCATGTATTAATATAAAACACTCAGATGTTTATAATAATAAGGTAGTTTGTAAAAGTGTCAAAGTGACTAGCGCTGACGCACTTGTAGTTTGTAGATTAGGCGGTCTAGCCGCATGTAGAGTACTCAGAGTATCGTAGACTCTAAGGAATTGGAAAAAAAAAAAAAAAACTTTTGTTATTTTATTCATAAACTGTTAAGTATTATAGGAAACAATAGTCCATTTTTGATATTACTATTTAATGTATAAAACCGTGATGTACTAAGTATTATATAGAGAGCCCTTTTTTCCATTTTCAGCACTATTCAATCAGGCCTATTCTCAAAATTGTAATATTGAAATGAAGGTGATTGTTACACCAACCCTCAAAAATAGTGTTATATTTGAATGGGAGAGAGTGAGGGAGATAAACGTACCATAATCTGTCAAAACTATCTGTCTATTTTTGAGGGTTGGTGTTGGTGTAACAATCACCTTCATTTCAATATTGCAATTTTGAGAATAGGCCTGAATATTTCAAGCACGCGGCGTTGCAAATAAGAGAGGAATAAAATTGTCGGCGCTAAACAAAATTACAATCTGCATAGACGCTTGATGCCTCTTGTGATTTGTAATAAAATAATTTTAAAAACTGCAACGTACAACCTGTATATTTTTACTCATTAAAAAAGTGTGTAAACGAGCCACTAAGCAAACCATTTACATAAATAATTCATAGAACTGTAATTTGACAAGGGCCAGCGGGATTTCAAGTGCACAAGGTCTATAATCACTTACGCAGCCCCCATCAGGGGCTACGCAGCCCATACACACACGAAACTACAGATCTTTCAAAACAAGGTTCTCCGGTTCGCGCTGGGGGCACCACGGTGGATAAGAATCACGCCATCACGACTCTGATATTCTTCGCATAAAGGAATTCATAAAACATCTCTCCGAGCGTTCTTATGCTGGTATTACCCAGCACTAGTGATGAGCTTAAAATCACGAACCGCGAATCAATCGCTGTTACATTGAATCACACTCACTATCAGTGATTGAATATCTGGGAATATCGTGATACGTGATGCATTTTAAAAAATTATTTGTATTTAGTTGTGAAACGTGATTCGGCGCATGTGTATAAGAAAAGAAAATATTCATGAAGGAATGACTTTATAATTCGTGATAAGCGCCATCTAGTAGATTTTTCTAAAAAGTTTTACGCATTTGACCTCGAAATGTTGAGAATTTGACTCGAAAAATGAATACATTTTTTAAAGTGTTTTCATTATTTTTGCGATGATAATATATATGCTAGAATATGTTTTTTACACAAATGAAGTTTGAATAATATAGATAAATACGCTAAAATTGTTATATTTATTTATTTTGTGTATTGTGATATCGTGCGGCGCATGCGTAGTAATGAAACCGTGATCACAGTTTTCAATCACTGATATTATCGAATATCAATCACAATCACACCGGTGAGTCAAGAGTATCATTTTTTCTCATCACTACCCAACACCAAATTTCACAATAAATGTTCTCGCCGCGTACGACCTTATCTATGGTACAACATAAACACTCCCGCGCGTTACAAAAGACGTCCTCCTTTAGAGATAAATACTGCACCAAGTTAGAAGCCCCTGCCTTATTTTTTTGTAGTAATTTAACTAAGTAATACAAAACCCCCATTTTACACCCGCCCATAAGACATGTAACACGATGGAGGAGCAAAGGGTCCATTGGTCCATATGGACCCGCTACTCTGTTTGCAAATAGATCAAAGTCATATATGTACATGATATATTAAAAGCCTTATAGATTTCCAACATGATTCCCTCAAAATATTTCAAAAACCAAATCATTTAAGGGATACATATTATCCTGGCGATGACAACACGATCCTCGAAAGGTAAACCTTCTCGTCCTGTCACACATTTAACGTTGCAGACGAGGAGACAAGCCCACCTGCGATTGTATTCAAATTTCTGTCGGTCGGACGTTTGATATGAATAGGTACATCATTGCCGCCAAGTGACGCTTTCACAAATTTTCATGTTTCAATGTATTTAAAACAAGAAATGATAACGGGAAGGTGGGAATTTGTTACGACAATATATATGTTTTAAAACCTGTTTCTAATGAAAAAGAGTCATTAATTATAAAAGAAAATGGTAATGATAAATTTGGAATCCGAAAATATAACTCTGTTATTTAATTTAATGTTTAACTTATTTGTATAATTTGTAAGACTTAAAAATAATATAATAGGTCCGGAAACTAACTTACCATCACGGCGTTTCTCCGCGGGAGCTGAGAGGACAGAATGCCACTATTTTCTGTCCTGGCATAGCACTCCTGCCTCGTTCACATTCATACATCTCATGCACGCTCTTCGGTTGTTGAAACTTTTAACAGGGTCATTCTCCAATATCTGATTTATCTGATCGTGCCAGGAATTTCGAACACACCCTCTTGCACACTCGCCACATACAATATTCCGTGTAATTAATTATTTAGAAATAGTGACAAACGAATTTCTTTTTTTTTTAACGTGTCTAGTTATAGTATATTATGTTAATTAAATAACATATTTATTACTCAATTTTCTCTCTATCCGGGAGGAGGGCGATTGTTAGTATTAGAAATGTTTAATCGTCTTATTATTAAGCGGTTTTTGACAGTGCGTCGTAAAAAAATATATTTTTGCTACCGAAAATACTAACATTGTCGCAGAAAGGAAATTTAAACACATGCCTATCCTGGTTACCTGAATTCCGATTGTACCACCTGTAATACCTTCGAATTTAAAATACGTAACGGTACTATAAAAAATAATCTGAGTAGAGGAATAGCGAAGAAGAGGTTTAGAAAGACGAAGTACTTTTAAGTTATCAAGGGATGGTGTAGGGTGGTTTTCTAGATATCAAATTATTTCTGTCAACGTGGCACGGCCTCGGTAGCGCAGTAGGCAGCGCGTAAGTCTCATAATCTTAAGGTCGTGAGTTCGATCCTCACCCGGGGCAGCCCTTTTTATGTTAATTTATTAAATCATTTTTTCTGAGAACCTTTTTTTCGTTACTATCTATTTAAAAGAATATTATTTTTACACCAGTTGTATTTTAAAAATTGTAATCGTATTCTTTCTAATATAAAATAAAAATAAATCTAATATTATTAAACAGCAAAATAAATAAATTATTATGAAATAAGAAAGCAAAAAATAATTCCCCAGGTGAGGCTCGAACTCACAACCCCGGCATCGCTCACGACTACTGTCTTATAAGTACCGTGCGCTAACCAATTGCGCCACTGGGGACGATGGTGCAGCTGGCAAAATAACCCAATAGATAATACGACACCATTTTAAGATAAAATTCGCTAGAACGGCGTAAGTAATGTGTCAAAATAAAAAAATAACCTCAATTCACCGGCTGTCAGAAGTCAAAATACGGGCTGGCAAACAATGTTTCGTGATAATTTAATTATTGAATTGAATTGAGGAAAGTTTAATATTTTAATATACTTGTCTCTTAAATTTTCTAACATTTTGTTTTCGAGAATGTAGTTTGCATTATAAATATTGTCGATTTATAAACATGTTCAGTAATACAAGACATTGGGGAGAAATTATTGATGACAAGTCTGATAAGCAATATGCTTATTTGCCAAAGGTAGGGCGATTATTAAATTTTACTGATTGTGCTTTTCCTTTTTGCAGTAAATTACAGGTTCTACTGTACTAATAAATCTTGGACATTGTATTTTTGATTTTAATGTTTAATATTTATCTCTTGGATAGTTATTGTTTTATAAATTTGTGCCAATTTGTGCAGGGATCCACTATATTCGAAGCAACATGAAGCTTGAACTGCGACCTCAATCCAGTCTCGTGCAAAGAGAATGAGAAGGCAATAGAATACTGCATATCTTATATACTATTTTATTCTTAATTTTCCACATAAGTTGCACATGGCTGCCTTCTTTTGTAGTTTATTTTTATTACCCTTTTTGAAGATGTTTTTCAGTTTAAATCAGTCTCATTTTACTTACTCACTTCTTGTATCCTGATTTTTTCTTCAGTCCAATCATCTAAGTGTCAATTCCGTTCTCTTGTATTTCCTCTGAATGAATCATGTTTTGAAACCTTTATATTAGTAATTACATTTTTTTTGCAGTCACTTTCATGATTCCTTGTCCATTTTTATTGTTATTGCATTCATCGTCTCAATTGGAGCTTATGATGTAACTAACTAACTTACCATCACGCCGTTCCGCGGTGGTAGACTGAACAGGTGGAGTGCAACACTCTTCTATTCTGATATCTTTTCATGCAAGCTTATCAATTGTTGAGGCTTCTAACATGACCATCTTCCAGTATCTGTTTTACCTGGCCACACCATGTCTTTCGCAGACGACCTCTATTTCTGGCGCCATTAACACTATAATAATATAAGCACCATATATCTTTCTTACATCCTCTCCTAATTCATCTTAAGATGTAGTATAATTATTTTGGTATTTTAGGTGTATGTGAATGTCATCTGACAACAGAGTATAAATTGGATCCTGTTATTCCAGTTCAGATTTTGTTATTAAAATTGCTATATCATTTTCTGAACACCTCAGTGTAAATCTATTCGCACAAGTTGTAATATAAAGGCTGTTACATTTTTAAGGTAAACTTCTCCCCGCTGATCGAGCTCGCCTTGAACCAGCCCGTGTGGGCCCCTCAACCTCCTCAGGGTGCCTCGGTGACCCTGCCACTGGACTCTGTGACCCTCAGGGCTGCGTTGCTAGCTGAACACGCCCGCCAGCTGGAGACGCGGGCCGACCTCTCTAGGCAAACCGAATCCAAGGGACTCGAAGCTACCGTGGGGCTTGAGGCTAATGTGGGGCTCGAACCAAGACTCGATCCGGCACCAGCGCAGCAAACGAGCCAACCTTTACAGCATGAAGCTAAGCCCCCACTCAGATTTATTGAGAAGGTTATATTGTTGTAAACTTCCTTATAAAAATGATCTCTGAATAGTTAACAGAGTAGAATAGTAGGGTCTAGTATATTATATATGTTTGTGGTCTGGTATACTTTTACGAAAAATATAAATGCATATCAATCAAAATGAACAGAAAAAAAAACTTATTTATTTTACAGAACATAACGCAGTAAACCACTTCATAGCTTGCACTAATCTATTATACTTTCTGTTTAATTTGTTTCTTGCCTATAAACAGTAAACTGAAAATATAATATTTTGAAACCATTTGTAAAAGAATTAAAGAGATTTACTGTGATTGTGATCAGTGATTGATTGTAACTGTGATTGTTTGTAATTTCAATCCATGGTTTACTAGAAATTAAAATTCTAACCCATCACAGTTACCATTCATTGCTAAAGTCAAACACCAATCACACAGTCTGTAATAAATCCGTGAGTTAACCGCGCAATGGGTGGAAAATGATTTTATTAACAGACATATAATTATATTATTGCAGTGATTTGTTTTTTTTTGTGTAATGATGTACTGAGCAGTCATCTTTTATTGAAAATTAGTTAGTTCTGTGCATTGTGAAGACAATCTTAATAACGATATGCAGATTGGATTTCTTTAGTGGTGAAAATATTTCAATTTAAAAGGGTACCCGTCTGCAGTCCGCTAATAATATAATAGTCAATATATGTTTCTGATTACTGAATTTTGCAATCAATAAATTTGTTAACTGCCATTTAAATTGATAAAAAAATCACTGATAAATATTTAATATAGTCACTTATAATATACATACAGTAAAACCAAATGTCAATTTTGTAGAGAGTACTTTGTTAAAAAAAATATATTTAGAATAGTTAAGTTGGGTTCGAAAAAATAAATAAATCGTCGAGTTATTGGTAATATTCCATTATGGATTTTATTATTTTAGGTTATTATTTTATAGTTTCGAAATACACGCATCCGTGCGACAATTGAGGGTACTAGTTGCAATCTCAGCAACCTCCTTTTTTTTTTATTTGGAGAGAAACATGATAAACTGATAGGAGCTCGAAGAGCAATATATTTGTTAGTGCACTTATTATCACTATAATCTGGTTTAAAACACAAAATAAATTCCTTTTTTCAAAAATAAGGTTGTTTCCATACGGGCAGCAATTTATATTTCAAAGTAGCAAAGACTATTGGTCAAATCTTAATATAAATGGCGGAGGGCAAAAGCAACTGACAGCAGTTAACACTAATTTTGAATGACCAATTTACATCAAAAACAGTTATATTTGATTATTAATAAATTAACACAATAAGTAAAAGCTATACGAGAAGAAAACTGCTTTTAAAGATGGATATACAAAAATTAAGATTGCTGACTTCACAACTAGTACCCTCAGTCGATGATGAATGACATGCACTCGATGTTGTGGCGAACAATCATGTTATAAAAATACATATTATATTTTGCGCAATGTCAATAAACAACTTATTAAATATTCTGGGTCTTCTCTCAGGCACAAATTTGAAATATAACCACTCCTAGGATGAATTCGAGTATGAAAATAAAGTAACTTATTGATTATATCTGTTGATTTATCAGTGTGCTAAAAGAGTGTTAACTCTTAGCCATTTCTTCAGGTGGAAAGTTCTCTATTATATCGGTCGGTCCCTCATGACTGAGGATCAAGATCTTCATGAACTCTCGCCCTCTTGACTATGCTCTTTCACTTTTCTCAGCATCCTGCCGATTTTAGGACTATCACCTGACATGGTCGGTCTAATAGGTGGGGATGTTTCTCTTCCACTTCGTACTTCGATGTGGCCCATCACAACAAACAGTTCCAACCTATCTTCCCTTCTCGCGAGATGCCCAAAAAATTGAAGGATTCATCTCAGGCAAATGGTTGAGAGTCTGTCCTTGATGTTCTGTTTCTGCAGAATGGAAACATTTATGCGTCTCGCCATCTACAGTATGCGCAACATGTGTCTCCAGCACCACATTTCAAAGGCATCAATCCGCCGTCCATGATTCCGCACCAAATATAGAGTGCACTGCAGACTGTACGAGTCTAACCTTTGTTGTCTTGGAAATACTGCGGTCTTTCCATATTTAGTCAAGTCTGGATATAGAACTTTTTGCCATACCTGTGTCATTTAATTTCTGGCTCGCAACTACTGTTGTCAATTTCTATGGACCCGAGATAATTTAAGTCCTTGACCATTTTAAGATCTGGAAGGGCATCTGTCCGTGAAAACTAATTATGTCAATTAATGATCATTATTGTTTTTTACTTGTTTATCTCATGGTCCAATTTTCTACATTGTTCCATATGACCGAATAGTGCAACTATTTCTTCTGCTGTAGCGATCAAAGTTATATTTTTAACTGTGGCGGTATTATCCAAATACATAGATGGCAAATGAGATGCTTCTTCTAGAAATAGAATGGTCTTCTAGAATTTCCATATGTAACACTTTTAAAATTAGCAATATTAACTTTGTGGTTAAATTCATATATATAAGTTTATTAATCTTCTAGGAATACTGCTCGTGGTCCCGGGGCGTTGCTCCACCGTCTTTGGGCAGAGCCAGCGCATCCGACTGCCGGCGCTCTCTCATACAGGCATCTGCTCTAGAGCTAGCCACTCACCCTGCGTCCTTGGCGGCTACCCGCTCTGTGTTGGAAACCATGGCCGACGCGGCGGACTTGTTCTTGCGACAGTTCACCACTACTATGAGAAACATAGCGGACAGAGAGGCATCGGAAAAACCTTCCGGTAATGACATGCTGGTTTATGAAATCGGGGCCCAGATTGATTTTAGATAATGGATTATGCCATCTGGAACTGGATTAATAGTTTAATTTGTATATGTTTCAGAGAAATAATTAATGATGTTATATATGTTACGTAAATCATGTGAGCGAGGAAGGTTTGAATAGAAAGAGATGATAATAAAATTGTTGATTTTCTCGCATTCAAACATAATGCATGTCTAGTCTAGAGGCTTATCAATGACTTATCCAAGTTTTTCATATTAATATTGTAGAATGAGTATTGTCATTTGAATTAATCTATCGAAAATTAAACAATTTTTCAAAGTACCTAATACATATATATATGAATATGTTTTGAAATCAGACAAAGTACCTACATATATTTAGATGATCACTTAAATCAATGTTCTAAATTTAAAATTATTATGACAGCTTCAATTTATTATTTTATAATATTAACAATTTAAAATGCACTGTTGGCGTTTTGGTGATATGTCTGTTTCATATTTATATACTATTTATGAAACAGACAGCTTTGTTTAAAATGCAACAGTGTTATATATAAACAAAATATTTAATTCCAACTTACATAAAAATTACGTACACAAAATGTTTACTTTGTTCAAGGAAGTGTTGGTTTTCCTTAAAATCAGTAGAAAGACATCTAATTTATGAAATTTGCTACTAATGTTGTGAATAAGTTCAATATTAATTCATACCGTGGGTAAAATATGTGTGAAAACATATATTTTCATATCGAGCGGCGTATTGAAGTTCCATTGGATAATTAAAATAATCATATTTTATAAGACTGAAAATATATTATTTAAAAATTGATTATTGTGTTCTTGATATAAAACGTAGTTTTAAATAGTAGCTGATGCTTCAAAGCATTTGAGTAAATAGAATATATTATTTAAAAACATATGTTTTTACTAAAACAAAGTATTTTAAAAACGTTGAAAATTGATAATATGTCCTGCAAATTGAATAGTTTATAACACTATTAATTTTTAATATTTTGTTAATTTGTCTCAGTTGAGATTTGTCTCCCTAATCTTGGCTTTAAGATTATAAGAAAACATATTTAGTTTATGCAATAATTTACTAAAATTAACACAATTTTGTAGCATGCGGAAAATGCATCTAATGTTCGCGGTCTTTTTCATAATGCTTGAATTGTCTTAATTATGGCAAATAACATTCAGTTTATTAGTTTTAAATGAGTATAAAGGTCCTATCTAAGTAATAGTTTTTAAAAAAGTAATCAAATCTAGTGTATAACTTCTGATATAAATGAATAATAAAAAACAAAAAAAAAAAGCGCAAATTTGAATTATTATTGAAAATAGCCCCTTAAAATTGGTTGATATCGGGTGTTGCATAGTTCAAGTATAGAATAAATAGAAACATTAATCCTTTAATATCCCATTTCTGCTAGTATCTTTTTAGGCCACAACATATAGAAAGTGACTCAGTGGTAATTTTTTGTAAATTTTATGTTTTTCACATTATTTACCCAAATTTATTTTAGATTAAATTATTGTTTCAAATATTACAATAAAACTATTGATTGTTACAGGATTTCCTGATCTGATAAGCAAAACCCTCTCCGAGCTCGGCATCACTAGCCTTCACGACTGGTACAACGAGCGTGTATTGGGAGCCCGCCAGCGTGCCATCCGCAAGATCAAGCTCTCGGAACCTTGCAGTGTACCTGAAGAAGTGCCGGAACTTCACTTCCCGGCCTCCCTCGAGGCTCTTGGTGAAGGATCTCTCGGGGCAGGGTATAGAATGCTCCATTCACTAGAGAATGCTGACCTTTTGCCGAGACTTCCCTTGCACCTGGAGCTACAGCTTGATACGAGTCCGGCTCCGAGTGCCGGGAACGTGACTTAAGTTAATTAAGTAATATTGCGAACAGCGAGGACTCTGTAATATGATGATGAATGATGGCATAATATTATAATCATAAATAAATTAAATATATTTAATATACTTTAGTGGCTGAAAAGGAACAGACTTCATGTTCACTGAGATTGTGGGTTAAATCCATCAGCTACCATCAATTAAGATACATTTATTCATAACATAAAATGAGAAAAGTTTAAATAAAAGTAATAATCTATACAAGGATAAAGCCGTTTAAATAAATTTTACTGTTTTTACATACAATACATATATTTTAAAAATACATTTCGTAATTCATAATATAAATAAGACCGAGCTCATAAAACTTGTTTATTCGTATTTAAATAATTTGAGAAAAATTATTAAATTTCTGTTAGTTTATAGCTCCATTATAAATGTAATTTATCACATTTTACAGAATTTTAAGATATATAATTTTACCACAATATTCATTTTATGTTTATTTTTTATAATTATCAAAAGTTACATTTTTTAAATATCAGTTGTTATTTGGATGTGTAATGTGTTGAGTATTACAATGTAATTATTTTTTACAATGAAATAAAAGTTACTCTTTATTGAATGTGTTTATGTTTTAAATGATTTCCTATTTAAAAATATCATATTTTCGGTCACAAAATAATCTCATATAAATGATGTATTTTTTCCTGTTTAATGTTCTTTCTGCATATTATGATTCCCGTCTAGAGTTTAATATGGATCTCAAGTAATATACTAAAGATAAAATAAATTGAAATTGTAACCAATGTTCCTTCTAATTTTTGGAATGGAGGTTTTGCAGAAAATAGGTAACACAGAGAAGGCGAAGGGGGTTATCTCTACAAATGAGATAAAGGAAATATTGGAAATGTGGAAGAAATTTTCAGACTTTATTCAAAAGAAACACCCAGAAAGAGTTTCAACGGCGCTATTTAATGACACTTGTCTAATTCATTTCAGAAACATTCTGAAAAGTAGGGTGATATAGACCTTATTGGACAGGCGAAAGTGACAGAAAATCCCTGCAGATAAAAGTAAGGATAGTGAATAAGATTTTGTTATTCAGTTCAGTCTGATCTGCAGATAAAGGTAAAGGCTAGTGAAATAAGTTTTTGTTATTAGTTCAGTATGTTCTTCACAGGTAAATAGTTTTGGGCATGAAACATAAAAAATAATTCAAAAATAAAAATTTGACAGTTGAATCGCGGCATTTTTATAAAATGAGTCGTATATAAATTACGAAGGTGCTTACCGGTAACGGCGGCAACCACTTCAAAATATGATACTATGAACCCAAGAAGTTTGAATTGTTTTACTACCTTGTCGGCAGACCGCCGCGCACCGCCGAAAAGGCCATTAAACCGTTCGCATACGGCAAATGCAGCGGCGCGGCTTTGTAAGTGCGAAATAATATTTTCATCTTTTAACATTTTTTTATTTCGTTATAAATTTACGTAAATGTATTGGCATTTTTTCGTACGGGACAAAAATGATTTTGTTATAAATATTAACGGGATTTCGTTATATAAATGCAATTTTGTATAAAAAATTGGTTTTAGGGACTAAATTTCGATTTTTCTTTTTGATATACGTCATTTTTCGCTATATCGGGTTTCGTTATATCGCGGTTTTACTGTACTTAATAAAACTACTTTATTGCAATACATTCTATTGTATTGTGTTTTTAAAAATATTTGTTATTTATAAGTACATTTTTCATATTTAAAAACATGTAACAAAAAAATTGCATTAATAGCATTTCAATTCATTTCAATGGGGGAAATTGATTTGACATAATTTGAGTTATGAGCTCTGTCATGGTACAAATTAAACTCGTAAGCCAAGGCTCCGCTGTACTTATATTCTTATTTTAAAAACGTTTGAGATTGTTGAATCACTGAAAAAATTACAAAAGTAATACATACTTGTGATATTTTTAGTAGGCAAATTGAAATTTATTAACATTTTTTTTAATATAAGATTTTTATGATATATAGGATAACCAGATTTCAGTTTATATAAACCCTAAGATTGTGCGTACGTAAGAAAAGAAAAGCTTGTGGAAACACAGACCTAAATTGAACATTGAAAAAACACTTTTCCAAGCAGGAGGCAACTACATTGCCCTTTTTTATGTTCTATAAATAAAACCACCCTGCATTCGTGCCTCACAGTAAAAAATGTGATAAAGTGTATATGTAAAATGAATATAATAATAATAAGTAGATAAATAGAAATAAAAAAACAATTGTTAAATTTATGTGTATTATAAACTTATATTTTACAACTAATGTACATTATATATTTAGAATAAAGAAATCAGCAAAATAGCACCAAAATTATATTTACTAAATGTGTCGTTGTAAAGAGACATCTGTAGAAAAATATGAAAATAATATTCAAAATAATCATCTCGTACATGAACCATTAGGATGGCCGTTATTACACACATGCGAATGATTTCTACAGTGTAACATATATACAAAAAAAAGTCAAGTCCTGCCGTACTCGCTTCGGCAGTACATATACTAAAATTGGAACGATACAGAGAAGATTAGCATGGCCCCTGCGCAAGGATGACACGCAAAATCGTGAAGCGTTCCACATTTTTTGAAGCATTTATCTTATATTTCAGTGATTATTTAGTATTATATTTTTTATTTTATATATTAATAGAGCCTTTGATTACTTTGCTTTAAACAAATTACTGTAGTCCTGGACCCACTAAAGCCTTTCTAAAATATTTTCTTATCTATAATATTCCATACATAAACCTATAAATGGATTATTATTACTCTGTCCAATGACTGTATACTACAAAATACTGGAAGAGGTCACAAGAACAAATATAATTAATAAAAAATAAAAAAGTTTTCCAACATTTATAGCTTACGTACCTATCTGATAAATGATCGACATGGTTAAATCGTTGCAGATAGGAATCAAGTATTGAATTTGTGGAAAACTCACTTCAAACGTTTACTTTGAAGCCTTTCCCTTAATGTCCCTTTGGAGGCTTTAGTTCTACACAAATCAACCAGATACTCCATCACCCAATAAGACAGAAATACAGTCCTCTAGCAGAATAATCTTAATCTTCGGCAGTTCCTCGTTAAGAACAAAATGTCTATCATGGTTTATCAATTGCGAGTCCAAATGTGGCTGAGGAGCGGATCTTCTTTCCTTCCCTTTCTCATTAATTGCAGAAGAATAATAAGACAGCTGGTAATGACAACATCTCCACAGAGCTGCTCAAGTATCCATAGCATAGAAACTCTCATGTTTCTATGCTGTGTGTGGGTTGCTAAATCAGATAAGGTAAAATAATAGGATAACAGACAGTTGATTGATCTGAATATAAAAAAACACAATCATAAATGCTCATATTTCTCAACTATCAAATGGTGGATAAAAAATTAATAAACATGAAATATCTTAACCCTTCTACTGATACGAGTATATCGGACGCCAGACAACTTCCCACCATCGCCGCATATGAAATATCCAATGAGGTTATAGTAGTTATAGTCGACACAAAATTTCTCTAGTGAGACGGGCACAGTCCAAACATATTTTTACATTGTATTATATAGTGACAAATAAATAAATAGTAGGTATAGTATAGGATAAATACTCTTTGGATATTTGGGGGTTAGGTCAGTGGTTAAATGAAAGAGTGATGAATGGCGTGTTGATGTTTATTATGACAGTATATTAAAACAAGGAAGACAGATAGAATAAAAGAAATGAGTGAAGATGTAGAAGGTGCGCATGTATTATGAAGTGAAGCGAGTCGGTGGTCTTGCTCGGCGCGTGTGGGCCGGCAAGACCGCCGTTGTGAAGCGATGAAACAGGAGAGAGCTCGACGGTGAAGGAATTGGACCAGACCTGTAGCGGCAACCGGCAGCGATATGTCGTTAGCATTGATGCCGGTGAATTTGAAATCTGATCCCTACAGATATATCGGTCACTGGTTGTGGTGGAAAGTTGTCCGGCATCTGATATATCAGCCACTGGCCATAGAGCGGTTAACTACTGACTATCTACAAGGTGCTCTACTTAGGGTGACCAAGCTCTCAGGGTTTCACCCGTTATCTCTGCACTAGATACTTTAAATAACAACCAAGATGCTCATGGTCTTTCTATAGCTTTTATAACTGCTTGGGATTTTGTACAACAAGACACCAGCCCTTCAGAACATATTAAAAGTTTTTACTGTTTCCGAAGTAAGTTTGTAGAGTTTCATAATCACATATGTATGTGAAAATATATTTTATATTTTTTATTATACTTATTTAATTTACCTGAGACACGTTTTGCGTTGTAAGGGCATTATCAATCTAACAATTTAACTCGACAACTTGTATTTATTTATTAAAGTTAATCAATAGTGAAGAACAGCTATATAATTTTATTTACAATAAATGTTTTTAATATTAAATCATTTTCAGATTACGGCAAAGCCTCGCCTTATATAAAAAACTCTTAAAAATGTTATTTTACAATATTCACGAACAGAAAAAAGAAGATCTTTATTATGCCATATATGAGTAGTCACATAACACAAACATGAAAGAAAGTAAGGTAATATTAAAAAAACAAATTTGTTTTTCTTTTTTAACGTATTTTGTCCACAGATTACAAGATTATACAGTTTCAAAAGTACATGAAAACTTATAAATACATACTCAACATTTTACCTATAGAGGAATTGAATTGTAAGAACACGGTTGATACTTGAACAATTCAAAAAATGTTTATTAACTTGCAATATTATATCAGTAAGGAATTGTAGAACAGTGTACACATTACACCTATCATACTGAGTAAAACTGAAAAATATTAAAATTATTTTATACAAACTAGGTATGAAAGATCAGAGAAAATAACAACCAATATCACAAGGAAATCCCTCAATCATCCCAACACATGAAAGATATAAATCTTTATTACTCAGCATCACACATAATTCTAATACAATATAGTACATGCTTAAATCAATAATCCATCTAATATTAAAGCTTAAAATTTAATTTAAATGCAAAGGGATTAAGGACTACAGCCAAATCAGTCCTTACACATCTTTAGGTGGACTCTTTTTCTCGACGGCACCATGTGGACTCCCCGTAAATGTGATCGGAACTACTCTCTCGTCTCCTGCAGGTACCTGTTTCCTCGGAGCCGTGATATACAGAACTCCATCAGCAGACAAACTGGACACCACATCATCCGCACTGTGTCCATCTGGAAGAATATACCTCCTCACAAAGTGTCGAGAGATGGACCCATAGTCATCTGTCTTTTCGTCATGTTTTCCTTCGACTAATATTTCATTTCCCACAGCCTTAACTGTTATTTCACTCGGAGAAAACTGCTGCACATCGAGAGACACATGGAAATTCTTGCTGTTCCTTGTTATTTTGGAACCGTGATCTCGGTAACTCGAGTTAGATGCCCACTGAGAAGCAGACCTCTGGAGCCTGGAACAGTTCTTCCGCAATGCTGGACATCCAGATAGCGCCATCAACAAGTCATCATCCAAATCCAGTCCAAAGTGTTGGTCGAAGAGTGTTGATGGATTTTCAAGAACATATAGCGCCATTTTTTCAAATTCTCACTTTTCACTAGTCAAGACCGCAACTTCAAAATGAGAACAGAACATGGGAACTCTTATTTTCTTCTCTTTATCTGACAAAGCAAGAAATACTAATCGCGAATGCCTTGAGTATGCCACTAGAATCAGCGTTCTTGCGATTTCAAATAATGCGAATTGTAGAATAATCCGCGAAATGTCAGCGCTCACTTTATATAGCTCCGCCATCTGTGGGTGAAAAGTAATAGGTCTCGGGAATATTCTAGACATTCTAGATTGACAGAAATTACGAGAATTTTCTCGAATGCTCATGAATAAAATATTGATTCATTCTGTGACGACTGAATAATAACTTTTTCTTTCGATAAACTTCTAGAGTTTTCTTGGATAATCTTTTTAATAAAATATTTTACAGTGTAGATGGCACCGACGGCACTTTTTATTTCTAGAAAAAAATTTCATATGAAGGGATGACATGATGTGTGGAAAAACTGGAAGCGAAATATTATATTTGATTCTATTGCATAATAGATGGCGATACGTGCATCTTGAAACTTCCGGCAAATATTTTTGATAAAAGAGCTTGTATATACAATACGTGTAATAACAATAATTATTAGAAATATTTATAAATATTATGCCGCCTGTGAAATGCCAGTAGAATCTACGATAATATTGATTTCAAAAATTCAATTAACGTAATATTTCTTGAGATTTTATTAACTGTTTTTGCATAAAATAAATTTTTAATAATTATTTTCACAATATATACCCAAAGATTACCTATCCTTTGTAAAATAAAAATGACTTTATAAAGCTTTTATTTTATTGGTTTAGTACCGTGTAAAGTGTACTGTTAGTAACAATATCTGATAACACATTTTCCACATTGTCACGAATTAACAATTATTTAAGCAACATCATTGGCCAACGTAGCACATGCACTAATGTCAGTAGATTCTGAAATCTTACAATAATAGATTTTGATTAAATAATGTGTTTTTGTAAACAAAAAAGCAAAAGAGTATTATTTAAAAAAAAGCATTTCTAAAAATAGATTTCCAAATGCTGTTTTTTTTCTTAGTTCCCCCAATACAGTGATGTAACTAAAAATATTGGTCCCCAGTGCATAATGAAAAAAAGGCCCCTGATATAAATATGTTTGAATACTGCATAATTTAATCCATTCATATTTTGATTTAAAAAATTGCATTTTTAGAAATTTACATGCAGACACAATTAAAAAAAAAACCTTATCTTAGTTTTACTTTTTAGCTTTTCTTTACGGTGATTTTCACTTTGCGGCTATGGTCTGGTCCCTAACACAATATATTATTTGGTGCATTAATTTTATTTTTATATAGTGAAATAGTTTTTTAAATTGTATAATTGTATTTCTCCCTTTGATAATTTTAAAATTTATTAGTTCATATTAGCGCTGGGAAAAATATTGATACATACTCTCAAAAGTATTGTAAGGGGCGGGCCTTTGGTGGCCCTGGCTACCTTGGCTGCATTCACATAGTTTAGTAAAAATCGTTTTATTTATTACCTAAACGTGTTCAAAGATATTGAATGGATATTTAAAATTATTTATTTTTATCGAATAGTGGGAAAATTATTTACATCTTAAAAAATTTCATCCTAATTGAATAATAAATAATTCAGGCAATTCTAGATTTACGAACGTTCCATTTACGAACATTCGCTATAACGAACATCATACATTTTAAGATTTTAAAAAATAATTACATAACGCACGAAGTTCTTGAACTAGATAATCAAATGGAACTCGAACTTGCCTCGGCTGGTATAAAAGAGATGTTGGATTAATATTCTGAGGAACTAACAACTGATGAATTAATACAAATGGAAGCAAATTTAAACACAGAAGTACAATAAAAACTAAAAAATTTTACATATCGGATGGATTGGCAAAGTTTGAAGAACAGGACCGAATATGGAGAGAATTGCTAAAATTAAATGAAGCGTTCATGATTCACTGACACTGTAAAATAAACTAACTGTGCAGTGTTCCATAAAGTCATATTTTAAATGAGTGGATGAACCAAATGAACATTTTATCGGAAGTTCAACAATATATCTTGAGTGCGCAAAGTGACACACGTGTGAAAATAACGAACCCTGATGAAAATTTTAACGAATAAAAGTTCTGTTTGAGACATATATTTGTAAGTGCAAACTTCCTTCCGAATATCCTTTTTCTTCCGGCATCTATGCTTTTACGCAACAAGTTGAATGTACAATATATGTATAATATATAATTTTAATAAAATTAACTATTACTGTACATATCTTGTAGTCTCTTAGTATTTATTCAACTATTTAACGTTCGTAGATAGCGTATCATTATAATAAAATGTACACATTCGATATTTAGTACAATGCTTTTCATATGTAAAAATGATTGGTAACTTACATTGGTAGCTTACTTGCATCGAATATGCAAAAAATGCATATTTAGGTGTTTTGACACATAACAAACCAAAACTTATAACCAACGATCTTAACGAACGGAATTCGTTCGTAAATCGAGAACTGCCTGTATATATGTATATTATAAATGACTTCATATTAAAAATCAGCGATAATTTTATAAATTTAAATGGCGGTTAACGATTTTATTGATTGCAAAATTCAGTAATCAGAAACACATTTATTTATTCAATTAATTTAACGTTCGTAGGCAGTGTCTCATTATAATAAAATGTACACATTTGATATTTAGTACGATGCTTTTTATATGTAAAAATGACTGCTAACCTACTAACTTATACGATTGCATCGTATTCACAAAAAATGCATATATAGTTGTTTTGATGCATAACGAACAAAAAAGTACAATGAACGACTTCATGGAATGGAACTCGTTCGTAAATCGACAACTGATTGTAATAAATAGAAGAATTCATAAACTGAATGAGACCTTCGACCATGTTAAAGAACAAAGTTAGTTTATCATGAGTTGTCCTAACAGGATGACTTATTAACTAAATGTAATAATAAATTAAATGTACCTGAATCATAATATATACATGTTCTATTAACTTTTGTATACTATTTTTTTTATGAATAAGACATGTTTTAATGAAACAAAGTATATATTATTATATATCTATTAAGAATATAAAAGTTAAATAAAATTTTGGGACAAAAAAATACTGTTCTACTTATCCACAGATGTTAGTAGTTTATAAAAAGTAAATCGATATAGTGAAACGTTGAGGTTTTAAAATCACTCACAGATGGCGTAATTTAGTTTATAAAATGCCGCGCCAGGGGCCTTTTGTTGACAAAGAATCGATCTGAATATCTGTCACGTCAGTTTCGAATCAGTTGTTTTGGAGTTGTTGCGGATCGTTCAGTTGAGTTGGGCAGTTTCATTAGCACCGGCATGTCTTTTCATTCATACTTCGATTACCCTGGGGATATGATGCCGCATTGGCCTATATCGACTCCTGTTTTTTCCAATTACAGGCCGCTGGGGGCTTTGTCGCGTGACCCACACTCGGATACCGGACACAGAGTGACTACCGATAGGGAAAAGTTTCAAATCTGTCTCGATATGCACCAGTTCACTCCCAGCGAAATAATAGTCAAGACGATTGGAGACCAAATCGTAGTGGAAGGGAAGCACGAGGACAAGGCGGACGATCACGGCTCCATCGCGCGCCATTTTGTTCGGAAGTATCCGCTTCCCAATCATCACCACGGCGAAGATGTAGTGTCCAGCCTGTCTTCTGACGGAATACTTACCATTACGGCTCCCAGGAAGAAGCAGCAGGAGGAAGAGAGGTTGGTGCCTATCGTGGTCATGGAATCGGCCTACTCCGGCGTTGTATCTCAGAAAAATGATGAAAAGACTCAGTAATAAACTATAAATTTCTTACTTTGGTATCTAAAAGACTGATTTTTTAATGACTTATTGTGTTCTTAATCTATAATGATTTTAATTGTAAACAAACAATAAAAAATGTGAAATAGTTAATCTTATCTTTCATTTATAAAAACAAGAGTGATTCGTTGAGGTTATGTTATTGTTTTCAGCCGAGACAGGTGTTGCATAAATATTACGATTAGCTCGTGACACATTGTACAATGTTTACATGTAAATTGCAAACATTAATCAACAATTAATGATTTAGAAGAGGTTAATTAATACTCGAATCATTAATTACATTAGTCGGCGAATACATTTTACATGCGTATATAGTACAGAGTTAGTTATTGTATGTACATGGATATCAATATTACAGTACGTATAATTATTTATTAATTATAGGCGAATACAGTTTGAAACTGGTTATTTATTGATCGTGAACTTTCATCCTACCGTATCTCGTAAACGTCCGCGTCTTCGACCAGTTTGAATGCTTTCATAATTTGTACTGTTTATAGCAAAAATCAGAAGAATTAAATTATAGAAAAATATTATGTGACTGTTTCCGCATAGACTCGGGACAATTAGTTGCAAAAGCATCGCGCGTTCTGTCTGGGTATGGCGTCGGTGTGCTGATGACTGATAACCGCGACTAATAATAATTATCATTAGTAGAATAAAAATTGTTTACAGAATAGCTGGATTGTGTGACCATCGCAGCTTAGATCGCAAATTGTTTATGAGGTTTTGATACCGTACTTTTTAGCTTTATTTGCCTAAGATATTCAGAAAACGCCGCAAAGGTTCTGGGGGCAATACAAATCTGAGGATTTATTTTATACTTATACATACATATTTAGTTTTCGTAACCAATAGCGTAACAATGCCAATGTAGTGCATAGGGGCCCAAAAAGTTCGCGTCCTACAATTCATTTGATATAGATATTTTTGCAAGTGTCCATACCCAACGTTAATAGTAATCCACAGCGCGAAATGGAATTATAAATTTTTAAAAATCGTTTCTCGTGTATTGTGAAAACATTATCGATGTATACAGTAGCAGCACCAGGCCATTATCGTAAAGTGAATGTCGCCTTAAAGCGAAACAAATACTTTTAAGTAAATTTTAAATGCCTTGCAAAGTGTAAATATTGTATGAGACAAGATACTAATTTTATTCTCACTATTCAATTGATAAACCACGCAGTACTAATATTCGTATATACAATACTTATTTTGCATTCTGCATTGGGGCCCAATTTTTGTAGTTACGCCACTGTTCGTAACCTTATTAACGATGCATGATTATTAATGGATCCGTTTTAGGCTTTATGCGATGAAGAAATAAAACATTACAAAATTAATAATTATTTCTTGTCTTTTAGATTATTTAGTCTTTTTTCGGAACTATTGAACAAAAGTTCCGACTTCTTGGAAATCGATCTGCATTATTAAAACTGCCTCAGCGCCTAAAATAAAATAATAATAATTTTACAACGACGAAAACAGCAAGGAATGATTAACCTATTTTTAATTAAATTGTGCAACTCTGCCATAATAAGATACATTTCTAACAATTAGCATACGCGATCAAACGTAAAGGAACATTATTTTGTCGTTTAGCGTGACGAGATGAGACGCATTTATTCCATGCTTTTTATATATTTTTTAAGTGTAGTTTGCACTACTGTGATCATGTCTAGAAGAACCCGAGACGCCTACGTTAATATGTATGTATGGGATATAATAGCAACAAGTGTAAAAAAGATGCCTTCGGAATGTATCGTGGACAGCACGACGCACGGATGCTTCAATCCTGCAACAAATCCAATCACAGGAAGCTTTATCTGCAACAGTGAACAGAAGGTTCTTCCAATTCTTTGGCCATATTATGCGTCAAAGTAACATCCTAGAAAAAAAGATTATAGACTGAAGGGTTCCACAATAGTGCATAGATACGCTGCATCTGAATGGAAAGATCCCGTAGTCAGCTGTGAGGGTGACCCGGGACCGGGACTTGTTGAGGTATATTACGAGCCGAATCTCATCTGATCGAGGTCAATAATGACATGAAGGAGGAAAGAAAATGGGATATTAAGAATTTTGTGAGCACAAACTCCCGGAGATCTAAAAATGATCTTAGGTTTTTACGGCCATTCAGAATATTTGATGTAGTTTCTAGGCGATTCTACAGCATCTCTGAACTCTCTGGGCTACTTTGAGATCTCATCGCAGGGTCCTACAATAGCGACATTGGCCTTAATGATGGACCCTGCAATGGGATCCGAAACGCAACCCAGAGAGATTATAGACTCATGGCCGGTGGCATAACTACGAAAAATTATTATTATTTCATTACAGAAAAGTAACGAGGTCAAAAGTTTTGCAGAGCGCAAACATTTTGGGCTCCTGTCTGGTGTGGGCCCCAATGCACCGCATTGGCATAATTACGCCGCTGCAGAGTAGGCCTTTATTAATTGCAAGATCCACAGTTATCACTGCCTATCCAGTGATTCAGCGTTCTTTATAACTGCTGATTGCAGTAAGTGTAATGTTTGTCTCCAATATAACAGTGCGGTCACACAAACTGAACCTTCAAAGCAAACTCATATTGGTAAACTGGAAGCTTTCTCTTAGCATATGCGATTACCTACCCACATTTAATATCTCACTTGACATCATTAGACAGAGATACCTCCAACCGGTAGGTGCAATACATACGTACAATATCGAGTTCAATACTCTGCCAGAAAGCGAAACAGTGCATTGCGAAGTGACCAGAGTATTGTTTACTTCTTAAAAGTGACAAAGAAGGTTTACAATCAAGAAAAACGACAGCGCATTACCGCGCTATCTTCAAACAGTTATCACCAAGTTCGCATCATGTCCATGATACCGATTTTTGAAATATCCGACGATGACTTGAATCCTCGATTGCGGATGCCTCCGATGTTTCACAGGAGCTATTTCAGCCCGTGGCGCCACTACCTGAGAGTGGAGCACACGTTCGACAACTACGTGGGAGACACGGTGACCGAGGAAGGCGACACCTTCAAGGTGGTCTTGGATGTTCATAATTTTCTACACGACGAAATTCAGGTGAAGACTAAAAATGGCGAGATTCTGGTGGAAGGAAGACACCGAGAGAAGGCAGAGGGCGAAGGAAAAATTACCAGACATTTCGTGAAAAAGTATAAGCTGACACCGGATCACCGCGCGGAGGACGTCAGAGCCACCTTCACAAACGAGAGGATGCTGGTGATACTGGCACCTAAGAGGAGAGCGCCGGTCCAAGGAGAGAGGATAGTCCCCATAGTGTCTACTGTGCGTGAGACAGCCGTCAGCGGCCCGGCCCCGCGTCCGATCTGTTGGGAGAGCCTGGGTGCGCAAAGTCAGCCGACAACGAGCAAAGAAAAAAAAACTAGTTCAAAGACAGAAAAAAAAAAATTGTAACATGTTTTGTTTTCCACGAAGCTGCTAGGTAATTCTAATTTATTTCAATGTTAATGCGATATGTCTCCAAATGCTACTGTGATTTTTAATATTAGAGTAATAAGATTATTATAGAAATTATGGATATTCTTTGTTTATTTTTAATATATATATATATGTGTGTTCGATTTTTGTAACAATTATTTCAATAAAATGTATGTAATCGGTTTTTATTCTCATTGGATTTTTGAATTATTTATTGATTAATTAATTTTGTACGAATTTTTAAAGAGCAAACTTCAAATTTCATAGCGTGTAATTTTATCTGAAGAATTAGATTGGATCTTCGACTTCAAACTTAGTAAGTATGAGGCAGAAAAGATGTAGGTAATTTTTTTGTCCTTCCAATACACGTTTCGATATCAAATGCAGAGAGCAAGTACAAACACCGTAGATTGAAAATGAAACTCAAAAATATTTTATAATATTATGATTTCTTTCGAGTTTTCTCGAACATTAAACATATTTATATTTAAAAGTCTAGAATTTTCTCGAAAAAATTACCGAACGAATAAAGCAATGAGCCTTATGAGACAAGTATTGAATGGAATAGATTCTACAAACATGAACATTAAATCTTATTAGTGGACACTGGACACTATTCTTCGTTTGAATTGCAAAAGTATGGACAGATATCCTACGTGACACGCCTATCCATATTTTCTACACGCTGACAGCAACATTAATTTAAATAAAACAAAAATAGTTTTAAGTTGACGACCAGCAGCCGTTATCACTTAAAAAGTATGCTTGTATATTGTCAATTAGCCTGAATGTTTTATAATACTGATTTATAACCTACAACATAAGTTGCTTCCTGCAAATAGAGCGCCAAAAATTAAAAATATCTTTTCGTAAATCTAAATCATTATGCATGTTTTAATAAAAGGAATTATTACGAGCAAAGATAATAAAGCATATTTCTAGCATATATGTATATTGACAAGAAGAGTGATATAATACGTGTATTATTCAAAAAATCTGTTTTTATAACTGCACAATATACTGATTTTTCGCATGCAAAATTTCATAAAACTTTAAATGTTTATACCCACTTCATATTGAAAAATAGTTTTTTGTTTGTTTCTGATGTCGACGGGATGTGCATTTTGTGCAGAAAAAGTGGATTGACATTGCTTCATATTATCACCTAATTTTCAAACGCTATCAAGCATAACAACACAACAATTTCAACTGCAATCTGCGATGAATTATTTTAATTTTTTGAATAATATGACCATCAACTAATGTCAGGTTATGTAATGTTTGTGTGAAATAAATGAAGGATGTGAGTGACACATAATAAACACATTTGTATTATAAAAAAGTAATTACCTACAAAGTACTATTTATTGAAAATGTTATTAACACATGAAACTTAAGTATCAAACTTTTAAGTACTTATCTAACATACAAAATTTTTAACTACATATATGGAATGGTGAAAAATATGACAAAATTGATATGCATTTTATTCAGAGTGCTGAACTTCGATCTGCTGATCTTTATGGATTTTCCCGTGACTTCCGTGGTGGCCATGCCCATGGGGATCATTCTTAATGGTCTTATTCACTGGCCCCATGACGTGAATAGGCACCAGCCTCTCTCCATGCTCAGCGTCAGGGTTCTTCCTCGGAGCAGTAATGCACAAAATTCCATCAGAGGACAGGCTCGAGACAACGTCATCGGCGTCGTGGTCATGCGGCAACTTGTACTTTCTTATAAAATGCCTCGAAATGTAGCCGTGGTCGTCTTGTTTCTCTTCATGCTTCCCTTCCACTATGATCAGATCTCCGGCGGTCTTTACGACCACTTCGTGAGGGGCAAACTGATGTATGTCCATGGAAACTTGATATTTGTCTTTGTCGGCAGTGACATTCGTGAGGACATCGTGATGAGTAGAAGCGCGGGACAATGCGCGCCAAGGAGTGTAGCAATCCCTAGAAAATAGCGGAGCTACGGCCCAGTTCATCATTGCTTCATTGGGGCCCGTTCCAAAAAGCTGATGGTGATGATGAGGCATGCTTTCGAAAATATTCACGAGAAGAGCAGAAACAAAATTTCACAACACTGCCACTAACTGTCAACGCGCGTGCAGCCGGCTTCTGTTGCCTTGCCGGGGGATGCGTTTGCTTTTATGAAAATATATAACCGTAGCCATCTATGGACTAGACATAAAACCTCTGTAATCCTTGAGGACTTATAAAATAATAGAAATTGAATTCAGTCTTCCAAAAACGTCAACAAAATTATAATAATATAATGGATTAAAATCTCTGTTATAAGAAATGTAAATATGAAATAATCATTTAAAAACTGCCGGAAAACATGCAGGCACCGTACGCCGGTAGCCGTTTCAAAACAGACCCCGCCTCGCGTGGCGCTTTCCTATCACAACATACAACAGCTGCGAACTGCAAAGGTCATCACACCTTCACAGAAAGAGCACTGAAATATTCACCAAATGTGTTTTAAAAACAAACAGTAAATCATTATTATTTACTGCCGACGAAATATGGTATATGTCTATAGTACCCACAAATCACATAAATAATAGTAATACGTGCGTGTCAACATGCATACGCCTTTGAGTATGTGTAATAGAAAAGTATATGTATATATATATATATACATACATTCGTTCTGTAAGCTGTGCACGGACTGCATATGCATGAATAAGAATATTCTAGAAATTGGCAGAATGTTTACGTTTTGTAGATACGCGCATGCGCCTTACTGTTATGTTCAGTTTAAATATTAGTATTAGTTCTAATTAAAAATATCATTTTATGTGTTTGATTAAAGCAAAATTATTCACTTTAGCATTGATCCTTTTTGCTCTGTGATGTGTTTTACCGCGAATTGACTTGTAGAGCGTAATCCAGTCCATGTACAGGGAACTATTTAAATAAGAGCGCGGTCCTGCTGCGCGAAATTTGTAAAGTGTCGAAGCAGAATCTTCATTATATTTTGCGATTATTCACAATCATCCGCAATTCGCAATATTTTAAGTGATTCGCGAAACGAAATATAAAGAAGTTTAAAATGTCTCTATTTCCTATGGTGCTTCGCACTATACGCCCGTCATCATGGATGGAACAGCAGCTGAAGATGATACAACAATTGGAATCCACCATATCTTCTTCCTTTCCTCGCCATCCAGCATTTCATGTGGAGTGGCATTTACCGGAAAATGATTCAGAAACTTTAAAACATGCTAAAGCAGCTGCCAAAACCAATCGACTTTTCAAGGTGCAGATGGATGTCAAGAATTTTTCTCCGCAGGAAATTACAGTCAAAGCAATCGATAACACCGTAATAGTGGAAGGAAAGCACGAAGAGAAGGTTGGTGGAAAAGGATTCACATCGAGGCATTTTGTCAGAACTTATAATCTTCCAGAAGGACATCTTGCTGAGGATGTGGTGTCGAACCTCGAGAATGGTGTTCTAACTATTTCAGCTCCGAATAAAGTTATTGAAGAACACATGGTCACAAGGGAAATACCAATTGAAGTCAAAGAAAACCAAGCAGCTGATGAAGGTTCCAAAAAGTAGAAAAATTAAGTAGTGTTATTTTGTGGACTGTTAATGGTTATTTTCCAAAGGGCTGCTTTCCAAGTCGGATTAGTAATAAATACACCTTAGTTTTATATTTAGAGATAGCTGAAGTTATTGTTTTCTATTTATTATGTTTACATGTGATCGCAAGCAAGTGAAATACTAAATTTACAATTTGGACTTGATGTTTCGTTTGAATAAACTTAATCCTATGCATGTTTAACTTGCTGATATTAAACACTTGAAATACTTGGTGATGAGTTTTAGATAAACCATCAAACCCTATTGGTTTTGCTCGCACGTCTTTGGATAAGATAGATTTTTTTGCAATAAAGGAAGTACAGATGTTATCAGTTTTTGATTTTGTCCTATAATTATCCTGTACTAGTGATGGTAAAGTGCTATTGTGATTGTGTTGGATCATAATAATGATTGGTAACTGAGATTTAACTGTTGAAGGTTTAGTTTATTGTGTACCAGTGCTCGAAGAATCACGAAAAATCGGTTACTAATCATCTTTACAATTGAATACAATTAGACACAACAACCACCTGTAGTGACAGTATTCCGCTGAAAGGTTTCTTTCAAAGTAAAATTCATATTGGCTACTAGAACTGTATACTTATCCGAGTAGGTATAACATTCCTAAGAAAATCCTGGGTTGTTGTGCTTGGTTTAATAGGGTTTTGTTATATTGACCGCCATCACTTATAAATGGTTTGGAATATTTTAAAAAGTATCCTAAAAGCAATAACATTAATTATTATCGCCGAAAAGACACTCTTTATCAATTTGAAATGGCTAAATTATAGTTGCAATTTTTTGGATGGAGCGCGGTTTACCAGACGCCATGTATGTATATATGTATTTATTAAGTTTAAGGGCATGCACTGCATATAAGCATTAAAATTGTGCATTACTAAAAATTTTGGGAAATAAAAATAAATTAAATAATCTTTATATTATAAAATTCTAGCTGTTATTACCTGAATTAGCATAACCTTGTCTATGACATAACCCACAACTTTGGCCTAGCCATGGGTTATTCAGAAAAATGGTGAATTATAATATACTAGGATACCAATTGTATAATTAGTTAGTATCGTTGGTAACAGCATAATCTAAGTTTGTGCCTACCACGCGCCATTGATCAAGTTGTACAAGCCTTTGACACTGAGTTAAGAATTGATTAGTAGAAAAAATACACCAATTCTGCGCTTTCTTGTTAAAGAAACAAACAAAATAAAAAATTTCAAATAGTAACTTTATTAAGGTAAATTGGCATTACATTTGAGCATTCAGAACATAAAAATGCATCTGACGTTCATAATTAGGTATTGGTAAATCGATTTCACAGTAATAATAACACTTTCTCACCAAAATATTAAAACTAACTTATAAAAAAACTGGAATGGAGGTGCTATGCTCTTCTATATTACATAACTAAAAGACATGATACAGTAAAACAGCAATAATTTGGAACCGATTATAAAATTTTTCAGTACACTTTGAATTTTTACTCATCCCCATCCCCATCACCAAAAACATAATTATAATATAATACAATATTATAATCATTAGTATTTTTGAAAATAAATTTTCCTCCCATAATTATCAAACATTTATTATTGATAACTTGAAATAAATGTTGATATTCTGTCAATAATATTTTAATGACTGTTATAAGTGATAAAAACTGACAGTATTTGTAAAGGCAAATTAATAGTAATGTAAATAATAATCAAAAATATTTTTCATGAATCATCTCCTTCAAAGAAAAACTTAATTGTTTTTCCATTTTTATCATAAATATTCGTACATCAATATTGGTATGCTAAACCAACTGCAAATAATTTTTAACATGTAATAAAAAAAATACAGATTTCTAATACGTAGGTCGAGATAAACTTGCAAAAGAAAAAATGTTTCTGCCTGGTTCAAAAATTATTATTTGATAACTAATACGATAACTCAAATATGATTTTGGGCTGCCTTCCTTGAAAGTTAAACTAAGGTTAACTACTGTTGTGTTATGTTACAGAAATAGGCAAGGAATTCAAAAGGATATACCTATTTATAATGATGCTTGTACTATAAACTAATGAAACCATTAAAAAAAACCTATATATTACTGGCACTGTATGGTAATATAAAATTAAGTAAAAATATTTGACTAAATATATTACTTTTCTCCTTTCATAATGACACTCAAAATAAATTAGATGCAGTAACAATTTTGGGTAAATTCAGCTCTGTAACACCTCAACGAAGCACAAACAAAAATAACGTAGCATTTCAAATACTCAGGCTTCACTGCATATAATATTCTAAAATATAATATTTACTATAATTAAAATTGTCATCCGTTGATTGATTTATATAAAGTATTAATAATATGCGGACAATAGTGTAACGCTACTTGCATTGCTATAAACGACATAACCCGTGCAACAATAGACAATTAGGTTAAAAGTACAATAAAATAACAAAATGGTAACAAGAACCTTAAAAAAAACACGGTATTCTTATTGCCACTGCCAGCCTATAAAAAGATCAAATTAAAAAATAAAATATAAACAATTAGAATTAAATAATAAAAACGAATATAAAAAAAAATAAAAGAATATCTTAAACTAATCATTCAAGTACTTAAATAAAATTGAATCAATGATTCTTTAGATTTAGTAGATGATATATTATATTTATGTTAAAATGATTGATTTAATGTTTATATATATACTTATTTAAATATTGTTAAACTCAATGAATATGACACAATTTTAAAATATGACAGTCAAAAATAAATAACAATTTTAATATAAAGCTCACAATTATGTATTGCTTGGGTAAGTTTACTTTAGAATTGAACTATTTCATTAAATAATTCTTTTTTTTAGGCCCCCCCCATAGTACATGAACTAGACAGGAAAATTGAGAGAAGTTTAGGATTTTTTTTAATAACTAGAAAAAGTTTTATAGTTTCTGAAAAGAAAATGACTCAAAAATATACTATGACCTGTTAACAATCAATTCATAGTCTAATAAGCGCAGTTCTCGTAACAGTAAACTATCTTTTAGCCGTCAACTTTTTATCACCAGTCAGAAAAATACCCACATAGTTGAATTTGCTGTTCTGTTTCTTGACATAATGACAATTCATTTTATGTGAATATTTAGAGATTGTACAGCAACACATATAGAAAACTGTGTTTAAAAAAATATTTAAAAAACCAGCAAGTTAAATTGTCAATTCAAAAGCACATTAACCACCAAACTGTGTGCAGGAATGTACAGCACTCTAATCTCTTACCTGCATAAGAGTATGTAAGCATTACAGAATTAAAGCAAATAATAAACAGCATATGTTTTGAAATAATGGCCACTGTAAAAGCTTTACAAGGAAAGCACTCGAAACAAAATATTAGAAGAAATGTTTGTTAACTTTTTATAATAAATACGACAAATCTTGACAAAGAGTACCAGGGTTTATTTTGGTTCTTGGTAAATACAAATGTCAAACATTGGTCCCCCGTTGTCATATATCTTTCAGTCAATGTGAAAATGAAACAAACATCCTTTGATGAGTACTTTTATAGTAATATCATTAGGTGTTTGAAAAATAATAATATCATAAGTAAAAACACATTGCAAAAAAATAAAAGCATTTTGTGTCATAACTGTTGATAAGATGAGTAATATTCTGTTTGTATACTATATTTCTGATCTGCATTATTTTTTCTATGTTGCTCGGGATCAAATTTGTTTATCAATTATGAAAGAATTAACATATTAAATGTATGTAAGCACAATAAACATAATATAAATATTACTTACTGCCTATGTGTTATCAACATCATCTATAGAGGGTGGTAATGTTTATCGAAATAATAAAATTAAATTATCAAAGGACTCAATCATATGATTTTGAGCTCCAAATTAGTTTCCATCGCAAATTTCCAAAAATAGTTTTCTTTGGATATATAAGTAATCCTAGTTACACGATTAAAGTTATAATTGAGCAACTGTATTCCCGTACATTAATATGTCATGTGGTAAATTAAATAAAAAAAATGATAATAAAAAATATTTTTTTAATCAAATCTAATTCCTAAATACCAAAAGTGTATCGCGGCTTTTGGTGATTTGAGAAAATCTATAAATGTATCTATTAAAATACAATCTGTCAGTCCCACCAGGGGAATGGTCCTTGGAATAGTCAACCTAACTTAATCTCTTGTGGACTAATTTTTACATGGTGTGAGAGCACTTAGATTACAACGTACAATAAAATGTTTCCAGATGCTGGTTCTTCAAAACATGAAGTGTTAAGAGTTATTTGGACAGAGATAATAACATCTGGATTATAATATCAGTACACAAGGGATTAAATTATTACTTTTTACCTCCGAAACATCGGAGCAAAAATAAATAAATAAAAAGATTTTTTTAAATATAAAGCTGCTCAGTAAAATGAGCACTTTCATTAACAAATATGTATATTTTTTCTTAATATTTAGGTTATAAAAATATGTAATTACATTTTTTATATAAAATTGTATTACCAAAAAATATGTAGATACCAATAATTCATATAATTGATTATATGCTTATTAGTGATAAGCTAATCCGTTATTGGAATTGAGATTGCGTGATTGGTATTCGATTGTAAAGATGATTGGTAAATAAGATTTAATTGTTGGAAGCTGAGTTTCTAGCGTACCAACAATTACACTCTGAATTATGAATAAATGTTGAACAATCATTGTTATAATTGAACACAAATTTCAATGACAATGACATTCAAAATAACGGTTTTGCTCATCACTAATATATATATATATATTCAGGGGAACTTTGTTGGGGAAATTTGTCTATACTTTTTATCGTTCTGATGAATTTCAATCCATTTTCAATTTTATTATTTGACATCCAATACAACAGTAGTTTGCCTCCATGATAATGTCATAATATCAAGAAAATTAGAGGCGTGAACTATTAAAAAAAAATGGATTCCAGTCTTGATTCATAGTCCGGTAATATTGTGTTTGTAATAATATCTTGTCTCAATTTTTCCAAACAATATTTAAGAAAATACTGATTCATAAATTCAATCAGTTTGATCATTGAAATGAATTTCTTTTATTTACAATGGGTGGTGAGAATTTTTATTTAATTATCTGAACGTTATTAATATTTAAATTGATCTACTTTGGTCACAACATCAATAATAGCTCGATCCCTTCAATATCACCATAACCGAGTTTCACTTTATTTATTATACAGAAATATTTACATAATACAATTTACATCAAAACAATTAAAAATAAGGCACATCTTGTACTGTCCTAGGCATATGGATCAATCTTAATTCCATATTATTATTATTAATAGCATTATTATTGCATAATACAAAAACTAATAAAACTCCACAATAAATCTCATTATAAATATATTATATACACACAAATAGATAGAAAAGTGAAATTTGTATGCAAATATAATTTATTTAGTGTTCTAAAAAACAAAACATCGCAATCTTCTTTTTCTAATATTTTACTGCAAGTTTTAAGCCCAGATTTAATTCCCATACATTTTTTTTTTATTACATATGGGATGCTTCACCGCATCTGTATAAACCACCAAACAATTATCTGACATTATTCCAACACTGATTTTGTCAATTGAATTTAGAATTTTGTTATCCATGGTATAAAATAAGCATCGCTTTATTCAGAGGATATTAATTTTATCTGTAGAGTATTGCCGAGTTAGTGAAATAGTCCATTAAGTTCAACATTTATAATTTATTTTACTGAATTTAAATAGCATTTTATGAGTTGAGTAATTTTTTTGGGAATTAAATACTGCTAAACTTTTATGAATTATTTTATCAGTCCTAGATAGAGCCATTTTATGATAAATTATCTTTCTCGACATGCGGTGGAAATTGAAATGATTATTTATCAATCTGTGTAATATAATTTAAATGAGTATAATTCTAGTTGTAACAGGTTGTAAAACATTTATACATATTCCAATATAGAAAATAAAAAACAGTTTTACTACAATATTGCTTATATACAATAAAATCTACTAACAAATCATAAGAACTTGATTTTAAATTTAATTGTTCATCATTTGATGTAAATATAAAGTGTGTCCTATTTACATTGTGTGTGTGTGTGTAGTGGCAAATTCTTGACACCCATTAACAATGTTCTAATGCACATCATTAAATTTCTTTACTCAATTGGTCCCATGACAGAAAACCAAGATATTGAATATTGAATTGAACAGTGTTGTGATGGAATTTGATTGTAAATTAATTTTTAAATATTTTAGTTTAGCAAGCATGCAGATTAATATGAAAGTAAAATAAAACTAGGATATATTCGCATCTAGGTCAAATTTCATAACACACATCTCATAAATTTTCAAAATATAATAATAAGAAATAAAAAATTAAATTACAAATTGTGATTCTACTGTTAAGCAGTACGAATGCAGATTATCAATAATAAAAAAAAAGGTAACATCACTGTTACAATCGATAAATTTCAACATTACTAAAACATAACAATTTTTTTTCTTGGTATAAGTTACGTGTAAATAAATATGAATAAATAAAGTGATAATAATATTTGCATCTCTGATTTCTCTCACAATAAATATATTTTGTTGCAACTTATATTAGTTTAAAACCAAGCAAAAATAGATTCCATCTTTCAAAACTCCAGGCATGTGTTTGCGAAAATGATAGTATTATTTAACATAATATTAAAGACCCTTCGCTAATGGTGCCTAATTGCACTATAGTAAACAAATGCTCTAATATGTTATAAAAATCAACCACTCATTTATAATAAAATCTTATTGATTGGAAATATCCAAATATATATTGTTTTATCGCATCATTTCTGTGTATGTCGCTACACTCTTTTGGACACTAATTCAGCCAAACAACTGTAATTTCTTTATCAATTATTTCATTCACATGATAGATTCCGGTTCTTGTTTGAATGCGATCATTCCATAATCGCCGACACCCATCTGCATTTGCATATGATGAGTGCCCGATTGGGGAGGAGGCGACTGTCCAGGAAGGGAATAGTTGGGCGAAGGTGGCGAAGGTTGTCCCCCGTAGGCGAGAGGTGAGCCCTGCTCCACCCCATTGGTGCCTGAGGTTAGTACAGGAGATACGGCGCCATCTAGGCCGTTACTCGAAGTACTGACATCTGCCGTTGCGCCTGTAAGAAATTATTTAATAAATTAGTGCTTTTATATGCTTTTGCAGAAGAAACCTTGGCAAATGCAAAATATTATACATATATATGTATCTTATACACATAAAGGCAATATTAATATAACATTTCAGAATACTTAATAAAAACACCTATTGAAAATTGACAAAACAGCATCTCTTTGAAAAAATCTTCCTCTACTGTTTAGAGTTAAATTACACCAAACTTCAATATCCGGGGTAGTAGGGAAAAAAATTGACCCGGATAATCTCTATCAAAAAAATCATATCAACACTCAGCTTTGAGACACGAATATATATAATAATACAAATTAAATTAATCAACTAGAAAGACATATGTACAGAAAAAATCTATGTATCAAAAAAATATTTAGTTGCTACCGGGATCAATCACCAGTCAGATTAATTTAATTTGTAATAAAATACCATAGAACTATATTCTGAAAATGCAACTTCACAACAAAAATGTGTTCTTTTTAATATCTCTATAGTACAGAGTAAACAATTTTAAAAAGTTAATAAAAAATAATAAATCAACTATATAATTTAAATATACAATTTGACATGACGCACCAGCCCGCTTTTATAAAAAGTAAACATTCAATCTAAGCCCGTTAAAATAATAATTTACAAACACATCACTGACTACAATTTTTGATATATGTATTTTAACAATTTTGCCAATTTTTGTTTTCTTTTTAGAAACAGTTATATAAAAAACAGACCATCATTTTTTCCAGAGATAACATTCATCCCACTATAATAATTGGAGTTCAATTTAAAAAAAGAAGTATTGCTAAATAATAATAATAAGTTCAAAGGGAACACTGCTTTAAATGAGTTCAGTAATATTATAATATGTGCATAAAATGTGTAAAGATCAATCTATTCTAAAGTAAATGAAAGTTTATCGTCATTCATTCAACATTATTAATATTAACTAAAACTATTGAGGTATTTAAAATGTCATATTACTCAAAATAGGCGAACCTCCGAGCAGCATCTCCTGCAGCAGGCTATCAATATGCGCTACCCCAAACAGTTTAGCAAACTGTATTTGCTCGATCATCTGCCATGTAATACTCTGTAGTGCTGGCAGTGTGAGCAGGATCTCACCAAAACGGCCACGCTGGTCGTATTGACGGTCACTGATGTAGTCTTCCAGGTTTATTTGGATTTGGTAGCGAAGCTGCTTGATACGTTGTGGCTGAGATAGTCCCTTCGCATCTAAAGTGAAGTGAAAATGTGTAAATTATTGAGTAAAAAACAAGCTATAAAAAATATATATTTTCAAACCCAATCAGGAGAACTACTTGGACTGTACCAAAATAATATTAATTTAACATTGACTGTAACAATCTATTACCTTCATTTTGCCTGAACAAATTCATATTTTTAATTGAGAATACTAAGATACATCAGCAAATCAAATTCTAAAATATAAGATTAATTTTTTAATTATGGATGTCTGATATTCTGTGGGTGTTATATTCCGGCTACTTACTTAATACTGGGCTTATCAAATTAGATACAATTTTTACAAGTTCAATTTCATACATATTCTTATTATGTTTGTTGTTAGAGCAACATGTAAGGTCAACGGACGCATTGCTTACATTTCCCTCTTGTGATCTCAGGTCCCAGCATGATGTTTATATTAACCAGATAGTTTAATGAGCTCATAAAAACTCCTTAGATTAACCTAAAAATCTTTCATTAAAAACAGTGTTTATGTTAACCGAGAAAAAGGATGTAATTTATAAAAGTCCCAAATCAGCAATAGATGATGACTGTGTTTTGGGTATCAGTTGGAAGTTTTTCTCAAATAAATAAATAAATTTCTCTTGCGTGAAGTGTTTAGATAAAGAATATCCTTTAAATTCAACACTACGCTGATGCGAGAAATATAATTTGGGTGCAACAGATACTTAGAAATAAGCTAGTGATAGATGATAAAAGTAAATACATTTTTGGCTTACATATTCAACACTCATAACTTATTCCAGAGACTCAAACCAAAATGATGACAAAAATATTAGTGGAAAATATTTTTAGTGCTGACATCTATCTTCAAAGTTATCAACTAAAATGATTATTACTGTAGATATTCAGTTGTGCTGACACAACCTGTTAGCGGAAAAGACAGATGGCAAAACTATAAACCTAAATAGACAGCCATCCGCACAAAAGCTAATATGCAAATCCTAAAAATTATATAATATAAATTACTAATTTATCCTTACTTTGCAAGACGAATCCTCTATTGTTGCCGCATAAAAGAAGAATATTATTATGATTTTATTTAAATAATGTTTTTTCACAATAGATTAGGTGAGTAGCTGCTGAATTACAACTATAAAACAAAAAAGATGACAAATCAATAGTGGTAAATATTGATGTCTCGAATTGCTATCTTGGCACAGACCAAGGATAAAACAAAACTTAAACAAATTTGATCAACATGTATTAATCACGCAGAACAAATGTCCGACAAGATAGATAGCTGGGAAGTTATGCATGAATAAAACAAATATAATTTTTAAATGCTTTAAAATAGAAGTGCCTGTGTTAGAAGGTTAATGGATGGTATCTTCTATGCGGCATGACATTCGTGATACTTACTTGGGTCAAAAAACACAATGGCTTTGAGGCAGGCAAATTCCGTATCGTCGATCTGGACTTCTGTCATGGGCTTCACCAACTCGTCCATAATTCGAGAGCCGACCAGACTGATGTCCAGGTCTGAAGCCACGCGCGGGTCTGTGGGGAAGCATAGTGACACTGTCGTCACACACATTACATCACACTAACTGCACTGGGCAACCGATTCATGTTAACCATCGAAGCCCCCGTAACAGATGTAATCTGGCGTATTAATTCATTATCATTAGAGTATATTATAGCACAGAAACGTAAGTGCCATCATTTCAATTAATCAAAATTTAATATTAATGATGTAAATAGAATTTCTTAAGAGGAAAGTGTAATTATTTCAGGATAGAAAAATGTATTACAAATTAATCATCTCGAAAGATGGGCATGTATTTTAAATGTTTTGTTATTCCTGAATATCCTCGTGGTTGCAAGTTATAAGTACAACAATTTTCACAGATCTACAAAAAGAATTTGTGCTAAGAGATATGAAAACTATATATGCCAGATATTTGTCTGCTCCGAGGTGTATTCATGATGATAATAGCCGAAACCGCAAGCATTTTGTGACAGAATGAGTAACTTTATCCAGTGGCACCATATGTTTCAGATTTCAAACATTTCTTATTAAATATAGACACAAGCAACATTCACCAATTAATTGTTAAGCAATAAAAACCATATCCAAAATCAAAAAATAGTTTGAAAATGTTAATACTCCAAACGAAATAAAGTAATCTGACACATCATGTAAGAAGCTGTACATCTATGCCCATGTAAAAAATATTAATTTTATATGATGAAGTTCACAGCGGCACAGAGTACAGAATTTTGTTTATAGATAGATACCACGTGGTAGGTACAATCTTAAATTAATTCTTATATTAATTTTGAAACAGATGCGATTGGTCACTTAGTACTTATGTGATGACTAAATGATAAAAAAATCCAATGTATATGAATTGTATAATTGTTCCATGGAGCATGATTGGTATGATATAAATAATTTTGAAAGCTACAGGCAGAAAAATTGGCATTGAGAGTTGACGTTTTAATGAGAACAAAATGATGAGTATAGGTATCAACACGATGTTACTGTAAATAAGGTAGTTTATCTCAGTTAATAACATCATAAAATAAAAAATGTTGAAGTTAATCTAAATTAAAAAGATTTTTAAATTACACCAAATTCCAGCTCTTTATTAAACAAGATGATAAGAAAGAATATCTGGAATTGTAGGAATGTGTATATGTTCTATGAAAGGCCAAAAGGATAATATTAATGTCACATATGCTAAGGGTCCAGCTATTTCAAACACGGTTTACCATGAAAAGATATATTATATATCCCCCAGTAAGATATATAACCATGCAAAACTTAATACATAATAAAATAGATGTCCTTAACCAAAACATATGAAAATGAAGATTTATACCTACTAAGTTAATATTTTTGGGTCAATTTAAGCATATAATTATGTATTACACACAGTAAATAAAGAATGAGCAGTTTGTGTTGGCAATCAAGACTGGTAATGATGATTAAAATTGTATTGGGATTTTAATCAAATCACTGTCAAAAAAGTATCCATCCATTAATTTCTAGTATTGCTGTGCTAGATTCTGAATAGAATTGGAACACTTTTAATACATGGACATGCTCGACAGCGTTACTTTTGTTTTTAAATTAAAAATAATTCATTGTTCTGTACAAGAAAACACTGTAAATTCATGCTAATGAGATGTTTGTATTTATTGTTTATTGTTCTATGACTTGACACGTGTAATGAGATCAAATCAGATAATAAAAGCACTTACATGCTCAATTTCTAAAAAAGATCACAAAGAAGCAAAACAGAAAAAGCTGTACTGATATAGCAGATGTTACATTAGCTTATTTTGGTTGCAATTTAATTATTGTTTAGAAAAAAATGTATAGATCCAGATTACATTTATGTAATAATTCATACACAATAAGAAGCAAAAATATTATCTATATTACACTATACAGTAAAATTATACAACTAAAATTAATAAGTATAGCAATGAGGTAGACATTGATAAAGTATTAACTCTTAAAATAAGTTAATAGTCTGCCTGACTCGTCAAATCTGATTAATCAATACAGCCGCAGCAAAAAAAAGGGCAAATTTCTTTTGGAACCTTTTCTGTTTATTCTTAAACATTGAAAGTGATGCTTGACATTTATAAAATCGAAACAATAATAATAGCCTTATTATCATGTTTCAATCATTACATAGAAAATATATTATTTACAGTGGTATGAAGCAAAATGCCCGGCTCTAGGCTTTATACGATTTGGATAATCGAACTTCACAATAAATATGAAAATTTTAGTCTTAATTACTCAAGTAGATGATAAAAATACGCATGTAAATCAAAAAAAAAGAAACTGACATAATATTTCAATATTAGAAAACTTAACTCCAACTCTCCATTATTAAAGAATATTTTTAGTTTTCATAACACATATTAAGTTAAAGGTATATTTACCCGCAGTGTGTTTAGTGATGATGCAGTTGTTACCCAGTAACAAGACGTCCTTCAAGTGCATGGACCGCCGGGCAAGCCCCAGTAATAAGTGCTCACCGGCGTGGGCCCGTAGTAAGGCAACCTGAATGCATTCATGTGATGTTGACATCAAAAACAGGAAATGATTTACATCAAAATGATCATATACATTGATATCTCTACGAATAAAATACTAACATGAAAATAGCTACTTTACAGGAGATTTATTATTTATTTTGTCTCCATATCATAGTCTGTAAAAAAATATTTTTCCATGGAAGAAATTACTTGAAAGAGAATTTTTTTTTTTAAGATTAACAAAATTTAAGAGAATTGAATCTTTAATTGAATTATGTCTAAATGGCGAATATTTCAACTAATGTTGGTGTTATTTTATCATAATCTAAAATAAAAAGCGTGTCCAAATTTATAGTATCCATCTTGAGTTCATATGTTATTCAGATTTTATTAAGTAATGTTAAGTACAGTGAAACCTATATATTCATTAGCCCCTATATTCCTCTGGTTCGATATTCGTCACATTTTGATAAGAATCAAATTTTTCATCTGTATAAGATATTTATATTTTTAAGTAAGGAACATCATGGTCTGTTCTGAAAAATGCGTAGTTTAAAATATTACAGTTTCTATAGTCTTAAATGATTTATACACACGATTCTAAGAATTTTAAATGCACAATTCATTATATTTCCTATACAAATGTTGATAAATAACTTGTTATCGAAGGTCTTTCCCAAGGTCTTTGATATATGAAACTCTCAACAGATAAATGAAAGATAAGATACTGATTTTGAGATTTTATGAGAACCAGCAGTACATGTTGACAACATTGTTTATAAAAATTCTTTAATTTTTGGCCACAGCCAAACAGGAATCAATCGATACCCAAAAAAATATTTTTAATTATATATTACCGTGTTTTTGACCCAAAACTATGTTTTAAATAGTAGTTGAAGCTCGTAAGCATGTGAATGAATATTATATATTGTTCAAAAATCTACTTTTTTTTCACTAAAACGAAAGCATTTAAAAAAACCCATTATAAATTAACATTGTTGTGCATATTTTACACAGCCCTCAGATCAAACTGAATTTTTGATTAATAAGTTTAAGGCTGATTATCCTATTTACGTTATAAGTTAAACATTATGATACAGTTACAATAGATAAATAGCTGGCTATAGCAATGGTAAAAGACCAATGACTTAAAATACGCTACGCGGAATGTCAGAAGTCTATGTAAATCTGGAGCATTCAATGAATTTTATCGTCATGGACTTTTGTGTCCCACAAGGCCGTTAAAGAAGAATAGAAATAATATGGTAAGTATATACCCTGAATCTAATAATATTCAATTATGATTGCCGTTTAGTTTAAAATACAAAATAATAAGAAAAAAATATACATAGTCTGTTTACTATTAAGTTTATCTATTAATTTGACAATATATCTGTACATCTGTCTTACTATATATTAACTTAAAAAAAAGTTGATATTTGCTTAAAAAAAATTAACCTGGTCATCTAGTTCCAGCTCTGTGAATGCTGGTATGTATTTGGCCCACTCCACAAGGATGAGCAGCTGCTGCTTCATGGACTCGCACACGTCGTTGATGTTGGCCAGCTGCTTGCCCGCGAGGTCGCACTCCGCACCGGCCCCCATCTGCTGCGGGGGGGAGGGAGGTGAGCTCGGCGAAGGGTACGGGAAGGGTTGGGTCATCTGACACCATGCGGTTAGTTATACACGATATAGTCTTGTATATACATACATAGGAGTCTGCCGTGATGACCTGAAGACGGATCACTCTGACCCGCAGACCGCTGTTCATTTCTCAGAGCAGAGTGCTCGAGAGGCTTGTCTTTGATATTAAAACTGAATTACAATATTTAGCCCCTTTCACGTGCTTTGGATTTATTCGAAAATAAGGAAAAATATTGATGTGATATGTTTTCATGTACACAAATTTAGTTAATTTTAAAAATTATTAATTCTTCCCAAATGTGCGTTAAATTTTCACCAAACCCGTTGTTGAAGTTTGGACGCCGATTGTCAAATTCTCTCGAGTATGTATAATAATAAAATTACTTTATACTGGAAACCAATACTTAAATCAATAAAAGTTAAAAAAATATCTTAATATATAAACTTCAGCACTTTGTTTCTGAGATTTGAGAAAACCATTCATATCAGGTCATCAGAGAGGTTTGATTATTTACAAATAATGTTATTACACGAGAACGAGAATAATGAGAGGGAATATTATCATTTATAATCAGTAAAGTATTACTTTTTTTGTATAATTCCTGCACAGACAGAGAGGAGAGTAAAACATCTCCAATTAGAAATACTCTATTTCATTATTCTTTTCTTCAAATCTGAACATAATACACCCGACACCGAGAAATAAAAATAATTCTAAACCAAATTCATCAGTATCATGTTTTGAAGTTGTGGTTCATAAATGTGGAAAGCATGTTGGAGTGTCCATCCATTAACTGTGAAAAATAGACACTGCAACATGTTGTAGGGAAAACCACAAGCAAAATACGTAACAAGAACGGTTGGAAAATAATGTCTCCAATAAATAATTTCATGTAAATATTCAATAAAACATAAAAAACGGTTAGTCCAAAACCGATATCATAATTATTTTCTAAAGTAACAACTCATTTTAAAACAACTGGGATGAGAATCTGTTTCTGAACTTTTTACAGGTAATGTAAAAAAAAAGAAATAATTTAAATGTAATTGGAACAAAACAATCTATCCATTGAAAAAACATTTAGTTATTCACCGGGTCTCGAACCTGGAACTTTCTCTTGAACACATTCCCCTGGGAAAAGAAAGTTCTGAAAGCGATTCATCTAATTTATTTTAAATATTAAAATTCTAATAAACCCTGAGCTTTTTTGTGATGCATAAGCATTTGGAATTCGTCCATCGCATTGGTGATGTACAATTTTAAATGTTTACACAATGACTTATGTTTTAACTTAAATATGCCTAGTTAGGAAATTTAATAATTAACATCCATTTTTAGATAATGTATGTAAAAATAAAAACTTTAGTTCAAATTATACTCATTCAAAGAATTAAAAAAAAAAAATCTCAATTGCTAATATGATTCTCTGTGGACATGCTGTACAAAACATAACAGACAAAATTTTCAGATACAGAAATATACATTTCTCGTGAAATATTCATTTTAGTGAGTGTAAAAATAGAGTTATGTGTTAGTGAACATACTTATATTAGTGTTACAGCAACCCATGTGTTAAGGGTTAACACAGCAATGAAAATAGTACATATAAACAGAGTGCAATAGAGACAAAAAGAGTTTGGCACTTTTGTAAAAATTGTCCTTACTGCACTGAGCTCCATAATGATGTAACAGTAATTTAAGAACAATATTTTCACATCTGAATGCTCCCAATCATTCACATGTGAACTTTTATATAAGGGAGATTTTAAATGCATATAACTTAAAATGAGATAATTTACTTTTAAGAAAAATCCTATTTATCACTGTCCAGATAACTTTGGTAAAACTAAGTAAAACCACACATACAGACATAATAAACAAATCAAAAGTCAGCCCTCATATAATGTGATATAGAAGCAATGGAGTAATTGTTCATGAAAAAATATGAAAGAAAATACTATTTGATTGAAGAATGTATGTAATTTTATTACAAAAGTAATTGAATTTCTATTTGTAATTGATCAATTAATTAAAAGAAAAATAATAAATACATTCAGTTGTAGTAATTAAATTATATATTTAAAAATGTAACAATAAATACATGTTTGCTGATTGCCAATGAAGGAATATAAAATATGAAAAATATAAACAATACATAGAGGGCTGATGGTTTTGATTTGTATTTTGTAAAAATATAAATACATAGATAGTTATGTAATTGTTAATTAAAATTGTCATTTTCATAAGTAAAAAACCATAAATTTTTTATTTTTTTGAATGACTGAATGAATGAATGAATTTAATATTCAGGTTGATTTATGATTAACAAAATAAAGTTAAAATTACAGAGACGTAACTACTTTCAATATGAATTTTCCAAAAAATTCTGTTGATTTTATGTACTAATTTTTTATTCAAAATTTGGATATCAGGGGAGTCACAATTTGTGAAGAAGCATACCTCTAATGCATCGACAACCTTTCTCGATAACATTTCTGCATTCAATAAGGATACCACAGACAGTCCGTTTCCTTGTGCTGGTTCTTCATAGCTCGGCCTCCGGCAGCTTATTCTGTCTCTTTCTATTTGAACAGCTGAAATATTTAAAGTTGACAATGTATTCACAAGTAGTTTGGAAAAGAAAATAATATTCCTATTATGAAGTTGTAAACAGGAAAATATAGTTTCACGTCCACTGCTGATGTAAAATATATTTTTTAAACCAATGTCATTGTTATTATATTTTTGTTTTCAATTTCCACAAGAATTTAAAATTCTTTAATAGTTTTATATATAGGTTTAAAATTATTGTATTATAAACCCTTCACGACCTTCATTGATTCGAATATATGATACCGACTGACAGAAAAACATTACCAAAATGGTTATAAAAGTATATCTCACAATGAATAATATACATATATTTTTTAAAGTACATAGATACTTAAAAGAAAAGAAGTCCAGATTATATAGTAGTTATTTAATATTTTATTATGGGCGGTGCCCTAATGAATCATAAATCATTTTAAAAATAACATCGACTCTCATTAGGTGTTCAGTGTGCTTAATTGATATTTCTTTATTCAAATAATTTTAATTAATTAATTAAATCAAGTAATTAATTCATGCAAGAAAAATATTCGGTCCCCTGATAAAGTATATGTGCAGCTGTGTTGCATTTACTGGGATCGGTACCGCGCCACATATTTTAAATTCAAACATTTTAAGATTTGTAATAAAATACACACATAAATCATTTTAATCAACACATTTTTAAATCTGATAAACATATTAACCTCTGAGGAATTTGTAATCAATTAATTCAAATATTATCCTCAAGCTCTAGCTTCATCAATCAAGCCAATAAGGTTAAGAGATATGAAGGTAATGAAGAATGTAAAAAAAATGTGGTTTATTGTCTGATATACACGTTTCTCACAAAAAAACTGGTAATATTTGAAGTGATTATAATATCTAATAAAAAGTTGTATATTTTACAAGTTTATTTCACATGGGTCGTGATAACCAATAATAATTAATAATGCAATGTATGTTAATTAACTTTAAATGCAGAAAGATTGTATATTATATACAAACACGTGATGTTTGCAGAGTTGGCCGACTACATTGCAGGAGTTGGCCGACTACATGTAGGTTTTTTTTTTTTTGCATTATTACTTTCTCTATACGTAGCTTGTAAAATGTTATGAATTAGAATACATATTGGGAATTTATATAGATATTCAAATATTGTTACAGCGTAAAAACTAATAGTATTAGATCAGATTGTAAGGAATATAAATTAGTATGTCGAAATAGGTTTTTGGATAATTTTTTTTATTTTGCAAGTTCTTGGTCATGAGAAAGCCCGCATGGTCTTGATCAAATCAACTTCAGTCTACTTGAAATATGCTATATTTTACAGGGCAGAAGTATGCTTTTTCACATAGCTTGCTTCATAACGTTGAACTTTTAGACAAACATGTCAGTTATACTCAATTAGTGTACAATCATTTAAGAAATAACAAACAAGCAATATCATTGTATGACAAATTTGCACTCTATATAATAACTGATAAACAAAATAAATAGGTAATGGAATTCCAACAATCAAAATCAGCCATTGCAGATGCATGTGGGCACAGTTTCAAATTGAAAAATGAACAAAATTAGAATCTGATTTTCATACAATTTTAAAATAGGAATCAAAAAATTGAACAGTTTTATGTTTTAAAGAATTTTTTTTTTCATCAGCATTATTATTACAACTAGGGGAAAACCCAAATTACAAAGAGTTTACAGTAAAACCCACGATATAAGAAATCCCAAGGGACCAAAAATAAAACATTCGTTATAACCCCGACATTCCCACATATAACCGGCCCCAAATAAAAATAAAAAAAAAAAAAAAAAAAAAAAATATCCTACTACATATATGTAGCGCCGTCGCAAAAAAATGTTGCGCGGCTTCAAAACAAGATCGCAAAATTCTGCAAACAACGGAGGAGGAAGGCATGGGAACTGAATAATACATATTTTTAGTTGTTTGGTTAATTATTTAATTGTGTTTAAATGTAGGAGACCGCTTCAAACATAGTTATGGGCCTGGAAACATAAAAATAATTCAAAAATAAAAATGTTACAGTTGACTGTTGCATTATTATAAAATGAGTCGTATATAATTACGAAGGTACTTACCGGTAACGGCTGCAACCACTTCACAATATATCGATAAAATTGTTCACTTAAAACTGATCTTTAAACATTGTTCACTTAAATAATCGTTTATTTTCCTTGTTTAGTTTTAACATTTTCTTTCACTGCTCTCGTTATAATTATTTAGCCAATGCATCGCAGTGGGGAAAATGCATCCACCGGGTATTCTGGTCTTCCCGATACGTATCGTTGGAGAACATCTAAGGCATGAAAAACTTCGACGTTGACGGTACGAAGCAAATGAGATTTCATTGCATTCCTCATTCAATGTGTCATTTTTGTCCTCATCACTCGTCTCAGATACCGTAATGCGAGCGCGGGAACCATACAGAGAGACGTTATCACTTCTTGGTCGTAGAAATAAAATCATCGTAACTTGTAGATCTCAACAAACATTCTGTTCACCCGTTGTTAAACTCGCTTGAGGGGCGTCAATTTCATCTACGGGCAGCGAGAAACCCGCATTTTTTAAAACAATTCGCGATTGTTGTAGCTGTTACCGATTGCCCATGCTTATACTCATAAGCTCGACATGCAATCCAATACCGTCATTTCTTAGTTTTCTACAGAACGCCATTGTTTACTGTATAATACAGAGAATGCAATAATCTTTTCTGTTAATGGCTTTTGAAGTTCGTATTATTCCTGGATCTAGCGGTTGGAGAGCAATCGTGTATTAGGAGGTAGGAACGAACTTCTATATTTGGCGCAACAATTTCCGGTGGTAATGTGCTGAACAAATTATCCAAAATCATCAAATATTTTACGATCTTGTGCTGCCATTTTTCTTGCATCGTAATCGCAATGCTCTTTAAATATTTTCCGCGTCAACCACGCTTTTTATGTATGGCAATAAGTAAACAGGGGAAAACATGCTAAAAGTAAGGCCTCTTAAAGCATCGTGTTTTTTATTATTTTCGGATGACTGTGATCTTTTACTTTATCGGATGTCTCATATTTGTACATACGCGCCGTCAGGCGTTCCTTACTACGTTTTTCCTCCATGACATCTCTCTCCTTTAAGGAGCTAGTGTCCTATCTTGGATCTGTTATAAAAACCACACCAGCGTGTTCATCTATGTTATAAAACATTTTTTGCGTCGTATTTGTCCCAAATATGCCGATTGTTTGTTATCCAGCTCGAACTTCTTCTCATCAACTTTTTGGGAATCGCCACAAACCGCGAGGAAAACATGTTGTGTCGCTTTTTAAGCGATCTAACCACATTAGATGCCTTTAAAATCAATTCCCCATCTGATGAGCCAACGAGCTTGCTTTCTCAATAAGCATTAAACCAGTAGTAGATATATTCGCTGATCGGATTTGGGAGAAATACTCGAACAGGTTTTCTTCCAATTCTTCATATTTGGCAGGCCGTACACGCTGATGGGAACAGCTCGCCTAACATCTATCAAACGCTATCTTCAATCTTCTTCCGATTTTTTAAATTGTGGAGAGAAACGAAACCGGAATACTATTTAGGCTATCTTGCCCTTTACCTTCCACTTTGTTGACGATGTCTTTCAATATCATTATTTTTTGTGCCATGGTTAAAGTTTTGCGGGAATTATCACGTACTGAAGCCATTTTAAGGTTTCACAAAATATTATGAAATGTACTTTATATAATAAATTACACTACACTAGTAAGTATACATAGACAGTAAAACACACGAAAACAATAGTTAATAGAAACACAAAAAATAGTCCACTAAGTATTGTAAAGAATTATTGTGAATTATTGACGAGTTCACACGAAAAACAATTGTCAAACCGAAAATGATATTTATGTAAAATATTCAGTTCGGTCATGCAATATCGCTGTTAAAAACGAACAACTTAACTCTACAGACCATACATGAGACTGATATTCCCAATTAAGTACATACTGAACATTCTGCGTATTCTGTTAATTTTTGATATTTTCCAGCTGTTGGGTCTGGGATTGCAATACATTTAGGAGGCGTATGCGTACGTAAAAACATGTCCAAGTGAACGCCGCAAGAATAATGTCAAATGGTTTTATGGGACTATGAACCTACTATGAACCCAGAAAAAGTTTCGATATTGCCAAATTTGACGCCAAAAAGTCCATTAAACCGTTCGCATACGCAGATGCAGCGGCGCGGCTTTGTAAGTGCGAAATAATATTTTCATCTTTTATCATTTTTTTATTTCGTTATAAATTTACGTAAATGTATTGGCATTTTTTAGTACGGGACAAAAATGATTTAGTTATAAATATTACGGGATTAATCGTTATATGTATGCATTTTTGTATGAAAAATTGGTTTTAGGGACTAAATTTCGATTTTTTTTTCGATATACGTCATTTTTCGCTCTATCGGGGTTCGTTATATCGCGGTTTTTACCTGTATATTGTACCATAGGTACATACTTCTTTCTGGTACCGAATAAAATTATTATTCAACACATGGAAAGTAGGTTCGATGTGTAAAGAAACATCCACATAGCAATATTTTTTCATACCCCCCAGACAAATGGCAAAATACCAGAAAATTACCAACAGAAACAGAAACTGAGTAAATTGTGAGAATTATTTATGTTTAAAAAGAACGTACCTACATCAGTTGTTCTCAATAGAGTAATTCATTTAATGCTGTTTTTAAACGATATTGATATAACATGGTGAACAAAGCGTAATAATATCCACTCTTAGAATTCTCCCACCCCTGTGCACGCGGGGAGGTATGAGGGACGGGACTCACCAAAAAAAATCACAGCGATCTATAACGGAATTTATATTAAAAACTAGTGAACCTGTGAATTTGGTACGAAAAACATCACCCTTGAATATTTCCAGTGATGAAAATGATTTCGTAGCAAATATGCGTAAACTGGCGCGTTTTTATTGACAGTGAATTCTTTTTTTTAATAAAATGTTGATATAATAAACAATAATGTTTCTTATTTATTGACATCCTGGAGTGTATTTATACAATGGAATCCTCATTTTCCTATACATACTGTATGTATAGTATTTTTTACACGGTATTCTGTGGAACATGTAAAAACAAAATTAAGTGTATTCAAACTGATTGTGTAACTCATAATGTACAGGTGACAGTTTGAGAATGTTATAGAAACCAAATTAAAAAATCTAGTGTGAAATGATTTTGCATTCATGTCTCAATCAAAACAACCCTGTTATATGTATACATTATACGTAGAAGTTTATCAATATATAGATATTAGCGTATATTTCACTGTTTGGTTGGAAAAAAGTGTATAAAGAGATGCCAAGCATTCCAGCAAAAATACTCGAGTATACGTAAAGTGCAATGTACACTTGACCTTCTAACAAGCTAATAATCTAATGAGTTTATAAGAATTACATTTTCACACACAAATATTATCTGATAATAGCATCCAAACAAGTTCATGCTATTTCTCAAATGAGAAAACAATGCTCTAAAGGATTACATCACATTATATTATGTAATAGCATACAACCGATCTAGATAAACTGTTTCAATATAATAAAATGTCATATCAAAACTGATGATTGCAAAAAATTATATTATTTTATTAGTCCATCAATTATTGTTTATATCAATAAAGTTATAATACAATTTCAATATTATATTGCATCTATTATTATTTATTAGTAAAACTCCTTATAGCAAAAGTTGAGAATTATCAATTAAAATAGACCTAAACCAAAGGCAATTAATTGAGAATGACAGGAAAAGAAAAGAGAATAACCAAGTCTGTAAGTTGTCTTGTACGTTATGTATTCAATCTTATTGTGTTTCGCCTTCAATGAGATTTGGTTTTGTAAACTGTATTTGTTTACCAATTTGCCCTAAAACAGGCTTGCCTAGTTGGACAATGCATATAAAATGTGTGTAAAATATATGTTACAAACTGTCTTTTTTTTGTAGCTGTACAAATGTTATGTCTAAATAAATAAAATTAAATAGTGAAAGGCAGTACTAGTCACCGGACGATATATCAATTGTCAAATAAAAATGTTTACCAAAATTAAGCGATCTTCAAAAATATGATAATGAAACAGAAGAGAGTTGAAAAGTCAAAGGTAAACTGGAAAAAAGTATTTAACATATTATACTATGCATTATTTATTACCAATGAATAAATTTTATAATTTTGGAAGAGACAACATGTTGAATGTTTTCAATTTGCTTAGATTCATTTGTCACTTTCTCCGTGTTGTATTTATAATGTTGAAAAATGTCTAACATATGATATTATATTTTTTAAATATTTTAAAATTGTATTTTTAATTTGAATCAAAAATTTTTCTGAAAAATGGTTTCATTTTATAATTGAACTTTATGCATAGAATTGTCAAAATGCCCCAATTGCAATTTTTTTCGAAAATACCAATGATGCAGACAGGTATTTTCTAAAACCACACTATTCGTAACGATGACATAACATTAGAATGAGAATAATAATAATTAATGTCTCAAAAAATAAAATTGCACCATATTTGATCTAGACTGATCTAGATTAATCCTTGACGTGCACCATTTCAGAGATTGTTTATAACGTTTCTGATTTGTTATTCTAAATTGTTATGTTGTAAAATAATTATTACAGTGTGCATTGTGTCATTTTATTTACAAAAGTGAAAATAATGCAATGTCAGCTATTAATAGAAATCAGATCAATTTATTGCTTGTATGAGAAGATGTATGAATATGGATGAGATGATAATTGTCAGGACAGAAGAGTGTGGTGCTCTATCGTCTCTGTCTACCCCCGCAGAGAAACGGCGTGATGGTAAGTAAGTAAGATCTATCTAAATCAGTGTTAACAATAATGCGCTATTGGGGCAATATCTGTTTTTAGATTTTCGATATTTTGCAACTTTCAGTTTGAGCGAGACAGTTCAGAGCGGACAATATTGTATCAATTGTATTTTTAAATTCATCGTACATATATGACAGATCTGGAGTATTAATTAACGTCAGATACTCTAATAAATATAATATTAAAATTAAAATAATTATTTTGCTAAAATATGCAATACTTTTGACAACTTGTGATTTCATCTTTACACTTTCCATACAAAATCAATTACATAGTTGTGTAAAAAGGGAGGTAATAAAAAAATACACAATGATTTTTTAGTGTGTCACATATGTGTGTTTGTGGTGTTGTACTCTGCTGTTTTGAAATCTTAATATCCATCACCGTATTTGATATTTAAATTCGCTAAGAAAATACCAAAATTTACAAAACGATTTTCTGTGCATAAGACCGCCATCAGATAACCCCGAGACTGGTTCAACATAATTGGTAACTACAGCCTTCATAAAAGTGTCACATAATTATAAAATGGCTGTTAAATTTGCATTTATATTGGTAACAGAATGTATCTATAGTTTCATGAATTCAATTTTCCTTTAAAATAACTGCATACACATATCATTATTGATTTGGTATCTATAAAAGTTTAAGATGATAGCTCAGAGATGTGCAAGGAATAGCTTTTTATGTGATGGATCTGTGGAACAACAATGACACTAACAAAGGGGCACTCAACGCCATATATTTGTTGAATCCAAACAAGGCATAAGTGAGCGCTGCCTTCAATAGACCTCGGTTGCATTCACAATTGCCGTGAGGTCAAACAAGAATGCAGCGTCTTTGTGTGATTACTTTTTGTCACATCACTGACAATGCGCGCATTATTTTGACAGAAGAGCAAACATATTTCCATTATTCATATGGCTGGGATTGCGCAATCGCTAATGCCATTAAAGTGATTGATAGTGAAGCCAACGAATTGCGGATGGCTATAATGATCAGAGGGCAATTTTAGTTAAATGAATAACTGCAATGATATCTCATAGACATAAATGTAAAATATATTTTTATCCTACAGGGTTTTAAAGTCAACAAATGTAGCAATAAATTTCTTTTAGCCACAGGAGTCATAGAAATATTAATTGTTTTAATATAATATATAATACATAAGTAGTAAAAGAGCTGTATTATTTTGTTGCAAAGTCATGACTCAATATTTAAACATTCCTGTATAATAATTTAGCTATATGTATTCACTAGTGATCAGATTACTTCCTCTATCCTATATTTTTTCACATAAAGCAATTTAACAAATGAATAGATCACATCATAACATATAATTGTTTTAAAATGCTATACGGGATAAGTAAGAATAAATAAATATAAAGGAAAGGGAATACTACTAGTCGGCTAGTTGATATCTGTCCTCGAAATATTAAACATTAGTCATAGACAAACAATTTTTAAATACTTAACTATTAATTAAATGAATAATAAACAAATTTTTTAAAAACCGTTTTAGAAAATTCTATAAAGACATATTAGAGTTCATTAGTGCTTTTGCAGTAGAGTGATATACAGGCTTATCTCTTTCACAAGAAATTATTTACTCGAGAATAAACCAAACTTAGTTGAACAGTGTCATCAGAAAGGATGCAATGTAAGTATATAAAGTATTGTGAATTTATAACTTGTATTGGTGGAAAAAATTCTATAGTGAGAAATTTTTCTTTTGAATGTTTAAACGGTCAGCAGTAGCTAACAGGTTAAAGAAGATACATTATAGATAGAGTAAAGGACACACATACATTGAAAATGGTTCAGAATATTTTTCCTAAGTGATTAATTTATAAAAAAAGAGAAGGAATTTTTAAATTAGTTATCCCCTTAAACATTAAATTGAATCAATTGTTGATGATACATAGTTGTTATTAACAATGATATAATAAAATAATTTAAAACTTCATCAACATCATATTTGTATAAAGAATCACATTTATCGACAAAGATAAATAATAATGAATTGGCTTGTCTCATCATGAAGTACGTAAATCAGTTTTAGTTACAGGGATGACACCCTGATCAGTATATCCATCAACTCTAAAACTAACCTTCTTTCTTCATCCCGGCTTTGAAGCATTTTCTCAATCTGCAGTATCTGCACTGGTTTCTCTTGTCCTTGTCCACGACACAGTTGCGGCTGAACCTGCAAGACAAATAATAATAACGTATAATTACTGCATCCACTCCGCTTGTCTCCTTGACACCTCGGTTCACAAAGATATATATAAGCGTCGCACCGAGTACGGCTCGTGGAGAAAAATAGGAGAGGTGAGATACGAGTTCAAATTTGATTGCACGCTTTTAATTGTTAATAAAACGAGTTGGCGGTGGTGTTTAATAGCGCAGACGTAATTATTGAACATTGCGAAAATACGCTGATTGTAAAATAAATCAGTATTTATTACTGAATGGATGTAAAAGTTGAATGCGTTTTTCTTTATATATTACGAACAAGGTCATCATGATCTATTTTCACACATAACCAGTTTTCCATTGCTTTAAATTTTTTTTCTATTGGGGACATAATATTTAAGTATGAAATTAATAAATAAATATGTGCCATTATTCATTAACTTATTATTTATTTTTTTGTTCCAATTTTATTTCACACATTTTATTTTTTGCCGGCAAGGATTGCCGTTCAATTAAAGTAAACTAAAATATTATCAGCAACATTTTTTTAAAAATATAATAGAATAGAGAAATCAAATAATTAGATAAGAATGTGTTTGACTTTATCTTTGAGTGTGTTCACTGATGTTTCTTTATTTTCCATCATGTTTAATAATTCTTTTCTGATTTTATTAAAATTTTTTGGCACAACACATTTTTTCATTCTCTCACCGTACACATTGTTTGAGATTGGTACTCTCATGGTTCGTCCCAAGGATCTGGTAGAAAAGCTATGGTGAGGGTCAGTATTCATAATTACACTGTTTATCATCTCTTCTAAAATTATATTATATGTTACTTTTTTGAAAACTGGTAAGATTGTGCATATTGTAAATAATTTGTAATAATCGACTTTATGCAAACACTTTGTTCTGTTATCTACTATAAGTTTTAAAAATCTAATTGTAACTGTTTAATTTTATCAGTATATGTTTTAAATGTTAGTCCATAGCTACTCACTCCATAACTGATAACCGAGTTGACCATCGCAAAATACTACATCAACCAACATAAAATAAACAACTTACACATATAGTTTAATGTTAACTGATAATTCTTGTTAAATCTCTCATTATATTATTATTGTTGTTATAATTTTCCTCTTCTTTATTAAGGATCTTTTAATTTAGTTAACATAACACAAATAACATAACTCAGGGTGAATATTATGTTCCAGGCCGATGTTATTTTTGAATAACTAGGAAATGAAATACAATTTATTAATTTGGTTTTTATTTATCGATTATTTGGTTTATTACAATTATCTATGAAATATGACATCGGCCAAGTGGCCGCCTCTGGCAGCGGCACATATGCATGCTCTTTTAACACCTTTCATAACATTCTCGCACGTTTCGTGTTTATTTCATTTAGAATATTCCTGTAGCATCGGAATTGATGTTGGCTCATTGGCGTAGACCTTTCACTTTCAAGTGCCCCCACAGAAAATAATTTTTGACCACTTTTTGACGTTGTGTGTGAGATGGCACCGTTCTGTTGAAACCACATGTGTTGTAGGCTCAATTGACCCAATTCGGTCACCAAGAAGTTTTCCAACATGTGAAGATAGCGTTCATCATTAATATGGTTACAGTATTGCCATTATTATTTAGATAAAATGTTTTAATGACTTCAACACGTTGTTGAGGCGTTAGAACATCCATAATAAATTGTAATTAACTACTTACTCTCTACGACAACCAAATGCGAACTGACAAATGCCTGTCAAACCAAAATAGCGGCCAAACAAATTTGGCCTGGAACATAATATTCACCCTGTACTTAAAATAGCTTAATATTATCTTGTTCCAAACTGAATATTTTTTGAGGTATTACATATTGCGTCCATGTTTGGTCGGTTGAAGAATGACAGAAATTCCAAGCTGTTTTAGATTTAAACCAACCGTTTTCCCTAAGAGCCTCATATAGTCCCAAAAGCACATGCGGGTGGTGTTGTGCATTATTATAATAGCAACAAATAATAATTAATTGTGGTGAAAAACATTGGTAATTGATCAAATTTTTGTACCTGGCTACACGGTGAATAGTTTGAATAGACACAGGGACTGCTGTAAAAAGTGTAAAAGAAAATATGTACTCCACTTTGAATCAAAATACTGATAATGATGCCTAACCATTCTCTTTGCTCACAAGAAACCGATAACTCCCGAAGATACAAAAACATTCATATTTAACTCCATTTAAATAAAATAATTTTATTTTTTGCTTCTCAATATTTTTCACAAACGGATTTGGCCGGTTTGTAAATTCAGTCATCATCAATATGTCGTTTTGTGAATGTGAGAAAGATTGAACTATAGATCTGTTTGTAGCACAGTCGATAAGAGTTAAGAAAGGGCTCCTGAGATGGTTTGGACATGCGGAACATACGAATATGAGTGAGGAGAGGACGGTAAGGAAATATATGAGGCGAGTCAGGGGTGGTGTGCCAATTTATTAACAAGGGGCTCGCTTTGTCTCAGAGCTATAGATTCGTGGCGTTCGGTGTGTTACTTTTTTTTACATTTTTCCAATATCTGGAAGGAATATACAGAATATTCCAAAGAGAATAATCCAAATGGAGCGTACGGTTATATGAACATTTGTAATTTTATTTTGAGAAATTTGCAATCCGTCTTTACAAAAATGATTTCTGTACCATAAATACTCAACTTATCGTAATGAAATTTGACTGGCGTATACTGTGACATAATGCTGCCACATAAGCATAAAAATGTTATTTTAACTCGAAAATCACAAAAGTTCAAATAACTACTAAACTGTTGAATTTCTGATGACTCTATTTTCGATTTGATGCTCAATGGGTTACTGGTGATGCACCCTAACCGTAGGCTCCGTCTGAACTACTGTTTCTGAGACGCCCTGTATATCTTGCCTTGTATGTTTCGTTTTCGATTTGATTGTGTTTTGCCTTCAATGAATTATTTGGTTTTGTGAAATGTAATTTGTTTGACAGTTTGCCATAAAACAGGCTTGCCTAGTTGGGCAACGCATTTTAAAATCTGTGTAAAATAAATGTAACAAACTATATTTTTTGAGCTCTACAATGCTTGTATGTTATTCAATAATCAAACATCAGCCATTTGAATCATTACTAGAGCTAGAGTATCCTCTATATCTAGATAATTGGTTGGGGCTCTTCGCAAAAGAACGGACGCGGTCTAGACCTAATTTTGGAAGTCGACCCTATTAGAAGCTTCGACAATCGACGAGCCCTCTTTGTTAGTCGGTTGGCGGGTGTAAGCGAGAGTATACCTGCACGTGTAGAGGTGGTTTTTCCTCACGGAGCGGCGGAAGAAGCCCTTGCAGCCGTCGCAGGACGCGGCCCCGTAGTGCTTGCCCGTGGCGCGGTCCCCGCAGATGGCGCAGTGCTGGCCCACGGCGGCGCCCCCGTCCGAGCCGCCCGCGCTCCCCGCGCCTCCCGGGCCGCCCGACAACTGCATGTCGGTGTCCGCTGCAACAAAACACAACAAGATTAATTTACATTCGTAAACAATTAAGTAAATCAGCACCATCGACTCCAGAGTAGCGTTAGGTATCTAAAAAGATCCTTTTTTTATCTAGAAATTGGAATACAGTGTTAGAATCTCCTCCTTTTTGGTTTGTCGTCCGCGGTGGTTTTTAAACAAAAGTGTTATGATCGATAACGTAAATCTATATGACTAATTTTGCAACCTGATTTCATTCCTCCAATCCGATAAATATGCAGTATCAATACTATACTGAGAGATTATTAACATAGTAACATAGTATCAGAGGCTACCCTATAGAAATAGCGTGTCTCCAAGAGAACAATATCAAATATCTCTAGAATGAGAATTGGGCATTACCAGGTAGCCTCACATTTATTCAGATTAAACTTAATAAATTCCCCGATGTGTGAGTGTGGTGGTGTGGTGCCGAAGAGGAGACCCTTAACCATATACTTTTTACTCGTTCATTGCAGATCACAGTTTTTTTTACAGTGATCATGTTAATGGTAATTTTCAACTCCCGGTTAACTTGTGTCATCTCTTTCCCTCACCACATTTAATCTATATATCTTTTTTTTTAATGATAATGGTATTGACTTGTAATATAATATTTCCTATTCTATAATATTATTGTACTTTTTCTATAAAATAAAGTTTTAACTTGATTAATGGCACAAATCATTCTTGAAGGGTGGATTGCCAATGTAAAAGAAGAAATGGCGCGATAGAAAATTTCGGAACATTAAAATGTTGTGTGAAATGATTAATATTATAATACATATGTTGTACGTTGTTATGGGTATTAAGTATCTTTGTGGACACCAATAAGGTAGAAATGTATAGGAAAAACTTATTCTATGCAGGGGTGGTATTTGTATAATAGTTGCATTTTATATTTGGCTTTTTTGTCTCAGAAGTTTTCCGACCCCTGACGAACAAACCTAACCCGTGAACTTGAATTCTTCATTTTGTCGCTTGGGCGGAAAATTACTTAAGAACAGACCTGTACAATCAACACAAGGTATTCGTATCACATAGCTAGTTGTCTTAACTTCAGATGAGTCTTTGTCATTCAATTTTGGAAAACGTTTCAATATAGACAGTCAAAGACGTGCGACTTAAATGTTGCATTTTTTCTCCCAATATTTGTGACATATCTTTTGTAAAACGTTAGACAATCAAGTAATTTATATCGAATTGTATAATTTTTTTCGCTTTATATTAATACAAGTCAAATAAAATTATTAAAACCTTGTGGCAAAAATAAATAAATTTGAAATTCCCACAACGGTTAAAATATGTGAATTACTGTAAACGAGAAAGCATAATATAATATATTCAAAGTGATAATAGACCCACTTTGTAGAAAAAAATAAATTATTTGTGTTTCATCAATACGTTAAAACTATTACGCAATATAAAACATTTCCCCTTACGACACTTGCATTTCAATTGTTTGCCATTGTTTGACAATTCAATACGGAACACCTGCACAATTTCTAGCACAAAGATCTGTTTACACGTTAAGTTCAATGTTTCACTACGATATTGACCTACCTACCGCGGGGGAATGCAGATATTGCGTAATACTTAACTCTGCAGTGGCAGATCCCGAAATTGAAATAGTTAAACGGAACAAACTTGAAAGTTGAGAAAGAATAAAAATTTTTACTAGCATTTTCCGTTCAATATTAATAAATTTATATTCGATCCCCGAGTGCAGACAACCGGTACATCTTATTTAAAATGTAATATTGTGAATCTTCATTTTATTTAAACAATTTGTTGTTTCGTATTGAGGTACATTTGCATTTCTTTATAATGACTTTTGTAGTTTTTGTTTCATACTGGGGAATTACTCGTAAGTTTATTTTTTTTTCATGATCACTAGACAGACATACGATTAATCAGACGTAAGATCGGGAAGGAGAGGAGAGGAGAGGTACGCTGATGTTTTTCAAACAAACAAATAAATAAGTGTGCTGCACAATTCTACCACTCGTAAATAAATCAGCGGTTCTTGAACACATTTTGCAACTATTATTTTTTCGGCTAATCGATTAGCTCAACCCGACTCCACTCGACCTCCAATAATGACCAAAAAAAAAAACCAGCGTCCATACATTATTTTCTGAGAAATAAGATGTAAATGTTTATTGTTAAAAAAGAGGCAATTTGTCCGTCTGCCAAAATTGATGCAATTCAATTCTGACGTCGAAGGACTCTTGTTTTCAATATTTGTATAAATAAAAAAAACCACGGCCTTAACCTCAGACGGTTTTGTGATCAAACAAATTGATGTGTCGACGTATCCATTAAGTTTTACATTTACAGAAACGGCAGCACTAAATCCTGGGTAATTCGCCATTAGTGTTGGCGAAAGGTTATATAATGTAAAATTAACCTTTACCGTACCATGATATAAAATAACCGAACGCAGCCATGCTGTCAACTCGTGTTACCGTAAATAACAGTGAGAAAAAATGATTTTATCACCTTAAATGGCTTCAATAGCACGAATTTATTCTAAATATTGACCATTCAATTTTGAAAAAATGATTAATAAAACAATTTAGAGCATTCATTAGGTCCTATACAATATGTTCTTCCTTCTTATCTCTCTTCATTTAATTAGTGAGAAAGAGACAATTATATTTGTATGTTTGTTGTTCTTTTCACTGTGAAAATAGTGTGTTATCTCTGTCCTTCATATCAAAAATTGTATTTTTATTAACGTATTAATTTTACAACGGATTGAATGGAAAAATAATTGTTTTTGTACGATTTCCTTTTCATAATTGGTTTTTCACTAGTCATTCCTAAGCGTTAATATTTTCTTTAGGATTATTTAAAATATGAATTTTATGCTGCATGTATTTACAGAAATATTAAGGTTTAATTATGACGGTAGACCTGTGTTACTGTACGGTTTGGGAGGGGTTAAAAACGATTGCGTCAAATAAAGTAATTAATTGAAGATTTAAAATACACTAAGGGCGGGTTATGTGTGAGCAGAAGTGCATTTTGATCGAGGAGCGCTAATGTATATTAAACAGCGAGATCACCATCGGACGAACTTTTATACTGCGCGTATGTCTGCGCGGAGTAGATAATTTGGTTCCACACACATACTATAAAGGACGGTATGATAGAAATGGACAGCGGTGGACAAAAATACAAGATCTTGCAACTTGTCGGTGAAGTCTTGGCAGGTGCCCTCGTTGGAGAATGTGCCATTCATACCGATATTCTGCCAGGGAATGCAGAGATTACTCGGCAACGATAGGTTGATCGGGTTACGAACCGCTACGAGAGGGTCATTCTGCTCGCGGGCCAACAACGGTCTAAACCAGAACCAGAAGCGAGAACAGCCACGCAGCTGTGAGAAGAGAGAAAACACCATCGATGTATACAGTAACAGTAATGCTAGTCAATCGCCATAGAGCGTTTTTCAGTAAAAAATAAATTATTAAAAACACACTTTTTTTACAATGAAAGTGTGAATATTATAAGAGACGAGAGACCAATTTTATTTTAAGAATTTACCGAATAATTGCGCAGTAACAAAATTATCACATCTTACATACTCATTGAGCCCCAATGCCCTTTTTCATTCTGCATTGTTTTTTTTAGTTACGCCACTGAGTAGGATACATAACAAATCTCTGAATATCTCTAAAAATATTGGTGAAGAATAACGCAACGCTTCAGTTGCAAAAGGTTAGTTGAAATAAATATTGCCAAAATAAATAGGCCAAATATTAATAGACAGTTCAGCGTAGCCGTCTGATGCGGCTTCCCGCTGCCGGAACACACGTGATACGTGACGTAGTCTAGATCACGGAAGCTTAAAAACTAGGCTGCTTGAACACGCTCGAAGCGCCCTCGGGGTGGAACTCTTATTTACTGGCTCAGGTACTCTGGCAATTTTTCACATTTACTATTTAAGTAAACCGGTTGATAGCTTTTTTGAGGGATCACTGATCGCTGCTTCCAGACCGATGTTATTCATTTTCGGGAGCCGCTGCCTTCTTCACTATTTTAATTCAATATTCTTTTGCTCTTATAATCATACTCATTGAACTTTGTAACTGCTATCTAAATACAAATACGTTTTAATCCTTAACCCCATCTATACTGCTCTGCATCCGGACACACCTCCTCGCCAGTGACGTAACAGCCCGCGGACGTAACGTGTCCGCCGCAATATAATAATATACTCGTATATTTATAGGTTAGGCGGGTATTTCTGCGCGAATTTTCCGCCAATCGGGAGCCGCCGCGGGGGAATGCCGTAAAACTTGAAACTGGCGCCAAAATTACTTTCAACCCGTTGTATTTTTACACCGCCCGCGTTATAATTAGCTAGCGAAACCGGTTTAGAGAAATAATATCGGCAAAAGACGTATTGACCTCAATACGAGCTACCGAGACAGACGGACGCTTTTGCGTAACAGATCGCAAAGGGGTTTGGAATATTCGAGAGCCGCTCCGAAGATCGAAGATCTCCGAAAATGAATTTCCCAGGAATCTCTATTGTCGATATCGGACAGTTAGTGACTTCCAGTATTTTTCTAGAAAAGTACGTTCCGGAACGCTGATTACGGTGGACCCCTAGCCTGAGGGAGGTTACCTGTAGCCTCTTATTTTTTGCATTATACCTATATTCACGGTGATTGAGGTTAAAGTTACTTAATAGTAACATTAATAAGCATCTATTAACCGTAAAATAAATATTTTGGAATGAAATTTTCAAATAAAAATTCTCCATTAAAAACAACAGGTACATTTAAAAAAAATATATAGACCATGAACTACAAGATTGAGCACAATACATCGTGTAAAGGCCCATAAATCCCCTCCCCCGAATATACTGAATAAATGATTCCCGATCATGTTAAATATAGGAAAATATCCTGATTTGCAATTGACAATTATTTATTTACAATGCACATTAATGGCCTGATTGATAGTCTTAGAATGACATTAAGGTACACTTTAAAAACATAAGAAAATTAGGGGAATAATATATATTATTCTTTTTCTTCTTGTGCCCTATCTGTTCAACGGATGTTGGCTATCGTGACTTTATTAACTGCAGCTCGGTGCAGCCCGGTGCAGCTCTACAGTAGACTGGCCAAACCATTGTCTCAGGTTCTTCAGCCGTGATGTTTTTCTTCTTTCAGGGACCCGACTTCAAACAATCTTTCTCTGCATTATGAGGTGCAAGATGCACTTCTCCGGATGTCTCATTACATGTCCGAGATATTAAAGTTTTCGGATTTTTATTGTTTCAATTACTTATTTTTTTTTAAATAAAGAAAAAGAAGATATATTACAGAATATTAATTATAATGCATTTTCAATTAAAATTCTATTAAAAATATTCCTGTCATTCTGTGTATCATGCGTGGCTGATAAATTACATTGGAGCAAAGTGTCGATTTCCTCTGAAGTGTACGATTTAGCTGTACATGTGACATTTTTGATTTGAAGTAAATTTTTTATTTATTTTAATATTAGAAAATATAATACATTTTTAGAATAATCAGTCTTACTTTATGTTTCAGTTAGTCTGTGTACATATTTTTTTTACTTCAGATACAAATTTATAGTATGTAATTTTTCTAATTGTGAAGGGGAGATTATTAAAAAAATTGATGTATTGATAAATAAAGTGATTTTGGGTTGCGGTATATTTTAGTTTTGGAATATCAATTTGGTCTCTAAATCTTATAGATCGGAATTAGCTTTTAAAATTTAATTGCTTTTTAATTTTGATAAATTGAATTATTTTTGACAGATAATTGGACAGAAATTTGAAAACTACATATTTAGGTAATTATTTCCTGCGTCCGTCCTAGGACGGGTTTTAAGTACTAGCCTTTAAAATTAATTAGCTTGCGATTTTATAAAAAAAAAAAGATTAGATTGTTTAGAATCGTAATGTGCCGATCTTAGAATAAAGTAATGCCCGTGACGTGCGCGCTCCAGAAGACCGCGAATGTTTTGGTGATTTATTTGCCGATGTGTTTCTGCGCGTGTAGAACTGGCAACGGGCCAGAGCTCCGCTCCTTCAGTGTTAGATACGGCCCAGAGTTACAAAAAAAAAAAAACTATAGACTAGGAACATGTATCGGAATTTTAAATCGCAATAAACTGTTACGTAATATTTTTGAGGATTTAGAATATAACGTGTGCAATATAGAAACATAACATATTCTATTATGTAAATCTTGACCAGTTGTTCTTTATTAACGCATTTAGGTGAAATGTGAGGTATATGGGGTGGACTTGACGGAGAGAAAAATTAATTATGCAAAATTTTCTTTTTGAACTTAAGAAATAGTAAAAAATACATATTTTTCACATTTTATAAAACTAAACGATTTATAGACGAATTCATAGCTGCATTAGTTTTACATTCGTTCGAGTGGAAAAAAGTATGATTGTTTTTGTAGAGGTTGTAGCTTGGTTTAATAAGAGTAAGAACATTGATGTGACATGTACTCCATGTATACATCTCTATTTAATTATTTTTTTTAAATACGTATACTGTAGCTTTATATGTAAATCCCTATCGAACCACATACATATATGCTCAAAAAAACTGTTTCCTGAGCTATAAGGTATTAGATTTTTTTTTTCAATTCGCCCCAAAACTAATATTATTTATTAAAAACATTTGTTCAGGCGGTAAAGGACACCGATCACAAATATAAATATTACTATGACATAACTATATATGTTACATCATTTTGGGTATAAATATGTACATAAAGTAAAAAATAAAACTATTTCATATGCCACTGTTATATACCGATTAATGATGCCAGGTGGTTATTTAACAACTTTTAACTGGTTAATTAATTCATTTATTGAGGGATTTTAAGAGTATAAAGGGTTATAACTTCAGACACATTTAATGCGTCTTATTTAACAGCTTAATGTATGAGATAATGTGTTTTATTGCACTATTAGAGTCTGACTTTACTGGTTAGGTACTGCGTACAAGATTAATGCGTTTTATTACATGTTTAATATCTTACACGCTATGCTATGCTACGCTTGTGCTTGACGTGCCTGCTTTAGTACTGCGCTTGTTCGATTAAGGTTCACCGTATCGAACTAGCGGCAGCGGTGTCATTCAACCGGTTGTTAAAATCTATCATTTTAAGAAAAACTTTAAAGCGCTTAGGTTTTCTATCGTGTATGTTTTTTTAAGCCGGGTCATTTGTGGTTTGTTTGGATTGGTTAAATATTCAAGAAAAAAAACAAAATAATTATCTGAAATATGATTATGGACAGTAACACCTAGAAGGCAAAACTTAATACATGAATCAATGTCTGCGAATGCTAAATTTGCAGTTAAGTTGTTGGGTGTGCACATTCATTCAGATCTTTCAATGAATACACAAATCAGTAAAACTGTCAGTGCATGCTGCCATCAACTGAGACAGATTAAAAGTATTCGGAGACATCTTCCTCCTGAGGCAGCCCGTCTACTAATAAATGCATTTGTGGTGTCACGTGTGGACTATTGTAACAGCATCTATGCTGGCCTGCCAATGTTTCAGCTAGATAGATTGCAATCTATTCTAAATGCGGTTGCACGGATAATATATGGAGTTTCCAAATTCTCTCATATAACATCCCTTTTACATCAGCTACATTGGCACCGATTCCCTGAAAGAGTTGAATTTAAATTATGCTGGTTGATGTACAAGGCGACATACAACATGGCGCCTCTGTATCTTCAAGAACTTTGTATCCCAAACAATTTGAATGGTAGACGTAAAACTCTCAGGTCAGCCTCTACTTCAGCTGCAGGAAGGGTTGTAGAACCGACCAACCGTTGCCAGAAATCTAAATTTAGTAAACGGGCATTTGCGGTGGCAGGCTCAAAAGCGTGGAACTCTTTGCCCTCCGTTATAAGGAACAGTACACCGGAGACTTTATTTAAGAAGAAACTAAAAACGCACATTTTCAAAAAATCATTTCCATAAGTGTAAATAACAATTTTTAATTTTAAAAACATAGATAATTGTAGAACTATAAACAGAGGTGAAAGTTTTTACGAAAATGACGCTATACAAATTATCCATTATTATTATTATTATTATTACAAAGATGATTTAAACAAATCGTGAGCATTTCCATCTACCCCATAGGTTTTTTGTAGTCTCTCGAGTAAGATTTGATGATTGGCTGTGTCAAATGCAGCACCCATATATTAAAGAGCGAGCAGGACTAGATCTAGATGCCCCGAGTCAGTAAGTAAGTGTTGTAACGTCAGACAGGACTTGAACCACCCCTGATTCTGTAAAATGATGACGTCTATATGAATGATGTATATCTTGTTTATTTCTATGTATTACTATATACTTTTATTTTGTTATTGCATTTAACTAATTTATTGTAAATGACACTCCCCATCTCGATACGGATCTTGACCTAGTAAGGTAGACACGTATCAGATGAAAGAGAGTTGTAATAATTAATAATAACAAATAAATATTGAAGATACCTGGTATTTTTATTATTTATTAAAAATGTGTGTGAGTTTGTGTTCCAAACGGTTTAAAAAATATTAACCGTTTAAATTACAGACCAGTAAATGAATAGACATGAAATAAAGTGTACACATAGGAGAGTGGTTTGGAACATTAGTTGCGGAACGAAGGGCATTCTTCACACATTCTTGGTGGAAACATAAATCCGATAGTTTATGCAACAGTAAAAGTATTTACTCTTCGAATATTAAATCTTTTTTTACATTAAAGCATATTATATTGTCAGCGTTTAAATTTTCATTCCAATTAAGTCATATTAAAAAAAAAAAGTCGCGGAGCTATTTGATTGCGTAAGTGGTACCAAAGTGATCACGTGGGTGACACCAAAATGAAAATATTGGGACAAGAAATTTGCATAAGTCTATATATTTGGTAGATTTTGGTTTCAATGTTGTTTCTAATTGTTCCTAACACGGAAGGTTTCTTTCAAATTTACTTTTAATTTTGTATTTTATTACACAATAAACTATGAACTCTCTCATCTACATACAAAAAATGGTGATTAGATGTTATTTGAAAATAAAAACAGCGAACCGGTTGTTCAAAAATTAGGAAGACACCACTGAGTGGTAATGTTTGCTTTTAGTCTGATAACTGAAATATATGACAATGCGCAAAACTTAAAAAAAAATCCACGGTAATAATTAACATAGCGAAATAAGTGAAGTTTTAATTATTAGATTGGAGAATAGATTTCCCTTCTATGCGTCCGTACTACCAAAGTGTAAAAATATTTAAATTTCATTTTCGCTATACCAAATCGCAAATTAATGTAGGAATTGAAAGAAGAATAACATGAAAAATAATAAGATATCATTTTAATTAATTATTAGAAATAATCCTAGTAATATTCCGGTATTTGTTGTCGATGTCATTCGTTTATCAAGTCCCATTAAAGTACTATACTGACATAAAAGCATTGCAAGTTGGAAAACTGGGTGATTATGTCTATAATAACTATGTGACATAATTAGTACATTTCAAATAATAAAGACCGTCGTAAAATGAAACATAAAAGGTGTGTTAAGTCAATATGGAATGTAAGCTAGTTTCGAATTGATGGGGTAGGATCTCTCGAGCGGCACAGCCTTTGATCATTCAGACTAGACCGGCAATTTTATTCTGGGTGCTGCGTTACTCACGCAGATCACAACCTAATGTGAGCAGTCCTAACGCGATGTACCTAACCTAACCTGACCAAACATTGGGTGGGGCCATTCGCACTGGTCGAGTTGACGAGTTGCCTCCCGATACCCGAAACAGATAAAAGTTTTTAACATAAATTAAATGAATTAGTAAAATATGCAGAAAAACTCCATCTATCGAAAAAATATTTAGTCGCTACCGGGATTCGAACCTGGATCTTTTCCTATCCGGGAAAACGCGTTATTAATTTCGTTATATCAACCGAACACGTTTTAGACAAATTTTGAATTTGGTCTGCAGTCTCCAATCCATTTATTATTCCATTTAAAAAGCAATTGACTTTTACTTAAAACCGGAGTTTCGGAGGACTTCTGAACAGTTAAATCAATACTATACCACAGTATGGTTCTGCCTACTATCACCTTCGCAGCGCCTGCCTTCAGCAGCATACACAAAACAAAATATACGCAGCTCCAAGTAATTCAAAATAAAGCACTTAAAATCATACACAACACCACACCCAAAACAAATTTAACTAGACTACTACACCACCAGCACAAGGTGAACACAATAATGCAATGCTTCAATAAATTATCAGCAAACTTCCACAAATCTTGCTCCAATCCTTCTCAAGATAATCCTCTCATCCGGGGTCTCGGCTCGTACGAGCATAACATCAGACTAATGCCTTTCAGATACAAATACAGATTGCCTAGGCACTATTTCCTGAAGCGAAGTAACGCGCTCGATCCTCCGGACTGAGATGCACACAGCACATGCGGACAGCGTCGACTGAACTCTCCAATAAATGACTTGTAATAACAATAAAACAATATTCTTAAGTTTAGTAGTGATTTATTTTAGTTTAACTATAAGTATTATGTTAGAATAAGGCGGCACTGTACATAAAGTGTCGCGCCTAATTAATTTGAAGCATTTAACTTCCAGTAAATTGTTTAGAGGGTTTTTTATCAGAATTTTTTACCCTTCCAATTCTACATGAATACATACATATAAAACACTTATGATGTTTATTACAATAAGTTAGTTAGTAAAAGTGTCAAAGCGATTAGCGCTGATGCACTTGTAGTAGTAGATTTGGCGGTCTAGCCGCATGTAGAGTACTCAGAGTATCGTAGACTCTAAGGAATTGGAAAAAAAAAAAACTTCTGAACAGTTGATATGTGAAAGTCACCGCGTCATGAGCTTTGTAATTAAACAATTAAAGAATAGAATCATACAGTGTTCACAGTCTCTCATAATAAGATCTCACGTCTCACATACGCATGTGCGTGTGTGCGTATGTGCGAATGCGGGGTGTATTATTGTGTGGTAAATTACAATTTTTGGATTGATATACGCGAGTATTGATTTGATATTATTTTCAGGAGCAAAATAACAGCGATGTGTGAATGATGCACTACGATTCCTCAACTTGATTTCTCTCTTGTCTGGCATCGAGTTGTACATGGTTCTAAATGGGCTAAATCAAGGCCAAAGTGGAAAGACTCCAATTTTATTTGATAGTATTGATATTCATCCTATAAAATGGACCAACGTCATTCCCATCACGAACCGCACCGAATTAGCAATTAACAATACATAAAACCCGCATAAAATTTAATAAATCATCTAAAATAATATTAATAATAATAAGAAAATACTTTGTTTATACCACTGATTCTTTCTTCAGGATACAATGTAATACAAACAAAACTATAAATATAAGTGGTGGGTAACTAATGTGAAAACAAATTTATAAGGCGACTATTTGCGAAAAGGATTTGGTTATTTATAATACAATATGTTCCCACAAAGTAATTTTGCAATTATTGAAGAAGTGAAAATAATATTGAACAAGTAGTTTGCTCACATTTTGGCATGATTTTCGGCATAATAAGATTTGGAGTTGCACGTTTTAAAGTGTCAGTTTGCTATCACGGAGCGAGAGTCACGGTTGTTGACTTATCTTATCTTAGAGGCTGACGATGTGCAGGTGTGCATAAGCAGGTAGGCACACTCACTGCCTACTCGGGTCGCTATCTACGGCAGACTGCGAGGTATTCAAATAGTTCATAGCGGACCAATATTCGCGAGTAGATAAGTGTGACAAAAATTTGGCTCGAAACACATCAAGCAAATATTTTTAGCGCGTGTTTACATGTTCGACTTTCACATGGTGCGATTTTTTCGACACGTGTTGAAATGTATTGGTTAATGTACACAACAATTTGGATGCTTTTAACATTAATTTGTAATTTATTTGCATTGCTATTTGCTACGACTATTCTATACATATAACAATAGCGCAATTAAACAGCTACGTGTATGGATATGATTTACGTAATTAAGTCTTTAATCAAAGGTTCTAGCACTTTCTAAGGAAGGGTATATATATATATATATATATTTGCTGCGTTAGAGATGGGTAAAAATCATAATGTATATAGATATGAAAAAAATATTTTAGTGCGAGTTCTGGGGCCGCTATCGAGAATCAGACTGAATGTAATCTACCGCACCAGATTATCTGTCGTTAATTTCCCCTGCAACATTGTACAAATATCGCAACCGACAAGGATGTTGACGAATCGACAATTTTTAAGGTTTTACAATCGCCTATCCATATAACATATTTTGATAATTGTAGACACGTTTTAATTTTTGTTTTTACCCCTAAACAATGTCGAGAAAAATTATTGTTGAATATTTTTAATTATAATATACACCATATTTTTGGAATGTGTTGTCATTGAACTGTTGAAGTCGTGGTTTAGTTGATTTTGTATTATTTGTATTTGTAATAATAAACAGTATTTGTAGAGACAGGGGAGGAAGCGCCATAGATAGATTGTTATTATATAATGTGTTAAGTCAATTTAATTGTGTTTGCGTGAATATTACCTACATAATATATCCCGTGGAATATACGGAACAGAATCTTCACACAAAGCTCCATTTTTCATTTTCGCTTCAAAGTTTAGGCCATCTATAAAATAAATATTATGAACAAAGTCGACTACACCCTGTATACAATATTTCAAAATTTAAATGGCAATATAATTCGCAAATGGATCCCTGCTGGTGTGTACAGGGTGTAGAGAGTATTCCCTTTGAATGTGGTGGCAGCATGACAGCATGACAGCATGACAGCTGGACTGGTGGCGTGGCGCGGCCGGGAGCAGCACAGCTGATCAGTCATCACACCCCGGCTCGGTGACACGGCGATGCGGTTTGCCGCGACTGTTATCAGATGGGTGACTAACGAGTCTGTAAAAACGATTCGCAGTAAAACCGATGATTATTACTTGCATACGCAGATAAAACGGCTTAATTTATTATTATTTCTGTCACGTGACTCGACTTATAAGCGTTAAATAAATTCGGTGTTACTATAATAAACCTCTCGTGTAAAAGTGGATGCACGCAGGTATACAGAAATATACGAAAGATATAGTTATCATCAAACAGATTATAATAATATGGAAAGGTTAATAATGTATCTCACAATTACAAAAATTACAGAAATAAACACTGAATATAAACAATATCTATTACCTATATTGTGCCAAATACGCAAGTAATCACCGCCTGTCGCTGGTGGTGTACTTTTATATTGCGGTAATAACTCAGAATATGTTTGGATTCTGAAAGTGCGAATTTTATTTTCAATCTGTATATTTAGTCAAGACACGAACCGCTCTATTTAGCGAGACCTCGAATATAATCTGTCGCAGGTGGTGTCGGAGTTAGCAGTGTGCGCGTATGTCGCGTTAAGTTGTACTGTGGTAGACAACGTTCCTTTTGGGTAAATTATAACTTAAAAACTGTAAATATTGGAAATTATGTAAATTCAGGCAAGACCGCGCAGCAGGTAACACCAGTACATTGTAAATATAATATAATATATATACATATGTTTATTAATATGGGAGTAATTAAAACAAAATTAATATCAAAGTATACACGTATTAAAAATGAGGGGTGTACCCATCTGCCTTGTTTCTGGTTTTTCGCGAACGATTTGTTTAAAAAAGGAAAAATAACTAGAAATTCAAATATAAAAAAATCCCGTAACTGACTCCGTAACGCGAGATCAGGGAGTCAAATAAGAAATTCATTTTTGTCCACTCGAAAATATTAAAAAATAAGGGTAATGTCCAAAAGGTGACACGATTACACATTGCTTCCGTAAATTGATAAAAAACTTCTACAATACTTGTAGCCCCCCCCTCCCCTCATTCGATATCACGATATTAGTCAGATACTATAGATTCAGGTATAAATATCGGCTGCCCATGCACAATCTCCTGAAGCAGAACAACGCGCTCGATCCTCCGGACTGGGCGGACAGCGATAACTGAACGTTCAAAAAATGATTTGTAAAATAAAAATAATATTTAAGTGTAATCGTAATTTATTTTAATTACATAATAAGGAGGCAATGTACATAAAGTGTCCAAGCCTAGATAATCTCTCCTTTTTAAATTACAATAAAATGTTTAAAGGGTTTTTTATTCCACTTTTTTCCCTTCCGATTTATGATATTTCTAAGGTGGTGTATAAAAGTGTTAAATAGAATACCGCTTATACACTTGTAGTAATATAATAGGCGATCAGAATAGGCGGTCAGAATAAGCGGTAGAGTACTCAGGGTATCGTAGACTCGAAGGAATTGGAGAAAAGAGAGTGGAAGCAAGCAGTTCTCGAGAAAGAAGCAGAATAGAGTACCACGATGCATTATGTGATAAGAGATTTTGTCGTTCATGGGATAAGGTGATCGTCACTTTGCCCATCGGATAGCGCTAATCAGCGACCCATTGAAAGCATTATTCAATTTATCCGCCAAGTAATGCTAAACATTAACCAAATATAGCATGTCTGTGTTGAATCTATTAATTAAAAAAAAAAAAATACTCGTTGGCTTTCACGACCGTCGGATATGATTTCTTCAGGGTTGTTGTTGCCATCGAGCTGATCCACGGCAGAAGAATGTCAAATTTCTAGTTTCATAATAATTTTCAAAATACCATAAAAAATATTCAACACAATTAATTGATAATTAGATATATTTTGATTCTCGATCTCTGTAGCACACGGCCAAACAGTTGGTCAATATTCAATTTGGACAATTAATTGCCAACCCACCGGCCAAGTTAGATTTTCGGCAATTAATTATTTAATTTTATCTTTGTTAAAATCCACCAATTTAAAATAACTGCGACACGTATTTCAACAACTACCTGTGTCAATTTCATTGGTGAAAGATTAACAAATTTATGGATTTATAGGACATGGTCATTAAAAGATTAAAGAACTTTATACAGAAGAGGATAATCATTTTCGCTCAATCCAGCGTGGAACACGAAATGCCAATGGGTGGAAATAACATTGAAAATGTTATGGATGATTATTTGGACGCCATTGCGTCGGCCATTTGACGAAGTTAAAGATATTATTTCATTAATAACACACTAGGACGACGGATTCTGAATCCAAGGCGATAAATAGATAAATAGATGAATAGATGAATGGTAAGAAGTTTATACATAATCCTGCAATCAATTACGTGTATAAAGCAAACATCGGTAATGAGTTCTGTGAAATGACGCTATTGCAGAAATTGTTAATTGATGGAATCATTACCTGGCAGGATTGTTAAAACAATTGAGACAAATTACTCTTAGAGACTCATTTGATCCGCATTTACATATCGCATTATTAATAAAAAAAATTATCTATGCATCTTATAACTTGTGGACTATTTAATCTCCCAAACGTCATTACCAAATCATCAATTGCGTAATTTTTTTTTTAAATACCCGGTAGCTTCGTTAATTTTATTCCTAATAAAAGATCAAAGTTCTATTGGTAATATAAATGACCACAAAACTAAATAGATATTAAAGAATTATAATAATGTTAATCTTTACCGGACTTAAAAAAAAAACACACAAAATATAAAGATGATTCCAAAAAATAGTGTAGATACACAAATTCTTAGAAATTAATCTGTAAACAGGATAAATCCAACCTTGAATAGGATTTGGGCTAATGCATATTGGGGGCCAAAATAAACAATTAAAACATAATTTAAAAAACTTTTGTTATTAGTAATAAATCTTGCTTTTTTGTTGGCTAAAATAAAAATTATCCGATCGAAATCTCGTATTTTAATATTTAAGGCTCTAAAGTAAGTGAACTAAATCGATTTTGAGCAATCGTGTAAAGTAAACAATATATATTAATTTTAAATGGACCCACATATTTATATGTGAAGATTTTTCAGAACACACTAACTTGATAATGAAAACAAATGAGATAATCACTTAGCTGGTTCTACTCAAAGGTAAGAAACATTGCAATTAAAAAGGGGTTAAAAACTTCCAACGGGCAAAAACTGATTGAGTTACTAAAAAAAAAGTACGTTTCTACAACGTAATTGGTAAAGCAGTCTATCGGTAATATAAGGTTCCGGATTCGAGTCCTGGTGGTTACTATATTTTTAGATCGATAGATTTTTTCTGTGAATCATTCTAAATAATTTGTCTAATTTAATTTAAGTCAGTTATAATTCGTGACGATGTCTAAAAAGACAGTTCACCTTGGCAGTTAGTTGCAGGTATACTGTGAAAAATCCCCAAGAGAATCTAACGTTTGTAAGGACTAATACTAAGGATACTTTGTAATACTAAGGATTTTCAATTTATTTGTCCTTTTCAGTCCTATGGTAAGTTCTAAACCTGTATTATATTTAATTTCATGAATTTAATTCCAAAATAGTGACCAAATGAAAGAAAGTTACTTAAGAAATGGCAGTGGAGACAATACTTCGCTTGCATGTAGTATTAATAACGTAGGTAGTGATTATTGTATATATATAGTTATTACAATCCTCATTTAATTGTTAAAAGCCATCTCTCCCTTCTCCAAATTGATGTTTAGCTGTCTCACAACAATATAAAAAATATTTACAAATAATTGTGATATTCCTTACAGGAATACGAAACAATGGATAGAAATGTGTCGTATTTTATTTCTTCTATTCTTCCAATAGAATGTAGGTTCCTACTAAATATTACTTAAATTTAAATCGTATAAAACAAAAAAAAAATGTTAAAAAAGTTGTTTTGAGCATTAACATTTACGGAAACATAAAAAATCACTTATTATAACATCGTAATATTTATTATCATCTGCATATCTACAGTTTCTAAATAATAAAAATGATATCCTTGGATCTTTTCCATAAATTAGCGGCATTTTTATAAATAAAAATATATTGATCGATCGCTACCATAAATAATAATTAAAAGTTATCGAGAGACAAGCAAATACGATTAATAAATAATTATATTAACTGCAGTCTTCGTATAAAAGGTCTAATGGATTAATTATTCATCTTTACTTATTTGCTTTATTTAATTTAAAATAAACCCCATAAATTCCATAATAAAAGTGCATCAAAACACGAATATATTTCCGACACTCTTCACTCTAGAAAACATCTTCAGAAATCTTCAATGGCAAACAAAGGTAAAAATATTAAATCACAATATATGTCAGATGCACTGACGACATACTTCTCATTAGCGAAGAAGACTCAAAAATCGATGTTAAGCGACCTCGAACACGTCTCAATTTTAACGTATAATGTATATTTCTGGTGAATTTCAAACAAAACAAATAATAAATAATCCAGGCACAAAATAACATCTCACTAGATAAATATTCCTTTTTGAGATGAGTATATCACAACAGATGAGAACCTTTTCACTCTCAGCTCTATGCTGTCGTTTACACGAGTCCTCTAGACGAGTTACGAGACGAGCCTCATGCGTGTACATGTATCGAAAGTGTTGACATTAAATATTAATTTATATTAAAGAGCCCCACTGAATTAGGGTAAAATCCTTTCCAATAACCTACGGAACGGAAAATTGGGTTGCAATTGCAGGGAAAAAGCAGTAGGTATATTTTTAATAGTAATTCCAGATATATATTTATCATATGACGTCCTTGTATTTTTAAACCCATTTATTTACATATGTCTATAAATGCCTTAATATTTTTCCATAGCTGAGGTTGATTTTTTAGTGCTCATTTTTTTGAAGCCGGCGTCCCTGACAGTCGACGGCACACTAGACAAGAGAAGAAACGTAGATTTTTTCCGACAGATCTCCGCCGTTACCGTCTCAGGCAGCCTCGGGGTCGGCACGTGTCAAATTAAATCTTAAAAATGTATCAAGTATATGCGTAATAATAGAACAACTAAAAAATTACCTCCTTGTTAGTTTGGATACTTAACGTGGATAGGGTAGGTATGCGGGCGATAAGGGATATTTCGCTAGAAGAAAAGTTGTCATTCGCGGTTCGCAGCATCTCGCGGATGAAGCTTTCGACTGCCACGTTCACCGCGATGTTAATAATTAGGCAAACACACAAAACAAAAAAAATACAATTACGTTAACCGATCATTTTCAACATGTCCGACAGCGTACTCGACATCGATGTAAAATTTGAATAGACAAATGCATATTTTGAACATCTTGCGAGACCGCCAAACATGAAATGTCATTAATAGGGTCCCCGCATGTGGGGGGAGGGGAGGGGGGCTATAATTTGTACTTCCGCCGTCATTATTATTCTATTATATGACAATTACCTGTAGGGACCGGCGGCGTCTCGAGGAACACGTGCACGGGGGAGGAACGCCATTAATTATATATTTAAAAAAATTAAACGAACGCACTAAACAATGAAAATATAAACATTTATTTTTAATCGCGACTTTATGATGTGTGAAACTTATTTAAATGCTCACTAAAAAAATACTTATGTTTTCGAAAAATAATAAATGTTCACCAAATTTTGGTCCATATTTAACCTTTTATTATTGAGAAACATGGACATAACATTTTTACATATTATACATTATAAACATTCTTATACAAATTTACAAAACTACATTTATACTTATTAATATACAAAAAGTATACGAAAAAGGCGAACAAGCTTCATAATGTAAGAGATGTTCCTCAACTAGATGTTCCTTAACTAGACCCAAGTCTGTACTGAAGGAGACAGGTTCATCCGTTGTCTGTCACACGAATATGAAAACCATTATTATTATTAATATATATTTTTTTTTATCTAAACCAAAAATATTAGAAATGAGGTAAACAGGGTTTTAAAAGAATTTTAATTAACATAATAAATAAGTATTCCATCCCACGATTGAAACACTATGCAAAACAGAAAAATGAATATAAAGAAATGATGTTCTGTTCATATGATCATTTCCATGCTCAGTTTGCTTTCTGCCAACACCCAATAACCTGAGATGGTGTTTGAGTTTGTCCATCGAGAATTGTTTCATACTGCTCGGCAAAATGTTGTAGGCTTTGGGGTCCACAAACATATGGAAGGATTGAACCAAAGCTTGTTTTCATTTTAGGCTGCACGGTGATCCTATTCTTTATTGCTCTCGTAAAATAATTATGAGATGGATATTGATAAAGCTCTTTATTGGAATGAAAATAAAGGATCAGCCTTTTTACATAGAATTGTTGAATATCAAGAAGCTGACATTCCTCAAACAGTGAGGTCAGAAAGAAACCTATATGGTTTTCTGTAGATGATTCTGAGAATGGATTTTTGTGTGATTACTAATTGGTTAAGGGCAGTTTTCGCAACTCCACCCCAACCTAAGATCGCGTAGCTAAGAAGGGATTGGCAGAGAGCAATGTATATTGTTCTCAGCATACGTTTCTCTAGAATATTCCTAAGACACCTGAAGAAAAATGTCAGCTTTCTTAATTTAATGCAAAGTTAACGGATATGCTCAGACCAGTTTAAGAGTTGGTCTATCCAAATGCCAAGGTATTTAATACTTTTTATTCTCTCTAGCTCCTTACATTTGCATGCTGTGTATGATGAGTATGATAAAGGTAAAGTAGTGTTAGTGTTACAATGATGAAGTTTTAACGAATTATTGAGATTTGAACTACGAGCCTTATTGATACTGAAACACAAGTATTTACTTTTGTCAATATTTAATGTGAGAAGATTCATTTCAAGCCAATATCAGCATATCCGTAAACTTCGTCCCATGTTTTTCCACGAAACGATAAAGCAGTATCATCAGCAAATGTAACAATTTTCCTATTGGTGAGACTCAATTCACACAAATCATTTATATATAACAGAAAAAGGGTGGGCCCTAGAACACACCCTTGCGGGACTACAAAAGTGATTTTAGAATACTGACCCGTTTCATTATCAATTCTAACTGCTTGTTGTCTTTTCGTTAGATAACTTTTAAACCAATCTAAAGCTACTCCTCTAATACCCAAAGCTTCTAGTTTCCGCAGAATAATAGGGAAAGAAACAATATCGAATGCTTTGGCCAAATCCACGAAGACACTAATACAATGCTCGCCTTGGTCAAGACTGCATGTAACACATTCAGCGAGTGCAATGACGGCATTTTCTGTGGATTTTTTTTCTTCCTAAAACCGTATTGGTTATTACTTAACAGTTTATGTTTGTCTATAAAATCTGTAATTCTTTTATTAACGACTTTTTCAACAATTTTTGAAATAACACTGTGTAATGAGATCGGTCTATAGTTTGATACGTCACCAGGATCTCCATTTTTGAAGAGAGAACAGACAATAAAATATTTGAAGGCGGCCGGGAAACAACCCGTGGATCGAGTCAATTCCTGGGGCGCTATTGCTTTTATATTACTAATTGTTGTTAATATTTCTTAGATTTTTGCTGGATTGAGAAATATTGAATTTTGTGTTCTTTTTTGTACTCTAACTCTTTTACTGTGTTCAGTTTCGGTGATGTTTAGTTTTAAGAGAGTTTTATTAGCTAGAAATTGACCTATTGAATTAAAACATGTGTTGAATTCATCAGGCGGGATTACTGTGGTATTCGATTTTTTTTCTCACGAGGTGTGGGTCCCTGATTATGTAGCGTAGGTGTTACATTATTAACCACTAAAAAAACCTTTTTGTCTTTATGTTCTAACCTTACCTAACCAAACTTAATTTTTACAAATGTAATATCTAAGATACTTTGGGCAATTGTACGTGGTATTCAGTCAATCTGAAATATTAGCCTCAACCCTGAGGTTTTCGATCACAGGGAAAAACTTTGAAGTTTTGAGCTGTATTTTCTCCAGCCTCAATAAGTGCTGCGATTATTAAAACCTGCCAAGTGTTCGTAAGCTGCAAGAGAATATGAAGGCAAAACGATAATACATACTTATTAGTATTTATATAATACCAGTAATAATAAGTAGAAAAGTATATTTATTTAAAATAATTTAAAAACATCTAGGAATTTCACCGCTTGAAGAATTGAAGATTCATTACACTAGCGGTATACTCTTCCATCACGGCCTCGCAATTCGAAGATGCGCGCCCTCACACGATATTACCAATGACAGTATCCCTCCACCCTCCACCCTCCACCCTTCACCCTTCGCGCGCCAATACTGATGTTCCGATATCAGAATATCCGGATACTCGTCATTACTGCATCATTTCTTGCCGTTATTTCAATAATATCGACTTTACACGATCATTAATACTGTCATTATTTTTAAGTAATAACAGTAGGTGTTCATTGATAGTATTACTGATCGTGTATAAGGCCCTTAAAGGTGAAGTCGTGCGAATATTTCGTGTAGTAGAGCGCTAACATGACAAGATTTAATTACTATAGTAGATACCTATATAATTTAATACGTACTTATTATTTTGTTTTCAATGAATTATTGAACTTATAAAATACGAATATTTTTCAACAACTATTTTCAGTATAAGTTCAATATTTTCCACCATATAAAAATAATACATTCAATAAAATTTGTAAGCACTTTTTTGGTTCTACAAAAGTCTATTTTAAATATTAGTCAACACAGATGATTCCAGATAGTAGGCAGGAAAAAAGAGATGAATTACAAATTACGTACTTAATACCATCATAAATTAATTTATTCGAAATGAAGCGTACCCATAAAGTTCTAATCACGTGTTTTTTGTGGGATGAATCCCGAAAAAAAGAACTCACAGAAAACACGCTCAAGTAATAAAGTATCGAAAAGGTTTTATGGGTTTTAAAGGTTTTATAATTTTTTTGCATCAAGATAACGTTATTTATTACATTTTTAAAATTGTAAAAATAAAACATTACGTGTCGACAAAATACCAGACAATGTGCTATAACTTATGATCAGCTCAGTCTGACTTTCTTGATTTTATACCGTTTTATCTTGGTTCAGTGTTCGACCAATTTCTAATGTTCTACTGCGACAATGTTCGGTAACATTACATATGGTGTTCTATGACATACAGAATATTCAAGATTATTCGTGAGATTTGTTCTAGAAATTTAAAGAAAATGTACGACAGATGTGGCTACAGGATTATGGAATACGGATTCACAGCGCGAGACAAAATTTTAAATGCTTTAATTATACTTTCGATTATGTATTATTATATTTCATCAACACAACAAATTTTTGGTTCTATATTTAACCTTTCCAAATAATTGGACGATCGTTTCGGCTGTCTAGGCTGTACAGTGTGGTGAGCTTATATACACATTTTGTTACAAAGATGGGTGTTACATATTAGGTGATAAATAATACATAATTCCCCTAGTGCTAAAATTGACAATGTTGGAAATACCAAGGATAATATCTTTAGTTATTATGTAATTATTATCATACACATTAATGTCAGGAAAAAACAAAATATTATATGTTTAACTATCATTAGCACAAAATATCTTAATATTATATATTATACCTACATTTAATACAAATTCAGGTGAAGACAAATAATATGTTTGACATTGACTGTCAAACATATTATTATGTCTAATTGTTTGTCATACATTGACCTACTTATGAAGAGTTAAATATATTTAGTAAAAGAGAATTGCAGATATTAATTTGTTCATTGATATTATTATTTAAATTCTTGTTGATTTCTAATTGTTCTAACATATTAAGTTTTAATCCTTTATTGCGATTATCCTCCAATTATGGTTTATTTTAAAGTAGACGTTTTGCTAATTGGGATGATTCTAATTTTTTTTTTGTACAAAGGATCTCTTACCGCACTATTCTATGTTTTATCAGTTGATAATGGCCCAGATAGCCGAAACAATCGCCCAATTACTTGGAAAAATTAAATATAGTACCAAAAAAATCGTATTTGATTTATTGTGTTGATTAAATATGGAGTTCTATAAAATGAATTAGGTTTCACGTTGTTTTATTTCAACCCTTCTACGGGTGCGCCATTGAAATGCGTACTAACTAATAAACTATTAAATTAATATACTAACATAATTTTGTATAATACATTTAGAGTTTACAATTTTTTATAAAAAGATCTAACGTTTTAAATGGGATTAATTTAAAGGGATTATTCAGACTACATAGGTTTAAACGATTAAAGCATAAGTAGTGCAAATATCACTGATTGTTAACTCCAACCAATTGAAATACGTTAAGGTATGCGGCAGGTATGTAGTATTTACGCTTTCATGCCGTGCCTACGTTCATACGGCACGTTAAAATTCGTCAATTTGAAATATTACGAACAATATTATTTTGTTGCGTATAAAACGTGGCTTTCATCAAGTCGCTAGTACTTACCCCTATCTAGCGTGGGTATAAAAACATTAAATGATCTTCAAGGTGTCTGTTGAAGATATAATATCGTATCTTATAGAAAAGATAAAAGTAGTGACTGGGCCGATATGACGGCCATCAGGGTTTCCCGCTCGTGCAGTCCGCGTGTGAACCTGGTGGTGGTTCCTGTCGTAATATTAAAATGTGAAAGCGGTTTAGTTAATTAATTGACGGAGAACTTTATGATTGATGATGTTGTTCTTGTACATAGAACGTGGTCATATAAATGTGTAGTGTTATAGGTCAGGGACCTATACATATGTAAAATGTCTATATAATAGCAGTACGCACTATATGGGTCAGGTACAGGTCGATTTTTTACTCATGGCACTGCTGTACAGTCGGCCACTGACGAATCTGTTGCTAGTATATATATTTTTATTACAATATGGATAGGGAATGAAATAATATTATATTAATTACATCTTAATAATAAACATGGCTGTCGTCAGCTGAAGCTAGCGGGTGAAGAAAATAAATGTTTGCTAAAAGTAACCACTAAGAATGTTTTAAATTTACTTTTCATTCTGTACATATTAAAGCCGCAACACACTGTGAGTGGTGTACATAACCGATTTTATGCGTCAACTGACGTCAAGTGCCTTGTTGCATTACTGACTAGGGTGAAGCGGTTATATAACTTTGTTTTTTTATCGTTTAGATAGCGCTCACGCACACATTGATGTGTATCGGTACACAACACATTCTTGAAGTGTCATATACTTACACAGCAGCAGTGGCGTGCACACGTCGCTAATAAAAATGTTGTAAAGTACAATGGGCTGTATTGCCACTTTACCTAGAAAGAAGTGCAATCTACCAGAAGCATTTTCTTGTAAACAGTACAAGCGGGAGTTGTTTTCTGTTCTCAGAAAGTATTATAATTAATACTATTATACCAGGTAAATTCTTATTATTGAAGTGTTAAAAATATTAAAAAACAAATTATAACAGAAAAATATCTACCGAAAAAATAAAGTTACCACCAAGACTTGAACACTTCAATCGCTCGAAGAGTGTGTTACCAACTACAACCAAGTATCTTCACGTCGGAGTTTAGACATTATATCTTATTTCTTCAATTATATATTGAGTATTCCGTTTAGTTCGTACACAGTTTTATGTAGATTTTGTGAAAAATTACCCACTACGTCTTAAAGCAAACACAACGATGCAACATACTTATAATAATAAAGCGCTTACAATAATACAAAGCTAACTAATCAAAATCAAATACTTATTAACAAATACCTAGAGATATGTACAAACTTGAATTATTAATAACATTAATTTATTGTACATTTTTAATTCAAAAAGTAAAAATTTGTTCATGACAAACGATAAACAATCAATACACGGAAACAATTTGTACGCAATCGTATATTTCTTATTTCAAAGGTGTTAAAAAGAAATCCTGCACCGCGTGTGTTCCAGTTGACTCGTGTCAAATGATTTTGTTAAGTAATGTCCTCTGTAGAAAAGTGGGTATCAATAAAAATCAAGTACGACAAAAAATTGATAATTTGTATTTATGACGGCAGAGTGTGTTCTGTAACGTAATATATGTTTTTAAAAAATCGTCGAATTATAGCTTAGCATTAAAAGTGATAGAAAAAACCTCTCACTATTCAAAAATACGATGACGTTTTTCACGACACAAATAAAACTTTCGAATATTTTTTTCGTTTTTAAAGTTTTTCTTATAAATCTTAAAACATCACATGAAAATCGCGTGTACATTTTTTGCTGATTTAAATTTATTTGAGATTTAATTCAATTTTTTAAAAATATACCCGCATTAGAAAATGTAATCGTTTCGCCGATTGGGCAGTCCAAGCGTCGCGTGCGTAAAACAACAATGGACACCGCGCTCGGACTGCTCACGTTAACGACATTAGGATGTAGGATAAGCTAATAATTTCAAAACAGTGAGCAATGAGAATTTGACACCTTGACAACTGCTATTGTTAAAAAATTAATCGAATAAATATAGCGAAATAATATGTGATAATCAGGCCTATTCTCAAAATTGCAATATTGAAATGAAAAGGTGATTGTTACATCAACCTTCAAAAATAGTGTTATATTTGAATGAGAGTGAGGGAGTGAGGGAGATAAACGTACCATAATCTGTCAAAACTATCTGTCTATTTTTGAGGGTTGGTGTAACAATCACCTTCATTTCAATATAGCAATTTTGAGAATAGGCCTGAATGTCTGCCAGGAAATATATAATATTGTAGGCCTATATTGAATGTATTTAGACAAAAACAGATATTACATAATAAAAAGAATTACAATGGAAATTTAATAATACAAATTAAATGAATCAATGAGAAAGATATACAAAAAAATCAATTTATCGGAAAAATATTTGTTTGCTACTGGAATTCGTTTAATTTGTTTTAAAAATACAACAGAACAATTCTACTCTATTCTGCAGCAGATACTGTTTTACTTTTAAATTCTTTAAACATGTTTAGTTGTTAGTAAAACAGGGAGGACAGCTTTTCATTAAAATAAATTATTTTCAAACATTTGAATTGTTGATAGGTAGATTAAAATTTGGATAGGAAGAGGTCCAGGTTCGAATCCCGGTAGCAGCTAAATATTTTTTCTGAAATAGATTTTTTCTGTATATCTTTCTGGTTGATTAATTTAATTTCGATTATTATTTAGATATTATTATATTAGGTATAAAAAATCAACCAAATATAAAACGCGGAAATAGAAGTACCTACACTGCGAATTCTGAGTTCACGGAGTTAAATCAAAACATCGATTATGAAAATGTCAATAATTAATAAGGTGCTGACAAAGACGCGGCCGTTGGTAGAATAATATTAATTAATATTATCAAATCGTACTCGTAACGGACTAGAATCGGCCAGAATAGTCTAGACTAAACGTGGTCGCGGTCGCGGGTCTCCTAAGCAAAATAATAAACAGGGCCGTCTCAGAAAAATGACGAAATTAAAAAAAAAACTGTTAGCATAAAAATATTTCAACATTTTGATACATTCCTGCTAAAACATTGTAACCACCATAAAATAAATTTTATAAAAGGCAATTTAATCAATCTACGTCGAATTAATTAGTAATTATTTTATTGAAAATGAATACTCAATCTGATGGCATTTATCTTTTTTAATCAAGAATTTCATTTTTCAAGAATTGGTTCACAATTCCTATTGTACTAGACTTATAGCAGTTTTTTGAAAATATATGCGCAAAATGCACTTTTCTTTGAACACTAGAGTTTTGCAACGGTGGTCGTGGTACTTTTTAGTTTTTAAAATTTATTTTCAATCCAAAATTGACATTAGAACAGGAAATAAAAGAATACTAGGTACTAATACACAATGAAATACAATCAGTTGAAAATACAAAAATAAAAAAATCTTTATCGTTCATGGTAAATTCCATATTATAGAATTGTCGAAACTTTTTGCTGGTTTCAATTCATTTCAATTCAAACAATGACTGTAGTATTTTAGGATTTTCACGTTAACAGCAAGACTACAACGTTTAGTAGACGCGTTCGAAATGTTACACGTACTTTTTGTTGATGAAAAAGTTTTACAACAATTGTCGGTTACAACGCTTTGGCGAGCCAAACCATATTTTGTCTAGGAAAAGCTAGACAAAATACGGGTAATACATAATATACCTAATAACGATATTAATTTGTGTTACGTAATTTCCCAACATTAACAACAACTGTATGGGTCAACGTTTCTGAAAGTCCATAGAGATTATCTGAACAGACAGACAGACAGACAGACAGACAGACAGACAGACAGCCGGACAGACGGACAGTATGAGCAGTCAATTATTAATGTTCCAGAAGGCGACAGACAAAATGTTCGAATAAGCCAATTACACTACAAACGTGATATCGAGAGCGCGGTTTCTACACTGGAGTTTGTCATTTCAAAATTATTAAAATAAATTAATTGCCAATATAAGGTAGGCATATTCCTGAGTATTCACTGTATAATTGTCAAATTGCAATTCACGCACGCGGTGAACATTTATAAGAGATTCGATGGCCATATTGTAACATTATTAATGTTCTGTGGTTTTAGTGCGGTCAAAACGAATCTTTAAATTCTAATATTGTCTTTGTGCTTTTGTGTCACATTAATAAAAGATAAATCATCAGTGGCTAAACACACATTTTTTCTAATTTAACAGTTAAAAGTATCTAACCACAAAGTTACCGCTTCGAACATTAAAAATAAAATGTTCTCCGGTTTTCGCGAAAGTTAAGAATCATCGTAGTTTTCTGGGCTATTCTGCCTTTTTATTGAAAATACATGGTTTTAGAATTTTTAGATGATTCTCAAGGATTCTTCTTATCACGTTAAAATTTTCAATGTGAAATAAATTATAGAAAAATTATTCAGTATACATAGGAAAAAGTGCATTGAAATAATAATATAATATATATTTTTACACACTATAGCATATAAAATGCATTCTAAACTGTTCTATCGTTTGAAAAGTTAGTCGTCAGTGTGCGCACTGCCATGCATTATCATAACCTGCGCCATTTTGTTTTGTTAGTTTGTGTGAAAAAACCGTGCCGCGATCGGTGAAAAAAAAAGAAACAGCTCACCATAATAAATAATCGTCATAACATCGTAAACTCTCTTATCGGACACCCGGTACGCCGTGACCCGGATAGGGAACCTAGAGTAGGTGGTGGCGGTCAGTCGCGCAGCGCGCACTGCGCACGCGCACGGGCACGGGTCCTGCTTCGCTTCGGCCACACGCCACACGCTGATAGACAGAATAATGCGTAGCCTTTTGACACGGCGAGGTTAAAAATAGAAATTTCGCGAATTAATTAAATTGACTTATTTAGTTTGAATACGTTTTTTCAGAGGCTACCCCGGTAAAGATTGTCACGAGAACTGCGTTAGAAAATATAGTAACAATTTTACTCTCACCTTACCTTTTTTATTTGTCATCGTCAATTCAAAAATATATTTCACACGCGCATAATCAGATTCACGCTTCTACTGAATAGTTACGAAGATTTTAACTCAATTAAGTCAATTATACTCTATATATGTAATATATAATATATAGCGGTGCATAATCGAATCCCGATATATATATATCTGTGTTTATTATTTTAAATAATAAAATTGTGCATATTACATTGATACTCCAGAACTATAAAAACGCAAGCTTCATTAATTGAATTTTTTTAGCCGATTATCTAATTAGCGATTGTTTCATTTTTAAATTGACTGACATGTCACGACGTCATCTGTCTACGAGTATAAGAATCCACTATGTATTTTAACCTATCTACATACGATTTAAATTTAGAATTGGTGGATTTTTTATTCCTTTAAATTAAACCACAAAAATGAATTTGTGCGGAAAAAAATTTAAGTTCTGAGAATTGAAAAAAAAAAACATGTCTTAAAAAGACTATCAGAATAAAACCTCAGTTGCTAATATGAAGTTTGTTCCTATACTCAAATCTAAATAACACAGTAAACTATAATTAAGTATGTCTTTTATTTTTACTTAAGGTGAAAGAGGCGGGCAACCTAAATGAAGATTGATTATATTAATTCGTCGTAATGATGCAGTCGCGAATATATTCATTTTTGAAATACATCACGTGACGGGGGATGGGGATGCACACGAGAGCCATGCCTAGATGGCGCCACTGTCGATTGTAAGATTTCCAGACCCTTATCAGAAGGGTTCAAGCTATTATAATAATGTATTTAATATATACTCGTATATCTATTACATTTTCTTCCATTCTTTTTGCAGGACTCATTCTAATAAATTGTATAACATAGTAATATTTAATTTTATATATACAGCATATTCCCAACAAAACACGCATAACTTAAGACCATCAAAGAACCTACCCAAGTATAAAAGAAAATTCAGGAAGAAAAATTTTGTACCAAAAATAAATGCTCAAAATGATGTCTTGTCACTTGGATGCATTTTTTCTGCACCCTAGAGTTTTTCTTTATTAAGTCTTATTTTATTACACGTAATCTTAAACATATTTAATAAATCTTATTTCGCGGTGACTACCCTTTCGTAAACTTTACTTTATGGGTGTCCTCACTCGTGTGGAGTAATGTTAGAAACAATGAGGACACCATGGAATTGATCCTCTTCGTTCAATGTTATGTATGTTTTATCTCGGTAAAGGAAAATTTAAGACCAAATAGTTATATAACATTTTGAATTCTTGATTTCATGTTATACTTATATTAAGAACACTATGTATGTGGTGTATACAATAAGCTAATTATAAACAAGAGATTAATATAAAAGTGCCATGATTGTCTTCGACTTGTTTTCCTGCGATTTTAATAGTTTGCACATTATGTATGACGTCACACGCATTTTATGATATTTTGATTTGTATTATAGAACCGTTTGTAAAGATATTCAGCGAGGACAAAAACTGCTTAGAGCCGCCAGTGTGAATGGCTCTTTCGCGTTATTGATAAGCCGGTCGCAAGAAATCTATTGGTCCGTTGTAAAATTCGAATACACCAATCAGCGTGTCTTCGAATGTGTAACAGAAAGCAGCCAAAAAAATTGTGTGAGTAGGTACCTACAATTAATACTCTCATGGTGTGCAAGTGCACAGTTCACTGGGAAGTGAAATTATATTAAAAAATTATTTCGCCAGAGGACAGTTAATCAGCATTGTACATTGTATAGGTAGGTACTACGTAGGTATGTATTATTTTTTAAATTGAAATTTTTAGGGAAATACCATGCAGGTACTTGATTCACAAATAAGTTTTTTTACACCTGCCTACCGGGACGTGCAAAGACATATGCACATTAATTTTGAAACATACGCGTGACGTTTATGGGTATTGAATAAAATATGTAGTCACCGTGGTGACGAGTACGACGTATTTGTTTGGTCAGCTTTTCTTAACATATTTTTATTGAGATTACTCTAGTTTCTTTGATGGTGATGCGAGCTAAGACGTTTACACATCAATAAGTATTTTTTAATTATACGTGATGTTGCATTGTCACAGACGATTTTCCCCTTCAAATATAAAATATACCCACTATAAACAAATATACCTCTTCTTCTCTTCAACGTGTTCTAAACATACATTATTTACAATTACATCACACTTCGTCACGTACGCTTCAATCGGAACAAAATATTTCCCAGTAAAATAAATATTGTTTATTTCTTTGCATACGTATGGCTAGTGGTCAATCACAACATGACATAACACAATTGTAGTCATAACAAACAAAATAAAGTAAACAAATCAAAAGAGACGTCATTGGAAGCTCGCGCAATATTGATCTCGTCAACGTGCGTGTATCCGTTTTAAGTGGTACAACACAATTAATGAAAATCATTACATTTAGATCATTAGGGAGTATTACGAAAGTGACGCATTAAATACTATTATTAGTCGATAGTTCTTTGAATTTTTATTTTCAAAATCCAACGTAAATCATTCGATAATATAATTATTATCCACAACTAACTAGCGGTCAGCGCTTGGCGTTGCCCGGGATTCAAAGGAGTCGGTTGGTTGGTGAGGAGAGGGGGGTTGTAATTGTTTTGCGTACGTTTGGTCCAGGCAAGGGGAGGATGAAATGTCCGGGGGAAATGAAGTGACTTCTTTATTCAGGGTCCTAAAGTGTATCTGCGCAAAATTTGGAGCGGATGGTATTTAATAAGATACATATATATTTTGGGGGGAGAGACTGATGTGACCAGGGGGAGGGTGGAGAGGATTCGTATGTATTGATCAAGGTCCTAAAGAGTAACTATGCATAGTCAGATATAGGATTGTATAGACACATTCAATTTCATATACATAGATAGAATCGAAATTTATTTGCTGTTCTAATCTAAGCAGTAATTAAATTAACGACAAGTCGTATTCCTCACTGTTCTACTTTCAGATAGTCTGGATGCATCCGCAGCAACTTGTGTCCAGATTTTCGGCTATTAAAAAAACATAAATCACTCTAAAACCAACCAACTCAAGAGTCGTACGAAAATATTTTCATTTACGAATTGACAACAATTTATGTTGAAGTGTAATTCATAAATGAAAACGTAGGACGGCCTTCGATAGCGTTCAAAGAATTAAAATTGAACAAATAATATGGTTAACGACTGGCATCTGTGGAAGCGTTAAATTTGTCGTCTCACGTAGAATCAAATCTAGCATGATGCATGACATCATTGTGGGCTGCAGCTAGTATATAAGGGGTGAATGACATTATTGGGTTATTTTCTCTCCTGTTTTAAATTGTGATTAAAGTTAAAGCCGAAATATTTGAAATCAAGAGTTGAGAAAACGGAATGTCATTCTGCAGAAGTCTCTGCTCATCATCTAAAGTTCGGAAAAAGACGCGATGCCACGAAAAAAATCAAGCAAAATCAGCAATCTTGCATTTTGGCAGCAAATATTAAAATGTTGACATTAATAAATCTAAAGTATTAATAGTTATATTTATATCATTGAATTATATAAATAATTTAATTTTAGAATCTAAACAGTCTTTTGATGCTTAATTCTACAATATGATTATTAAAAAGATTATGAATTAATTTTGAAATACATTTTATCAGTTTATAGATTTTTTCTCAAAATCAATATTGTAGTAAAATACTATCTTTGCTTCTATACTCTTCATTTACAAAATCATGAGAATTTAGTGAGTCCTTTGATTGTGATTTAGGAAGCTCAATAGTGGCGGGCATTAGACGAATCGTAGGTTTTGTCCTTTCACCTTTCAAGTTGTTAAGTGTTGGGTTTATCAAAAATCACTATTGATCGAAAGGTTGGGGATGACTGAGATGGAGGATGAATGAGAGGATGGGAGGTGTGTTCCTCACAGCACGCAGAGCAATCATCACAGAGCCAGCAGCCGAGGCGAGATGCGACAGGCTACAGGCGTGGACGAGCGGAGCCGCGACCTTGGGGGTCGGAGCGGGACTAAATAGTTGACTCGCGGCGGAAACTCTACGGAAAATGTATACGTAATAAAATAGGTGTCATTTATGTATTTCTCTCTGAAATAGATATGCAATATTTTGTGGAGTAGAGTAGAGTAGCCAATTCGGGATTGATTTTTTTTAACTGTCGACCATATTTGACGCGGTGGGTACTACACCGCATAGGGTAGCGATAGGCTTTAAGGGTGTCGATTTAAATCGTACGTTAAAAGCTGGAAATTGTTGTTCACAGACGGCAGGATGATTTTAAAATATGTGCATTGAAAATCGTGTTTAATCCCGTCTCTGCAATGTAGAAAAAAGCGTGCAAACACGCGTATGGCTTTGCGTAACTGTCAAAGTTTTCGTGTCAACTCGTTTGTTTTTCGCACACATTTTTATTTCGTTCATTTAGCAAAATCCTTGGTATTGCTTGAAGACTTTGGTAAGGTGTCCTTGGCTCATTTGATTTGAACACAATTTTGAGGTTTTCGAAGCTTGCCAAGCCAAGTGCATTTTGATTTCTAATAACAGTATGTCTTTGTAAAACTTGAGAATGTGACCGGTGCATGTATTTATTGACATATTCAATTTGCTTCATGCCAACTATAATTGGTAGAAGGTTTCCCTGGTTTACCATCACCTTGGTCTTATCAATATTCATACAGAGAGCCACTGTATTGCAAGCAGAGTTAGGGAGTAGAGACCTTAGTAGTTGCTTGAGAGCGTCTCGGCAATTTTTGCAAACACAGATGACACCAATAAATTTTCATTAATCGTGTGAAAGTGAAGGTCAGTTTTTGGCCGAAGCCGAAGCCGATTGTTCGGCTCTTGCCATAACCTTCGGCTGAAGGTACTCAGAAATCTTAGAACACCGACTAGAAAGTACTGCATAATCTAAATTCTACACTGTTACTTAGTTTTTTGCGTTATGGTGTTGATAATAATTGTAAATATACCCATTAAATAAATAAATTGCAGTTTTACAGAAAAACTAAATTTTATTTCAAATATGAATTAAATATATTAATTAGAAAGATATACATATAAAATCAATTTTATCGAAAAATATTGTTGTTGCGCCACCGGGATTCGAACCTGGATCTCTTTCCAAACCGGGGAAGGTGCATTATCCAACTATTGTACAGCGACGATATTTTTAGCGACAATTTTTCGAACCTATATGTTACCTTTTTGATATTAATACATTTATTCGTTCCATTATTTATTTTAGAATTTTATTTCATTGGTAATAGTTCGTGCGTTTTCGGCACTTTTCGGCGACTAAATACAAAGCTTCGACAGATTTTAGTCGAATGTGCAGCCGAAGCTTAGTTTGGGCGAAATTGTCCGCGTTGTATTGGGATCAGTTTGGTCGACTAATTTATATCAAGAATGCGTGATGCATTGGCGCGTATGCTTTATATGACGAGCGCATCTGTCACAAGCCATGCCGCAGCTGTAACGAAGGTTTGCAATAAAGGGTTCTGGTTGCAATCTCGGCAACCTCTATATTTATTATATAATAGGAGTTTGAAGAGCAACGTATCAATTAACGCACTCATTACGCAACGTATTAACAATCGCTATTGTCTGGTTTGCATAAATGCAACATCAATAAAAAACAAACTAGTTTCCACCAGCAGACATTTCAATTACAAAGTAGTGAAGACTGCTATTGGTCGAATTTGCAAAACCATCTGACTTTACAGCGATTTAGAAGGATTGATTTATATCAAAAAGACCCATGTTTAATTGTTAATAATTTATCATAATGTGTAAAAGCTTTAAAATGATTATAGAATAATTAATTGTTATGTTAATGAATATGACCGATATTACTTTAGGATTTTTAGTGTGCCGCTTTACTACATTACTTAGCCATACACAATTAACGAAATCTATCCGTTTTAGTTTAATGCCATTAAATTAAAAACTGTAAAATATGATTTATATTTCATTGTTCAGTTTTCACGTTAGTTCGGCCCCCATCATCGCAGAGTTATTTGGATTATTCTGTAATGCAGTTGTATGCACTAAACAAAGTCAAAACAATAATTAATGTAGCGAAATTTACTAAGCTTAAACAGTTTTGTTGATTAAAAATAGAGGACTTAACGCTGTGGAAATAAGCGCCAAATATATTTACGATAGAGTAAATAATGAACCAATGAAGCGACAGCTGACCCTAGCATAGAGTACAGAATTATGTAGTTCGGTTATGTGAAACGAATAGATTAGGAGATGATGGTAAGAAGACGCGAGTGTTGATGGCACCACGAACAGACTAACCAGGTCCTGTTAGAAGCGTCCACAATCGACGAGCATGCGTGAAAAGATGCGAGAACGCGGACGAAAGTTGTATCTGTCTGGCTACCCTAACCAACCCTCGCGGAAAAACGGCATAATGGTAAATTAATATGACTGATTTTGCATGATTTCATATTAATTCATTAAAAAATTAGGAAAATATTTTGGGTTAAGTACAAGTGATGAGAAAAAATGCTACTCTCGACTCACAGGTGTGATTGTGATTGGTATTCGATTATATCAGTGATTGAAAACTGTGACTGTGATCACAGTTTCATCACTAATGCGCGTGCGCCGCACGATATCACAATATACGAACATATAATCTTGAGCGTATTTATTTATATTATTAAAACATCATTTACGTAAAAAACGTATTCTAGCATAAATAATTAATGTAAATCTAATTAAATATCATCACAAACAGAATTGAAATGCTTTCAAAAAATCAAGAATGCATGGAAGAATTCAAGAATTAAAATATTTCTCACCAAATATGGGTAAAACGTTTTGGCAGAATCTACTAGAAAAAAAAATTCAATCACTGATAGTGAATGTGACTCAAAGATATCAGTGACTCACGGTTCGTGATTTGAGCTCATCACTAGTAGGTACTTTAAACACATCGGAGCGCTCTATTAAAGTAGGTATTATGTACTAAGTAGGGCAACCAAACGTACGGCATATGGCCTTTCTCAAAAAGATTTAGAAGAACTTTTAAAGCTGATTGGAGGAATCTTGCTACTAATAACATGGTACTATTCATTCAATTGATTTGGAGCAGTAATTAAAAATAATAATTGGAAATCAATGCAGATGTATTGTTTTGAATATTACATAAAATATGCTGTTTAATCAGTATCATTTTTTAAATTTTATTTCGCAGTCGGTGTTACATTGAATAACAAAAAAAATGAAACACGTACGAATAAAATCTATAATTAGTCTTTGAAGAGGAAAAAGTATAACCAGAAATAATTCAATGAAATTTTAAAATGAAAACACAAGAGATTCTTCTAAATATCAAGGTTGATTTTCAAAGATACGATTTCCGCCGATGTCTATTTGTATAGAGATGCTGACTTTTTCTTGTGCGCGCAAATGCCGGGCTTATTTTTAGCTTCTCGCACAATAATAATTTTGATCAACAAATCATGTTCGCGAATGGCCGATAAAAGTCGCATGGCTAAATGAAGAAAACGAAATCAAATTACAAATGGCGATAAAGCGTACATTATATGTAATACAAAAACAAATTAATATTACGCAATGATGGCGTATAGGCGGCGTGATGAGGACCTGACATGGCAGAATGATGTACTATAATAAGTTATTATTGGAATATTGCAGCACAACTGTGCCAAGCTGTCATCTGGGTTTGTCCCTCTCTTTTATTGCGATAATTATGTCTCAGATCGCACTAAGATATCTAAATTATTTACTAGGACTATATATTATGTTATTTTTAATTATAATATTATTACACCTGCTATTAAAAAAAAATACATAAAAAAACGACATTTTGAAAAACAATATTTTTTAAATTTATTATCTTTGTTTTATTAACCACTAAATTGAGTTTAAATACATCTACCGGTATCGAAAAATACCATTTTCTTCTTCAGGATGTCATAACTAATAGATAGGTAGATATAATAGGTAGATGTATTTAAACTCAATTTAGTGGTTAATAAAATAAAGATAATAAATAAAAATATGAATTTTAACCACAAAGATAATATTGCTAATTTTAAAAGTATAAGAATATATTTTTTTATTTATAATACAAATTAAATTAATCAATTAGAAAGATATACAGAAAATATATTTATCGAAAAAATATTACTGTAGATATATTTTTCTAATCGATTTATTTAATTTGTATTACAATATTAATTTTTCTATACCTAGGACAAGAGGAATATAACAAATTAAATGGATCACTGAAAATCTGTCTATATGAAAAATATGTAGTTACCACCGGACACGAACCCGGAACTTTTTCTTGCCGGGAGAATGAGCTACCGTTTACACTATGCTAATAATAAACTATGGCGTTGAATTTTCGACTTTATTTTTGGAGTAGACGCCATAATGATGAGCTTCGTACATTGTTTGATGAGATAATCTTCTCGAGGTATATTAAAATAGAAAGACTTCGGTGGTTGGACCGCGTGGAGAGGACGACCGCACAGCAATCAGCCGAGTCGTTGCTGAACACCAGATCAACAGGGTGCAGGAACTCGGGAAGGCCGAAGCCAAGGTTGACGTGACAATGTCTCCAAAGAAGTCTTAGAAATCCATGACTAGAGAGAAACAGGTTGTAACAGAGGAAAATTCTTAAAGAAGCCAAGAACCGCCACCGGGGGATGCAAAGTCAATTCTGGCGATCATGATGATAAGCTTCTATTTAGTGAGACATATATTATTTCCTATTAAAAGTAATATATAATGGGTATTCTAGTACAATTTCACAATAAAAATGCGATTTCATTAACAACAACAATAACAATGTATTTGCGCGCACCGTATTTTAGCGAAAATAATTGAAACAAAATAAATTAGATAGTCACAGACAAATAGCAAATCTATCATTCGAAAAATAACTGTGTTACATGTCTCAGATACACGTATCATACCACCCCTGCAGGAGATATGTTTTTCTGGTTCGAAAAAAATATTAATAAATTCAGTAAAATAAATAAAAAATTTCCTGAGTGCGAATCCGGATCTTCGAATCCCAGTCTCCCGAGTGACAGGCGGGGATACTAATCACTATGAACGATACTCGAAAGATCATAGAAAGGTTCAACGCCAGAAGAAACGATGAGTGTCTCGAGAATCTCTGGTGATCCCGCGGATAGTTGAGGGAAAAACGGGCGAGAGGGCGGGGGCGGGGGCGGGGGCGGGCGCGCGAGATGGATAGACCAGATGAAGGAGTGAACAGCGCCATTCCAGGGGGGAAGAACCGGACGTATCGCGCACCTAGTTCTAGATACTTCAGGAGACCAAGACGCTCGGTATTGATCGTATGCTGATGAAGAATAATAAGAATGTTAAAAATAAGTATAGAATTGTTATTTGCATCAATCTAAGTGACATCTAATTTGTTCTATTATAATCATTAATTTAATCATAATTTTGTATAGGCATAAGATATAATGAGGCGCGCGCTGTAATAATTTAACTATAATATTAAAATCGTGTATTGTTATGTGCCTACGTCTTCACGTGGTGATGAATAAATAATAGTCGCTAGTGAAGATTTTATAGTTTTGACATTCCGGGCGATATTGTCGTATTTAATGCGGTTTTTTATTCGGGAATTGACATAAAATATGAATAAACTCTGGTCAATTGTATAGTTAATAATAATATTTACTCACAGTGTTTCCGGAATGAATCACGAGCCTCGACCGCGTTACTTTACTTTGCTTTACTGACACCTTCTAAATGTGATATTTTCTTGAACGCTCGGACTACGAGCATGTGAGCGACTGGAAGATTTATCAAGAACTGGGGCAAAGGAAGATCGTCTTTGGTCGTTGACTTATCTTCCTTTTCGCCTAAAAACTCTTAAATGATCCAATATTATCTTAAAGCTATATATAATAAATAACTTTTAGAGTATAGATAGCACATGTCATTATTTTATCGTGTGCCCGAAATAATATCATATTACAAAAGATAATAATCATATCGGTTGGACGACAGGATCCTATCGGTCCATTAATTACTCTTCACTTTTTATCTGACGCATTAGGAACAATAATTACAGCCGTACATTCTTCCGTATCTGCGCATGGCTTAGAAACAAAAATATACAACAATATTTCAATAAATAATGTTAAATTTGAATTTGTTATTTATATATAACTCCATAAACATGAGTACAACAATTAAAATGTTAAAATTATTATACACGGTGTCCCAAAGACAGCAGCCCGAACGGAGCCTACGGTTAGAAGACGCCACTAGCAACCCATTGAGCGTCAAGTAGGGTTATCAGAAATTCAACGGTTTAGAAGTTATTCGAATTTTGTGATTTTAAGCAAAAAAAAGTTAAAATAAAGGATAACACATTACTTTGTGAAGTTACAGTTTTTTATAACATAGTTTTGTGGTATTTTTAATACAAATTAAATTAATCAACTTGAAAGATGTACAGAAAAATATACATACATATAGTTGATTCATTTAATTTGTATTAAAATATATATTTTTTTAAATTAGCCTTAAACATAAATCTGGTAGCTACATTATCGCAGCATATTTAGAAAATAACTGACATAAAATAATTACATTATTTACTATCTCGTCCATTATGCTGCACTAAGACCACCATTACATTAATTCCTAATATGTACTCTATTGCGAATACGCGCAGGAGTGACTTCATTCCACTGCATTCAGTCTATTTTCGTTCCTGATTTTTTTACCGCAGACTTCACTTCCGTAAAATGATCTCTCATTGATTTTGAGATATTTTGGAAAATACGCAGAGATTCACACGTCAGCCGTTTAGGCTTTGATAGTAACATACACGCGATATTATCATGGATTTAAAGAAGAAAAAAAAATTATCAACGTCAGATAAACACTGCGATTAATTTCGACTCGTGACCCGCAGTCTGGAGATATGATTATTGCGGGTGGCACATATTGATTAACATTTAGAATGCACGGAAATCCTATAAGAGGCATACATGAGATTATCTAGTTCATGGGTCAGTACGATAGCAGCGATTGTTGACGATTCCAGTCCCGGATACTCGCTTTAAGGTGACGTATGTGAGACTAGTTGCAAAGTCAGCGATATACATTTTTTTTTATAAATTTTAATTGAATTCTCTCACGTTGTGTAAATCTATTAACAATCAAACTTAACTATTTTTTTATGTAAATTGGTCATTCAAAATCAGCCGCTTTTGCCTGATGCCATTTATATAAGAATTGAACCAATAACAATCTTCGCTACTCTGAAATTTAATTGGCCGCCAGTACGGAAACTAAGCTTGTTTTTGAAAGAAGGCATTACATTTATTTTGTATTTTAAACCAGAATATAGCGATTGTCAGTCATAATAATAAGTGTATTAATAAATACATTGTTAAGGAGAACATATTTATGTTGTGAAGTTGCATTTTCAGAACATAGTATTATAATACAAATTAAATGAATCAACTAGAAAGATATACAGAAAAATCAATTTATCGAAAAAATTTAATAATAGATCAATTATCAATTGGAGAGTACTGAAATTTGCCCCTACTCTCGGCGTGTCCCGCGCGCCTTAGATACGCACCGTGCAAGCGGGCGATTGAGCGTCGCGGGCGCGTGTGCGGTACCCACTCGGCTGCCCAACCACGACACGATTGTTCACATCTCAAATAAAGCAAAAAAGATTAATTTTTTCTATAAATAGACGTCTTATTGCGCACATGTTGTATGTCCACTCGACCTTGATGGACGAAAACAGACAACTCTCGACGGTCAGCTGGACATGCGATGAGTGTGCAATAAAGTGACGAAATATGTTACCGCATCTTAAGCTACATTTTCTCCGATACTGAACATTGCATTTTCGGCTAATTATAATACTTTACTAATATGTTTTTAATTTAGATCGCAAATTAACTAACTCCTTTCTATATAAATGTGTTTTGTATTGAATGCGATTCGTTCCATATTACGCATCTGACTATTGACGAGACGTAACAGGAATACGGCAGCAGAAGGTCTTCTTGTAATTATTTGTAGTCATGGTGTTTTCTCGTATGGGTAGACAGGGAGGATAGATCGCCACACTTTTCTGTTTTGATCTACCACTTTCGCACGTTCACTTTCATTCAACTTTACATTCACGCTCGCCGATTATTGAAGCTTCCATCAGAGTCGTCTTATCTGATTATGTCAGGTTATTGAGGACGCCTTCAGTTCCTGATGCTTTCTACGTTAGCCCCATCGATTGTTTTCACCACCCTCTCTTCATTCACACGTTCCACATGTCCAAACCATCTTAGCGACGTTTTTAATTTTGTAGACTGTGTTTCACACCGAAACTATGTACGTTCGCTCCTAATTAGTTCATTCTTCACTCTATCATATATTATATAATTATATCGAAGTTAGGGAGCGGGGCGGCCAGGGGGATGGTGAATATATTTTGCAAAGAGTCCTAAAAAGCAACCATGCAAAATTTACATCGATCAAAGACTGAGGAATTGTATAGAGAAGAGATAGACAAACAGACGAATGTACATTCAATTTTAAAGATTATATTCATACACGATTATTAAAAAAGATATATATATATATATATTTGATGTCGTATAGTCGTGAAGACCGTTTTTGACAGCAAAGGTCGGGAGTTCGAATCTCACCAATCACATCCACAAAACGGATGATACCTAGATGGCCTCTAAAGTTCGCAATAAAAACAAAAATCCAATTGTGAAATGAATATGTTCGCTATTGAAATGCAATTTGCACAACTGACGGAAGATTTAATTTGAATTACGTAAATTTGAAGAAATCGTTGAATATTGTATGATTTTTATTGGAATCATTAATCACCGGTAATGACACAAACACACACACACACACACACACACACACACACACACACACACATACACACATAGGTACAACACGCATTTGCAATGTCACTGATTGATAAACCATTTATAATATGTGATGAATCGTTCTGATTCTCGGGGTCCGAAGTCCGCGGCCGCGTCAGCTCGCTGGGCGGGTGATCCTGGCTATTCCGCCCAGTCATCACATTCTTACTAAGCGGTTATCATCTGTGATGGTTTACTTGAAGTTCATGGTGTAAAATCGATTGATGTAATTTAAAAACAATATTAGGTATAGACATTTGGCTCGTTTGACACTAGTTCATTTTAACTCCGAGATATCTTTGATTTCTTCCTGTTATTTTAAACGGTGTTAGTATTTTTGAAAGCTCATAAAATTTTTCCTGAATTATAATTCAAATAGAAGCCTAAAATTGCGTAGAAACGTCTATTTGACAAGACTATAAAAAATGATATAGAAATGGATTTTGCATTAAATAAAAGAGGTTGACAAATAAAACTGCACACCTGTAGGAAGTGACTATATTCTCAGCGACACGTGTTGGCGAGACAAAACACGCACAGGTAGGTAGGTGTGTACGTAGCATCGACCAATATAGATTTTATAGCTCGTAAAGCCTTTTGCGATGTTTACCGAACAAACACAATAAAACGTCTGAGATTTATTATTGTATGAAGAAGGAAAAATTACGCGGAATCGACCAGTCGAGACTTGACACTTTTGAGAGATCTACGGCCTTATTCGCAACAATTATACGGTCGATCGTGCCGCCTCTCGGTTACGATAATTAGCCATTACCCAACCATAAAAAATACCTAATATTTTGTATTTCATGTAAAATTAAGTCGAAAGATGGATTGTTTAATAATTAATTAATTAAATTGTTCTTACATACAGAAGCGATACTTGGACGTGTATATCAAGAGAAATATAAAAGTTCTTGACGAGGTATGAAAAGATGCGCCGGGTTGCACTGGAAGAGACCGGAAGTGCAATGAATGGATACGCAGCTACACGACAACGTTATCAAGATTGGGAACAAGCTGAAATGGACATTTTTTTAAAAAGGAAAACTCGCTATTATTGTCAAATTGCAGTTTTAGCATGTAGTTATGTGGTATTTTTAATTCAAATTAAAATCAAATAAATAGGTATACAGAAAAAAATTATTAATCGAAAAAATATTTTTCTATAAATACTTAAGATTTATATTTTTATTTATTATCTTTGTTTTATTAACCACTAAATTGAGTTTAAATACATCTACCGGTTTCGAAAAATACCATTTTCTTCTTCAGGATGTCATATCATATTTTTTAAAAGTATACTTAAGATTTGTTTAATTTGTATTTGAAATGGAAATGGCTAGAGAACCGGAGTAATATCTCTAACTCGTTAGCGATTGATTGCGGTTGCTCGAATCTAAATCATTGACAAAAATGCTTTAAATTGTATTTAACAAATATTAGGTAGGTATGTGAAAGATTTATTTAAACATTACAAATATTATAACGATCTGACTGAAGAAAAAAGGGCGAGAGAGAGAGGAATACAGATATTTAATGTTTAATATATTATTAATGGTTGCGCCTAGTTTCTTCGTACGAAAGAGAAAATCGCCGAAGAGCATCATCCATCTCACACGACCGGCAGATCGCCAGTAGAAGTATCGAATTAACCTTCGTGTCAAGTTTTAATGGCGTTACGTCAAACATTTTGATAAATTTGTAGTTCCAAATATTGTCGCTCTGTTGTGTTGTCTTACCGACTTATCGGGCCGGCAATAACAAGTTGCCTCGTGCAATACTTGAAAAATCTCTAAGATATAATAGTTTCGGAAATACAAAGCCAGAATTATTAACAAGATGTGGGCACGTATACATAACGCTACGAAAGATGTTAAGTTTTGTGCTACCGACAGTTACTCGTTGAATAAACTATTAAGAAACGTAATGGATTTCAATTGATCGAAATCACAGAGACTGAAGAGAGACGTCGTTCAAAGAGACTGATATGAAAACCAATAAAGCCGAAAATTTTCTAGATTGGTGTCTCTCAGCTGGAATCAGAATGTCACGACCACGAATTATAACATAATTGAATCGTTTACTTACTTCCAAACCCTTCTATAATACAAAATGAGCGTATATTTGAATGCAGTTAATTATACTAGGAAAAATAAGTTCAAGTTTTGTGTCAAAACCCTCTGTAGTAGGTTACTTAATTTCCAAACGGCTCAATAATGAAACCGACCGATAGTTTTTAGTGGTGTGCCACTGCACTGGCTTGTACCAAAAATATCACATTATATGAGTGGCAAACACCTCTAAAATTCGCGTGTTGAGTTTCAGACACCTCTATAATCCGTCTATAAAAATTATGAATTTCGTAATTTCAAAATTAAAAATAAATATCGTAAAATTCAATTTTTAAACTTTTTTCGTTATTTCTGGGTTTTGTTAAAAATCCGTCCTTCGTGTCAAAGATTAATGAAGTATGGAAACATTTCTATTGAATTTTTTCACTTTTTATCGGTCAATAACATTTATATTTACACTTTACCGGTCCTAATACGTCATGGTCAGGCCAGAAAAGTTGTTGGATATGGGCGGCGGAATTATATCTATCACCAGCAATTTTAAACAAAAAAAGCGCTAAAAGATTACAAATCAAGTGACAGAAAAATGTTACAGATTCGTATACAGGTATTATATATCGTGAAATACCCCTCAAGGTACAACAGTGTTGATAGACAGTCACACATTTCTATATAAGACGCTAATTCTTAAATATGTATTAAGTGAGAATGTATACGTTGTGCCAGATGAGTAAATAATAATTTTATTCGAAACATGAGATTATTCACAGAAAACATTTAAACTTGCAACACAATTATTGTACCTACTGGAATTAATTTCATAAAATTTGCCCAAAATTATGTCGTTTGAACATTCCTCGATGTTCTCGAAGAGAAAGCGGTGATAGAGCTTGTGTGTTTAAGCGAAGAGCAGTGACTCAACACAAATAATGGCGAAAAACTTTAATTACAAATTATTTGGTAAATACAAATACACAGCTCTTCCCATTCAACGCACACTTTAGTCTATCATTGGTAAAAGTACACATCTGGTGTAAACGGGAAGGTCGGATAACCGAAAATTTGTATTTGCCGGATTACCCGTTATTAGTGATGTAGAAAAAAAAAATTAATTTATATTTTATTGTTTTAAGACGTTAAAACATATGCCAACTAAACATAAATATATTTTCAGGCTTTTTGTAAATTTTGTTTCTAAAATCGGCATTACGTATTACTTTTTTCGTATTTTAACTATGATCGAATAATCCAGAATGTTGAACGGACTGGAACCAGAATTGAAATATCAAAGGACGGATAATCGTGATTTTATTGAATGTATAGTTTTGGCGTATTTCAGTGTTCACTGAATACTACATGTTTAAAATGTGACACATTAAAAATAATGAATTCTTCGTATAAGCAACGTAATATAAAGAAAAAAAACGAGTTGCACGTCTCAGACATGAATCATGCAGAAGATGTTTTACTGGTTCGCACCTTTACGCAAAGAAAAAACAAAAATATGACAATATAAAGAGAAAAAATGATCAGACACACGAATCAACAAGGGTGGCCTCCGAAAACACATATTTTTATATCGAACCCTTTGGTAAAATTTACAAATGTAATGATTATTTAAAAAATTGATGTTCAATAACATTGTAACTAAATCAGAGATATAATTTAAATAACTCATCTATTTACACAAAAAGTAAACATCTATACCGAGTGGCTGTAATCTACTTAGGTATTTAGATAAAAACAAAAAAAAAAGTCGTCTTTTCGATTTACTTTGCTGGCTTTGAAAAAACATTTGAATGTCAAACGTCGACCAGGAAAAAACCTTGGAAAATTTCACATTGAATCAAAATGGAATTTTTAATAACAAGTTTAATTGATCCGAATATCATCTGCTTACTTGTAAGACCTGATATTTTGGACGAGTATTTTATTACGCTTCTGGAAAGATGGTTTAAAAAAATGAAAATTATGGACACACAGTCAGTCACTCGATCAGTTATGAAATATTACAAGAATTTAAATATATAAATGGCGTCAAGGCCTAATTATAACGTATAATATTTTTTCCGGAGGCTCCCCGCGAAAAAACGAAACTGTAAAAAAAAATAGAACGTTTGAAATTTCGCTACAAAATTTCGGAACATTCTAAAAAACAGGTTCACTGATGGACTGTAATATATACAAACCTTGATACGAGTATTTAGTTTATTTGTAGACATCGACTAGAAGGTGTCTGAGATATATAATGTTAAATTTTAAAAACACATATGTTAGTACAAGTTTAGTATTTGTGTATTATACTATGTAACTCAACTACTGAGCTTGTTCCATGAAAATAGGTACTGCAGTATCTTGATTCGATAGCTGAGGATTCGAGCCCTGACCTTTACTATCAAAGATGGGCGTTCTGACAACACGAATTCACGATTTGTACTTGTTTTGAATGCTTGCCTCTGATAGCTTACTAAAAATACTAATACGGGTAGATATTTTTTACTTCTAGAACTCTTGAGAACTTTTTAAAAATTAACCCCCCCTCTCTGCACCCTTCTCCTCGGCAAGCTTCAACACCGCCTCTCCTCGCACTACCCCTGATAGGCATATTGTGACTTTAGAACGACTGATATAGTTTTGAATATTAGTTTTTCGTTTTCTTGGGGGGAGTTAGGTTTGGCCGATGGGCCATGAGATGATATTTTTATAAAAATGTTGCCATATAATTTAGAGTGAAAAGAGAAACCGTTATATAATATAACTCATACATTTTATTTGTATTTAAATGAACGGTTGTTGTTCTAAAAATATTACAACTGCTATTAAAATATAACATTGTTTTCTTGTTATCTCTTCGAGTATTAGAAAATTTGACATTTTCATTAAACAGTTTTAAAAAGAAAATTATTTTAAAACAAAAAAGGAAATTTTGATCAATATCGCGTTGTTCCAAAGTCAACCCTTTAGAACCTTTCATCTTGCCGGGCATTAAACAATATATAAAGATACATGTAAGAAAAAACCATTTACATATTTCTTGCTGGAATGTTGTGCAAGCGAATTTATTATTGCGGTCTGACACGGGGAAGCTTGCGGTCTGGAGCGTGTCTTCCGAGACCTCGGCGACGCGGGTCGTGTGTGAAAAATCCGTGGAAATAAAAAACAATCAAAAAATTTTCTAACTGCTTAACGAAGTCCCAAGAAATGAACGTAATATTATTTCTAAGGAATTGATGGATGGCCACAGCACACCGTTCGCATTCTCCGGCAAAAGAATTGGTTAAGATGTGTTGAGGTATCGCTGTCCCTCCGACAAGTGAGCTCGGAAGTAGTGAATCCAATTTCGATCTAAAATTGCATCTGTTCCGGGATTCAAAATGTTCATAAATGGTACATTTATATAAAAAATGGTCAGAAAGAACATATAATACCGAGCTACGTAAGACTTTATTAGTTTTAGTATTTAACGCAAACACGTTGTGGTTCATTCAGATAATTAATAAAAATACATGAATTATAAATAAAATGAACTAAAATATTATAAATATCCAACAAAATTGACAGATGCTATGCGTTCTCGATTTTATATTATGGAATGAAAGCATGGATACTTACCGAAGAAATGATAAGGCGACTTGAAGCATTTGATATGGATAGAGAATTACGAATGGATGAATAAAATAAAATAAGTATTTAAAACAATAAAAATTCCAATACTTAAATATTTCGGACATGTAATAAGACATCCGGACAAGTACGAGATCTTGCACCTCATGATGCTGGGAAGTCGGGGTCCTGAAAGGAGAACATCACGGTTTTCCGGGTCGCAGTAAACAAAGTGATGATAGCCAACGTCCGTTGAACGGATAGGGCACAATAAGAAGAAGAATAACTAATTGTAACCACTAGAGTCCTATCAGTTTCCACATGTTTTATCGTCGTAACAATTTAAGTTAGGTACTAGATTTATTTTTTAAAAATCGTATTTGAAAACTTAAGAACATTTCGACACATGCTTTTAGTTAGTTTTTTTATCAACCTGATGAAGGAAAGGGTATTGTTGGTGAATATAAATAACTGTTAATAACTATTAATTAAGTTTTTTAATAATAATAATAATGAATAGCCTCAAGAAATACGAAGATACGTATTGATACATACATCTTTAAAAAGAATTGTTAGTAGTTACAGCATTATGCGGTTTGTGCGTTCAATGTATTAACATAGAAGGCTGCATTTGAAACGATGGTAACTCAAAGTTAAAGGTGCGAATACGTAATATCATCACTTCGAGTATTATTCGTCCCCAACTGTCCTTCGGACGTAGTCGAGAGGATAGTTCCGTGGGCGGTCCATCGCCACAGCTTCCGACTTCATTAAAATAAAACAGTTCCTACCGCGCGAGGCCGTGGCGTGACAGCCGCGGAAGACGAACGTCATTAAACTATTATTTATTATATCATTTCGCGTTGTGATATTGTTCTAACAATGGCTACCTATGCAGAAAACCGTGTTATATATATTTTTTGTCGTGTGGCAGCAACGCATTGCCATGTTTCCATTTGCATTCGTGTTGCGATATATAGTCATTAAGGTCTAATGTAGTCATTCATTTGCAACAATAATAATTATAAGACAGCGTACAGGAAACCGAGTGGGGTTGCGGTTTTGTAATTTGTTTGCTACTGTGCGTTTCTCACAATGCCTTACGAGAGCAAATCAGAAACAATTCAATACAGAGAAAAATATTAAAAGATGTTTTGGAATAAAGTCCTCCACTGATAGAATGTATGCTGAGAATATTTTTCTCTGAATCGACGGCGAGTGCGGCAAATAAATTTGGTGTTAATCAAATTTTATTATCGTAGAAACACGTTTATATAAAAATATATAGGTGTAACATCAGTAGAAAATATAATACGATAACTTAACCTCAATTTCGCGACTCACGAAAACAAACACGTCATATTATGATATATCAAAAAATTATTCACTGTTTCTAACGGCGAATTTTAGTTATTACAAAAAACACAATGCTAATAAAGAAGAAAACGGAAAATATATAAATATTTTAAAAAAAGAATAGAAAATTGCATTTAGTCATCGCGTTGATGATTACACGGAGTGTCGGTGTGGGGAGATGCAACCGATATAAAGTTTTTCTACGTCGGTTACTTTTTGAAGATACATATTTTAAAAGTCAATATTGTATAAATAGTTCGATGATGCCGGAACGTTGTGTCACTTATGTCCCGGACCGTATCATTAAAAAGGTACATTTTACAACGTATATATGATATTAACAATAATGTGTTCCGTATGCATCAAAGAGAAACATTCTTAAATGAGTCCGCCCCCGCTATCTGGTCGGCGCGCCGTGTCATCGGTCACCCGTAGACGCTCGTTGCAAATATGTAAACAATTTTTTTTTTACCAACCGCAAGCGAGATTTTTAATTCCGGCACCGCTTTTGACGGACGCGTCATTTCTCTCCGTCAATTATAAACGAGCATCGTCACATTATCCCGACGCCCGCACTCGCCGGCGCCAGCTGTGCTCAAGTGATTGACACTCGAGTTAATCAAAACGTTACAATTCTTAATACACTTCTTTCGAAAACAAAATGGCGGTAAAGCGCGGACGATGATAAAATAAATTATGATTTTGGAGACGCCGAGTGTCGATCGCGGTGCCTCTCACACGCCGAGCTGTGAGCTGAAGTATTGTTGGCGTTTTTGAGAATGCACGCACAATTTTGTTTGTCCTCGAACATAGTTCTGAAACCAGGCACGGCACTAGTCTAGTATTGAAACATTTTTATGAAATTTAATTAATTTTCCAGGGGCTTGTTGCGGTGCACGGTTGGACTAGCCTGTATCGTGTGTTATCTCGGTGACGACCTTTAAAGGCATACAAAACTGCCTTGTCATTGTGGTTTAAAATGTACCATCAGACGGCAGCCAGAGCTTGCCGTTTGTCAACTGTGTTTAACATAGCTTCTTCGCTTTTCTCTGGTCGGCACTCTATATTTACAACGGCATAGTTACCAGACTTTGCAATCGGCTTTGAGACAATACTATCCCCTTGTTAATATTGGGTGTAATAATACGTTTAGTGCACAATATTTTAGGGGTAGATACATATTAAACACGAGTCGAAAATGTACAAGCTGCATGTGCCTAATCTTAACCATGTCAAAGATATAAGCAGTTGTAGTTATGCGATTATTGTTGTCGATGTTGAAATATTGTATTTATTACGAGGCGCATTTTTTAAGTAAGTACCATTGGAATATTCCCGGTGTAGCGCTGCGGTTGCGATGTTGCGCATGCGCAATGGTTTCCTTCATCTGTTGTCTTGCAACGTTAGAGACATTCACATAGTGTGGTTATCTTGTAGTGAGTGGTTAAAATATTCAAGACAAATAGATCAGCCAGCCGACTGTAAAATACGGTCCGTGATTCGTTTCTTGAAAGCACGAAACATGAAACCAGCTGATATTCATCGCCAAGTGTGTCGCGTTTTGTCCTGATTTAGCGTAAAGTGATTTCCATCTTTCCCTTCATCAGAAGCGGTTCCTTGGTGGCAAGCGTTTTGATTCGTTATCGAACAAGGGCCCGAAGCAAAGATATAAAAAAATAATGTGTCAATTTCGCAAAATATTTATTTCCAAGTACGTAGACTTAAAGATTAAAATGATTTTGTAAAAATCTCATACAGTAATATTTTCCGCACTAATATTTCCTTGAACATTTCGACTCGTAATTTAGGCCTGTGTATAGGCAGTCCATCCTTGACAATACATAGAGTTTAGTGTATTATAAGAGGATAGATTCAAATGACGGCAAATTATCTGCGCTGCTGTGTCGGCAGTTCGCTCGCAGGGTGACTGATGACCACGACTGCTCTCCGACTTGACTATGACGAAGAAATCGTAATCAGGTGTAATTAATACTTTATAAGACCGCAATTTGTGCGGACTGTAGCAGAAGGAGACGAGAGGAAACAGTGGACAATTGCTTCACGTACTCGGTACAGGTTTTCCACATTCGCCAAGGTCACGTGTTCAATGTTCCATGACACGGCAGTAATTAAAGCAGAAAATTAATCGCACAATAAATGCTATAATAATACAGCGACATGCCAACTTTAGGTTTCTAATGTTTCAAATCCGGATCTGTCCACGACACGAAGAGGCAACTCTCGGTGTGAAGGAATGACGCATGACGGACAGAAAACGCATAGCGCAACAGCCCCCAGGTTGCTACTTGCTAGGGACCTTATGTCCATTTTTATATTGGGAAATTTGTATCGATTTTTGTTACAGAATTATTTGCTTGCATTATTTTTAAAATATTAAATTTCCGAAGCTTAGAATTTTCACAAAAACTATTTCTCCATATTTTGCAGTGGTCAACCCGCCACAATTTATTTAAATAGAGATGCGTGCACGGAACACGTGTCACATCAACATTTTTACTATTTTCAAACGAGATAAGATAAGCTATATTAACATATTTATACTTATTTTTACATCAAAGGTGAACATATAATAATATAACACGCTTATTACAAATAAATTGCTATTAAGTTTACAAATTACCTCCGACAATTTAGCCTTGTCCTGGCTACTTTGTAAGACTTTTGTCTGTGTTATAGTAACCAGTTTATTTGTGCCAATGAGATATCATTTTATTAAAGTAAATACATTCACAGCGCAACCTCCGTTTACGAACGACTCTGTTTAACGAACAATTCGGTTTACGAACAAAAATCTAGACGATTAAATGCTTCAGTTTACGAACAGGCAGGCAGTAACGTGCTCCATAGACTGAGATCTCGGCGCATGCGCAAAGCCATAAAACATGATAAAACTTTATTAAATCGTGTTATAAATCTGTTAAATGATAATGTCATGTCTCAATTTCGCACCATTATAAAAGCAAGAAGAAAAAAATATCGTTGGATAGATATTTCGTGAGACAGAAACCTGATGAACTTCAAACACGAAGAGAGTCCCCTTCCAAACAATAACACGTTACTACATATTTTGTAAGGTAAGTTCAAATAAAGTTTGTTATTATGTTTTATTACTTCCAATTCCTTTTAAATTAAAACCATGAAATTTAATTCCTTTTCTATCTTATGATTTCAAGCAAGAAGTAGAAAATAAAGATGATAAAGGGCCATTTTCTTGGCGTCTTAAACAGATTAATACATTTTACATTGACTCTTATGGGAATAATTGTTTGTGTTTACGAACAACCCGGTTTTCGAACAGTTTTACGGAACGAATTAAGTTCGTAAACCGAGGCTCCACTGTATAATTAACTAAGCTAAACGCTTGTGCTATGAAAATGACTAATAATATATAATATACACCATCAAAAATCGCTCGGAGAACGGACAACCGTTGAAAGAATGAAGTGGTACTCGAGGCGAATCAAAAGGGCGACAGGCCGCCCTTAAACCCTCTAAACTAACAAAATAATAAAACTCTACTCTACTGGAAATACATTGTAGCGAATATTTACCTGAATTAGAAATGTAATTGATAAAAATACATTTACTAAATAATGACCAACATCTGGATGAGGTCCAGGACAAACATGCGTGGCGAGCCTCGCACTGACAAGAACACAGTTCTTTCATATGATAGAAGAAAAAACCCGTATCTAAGCAGCAGCTAAAATAAGATTTTTTTCGTATACTGCATCAAAGATCACGAATTATAACCAAAATGTTAAAACTAATTGCATACAAAAATCTAAGATTAATGTGTAAACACGCCAAATTGGTAGATCTACAGCATTGTGTTCGCTTTTTATGGCTCTATTTACATCAACATTTATTTTCGACGAGTTGTCCCTCCTTAATAAAACGTAAAATATGCAAATTTGCAATGCAGTAAAATGAAACAAATCAATATTTGTATATTATTATATGATGTATCATTTTTTGTAAACTATATAAAAAAAACTAGGGGTTAGCCCGTCGCAAGACGTTATGTCCAATCTGATTGATTTATAAACATTGTGATTAAAAAATATGTGAAAATAGACGAAAAAAATAAAATTTATACTTGGTGTCGTAATTTTGATAAATCTTGATGAACATCTCATTGACAAGCTCAGAGAATATGGATTTCAAAGAAAATTGACACTTCACTGTAATGTGTCAGTTTATATTTATCTGTATTAGATAAAATCAGTAGAAACATGTCTTGCTTTGATATTACTACAGTTCTATACCCCCGCTTGATGTACATCTCGTCCACGTTCTGGGCCGACACATCTTAATCGGAATTCTTCTTCTTCTCACATATCGTTCGCACGCTTTCGTTTTGTTGTTTTTTAAACGCAAGAGTCTTCATTTCGGCGTGCCGGTATAAGTGGACTAGCGACCGTCGCCTCCAGATGGACAGGTGCAGCCCGGCTGTCTCGGGTCGCGCGCCGCGTGAAAATGAAATCCATTTGTTTAATGTAATCGCGTGGAATTCGGCCTCCGGGGGCGGGAGGCGGGATCTCCGGCTGATTCACACTAGCCGGGGCGTCGGGCGCCGGACGCCGGCCGGGCAAGGTCCGCCCCGTATCGGACGCACGCACCCGGCGTGAAATTGTATCGTCGCGTGTGCGCGCGCACATCTCTACCTACCGCTCAATCATCGCGGTCGCTAAACATAACGATGAAGCATCGTAAACAATATGAGCGCGCCATTCTCTTAAACGGAATTATGGTTTGGATAGAGATGAAAATAATTATGATAGCAAAATTGCTTGAACTGAGATTTAATGACGAGTGTGACAAAAATCAAATTATTAAAAAAAATTCAATTAACTAAACTTTGTACTGTACACGCGTTGAGTTATTTTGTCACTACTATGGTATCGAGAGGCGTAGTCCTTCCCATTTTCAGGTGTAAATAGTAGTGACAAAATAATTCAACGTGTGCACAGTACAATGTTTAGCTAATTGAAATAAATTAAAAATCATGTTGCACCGCAGACTAATTTTCATGTCAATTAATGATATTACTCACTACTATTAGTGAAAATCAAATACAATTTATGTGCCATTTTAAGCCACTATTACAAATATTAACAAATTTTTGGTTTTCACGGCCGTTCAGAACAGTTATAGTCGGTACAGTTTTCTGGGCTAATATGCCGTGCACATCAGCTCTGATGATGAACCCTCGGCCAGAAAGATCAGATATACACGTATATAACCCCAGAAAACTGTACACAGAAGATTAACAAAGATGTGTTCTAAGTTTGCCACGGTCGCCTATCTTCACGGGTAGCCTTCCAGTCGTGAACGCCTAGTTTTCTTTCAATATGGTCACCCCAACTTTTACGACGTCTTCCCCGTGATTGCGATCCACGGAGTTGCTGATGCGATGCTATCCATATGTAAGAACCTTGGAGGAAGCATTCTTTGGACATGTCTGGCCCAGCGTAATCGAACGAACTTTATTGTAGCTACGATATCTGCTTCGTCATGTAAACCTTCCATCTGATTCTCCATGGCCCATTTTCCCGTGTAAATCCAAAAATATTTACCTTCCTTTTAACACTCCACTTCACTCTCTACTACATTTTTACATAAAATACATGTGAATATATTTTTAAGCTGCAAGTAAAAAAATCCTCAAGCAAATAATATATTAAATAGTTCTAGAAACATAACGTCATTAAAACATGGCGGGGAAAAGATAATAAGGGGGTGGGGGGAAATACGCATTTACTGATTTGATTTTAATTTGAATATCTAAAGAACGGTATTGACAACATTAATATTAGCATACTGATGTCGTTTTTATAATCATATCTAAACATGTGTGTGTTTTGGGACTAAAATACCGTGTAATGATGATGAGAACGAGCTGGCGCTGATGCAGTCACGGAATTATTACCAGTGGCGGATTTATAGTTGCGATCTCGAGGAGAAGGTCCCCGAATCACTAAGAAAGGTAAAGTGAAACCAGGGACAACAGAGAAAACGAAAAGAAAAAAGGAAAAAATTAAAACAATAAGATGTATTACATTGGCTCTGTTTTCCTGAAAGAGTAGAATTTAAATTGTGTTGGTTGATGTACAAGGCGACACACAACATGGTGCTTCTCAGAAAATGAATGGTAGACTTCAAACTGTCAGGTCAGCCTCTACTTCAGCCGCAGCTATCATTGTATAACCGATCAACCATTGCTAGAAGACTTAAGTTCAGGGACAGAAAACGCACCTTTTCACAAAATGAAATTCATAAGTTTACCAGGTAGGACTTTTGAGTTAGTAGTATTTGTAAAGCACACCTTGAGGTGAAGTTTTTACGAAAATGAAACCGCACAAATTATCAAACATTATTATTGTGAATTACATCTCCTGATTGATTGGAAAAACAATACCTAAATTATATACACAGTGAAAAAGAACTTCTTTAAAATATGTGGCAGATAATAATGACCGACAAGTTTAAAGGAACATAAATATTTCTCAGAATAAAACAAATGGTGCTTGAATATTAATCTAATATTATAATAATACATTGATTCGAATCGATCATGAGTATAAAGAATTAGATTCTCTTCTCTTTATCTACAGGGTGCATATGAGAGGTTCAAAAGCCATATGTCAATTGCGATTGCATTTGTAACTAATTTTATACCCACAGCGAAGATTTAAAATAATTATGCTTTTGATAAAATGTTTTTAAAATATGTAAACATGTCTTCGAGAACAATTGTCGATAGTAAAACTGCCATTATTGCCATTCACGTCACTTTCTATCTTCGTGGCAGTTTTGTTTTTGAATACCTCATAACGCTGTCCATCTTTCCAAAAAAGACGTAGGTATCTCGTTTTTTGTTAAAATTGAGTTACGACTGAGGTTACATTGCCCGAACACATGAACATAATCCACTCAAACAGGTATATCTGAATTTTATTCCAACGGGGTATAATATTACATAAAAACATTTAGACGTAACCGCTCTTATTTACATGTGTCTCACACACATACACCTCACACTGTCTTTAAATCAACAAATTCGAGATACGATAGTAATTGAGGAATTTTAAAAGAGGGGTTTGTGCCGATCACACGCAGTCTTAAGTGCGAAACTTTTTTGCGTTTTCTCATTCTATATTTTGATATCCATCTTTTTAAATTTTTGATTGAATGAAGACTCGTATGGGTTAGTCAGTTTGCCGGAAGAGTAAAAACAGCCTGGGATAGAAACAGGACCAGCGAGGTGTGAAGGATTCGCCTTCTGTGATGCAGAAGACGAAGGCGCTCTCGTGCATCGCCTGGTGCTGCGGACGCCCGGACGGGCGGTACGTCCCGACTGCGGACGCCATGGAAATCAATAGACGCAGACGTTGCGCGACCGTTTCCATTGCGCTAACGCAAACAGAATCCATGAAAAAATATTTGACATCAGCAAATATTATATATTGTTATTTCGTTTCGTCGCAATCGGTGTTTGCGTTTTTGATGCTTATTAATAAAAGACAACCCGAAAAATGAATATAGTATTATACCATGAATATGAAAAAAAAGGTTCCAACTCAATAACCAGCCATCATTACATTTTTAATTTACCAATGAAATTATACCAAATAAATATACGTGTCATGTCTATTCCAAGACAAACCATCGAAATATGTACAAACATCATCGATGACAACAATTATATCTTATAAATAAATTGTGCGTTACAAATGAAAAACATGTACACTGTATCAAATTCGTTAATACAACCTTCTTGTCCTGAAGTTAATTTTTTTCAAAATAGTACATGTCCATTTATATTGTCATAAAATTAAAAATTGGAAATGCATCAGTAATATTCCTAATACGAATATTTTGTAGGTAGGTAATTATTATTTAATATATAGTTTTTTTTTTAATATCCTGCTCACAATTATCGTTTTTCAAATATAAAACGGCAAACAATTTTTCCTAATATTAGTTATTAAAATATGTTTAATTAATATGGAAGAAAATCCGATTCAGAAACAGCTACATTTGAACGACGTTCTAAGGCGCCAACTTCCATTTAAATTTGGGAAACCTCTATCATATTTAAAAAATATAAATCAACCCCTTTACCGTGGACCTGTTGTTTACCTATTCATAACCGCTTTATAGAATAGGTGCTCTTTACCATGTATTCAGATTTACCGCATTTAATACATACACACCTATAATGTATTATATTCTATATATTATATATCCGCTAGCGCGATTCAAACCCCAGAACTGAAGTTTTCTTGACCACTCGAGTGCCGAGCCAAACAAAATATTCGAAATGTTTTCCCGCCTTAGCTATTTTTTGCTAGCTCGATTCTTGGGTTATTTACCTACAGTTAATCTTCCGTATCCGAGACAATACATTTATACAGTATTTTAAAATTAGATTTAAGATTTATTTGACTGGTGGAAGATAGTGGGTTCTACGTGAATAGCATACGAGATATCATATCGGCGTCCTCATTGACTTCTAACGTCATCGGATCAACATAAATAAATATACAGACTTTTCTTTTTAATAACCGCAAGTTATCGCTTTTGCACTGTTGATATGATGAGCCTTATATCGAGACTAGTCTCAGGACTGGTAAAGCACAGTATAGAGTTAAGTGCGGAGTGAGCTGACATTCGTTGTACGAGTAGATCAGTACTTCAGTGGAAACATTTTATTAAGTACTCCAATATAAATTTTAATCTGGGAGGCTAGCTTAACTTAAATGCTCCGCAATATATGTACTTCAAACACAACATATGAATACGATCTTAGAATTTTTATATGTTACAATGGAAATAAAGGATAGCTAGGTACCGTACGCGAAAGATCAGCAGGTAGTAGGTACGCACTAGTTTAGTTTCATAATAAATCACATTTTCGTCGTGAGAGATTCTGCTCGCCGGGGGATGACATCTTGTCTCATGTACAGAACATTATGAATACCGTATCAATATCAGATTACTTTATTTACGTATGAGCCAATGTATTAAATTAACAATATATATTAAATACACAAAGAGATATGAATTTAAAAGCGAAAAGATATAATGCACGATGATAAGTTCTGGTCATGAATATGCACATAAAACGTCGTAAAAAATATTCAAGCTCTTATGGGATGGGATGTGTATGGCAATGTACTCGTGTGACGTAATATTCGCCAACCTGAGTACTCAAATTTTCCCGTAATTATTTGGCAACCTTTGTCTTCTTTAGTATGAGCATTATTTTATGCATGAATAAACAGCATAAAAAATGGGTATAAATAAATAAATGAACATCCGACTAATGATGTTCCTCTACGGAATCGCACCGGTTCGCGCGAACCGGTTGTTAAAATTGAAAACCTCTCACCGAACAGGTTGTCGCTATGAAGAAAAAATTAAGTATTGAAATAATGGACATGCCCTATAATATCGAGAATTGACATTATTTTGGAATTGTCAGTAACAAATCATTAAAATAGTATAAAATAATTGAAACCATTGCATCTGAAAATGTTATGACTTACGCCAATCTTTTTGGGAACGATATCTAAAATGTATTTGGTATATGCAGAGGGAGGGGGTATATGAGTACCAAAATTAGTATAGCGAAACGGTTGATACATTTTTTGGGGGATACCACTCACTACCCCCGATAAATTTCTCCACTCGAGACTTCTAGCTCTCGGCCTTCAAAATAAAATTGACAGCTGTGAAAAATATGAATAATCTATTTAATTAAGAAGGTGTGAGGAAGCCGCCGGTCTTCAGTAAAATTTCAACGTTCCTTATCCACGGCACGCAGATTCTCAATTTCATTATTGAGGCGTTATTATTATATTCGTAATATTAGACTATCGAAAACAATTCATATCGATACATTTTTTTTGTCAATTTACGCGTTATGATTGTACAAATATTACGATCGTATGCTCAATAATGACTGGAACTAGTTTCAAGAAATAATAACATGCAGAATACAGCAGGCAAAAGTGACCTTCGTAAAAAATGAAAGAAGTTCTTTGCAATAATTCACTGTCGCTGATAGCACTTCGCAATTTTTTTTTTTACCCAGCACTAGAGTCACTGTTTTCTGCAATAATACAGAAAAAGAAATGGTTTATTGTAGGATGCAATAAAAGTTAGTACTTATTCAGAATCGGTTTAAGATGAATTTCTCCTTCCAGTATCCCTTCGGACCTATCAGCCCTTGGAAACCCTAAACCATTTTACCATTCAATAAGAAGAGTATACCGTCTCTATTCCGAGCAACTGCCGATACAATAGTCAGTGCCATAATGATCCGATAGAACATGGCAGTTCAAAAAGTAAATGAAGTATTATATATATATTAGATTATAATAGTAATAGCTAATTACAAAAATAATTTCATTCTTAAACCACACGTTGTCAAAACTAGGACGGTGTGAATATATTATGCAGTCCTCTACAGCTGTGTGATAATTGATAAACAAATAAAACAAACAATTACATTAATCCAGCATCCAACACAAGATGCGGCCGTGTTTACCGATCACATGGCGTAAAAGAGACGTGCACATGGATGGCGGTGTTATGTACACCCACGTACTTGACAAAATCGAGGCAAATAAAAGATTTTCGTACGACATTTCAAAGATGTTTGGTAATTACCGAGTAAACAGTACAAAAAAAAAAATGAAAAAATTCTGGTACCCGACTATACAAAGATGTTATATTTCTTGGTAATATTACAAATCTCTTGAATATTTTTCTAGATAAATATTTTGCATTCAAAATTATTCATAGTAGTGTATTTAAGTTAAATTTATAATTAGTCATTGAGAAAACATAAAATATGCTGCAAACATTTCGTAAAAGTGTACCTGTATGGTAAAGAAACCCTGAAAAATTATATAAATCTTAATGAGAACTCATTAGTAGGTACCTAATGTGTGCAAGTTGGTAGGTACCCGAGTGAAAATCGAATTAGCATTTTTCCGGGTACGAAAATCCGACGAAATACTTTATCTATGGAACTTATCATTTAAGAACAATAATTCAAAATACTTTTAAGTTAAGAATTCGTTATCACCACACATTATTAATATTTATACTTATTTGGAAGTCTACGATATTGTATGTGTATATAGAGATAACGATAATTTCGTCTTTCAAAAGTTACGAAACAAACCAATTATATTATATAGGAAGTAGGAGAGTTATGAGAGATATAATAAAATTTATAAAGCAGCCAAAAGTCAATCGATTAGCATAATTTATTACATACCGAGGTACACTGTTATTTAATAAATAAACGTTTTTTGGGCGCGCTCTTAAATTTAAATCGATATGTAAGTTTCAACATAATATTTTACAAGACATAAAAAGTAAACACTGATATACGTCAACAAAGGGAGAAGAATGATTTACAGATGACGGTCACAATCCCATCCAATCTTCCTTCATTACGATAGATAAAATATTATATGAATTGATGTTACACCTAATTGACCCTCGGACAACAAACAAGAAATGTTTGTCCACCGCGTACACATTCCGACATTCCACGGTGAAAATATACAACAAAATCAGCAGAAGTGTGTAAAAATATGATAATGTGTACTCACAATCTTCACATAGTCCCATTTTAGCAAATTTCCGATGTAATCACGAAAAAAATACACTTTTTGTAAGGAGAAAACCGAAACACTGACATAGGTTAGATTCAACAAGTAACTCTGGAATATTTGCAGTTTGACAGCTGACTCGCTGGTAGCGATGGCGGTGCGCCCAGCGACATCTGTTGGAAGCGGACCAAAGTGACGGCTATCACGTGTCTTTTTTTATCTACCGGAGTTACATACTCAATTATTTATTATTGACTTTTACTGGCTCATTTGAGACGTTTTGCCGCAAATAAATCAATCGCTATTAAAATAAGGCATAATAAAATCAAATAAAGGCGGGAAGAGACGTTTTAATATTCAATTTAAAAATGTGAAAACGGTTTGGAATAAGTTTTATCATGTACATATATGCATATGTGTATTGCAGGCGAGTTATTGGCACGTAATTCTTATTTTCCGTGGTTTTAGTGAAAAAGCCGGAAGTTGCAGCTTCTCCACCAAATATGACATGAAACGAAGGAATGTACCACAACTAGTTATGGCACCACTACTAATTCAGAAGACGTAAGTATTTCAAATAATACATTTTTAATAATTCATAGGCCCATTCTCAACGTCGTTTGATGGTCTCTCTGAACAAATCAGGCTATTCTGCTGTGTACGCGGGCGTGACAACCCAGACAAATAAACCACGAAGATTCTAAGCGCACGTGCGTGGCTACTTCAGCGTCGCGATGGGAACCTATACCTAGTGTGATAGACAAGTTTAAGTCATTTTAATCTATCTGCTAATATATTATATGTACACAATTAATAGAGTGTGCGGAAAATAATATAATCTACGAAATGAAAGTACAAGATACAACGTAATATTTGGATATAGAATAATGGATAAAAGAAGGGCAGTGGCACGTACCTAGAACATACGAAAGTATATTAAAAAAAGTAGGTATAGCTGTGAAAGAAACGAAGATGTTAGAATTAATTAGCAAAATAATATACGGTGCTGTATCCTCTATGGTTTATGGCGCGATGGTATGTTTAAAATATTCGCTAGAATTGAAAGGTTGAGTAATAATATTAATTTTAAATAAAGAGTATACAAGTATAAATTAATACAAAGTGTACGGCTAATTGAAAACACTATAAATGAATGTTAACAAAATTAAATGAGATGTGTAAAATGTAAAATAAAGAAACAGAGGTATATTCAGTGTTTAGTTTTTATCTCTGTGTGTGTGTGTGTACATTATACATATGAATGTGCGAGGATGTGTATAAGTGTGCAGTGGTGTACTCACGAGGAGTGTTGAATGCAATGTATTAAAATTTTCAAAATGTCGTTTTATGACCTAATCAGTAAAAACATTAATGAGATGTAGTGGTGGATTTAGTGGTGCGATTTACAATTTATTTCCAGGGGGGAAAATGAAAATTACTGAATAAAGGGAAGAACAACAAGGAGCAACTTATATTTAAAATATGGTTTAAAAATACAGTTTTAGCAAAAAAAAAAAAAAAAACTGGCAGATCCGATTGTGCTCAGGAATTCGAGACTACATACGCTTGATGTTTGTCGGATCGGCGGAGCTGTAGGCTTCAAGTCCGTCGTTATTGATAGTTTTACCTAAACATAATCTCTATACATGTTTTGCTGTTTGTAGTTCACGTTGAGTTGTGATATTATTATTTTTTGGGTCCCTTGTCCCAGTAAAAAAGGGGCTCCTAAAAAGATGGAACATATATATATCGTTGAATTTGTTAATATACGTAAGAATGCATTTCATAGTATGAATTCACTGACAGTACATGCAATATTTGAGAAAAGTTTGGAACACAAGGAACACGAGAATTTATACATTATTTACATGTGTCGATCGACGATCTTGTGAACAACGTGCAGAAGTTTCATGACTCTAAATTACGCTGAATAATATGATGAATCTCAAATACTTTTAATAAATAATGTGGTTTGGATATCTACGTATTATGTGCTGAGCTTCTAAATATATGAATTGCTTACGGAGTGACCACGATTATAAGGGACAAATAATATATTCTATATTTATCTATGAACGGTACCTACCCAGTCTAGACAGCGAAGGTCTGAAGGGAAAATGTGATATCTTTTATCTGAAGATATTTATAGCTAGCTAGCATTGGGACAACATAACGTCGTTTCGATTTTCAAAAATATATTTTTTTAATGATTTTTTAAAGCGCTTTTTCAATCGATATTAAACTGAACATTTAAGATGCCACAACAAAAATATTTTTTTTGAATTTTCAAACCATCTTTTAGAGACAGTTTTATATGTGAGTAATACAGGTCTTAGATGATTTAAAAATCTAAAAAATCTTTAAATTAAATGAAATATAATTAATTAAATCTAAGAAATATATTTTCCATTTCGATATTTTTATATCTAATTTCAATCACGATTAGCTATGCCTCCATCCGATAATAAATTTTATTCATATTTATTTTATGGATTAGTAAATCCTGACAAAGATACAGTGGTATCGAAACCAGTAGACTTTAAATTAATCAAAAAGGTTAATATTTTTTGGTTTGTTATTTTTAAAATGAATGGCATTAAATTGTTTTAAATCTTCCGACCTCCTAGCCACTCTATACATCAATTATTGTACTAAATAAAGTACGCCGCAGACCAATAATAAATGTAATATTCGATTAAATAACCGGTTTCGTAGATAATCCATCATCTAATAAATTATTTTATCTTCTAATACACTTAATTATACGTTATAGGTATATATATATATATGCCTCTGAGCGTAGGATTCCCGTATGACAATTTCAATAATGCAAACGGCGGCCCTCATTCTCCAACACGCAAGGAGCTGGCTTCTCGTACCGTAGGTTCCGGATTCGATTCCCGGTGAAGTCATAATATAACTATGGTATGATTTCATCAAACTTAAATATTTCTATATGTTAAAATAAATAAATCAATATTTATGTTGATTGTATTTTTCTGTTTCTCCGATAAAAGACGACAGGTAAAATTGACGTGTAACGCGTGATCAGCGGCGTAACCAAAAAAATTGGTCCTCAATGCAGAATTAATGATTATATGATATGCAAAAGTAGAAAATATTATTACTGCGCAGTTTACCCATTAAACAGTACGAAGAAAATTATTTTACTGTCTTCTTTATTATTCAAATTTTCATGAAAAACAATCAAAGTGTATTTTTAGGCATTTATATCGACTCACAACTGAAATAGAATCCTTGCTTACGGCGGTATTTGTTTCGGGTCGATGGGATGGATCCTTACCCGACATATTAGTGAGGTAAAATACTGTATTCATCGATTGCGTTTCATTATATTCTTAGGAAATGATTTTTATGTTGTGCTGTAGCAGATTTAAAAAATAATAATTGTCCATATTAGTGCTGGTAAAAGTGTCATATCAAGTATTGCAGAGCGGCGGACCTTTAAGGGCCCGAAGCATCGCATTAGCTGCATTGTTATAGTTACGCCACTGAATACGACACTGTTATTGCTACTAATATGGTAATACCATTTTAGTTTACTTTAAATTCATCGTTAGTTGAAATTTATGGTTAATAAGTTTTACTAAAAAAGAACATTAAGTATTCGCAATGCAAAAAGAGGATATGTTCGTTTAAAATCATAATTAATACCGGACCCGGACATTTACCTAAAAAATATGTCTTGTTAGGTAAACACAGAACGTCTAGGAACCATATCCGAATACACCTTCTTCGTAATATCACAAGATAAAAATTAGTCGCCCCTGTCTAGTTGTCTTATCTAGATCTTATTTCATTCCTCTTAACGCAACCTTTATATGATCCGTAGAAGCTCTGGGTGTTTATTGTATTTACTGGGTCGTCGAACTAATGAACCACTTAGAGTGACCACACATATACAATATTATGTTGCTACGCGTTGACATATTTAGAATAAGAAAATCAAGGTCCCCCCTTCCAACGCACTGCCGAGTCGTGTTTTGCGAAACGCGGAGCATCGAAATACCCGGTTTTTTAATCATATATAATTTATCCGTCATTTATAATAATTTATGTGATAAAAAATCATATACAATTTATGCAGGACTTATTATTAATTTATATAATAAAAACACTCATTTGTATGTCTGCAATATTATCGCCGTCAGATTGTAATAACAATTTTACAGTACAATTTGTAATTTTCTGATAATGTCCCCAGAATTATTTTTTATTTCTAATTACTTACATTTAATAAATAAATTAATTTATACATACGAAAAGTGTAAAATGTGCACCCCAAGAAGGCTGGCATTATAAATAGGTACTATTGTGTATAATAATGCAATATTTGATCAATTTCCAAGACTAAGGCCGCGGTAGCTTAGCAGCCTGCAGTCCTAGAAAAGACCAAACCAATTGTTTTCTGCTACACGATAATAAATACTCGTACATCCACATTAACTGACCTATAAAACAATACCCCTTTTTTCTAACAAACACTAACTCTTGATAATATTATATATCTAGAATACTTTCGCATCGAATAGAAACAGTTCAGTTCAAACATGACCCGAGGGTCAAGGGAAAACCTGGTTTATATAAAAACTTACTTCTTTGGTTATTCAGGGCTACCTCACACGGTGAAGAAATTTCTTTTTTTTGCAAAATCGAACGAGAGTGCACTTTGGTCTAGACTACATAAAGATAGAAAAACAATCGGCGGTTATGATTTAGAATTAGCGGTCGATTTCGTGCACTAATCAATGCCGAAATTCAAGTGCCGTAAATACCGGATTTTCAGTATTAGTAAAATTGTATTAAATACGTCTCTTCTGTTGTCTGTTCTGGTCTGTTCCACCACCTACTCTAGAAGCTAGATTGGTAAGAAACTGCCAATTAATAATTTATGCAAAAATAAAGAAGATTCAGATTTAATCAGGCCTATTCTCAAAATTGCAATATTGAAATGAAGGTGATTGTTACACCAACCCTCAAAAATAGTGTTATATTTGAATGAGAGAGAGGGAGAGAGAGTGAGGGAGTGAGGGAGATAAACGTATCATAATCTGTCAAAACTATCTGTCTATTTTTGAGGGTTGGTGTAACAATCACCTTCATTTCAATATTGCAATTTTGAGAATAGGCCTGAATATTCGGTATTAATAACGTCTTTTATTTTGATAAGAGAAAAAATGAGAGAATTTTAGTTTGATTCTTTGTTATTTTGTTATATCTTATATCAAACTTTTAATTTAACTAATATGTAAAGAGAAAAGTATTGAAATTTCATGATATGCATTCATTGTAAATAAGTTTTTTTCATATTTTTAAATACCGACATAAAGTGATTGGATATTTATTATCTTTTTGGTCATCGTTTATCGATTATGTAACTTTAACACTGAGCATTTCTAAAATGGAATTCCGTATTTGAAAAATTGACATTAAAAAATACCGCTATTGACCCCTCTACTGAAGATAGTGATAATCACATGTTTTTGTTTCTTTGCGCTATGAGTTGAACATATCTTATACAAATTATCCAAATATTCCATATTTGAAGATAATCGAATGATTTGCACAGAAATTACAAATCTTTATGATACGGTTTTTTCGGGGCTCGAAATGGACCGGGGCAAGCCGGAACGCCACTCCGGTTCATGGAAATCTTAAAAATATAGCTCCGGTTCGTAGAGTTTTCACAAATACAACTCCGACTCATGATGTATTTTGGATATAATATAAATATAGCTGTAAAAATTATGTAAAATTTATGTTCTAGTTTGTCAAATTCTCTAATTGGAGCCCTGGATATTTTATCAATTAAAGTAATACAACCACGTACACAGCCTTAGTTCCAAAAGTTCGACAAATATTTTTTTGCAAAATTTTGACGCGTAAGGAAAATAGTTTGAAAATTATTGTATTAGAATTTGAAATCATTTGCATACATTAAGGTAATGTTGTAACTAACGACTGGATAACGATTTAGAATTAATTTCATTTTAACCACCTGAAAGTGAAATTTGAAATAAACTTGTGTGGCTATCTCCAGTAAAACGTATTTCGAAATACATATTTCCTCAATCGTGAATGATAGTGACATGTTTCGTAAAAAACCTGTCGATTTTGTGGGCAAACGACTATTGTGGCTTATCGATTAAGTCGTAATTTTTTTTGCCGATTAGATTGTTATCAAATACGAAATCGTTCAAATGTGAGGCCTCATTTATTTACCAGTTTCAATTACCCTTTTTAGATGTAAATATATTATATTTAATAATACTTAGAAATGGTTCAGAAACCTAAATGTTCTAATCTCAATGTACATAAATCATGAAATTTGGGGAATCTCGGATATATAAAAAAATTACAAGGAAGAGAATTAGTGTACAGCTTCATATAATTAACGTGTACATTAATACTTTTATTATACACGTTTAATATATAGTAAGTATGCAGAGAGTATCAATGTATACAATTAAAAATGATTTCTTAAATGAATTGTTGTAAAACACAACCTTTAGAAAGACAATTTGGGCACTTTGAATCATAATGCCTTTTTCTTTACTTAAAAAAATTTGTAAATATGGCAACGTTTAGTTATTTTCTATCAAGCTAAATCTCTGGAAAAAGGTCGCAGTCACACCCATGTGAAAAAGAGAAAATTAACACAAGTTTTCGAAAATTCAATTGAAAATATTTATAGTTGTCAGATAATAAAAATAATAAAATGTTCAATTTTTATTTACTACCAATTAAATGTATTAATTAGAAAGATATATAAAAGAAAATAAATTTATGGAAAAAACATTTATGTTGCAATTTAAAAGTGCAATATATATGGTAAGTTCGAAAATTTGTCGTCAACTTAGTATGTTGGTATAGTGTAATCGGTTAATGCATTTCCTCGGATAGGAAAAGATCCATGTTCGAATCCCGGTTGCAACAAAAATATTTTTTCGATAAATAATTTAATATGTATATATCTTTCTAATATATATTTTAATCGACCTTTGATTTTCTGAAAAATTACAACTTCACAATAAAAAGGTGTTTTCTTTAAAAAAATAAATGATTTAATTGATACAAAGTATAAAAATTAAAATGAAACAGCAATTTAGAAAAGTAGACTAAATGTACCTAACTCTGATATACGTGACCAGTATTTAGCGAGAACGAGTATAAGATAAACCGTAATGAGACACGATCGTGCGTGGTTAAGAGTAATAGGTGCTGTGTAACAGCAGTTTACTTTTAAGTGCGATATTTAATAATTCTTTTAAAGAGATTCGTTAACTTTATTCAGATAAGATGAATTACATACCTTTATCCAATCTGATTAATATTCAATATTTCAAGTGTTTTGGTATGATAGATTTTTCACCGTAACATTTAATAATATATTCAAGGCCGCACTAGCCACTATTTAACAGTTCTAGTCCTTTAAAAATTTATGTTATGATGGATTTAGTGTTGAGTATAAGCCGAACCGTGAGAAAATTAAATACGCGAATAAAACAACACCGCCCTTGTCGAAAAATAAACAACTTTTCGGAATTATCGAATCAATAATTGAATCTAATAAAAAAAATATATAAATTCTGAAAAAGCACTTATAAACAACCTTAATACTTGACCCCTAGTTAAATATTGCATTTCTCAAATGATAAAAAAAACCCTCTCCCCTTCCCCGCCACCGCTACCTGAATTGAGCGTCTCGGCGCCCAGCAAGTGTAGACCTCTGATTGATTGATTTTCCCTACCTGTGAAATACCGGTTTGAATGCGCCGAATAACCCACGAAATAAACAATATTTTTTATAACATTGTAAATGAAGACGTGTTATTTTTAACGTGACTTCAAGGATAGAAATAATTAAACATTATTAACTTATTTTCGAGCCGACTTAAATATAATGCTCATTTTAAATGAAAAAACGACGTGACAACGTTGCTACTTAGTATACAACGTAGCTTATTGTCATCGTAAAAAAATTACATTACAAAATTTATCTTTTGTAACAAAAAAATATCACCGAAAAAATGTTTTTGTCAAGGTGTAAAAATCTTTGTATAAATTGATGAAATTATGACTTGCTGACGTATAGTGTGTTTTTATATATACAAACACTTTCATTTAAGAAATGTGTATAGTCTAGCCTACTCTGAAAATAAAAATGTTATTGTGATTGTTACCCAAACATTTAAAAATGAAGTAAATTGTACAATTTCTATTGTTGTGACGACAACATTGGTTACATCACTATTTAATTTGAGTGTGTGATATATATATGTAAATAGATAAAAGAGCCTGATAACAGGATCACGGGGAGGGGGGAGGGTGTCGGGTTAATGCTAGGAACTGGTATTGTAGCGGTTGGTGCGCTGCTGGGAAGAGTTGGGAGGGGCAGGGGGATGGTTTACAATGGTTTATTATCTATATAATAGCAATCAAAACAAGTTATTGAGGATACTTAACAAAACACAACATAACATTGGTGGTACCTGAAATTAGGCGTGAATTGCATTATCATTTCAGTGATAACCGTTTTCAGCTGAGCTGAATGTATCTTGTAATGTATTTATTTATTGTATATTATTAATGGCACGAATCTCTGAGAAAATTAATAATTTTATTTAGTATTAATATTGCAACATGTGTACAAAAATCCAGCAACGTGACGCATGTCTGCATAATATTCTGTATTTCAAATCGATGCTCCATGAATTAATTAATTAATCAAATAATTTAAATTATTTTTTTAACGAGAATGCACCGCCCTTGCACTCCTGTCAATCTGGATGAATCTGGTGAATCTGGAATGTTTGCATTTCATTTGAGTTGTGTCCATAAAATCCGTTAAATTCCATATATGTATAGGAATACAGAATGTTCAAGAAACAGTAGTCTGAATAGAGTCTACGGTTAGGGGACATCACTAACAACACACCGAAATTCAACGGTTTAGAAGTTATTCGAAATTTTATGATTTTAGAGAAATTTGCATCCTGTTTGACAAAAGTGAGCGCTGTGCCATAAATACTAAATCTATCGTAATGAAATGTGGCACACATGTGCAGTGATAATGTAGCTATCAAATAAGAATTTTTATTTACGGCTAATAAAAAAAGTTATTTTAGGTCCATAGCCTTCCTTCAGTCCTATGAGGTTTCCCAACAGGAGATTTGTAGTCTTGTTGTATCCGCCCGTCTTATTCTTGAGCTTCTCAAGGGCTGATATCTCGCTGGCTTTCGCTCATAGGCCTTTCGGAGTATTCTGGAGTTAGCCATCGCGTTTTAGTCTTCTCGATTTCAATATCGGAGAATTTTGTTTTCGAATCTACTTGCTTCACGTTTCATATCTATTTAACGCTACTTGTTTCACGTTTCATATCTATTTAACACTACTTGCTTCACGTTTCACATATATTTAGTACTACTGGCTTAACGTTCACAGTGTAAGTACGGTATTGATTTTTCTTGAGGGTAGTTTGAACCCTAACAGACATAACATAACATGATATAAAAGCGAACAGGCAGCATTAATTATTATTTTAGTTAAAAATAATATAATTATATAGCGCTGTATGTCTCTTCAGCATAAAATGATTTTTTTTTGCTAGATGTCATAGCGGCCGTTTTTTAGGAACATTTATAACACATTATATCCGATTTAACAGCCTGTAAATATTTTCATTTTCGGTACGTTGGGGCGCAAAAACAGAATGTACGTTTCTACACATTAAAATTAATCTTTTTATAATCAGTGCTTTTTTTAGTAGGTCTTATTAGACGAACAAAAAATAAATAATTTATTGGTCAAGAATTTATTGAAACGTTTTTCCTCAAAAGAGATGATGAAATTACACCGATCGAATTAAAATCGTATTCTGAACAGCAAAAGAGGGTAAGGGTAGTTTCACATCTTTTTAATTATTTAATGTAATAATATAATAATTTCAATTTGGCGTATTTGATTTAAAACATGTGTCGACGACGTTTGTAGAAGAAAATCTCTACACATTTGGTTGAATGAATCCAAATTGTAAATTAGGTTCAAAGATTTATGATATATTGAGTTTTAATGATAAATTACTCTATTGGAACGCTAATACATTAGAATGACGCCACAACAATAATTTGGAAACCAAAAAATCCCTTTCGGCACTGACTGCAAAAATTAGGTAGATTTCCTCTGTGTGTGAGGGATAGACGAAGTAAGTACTCTAGCCGCGATATTTTCAAGATAGTTTTTTCAGATCAGAATCGAATAAAAATTACGGGAGTCATCGCATCCACAAAATCCGCTTGCCTTATCCGTGAAGTGTCCTTCTGCAACGATTATGGAACACGTCTTTTCAGGCCGGCAGTTCAGCGCTGAGTGAAATCGCTAGAATACAGAGACCCACACAGAAGTCGTCAAATGTCATCTACGTACTACATTTTTTCGATCTAAATTCATTTAATATAGATTATTATTTCATATAAACCACAATGTAATTGTCTGAAAAATCGCAACATCGCTCATGAAATGTGGAAAAATGTTTAAGTTAGATTTACACTTGGAACCGAAAATACGGGGATTACTTTGTTGTCTATATCGTTCTTCGGATTATGATTTATTCTACATTATGCGCAAGCCGGGTTACCTCGCCATCAGTAAGTCGCTAACGGTGTGTTATCCGGGAAAATGTAGCGAAGATTTAAATACTAAAGATAACGGCTCATGCACCTATGTATCTAATTTAAGTTATACAGGTATGTGTGCAGGGATTTTGGTTTTGGACACGATCGGGTTAAGCGAATTTTCTCAATCAACGAGGGGATGAAAATATTTAAAATAGGAAACAATACTATTAATGAACTAAATAATAATAAATACAAAATAAACGTTATAAATTTAATAAAAGTAATTGTTCGATCTTCATGATTCATGGATCGCCGGTCGCTGTGTGCGCGCGATATGAACTCGACGTATAGAATAGTTTCTGTCCATTACCTACCCATTATCAGAACATGATCTTTTTCTGCGGTTGCGTTCTCTGTGGTTTTTTGGATCAGTTAAAGTTGAACCTTTCAACTGACAGATGTCGGTTACCAGTGGTACCGATATAGTGTTTTCATGCTGCTATATGCTTGTTGTGGGATACTTCGCGCTATCAGCAAAGTGTATGTCCAAGAATACTTCGTGTGGAACAATGGAGTACGTGTGCTAGAGCCAGAAGACCTGTGGATTCAGTGGAAGAAGATCTAGATACAGAAAGGAGCATTTTTCAAGGAGTGTTTTCTGGTTCTGGGTGGTCCAATAAATGGTGGGTTAAATTTTATAATACCATTTTTTGCTGTGGTAGATTTTAGACATTACCAGTTCATTGGGAAAGATATCGATGCTAAATGGATTGTAGGGTGCCAACTTTTTGGGTCCCTAACTAACATGGACCCCAATGCGCCACGTCGGCTGCATGGCTGCATTGGCGTAGGTACGCCATTGGTTCTCCGTGTGATTCTAGCGAAGCCTGCTCATCCACATCGGCTGTTCCCAACCTGTGGTATGCGTACACCTGGGGGTACGCGGTGGACCGGTTAGAGGTACGCGAAAATAATATTGATAATGGTGGAAAACATCAGAAAAAGGAGTTAAAATAAAAACACAAAAATAGGTTATGGAGTTATGATTTACATAAAATTTAAAATCAAAAATAAAGGCATATAAATTTCATCCGGTTAATTTGATTAATTAGCTAATTTATTATTATTAATACTCGAGGTGGTTCTTCGAAAGACCCTGGCACCGTGGCTATGAATACGTTAAAGATTAAAGGGGGGTGGGGGCGCCAAAAAATGACTGCACAAGAGCGCTTTCTGCCCACGGAGCGATACTGGGTGGGTGTAATGAAGAGAGGGGGTACGGGAGAGAAAGAAGAGAGGGAGCCGTTGATCTACATCAATACTTTCAATGCCTCCGGATGTGGCCGATCTCGTCAATGATATTTTAAACATCCTTCTCATAATTAATGTGATCTTGTGATCATGTGTGTCACGGCCAGATTTGTCGTACGGTGAGAGCATACTTTGGAGCGAAAAAACACACGCAACGCTTACGGTAGTGCAATTTTTTTTAATAAATTATTTGCGATATACAGTACGTCGAATCCGCACTCCCCGGGAGCGCGATGATCGGGGATTACCGTACTGAAAGTTGAGAAGTATATTGCAAAAACAAAACTCCTCCATTCACTGCGGTCCGCTGCCAGCGCTTCTGCGTTCTCTCGTGTTAATCCTATGCCCCGTACTTTCGAAGAGTTCAACATGTGTATAGTCGTTGCGGGACGTTCGATTTCTATTGGTAGTTAATTAATTTAATTAACGCATTTATATCATCCTGCAGTTTCTTTGCGAGAATAGGCAGAGAAGATGTAGTGACACACTTATCTCGTCTGATGTATAAAATTGCCCCCTTTATATTCATGCATCCGTTCTGTATTTCTGGTAGCAAGATTGTTTTTTTATCAGCCTTGGTAACTTAGTTTTTAATTTTTTCAATTTTCGTAAAACTTTCCGTATAAATCAGCCGTCCGCGCGCCACACACATTAGGGGCGGTATTTTGTTTGGCTGGCATTTTGAAACTTGCCCAAGGGCAGATTTTTACCAAAAGACGTTCTGGCCACTAGTGTTGACTACAAATTACTGCTTTATTGGGAAATAACTATAATGTTATTTATTGGACTTCCTTTCTTGGATTTTGGATTCTTGGGATATTGTTTTTCAATTTATATATATTTTTCGGTCGCCCTCTTTATTTGGCCGCCACAAGCAGGCGCTCGCTCCGCCTGTGCGTAACGCCAGCGCTGCCTGATACCATCTTTATATTTGAATTAACGCTACAATTAAAAAAAAATACTGTAGCGAAACACATCACAAAAACACCCAGGCATGAGAAATTTACATAGATGTATAGTGACCTTACCGGGAATCAAACTCGTAACCACCGGTGTGAGAAGCCAGTACCTTGTGTTGTATAAGTTTCTTAGCACTCACTAAAAATTTTTGGCATCCTTTAAAATATTACTTACATTTCATAATTATTTTGTTTTGTTACATTTTTGACACACATTTGAGACACGTAATCATTTTTATCCTCTTATCCTAGAAGAGTCGGGGACTGTATATCAATGTCGCAGCATGACGCCTCCATCTTCCCCTGTCTTGCATTATTTAAGTACTTGATGACCAATGAAAGCCCAATATGTCTTCTGTAAATCTTTGTTGCTGTTTATCCTGACATATTTTGTAGGTTAAGTTAAAATTTTTGAATGCACAGATATTCGGGGTATTAGAGATATAGGGAAATTCGAGAACCACAATTTATATACTGTATATATATTATAAATATACAGGATGGCCCAAAAAAGATGAGAAAATTTCGTAAAATGTGATATAATTACATCAAAATTAATTTAACTATATCAACAACAGCTTTAACAGTTTACTAATTTACTTACTTATATACCTATATGACGTTTCATTTCGATAATTTTCGGTCGCCATCTTTGATTATTCATTTTCCATTATTTATATTTGGTTTTTTCAAATTGTCGCCCTGAATGACAAAAATCACTGCAGAAGACCGTATTCTGATCAAAAATTTACGAATTGAAAAACGTTGGGGTGCTAGGAAAATGATCAAAGAGTTTCAAAACAATGCCTGAAGTATAGCTAGACATTACAGCAGGACGGAGCTCCATCTCACACAACCAGAAATATAATCAACTTTCTTCGTCGTGAGAATGTTAATTTCATCAAGCCACCATATGGCCACCGAACAGCCCAGATTTAAATCCAGTAAATTAAGTAATATGGGGTGTTTTGATGATTTCTGATTAAAAAAAAAAACATTAAGAATTATAATTAATAATATTATGTTTTGAAATAACTCATGTGTTACGAGATGTTCTCACTCTTTTTTGGTCCACCTGTATTTATATATATAAATAATATATATAAATTATAAATTTATTTTACATATACATATATTATAAATTTAAATTTATGAAAAATATTTATCGGATAAAAACTCGCCAGTTTAACAAAAAAAATCTCTTGCATAATATTTTGTTTCACAATTAGATTGAAAATTTCGTGATTATTAAATGACGTCATTTTCAAACTCATTCAATATGAATATTTCTGTTGACATTAAAAGACTTGATAGCATATTTCTAGTCTACCGTCACTGATGGTTCAGTTCAGTTTAGTGTCGTATGTCAGCGATTATTGGTGAAATAACAATTTAACAGCTTGCAACTGTTTTTTTTTATACATAAAAAAATATATTGGCAAAATATACATATCGAAATTATTAATATTTTTAACTCTGTCGGCCTTCATCTGCTTCTCTAGGTAGATGTGAAAGCACTTCACAATCTATTTTTTACCCGGCCCTATATAGTACGTAGTTACGGTAAACCGTTGTGTGTAATCGTCGGATTAGTAACTGAGATTTAACTATGATTGGTAACTAAGATTTAACTATAAGAGTTTAAAGAATATAGATTTAAATAACGATTAAACCATCACTAGATTAAATAACGATTAAGCCATCACTAATAGTCAGTGTTCTTTGCACGTATATGTTTTAAAAATTGAGTTTTTGCAGGTTGAAAATTTTTTGTACATAATCGGAATCGTTTTTTAATTACCAACTGGTTTAAAATGAATATTTTAAATGTGATTTTTTAAAAATAAAAATAAATTTTAAAGGCTCCGGCACATCGGGATTTCTCATTTTCTTATCTACCCCTGCGATATGTTGGCAAGGAGAATTTATGATTTTATGTTTGATGTAATAATAAGATGCAGCTTAGTAGTTGATTGATTAGCAATCCTTTGAATATTACTTACTCTGCATACCTCTGAGTAGTAAAACCAAACGTGTCAATCCAACAGTTCAAACAGCGGAGTAACAAAGAGAAAAAATAATATCTGATTTGTTTCGCGCTGTGCTCTAACTGTTGTTAAACGAATTGAATATAACACTCATTTAAAAAATGTTGAGAATAGCAAATTGCAGTGCTTTTGCACAACGAGTAAACAGCGGAATGTGTGTACCACAAATGCATATTTTCCATACGTTTAGCTTATTAACATAATTGATTTATTAATGAATTCACAATGTTAGTAAAAACTCGACCAGATGTTAGCAGGTCGGGCTGGAATGGTCGATGACAATGACCGTTCGGACAGGAAACGCGTGTCCTTACACAGGGGGCATTTGAAGGTACTCGAGAACTCGAGAAGAAAATACATACCAGGGTTGCCAATTCTTCCGATTGCTTCTGAATTTACATCGTCCAATAAAACTCCACTATTACTACGAGAAAAACAATTTTGAAGGCCACTTCTGACTATTTTTAAAAATTCTGGTTTCAATGTGACACTTGAATATTTTGATTTAAAACAAACTAAAATCATAAATAAAGCGCGACGGTTTATATTTGATGATTTACAATGAAGTACACAACTATAGTGTCAAAATAATTTGATGATTTACAATGAAGTACACAACTATAGTGTCAAAATAATTTGATGATTTACAATGAAGTACACAACTATAGTGTCAAAATAATTTGATGATTTACAATGAAGTACACAACTATAGTGTCAAAATAATTTGATGATTTACAATGAAGTACACAACTATAGTGTCAAAATAATTTGATGATTTACAATGAAGTACACAACTGTAGTGTCAAAATAATTTGATGATGAATACGAAATTCACAAATATATTATGTTAAAATAATTTGATGATGAACAACAAAGTACACAAGTATAGTATTAACGTAATCTGATGATGAATAACGAAGTACACAACTATAATGACAACATAATTTTTTGAAAACTAATGAAGTACACAACTATAATGTCAACATAATTTGACAATATAGTTGTGTATTTCACTTTATTCACGAACGATTACATTATATTATTAGTAACATGATACGGGATTTATGAGTATATAGGTAGTTGCAATAAATTATATTTGAATTTTTATATATATTAAAATACGTAGGAATTCTTTACTGGACGTGTGTTATATGAACTATAAATATGTATAATTTATGTGGACACTTAATATTATTATTTTTTCTTATGCAGGCCCGATTCGTCATAAAGATAATACTTATTATTTAATACATTTAATTTAATTTGTGAAAAGAAAAGCAAAAAAAAATAATAAAAAGTTATCACATATATATAAATATAAATACTACATTTCAGTCATGGCCATTATTGTATCTATGTATTGTGTGTTTTAAATAACAATAACTTTATATTATAATATATTAATATTTTACTGTTAATTAATTAATATATTTTTTTAAATTCTTATAACCAATAAATGTTGTATTATGCATTTTATATATATTTATCTTATTAATTACATACGAGGGCTGTATGTTAAGTACCCGTGTCAGGAAGGAAACGTGTTAAATTTATTTCTCAACATAGTTTCTTTTCAGCTCGATACGCTTAGTCCAGCGATATTCCAACTTTTTTAAGCCATCTAAAAATCTATATGTATTAAATGAGTTCGCAAATAAAGCCACCAAAAACAAGTCAGAATAAACATTTAATTAAAATTAATATATACGAGTATGTGTAAACAGTTAACATTATATTCTTACGGTAAAAATCCACATGATGTCAAACGGCCGTCGAGTTAAGAAATCCAATAGTGCTCTTCAAGGAATTACGTCAAATCATGAAAAGCAAACTGTTTTCGGCGGCAGGTGCGGCGATATACAATACGTGCATCCGCTTCGAGGACCGCAAACCAGTTTCTAGAGTGGCCATCGTCACAATATTCACCAGGAATGTGTCTCTTGTGTCCGAAATATCTCTGCGAAAGTAGTACTCTTCAAATTTGCCATCATGTGGTTAACCATGTTACATAATAACACTTATAACAACATAATTAGATTAGAAACATTTTAACCAACGGAATAACCTTGACCTTTCACAGAATACGGATATGTCTAAACCCATCATACTCGCACACCCATCTTTGCTGAGAATTTCTTCCCGATAAATTGCATGGAACCGAACTGAACCCTGCAATGGAATTGGACACATCGGCCAGAGAAGTCGGATACACACGGTATACAGAAAACTCTACAAGGAGAGTATGAGCGGTCACGAGAACCTGATAACATTTGTATGTAAGCTACAAGACATAGGATTACTTTGCTGGTCCAGCCTCCATCATACAAGTTGCCTAGTCAATAATACTTTTATAAATATGAATTAAATATATTAATTATAAAGATATACATATAAAATCAATTTTATCGAAAAATATTGTTGTTGCGCCACCGGGATTCGAACCTGGATCTCTTTCCTAACCGGGGTAGGTGCTTTACCTACCTACCTACTAAGCTACAGCGACATTATTTTTTAGCGACAATTTTCAACCCTATATGTTACCTTTTTGATATTAATACATTTAATCGTTCCATCATTTGACAGAGCCATCTACCTTATTTTTACAGAATCTCAAATACCTTTTTAGTAAACTGATAGCAGACGCCAGAATTATCAATTCGTTTTTTATTAAATTTTTTGGACACATTGACACAACTTTATTATTTTAGAAGAACACATATATTTAATATATCACAGACCGTCTGTTCTGAATAATTACAACTTCACAATAAGAATGTGTTCTCCTAAAATTCATTCTTAAATTATCATACCATCTCACTTTGACGACAAGTATTGTAGAAAATAACATTTTTACATTTTTTTTTATACTGTTTTCTTTTCATTGATTGGGTAGGTACTGAAAAACGTTAAAAGAGGATGATTATTATTTATTTTGTTTAGCTTAATTAACGCGACATATGAAGCCAATGCTCACGTAAAGCCGAGTCAGTTGCATAACAGTCGACCGAATGTGTTATGTTGTGTATGGAAATAAATAATAGTGTTCTTTATGCGCAGCGTATCGGAATCCTAAGACCAACAATAATATGGAATAACGAAAATAACCAACCAAAGGCGTTTATATTTATATAAAATATAATATTTAATGTATAAGGGGTTCTTTCAAAAATGATCCAGTCAGTCAAAGTAAAGCCAGTCAAACGAATGATGAATATATTGTATCGTCACTCTATTATGACTTGTTCCCTCGAAGATAAAACGAAGCTTGAAATAAAATCCCAGACGCGATAGAATGGCTGATACAATAGATAAGACAAATATATTTTACATATGCAATTTTTTATGCCCGTCCACCAGTCCGCACATCAGATCATGTCACAGAGCAACATAAAATAAACAATTGTTGTTGTGTATGCTATGTTATTATACAAACAAAGTATCATTTTTAAAAAATGCCGACAATAATTTTGAACGCGGTACATCTGATCGACATTATACTAAATGTGAGTTGCTAAATAAATTGGTTAAATTATTAAAAAATTATTTTAAATATTCAATGTGTTCGAATTCTTTAATTTCTCAGGCAGAATAAATGGTCCGCAAGAAATTCTATCATCGCCTTTTAAATCTTTTAACTCTCCCCCCCTCTCGAGGATGTTTTCACATAAAATAAAAAATACAGTATGTTTTAACACATGCCTATATATTATTTAGTAAACTCGTAAATATATTCCTTTTAATGTTATTAAATACTCGTACGTATAATTGTGAATTAGATGATACGAATCCTCTAAATTGTTAATAGAATAGTGGTTGAATTAATCCGTTAATAATAATTGCGAACAAAATAAGTTTTTGTATAAAGCAAATATTGTCAAATGTACTTTACATCCTGCATCGTAAGATGTAAATAGGTAGGTGGTAGGTACATAACAAATAATATCTTACCTAGTATGTTAATGGTGAGTAAATCTTTACTACATATTAGGAAATATGTATGTATTATGATGGCTGTGTAGACTCTAGAATACGCCGATATACAGATTGTTAGTAAACGCAAACACACCTCACACAAGTATTCTTACATTATCGCCGTATTCATGTAAGAGTTTATTCAAAGATATTTATTATTTTTTGCACAATGCATTATTTATTGCAAGTATCATTTATAGTATTTTTGCATTTCCAGATGCACAATGCAATCGGCGCGTGATGGCAACATTCAATAGATATAATGGAACTGCAATAGTTGAATACTTTTTTAAAACTTAACGGTATTAAGATGTGTCGGTTACAACTATTTATTTATTTTAAAACTTCCCTCCGAGACGAGTTCCCGACAGACAGACATAGGGAAAAAATTGACAAATTATAATTGAACAATTTCTAGGAATACAGAGTGCGACAGATCTAGTCCACAATATTTTATGGGTGGATAACTGTCTTAATTATCAGTCGAAAATGTTCAAGGGGTATGTGCAAATTCTGTACCGTTACGGACAATCTTATTGTTCGAGATTTTTACAAAATATTTTCAAAATTGACCCATCTTACATATAATTTGAAATCAATAAAATATTTCAATTAATGGAAATCACCGCATAACTACACTTTAAATAAATGTTTATATCTCTGACATGGTTTAGATTATGCACATGTAATTTGAACACTTTCGATTAATATTTTTAATATGTATATACCCCTAAAATATTGTGCACTAGATGATACACCCAGTGTAGCGAGTGATCCACAGCTCATTAGGAATCGTTTTAAATAAAAATTAGATTTATCACATGTGTCCGATGCTTTTAATAGACGAAGAACTTATACATATTTTCGTCGAAATGACCAAATACATATCTACGTAGGTACTTATGTACATATATCGGTTTTTGATCATTTGGTTGGTTGGTACGTTGGCTATCGGATAATGGTTTAAACCCACCTATATATTTTTTATACCTACCTACATATATATAAAGCAAATGTGCATAACACGATAAGTGAGTAAGAAAGATTTAGTTGTGAATCGAGATGACGATTATAGATAACAGGTTATAGTTGTGAAACGTTTTTGGTTGGCGGTGCATCTTTCACAGCTTCCTTATGCACAGATATACCCGACCTATCGTGGCAATAAAGCACGCGATAATGTATAATTTTTATCTTGGCCATATTTATTGGTGGATTAATGGATTAATAACCGGTTAGTCGAGATTTTGATCCCCGCGTCCAGCAGCTAAATGTTATTCTATCTTGTAAAACGTAAGATTCTTCGAAAATAAGAACAGCGGTATTGTAGTATGATATATAAGTACGTTTAAATTCTTCAAATTTAATACAATGTCAACTAAATCCGTTATGTCAAATCTAAATAATAATATGAACGTCTTTAGGTAAAATGTTTTAATAGTTAATTAAATTATTTATTATATATTTACGTAACATTGATGAAGAAATAATATTGATTGTGCATCATCGCCTTCGAAAATATGCCTCTGAGACCCTAAAATAGGACCCGGAATGTTAGCCAGAGAGGTCGGACGGACCCTGAAATAGGAACCGAAACATCGGCCAGACAGGTTGAACATACACAGGCAGAATAGTCCGGAAAACTTTACGCGGAAGATTCTGAAAGGCCGCGAAAAGCTGACAACGTACAATTTGCAATTTATCGAGTGTTTTTTTTTTTAACAGCAAGTTTTTTTTTTTGTAACGATCGATTAACATCGATACATATCTATAACACGATGATAATTAATGAATCCACTTGATATAAATTAATCAATAATGATCATTTTTGCGTTACCAATTTTTTAAATTGTTTTATAAATACATGTTAGAGACCACCTTAACCAATAATGATGCCAAGTATCTAAGCTGATGGTTCATAATTCATCCTTTGCATTTAATTATTCTGTCAGTTGGCAGCATTTTAATAGATTTATAATAATAGATACTTTGACTGAGTACTAGGTGCTGCTGCTCAGGTGTCGCGTGCAGTCTCTCTGAAGAATAATATTTACGCCGCTAACAAGCGAACGTCAGTCTGCATCGTTTCATTAAATGCAGTTCCGCACAACGCAAGTCATACAACAATAACTCACACCTACTATGATACGATAATGCAAACATAATATTTAAAGAGCAAACTATTGGAAGATAAACTTAATCACGTGGTATTTTGTTAAGTAACTATGATTGTGAATATTTACTATATTTATATTTATCTCAATTTTAAAAAAGATACCTATAATTAATAAAAAGCAAGTAGTGGTGTAACTAAAAAAAATGGTGAATGAGTAATGTTTATATGATATAAGAATGTATACATTAGTTTATACATTAAATAATAAGAACAAATTTGTTCTCTTGTCTTGTATAATATTCACACTTTCATGAAGAAAATAAAACAAAAGCGTGAAATTCCTCGCTTTACGACGATTTTCAATTTTATTGCCTCCCTAACCACCAGATATATTAGCGATATATTAACTATGTAATATACTTGAGAAATATTTAACCTAACCTAACCAGATATATTAGCGAGATACTACTATATACGAGTACATACTCGCACATCGATAATGCTCTCACTATGTAATATACTTGAGAAATATTTAACCTAACCTAGCCAGATATATTAGCGAAATACTACTATATACGAGTACATACTCGCACATCGATAATGCTTTCAGGATACACTTGAGAAATACTTAACTTTAATTTTCGCGTTGTGGGGGATTTTATCAATTATTATTCTAAATTAGCGCTGGAAAGCATCCATCCTTCCCCGAAACTGTTTTACGAGTATAGTATATTTATTAAATTTTTAACATTATTACGCAATTTGTAAAAAAAAAATGTAAATATTATTTTTAATTTATTAATACTCGAACATCTTGGAAATATATCGCGCTGAATCATCAACACCGTCACCTAAATATGCACACAAATTAGGTTTTACGTTAGCTAAAAAAAATGCATTCTCTTGAGATATGACGTCTTATATTATATACATTAATCTTGACGTCATAATTATTAATTTAACAAAAAAAAAAACTAACTTTGTATAAACTACTTTGATTAATTTGACGTCATTCTTGACGTATCTTCGCCAGGACGGACGCACACTAACTGATCCATAAAATAAAATATACAAAGAAATTTATTGTCAGGCGGGGGAGCGGAATCAGTTGTGAATCAGACTACCGAGTGCTAGCTAGTAACCAAATGAGATAAATAATGTATATTTGACAAATTTTGACGATTAATGGCGTTTATTAATTGACACTGACTCTTCCATAGATGCGGCAGTCTTTCCGTTGGCAGCTCGCCCAAATTTATTCCTTCTTTATGGAACATTAGCATGACCTATCGAGGTTGACCTAGGTTGTGCCAAGTAAGTACACACGCAGGGCCGGCGTTACGCGCAGGCGGGCCAAGCGGGGCAGGCGCCTGTCTGTGTGGCAAAATCACCCCATGGTCTTATTTTATAAAATTGAAAAACAAAATCTCACCCTGCAAAACGATAATAGTGTGTAATATAAATAATAACAAGAAAGCAAATCCAATAAATAACATTATAAAGCAGTAATTTGTAGTCAACACCAGTGGCCAGAACGTCTTTTGGTAAAACGCCGCCTTTACACAAGTTTCAAAACGCCGGCCTAACGAAATATGTGTGGCACGCGGGCGGCTGATTCGGGGGTTGGTTTTACAAAAATTGAAAACGTCATCGTCGGCGCAAAGAACAATTTCGCTTGTGGCGGCAGAAAATGTAGCGCCGGCGCTGTACATATGTATTATAATATAAGTACGCGGATTCATTAATCAGTGGTGTAACTCCATTTTGGGCACAAAAGAGTAGATTTCTCATAATTTTATTGTTTTATTTCGCGCATGGAGTGGCCCGGTCCATTAATTACATATCACTGATTACAATTGTTTTTAATTCATCGTTGAATATTATTGCCTTTTGGAATATTTGCATGCGGGTGAGGAATAACCTAACCAAACTAACATATGTTAAACGGTTTTTGTAGGTTACGATTATTTGGAATAGGGGAGAAACAGTTTCGGTGGGATGGAATAATTAAACCGACCTAATATATCAATTATGAAGTATAGACGGTGTAAAGTGAAGCACGATTCGTCTAATGCTCATTTTATAAATACTATTTTTTTAAACTAATAAACTGGCAGTATACTTAAAAATTCTGTATATTATGTAGATAATTTTGCTCTTTTGAGTACACCTGAAGCGGAAATCCCTTCAGATCTAGAAATAGCACACGTGAATACTTTGTACTCCAACTTTAGATGACCAGATAAACCAGACTAGCTAACTTACCATCACGCCGTTTCCCCGCAGGGGTAAGTAGAGAGGATAGAGCGCTACACACTTTTGTCCTGACACGCAATCCTTGCCTCGTCCACATTCATACATCTTCTCATACAAGCTCGCGAATTATCGAGGCTTCTAAGAGGATCACCCTCCAGTATCTGGTTTACCTAGTCGTGCCAAGTCTTCCCCGGACGTTCTCTATTTCTGGTGCCATCAACATTTGCGTAATATATTTTTCTTCCATAGGACTAAACCACCTAAGTGATACTTTCTCAATCTTTCTTACTATACTAAGATCAGCTTTACATTCTTTCCTTATTTCTTCAGTTTTTAATCTGTCATAAATGGATCATACTCATATATTACCGCATATATGTCAAAAGATGGTAGGAAGGGTTCCTAATCCAAACTTTTATTCTTCATAGCTGGGAACTTTACTAGCCATAGTTACAACAAAAAATTTTCATCTTGTGGTTCCAATCTCCAGTCACCTTAAAAGGTCATCAAAACTGGTGATAATGCTTTCAAATTTGGCATATTTCGAAGTCATTTAAATCATGGTTTATATATAATTTTCTATCATTTGTATACTTTTTCTATAACTCTACTGTATCTTTGTTAAGGTAGTGAATACCAGAATCTTTTGTCTTTTATGGGAGGAGAGCAATATATTTTTTTCAAAACCGATGCGAAAAAAATTGAGCCTAGATCCAAGGCGGTGGCAGACGAAAATAAAAAATTAATTGTTTTGAGCTACACACTGATGGGGTTACCTATGGTAAAACAATAAAAAGTACCTGAAATGGTCAAACAACCACACCTAGGTGATTTCACATGGAATGATTTTTCATTGAGTAGTCTTGTAACAGTGGTAAAACTAAAATAATAGCGATTGACTGAAAAAATCTCCTACACAGATCAAAGCACCTCGAGACATAGAATTCTTCACGATTTTACATACAGTATTCAAGGACTCTATAAACTATTGGATGCTTTTATCTTAATAATTTCTTTAATTTTTTTACGATACTTATATACATATAGTTATTTTGCTTGGCGATGTCCGTTTCTTTAAATTAACGAAAATATTGAAGAATATAAGTATGTTGAACCGGGGATTTAACTTGGACATTCAGTTCTTCCATCGTCCAGTGTACAATCATGGAAACTGAAACACTTTGATCGCACCACGATCGCGAGGCCAGCAGCGAGGACGGAATGAAGAGACTGGCGGTTCAAGGTAGGCTGCAAGGCGGCGGGTCACCCACGCGGTCAACTGATCTGGTGGGCTTCTATAGACAGCGCGATACAAGTATACACCACAAGTGCAGTGGAAAAAGTGGAAATAACGGCAGCTGATGGCTGCGATACAGTGGAACCTCGGTTTACAAACTTAATTCGTTCTATTCGAAAACCGAGTTGTTCGTAAACAAAAACAATTATTCCCATAAAGAGTCAATGTAAAATGTATTAATATGTTTAAGACGCCAAGAAAATGGCCCTTTATCATCTTTATTTTATATTTCTTGTTTGAAATCATAGGATACAAAAGGAATTAAATTTCATGGTTTTAATTTAAAAGGAATCGGAAGTAATGAAACATAATAACAAACTTTATTTGAACTTACCTTATAAAATATGTAGTAACGTGTTACTGTTTGGAAGGGGACTCTCTTCGTGTTTGAAGTTCGTCAGGTTTCTGTCTCACGAAAAACCTATTCAACGATATTTGTTTCTTCTTGCTTTTATAATGTTGCGGAAATGAGACATGACATTATCAGATTTATGACACGATTTGATATTTTTTCACAAAAATTTGCACTTCACCCCACTTCGCGTTCATTTCGTGGATCAAGGACCTAGGAACATCTTCTATTCGCTCATCAGTCATAATATTTCCTCTGTCGCCGTCTTTTGCTGCTCATTAAGAAGCTGTAGTGAGTTCCGAGACTGCCTGCCTGTTCGTAAATCGAAATTCTGTTCTCAAACTGAAGCATTTTGTCGTCAGGATTTTTGTTCGTAAAAAGAGTCGTTCGTAAACCAAGGTTCCACTGTACTCCCATAAGAAATATTTTAAGATCCAGATCAATCATCAAAGACACTGAATAACCATATGAGAGCTGAGCTGAAGAACAGCGCAAATTTATACAATTTCAGTACACGTACAGTACGTCCTTTTAATTGCCAATCATATTTGACATGGGGAACACTACATAAGGCAGATGTAGGCTTTAAGGGAGTTAAAATAAAATCAATGGTATAACCATGCCAATGGGGTTGGGCCAATTGCTTATCAACGCCAATTGGTACCATGGTAGATAAAGGCCCAAAACTATACAATTCACTTGGCAACGATGCTTTTCTACAGCGTTAATGTTTTTATTTATTCATGTTAGCGGATGAAACAGAAAGAGATTTTTTTTAAATTCTCACGCGTAAAAATTTAACACATTTGAAAACATTATCTTTATCGGATTGTATTACAGTTCGTTCGAGAAATTCGTATAGAACATAATATTTGTGTGTTTTATATACAATAAATATATAGTAGCTGTTTTTATTTTGTATTGGGAATTGGGACCATATTATTTTTTACCATTTTGCATTGGGGCCCAATGTTTTTAGTTGCTGCTTAAAATATTACAATCTGTCCACAAATGACGATTTGAAATATATGACATTGAAAATCATGTTTAATCCCGTCTCTGCAGAGTCGAAAAGGTGGTATCATGTGTGTATGTGCAAAGTTTGGCGCGTTAATTGGCTCGACACATTAAAATAGTTAATTTCAAGAGTCTCGCGGTACGGCACGGCAGGCGTGAAAACCGCGCGACCGAATCAAACAGGTTGAGGTAATTTGTTTACATCTTCCGACCCGCCTCTGTCATCAGTGTCCATTCAGGCCATTCGAACCGAACACAAAAATTCCCTTCGGCGGATAGGATGGATTGTTAATAATATTCACCGGGCGGCCGACCCGCGGGTCAGCGCGGACACATTACCATGTGGAGTCGGCGCGGGTCTCGGTACAATCATATTATTACCATCACCGATTTCGACCGATCGTATTCCTGCAACTCACCAAATAACAGAGGTGCGTTCAAAACAGAGCCGGGTGACGCTGGCGTGATACGGTGATATTAGAAAAGCTAGTTCACGCAGTCGGGCCGGATAGACTGAAATGTAAATGAGTTTGTATTAATTATAATACACCCGTCGCTCGGAAAAACTAAATAATTGCTGTAAAGTAATAATACGAATGATACACCATAATAGTTTTTTTTTACAAATATCTATTATTATAGAGAATTGTTAATTTGTGTTGACCTTTATTATCTTTAAAGGTCAAATATTAATTGTAACTGCAAAAAAAAAACATTATTTTATCTTAAGATTATCTTGTAATTCATTACGCAATAAATTCAATCATTTAGATATTTTCCAGCTGTATATCATTGATTGTAAAAAAATGTGATATTAAGATAATTTCTTTATATTAATCCTGACGACTGCTTATATCAAAATTGTTCGGTTTATTTTTTGTAATATTTATATAATTGTACTAATTTGTACACTTCATAAATTATCATATATTGATGGTGTATATCATACATACATACATTATATTTTATGTACGAGTTGTATATTTTATATACCATCGCCAACACTTTCTCGTCCACTGTTGAAATTTGAAAAATATTTTCTGAGCAAGTACTTAAAGTATTTTGATTATTATTTTTTTAACAATGTACTGAAAGCCTGAACGTTGAAATTGAATGTTTTTTTCGTTTCGTTGGCAACGTTGTATCAGACAAAGAGACAACACTTAGTTTTGCTTACAAACGCGCTTACTATTTTGTGTTTGTCTACAAGATGTGTGTTTATTTTTTATTATTACTTATGATTTATATCTAGTCAAACGAATCTGTCAGATGATATAAAATCATTCATATAAGTATTGTATTTTTTTTATGTGAATCGAACGCTTTTTCAAATAGCCAATTGATATTAGGGATATCGCTTAGAATTCATTTGCTTCAGATATTTAATGAGTTACCCTGAGATTCAGATATAGATTCAAATTAGAAATAGATCCTAGTTTATTTTCTTTTGATACAGAAAATTTTCTAATAATACCAGGGCACATAATTAAGAAATACATATTTTTATATCCAGCGGAATTAATTTGGATCTGGAAGATGGATTAATCTGAACTCTACGCTATCTAGCCACGACCATTGTCTTTGAAATACTTATAACATTACATTATTATACTCTTACTGAGCTTGTGCCTGTGTTGGAATACATAATTTACACTTTTTGTTTGTAGATGGTGCACTATAAATTATTAAGATAAAAATTACAACAGTAAACAAAATGGTATAACGCACAGCTTTTTTGCTTGCACGCAGTGCACGCCCCTAAGGTACGGTACAGCCATATAATATAATATACCCGTATGAGCTTGCAAACTAAAATTAATAAAATAAATAATGTAAAATCACGCCACGGGTATATCATCTAATACTTTCAGTAAGTAAAGAGATATTTTAAATAGTTTTATTTTGTAGTACAGTTGAAGCACGTAGTTCAACTGTACTATCCGTCGACTTCAATTGATGGTAATCACGAAAAAACTTTTAAAATTTGTCATATTCGGTTATATGTTTGCGGTTGTCCTGCTCGCGCCCCACAGACATGGCCGCGTAACAAATCATATAGTGCCGCACCGACCAATAGCGGATGTCGACACATCGTGTCGGACGAGTCCTAGAATCTAGCCAACCACTAACAGACCGTTCATTCGTCAACACCTCGAGCGAGCCACTGCAGCCTGCAACTTTATTAGCGTAATTAACTTTATACTCGTGGTACCTACCTGCCATAGTAAATCGTCCCGCAATAAACGTCAACTTTTGTAAGTTAAATACCTTGCTCTAAACACAGCATAAATACTCACACGCACATTCATATACACTGCCCCATGTACCAACACGCGTGAGCCTAGAAGAGAGTCAGGCCCTTCAGTCTTAAAACCTCAAAACCCATGTACAAAATCTTCCGATCCGAATCGCATAACATACAAACGTCGGTCGCTCCATTCGAGTGATTCGACAACTCAGATCACACAATTAAGGTCCTCACAAGTCCTACAACGACAGCCCCTACGTGCTAAAAATATATATGTTTATGTAAGATGGCTTTGTGATTCATATTTTGAACTGGTTATATTAAAAATACCTCGGTTTCTTCAAAATACTGCCATTTTTGTTTCCCACGTTTGAACAGTGCCAGTTTTGCTTCAATAATGTTTGGATACTGCCGGTTTTGAAGTTAATTGTTTGATACGGCGGCTCTCATGAGTGTGAAATACAGTATGATCGCCATTTGGAAATTAGGAATTTGTAGCATCTTTATTGAGTCGCGAATAAGGTGGACACTGTCGTGTTTAATTTATTATTAAATTACAATTTTATACGCGATTTATGAGTTATGCCAACAGATTTTGTCATTGAAATATAAAAAATTCTCAAAATTGAAAATTTACTGCACATTGCCGATATTGTTTCTACGTGCCTCGGTTTCAGTTTAGCAGTAGACTGTAGAGCTTTAAAATCTCTTTGAAAACCCTCTGGCCCCTGCGCAGCGCCAAGTATAATAATGTTTTCAGGAATTTATCCGTATCTATAGTTTGATTAGTTAGTCCTATTTATAAAACACAGATATTTTGTATTACTTTGAAAATAGTAATAGTATAGACGTTTTAAATTACTACCTATACAAGGGCTTATTTTTCACCGAGTCGTACTTTATTTCTCGTTAAAATTGTTTAAATTATTTTTTAAATATGAATTAAATATATTAATTATAAAGATACACATATAAAATCAATTTTATCGAAAAATATTGTTGTTGCGCTACCGGGATTCGAACCTGGATCTCTTCCCTAACCGGGGGAGGTGCTTTATCCAACTAAGCTACAGCGGCATTATTTTTAGCGACAATTTTTCGACCTTATATGTTACCTTTTTTGAAATCAATACATTTAATCGTTCCATCATTTGATAGAGCCATCTACCTTATTTTTACAGATTCTCAAATACCTTTAAGTAAATCTGATAGTAGACGCCAGAATTATCAATTCATTTTTATTAAATTTTGGACACATTGATACAACTTTATTATTTTTTTAGGAGAACACATTCTTATTGTGAAGTTGTAATTATTCAGAACATAGATCTGTGATATTTTAAATATGAATTAAATATATTAATTATAAAGATACACATATAAAATCAATTTTATCGAAAAATATTGTTGTTGCGCTACCGGGATTCGAACAAAAAAAAAATATTTTTTTTAATTGATATTACGTTTTCTTAAATCATTTTTAAAACAATGAATGATCATTGATATACATTGTTAAATGTTAGAAACTAGCCTTGCAACAATCGATGTGCATGAACGAAAGGGAACAAGGAATAAGTATATCGCCAGCACAGAAGAATATGGCGTCCTGTCTTCTGTACATACGGCGAGAAAATGACTATAATATGTAATATGTATACAGGTAATTAAATGCATTTGCCAATTATAAACATAATCAATTCATTTCAATCTATTTGCTGCACCGAAGCCATCTTATGAAGATACACCTACATATTACTTTAGTTAGGTTAACTTCTGTTTGTTAATGCTCTGTCAGCAATGAGTTCATTTAATACATTCACAATAATATACATAACAAGTGTTCGCAAATAAATATTAATTTTTAATCTAGTTAAAAATCGTAGCGCCTGGATAGATAAAAATATTATTACGCTTACGGCTTATCTGAAAGAATCAGAAAAGCTTTTTAATACATTATTTTGTTTGTCCAATTATTGATTATCTCTGTATCGGATAATTTTAGGCACGCTGCCGATACTAATACTTAAAAATAATCCCAAAAATTGGATTTTTTTTATTCAGTGGAGATAATTAAACATACTAAATGTCCCGATATCTCTTTAGATCATATCTTAATCTACATTATGTTTATATTTTTTTCTATAATAATTAAAAAGTACGCACACATATTTCAATAATAAATTGTAAGTAAATGCTTTAGAAACGAAAATACACGGTATATATGCACAGGAGCAGGAACGTCCCGTGGGCGTAGGCAAATAAGGCGGTGTCTAAGAGCGACAAACTCTAAGGGGCGGCAAATTGGCGGCGTAATGTAAGTATTAGATATAATAAAAATATTAGAATCATCGTCCCGTATGTAAAAATGTAAAAAAAAACCTTAAAGATCAATTTTTCAGAATTGTGCGAAAACAATCCGATAAAAAAAAAAGAAAGGGCAAGAAAGCTCATAAAAGTATGCTGTAGAAATTGGGCGAAAAGTGACAGCTTTGCATTTCCATCCAACACCATGCAACATGAATTTAAACAATCGATAGGGATAGGTTAGGTTAGGTTAGTCAAAATGTAGGGGTGGCATTCTAAAATTTGCTTAAGAGCGGCACTTTACTTAGGGACTTCACTGAACAGGAGACGTGAATTCAGGATGTTTGGGTAGAAAAACATGTGTATGAAGAAGTTGTTAATTTTACATACCTGAGCTCTAATTTGAACACGCTAAATAAGACAAGGAATTCATTTGGAAGAAGCAAATTCCTAAGTGCAATCCACTTATTGTAATCACTATGGGACCTGTAACTTTTGATAACAATATCCGGCTGATAATTAATTAATAATTAATTTTACCTACACAATTTATTGAAAAATAATACAATTAAATAATCAACTATTTATCGAAAACTATATTCCTTATTAACATTTTTTTGTTATCCATCGTTTGTTTCAGTTTATCTCCTTAATGTAATCCTTATATTTAGTGTTTTTCAAAATTTCTACTTCTGTATGCATGCTACATATTTCTGATTTCGTGATACATTTGCTCCTACTACCCACTCACTACCCCTTCAATATCGTTATCTATATTTATGTTATTGTCGGGCACTTATGTTTAGAAAGATTCGAAGAAAGGGATAATTTAGTAAGAACTTTCTAAAAATGTACTTATTTTGTATCCACGTGTTGATAACAATAGCCGAAATTTGATTATAATAGGCGGAATATTTTAAATAAATTTTATATGCAGGGTTTTGAGACCGACTGATTATGATAACATTATCCGTGATTATAATATCCTGATTCCACTGTATATAAAACTATAAAAAGATTAGTGGTTAGCCATAGTTGCAAAACTTGGTGCCTAACCCAAAATAAATAAAATAATTCAACAGTTATTTAATAAAATATAGACTTACATAAATAAAACATACAAAGTAAAAATGAACCATGAACTTGGAAAATTTGATTGAGCAAGGAATCGTGGGATTCTGTAGATCTTAAAGGCTGCGATGGACCTAACATTTTGAAAGAATACCAGAGAATAGGATACCAAAGACCGTGCCCGAGTGGATGTCGCAGTAGAAACGACCTACAGGCAGACTGTGGACGAGGTGGGTAGATCGGTGCAGGGTGGGAAGGTCCGGAAACTGGAGAAGAATGGCTAAGGATGGGAGTTAATATAGAGCGATTATGGAGATGGCCAAATACTAAATAATAAGAAGAATAAAAAAGGGTATATACCTACTAAGCTATTTAGATTATTCTCTTCGTGCATGCATCAAATGCACCTTTTCTCATTTTGTGCCAATTGTGCAGACGAGCAAAAAAACTGAACGTCAACATTAATAATATGTTGTTTTTGAAAACACATCTTATGAATCTGTAATTTTAGAACATAGTTCTATATATATTTAAAACAAATTAGACGAATTAATTAGAAAGATATACAGAAAAAACCTACGTAAAATAAATTTTTGGTTACCATCGGGATGCAAAGTCGAAACTTTTCCTTGCGGGGGAAATGTATTACCATTACGCTACGTTAACCATTTAAATTTACGGTAAATTTGAGAGTTACATACCTTTGTAGTCATTTCATAACTGATGTACCTTATCTTTAAAAGCTATCATCTTTATATTTGCAATGAATCTCAATAACCTTTGAGTAACATACATCTGGAATATCTTTGGAAAAATGTTTCCGATAACACATTTCCCCGCAAAGAAAAGATTCAGGTTCGTATACCAGCGGTAACCAAATATTATTTCGATAGATACATTTCTTCTGAATATCTTTCTAATTGATTAATCTAATTTGTTTCATAATTAATTGTTTTGAATAAGTGACGTAAGATATTTTTTTGCCTGGCGCTGAGCAAGTAGTGTACTTAGATTAAACAAATTAAGGAATACATTTTTTCATATAATTTCATAAACGTTTTATACGTTAAATGAAAAATCAACAAAAAGTAACATTTAATGATACGCTTAGGTAATAACATTGATAATGCGTGACGTCAGAAGTAGATTAAAATGGAAATACTCGCGCGACTTATATTCCTCACTAGCGTATTTTTCGACCCGTCATTATTTTTAAAAAGTACATCCACCATCTTGTTTTTGATTACGTAAACGGCGGCTAGAAAATCATTATTCTATTATTTCCATCAGAATTGGTGAATTAAAATCAGAGATGAAAAGGTTATTTCATATATGAAATATTGAGATGCTAATTTTGAACTCTTGAGGATTGGAAACAGAGTAGAAACATTGACATTGTGAGAAATCAAGTCAGAGAAAGAAACTTGACACCTTTGAAATTTGAAATTAAACTTGCCTCGTTTCGGCCACATCGTTGCAGAGGATGATAACCTGGAGCTGGTGAAGACGCCGATCTTCAACCAGATCAATGATACTACCGGCTGTCTGCGGGTACAGAGAGAGGTGGAGAGCCGCGGTACTAAGTAATGAGGGAACCAACTGGAGAAGGATAAAGATAAGATTTTTGAAATTGTTGCTTGTTCAGGTTTGCTTCCACTCTTGATGCCAAGTATCAGTTGAGAACGTATGTTTTAAAAACTGCGCATATACACGGTGTCCCGAAATAAGTAGGTACATAAACAAAGAAATGGTATTTAGAGTTAATAACTTTATTTTATTTGAGCCGTATTCTATTTTAGTTTTCGGGGAATCGTTCCGAAATTGTAATTTTAAACAAAAAAATAATTATTTACTAATGAAGTCTTACGGCGTGCATGTAACGTATGATAACGTATACATAGAAAAAAATAATAAACTCATTTTTATTTAATAAAACTATATATAACTATATTTTTTACATGCCAAGTAAAAAAAATAACCTCATCACATGCATTTCACAAAATAGAAAATAATCAGAAGTATTTAACGACAAATTGTAAGTGAATTAATACTTTTAGAAAGTGTAGTACAATCGTACGAGGAATGCAACCGTCCTATTGAGTAGAAAAAAAATTAAAATTATTATCGTGTAGCCACAAATTTTCAGCTAGAATAATTGATTGAATCCTGTTTTTGTCACTAGATCGGTTACACACTCAAAGGGTCGTACATCATTGTTTACGAAATATTATAATTTGAAATATTCATCTGAATAGGAAAACATTCAAATATATATATTTTTTTAAATACCACGTCATGTAACACCCTATACAATTTTTGTATTATTTTCACGAAAAGTTACGTCTAACAAATAGATAAATAGTGAAAAAAAAAACTGTATGTGAAATGAACCCGTATTAAATTAAATTGTAATTCATACATTTTTTTATGAAATAATTAAATATAACCTTCACACATAAATACTTACAGCATATTTTTTAAAACGTGTACGACAATATGTAACGTAGATATTTTATGCTATTTTCACAAGAGGCTGCACAAATAACATCAAAATATTAACCTGTGACATTTCATAGCGCAGAAAATATTTCTGCCAAGCATTCGGTTCTTGTATTAAAAATGAGAAGTATTGAATATTACTCATTATTTAGTTATATTTTAGAATAGCTAGAAGCCAATTCTTATCACTCGGTCGTGACTTGCAATAAATATTTTATGACGAGTGATGAGACGAAACTTTAACAAAATTCTTAGAGTTTACGTTTAAATAATTATGTCATTTGAGGTCGCCCCACCCTTTCATATACATTTATAAATATTATTAACAGTAACCATACATTTTACATTAAATATAATAATAATAGCTATGTCTCTATGAGATATTTGATATTTGTTTAATAACAATGCCATTGTAGGTAGGTAAAAATCTAGTATTTGTGTGTTCTTGGACATATTCAAATATTTCTGATCAAAATAAAAAAATATATAAAAGAAAAAATTTTTTAGGCGTATTCTAGAATAATATTTAAAAAAAAAATACAGATAAAGAATATTGCTTTAAAATAATTTCAAAAAAATCAGATTCTCATGGTGATGTCATATATGCTGTTTAAAAAAAGGGAAAAATGAATTATCAAACTTGGTCCATGCATAGCGATGGTGTAGTAGTACTTGAAGTGAGTCCACATACTAACATATATACAATTTTCAAAAATTTGATAAATGTGGAGATTGAGGGGTGAGAATTGGTGAACGAATTTATGTGACCTTATATAAAGTGATCATATTAGCCAGCCCTGTAGTTACCCTATACTTCCATATATTTTTCATTTAATATTATAAACAATAGCTTTGTCTCTATGATATCTGACATTTGTTTACTAAGCATTATATTAGTATAAATAAACGAGTAATTTTAATTTTGAATTTAATAGTCAAGTATTTTTATCTAATGAGTATTTTTTACGTCTGGTATTATTTTTAATTCTAGGGGATGACGTATTTAGAATTTTAGTCGGGGAATTTTAAGATCAGCTCGAACCATTTGCCAATAATTACTTGGACGAAGATATTTTGTGTAGTAATAATTTAATACAAATCTCTATGTAAATAAATTCTCAACATTAAAAAAATGTAATAATCTCTTAAATCTACATCTGATAAATATTTAGGTAATATTAATATTAGAATTCTAATTTGAAGAAATTCTATCAGGTGTATGTTAGTTTTAATGAAATAATATAAATAACCCCATACACACCTATGCGAGGTTTTCAACTTGACTGATAGGCAATGTCTCCCATTAAGGGTGGATTATAGTAAATGTAATTATTTTTTATAACCTTAATTAGCGAAACTTCTTTAAAAGTGTGGACAAGAATGTATTAAGTTCAATGAATGCATTTTCTGTATTCTGGCGACTGTTGGGACATCAAAAGCAACTCACTGTATTTTATTCTGAAACTGGCGATTATAATAACATCGGATCATTTATATGGCGGCGTTTCGTAAAACAATATATATATAAATTATACAAAAACTGTTTAGTCATACACTAGTATTTAAAATGAAAATTTGTTGTGGATATGATTTTGTCATTTTTAAAATCTTAAATATGAATTAAATATATTAATTAGAAAGATATACATATAAAATCAATTTTATCGAAAAATAGTGTTGTTGCGCCATATATACATATAAAATTGATTTTATATATGTATATCTTTCTAATTAATATATTTAATTCATATTTAAAATATCACAGACCTATGTTCTCCTAATAATAAAGTTGTATCAATGTGTCCAAAATATAATAAAAATGAATTGATAATTCTGGCGTCTGCTATCAGATTACTCAAAGGTATTTGAGATTCTGTAAAAATAATGTAGATGGCTCTTTCAAATAATGGAACGATTAAATGTATTAATATCAAAAAAAAGGTAAAGGTAAGGTAAGGTTCGAAAATTGTCGCTAAAAATATTGTCGCTGTAGCAAGTTGGATAATGCACCTTCCCCAGTTAGGAAAGAGATCCAGGTTCGAATCCCAGTGGCGCAACAATAATATTTTTCAATAAAATTGATTTTATATGTATGTCTTTCTAATTAATATTACAATAATTACAACTTCACAATAATAATGTGTTCTCCTAATTTTTAAAATCAATTGTCTGATATACCGTTCCTTATTACGTAGTGTTAAGAGTTCTAAGCTTTCAGGTGTAGCATTTGAGATCAGAATACTTAAATATTTTTGTTAGTGCAACCTAAAATATTAAATGTTATATTTTGAAGTTTTTCACAAAATACATTAAAATACGAATGTACCGTTCATTGACCGCGCCGCCACACTGCTGACTAAGTTAATTAAGCCCAATGATACTAGGAAATGTGAATAATTTCTTATTGAGGGCACGAAAACATTTATATAAAAAAAACTTGTCCATAATTACTTACGCAAAGGTACTGGGTATTACTTCGAAAGCCACAAAAAATATATTCTAGGTATATATTTTTTTGCGCTGAAAAGGTTTTCTTGCTCAAATAATATTACCGTCGTAATTTTATTCCTAAAAAATTAAATTTGAATACGGAATTAACTGTTCCCTGTCAAAATAATCTTATCGAACCAAAAAATGACAAAAAATATCGACGCGCACCACACGAAACTATCGGATGCTAGAGAGACCCGACCGCCGCGGTTGGATGATCGCTCGTGGTTCAAATTCACCGTTATATTTCTGTATAAACATTATATCAAACGTAACAACTCGCCTCGTAAATACTTTTAATTAGAGATTACTAAAAAAAACTTTTTTTTTTAATAATAATTTGTGTCGCTTATGAAAAGTAATGTTTAGGAGAACACATTCTTATTGTGAAGTTGTAATTATTCAGAACATAAATCTGTGATATTTTATATATGAATTAAATATATTAATTAGAAAGATATACATATAAAATCAATTTAATCGAAAAATATTATTGTTGCGCCGCCGGGATTCGAACCTGGATCTCTTTCCTAACCGGGGAAGGTGCTTTATCCAACTAAGCTACAGCGACAATATTTTTAGCGACAATGACAACGATTAAATGTATTAATATCAAAAAGGTAACATATAGGGTCGAAAATTGTCGCTAAAAATATTGTCGCTGTAGCTTAGTTGGATAAAGCACCTTCCCCGGTTAGGAAAGAGATCCAGGTTCGAATCCCGGTGGCGCAACAATAATATTTTTCGATTAAATTGATTTTATATGTATATCTTTCTAATTAATATATTTAATTCATATTTAAAAAGTAATGTTATTTACGGTTTTCTATTTTTTCAATATCTTTACCCTATCTCGATGATAAAAATTATTTGCTTCAACGATGATGACTTTAATTAACTACAAAATATCTCAATTAACTCGATATCCTTCATGCTGATAAGTTAAATTAAGGTGATGAAGAAAGTAACCAAATTTTGAAATTCAGCAAACAGTGATTTTCAATGAAAATTATGATATATTTGTTACTCTCAGATATTATTCATACAAAAATTGAACATATCTAAAGAAAACGTTAAAAATATGACAGCAGTGAAGAAAGTTGAGATAACGTGTAGATATGTAATATTTGAAATCATATATTATATTTTTACTGAGCATGTATGTGTTATTAAACGGTTTTTGAACAATATCTAAAGTTAAAAATTTCTCAATATTAGATCTAAACTCCGATCGGTAAACTGAGCCGAGATGTCACATTATGTTAATGCCGAATCAATAATTCGTATAAAGTGTCGATAAGCGCTGTATGATTATGAAAATTTCCTTTTTTCGTGTCAACCCAAGGCGAAAATATAATTTTCTACGTAAATCAACCGCCAGACGAATATTCCACCTGTGTCGTGTGCTTTGTAAGGTTAAAAATACGACATTTATCTAGAATGATTACATTTACCGATTGTATCGACATTTACAGATAAAAAAGGTAATTATTCCTATGTGTTGTATCTTGTGCTACCGTGTTACAACATTAATTAATTATTTTCCACGTGGTGTTAGCGTATCGGTGTTTTATTTTGCTTTTGGAGAAATATTTTAGTTTCTTCACCGAATAACTTTTTTAATAAGCTTCTATTTCTTTGTGATCTTAGAGAATTCAACTAACTATATCGGACGCCATCTATTGTACAATACGTTACCTCGCGGTCCAATTTCTTCTCCTCTTCGCTGTACAAACACTGTAATGAGCTTAAACTCGAGAATTATGTGTCAATCACTGATATCTGTAAGTCATAATCATTAACTGTGATTGAGTACTTGAAAATATAGTCAACTAGTTGAATCTACAAAAATACGTAAGCATGAAGGGAAATATATTTTACAATACAAATTCTAAAATATATACACAATATTGAAAAGTATTGCAATACTGTACAATTTACATGTAGTCTATATTTAAAGTGTGCACCCGAGTTTCTAAAACATAGATAATACATTTTTACGAATTATTTACAATTCGAAAATAAAGCAAAACTTCTGAATAAATTTTATTTTGTCCCGACGAAGAAACAATACCTGTGAAACCAGCCGCCATCAAAAAATTATACATCAGTGATTTAAAAAAATATTATTTTTTATTTAATGTATAAAAACAATTTAAATGATTCTTCGCATCGAAAGTACATTCGTTCGTAAGAGTGTATTTTTTATTCTGTACTCGCACAGGAAACACTGATTACTGCTATTTCATCTTCCGGGGAGAAGGTATTTGTTAATCACGTGTGTTGAAGGTACCTAGGCAAACGGGACCTAGTAAATATGAAATACCTAGATACTAGATACTAATGAAACATTGTAAAATGATTAGTGTAGCGATCTATCCGCAACGCTCTGAAGTTCGTCTGAAAACAAATCTCGAAAATATAAAAATATGTGTCGCCCCAATGTAGCATTATTTTTTAAAATAATTTAGATAGTTCTGATTTTTAATAATAGCAGATGTCGCATTATTTTTCATTTTCGTAAATATAATGAGACACTTGTTCTACTAATTTAATGTCGTATAAATAAAAAATATAATATTAATTTGCTGATTTAATTTTATAGTTTTGATACTCAGCTGTAGGTTTTGTTGTGTTTAATTACATTTTTATTGAGAAAATAATATCTATGCCTAATATGATTCAAATAATACAAACGCAATTTACATGTTGCGATACATTCGTCTGTATTAAATATAAATTGAAGACAATAATTGTTGATTACGTTATGTATACGTTATTAATTTTTATTTGATTTGTTTGCAATATTTATTTGATTTCATTTGTACAGTAAATAAATGAATGAAATGTATTTGATCTATGTAACCGTGTACGTCGTGGGTTGATCGTCTAGTTTAATATATTTAATGAAATAATAAGTATGGTTTATCTCTGCGTCGCGCGTGCGTGCGCGTGCGCGTTGCCGACTCTGTTCATGCTAGACTTTTTGTTGCGTACACGTGTCGTACGATTTGAAAAAAATAAACATTATTAGCTAGACCTTAAGGTTGCGGTATGAAATGAAAAACCTTGGGGAAATATTTGTTATTTTACTGCGGTCTGAGTATAAAGGCGGGTAATCGTTAACGGTGTGACATTAATGCCCTATACAATTCTCGCTACGTTCGTGAGCTGGGCAGGGCCGCACTCGCCGCGTCTCCGAGGCTCGACGGAAAGTGAGTGCACGATAATAAATGTTTTTAAGGTGTATTTTTAGCATCAACAACTGCAGGGTTATCCAACAAGCGTGATAGAACTTTAAAATGGAATTAATTTTAGAAAACCAAGGAAAATACCAATGTTTTTTTATTTATTTAATAGAACATTCGATGCCATTTACAATTGAATATAATTTCATTTACATATGCATCATGACTACGTTTGATACAATGCATTCTTTGGATACAATTTTCAAACACTCTTTCGCATAAATCTGGTGCAATTTCGTCAACAACAAGAGTTATATTGTTCAATTTTTGTTGGTCTCACACTTGTTGGATCTTGAAGGGGTGCATGTTGTGCCATATGATGACCATACGATATTGTGACCATTGAGGAATCGATAACTTTGGATCATCCCTTAAACTTTAATTTACAATGGAAATATTGGCTTCTTAATAATTGTTTTAAACCTTTTCACAATTCGACGAATAGCTCTCGCTCAAATTAATGATTATGTCGACCAAAAGATTCACGAAGCGCAAGTTAGTCGATTGGGTAAGGTGATTTTGATAATTAGTTTTAATTACATGTAAACATTGTTCCAATGTGAAACGCTCCACGGTAAAATGACAGACTATACTGCATAAAACTACCAATGACAGCCGTCAAAATTTCAATAAACATGGCTACTATTTTTATTTGAAATTTATTGGATAACCCTATAAGTACAAATGAGCAGTGGCCATAGCCTAAGTGCACCGGTCCATTGTATATATATTCATAAAACTTAACAACGTTTACCTATTTTACAACGGTCCGTATAACATGCATTAAAAATATTCTTACGTATGTCTAATTAATAATAATAATAGATTTTGTTTTATTACAGACGTCAGGTCTTGTATATCACAATGCAGGGAAAGGTTGCAGGAAATCGGGGCCCCGCTAGGAGGAGATAGCTGAAGAACCTGAGACGATGGTTTGGCCAGTCTACTGTAGAGCACTCTACTGCACCGGGCCCCAGTGAACAAAATGATGACAGCCGACGTCCCTTGAACGGATATGGCACGAGAAGAACAAAAATAAGACAGGTAGGAATAAAAATAATATTTGAACCATTTTTTACAATAATTTTATAAATATAAATTATAAATTCAGTAAGCTTTCTAGATGATTTGTTTACTAATAATTATAATTACAAATAGATTTTTTAACGCTTACATAAGAGTTATTATGCCGTGTATCATACGTCTTGATACAGGGACATCATCAGAATTAGCCGGTATAATAATTTTCTTTGGTCTTTACGATAGCGCGCCTGTGAAATGAAATATTGTTAAAACAATAATACATATTATAGGTATAGATGTAGATACAATCTTTTGGATTTTAAGATAAATCGATAAATGTAGATACATTATATTAAAATAAGTCAATTTTACCTATCTAATAAAATTATTATTAATACATAAATCTAAACATTAAATAATTGGAGTGGAAAAAACCACTAATGAAGATTTTATCCACGCGCACTTCTTCCGTTTTGAAAAAATGTTGCTAGTAATATATATGTTGTATTTTTTAAACATATTTAGATTCACAATACTGGAGACACGGTGATTTTGTTCTTATAAATATAGCAAGCTCACTTAATTAACTGACTAACCATCGCGCCGTCTCCCTGTGCAGGAGTAAGCAGAGAGGATAGAATGACATCCTCTTCTGTCCTGGCTCACCAGTCTTGCCTCGTTCACTTTCGTACATCTTCTCATACACGCTCTTTGATCGTTGAAGCTTTTTCAACAAGGTACTGGAAAGCCTTCCTCCAGTACTTGGTTCATCTGGTCAAGCCGGGTCTTCCGCTAGCGCTCTCCGTTCCTGCTGTTTTCAACTCTCTACTCTCATCGCTCATATATAATATTTCACACGACCAAACTATATGTATCGACTATGACACAAACATCTCTACGTTCGCTCCTAATTTGTTAATTCTTCAATCTATACTTATATACACATGCGCCTGTGTGCATCATACATACATCATCTATATATACTAAACGTTTTGTGTTGAGACAACAGTACATAGAAATGAACATTAAAAGAGGTCTCAATAATATTAATCCGGTCCTTAGATGAAGAGTTGTTAAAATAACATTGGCAATGAATAAACCTTTTAAAAATGACAAATGTTTTCAGAATGGTTTTACGTATTGCTTTTTCTGTGAACTGTCAAACTTAACGTGTGCTGGTTCAATAAATACCCGGATGGAAATGCAAGAAATATGATGTCTCAATAAAAAGGTTATCGACGGTTATCAAATTACTATAACAAAAAGGAAATGCTTCCCATTCTACGCCACTGGGAACACAACAGTGTCAGTAAATGAAGGAATTGGATTAGTAAAAATATATGGTACAGTGTGAACAGTAATTGAAGTATAAAGTAGTTTAAAATAAAAAGGAAAAATACTGAGGGGGGAGGGGTTAACAACTCGAATGCGGTGGACTGAATTCTCAAGTAGTGTATGAATCTAAGATATGCTGATGATGAATGCTAAGAGCGAATTAGAAATGTCAGATCTACTCCGATGAGTAGAAGACGAAGCGGCAGAATGGACATGGAGATAAAGAGAGCTAACATAGAATTAATGTATGTAGTCGGAGCTAGATTCGACTGCAGAGGACGATATCCTAAACAATCTTGAAACGTGCCAGGGTTGTTGTTTATTTGAGGTTAAATATCAGATGAAACAAACAAAAACGACATTGGAGTAAAAAAAATAATCGTAAGAAAAATATCGATAGCAAAAGTGTAATGGCGCAGCTAGCAATTGTGAAAAATAATTAAAGCATATGTAAGATCATCAAAAAAATGCTCATCGTCTTTGCTCATGTTACGTCTCTTTACATTTTAATTTATGATGTCCAGAATTAGATTTTAAAAGCAAAAACTATGCCTTTGAAATGTAGTATAGAGACAGTATACGCTCATTTCCCGGACAGGAAGAGGTATCAATTCCATAAAAGCTACGCAAGATAGATCCTTCAGCATTTCACAGGGTAGGAAAAGAAGATTGTAATTTTTGAAAATGTCAGAAAAAATCAGAATATATTAAATCAAGACGTTTGGCACTACGCACTATCGCACTATCGCACCCCGGTATGACAATTCGGTGCGGGGATAACGTCACGTTGTCTTTGGATGATGGCCACTGAAATGTGGCCACGACAAATATCGATGCACGGCAAAATAACCCGGAAGATGTGCTATTAATATTATAATCTGTCGGCCGTGAGAGTTACGAATGCAGTTAGATACAATTATATTACGATTAGACACGCAAAGAATGTGCTCGATTTCCTGACTAGGTACATACCTCTCTGTCGAATAGTTTACCGAGCTTTTTTTAGCTAAGTAGAGGTACATGTATACAAATTGTTTGATTCCATTAATATTAAGATAGAAGACATTTTTAGTTTTAAAAAAAACATCTCACTTTCAGTATGTAGACACTTTATGGCAAACTTTTACGACAACGTTAAAGTTTTGATACCGGAAAAATATACTATTTCTACATTTTTCTCCATTAATCTTTTAAATTATTTGTGTTGCCCTATGAAGGGTTGGCAGATTGCCCGAATCTGTCACTCGATTGAAATACTGGGTCGCAATTCTATTTGCACAGCGCAAGGGCATTGAGATTCTTTTGAAGATATAAAAAATATGAGGTTTCCCTCATATTTTAAAAATTATTATTTATAATTAATTTTATTTAAATTTGTTACTTAATTTATACCTACCTCGTAGTACATATTTCAAATAATTGTTTTATTTTTAACATGCGTTTACTAAATCAGATCAATTTAATACCTATCAGATTAATTGCATAGACGATGCACGTTTAAGGTATGCATTACATTATAAGGTTAGGTATATTATTCTTTGATTTATAATGTGTTACTAAAATATAGATATATTTAACTTAAAGCATATATTTAGATGCAAATACTGAGTTTCGCATTTATTGTATTTATTATAAATTTTATATAACACGTGCTACCTACCATCTGTCATGTCGTTCGCATCAAATGTGTAACGTTATGCAAGATGAAGTGAGGTAAACTTGAGTAATGATTCCGAGTTAGTCGCCGCAATATTTGCTACATGACAAAGTCAAAATAGACTGAATTTAAAATTTATAGAAATACGAATAAACAATAATATTAACAATAATAGATTCACAGACAAGGATCTAGGACTTTCAAGTTTTCCATTTATATTCTAATTTAGCAATATTTAAATATTAAAAATATATTATACATTTCACAAATTTTCGATAGCAGTAGTGTTATGCAAAAAGGTATAAAAGTTGATTTTAATGTAAATATTCAGATTGGAATTATTTAAATAATGAGAGAACGGTAAGAAATATATAAACCCAAGTGTCGATGGCACCAGAAGTAGTGGACGTCGCGGAAGACTCGGCCCGACCAGGTAAACCAGATGGTCCTGTCAGAAACTTCAATAATCGTTGAGCTTGTATGAGAAGGTTTATGAGGCGAGAATTGTGAGTCAGGACAGAAGAGTGTGGCGGTCTAACCTCTCTGCCCACCCTCGCGGGGACACGGGGACGTGATGGTAAGTAAGTGAGTAAATAATATTTAGACTATATTAGATTGGTATCATTTAATATACAGGACTACCGATTGAAATCATGATAGGAATAGTTGAATGTGTTAAATATGTAGACTATTTCACATTCGAATTAATTAATATGCAGCCTATTCAAATTAGATTATTTTCTCATATAAAAAAAATATTATCGACTCTAAATATGACGGATGGTATGGTATGGCATGTAATATCGTGCACAGGCATGCGCAGTGGACGCAGCAGAAATGTAATCGTTGAGCTCATACGGGAATACTATGAATAATGGTTTAAGGCACCGCGATATACGAAAACAATGTAGAGGCAAAGCATAAAAATCATCTTGAATAGATATATCATGAGGGCACGAAAGGATAGACACAGATGAATGACTATCTTAATACAATTGAGCAACTTATGAAGGTGTTAAATATGAGCAATTTACAGAAATAATAAACTAACTTTATAAATATACAGAGAGTGAAGGGTGTGTCGTCATAGCATGCAATGTACAGCATTATAGTCTCCCTCCCCCCCTCCCCCACCCCTCCCCTTCCTTACAGAAATACGTAGTGACAGATAATATACCCTCTTTGCCCACTCTTATGGAAATACGGAGTGATAGATAATACACCCTCTCAGCCCACTCTTATGGAAATACGGAGTGATAGATAATACACCCTCTCAGCCCACTCTTATGGAAATACGTGTATAAAAATAGCCCTTTCAGAAAATGTCACCTTTTTTTCATTCGGTGTGGAGATTTTTGGGGGATGTTTGTCACCCTCAGATTATTTTCACTTTTTCGCTTTTACAAATGTCGCGGCTATGTCATTACACAAGTAACAAAATGATTTTTAAATTTATTTATTTATTAATTTATTTAAAAAATATTTAATCATCCGTATTCTACCAGCTTCCAAATTACCAATTAATTAATGAAGTTATAATAGTTTATAATTAATATATATTTTTTAGATAATGAAAACAAAAAGAAGAAATGCTAAGTTAGGTTAACAATTATGATATTTCAATGTGAATACATTGCGAAAATTATTGATAAGATGGAAACAAACATGGAAACATGTCACGTCGAAATTATTACTATTTTTAAACTAAAATAAGCGCTTGTGCTATGAACATATGACCTGGGACGAGGCTCGAGTCGTCGACCGTGTGAATAAATAAGCACAATTGGTATATTTCAGCGAAGAAGTCTAATTATATTTTTTAATATAGATATTAATAGTATTATAAATTATTACAAATGTCATTTATTGACATGGCAGTTACTTTGTGCTGCAACTAATCTCAAATCTCAGTACTACACACACACACATGTGATGTTGAGCACTACCTCTGATCAGCAGATATAAATAACAACTCACGAAACTAAAGTTGTGATAAAAATAATACCTGTACTACGATGATAGATTTATTTTTAATAAAAAGTTTGCTAATGGACAATTTTAGATCTAAAGCAGTTTCTAAGACAATAACTTGTAATACATAACACTAACGATACGAACCCAATTCGGTAAGTATTAATGAACTAACGTGGTTTATTAGGGGAGTCGGAGTTTTCAAATGAAACAATGCAAATTAAATGTATTCATTAAAAAGATATACATATAAAATCAATTTTATCGAAAAATATTGTTGTCGCTATCGGGATTCGAACCTGGATCTCTTCCAATCATTTAATTTGTATTAAAAACATCACAGACCTGTTCTGAATAATTACAACTTCACAATCAGAATGTGTCCTCCTTAATAATAATTTCAATTAAAAAAGTATATCAAAAATATCGGACTTGAATACAGAATGATTTTTTTAAATATAAATGAATATATTAAAGATATCATCTGCAGTGTAAATATCGAGAGGATATAAATACACATGGAATATAAATACATATAGAAGTGCTATGATATAACTATCATACTGATTATATATTTTGATGTGTTTGTGTTAAATGTCATTTATTAGGCAGCCTTCTGATCGGTATTGGGTATATAAATAATGTTTTTTTTTAATCAATAATTATATATATAGACTCGTGTATAGAAGAGTATATAAGAAGTATATAATTTATGTGTATGCTAGTCTGTATAGATATATTTTTTATTTCAGATACAAATTTATGTCTGTAATTGTTATTAAAGAATTTGATGCCTTGATAAATATAATGGTTTTGGGTTGCGGTATGTTTAAGTTTTGGAATATCTAATATATAAAAGGAAGAATATATTGATATATAGATTAAGCGTGGCAGATTCACGATAGCGCTTCTATGATGTGTTTATTTAACAATATACGAGTAAACAATTTACTAAATTCTGTTGCTTAATAACAAAAATAACGCGAGGATTTTTATTTGGCGATCGGGTTTAGAAAAATACGGAATATTTTGCGACAATTTTAAGAAAGCACAAAAAGTCATGTTAATGTATTAAAACTGTCAATAAAGTATTTTATTATTTGTGAATTAATCGATTTTTTAATTAATTAGATCAGATGAAAAAACTTACCGAGGATTTGAAAGAATGTTTCGTCCAGCCTCATCGTAGATGACAGCAGATAGTCTGTCCCTTCCACTTCTCCCGGTATCATCATGTCACTTCTCATGTCTTGTTCACCTCTAACTTCCACACTGGCGATATTTCGATCACACACAATCGGAAAAATAACAAATTTCAAATCATTTATACGCGAAAAGGTCGTTTTACTAATATAATAATAATATAATAATTGATCGAAACAAGGAAACTAAAACACGTACAATTATTCGGTTTTCATGTTCAAGTTTGGCACAACTTTGTTTATACTGTTTATATATTATATTTATATTCGTATTAATTTATTAACTTTTATTCTAATTCATTACACTCTCTCCGGCGCGCACTTCGAGGTATTATAAGAAATACATTAAAATATAATATTTCAAAGTCGCCCTCTTGACTTTTTTTATCTAAAGATGCGAAGATAAATGTATCAAGCGCGTACTGGGCTGTCAAAATACACAGTTATATCATTGATAAAACAGCTTCGGACAAATTTAACCAGGTTTTGAATCTAAAAATGAGATTATTATTAAATAATTACGTAGAGTTTCTGCTACAGATAAGATAACAACATATTTGAGAATGTTAACGAATAACAAAAAGCGGAGATTTTAGTCAAAATATCAAGTGTTTACATTCATATGTGTTCACTACAGGATCGGATTTTCCAGAAACTGTCACCAAAATTATTTTAATACTTGTTTAATCTTATAATGCGTTTATTTATAGAAAAAATAATAACAATTACCGCACATTTCTTGCGACTTTTAAACCATAGTACCCTTTTAAACTAAGGAAATTTAAACTTCGGTCGATGCTCAGCGACAATGTTATTTTTTGGCACTGCGGGCGGTTTGAAAAGCGAACGCGGCTAGGAGGGTTTCTACGCGAAGGCCGGTCGATTATTAATTTTCTTCAACAGATCGGCGCCGGTTCCAGCTCGCCTCGGACGTGCTCGATGCGTGTTCGGCTGTCAACTGACCGACGCGGCTGATAGCGCCACAACTCCATCGCGATCAGCTGACGGGCGGCTTGCAAACTGTGGCGCGCGAGAATACACACATACATAGTATTTTGGTCTACTCGCTATTATAGCAATGAATCAATGATCATTACTAATGACTTTGTTATTGTTTTGACAAATTTTGTCATAGCGAAGCATATTTTTCCACTTTGGCAGTTACCGTGACTCATATAATAAATCATTTTTGTAATCTTTAGTAAAAAAAAGAAAATCAGTGACGAATAATGATGGATCCAGTTATGCATTTTTATCTTGAGGTGATTAATAAAACAGATAAATAATGCACAAATGGTTTAATGCAATTAAACGCATCGGAGATTTTTTTAGATACTTATTCTTTTATTCAAAATAATTAAATGAACGCAAATAATAATTTCACTTTCAGATACTTTATTTACAAAAATATACATCTAACATTACTAAGTAAGAGGTGGCGCACACAGAAACGACGTAGCATCTTTATGATTATTATCATGTATGATAAATATTAAGTAACGGGTTGAATTGATCAATATGATATGATATCGTATTGTAAGGGATTATTCGTATAATATGTAACACATTATATAATATGAGTTACAACATGAGTTAGATTTGATGAATCTAAAAAAAGTTAGCTCTAAATATGTATGTTTAAATTATAGAGTTGCATAACTGCAAACTTTGAACAGCGTCGCTTTTGTACATATTTAAAAAAAAAAATTCTTAGTAATAAACCTACTGCACTATTTTAATTAACGTAATCATCGAGCACGCGATTTTATTATTTTATGAAAAATTATAATTATATGAAAATTATAATGTAATAATAATTATAATTAAAAAGAGGGCAATTAAATCTAAATATGATATATTAAATCAGAGGCCAAATACGTCATGTGTCATTTTAATAACTTTTAGTTAAAACTTTTAACACATATTTCTAGTAGTTTTCTCTTTGTTTGAGTTTCCGCTTGTCTATGTATAGATATACTCGTATGTAAGGCTAATAATGTGACGAGTCATTTTCAAAATTCAAGGAGAGAGAATCATAAAAAAGTGGTGTCAAATTAATTCACAAGTTTGAGAAGCTACGTCTATCTGTCAGGTGCAGAATATTAAATACACAGGTACTTGAGGATACTTGGTTTACAAATATTGACGCATTAGATTTATGCTTCGATATGGTTGAAAGATTTGAGATTTTACGCATTAACTTGTTTATTCGTAATTTAACCAATAATATTCAATTGACTTATTTAGTAATAAAGCATTATTCATATTATTGTTAACTGTAGTATATTGTCACCAGTTTTTAGATCATTCATACCCCCTTAGCCTATTCTCCCTAGTATATATTATTTTCTTTGGCTCGACTGGTTATCCTTTTCTTTAAGTCGAGGAGACAAAGTGTTCTATTGTGATTGTTCATGTTGAATCGCACACACCGCTGTGATTTTGTTTTATTGTGAACGTGAAACTCATCAGAGTTTTGTGCATGTTACTACATTGGGCGAACTTTTGGTTCCGCGAGTCCATCCTGATCCGCTATCGAAGGTCTCCCCCCTCCATCCCCCCAATCCCTCTCGCACAATCCATAGGAAATAGTTCCTATCTAGCCCATCCTTCCATCACCATCACCCATCCACTTTGGTGACCGGCGACTTGTATCAGTCACAACTATCTTCATGTTTACTTTATCGCAAGGGTATATGTACAATACTACTAGTATAATGAATTTAGATATACCTATATATTCCATTTTCCAAAATTTTCTTAAAATACTTTGAAATGATGAGATATATGTATATCACTTTTAAAATAAAAATCGTTTACGTATATTACCAATGTCAGTAGGCTGAAACATTGTCAGGAACTTGTCATCACTTGTCATAACTTGTCAGTAACCCAATCCTACCAGTTCCCAGTTTTTCAGTGCACTAGCCTCAATTTGTATGTGGGTTTTATTAACCATGTCTATTATTAATTCCACCGATTGCGAGGTATGATCGGTGATTTGTTTGCGGCAGAAGTTTGGGTGGAAGCTTCCGGACCATTCTCTATATAGTTTGTATCTGTTTGCATCTTTAGGAATTTTAGGGCGGAAAACGCGTGCAGATTAACAATGGCCTCCACGAATCTATTAAAAACTAGTTCAAAAAACAAGCGGCAGGTGTCTTCAACAAATGGATTGTCAAGCTCGTCTCGCGGTCTCAAAAATGCTTAGACGTCAACAATGATTATATTGAAAAGAAGTTTAATATAAATATTCGTTGCAATTAGAATGTTTCAGAATTGTATTTATTTAACTTAGTGTGTTTAACAACTGTGTTGTTTTTACCTCAACCGGTTTCGATACTAACGTATCTTCGTCAGGACTGGCGTACCTACTAGTGGCGACTAGCGGACTGACAATGTTTTTGAATTGATTTGTACTTTAAAAATATTCCGTTTAATTTTGTTAAACCAGGTAACTCCACATACCTGGTATGCGCATCCAGAAAAAAAAATAAAGGGAGGGTTTCAAATTTTTAAAAGTTGTAAATTTTTTATAATTATAGATACCAAGCTATATAATTTTTCATTGATTTACCCATTATTAGGAGAAAATGAAAAATACTAAAATCAGGTATAAGTAGAAAGACCAGAGTTAAGACGTGATATCAGAATTGGAACTCGGAATGGACTGCTAGTGTATAATTATTATATAAATTAACACCAATATTTTATATAAATTGTAAGTACCTATATTTTATAAATTTTCATAGGTATGCATATTCAATGAAACACACAACCTAACTTGAATATTATATTATTTTTAATAACGTGTGTTGATTCCATATCGTGAGTAGTCTCTGCAGGTTTAACATCTTCGCCCCCTTCGGGTACCATCCATACATTTATTCGTACTCTTTAATAAATAATACTTAATAATTTAATTCAACAGTGCGAGATAAAACATTACACAAATTGTATATAATTAATTTTTTTCTCCAGATGTGTAGATTTACCAATATGTTTAAAACAATACGCAAAATATAAAGGCATTGTGTAAGCAAAAAGAAATATACAAAAATTTGAACTATTATGATGTATGTATCTCTAGGTCAGGCACAAACCTATCATTTCTCGATCTTGTTCATGAACTAACCACCCGAGTTGTACGATTCACGTTTGTATGTTAGTAATATCAAATAAACAAAATTAAGGATCGTAAAACACAATACCGTATCATCATTAGCATTTACATGCACAACATTTATCATCATTTTGTTTACTACGGCCCATAAAGCTTTACAGTAAACTCGTCGAGACCATTTCCTCAAATTTTTCAGCCATAATGTTCTCCTTCTTCCGGAGACCCGATTTCAAGCAGTTCTCTGCATTATTCGATGTAGGATCTGATATTTCTTTGGATCTAGATTTCTTATCAACATCTTCTCAAACCAACTGATTTTGATAATTCTCCTGTAGATCAACATCTCAAATGCTTCAAGTCACCTCATAATTAGCAGCATCGCTCGGTGAGTAATGAGATCCGATGTACCAAGTTATCTCGTTTTATCCAGCGTTTTTTCCGGCCCAGTGTCACAACACCAATATTTTATATAGAGGTATTAAAAAATTATAGAATTATGTATAATCTTACTGTTTTTCGAACCCAGCTATGAAAAAAATAGAACTAACCCCTGACCGCCGACCTTTTGGGCATTAGGCGAGTGTCTCACCGCTAGGCAAAGGAAATGCGTCGATATGTTGATTGAACTTAACCATATTTAATATATTTTCAATGATTATTAAAGTAAGCCACTTTAATATAAATTTATTACACCATTGAAAAAATTAAAGGACAAAGCTTTCTTTCAAAAATCATACAGCTAGCTTTATCAGCTAGGGGGAGCATTTTACCGGCAATAGAAAAGTCCCAGGCTCATGTCCCGGTAGCAACTCTGTATTTTCGAGAGAAAGATTTGTTCTTGGCATTTTTCAGTGAAATTTTTACTTTGGTTTAACTATCAAATAGATTTTGTCTCGAGATAATCACTGAGACAGGAAAGCTCAGGAAACCACTACTCGCCGCCAAGATAGAGTTTAATATATATTTTCTCTCGCGCCTCACTTCATACTAGTCGTATATCAACGGATGATGTTCCGTCCGTCCGTTGGATAAATATAATATTCCCTGCAGCAGCAACGGAACAAACGTCCGTAATTTAATGGCCGCTTTTCAGGATGAGAAGTTGTATATATTTATGGTTCTATGAATGGTATTGTCTATGAGTCTCGTTGTCAAATCGAACGTCGTGTTTTATCTTAAATAAATCTATGGAATTATCTTATTATGCTTCATCCGTGAGACGTTTCTCTCGCGTCATACATATACGCGGATGGAATTTGGTAGCAAAAATAGATACCGATAATTTGGTCGTTCTGTTCTACGTACAAAATACAACCGACAACGCAATGCTCCGCGCTCAACTTTATACTGTCTTTTACGAATCTCGAGACGAGTCTTATCCGTGAACTCTCAACATTAGAACGTGATCGAAATGTATTGTAATGCTGGGTAAGTGTAATACGATCCGAAAGTTTTAAGTCACCCCATTTTACAATACTGAAAACTTTTCGGCGTAGTTTTCGGTATATAGACACATATACGTGTACGTGCATATATGTGTTTAAGGTTACCTGTTAGATTTTTTCTGTCGTTTTTCGATATAAAAAAAATAATTCTCGTTTGACGACTTGGAACTTTAATTAAACACTTTTTTCTTCAATGTTGTCTGTCAATATTGTAATAACGTCATGCATCGTTTCTTATAATAGGAAAACTAGCGTTTGGCGGAGGGCTGGCGGGGAAGGGGGGGGAGGAGGGGGGGAGGTTTATATACGCACATTACAAATGGTTTTTTTTAATGTATAGATATGCCCGCTTTAGACGTCGTCTTCAATTAGTTGTTTATTTCAAATTAAGGAGTTTTCTAAAGTACAATAAATAAATTAGAAGTACACTAAATCTTATTAAACTCCATAATGAACATATTAAATACAGTATCTTTGTTATTTTTAATATTCTTTTATCGTTTTTTTTTGTGTTTTATCGCATTGGTAAATCGTGATACATTATGTTGTATATTTATTTGTTAGTATCGAATTTATAATTTGTATGTTTATTGTGAATTAAATTGGCATTTTTTTACGGAGAACAGTTGCAGTTTTTCATCACAAACTTATGCGGTATTTTAAGTTTTACCAAAATTAATAAAAAATGAATTGATAATTCTGGCGTCTCCCAGCGTGTATTACTCAAAGGTATTTGAGATTCGTCGCAATATAAAGTTAATTCTTTTTAAAAATGTAATAACAGATGTATCAATTTTAAAAAGGATAGATAGGAAAAGATCCAGGTTCGAATCCCGGTAGCGACTAAAATATTTTTTCGATAAAAACGGTGAAACCCCGATTTAAATTTTTTGAAGGGACCGACAAAAAAAAAATGTAAACACAGTGAAAATGTAAATTGGGGGTATTAAAAAAAAATCTAACGATGTTGTTTGCCGCATATTTTTAAATAGTTCTTTCAATACTATTAATTAAATTAAAGGTTTCAGGTGGTACATTACTATTACTAGTCAAATATGCTGGCATGTTCAATGTTAATGAGGCATATTCAATGTCATCGTCGTTTATAGGAACTGGGTTTGTGAAATAAGCAGACACTTCTTCTTCGTAGGAAGTTTTCGTTTATACGACTTCCATTATTTCATCAATTTCCAATGTAATTGCGTTGGAGCCATCAACTAAGTAAGTCTGCAAAAGTTATTCGTGAATCCTTTGCCAGCCATCAATGTTGTCTATACTATCTTCTACGCAACTTTCTTGCTGATTGCAGCTTGTAAATAACAATAAAAAAAAATGCAACGTTAAAATTACGTAGGTGTGAGAATGAAAAATGCATATAAACGACCAACACACTCTTGGCTCTATGGCGAATTTGAATAAATATTAGACGTAAATCGCGGGAAAAACAAACGTAAAATAGGGTTCTTAGTGTACTAAAATGACACGAAGGGAAAACGTGAATTTCGGGCATGTAAAATCGGGGTTCCACTGTAGATTTATTCTGTATATCTGTCAAATTGATTTAATTTGTTTTAAATGAGTAGGTATTGTTTGAATAAAACTTTTAGAAGTTATGGTACACCATTTAATCTAGTTAAGGAGACAGAAATCAATTTCTTCAATTTTTTATTAATAAACTTGTGTAAGTATATGTAGAACATGTTTTGGAAATAAATAATACATAATATTTAAAAAAAATATGGTTTTGAATTTTGTGTCCCATATTTATACATTGATCGAGCATTTCACCTCATTCTTGGCGCGTCAGCCGTAAATACAGTAGGCTTTCGTTTATCCGATGTGGCAGGCAAGAAATTGACCCGAATAAAAAAACGCGGATAATCACCGCTAAAAACGTGGCCAATTTGACTTGATGCGCCCGCCCGCTTGCAAAAAAAGTAAACACTGAATCTAAGCGCGCCCAATTAATAATTTGTGACGAATTTCGCTAGTTTTATTTTCTGTTATATACTATTATTAATTGGGTTTTTTTTACATACACCATATGTATTATATGCACAGGCAATACATGTTAATTCGGTCTGCTAATATAAATTTTCTCGCTCATGTCATGTAATCGAATGAAAAAATATTTTTAAATATTATTAAAAATTTCGGAATTTTTACTGCCCCGGTTAGTTCGCAACCCGGTTAATGCGAACCCGTATAATCTAGTTGATAGTAATGTTGACCTGAGCAGAATATATATTTTCTGCATAATTCTAGTGCTAGACAAGCGTTGGATACAACGATATTGCTTAAATGTCCTTGCTATGTTCAGTAACTAACTAGATCTAATATATATATAAGTGTACGCAACTGGTGTCTCTTCTCGGTTAGATCGCGTTCTTTGTATATGGTTTCCCTGGGGAAACCTAGACACGTGCCATTGTTAAGGCGTTTCCTCAAAAAAATACGGTACAATCGTACTGGAGATATAAATATCCCACAGTTTATTTCCAAAACGAAACATCTCCTCTGATGAATTTAAAAAGCCCTGAGGGCGCTTAGACCCAACGATCCTATGATCCAAGATATTATTGTCCTACCAGCCAATACGGAACACTTTGTGAACACCATTTCTAAATAAACAAAAATTATATTTTTGTTAACTTCGATGTAGTTTCACTTTTCACCAAAATACCTATTAAGGAAGTACTTTCACTACTCGAAACAGTTAAAATTGCCTAAAGATATGATTAGTCTCATACATAATATCTTAATCTTAATAATACATATTTTCAATTTGATAATAAAATATATAAACAAACGGATGGGTCTCTTAGTCCACTTATTGCAAATATATTCATGATATTTTTGTAAATTAACATTCTTGCAAATGTTCCCTTAAAACCATCAATATGGCGCAGATTTGTTGATGATATATTAGTAATATGGTCACACGGTATCGAACAGCTAAATAATTTTTAATAACATCCATAAAAATGTAAAATTCACAATCGAAATTGAATAAAATAATTGTTTGCCATTTTTGGATGTTCTCGTTATAAAAAAGAACGATCCTCGGTCACACGGTAAACTGATATTCTATAGGTATGGGTGGCGTGCACTAGCTATGGATTTAGGTTATGATTCTAATATCGATGGTGTAAAAGCGATGGGTATTATCATTAGAGATTGTATTCATCATTCACTCTTTCAGAAGCATGTTTTTGTGTCAGTATACCTGTGTGAGTGTGTATTATTACTCTTTATCTCGGGAAGTTATTACATAAGGAACTAAAATATTTTATAATATGAAATAATACCACGTTTAAAATGTGTTGGAATGCATACAGTCAAGTCCGCTTCAATTACACACTTGTGGCGTTCTGCAACACGTATGTTAAAGCGAAGACGTGTATTCAGATCACCGCGCGGTGCGAGACTTGTGTTTAGTTCGTGCACGTCTGGGATAGATTTTGCAAAAAAACACATGCGCAGCTTTATTTGTCCATTTTACATTCTTCCGCTAGTTATACGGTTTTAGTTAACACGCTGACATGATAACTGAATTATTTTCGCGTAGAATTACATATTCAATAAATACTCAAATAAAAATTTAATTTACATTTATTTTGCAAAGATTACAGTTATGCACTGCTTTTTTGATTGTATAGAGTGCACGCCCGTGCAGATACCTCATTGAAAAATCTAATCACAGTCCAGCTCAATTATCATCGGCCATAAACACTCTTATTACACGTTCAAATTCACGCACTAATCTCTAACGGTTTTAACAAAATATCTATAGATAAAGCAAAAATACCAAAACTCCTCAGTATCGCCCACATCCATTGCTTTTCTGCCGTATATTAAGGGAACAACTGACTAATGAAGCCGTCTCCTCAAGAAGAGTAATATTAAAGCAATTTTTAGATCTAAAAATAAAATATCCTCATTATTGAGAACCCCCAAAGACAAAATACCTCTGGAATCACACGGAGTGTATAAAATTCCCCTCTCTTCGTGTGACAAAATAAACATAGGCCGTTTCAATCGGAAGATCTCATCGCGGGTAGAGCCGGACATAGGATAAATGTTCAAAATAAAAATATTACGTCGTTTAATGCATGTTTTGACCGAGGGTCATACAATATACTTCGATAATGTACACATCATATCTAACCTTAACTTAGAATTTTATTAAAGTTCATTCAAAACCCATTTCAAGAACTGCTATTTTATAGAGAAAAACCTCAACATCTGCTGTTTCATAAATTATATTTTCAAATCTTCAAATCTTGGCAAGAATTTGAAAAATCTGTCAGAAAACTACTCGGTTAAAGTTACACGATTTATCCAAGACACAAATCGTTAGAATTTATTTAAAACCAAGATATTAATAATAATCACCGCTAGGGCCGAAAATATTGTCTATCGCAAGGTGTCACGCGTGTTGCGGGAATGTTATGTTTTGTGAAATTATATCTGTTTGTTATTATATATTTGTTTGCTTTCAATTGTTAAGTAAAGTTGGCTGTGTGCAGTGTCCAACTTTGATCGCGAAGCGGCCATTATCTAACAATAGCTTTCTAGAAAAGTTTTCTGCTAGTAATATATTTGTTTGAAAAATGAGACGAAACTATTTCGTAAAATTCAGTTTTGCGACACATTTAGCGTTCTAAACATCTTTTGAGGCGTTTGGTTATATAAAAATTTAATTGATTAAATTACACAAGTATACATCTTTAATATTTTTTTACTCTCATAATCATCCGCCTAAGTTAGGCTCGGCTACTCTAGGACGGCTCACATTTTTTTAAGTCATGCGTAATATTCTTCTATTTAAAACAATATTTAAAAATATGTAATTTATTTAAATATTTTTTACACTCACTTAAGTAAGGCGCGGAACGCACTTTATTTTTTATAAACCAATGAGAGTGGGTGGACCGTTCATAAGCAAAAGCTTCTATATGGTCCTACTCATTCGCCGCCAGGTTGGCATTTTTTTAATGCTAATAGGCAGCTGTACGATTTTGTCTCGTACACGAGGATAAGAACGCGCCCCCGACAAAAGGAAAAAGACAAAACAACATTAATAACAAACTGACCAGTCAACAGAGCATCACTGCCGGCCGTAACATCCCAATGACACGCGAAAACAAGATAGAGACTACAATACAACAAGATGAAACAACAAATGAGAAAATAAAGTGTATGACTAAAGAAATTTAAAATACGAATCCCGGTGGTTCTAGAGCCTCTTAGCAGCTTAACACGCACTGTGTTTACCCGCAAGATATTGTAGCTCATAGGTTAGTATGCGAGCGCACAGACTTACATTTGATTCCCGCGACTGATTTTAAAAACGCATCCGGACACATTTTGCTCCGCGGTTTAAAAACGCGCTTGGAAATGTATGGTGGCGCCCGTACGGCGGTTGGACGCCAATTTTTTTTCCAATTCCTTAGAGTCTACGATACTCTGAGTACTCTACATGCGGCTAGACCGCCTAATCTACTACTACAAGTGCATCAGCGCTAATCGCTTTGACACTTTTACAAACTACCTTATTATTATAAACATCATAAGTGTTTTATATTAATACATGAATTGGAAGGGTAAAAAATTACTGATAAAAAACCCTCCAGCGGTTGGACGCGGATTTTTTATTTTTTTTTCGTTAAACCAACGGAGAGGCTAGACGCAGTCGCGTAACTATGCCAATGCCAGCAATGCAGAACATTGGGGTCCACGTTAGATAGGGGGCCGAAAAGTTCGCGCCCTATAATTCATTTGCATTGATATGTTTGCGAGTATCGATACCTTTTCCAGCTTTATTGTAATCCACAGTAAGAAATGGAATTCTAAAATCATTTCTCACTTGTAGTACGAAAACATTATTCATGTATACTGTAGCAATAACAGTAGCAGCAGTCCCCTATTTTATAATATGTAAAAAACTGTTTTTTTTTAGCTGTACAATGCTTGCATGTTATATGTGTCTAAATAAAAATATAAAAAATCTTAGTAAGGACCAAACCATTGCCGTTAAGTCAGAAGTATTTTTTAAAATGACTTATACATGTCTAAGAACACGTATTTTTGCTCTTATAATATTTTGCATAAACCTCGCAGTACTAATATTCGAATATGAATTAAATATATTAATTAGAAAGATATACATATAAAATTAATTCTATCGAAAAATATTGCTGTTGGGCTACCGTGATTCGAACCTAGATCTCTTTCCTAACCGGGGAAGGTGCATTATCTAACTATGCTACAGCGACAAACCTATATGTTACCTTTTTGATATTAATACATTTAATCGTTCCATTATTTGAAAGAGCCATCTACCTTATTTTTACAAAATCTCAAATACCTTTAAGTAATCTGAAAACAGACGCCAGAATTATCAATTCATTTTTATTAAATTTTGGACACATTGATACAACTTTATTATTAGGAGAACACATTCTTATTCCGGTTAGGAAAGAGATCCAGGTTCGAATCCCGATGTCGTAATTACAATATTTTTCGATAGAATTGATTTTATATGTATATCTTTATAATTAATATATTTAATTCACATTTAAAATATCACAGACCGTCTGTTCTGAATAATTACAACTTCACAATAAGAATGTGTTCTCCTACTAATATTCGCATATCTTATATACAATACTTATTTAGGGAGCCCCTATTCCCATTCTGTATTGGGAACCAATTTTTGCAGTTACGCCACTGGCTAGACGTATCGTCACTGTCGCAGAGAATAGAACTATGTCGTCAATTGACTCCGAGTTTACGTTTGCGGTGATATCGTCTGAGAATCTATCAGACAAAATTGCATACGAAGTCCAAAAACGACCTGTATTGTATAATAAAACATTACGAACAAATCTTTAAATATGAAACAATTATTATCGAGTCTTATTATTATTACAATATTTAAATAACTAACCGCCGATTACTTGCTGCTAGGCCCTGCGAGGGGCTATTGAGACCATCGGTGACCATATATTTAATAACATTTATTATGCATTTACATTACAGTATGCAAATGCACCAAAGTAAGTAAAGTTATTATAATTATTTCACCTTTGTACACTTCATATTAAATTGAATATTATATTTACTTACGGGTATTAAATACATGCAAGAGAAAAAATTCAAGTTGAGATATTTATCCTAGAGATATTAAAAACCCGTTCGATATTTTCGCTACTTTGGCGAATATATTTTTTTTACTGGCCAATAACACTATTTGCAATACAGTCCAGTAAGTCATTGATAACAAATGAGGAAGTGCAATATTATTATGGATTTGCTATTTTCTAACCTCAACGTAACAGAGAGACGTTCTTTTGGTGATATCGATTTGCGAAATGTCTTCTGGGACGTGATATAAGGAGCCACCCACTTCTATTAAAAGTTTGACAAAATTATTTATTGACATTCTATAGACATCTATGACATTTATTTTACACAACTCGTAACAAATAAAATTTAAACAATCGTATACTATTTTAGAAATATTAAGAATTTCCTTAATATAAAACTTCTCAAAATGGCGTACTACGAAATCTGTCAATCAATCATAGAGCATGGTATAATTGTTTGCGGTGGAGCGACTATGTCTGTAATTAATCCAATAATAACAGCTCAGAAAATTATTTTAAAAGTTGTCATCAAAACCCCAATCACAACGAGCGCTGACGAAATTTTTAATAAATTCGATGTTTTTGATATAAGACAAATATACGCTAATACTACATATATAAACACAAACAGAGACATTTTAAAACAACTTAAAATACAATTATCACAATTAATATACATTACCTACAAGCCCCAAGAGCACACATACAACACATGGCCAAAGGAACTACAAATATTTTGGACTTAAACCATGGGTGGCAAACCTTTTCAGCAGCCGGGCCAGATTTTAGAAATGAGCTTGCCACAAAGTGGCTCGGCTGGCGGTCGCACGACGCACGGCGAGGAATCTACTCAAAAGTGGCCGTGCGCGCTTTTTGAAATCAGCTTAATGTTGCGATTGTTTGTTAATGCGAATATACCATAGAAGAAATTGTCACGATAGTTGAATCAATGTACTGAGATACTTCCATATATGAGATATGATACGAACTACGCACGTTGGAATGTTTTTTTTTTGTGGTTTTATGTACACTAAAAGAAAAAAAATGTGTACGTATGCTCCGCGGGCCACAAGTAGACACTCGGCGGGCCGCGGGTTGGCAACGCATGACCTAAACTATTTAATAGGATGTTGAAAGATTTAACTCAATTGAACTGTCCCAATAACATGAAAATGAAAATAAAAACTTGGATTCGTAATATGGGTAGAGCTAGTATTGATACACTCACCCAAACAAATTGATTCAAATCTTTAATAATTATTGTCACATATTTCTTCAAATTTATTAGTACAATTGCTTGTAAACTATGCCCGTCTCAACATAGAATTTCTCTAGTGAGACCTCACCTCCAATACCAATTTTACTTATATATTATAATATATATATAAATAAATAAATAGTAATTTAAAAACTTATCGGGATGTTCTCACATATTATGGTACAGTTAATAGAAATATCCTTTTAGGTACCTATCCAGTCAGTTATCGGACGAAGCCAGTATTTATGATGGCAGCGGCAATTATTTTTTCTGTTTCTGATAACCAGAAATACAACACAAGCTGTCGTCCAGAAGTCCATTTTGATACTGAATTGAAAATACGCGGTTTAAAATCGCAGGGCGTGTTGGTGCGCGGTTTTGTACATCGCGGTACAAAAACGCTATGCGCGCTAGGCCTAAGTTGAGTTGACTTTAGGTATTTTCCTTTATTACATTAGTAATATTATGCGTATTGTTTTTATTCTAATGTGCGGTTTGGGAAATGTTGAACAAATTGTTTTCTGCAGTCGTAATATAATACGACACGTTAATATGTTTTTTTTTAATACGAATTATAGACACAACGTCGAGAAACTAATGTACCTACCTGTATTATTGTTCTTATACTCACTCGTAAATGAGTATATACAAAGGCGTGCAGTGCATACGAGCAAAAAAGCTGTGCATTACTAAATGTTCTGGGTAACAAATATAAATTAAATAATACGATTAACATAAACGGAAATATTTTTTTTACAATTAGGGCCCTCTGTGTACCGGTAGAGAGTATAATTGGTTAGTTCTAAAAACTACCACGATAAATCACCGCTTTATGCTATTCACATTACTCTGTTCTATCTTTAAGCTAGTGAATTACTCAAGTCATATAATTGACTATTATCTGAATTGAAAATTCCTTTCGGTTGATCCGTTTTGTATGGAGTCGTTACCTATGCTGTTTTTTAATAGAATAACATTAGAAAGGCTTACAACTTCGTGAAAATCATCTTACTATTGTTAACGTGTTGATTTCATGGCTGTACTTTGCGTTCGAGGTGTATTTGGTGCATGGATTTGTTTTTGATTTGGGAAAAAAAAAGCATTGGCAGAACTATTTCCTAAATAATTATTTCGTGAAGGATTTTCAAACAATAAAAGAATCGTGTTGTCGTAAAAAGTGTTCTTAAAAATGTCTATACATTTTTTATATTGATTTTTATATGGGTATGAAGGTATTATTTTACGTTAAAACTTATAATTTAAAAACACTATAAAATTACAAATAAATACATGGTAGGATAGGAAATACACGACGGATTCATTTTGTCTAAAGACGTTGGTTAAATGAATGTTCATAATCCTATGTACAACATATATTATATATGATTGTATAATACCTACTGCACGCTACTGGTAATATAGTTAGTGATATTAGCCGTTCAGTAGGTATACCAATTTAGAAACTATCGAGCATATGTAGATGAAAAATGATAAACCTTTAAACCTTTTCTCTTATCATTCATTGTAAATAGGGCTGTAAAAGTGCATGCGTTAAAATCTTGATAACTAATTGATAAGCAATTATAAATCAAACCATTTCTACCCTACCTCACCGAATGAGCGCATTACAGTACGATAAAGCAATTAATGAATAAAAGATAAAAGTTTATTCACAATTTTTTACAGTGTCTTTTTACCTTTTATAATAATAATAATAAAATAACGATAACAGAAATATATAGGCTAGTCTGCTAGATTACCGTCTGTGTTAAAGTAGCCCGTTGTTTCGTGGTGTTTTTTTTTCATACATAATACATAATATATAATATGTATTTATATAATATTAACTAACTAAGTAACCATCACGCTCTTCTATTCTAACACATAATTCTCGCCTCATCCACAATCATACATCTTCTCACACAAGCTCGTCAAATAATTGAGGTTTCTAACAGGACCATCTTCCTGGATTACCTGGTCGTGACAAGTCTTCCGCGGATGTCCTCGTCTTCGTGTTATATTATACTACTATTTATTTTAAAAAATACTACCATGTTAATTATAAAAAAAATACTTGCATCATTCTACTATAATATATACGTAATTAAATATTTTTAAAAAGATCATGTCTGAAGAATCTGTAAAAATTGATTATTTATGTATTTAGACTTTTATGTTAGTTTCGACTAAAAAAATTAGACAGCGTAGCGTCGTACTCAATTATATCATTTTTTTTTTTTTAATCTGGAGAAGATTGACAACAGAGCGCAGCGTCTCTGCAGGATACGTCTGCTACCGTGCGGTAGCTGTGCGGGCAGGCTAGGATATCATATATTATTTGTATATTGGGTCCATGATAGAATAGTAAGTACGTTAGTAAACGATATCTATAGTCTTGGAGCTAATAATATAAACAACATACAAAAGCTTTCATGGATAACGGTTGTTGCTCTCGGAACTGATATGAAGAATAAAAGTTCAATTTTAAAAATATTTAATACAATTGCTGGATGCCGTTATAGACGAGGATAATTATCGTTATATCCGAGGTAGAATAGCAAAATTTGTGAGGGGTTCTATTAAACTAATACGTATTACGTTATATACATGATCGCTGTAACCGAATTTCACTGAATAGCTATATTATATTGTGTAAAAAACGTGTGAGATGGTGGTGTACAGTCTATATCGCCAGTAAGAAAAAACACCAAAATAGTCTTTCTATAATGGAATCTACGTTTTATGTGTAGATTGTTTTACCAAGTGTACCAAAATATTATTTTATATCTTGAATAAAAATTAAATACATTAACTGAAAAGATTTACAGAAAAAATATATGCATCAAAAAAATATTTTAATTGCTACCGGGATTCGAACCTGGACCATTTCCTATCAGGGGAAATACAACTTCACAACAAAAAAAGTATTCTTCTTAAAAAAATATTATTTATTAATTGGCCAAAAGTAATAACAGCTGCCAGGGCGGCGAGAACGGAAAGTTATGTTATTATTTAAATAATTTTAAGAGCATGTCTGATTGGGCGTTTGTTTGCTATAATTAGTTAAGTTAGAGTGTACTGCAGTAGGCCATTTTCCTTTCTTTGATAACAAATTATATTTGTAATATTGATAAGCGAAGCCGATTGCTTTCTGCTAGCAACATTATATTAATGTCTCGAAGGGATTACCCACCATGCAGGATAATCACTTTTTGATTACCTTGTTTTGAAAGTTAGATCTTGCGATTTGAAATATCAGTTAATAGTACGATAAGATACCATTAACATTTTTAAATCTATACAAACAATTCTGTTTACCGACGTTACTTATTTTGGAGTAATTTTGATAAGGAGAATATACAAATAATGTTTGCCATAAATGATAATTGAAAAATGCTGTCGTTACAAGAATATCTTTGTTATTTATTACTTTATCTCCTGTCCTGGTCTGCTTGTCCAACGATACATTTGTTGTATTAGTGACACACGCGCAATGTGAAATCTTCCCACATCGCGCCGGTAACACATATATCTATATTTTTCATATTTGAAGCAATATATTTCATGTCCGCTTTCCGCAATAGTGTATGTATTGTGATATATAAGAATTATAACTATTTTAGAATTCAAATATTTTTCAAAACTCTTATGGTACAATCCAAGTTTACAAAGATTGCTGACGCTAAGACCGGGTAGGTTTTTAATATATATATAGCATTTGCCAAAGTGCCTACTCATATACATATGTTACGTACCTACTCATATACATATGTAGGGATACCTACTCATGTTAGTGTGGCTAGTGATTATTAGAATACGATTTATCAATAAATACTGATTCATTGATTGATAAATCGGTATCTATATTGAGCTCAATTCTCAATACACTAAATCAAACATCAAAATACATGTATTCCGCTCATGTTAACAATGATTACAATCAGGCTAGGATTCTCCTAAATAACACACTCATTTTGTTTAACACAAATAAGTTTTGTATTGAAATATAGTGTCATCTAATCTTTTTAGGTATCTATCTAATTCGATGTGTAAATCCCGGTGTATGTAGCCAATAATTAGTAATTACCCTCATAAATCTCGGATTACAGATGTCAGCCGTCTTCGATTTTATGTTTAATATTGGCCTGGCATTAGTTAACAATGGTTTATAATGCGGCAATAATCACAGTCGCGGATGGCGCTAACTGTCACCAGACGTGTTCACTTCTTTTTTATTACAATTTGCCACGTTCTTCTCTAATATAACCAGCTTTATTCTGTCAGTCAGTCAGTTATCAGTGCTTGATGACTCAAAATATTGTTGTACTCTATTTAAAATCGAGTGGATAAATGGAGTGTTTATCGACTCTAGTAAACAAACTAAAAATAGTTTTCACCATCGTCGTCATCATCAAAATTATAAACATCATTATCATCGTCATCATCATCATCATCAACATTAATCATAATCGTCATCATCAAAATTATAAACATCGAACAATTGATAGTATTTATGTTACGTTAGTTTTGTAACTTTCATATTAAAGCATATCGGTAAAATTATATTGTGTCCATGTATTGGTTCAAAAAAATAAAATAATTTTTTTTTACAGAAAATAAGCACTATTTTGATAACTACACGGCAGAATAACTCGGATTGAATACTTTTTTTGTATGTGAATCGGTGTAAACAAATATTTAAATCAAAAACAAACACAGTTTAGAGCAGTATATAATTTCACTAGTGTCTTATCAGTTCAATTATATTTTAATACAGATTAAATGTATCAATCAGATGCAGATTAAATTAATTAATCGAAAAGATATTTTTGTTGCTACCGGGATTCGAACCTGGATCCTTTCCTATAAGATATCAAAAAAATATTTTTTCGTTAAATTGATTTTATCTGTATAATTTTGTATTAAAATATCACAGAACTATGTTCTGAAAATATTGCAACTTTACAATAATAATATGTTCTACTAAAAAAAAAAAAATTTTTTCGCCAGCAGAAATATATATGAATTTAAGTTACTATTAGATATAAAATCTACATTTCAGAACAATGTTCTCCTCCTCTTCTTGTATGTACAACTCATCTCGAGTCATCAATTATGTCATCACAAAGTAACCTACCTTCAGAGGAACTATTCATTAAAAAATATATATACCTTCCGGTGAAAATAGATATGATTTCACTAAAACGCCAGCAAACATATACCTTCACTGGTAATACACAATGACTGTAACATATACATATTCAACGGTATCTGTAACGGAAAAGATAAAAGATTTGTTATTATAAGATTTCGTATTATTTACCTATTTTAGATCGCATCTGGATCACGTTGTAGAAAATTGACCATCCAAATTCGTTAACCAGCCTGATCCGCCACCTTGTTTCAAAATAATGGCAGTTAACTTAAAAAATTCGAAACGCCGTTAATATTGGAAAATTGATAATATAAAAGAGAATCTTTCACACAAAATAAATCTACGTGATTCTTGCGGTCAGTTTGATTCAGTCGATTTTTTTTAAATTTCAAGAAAAATTGACTTTTGCTATTTTTAAATATTGTTTCTTAAAAGCTTCATTCAGTTGTCTGGAGTTTCATATTCACGGGTAAGTACGGAAAACTGTATTCATTTTGTCAGGTAGATTTCTTACACATTCATTTATTACGCATACACGCATACATGAAACCAATGTATGTATTATGTTGTATTTTTGGATAGTCTCTGGCACCAATAATACATTTAGTATGACATAATCGTTTATTTTAAATTTAATAACCTTGAAATTTATATATGATCTACAAAAATCGTCCGAAAGCCAACATCTACGAATTGTTTTTAAAACCCTCATAGTCCAGTGGGTAAGGCGCTGGCTTCTTATACCGAGGGTTCTAGGGTCGATTCCCGGCGAGGTCACTATGTAATTTTCTCGAGCCATAAAGTATTATTGGATTCTATTCCGTTAATGAAATCAGGAGACACTTTAATAGTTTATGTTATTCCAATTAAATTTTTTAATTAACTGATAAAAATGGCAGATATTATATAATGAATGTATGTTCATTTATTTATATGAATCAACAACTTCAATTAAACATTTTACACTAGATTCAAAATATGTATGTTTATTAATACAATTTAAATGTGATATACAGGAAATTTCTATTTGAAAGAATTACAGTTTGAAAATTTATCGTCTACTTACTGTGTTGGTCTTGTGTAATCGGTTAACGCATTTACCCGGATAGGAAAGGATCTAGGTTCAAATCCCGATAGCAACAAAAATATTTTTTCAATAAATTGAATTTTGCTGTATATCTTTCTAATTGATACATTTAACTTGTACTAGGAAGACTTGCTAGACGTCCAGAAAGTCATAGAAATATATGAAAATAGATATGGATACGTAATATTATTATGGATTAAAATAGCACCGAACTGTGTTCTGAAGAACAGCAACTTCACAATAATAATAATGTGTTTTTTTTTACATATGTATGTTAAAAAACATATATTGTTAACCGACTATTCAATTTCTCCATAGCATTGTATGGTATGGAAACTTGGACACAATAAAAAATAAAGAAAGGAATATGTTGGATACATTCGAGAAGTGATGCTGGAGGTGGATGATGTGTATCCCGTGGACCGCGAGATGAATAAATATCTCTATCCTCTATACAACAACTCCCAGGAAAAGAATTCTGACGTGCGTTGGACATGTTGCCAGTTGCCATAAGAAGCAATAAGAGTCTCGAAATGATCATGATTACAGGGACAGTTGAGAAAAAGCAAGCAAGATCACAGTCTCCTGAAAGATGAATAGACCAAATAAAAGAGTTAACAGGATCCTCTGTGAACGCTCCCATCAACAAGGCTCAAACTGAGAGGAACGAAGGCGTATTGTGCACCGTGTGCCAGGTACTTTAGGATACCGCGAGGCCCAGCAGTGAGCAAACAAAGAAGAAGAAACCGTTAAATTAGTTGTCCCGTGTGGAGAAGAGCAATTAATTTAATTAAAACGTTTCATTAAAATAAAGAATCAAATAATAACCAAAAATATACAATACGGGTAAAATATTATCACAGCAACACCATTATGTGTATAAAAACTCCGTAAACCAGACACATTCGAATAATTGCTTTGACATTACGTCAGACTTGCACGATTCTTTTTGCGAATTAAAATTAACATGTTGCAGCCATTAAAATATATTTTTAAAAAAACATTTAAGTCAGACGGAATTTTGATACAGCAGTCAAAATTTAAAAGGGAATGATATTTCCTGCAGAAAGTTTTATGGGTTCTCAAACATTGATGTAACCAGATAAACAATTAAGTACAAATTACACACGCACACACACATACTGCACCATCACAATAATGAAGGAGTAAGCAAAGATATTGGAAATATCTATCGGTTACTTTTCAATGAAATGCGCCATACACGTCAAATTATTTCTTGAAGTTTGCGGTAGTTAGTTGTAAATTGAAGGATTCTTATCATTTCAACCTATCCTGATTCGTATCAAAATAAATGACTTCTGAACTCTATTCTATGGCGGTGTGATTTGATCAGGTATCCTACAAAACTACCGATAAGTAACTCTTTGGCCCGGTTGTGTGATTAAGAAAAAAAAGTTTCTTTAAAAATAAAATGCGAAAACGAGTTGTACAACGTTTCGTTGGTAAAAAATATTTACTCATCGATAGTGAACTAATTCTCTCTCACAGCTGTATCGAAAGTCATCTGTCGCATTAATACTTTGCAAGTTGCAGTACACGACGATGAATCATTCAATATCTCGCTATTTTATTGTCGAGAGTTCATCCGATGATGATGATCTAGTTGTTGAATTTACATTTTTACTCATGTGCCGAAAATATTTCGCCAGTGAAGTGACAGATTTCGAACGCGGGATGAATGAAGCCGTAAATACAGCGTACAATTGTAAGTATTATCAATGGTGAATATTTAAAATAAATTATTATTCGCCTTCACCACAATATTAGGCAAGATTATCTTTGACGTTTGAACAAGCCACGGGTGATGGTAAACGTTTTTGTAGTAAAAATTGACTGATTGTACTGATCACACTACCATTCCTTAGTCCGTATTGTGAAGATCGGATGCTGCCGTTACCAAAAGAAATGTGGTCCGCCATATTTGTATGCACTCGGATGCGCCATATCTTCAGCGACAGAAGGAGGCCAATAACTTGAAAACATAGAAAATGTAACAAAATGTAAACTTGTAGTATACTCGGTCCGTCGACGATAATTTACAGGTAATATAGTACATTTTCCTTTAGAAAATATGAAAAGATTTCTTCTGTTAGAAGAAACACCAATATCTTGTTAGAAGGAATGTCGTGAGTAGATAAATGATAAATATGCTGTATTTAAATAATTTTGTCAAATTATTTTGTCTTACCATTTTTTCGTGATATAATAATATGAGGATAAACAAAGGTAAAATATTGCTACAAAAACTTCACAAAGCCGTATAAAATATATTGTTTACGTCAAAATTCATATTCATATATTTTAGTATAATATTTTATTACAATAATTTATTTATTGAATAACTCTAATTATTTATGCGGGTACATAAATATGTTAAATTATGCGTTCGTATTTCACGAAATATTTCAATACGCTTAATGTTTTAGGGGGTTCTGCAATATCGACAATGATTTGTAGTTAAAAATATATATCTCCAGTCTTAGAACCGATTAGACAACTTAAATTTGATAATAATACCGCAATAATCTACGGTGTAGGAACTGATACGGCATACGAGCGTACGAATGGTTAGAACACGGTATCGCGAGTGATGGGACAACGTCTAGGAAATACTATCAATTACAAAACCATAGCCAAATGTTTGTTACTATATTACATGCCTGCACTAGATCTTCGTATTGTGTTAATATAGACAAAGTATACAAAAATCTAAATAAATCATTTTTCACTGTTCTTTTTCGACCTAGTCCGGTTGGTGGAAGAACACTTATCAAATATATATTTTCAAAATAGAAAATTGATAGTAGGTATAAATTTCCGCAGGTTTTCAGAAATGAGTTTATAAAAAAGCTGAATTAATAGGTATTCTAAAAAAAATATAAAACCATAAGCAAAAAAAAATATGCATCATTTTCTTTAATAAAATGCATAAATAATTTTTAATCGTTATTATCTTAATACTAGGATATAATCGTTATTACCCTTAATTTCATTCATTATTTTTTCCAAACAATAACAGAAATTAAATAAATAAATTTAAATACAATACTTCAAATTGAAATATGATAGCTTATATATCATAATATTTATTGTACTTATTACCACTTACTTACATTAACGCCAATATTACCGGCATGCAATGGTTAAGTTTTTATGTATTCATGAGTATTAACCTTTACCATACCATGATAGAAAATACTCGTGCGCAGACAGTCATCAACTCGTGTTACCGTGAGAAATTTGAGTTTTAAGATTAATTTTAACTAATTAAGATTTATTTAGGAGAACACATTCTTATTGTGAAGTTGTAATTATTCAGAACAGACGGTCTGTGATATTTTAAATATGAATTAAATATATTAATTATAAAGATATACATATAAAATCAATTTAATCGAAAAATATTGTTGTTGCGCCACCGGGATTCGAACCTGGATCTCTTTCCTAACCGGGGAAGGTGATTTATCCAACTAAGTAATTAATTAATATTCCATCAAATGATGGAACGATTAAATGTTTTAATATCAAAAAGGTAACATATAGGGTCGAAAAATGTCGCTAAAAATAATGTCGCTGTAGCTTAGTTGGATAAAGCACCTTCCCCGGTTAGGAAAGAGATCCAGGTTCGAATCTCGGTGGCGCAACAACAATATTTTTCGATTAAATTGATTTTATATGTATATCTTTATAATTAATATATTTAATTAAGATTTATTTTATTAGTGAAAATGGCTTTAAATAGTTAATGTACATTTACTTTACATATGAATTTTATATTGTACGTATTTATATAAATATTACAGAAGGTAGACCTGTGTTACTGTATGGCTAGGGAAGGGTTAATGCATTCCAAAGTACTCTTATGATCTTCAGGGACGATATGTGACGGATGATACTACCGAGCGGCTGCTGTGTTTGTTACCCTCGTTGTCTGTAATTTATTGGCCATTCATACAAATTTATTTTTATATATTTTTTCTACTTAGTTTAGATCCAGTTGGCATATACGGCTGGGGGGGGGGTTATCTTCACTCGTTGACAAACTTTTATGCGCCTAAAGATCGTATTTCTTTGAAAATATTCGTTAAAATCATCACGTAATATTTTTTTACACAGATAAATCTCACTACTAGTGATTTGGAGATTTATCTTTTTATCTTTGGATTTCCCGGCAGCAACCAAAATATTTTTTTCGATATATTTTGTTTTTTTCTGTATATCTTTCTAATTTATTATTTTAATTTGTATTAAAAATACCGCAGAATAATGTTCTGAAATTGCAACTTCACAACAAAAATGTTTGGGTTTATGGCTTGGGATTGGTGGAACCGACCCGTGCATACAGCATTAAATTTGACAGCAAAACTTCACACATGCGCACAAATGTCACTTAGAACCGTAGATGTCTACTGTTATTTATTCTGAAAGTTTGACGAACAGAAAGCATTAAAATGTAAACATTTAACTGCTGCTGGGGAGATTAAAAATCACTCAACGGACGAATGGAACATCAACGGTCAACGGACTAAAATTTGACGTTAGACGCGCGAGGCAAGTAACTGTGCTCGAATCTTTAAGAATCGATGTGTACATGGTGGTTTAAGAAAGCCGAGAGTCGTCTCCGAGCAATCTCGAGGGACTATAATTTCAGAGATTGTTTCGAGATGAAAATCTTATAAAAATCTGATCCGTAAACATGGAAGAATAAAACCGTTACAACAGTGAACTCCACCTCATATTGTAACGATTACTTCAGGCGGCCTACCTACTCCTGCATACTTCTAAAGGTATGTTTGCATTTAATATATTTTTCGATTCAGAACGTATACTGGTGCATCCATTAGGCTGAAATTTTCACAGTCGACTTTTCGCGCTAACCTAAAAACTATTTTTGGATCTGTTCTCCGATATTTTGGCAGCCACTGCAATGCCATACTCTGCATACGACGGCACATCTTAATGACATTGTATTACATCATTATAATTAGTCCAGTTCATCTCACCGTGAGGTAAACGAACAATGCTATCTCAGGGACCTCGGTCATCCTAATTCGGCACAGTTTCAAGCGCGGGAAAACCTGATTGGAGGATAGGCAAGGGCTGCTTCTAACAATCTTCAACAATTGCCGAGTATGCAAGAGATGTATGAAAAGTATGAAACTGGACGAGGCAAGGGTTTAAAATAATAATAATAATATAATACCTACACTAATAATTCACTAGTTCTACAAATTCTCACTACATACGTTTTTTTTCTCTATTTTTATTTTTATTCCTGTCGAATCTTTATCTTTCTTGAATTAAATAACACCACATCAGCACGAAAAAAAATGGCTACTTTAACACAGACGGCAGTCTAGCAAAGTAGCCAGGATAATGCTGTATATATCAGAGGTGAAGTCTACTCCATCCCATACAATAAACTACGAGTATTTAATTGCAATATAATTGTATCTCATGTCAATCATGTTATATTTTAAAATATTCACCTCTGTTACAACAAAAACATGTATGTCAATAAAGTCTAATAAATAAATAAATTCCAGCGTGGTCGGGTTGTACGTGCTAGACCCGATTCGCAATATAAATATTTTTTGTTTATTTATTTTTTTATAGCATAAATAGTACATACGAAATAATAAAGATAATTGCTTTACTAAACGTGGTCTGTTCTAAAGCAATTACCTGTACCGTTTTCAAAATTTGTAATTGTTTAGAGGTAAGTAAGTATAATGTTAAGTAAGTTATGTGAAAAAAGTACAATCTGAAGTTATAAAATATTATTGAAAAAAAGTTATACAAATATTATTGTCTGTAATATACAATAGTTGGAGACAAAAATGTGTAGGTAGTTACGTTAGTACAAATGACAAATTAGATTCATTTCGCTTTCTACCGACATCAAGCAACCACTTCGTTAATCACTTTAGACCCTTTAAGGTCTAGTGGCAATTTGTTAAATATTCGCGGAGCACTAAATAAGAAAGTTCGTTGAGCGAATTTTGTATTCAATTATGGCACTGAAAAGTATCCTAATCCTTTGGATCGGATCGTGGAAGTAAAGTTAATTAAAAAAAAAACAATAGTTTTAATACATATAAGTCACAAAATAATGTTTATGTTTATGTAAATAATAAGATAAAATACACACATATACATAAATAAAATATAGGTAATAAATTTCATTTACGGTTATTATTTTAACTGTAGCAGTGGCGGAACTACAAAAACTAGACCCTAAGGCAGAATAGAAAGGGTCCACTAAATAATATATTGTTTAGTAATTGATAATTGGTAAGTGTAGTTTATTCATTAAATAGTAAGAAAAAATTATATTCTCATCTCCTATAATATTCACATTTTCACGAAAAAAAACAAGTTAGGCGTTTATATGCAATTAAACTTGCAATTAGAATACACTCGCTTCGTCGATTTTCGCTATACATGTTTATATGTTGATAATATTTGAACATGATTTCGTGGGTAACGATTTTTAAAATTGTATACTATTCAATTTCTCTCTATGGTGTTTCTTATTTATGCTGTTTATCAGTTCATATCAACAGTGGGAAAGGTAACGATACTCACAGAAATATCGATGCTAAATGGATTATAGGGCGCGAATATTTTGGGCACCTATTTAACGTGGGCCCCAATGCACCGCATTGGCACAGTTACGCCACTGATCTGTAGTTATTCTGCAGTCGATTATAAGCCAAGACAGAATATTCTGCAGGCAAATGGCGCGATGGTAAGTTATCACTAACATATATCAATCTTTTTAGGAACCATACTATAATGTCGTTCAAAATTAAATTATTCACCTACACTCAAAATATTAATATAATTTTGTTTTAATTTAAGAACATCTGGAACCTTACTCAGAAATAGTTTTCATGGCGAATAAAATCTTTTTTAAACTACTTTTTTATAAAACAAAATCAAATCGATGGATAATATTGCACAAATATGTATTTTTTTTTGTTTTAAAAAATTAGTTCAGTATATGAAGGCTTATTTTTTAGTAACATTAAAAATGAAATCTCAAAGTGAGTAAGTCAAAAAATTGAAAATTAAATGGGAACTTCACACATTTTATTAAATAGAAGTGTTAAATTGGTTTATATGACCTTTTTGTTCCGAAGTTATATTTAAAAAAAATAATAATCAAAAATTTATAGTTGTATTGTCAAAAAATTGAAAATTGAAATTAAAACATGAATATTTCTTAAAGGAATATTTAAATTTTTAAAATAATTAACCTATTCATAATTATCGTTTTTCAAAGATGCCGAGACATTTTTCTCAACGTTTCAATATGTTAGTTATTAAAAAATGTTTGTGGTATTTGATTTGTGATGTTCTATTAACATGGAAAAAGATACAAAAAATGGATTGCTTTTAAAACATGGAATAGTAGATGTATCGCTTTGATTTGATCGCTATAGCGAAATCGGAGATCGCGCTTTTCGGGATAGGAAGAGGTCCAAGTTCGAATCCCAATAGCGACTAAATATTTTTTCGATAGATAGATTTTTTTCTGTATATCTTTCTAGTTGATAAATTTAATTTGTGTTATATATCTATGTTCTGAAAATACAACTTCACAGAAAAATATATTAATTCGTTTCAACTGTAGTATACATTACACCCCAATACTTCGCAATACAAAGTCACGCAGCAGAGTAAAAAGTGACTATGTGAAGTCGTCTCTGAACAGTTGATGCCATTATCCTCACTAGAAGATTCCACTGTTGCCAATATTTATTGAGACCGTTCACTGTTGCCGGTGACAGTGCGCTTGCCAATAATTCCAAACACCGATACGGCCCAACAAAAATGTGGTTTTCGATATGCGCAAATGAGTTGCAAGCATTTGTTCAGGTTATGCACCGACTCGCATACCTTGGGTAACAAGTGGTTACAAAAATTAACCCTTGCACGTTATGCGTTTAAAAACCGTCAATTTCCACTGAATAACTCTATATTTTGACGACGGTGGCCAAGAAATTTTGACTATTTATATTATAATGTTACGCGGGTATAGCACTGAATCACTCCAATAAAATATATCAATTTCCCAACACAGAAAGTCTTTGGGATATTATATACAGGATTTCTCTAGTGAGTTTTAAAATATTCTTGTAGGTGGTTGGCGGATGAAATCTTCATTACATATGTATTGTCCCGAGGTTTATTTTTTCAAATCTGCAATAATCTAAAATAATAAAAATAATTATAATTTAAATGCCAAGTGTCGCGAGGGTTGTGAGAAGCGAGTCTAATGGTTCAAATCCGAATGATCGGAAAGATTCTTATAATTAAAATGTCATTTGTTATTGTTTCAAGTATTAAATTTTTGGTTATAATTAAATCATTCAATTGTTATTTTCTGCATGTTTGTAATGTCTATGAAAACCGTGTAGCTATCCATAAATAATAAATCATTATTCATTTCACAATCTTTTAATTAGTGAAAACAAAGGTAGACAGCTACCCGCTTTCCGAGATGCCTTTTCGAGAGACCCCTTGTTCAAAAACTCGTACATTAACATGCGTTTAATAATATTTATTATTAAGCAGAACACATTCTTACTGTGAAGAATAATATACATATGAAATCAATTTTATCAAAAAATATTGTTGTTGCTACCGGGATTCGAACCTGGATCTCTTCCAATCCGGGGAACGTGCATTATCCGATTATGTTATACTAACATGGATTATTTTCATCAGAAGATGTCTATTTAATTTGGACAGCTACAATAAACAGGTGTCATTCGTTTGGATTCCTGCACATGAGGGAATTCATGGAAATTAATGTTCTGATAAATTGGCCAAGGAGGCCACTCTTTCCGGAGTTTTCCCCCATCAATTCCATATCCCGATGTATGATAGACTAAATATGGTAAAAAAACATACGAATTCTATCTGGACTGCACAATGGATGGATCCAAATAATAATTCAAAGATCTATTTACAGCATCCCCTGGTTCTCCAAAAGGAAAGTCTCCAAAAGAACTATATCAAATATCACTGCTTTTGTCCTTCCTTTCTCTACAATTTCAAATATAATATAACTAAAACGTATTTATAACGCAATGCTCTTACGTACTTCCAGAAGAACTTTAAACGGATTGAATAATGAACCAACGAATGATTAATACGATGTTTCTGCGTCTGAGTAGCTCTGTTAACTTGTTTAATAAATGTTAATAATGTTTAATAAAAGTTAAACAATATAGGTAAGTGTTCCAATATAAACAATTCATAAGCAATAAAATTAGGGATATTGATTTTATCTTTTGAAATTCTATTCAGAACCACGCGCGATCATCACAAACTTTTCCTTTGAACCGAACCGTTTAACCATCTCATTTATTAATGTTTGTAACTAAATTAAAATGCTTATAACTCTAAAATCTTTACTTATTATAAAGTGCTACGAGGCATAAGAGATTCAGCTATGGCTGTTCGTTGAATAAATCTACGGTTCTCAAACTTTTCTCATCACTAGTCGTTAATGGTAGACATTTCGTTGAGTATTCGGAATCGATACGATCGAGATTCTCAAAAATCATAAGAGACGTGTAGCTGACAAAATAAAATCATACTTTGGTTTTTTCATTATCTGCTATCACTATAACAAAAATTCTTCATTAATACTAGTATACATCTGATAATTGTGTTTTTTTTTATATATCCATTTTGAAAATTTTATTTATCAATGCCAATGCGTGATAACGGATTTTCGTTAAAATTAAAAAACTTCGTATCAAAAAATCTAAAGTGCATTCAAGCTTCTTCCTTATAATTCAGAATTGGTGGGAAGCTATACTATTTGAGAATCTCTCTTCAAATATCAAGTATCGGAAACAAGCTGAAAATGTATTACCAATGATTCAGGAATTTTAATAACTTCTGATCTAAACCTTTATATAAACCTAATATTTAACAACTGTGTTTCCTACATTTAAAATGTTTATATTATATAATTGTTAAATAAAAATATTTGATATTTCACTAATCTTCGAAAAACTCATTAGCAATTTATTATAGTTATAAATAATTTAAACTTTATTAACATTAAAAGATTTCGTTCGCCTTTGTGAACTGTTTAAATTTTCTTAGTATGTTGGATATTTATGTGAAAATGGTTAGGTTCCGTGATTAAATGATTTTTTAATAATGATTTTACACTGATATTAATATTTGAAGAAATGCCAGAAACATTATTAATGTTGAAGATGACTCTTGCAGTAGAAAGCCATTAAACTCGAAAACGTTAACAAACGCTAAGAATGAACTTGATTTTACAGATCGATGAATATTAATGATATAGCAGAGTGAATGAGTGGAATTCATCTTAATTTCGGAATTGCATTTGCTGAAATTTTTTCCTCAGTGGGAGTCAAAGATTTTTATGCTGGACCAAAAAATAAAAAAATACACGAAATGCTGACAGATGGTATCATCTTTTACCAGGATAATGCTTCGTTTCACACAATGGCTATTTGAATGGCCGTGCCACTAGCTCGCAATTGAAGAGACACTCCCAGATATTCAAGTACATAGTACCGTTATACTTTCACTTCAACTTTTACCTCAAAAAATGATGGAAAATAAGAAGGCAAACTGTATAATATTAAATTTTATCCGTTTATCAAATTTTGGGAAGTTACTCTTTAGGAAAACACAGGCACCATCCGTCTAGCAACCGCACCCCCTACTCTCGATATAAATGTTTTATAGCGATGATTTAAATTAATTGCCATCCAATCGCACTTATTGACAGTAAGCCTTGGTAGAACATAGGAAGAATTATTCAACGAGATGTTGCAACTGCGCACACTACTCGAGCTTCAAGCACCTGTTGCGCACAATTTTTGAAGAACGAATAATTTCGAAAATGCGGACTTTTGGGCGTGTCTACGTAAATAAGTCGCAGATCATTCAAGCGCTAAAGCTCAATATTGAACATGAAGTTCGAGCAATACAGCCCGAAATATTACGGAAGCTCATGGAAAAAGCAGTGAATAGAGCCGTTTTATGCCAGGCAGAAAATGATTTTTTCCAATTGATTTGTAAAAAAAAAACACTGGTTAATTAAAAAAGTCCAAAGGTCATTTTTGTGTTTTAATTAATATTTTAGAAATTATAGGGTAACTAAACTAATTCGTGACTTTTGGGCCACTCGGTAGTTGTTCCGAATTCGTAAAATACATTTTTGGCGCGTCTTTCGAATCGGCCGCTACCTATATTATTAACACATTTCCCCATCCATACTTTTACTCATGATCGTCTTGTCTGTGTGAATTGTGATCATGACGTCAGCAAACGTCAACTTGACAGATATTTGTTCGATCTCGACATCGCGATAGCATTCGCGGTGTGGACTTGTCAGCTCCAGTGCACCAGCACTGTATTTGATGATATTGTTTTTGGTCACGTATTGTTTGCTGTTGTTTGTGTGCCGCGGGTGAACTTGTGACATCGCCGTATTCAAGTGATTTTGTGTGATCTCGGCGGCGACTGCTGGGGTGACGGAGGCGTCATATACAAGGTAAGGCGAGCAGTTCTTACGAACCCCGGTTCCCTGAAATCACTGGTCCTTCGACTAGAATCCCTATCCCCTCACCGACCTTATTCTGTACCGAGGTTTTCCTACTTCCTTCCCATACCATGTGGTGATTCCGATTTACGACCGGAATTGTATTCCATTCTGCGGGATGTGCGACCCCGGAGATTTGCCCAATTCGTTAATTTTAATTCTATCTCTCCGGGTTTATGTTTCGAATTCACGAGTAAATTAATTTAAATTGATGATTTTTCATACAATAGGAAAAATATTAATTAATGAAAATCGTTTGATTTTCTACAAAAGTAAAGATATCTTGAATTTTGTAGAAATCATTTTTTAGCATTTTGCATGAGTTGTATTGTCATTTCAAATAATCAAGTCGGTAACAAATCACTAACATTCCGTCAAACAGAGTCTCCGCGTTAGGTGGTCTTATTGTGCAATCCTTTCTTATCCACCGTCATTCATTTGTCTTTCTGTTTTCACACCTTCTTACCGCGCGTTCAGTTGTTTACGCCGGCATTCAAACGTTTCTATTATTTGGACTATTTTGTCGTTTCATTAACCCGAATAGCGAAGAACGCGCCGCGGCGAGATTAATTGGCGGGGTTTTGGAAAAAATGTTTTCCCTCAAAATAAATAAATCAAAATACACACTGCTGCGCCCGGTTTGTATTGTCCGCTTATTTTGTGAATGCTGAAAACAAATATTTGCTTCATTATATTATTCGCGTAAATATTTGAAAATATACATTTTTAGGACATCCGTTTAGCGTATCTTTAATACAAATAGAATAATTCATTCGATTTTACAATTATTTTAAAATGATAATTTTTTTACTAGTTCATTAGTTGTAAATTATCATATACAAAAATTTTTGAATTATAATCGAATAATCAGTATAATAATGGTATATAATCGGGTAATGTACATTTCCCCGGATCGGAAAAGATCCAGGTTCGAATCCCGGTAGAAACAACAATATTTATACATTTAATTTGTATTTTAAAAATATTTATGTAATATTTTTCGTAAAAATTTTTCGACCGCTACAATATAAGAGGCACAATTGTTGAACTTTTTGAAAATCTGTAACTGTGATTGTGAATGTGTTTATGTGATTGGTGTTCAATCGGTTACTGTAATTATTTATGATTAGGCGAGCAGTTACTGTTAATCTAGAAATCACTCCAACCAATCGCAATCACAGCTTATCGCTATGTACGAGTATACCCATGTGTATTAGATATTTCGCTACATATATATAATAATAACCGAAGCATATATTTAAAATTGATTAAATACAATGATTAACATGTAAACTGTTAAAATCAATTAATATAGAAAAAATATTTTTATAAATCTTAAAGTTAGCAATATTTTGTAAATTGTCTTTGCAGATTGTTTTTTTAAAAATAAAAACAAAATGTTAGGGGTAAAAATTGCCACTCACATAAATTTTTTGACACAAGTTTTCATCGTACAAATGCAATTTTTCAGTGAATTATTTGACTTAAAATAAACCAATCTTGATCAAATACAATACAATCATTTATGTACGTAAGGTTTAATTTGTATGGCCCCGTTCCTTAAGATTAAAAAAAAATATATAATCAATTTCCAAAAAATTTCGAATTCTTCTGTATATATCTCGTATTTTGTAATATTTCATTATGCTTTCAGATTATAGCAATAAATAATATTTTATGTTGCAGACAAAAAAGCCTAATTTCGTCGATATTATTGTATAAAGAAAATGGAAAATAATATTTTTTGTCTCGGTGTTCCGTGTTGCTGTGGTTACGTTAAATTTGAATACGTTCGAAAAGTAAGACAGAAAAAGTTCTAAACATATGTAATATTACAGCCTTTTTTCACGATAGTTAATGCGCGCACCTTTTTTGTGTGAGGGTTGCCGAAATAGTATTTATATTAACATTAGAAATATGCTGAAATTGATGAAATTACATCGATTCAAGGTTTTCCTGATATTCATTATTTTTTTTACTTTATACTTATAACAAAGCGTAGAAAATTATTCAGGATATTGTTTAGCCACTGTGATATATAATTATATCATTTGGTTAACGTAGTGTCACATTTTATAGAAATAAAAATGGCTAGTGGTTTACTCGGCTTGTGACTTAGTGGTCGTGGGCTCGAGCCTCATTCCAGGAGACGGGCAAGTTAATCCTATTTCCATAGCATAGTTTAATTTAGAAATCTCTGGAGATACACGCCATGCGTGGCAAGTTCTAGAAATAGTCCTCTTTAAGGTAAGGTATGCAGGAATCGTATGGTGGCGATATGGATATTTTTATTATTGTCCAGACTTGACAAGATATGGAAAGACCGCGGTACTTCCAAGGTCAGGGTTGCGCAGTCACTGGTGCATTCAATATTTCTGTATGATGTGGAATCATGGATCTGTAGGCAAGATAGGCTTTTGAGATGTGGTGTTGGAGAGACATGCTGCGCATATTACGGACGATGAGCCGCACAAGTGAGGAAATACATTATGGAGAGACTCAACCATTTGCCTTACCGTGACGAATCCTTCAATTTTTTGGACATTTGCAAGAAGAGAAGAGAGTTGTGGTCTGGAGAAGAGGCAGTTCCCCCATTCGTTGGACCACACGAAGATCGCGATCCTCAATCATGAGGAACCGACGCGGACAATAAATTCTCTGTCACTATTCTCTTACATTTCACACGCCAAACCATCCTGGCAACCTTTTTAACTATGCTACAAATGCAAAAAAGTTACTCTTGAAAATGGGGTGATTTTTCATTGTATGTACACATTTATATTTCATCCCTCCCGATCGCGAATTAATGCGAGTAGGTATTTATTACAAGAAATATTATTTATAAGTAAGCATAAATATAATTTTATTTAATGTGTGGTGCATTTTTTAGTTCTTTACTTTGGTAATTTTTTTTCACGAGACTAAGTCGACAAGCGCTGCTCTCGTTTTTTGTGTTTTTACGCTACACTACAACGAGAGCGAGGGTATCCTCGCTAATGCTATCTCTAAATCCACTGTAAGGATAAGGAATGAATCTCGCGTAAAGTACAGTACAGAATTGGTGCTGAGAGAAGACTGACCAATTGATGCATACTGATCTTGTGAGTTAGGAGGCACAATTTCATCCAGGTTCACGTATTCTCAGGGTGTATGGGGAATGTAGGTGTGTGAGAGCTGGGAGTAGGTGCGTGCGGATGCATATGTATGACTCCAGATCAGAATAATTACTGATGATTATGTGATTTGTGTGAAGGTATTAGATGCCCTAATTATCACCCAAATACCCTCGTATTCTTTTGAGTCGCGGAGTGTATTGTGGCTCATATTAGTGTTAGAATATATGAGGAAGTACGTGGATATAAATGTGTGACAGGCGGCAAGGCACAATGACAGAAACTGTTCATGATGCACTGAATATTTTAAAGTTAATTGTACAAATGTAGAAGTAACCGCTGGGTACGCGGACTGAGATCGGAGGCGGCTTCTTCTGGAGCTGTTGAGCTTCATGAAACTATCATCGTTTTTCCTAACGACATGTCCGAAGTATGTAAGAATACTTCTCCTGCGTGTTGTCCAAACACATAAATACATCTAGAGCGGGTAGATATAAATGTGACGGTACTTACAAAAGGTTGGCACGAGATTGTAAGTTGGGTGCACGATTGAAAGTTACGATTAGAAAGTTACTTTGTGTGAATATTGTTGAATACTGGAGTGGCTCTCTTGAAGTGTTGTCGACAAAAAGTGTTCATTAGCTCCTAGGACTCGTCCGTCACGATGTATTGACATCTGCTATTGGTCGGTACGGTGAGCAGGCCTCTACAAATACATTTATGTGCCTCACAGTTCAGCACAACATCTCGAAGGCATCCAACGTGTTCTCTATCTTTATCATCACCGGCGACGATTCTGAAGGCACTAAAGTCGATAGATAGAGACGCCCGACAGAGTGCGGCTGGCTGCGTTTGTATTGCTACGTGGCATCGGTATCCAACGTTTTTATGGCTGGCGGGAGTTGAGTTGTGGGAATGTACCGCCATGCTGGGTGGTCTCTTGAAAACGAGAGTGGAAGCGATATGTGTATATCTATGACTCTCGAGATTTACTGATTTATCACTATCAACCTGTTATGAAATGCAGAGATAAGCCTTAAATGAATGACTCATTGTTGATGTGTACTGATCTTCATCGTCACACTTTTTGTGAGTGACTCACGCCTCGTCTGCAGGTATACTCAACGCCAAGAGCATAATCGTTGCCTCAGAGATTCTTAAGACACGACATTTTTATTATGTGATCAGCGTTGGGTATAGCGACAAACTAATCACGCGCTCCTCCGAGCGGAGAATCGTGGCGCTATCAAACATTGACGAATATATTCATATCACTATAGATTTTTTGTCGCTACATACGAACATCAAAAACTATTATTTACATAATGAAGAAATGCGACAAAAAACGACTTTACTGACTTGTTATTCAAATAAGTATAAGTTTTTAATCAAAAAAGTCGGTTTTGGTGTTTTTTTGATGCGCATCGATAGATTGTTACACCTCAGCCAGTATTGTAATACATTCGGAATTCTTACAGACAGACCTCGCGATTGGATATCGAGATAAAATAATTCCAATCAACTAACCTTTCAAAAAATCTAATCGTTTGATTTTGATTCGTGAATCAATTACCTATTGGGTTTATTCTATGTAACCTGATAAGTATTGATAAGATACGGAAACCTACCACTTAAATTACATCAAGAAATTTGATTTAAATATAATTTATTTTACACATTTTCAATGCTAAGTGTTCAACTGCCGAGCGGTCAGCTTAGAGCCGGTTGTGTGATCAGTAGTAACTTTTAACTAACGTCCGTGGTTAAAATCATTTGCGGGTTGTTTGAACGTCAAATTTACTATTGTCAACGCATAGATGAGATGTCTATATGCGCGACAAATAATCATGAAATATGCTTTATTTATGGATTTATGTCGCGATTTTTTTCAGATTATGTGCTAATATATATTAAACATCATCAGACGAACTCTAATTACTAAAATAACGAGATATTGAATGATTCATTGTCGTATACTGCAATTTTCAACGTATTGATGTGTTAGATGACTTTTGGAACAGCTGTAAAGAGTCCGCCGTATTTAACTATCGATTCTTGTTTTTACTATCGAATATCGGAGAGTAATATGTATTTTCGAGAAGTATATATATAAATATATATATATATATATATTTAAACCACCGATCAAACCAGACGTTTTCGCAAAAAAAATTACTTCACTACTGATTACACAACCAGCCCTTAGTTATTACTATATTAAATTGAATTAGAAATTTGAGAGGCACGGTCCGACGGTTTTCTACCCTTCGACGGTTCAGAAATCACGAGAGGTGGTTGTGCCCGATCGCCTTCAATGTGTTGATTGACATTCATATTGAGTTCCGTCGATCCACACACAATGTTCTAGAATATCAAAAGTGAAGTAGACGCTATTTGGATTTGTAATAAGACTTATTAATTAAGTACTTATACTTAACACGTTCGTGAATATTGCGTACCTATAATTATATTATTGTGTTAATTTTATATCGAGTGGAAATTTTGTATTAAAGGTGAATCTTTATCGCAAGTTTTTAAATGCACAATTTATTGTAAACAGATGTGTTTTATTTAATCGTTTTCGAGATAAGCGAATTTTAAACACACCTAAAATCCATAATCATGATAAACATTATAAATATTTTTATAAAATAAAAAAACTGATTAATAATATTTTGTAATAATAACATTTGAAGTATCTACTCATACTGCATATAATTTAATCTATTTTTTCATAGATAGGTATATAACCCCATATTAAATTATTTCACGCACTTTTAGGGAGATTTTGATATAAATACTCACTTAGGCAGAGGTAGGCAGAGAGGATATAACGCCACACTCTTCTGTCCTGACACACAATTCTCGCCTCATCCACATTCATATATCTTCGCATGCGAGCTCGTCGATTATTGAGATTTTTAATAGGACCGTCTTCTTGTATCTGATTTACCTGACACGACTGTGCTCTGTTTCTTGTGCCATCAGCACTTGCGTTATTTATCTTTCTTACTATTCTCTCCTTATATTATACATACGCTCCATATGATAAATACTACCTATTGCAAAGGGTCTCTTGACGCAACCGGACGCATCCACAAAATTTACTGCACTTGAAAGTTGGTGAATATATATATGATATATCGGATTTTGTGGACACAATATTTTCCGTAGTTCTTATCCGATCTATATTTTTTTTCTAAAAAATTGTAGATAATCCCGACTAAGTTCGTTAACTAGCCTAATTCGTCTTGTTTTAAAATGACGGCTACTCAAAAACATAATTTAAAAATATATAATATATATATTATTATTATATTGGTATGAAAACATTCCTCGTTCTTCTTCATTTGTTTTATCCGGTTCAAAAAAATTAATATTTAAGTATACATATTTTTTAATTACAAATTCGTAGCACATTAATATTGTCGATCTAGAGAAAAAAGTAAAAACATACTTTCACACACATACCTGATTCTTGTAGTCAGAGTCGGAAGGGAGTTTTAAAATAATAATATTATATAATTTCACCTCCCCTAAAGTAGAAAAGTAAACGGCTGAAAATTTCTAGCAAAATTAAGGTTCTCTAATGATAGTATTTTTGATTCCTCTCGTCTTAAATCGCTATCATTTCGCTAGATGGGTTATTTAAAAAGAAAATGAGATTAAATATAAATTTATCAATATAAATTATTGAAAAAATACATTTTTCGGTTCACAAGTGTAATCTTGGAAGAACAATCCGATTTGATAATGCGCGATTACCTGCGAGACGGAAGATTGCAGGTTTAACTACACTTAGAGGGATTGCTATTTTATCTGCCATCCGGGAGTTGCTCTGATATCGCGCGGCAGGTCCGCCCCAGGCATCTTTCATCGTTTTAAGCCCACATATATTTCTGTAGTACCTACTATATCAGACCTTACACAAATTTTGCATACTCGGATTCATGGAAAATAGCTAAGTAAATATTATACATGTAGTAAAAATATTTGTAATTTTGCTTTATTATATTTTCTCCTCGATCGTTAGATAATTTACTGTATAACATGTAATTTTTATATTATCCGTCATGTTAGACAAATGAAATAAATTTATTAAAAATATATACAGAAAAAATCTATTTATCGAAACAATATTTAGTTGTTACAGGGATTCGAATCTGGATCTATAATTCCTATTCGGAAAAAACGCGTTACCATTTTCGCTAAAGCAATCGAATACGTTTTCAACAAAGTTTAGGTTATATTTTATAGTCTTTCCAATTTATACATATATAATTACATTTTTAAAAGCAATCAACTTTATATTGAAATGAATCCCAAATATTTTTTAGTAAAACACGCTAGGAGATGCCAGAATTAAATTATTATTAATTTCGAATAAACTTTGATACAACTATAACTAACACAACAATATATTTTTAGGGATAACACTTTTTACTTTGACATCGCGTGGTGCATAATATTGTATCAAGTATTTTTGACATCGTGTGGTCATTGGATATTGTATCAAATATTTTTGTATGCGTGAAATACTAAAATGATCATATGATCTCAAACGCCCCGTCGTTCCCCTCGCATTTAATCAATGTCATCTCGCATACTTCATGCTAGTGATGGTTAAATCGTTATTTAAACAGTTATTGTGAGTGTGATTGTGTTCGATTGTAACAAATTTTTCGTAATTCTTCGAGCGCAATGATCGGTACACTAGAAAGTAAACCGGTAACAGTTAAATATTAAAGATAACACATTATTATTGTGAAGTTGCAGTTTTTCAGAACATTGTTCTGTGCTGTTTTAATACAAATTAAATGAATCAGTTAGAAAGATATACAGGAAAATTCTATTTATTGAAAAATAAAAATCCCGAAAGCAACAAAAATATTTTTTCGATAAATTGAATTCTCCTGTATATCTTTCCAATTTGTAGCTAAATATTAGTTACCAATCATCGTCACAATCACACTCACATAACGGTTTACCATCACTACTTCATACGTCCCATTCTAAAGTTTGTTTCGTTTCCAAGATGTCGAATCTCTACTTGACATAATATATGTAATTTTATTTTTAACTCGTGAAGTGTTTTTAATTTTTATCATAAATCAATTTTTCAACATGCATATAATTTTTAACATACATAATATTTTTAACGTCCAACAATATTTTTATGATAGAATTTTTTTTTAACTAGATGGATTTGAAAAATGATTAATAGACCTTTTAGCAGGTCTGCAGAGTCGTGTAAAAATGTATCGAATTTGACCTCGGCTCCAACTGCGCTCAAAATATCATGAATCAACAACTCCAACTTCACAGTCCTACATTAGGCAGTTAGGCGTCTATCTAACTATCTAACGTGGGCCCTGATGCACCGTATTGACTACATTGGGGTAGTTACGCCACTGCATTGAATGATAACCTATGGATGACTAGAATGTTATAAAAAAATAAATTCAAAAAAATATTTTGAGCATGTCGATAATATTGAATTATTATTTAATCAAATCAATCAAAAGGGCAATATTTGTAATGAAATCAGCAGGTACTGCCAGGTGCGATAATATTCCTGGCGCTAGCGGCCGTCCACAATGCGATGCACAACGCCGCCACACCAGTTCTTGCACTAAACCCCGAGTGGCTTCAATCAGTGAAGGTCTCACATGGATCGAAAATACAAAATTAATAACGTTTTAAAATTTTATAAATGCATTTGGAATGATTTTAAAGATATGTACATTAATTTACAAGAGACAATTTACAGAAACGGGCCTTTGTCGTTTCAGTACTGAACAGCAGTAATTTATTTTTTATTATGAAAGTGTTTTAAATATGAATTAAATATATTAATTAGAAAGATATACATATAAAATCAATTTTATCGAAAAATATTGTTGTTGCGCCACCGGGATTGTAGCATAGTTGCACCTTCCCCGGTTAGGAAAGAGATCCAGGTTCGAATCCCGGTGGCGCAACAACAATATTTTTCGATAAAATTCATTTTATATGTATATCGTTCTAATTAATATATTTAATTCATATTTAAAGTATCACAGACCGTTTGTTCTGAATAATTACAACTTCACAATAAGAATGTGTTCTAATAAGATTAATTTTGTTTATTATATAAAATCAATAAATAAATTGCGTAGTAAAAATATTATTATGTCTCATATACATTACATATTCAGGAGGCTCTTTCATTTTGAATTCTCGCTCAATTTTTCTAGTTACGCCATTAATATAAATTCTAGTTTTACAGGATAACAATTTGAAATAATTTAAAAAAATCAATAAAACGTTATATAAACTACTTTGATTGACTTTACATCGACCGGCTTCGATAGATACTATTGTATCTTCGTCAGGACGGACGCACACTAAGTGATCCATAAAATAAAATACGCAAAAATATCAATTCTCGGGCGGGGGCGTGGCCACAGTCGTGGTTATTTCAATGAGTTATTTGCTATTTCAGATTTATTGTTATTATCAAAACGTTTTATAATAAAAAGGCGATATATATTATATTATATGTATGAATAGTACTTAAAGCTGTTGGCTACTTATGTCACATTATTATATTATCACGCAAAGGTATGACTAACGGATACTTTGTAGAAAATATGATAGTATTTTGGACAGATAACGCGTATCGCTTCTGTATTTTAAATACAGTTATCGAAATATTGTATTGACCTTGCAATACAGGACATATTATTGTAGTCAAGGTGGTATTCCTTATCAGTATTATTAGAGCTGGAAAATATTACTGTTCAGCAGTGGCGTGCAGTAGGTATAGATTTAGGCTATGCTTTTACCAATGACATTATACAATCATATATAATGGCTGTACTACAATATATGCTGTACATAGGATTATGAAGTTTCGTTTAACCAACGTCTTTAGACAAAATGACTCCGTTATTTATACGACCCTACCAGGTATTTATTTGTAATTTTAGATTACTATTAAATAATACCTTATTTACCCATAGAAAAATCAATATAAAAAATATATGGACGTTTATAAGAAAACTTTTTATGACTGAACATAATTCTTTTATTGTTTGAAAATCCTTCACGTAATGGGCAAACGAAATAATATTCTTTATTAAAGGTTAACGTAGGAAATAGTTCTGCCAATTGCTTTTCGTTTTTCCCAAATCAAATACAAATTCATGCATCAAATGCACCTCGAACGCAAAGAATGGCCATGAATTCAACACGTTAAAAACAGTGAGATAGTAAAATTCGTGGTTTATAGTAAAAAAGTAGACACTTCAACGATTTGCACGAAGTTGTAAATCTTTCTGTTATTTTGTTAAAAAAACAGCATAGGTAATGACTCCATACAAAACGGATCAACCGAAAGGAATGTTTAATTCAGTAAATAGCCAATTATATGACTTGAGTAATTCACTAGCTTAAAGATGGAACAGAGTAATTTAAAAAATAAAAGTTTGTTTTTAAGCGTTCATATGAATTTGCGACAATATATTTTTTTCACTTTGCGGCGATGGTTTGGTCCTAACCCAATATATTAGCAGGTATTTTTATTATAAATCTCTAGCAAGATACTTCATTAAAATGTGGAATAATTTATGTTTGAATTTAAGAGATTAAATAATACAACAATACAAAACATAAATCAAATTATATTTGTCATTTAGAAAGATGCAAAAAGCAAAATTGTCTTTCGGAAATAATATTACTGCTACCGGGACTTAAACCTGGAACATTATATTGCCGATAAGGGAGGCTTTCCAATTAAGCTATGTCAATTTTATTAAAAATCTTTCGATAATGTTACGCATATCCTACTCTTTTAGTGAGACATCTATTAGGTGACAGTAGAACGCGACCACCTTTTAAAATAAAACGTAAAAATTAATTTATTTTATTATGTAATACTGATCAGTTTACTTCCTAACGCATTTGTGTTCCCGATTTTACTATTCGCGAATCCCGGACAGCATATCCTATAAATCTAATCATTATCACTCGATAGTCAAAAGGCAATGCTTTACAACACCTGGTAAGTTTTGACCTCCTTATAATGTTTTATTCATCCTTATTACGAGACACTTCTGCACAGTTCTTGATTTTTAATGTCTTATGTATTTTACAATTAATATATTGGCAGAAGAAGAACATCAATTCAATGCAGATAATTCAGCGTTTTCAGTGACCGTAAATTAATGCTTACATGGCGACAGTTTTAATAATTATTTTATGGATAGTAAATAATATTAATACACATCGATAGCAATCTGTAACCGTAGTGATTGCTGCATGTGTAAATACACCTGTTATGAGAGACACAGGAAGAGTCTCATCCAAGGGTGAGAAGCTGTTGACGAGATTATAATTTAAATAATAGTGCTGAAGCGTTTTACAACACTATAATTAAGTGTCGAGGGTAATATAAAACGCCATGGCTAGAGAAGTGACCTGAAAGGTGTCCAGAATATTGTTCGCCCACAATTGTCCCCATCAACAGTTGCATGCGGCAATCCCACAATTCTTGGCCTGGAAAATTGATCGCCAAATATATTGAAAAAATTGATTTCAGATAAATGTTACTGTTTTAATTTAGAACGGATATTTTACATTTGTCCAAAGCTGTCCCACATATTTTTTTTTTATAATGGTTAGGTTAGATTAATTCGTTAGAATTTTGTTTTATTAATAGCTGTTTTATTTCATACGCAATACTCATGAAGAATTGCTGGGTAACAATTGTTGCTGGGAAGATTTACGTTTTGAATAGCCTTAAAGTTTTCCAGGTGATTCTCAATAAAGCCACGAAAGTCAATATACCAAAATAAGAAGACAAATTTATGCTTCTGCTTAGAGTGATCGCTTCACATTCGGATGCGGCGCCTGCGTGCAGGCAATCACGCTAGCAACCGGCACGATGTTCATTGAAAACCAGTCCAATCTACTGAATGATTTTTAAAATGAGATTAGCATTTTATACGTTAAAATTAAAGAATTAATGGCACATGGTACACATTTTTTTTAAATAATCGTAATTATTTTCACATTTTATTGTATTCAGTAAACTTCTCTTTTATTCGATATTCAAATAATTGGAACTCAAGCAACCGACACCCGAGTGGCTAAAAAAGTTTTAATTGTAAAGATATATGTTTTTTTATTACATATTCAGATTATATTTTATATACTATGTTAATAAAACTCATTCTTTACTTAAATTACACTTTTATTTCTTCACTAGCAGTAAACTACTCGTACTTTCATTTAGAAAGAACATTTGTATTAGTATATGTAATAGCCCATTCCAAAAACACTTTTAATTTAAATATTAAAGAAATGCATAGTGAAAACTCATTAGAAATAAGATACACAACACAGAGTTCAAATTTTCGTATAGACCGTTTTTTTGCAAAACCTCATCCGTCGCCATGTTTAAAAAAATATATATGTAATAGAAATAGGGTTAAGTATATTTAGGTGCAAAGAAAAAATGGTTTATTGGAACATATAATGCTTTTAGGAACATTTATTTTTAATGTGTGACTTTTATAGTGTAAGTTCGCAGTTATATATTTATTACAATGGAAAAAATAACAAATGCATACGACTAAGATAAGATTTGGTAATAATATAAAAAGGAAACTAAGTAATACATTGAAAAAATGAACAGATATAAACTTCCTTTATTTACAAAATTTTAAACTTCCGTACTATTTTTTTGTATATTAATATATATATAATTAGTTTCAAACGACAACCCCCCCACTAACTAATTATAACGCTAAGCGGCATCAATACAGTGTTTCAATGTCCATATTACGTATGGTATTACTCACAGTAATACAATTGTTCTTTCTAAATGAAAATTGGTATAGGTATGTAGATTTTAGTATAGTACTACTGTCATTTAAAGAGTAATTATTAGATATCTAGAAAATTTAGTTTTTCGATATCTCACCAGACCCATTAGTTCCAGATAAAAGGAAGTTTAATGTATCATTTATTCCCTTTAACACAATTGAAACCAAAAAATCTAATATTATAATACAATTTACGACTTTAAATTGTAATATTTTTAATACAATTAAATTAATACAAATTAAGTAGAAAAAAGACTAACACAAGAAAATCTATCGTAATAATATTTCATTTCTAACGGGATTCGAACCTGGACCTCTTCCTGTCCGGGGATGCGTGTACTCCGATTTCGCTATATAGCAATCGAACACAATTTAAAAAATGGAATAGTGGATGTATCAATTGGAAAGATTACAGAATATAAGTACAAAATTTGTTGAAATTGTATTCGATTGTTATAGCGAAATCGGAAAATGCGCTTCCCCGGATAGGAAGAGGCCCAGGTTCCGATAGATTTTTTTTCTGTATATCTTTCTAGTTAATTAATTTAATTTGTATTAAAACACCACAGAATTGCGGTATTCTGGTGTTCTCCCTAATATTATATTTTTGTACTTTTAAAATCAGCAATGTTATCTTTGTGTGGTTAAGATTCATATTTTTATTTATTATCTTTGTTTTATTAACCGCTAAAATGAGTTTAAATACATCTACCGGTTTCGAAAAATACCATTTTCTTCTTCAGGATGTCATAACTAACTAAAACTATATTGTTTCTTTGACAGATTTTTAAAAATAGATTCTGTCAAAGAAACAATATATGTTTTAGTTAGTTATGACATCCTGAAGAAGAAAATGGTATTTTTCGAAACCGGTAGATGTATTTAAACTCATTTTAGTGGTTAATAAAACAAAGATAATAAATAAAAATATAATATTTTTGATTAAATTTATTCAAAACTTTATTATTTTGTTTTAATCAATCTTATCTAGATGTAGTTTAGTTGAAATATAATATATTTAATGAAGAAAGTATACAAAGCAGTTGTATCCGTGGCGACTCGGTATTATACCTCCTCTTCGACAGTAATAATGCATAGCAAAGCCTGATAAAAGTATTCTCCGATTACAAGCGATATTATTAGCCGCATGACTCTGAGCACGCGATGGGAGCGTGCAGAGGCGGGCTGCGGCTCACGTCTGCACCTCATTGACTCCGCGCGGTTCAAGAGATCATTGAATCTTTTATGAATTATAAATAAGACATCTATTGGCGGGCACGCATTCATTATACATTATTAATTACAAGGATTTCTCTTCATCCGGCGATTTCAAAAATATTTCTAATATCGATTGATGTACGACAGTAATGGCGGAAAATGAATTACGTCCCCATTATTACGAAACGTAATAAAAACTATCATCTATTTAAATTTTGTTAATTAGGAATATTACATAGAATTTAAAAATTATAAACTAACCCTTTTCACCATAGATACAAACCAAAGAAGTGCCTGTGGTGCAGTGGTTGCGATACTCGCCTAGTGTATCAATTTAGTCCTATTTTCATAGCACAAGCGTTTAGCTTAGTTTGAAAAAAGTAAGAATATTTGATGTGACACGTATTCCGTGCACGCATCTCTAATTTAAAAAAAGACCATCTTACCTTATAAAATTGTTTTACTTATTACATTTTTTGATATTTAAAATGTCGAATTATGTTATTTGTAAATTTTTTTTTTTTAATTGCTAATAGTACCGTATACGGTATATACGAGTGTATATACCTATATATCATTTATCCATCCATCACTTGTATCGTTGAATCGTTAGCCGATAGTTAAATAGGCACGTGCGTAAAAAATCTTTGCACAAAATTAAGGTAAGTAAATAACAACATATTTTAATGTACAACATTTTTTTATACAAGTTTATGCTATAATAAACCCGAAGCAATAACAAATAATTTCGGAATTTATAAATGGTGTACTGGACCGGGATTGTATTCCCTTGTTTCCAGCATGACGGACTATTAGCACGTGACCCATGTATATTTTAACTCGGAGATAGTTTTCATGATATCATTGACTTGGGCCCGTCAGCACATTTGTCCCGTTCGTATAAGTCACATAAGTTATCCCCAGTATATTACCAAGGTAGAGATTTTATAAAAAAAAAATCATTATTTTAAATTGTTAACGTTGTTTTATTAACCATTTCATAAATTAAAGTAAAGATGTCTAGCGGAAAAATTTCAAGATTAAATTGTAATTGCTCGTAAACCATTAGGGTGAGGTAAGTGGGAGGGGTATTGTTCGATGCGCGTGATTTGCCGATTTGCCAGTCGCAATGAGTCACTGGTCGGGAGCGCACCGTGTGTTCGCGGTTGAGCAATATTTAAAGTGCGGTGATTCATTGGTTCGTCCGCGTCGCGCTTTTTGTACTCACTTTAATATTCGATGAGTAAGTGATGGGCCGAGCACGCAACTTATCTGGTGTTGGGTTCAAAAGTTCAGACAAGAAGAGACAATGGTTAACCAAACTCCTATGGGACCATCAACGTCAGCAGCGAGGCCAGAACATGTGGTTCAAGTTCGACGTGAAATTATGCGCAGTCCGCATAAATCAATAAGTAAGATAAAGCCTGTACTGAAATAAAAAAATCAATAGTGCACGTTATTTTAAAAAAAAAACTACAGTTTCACATATACAAACTGCAAATCGTGCAGATTCTCAACGAAAATGACTATTCTTTAACCTAACTTTTATTCGTGAAACCTTAGGTAGAACGATGCTGTAACGTTTTAGAACAGCAAGAACACTTGGATACATATTGTTTACTGACGAAGCACATTTTCATATCGATGGTCATGTTAATATATAGAACATGAGATATTAGTACTCCGTCAACCCAAGGGAACACCATCAAAAACATTTGCGTTGTCCAAAAGCGACAGTGTAGTATGCAATTTCCGCCCGAGGGATAATTGGCCCATATTTTTTTAACCAGCGAGAGACAGTCACTGCTGACGTGTATTGCAAAATTATCGAATAAGTTTTTGGTACCGCAACTGCAGCTGTTTACAGGGTTCAACAACAGAACACAATTTCAGAAAGATGAGGCCACTCCACACACAGCTAGAGTTTCAATGGAGAAGCTGAGGAGAATTTTTCCTAATAAATTAATTAGCAATTACGAAGACATACCCTGGGCACCTCGGTCACCGGACCTTACACTGTGCGATTTTTTTTCTGGGGACACCTTAAGTCGAGAGTTTACAGCAACAATTCTCAAACAATTCAGGCCCTACAAGAAAATATCCGCCGTGAAGTTGCTGACATTGAACCGACGCTTTGCTCTCGTATGTTCGCAAATTTAAGAGTCCGATTGCAAGAGTATCTTGAAAGAAATGGACGGCATTTAGACGATATTGTTTATAAAACGTAAAATCCGCATCGTTAAACTTCATTTTGTATAAATAAAATATGAAAATAACATTGTAGTTTTTTTTTTTAATATTAAACTTGAAAATTTTCCACTAGACATCCTTTACATCTACCGGTTTCGAAAAATATCATTTTCTTCTTCAGGATGTCAATAACTAATGAAAAATATATCTTATTGTTTCTTTAATAGAATCTATTTTTAAAAAACAATAATTATTTAAAAAATAAATTTAGTACATACCTAACTTAAATTGTTACTTGATACAAAATTACTAGAATAATTATTAGGAAAAAATTTTAGAATGGGACTAATGGTTAAATTTAGTTGGTTGTTTATTATTTTTTGAATAGTTTTACACGCTTTATTTATTTCCAACGATTCCAAATTATTTAATTTATAACCAACACCGTTTACATGCAAAATAATCCCAATTTTTTTATCAAAACCATGACCATTTTCTAACAAATGATTAGAAATTCTGAAAACTCAGTATTATTCAAACATCTTAAATGCTTCTTTACTCTTATTATTAAAATTTCGACCTGTTTTACAACCATAAAATGCAACTAAGTTTACAGACACCAGAATTGTTAAATTTATCATCTTTTACCCAGAATTTTCAGTAATGCACAGTTTTTTTTACTTATATACACTGCACGCCTCTAAATCCCTGCACAAAACGTGTTTTTGGTGTTTGCTCCGACCCATCTCGTACACTGATCATTGTATTTTGTTTTGATCTCTATACACATATCAAGTTCAGATGGTATTCCTTTATTTTGTGGTAAATAACAACGATATAGGTACACCTACATTTATTTTCTTTACCATATTATTGCAATATTATTTAATCTTCAAAATGTTACTCATTTTGAACACGCTTTGTAATATAGTTCGTGATACTTTTTACCATGGAATCCCATAAAAAACATGTACTTTGAAACACTTTAAACCTAAATACATTTATGTAGGTATCCCTAGTACAATGTAACCCTATTCTCAAATATCGACAACCATTGGTGGTATCTTAATAGACATTAAGATTAAGATGATTGCTAATTGAATGTTTCTTCAATTATGACGTACGTACTCAAATTTAATAGTATTGGAACTTAGAATCAATTTTGCCTCCACGACGACAGAAGTAAATACATAAGGTAGCAGAAGTTATTTTCGGTTTATTTTTGAGTGTTTGAATAATAATGTTGATATGTTATAATATATGTATAATATATAATATTTTCATAATCGACTGGATTACCACGGGCAAAACGGAATTTTAGATATTTAAAGTAAAATCTATAAAGGCCTTATAAACTTTCTGTAAATAAATATATTAATTACCTGTTTAGCACTTTAGATAAACTGTCAAATAACTTTATTCATTGGTTTAGACCACTGGCGTAACTAAAAAAAATGTAATGTTTCAAAATTTTCTTGATTAACTTTGTGGAAGTCCATTATAATTAACCTTTAAAAAACATGTAAAAAAATTGTTAACTTTTTGAAAAAAAAGAATTATTAAAATAAAACACAACGTTGTTTAGTTCACACAACACTTTAATTAAAAATAAACAATGTTATGTACTAACGACAACTACCTACTAATAATTAAAAATGGGAATCCTCTAAAAACTCACCTGTTGTAATAATATTGTTTGCTTGTGATGACATCTCTTGTCGTACAGAAAAACTATTTTGTACAATAACTGAAGCTGCGCCTGCGCTTTCGGTACCTTGATATGTTTCCATTACCTGCCGAGTCGCGGCGCTAAAGTCACCTGTCAAGTCACTAATGTTGTTGTTTTTTGATGCTCTTTTCGACAAAATAATAGAATATTTCACAACATACTGGACACATTAAATTTCGTCAAAACTAATGCGTTGCACTATTTAAACATTAAAATGAACGGCGTCTGTGAGAGAATTAGAAAACAACATAAAGTTACACGCGTTACTAAGTTGATAATGACGATATTAATTTATCTTCCGTCGCAATGGAAAGTATCTGCGTTGTTTAGGTCGTATTTATTTTTTACCGTTAGATAATGTTATCAGTAATAAAATTACTGTCTGGAGTGATTGGACGTCTACATAACATACAACACTGTGCTGATTACACTAAGAAGACATTGACTTTTAAAAATAAAGCGTCTTTGTTTAAAATAGAACATTACGTATTATTATTTTCCTGGTCAGTTAGCTTACTAGCATTTTTCACTGATTTTCTCTATATATAGTGTGGAGAATTAAAAACAAAAAAAAGAAGCAAGGTCCATCAATCGGTAATACTGCCAACTGTAGATTTTTTAGTCGAGTTATAGGTACCCGCTACTATTTAAATATATATGTATATATAAAAAATATTTTTCCTTTTAATGCGAATAACCTTCAGGGATAAATCTTTTATTGAAACAAAGGATTGAATATTAATATTTATTCAGTTCGCTAGAATTTCATCTGGCGAGATAGAATCGAAGTTTCTACCAAACTGGACACCCAAATAATAACAACCGAGACTCACACCATCTCTAGTTTCGAATGGCGCCGTGCACATTGAGTCAATTGCGTAGTACATCGGTTAGATGTCAGGCGCATTAGAGGTGGTAGATAAGGTAGCGTGCTATAGAGGCGAATTGCGAGGTGGCGAATGTCAGAACGCCGATCGTCAGATGTTTTTTGTCGCGGCTCCGCGACAGTCTTGCATCGGGATATGTAAATTTTTCGCGCCCGTACCGTATTGCCAAACGTAAACAGTGTTCTGTCATGAAAACGTCGCTTTCTGAAATATTTTATCAGTGAGAATACAATTCTTTCGGTGGAGTGAATTATCTCATCTGTCAACATGCCCGTAACATTTTTGGACCGGATTCCCTTACCAAATTTGAAGATATATTCCGCCTTGAGTGTGGTTCTGTTGTCAGTGTCGGTATATTATGCTGTGAATGTTACTAGTGATCCTGGGTGGAAGTTGAACATAACACAACCCGAGGGAGAGGATGGAAAAGTCAGCGAGGCACCCGAGTTACCTGAGATATTATCCTCTAATGTCGAATTTTCCAACGACACGAGAACTTTCGGCCGTCAAATGGCTGACGCGGCCAGCTTTATGATGCAGGAGCCGCTCTGCATTTGGGTTGGTACAATTCATATATTTATGTTCCCATTTTTTTATATATTTAAAATTTTCTTTTTGGTTCTTCACTATTAAAATCAATGTTACTGTGCCTGGTTAAACAGTTAATATGGGAAGTGGGAAAGTCAACCAGGGTGTCTGACTGCAAATGGAGCCTACCTGCTAAACAGGGCTGATTATTAACAATTTCGTGATGATGCCTTTCTTAGGTCCTTGCGTACACGTCGGTAGCTAATAAATTAGCCCGTCAGAGTATTTATCAGAATCCATGAACTGCGTAAAAATATATATTTTTGTTTTTGATAGCTTTTGGAGTTTGTGAAATATTGTGATATGCCCATGTAATCCGATTATGAAACTCAATATTCCACGGCTAACCGCTGTTATTACTGTATAGCATTAATTAATTGCGAAGAAAACGCAGTGCCATAGATTCAAGGTTATTTATTACTTCAATGTGTTTGGACATTGAAAGAATTTGACATTTATTATGATAACTTAAAATTTCGTTTAGATTTTTATCATTTTCTGTTTAATTTTATTTGCTTTTTTAAAAGGCTTGGTAAGTGGAGATACATGTTATATACAGAAATTCTTTTATTTGTTCTTAAATATTGAAGGGTCTGAATTTGTACACAAATAAAATTTAAGTCAACAAAACTTATAGCCACAAGTTTTTTTTTAAAACAAATTGTGCCGAGGCACAAATTAAGTGCATAAGAGAAGAGCAACTAATTCATCGTATTGTTCCCGCAGAAGCTAGCTAAGATGGCGACATCATTTTATTTAAAAACTGTCATCATTGTGCTCCATCGTCAAATCCTGGATATGGCTGTATACATCGGTGTGTCGTACATCACAAAAGCACTCTTTTAATCATACTAATAACATATTTATTTAAATGCTCTTTGCGAGAACACACTTTAAAAAACTTTATACAAAAGTTTTATATTGTATACGTAAGTACATAAAAACAACTGAAAATCTGTTCCAAAAAAATTTATCTAATTTAGATATTGCCGATTTATTGCAACAAGTAACTTAAATATAGTGTTATTTAATAATTCAAAACTAAATACATTCAATTCAAGGTAGGCCAATATATAAATTAGATACGTATTGCCTTATGACAATCCCCAAGAACCCAATTGCAATAGACATGATTTTATTATATTATTGTTTTTGTAAGTTTCGAGTGCTACATATGAGAGCATACATGTAGAAACAACAAACGTTTGATCGATCGTCTCACAAAACAATGCCACACTTCTTTAGTTGCCCCGAAGCTTAGCTGTGCTTCATTTTCAATGTCATTCGATCTCAATGCATCACATAACATTTTTGCGGAAGGCTAATGCTGCTTTGTTAGTGTTAGATACTGAAATTGAGAAATGTATCGTGATATAATATCACTCGATAGTTTGATATTAATAACGTGTAATCAATTTTTTTCAAAATAAAGAATGCAGATTATTACATAGCGCGTCTAATCGTATGATATGGCGGCCGGATGTAATTTTCCGTCCCGCGTATTTTTGCGTTGATATGTTTTTTGCACACTGACAGCGCGATTAGTTTTCGATTTTCAAATAATTGTGTCGGCATTATTCTGATGCAAAGATTGCAAACGCGGCCTTATCGCTTATCGGCCAGCAGACACCGTGCGCTCGCGAGGGGCGAGTATACTGTCACCGATATTGTTGAATTGTTTGTTGTCTTATCAGTATTTAAAAATAATTAAAACATTCGAGATGAAGTAGACATTGACGCACTGCACAGCTCGCATATTTGTGACGTACATATTTCATAATTTAAAGAAAGTACCGATGGCTTTCCTTATTTCGATTACATTAATTTTAAATACATAGAGAGTAGCAAATTCAAATTCGAAAGTAAAGTAACCGCCGATCATATTACCCGCGTCATAATTGTTTATTAAAAATAGTAGTATTTCTGTTCTGTTTTGGCTAAGCTTAAGTCCGAGATATTAAAATCAGTCAGACGGATGATTTATGTCGCGGAAAATTCCTTACAATTATTTAGTTATTCATTTTTGACATTCAAATATCATTTTTTTCCTTTTGAAACCTATCTGTAACGTATCTCACATATATTTATTAAGTTTAAATTTGAATTTATGTAATTTCTCCTCCTTCCTATGTCCTCTGGCATTTCATTTCAGTGGAGACCATGAAGTGAATTATGCGGTTGAAAAAACGTGGACATACAAATTTAATGAGTGGATCTTACCTGTTCAAATGAATCAAAAAAGGTTCACGTTATTCGAACTTTGCCTCAATTGTCGAGCTAATTGAGCTTCAAAATTTGATGTTTAATGCCTAATACTGTACCAGTGAGTGATTGAATTCTTCCGGTGATTTTAATATATAGAGCATATGGACACCTCTTTTTCAAAAATGGCTTAGATTTTTGCTTAAACAAAATTTGTTTGACCTGTACGTCCATTTTTTTAGTTTTATTGCAATTCTATATTATTGATAGATTTGTTTTTGCTACAAAGTGGCCGGTGCGCAGCCACAACATTTGTTTGCGTCAGATCTATTTTAGGGAATTATTTTATTTACATAATGGAAGTGGTCTACCACATTATTACCTCCGATACATCTTGGCGGCAGATTATAGCGTCTCGCTAAATAAAGTGTTTTGTGTCTTAGCTAATATGCAATATAAAAATTAAATTCGCAGCCCGTAAAATCTGAACCCGCGCCTTTAGAGTCTACACGACTACTCCGCGCCCAGTTCTCGAAGATGTGTGAATATCGCACGGGTTATTCGCGTTTTTGGCACAATATAGTATAAATACATTATAAAATTGCATTCCCAACTGTATACCTATAAAGAAGATTCAAAACAATTGCATCACATAACGTACTTGGCGAAATTGTCCCGCCGCATTTCTCCACTCGTTGCGCAAAGCGAGATGACAAAAATAGAAAGTTCTACAAAGTTCTATTTCTACAACCGGTTTTTTATCTTAACTACTTACGGATAGATCGTTCACATCTCTGACCCACAAACATATTAGTCCCATTAGCAGCGTGAAATCTCCAAGTTCTGTGATGGATGGAGATCCGCCAGACTGTCGGCTGTCGGCCGTCTTCACATAGAATGCTAATTCACTAAACAGATGATTTCTTTCATTTATGTCAGCCGATCGATTAAAAGATACGATTTTCTTCACGAATTGAAAGTTTTATTTTTGTTTAAACACCACAACTAGAGCCTCCAATCCGAATATTCGAACCCCGAATATATTCGCCTGTTTTTAAGTATTCGTTATTCGAATACTTTAAAAAGTGTTCGCTCATATTTATATTATAAGATTTTTAATATTTTTCTAAAGGAAACAAAGGTTTACGAACCCTGGAAGTCATATGCAAGCATCATTCATTCATTCAGGTATACGATTTTTTTCTCCAGAAGTACAGCTATCGGCTATATGGAAGTCGGACAATAAAGATGTAAACGCCTTTGTCTTCTGCTTATCTTTATGGTTTTATGATAACAAGCACTTGTGATACATTGTTTTGTCAACGACGGAGTCGGCTTTCACAAATACTTGAGCCGACAAACAAGAAGTTATATACTAAATAATGTGAGTGAGATATGAAGTAATATAAACATATCTAAAATTTTGTCAGTTATCGAGAGAATACTGACTCCTCTTTATCTCCGCGAAGAGTTCGAGTTCTGCAAGTTATTAATCAGGAATCTTACATTTTTGGAGAAACATTTATGTATTTATCATCCGAAGTAAATTATTCCTTTCTTAAAAATTTTACGAATATATTCGAATATATTATCATTAACTATTCAATATTCGAATATATTATCATTAACTATTCAATATTCGAATATATTATCATTAACTATTCGATATTCGAATAGTTGGAATCACGAATATTTGGAGGCTCCAATCACAATCCTTATTATACATATATTGCGTTTCTCTCTTATTACTTTCTGGACGTCTGGGACAAGTATTTAGCGCGGTGTCTTCTCGAATACCATCACTTTCGACTTGTTGACATTCATCATGAGGTCGCTTTCCTTGCACACATCGTACATTCTACTCACTAGCCTCTGTATTATATAATACTTGTAGATAGAGAACATATTAGGAATTAATGTAATGGTGACCTTAGCGTAGTAAACAGATCCGCAAAAGGGCCGCTTAGGTAGTTTGGTCACGTGGAACTAATGAATGCGGAGAGAATGGTAAGGAAGATATATGACGCGAGTGTCGATAGCATCAGAAATAGTGGACGTTCGCGGAAGACTTGCCATGATCAAATGCTGAAAGATGGTCCTGTTCGAAGCCTCAGTAATCGATGAGATGATGTATGATTGTGAAAGAGGTGTGAGACAAAATGGTGGCGTTGTATCATCTTTACCCATTCCCGCGGAAAAACGGCATGATTATAAATCAGTTATGTATGGCGAACGATGTTTGGTCAAGTTTAAATTGTTTTTATTCAACGTTATAATAAAACATACATCGGATATGTGGTGTTGGCGTATACCAGGCTGCGTAAACATTGCTCGCAATGTGCTCATCGGATGCCACATGCAACGACGAAGAGCGAGAGGTCGATCTCCAACAAGATGGACAGAGTTCGAGAAAGGCAAGAACCTCGCTAAACGTCGCCCTAAACAAAGTCCAGGATCGCGAAAAGCGGAGGCAAGCAGTTTGCGCTTTTGAAGCGGACTGAAGGACCGCGGTGTTCAGTCTCGAGCACGTCAACTGAGCTTTCAACGTGAGAAACGCTGTCATTAAAATAATTATTTTCAAATATAATATAAATGTATTTATATCAAATTTTGAACGGCAGCCGCAAAATAGCCGGCGGAATATAAGTCATGATCCGCTATTGCACTACCACTACCTGCGTGTAGTTACTATTATTATTAACTGTCTATGCTACTTTGTTTTTATTTAAATGTACACTATGTTTTTTGAACAGCAGGAAATATTTTCAAATTTGAATCTGTTTCCCTTTCTGTGTCAGTTCGAGCACAAGTGCGAAATCGTCATAATATCGATTTCGATCGATTTTTGTGTGTAAAAATATTTATTTCTTTTTTACATCCTAATTTATACATTATTCTATTTTAAACAACTGAATGCCATCTCTGAAGGTCACGCGCATGCATCACATTAAGATTGCAGAGAGGTTGATTGGACGCTAAATGAATAATACGGTGATGCGGAAACGACGACAGCTAAGATTAAAATTAGACACGATTAAATACGACCCGGTGCACGGACGAGGTCCAGCTCAGATCAAACCCTCAAAGTTGATGTCATTTTTATAATTTCGATGAAATATAAATTGTGAGGCCTTTCTTGCAGGTACATTAATACTGCGCTTGAGATAATATTCAATCAACAAGTCTAAAGTATAATCAAAGTAATATTTCCTACCTGATAATGTCACTGTAAATAGATATAAGCTATAATGCTTGCAAAAATAATACCATAATAAAATAAATAGCAAAAAACTGTTCTGCGCTCTGCATAATATATATACTTTTTTCACTTATCAGGTTTTTATACTTTTATACGTTTTATACTTCTGTTTTCACTGGCTCATTCACAAGCGTGGTAGCTGCTGCATTTATCACCAGGCGTATGTACATCTGTTTTGAAATAAATTCTATTGTATTCTAGAGATTAAATTAATTAAAATCAATTACATTAAATATATTAAAATGAAGATAATTTTTTTTTATCAAATCTGTAAGAAAAATGTTGACCTTAGCCAAGAGTTGGTGTCGATCAGCATTTTATTAATTAATATTATATGCGAGAGCAGAATATATAAGAGTATATATAGAAAGGAATTTGTCGTGGGATATGGATTTTATAATCCAGAGAGATCTATATTTATTTATTTCAAATGTGTTTAAAAACATAATTGACGATTAAAAACATGACATGAATTACGCTCTCGTGAAATTCCTCGGAGACATCTCTCAGTTTTCGTAGTTCACTGTGTACGCACAGAGTGTCAAGAGATTCACCGTTGTCCGTCAAACGTCAGGCTATTGACCATTGATATTCCGTTTTACAGTACGGTGAATTTGAATCGGAATAATTCAAACTTTCCAAAATGGATAGTTGTAGGTGTCTATGGTTCTAGTAGATGTTTGTGCGTACCTGTCGAGCCTCACTGACAAAACGAACGTCGTGTATGTGAGTGGAATTTTTTTGTCTCTTTCTATGATGTGCGTGATATGTCCCTGTAGTAATTGAAGATTTAACGTTCATAAATATTTGTGTAGAAAGTGTTTTGGACATTTTCGTGGATGTCCGTGCGTGCTGTGATTACGTGTCGCGTTACACGTGACGTCAGCTGACTTAACCCGCGCACGTGCGCGCAACCCTGCCGCGGCGTCACGTGTCGCGCGCGCTGCGCCCGCCGCGTGACGTATTGTGTATTGGCTTAATTAAGACCGAATTTTTCGATTCGTTCGTATATACAAATTTAAAGGTATATCTTTCCTCATTTTCTCTTTCTTTCTCTCGTTTCTCTCGGTCGCAGACTGGAGAAAGCTCGCGACACAATTTGATATGAACACGGATATCGGTTATGTATCGAGTGAATGTCAAAATATTTCGTTTAAAAAATCACGAATTTAATAAAAATAACACTACAAAAATGAAGCATGTCTGTACCTATGCAAATATAATGCGGATTGTGCGGTATCGTTCTGTAGGTAGGGTGGGGGGGGGGGTTAAGAATTTTATAAACGTCATTAATTTAACTGTGCTTTGTGATTTAAAAGAAAATGTGGTCTTCCAGTTTCAATTATTTATTGTTTTAATTTTTATTATGTACGTGAGTTAACCCAAATATAAATATACAACATTTATTTTTTAATTACCAATAAGTGTATTACTACTCTCTTCAACATTTTGTCATTGTTGACGTATTCTAATTACGCGTTGAATTAGTCTTGCATTCATGACTTCTCCAACATTACAAGGGCGAACAGTATTCGTGTATTTACATTAAGTACTTGAATAATATTAAAAAAATTAAATATTGTTAATTTCGAAATTGGCCAATTTGTCATTTGTGCCACCGCAGAGTATATGATATATTCAATTCACATACCCAGCACTGCAATCCAGGCCACCTGGTGACCTGTAACGTGACGTGTGCATCTGTACCTGTACATGTTTAATACAGATGATATATTGAGTTTTAGATAAAGTAAAAAATAATAATAAATCCTTCGCCTCTCTCGGACAAGATCGGAACAAGGTTTTCTTCTTATTATGAAAGTATCGAGATTGTAATGCTACGTGTTAGATTGTTCTATTTATTATGTGCCGGGTTTCGAGTTGGCGACGCATATCGTTAACGTGAGCGGTTCAAACGTCGCGTACTTAATATAACAATGAATAGTCCGCTAGGATTCATGTTGATATCACGCCGAGCCCGGAATATGGCTGCTATAATGTAACGATACAAGCAATTTCGTTGATAGTATCTGAATATGAAAGTGTGAGACGGACAATGACCACCTCCATGGAATATGGTGAATGAATCTTGGCACGATGGTGCACTTAGTTTTATCCGCAGAGCTGTCTCTGCCGAGCCCAGTTCACTTTCACATTCAGGTAGATAGATATTTGTATTAATAGATATAGAGGATCGGCATTGGCACCGTTCCAACAACCACCGAACTGAGGCCGCACCGTCTCGTCCCTCGTTCGTCCGAGTGACCCTCGACCGCTAGAATTTGATCAATGTTTTCTTTGACATCGATCGATGTCCGCGAGGCGAAGCAAAGCCAATCCAATCTGATAAAGTGGAACATCGAACAAGAAGAAATATGAATTATTACAGTGTTTTCATTGTTTGTCCGCGTTGTGTTACTCGAGGACTTGAACTCGGCCGCTTATTCTCGTTCGCGCCATTCTGCCGGGTTAAACCTTCAACAGCTGACCGGACGATGGCGACTTGCCCAACCGACTGTTTCAGGACCACCGGAGGTCTGACTCGACACGCCGTCAAGTTCAAGATGTAATTCAAAATAGAGTCAGACTTTTTATAGGAATCTTAAAATATTACACATTGAATCATACTATCTCCAAAACATTAATCCAAATCTCTAAGTAGTACATTTCGATATTAAGTTTTTTTTTTTTTGGTTTATTTATTTTAATTGCATATGACATCATTTATGTTTTCACATCGGCTGGTTGAGAATTTTTTTTGAGAATATATTAATTCATTATTTTATATTATGTTATTAAATTAACTGAAAAAAAATAAATTAATAAGAATTCTTAGAATTGTATTCCAAAATTCTCCTCTCATTAATCTAATATAATTCTATACATCTTTTTGCATCTTCCTTTCTCAGCTTGTCTCACTATATTACGCTACATAATAACTAAAAACTTTTTTAGTTTGGGGAGGGTTTAATGCCTTTTGACAACTTATTTTTCTGGTAAGTAATTAGGAAATTCAGATAAAAATGTGTTTTTTTGAGAAAGATATAAGATGTAACGGAATCAAGTTTACTATTTATTATTTGGATGCTAATCCTTTAATACAGTTTTATAACTTGCAAGTCGACTATCAAATGCCAGACTTGCGACATCTCGCGTGCCGAAGAGCAATGTGTCATTTCTCTTTACGATACTTATTAGTTTACGTATTTGATATATTTTTAAGAATAACGAACGTACAATCTAAAACTACTTTATCTTTGAAGATCGAGCTGTTGGGCAGTTTTCAGTATTTTACTAAAGTGGCCCTCTACCAAACTCGCATGGCTCACCGAGCATCATAATTATACTTATGAACTTTGTCAACTCTGGGAGATTGATTAAGCGTAATTTACGGCAATTCGGCGGTAGAGTGCGGTAAGGAGGGGCGTAAAAATATATCTGCTGATCGTTGTCATGGGTGTGGGTTGTTAGAAGGTTTAATATTATGTTAATATGATAATTATAGGTAAAACTATAGAAAATTGGGCGGAACACTTGGGTAACGCAGTTCAACATAATGCTAGGCACGGTTGTAAGGTAACAGCACACTCGGAACCAACTACATATATATCATTTCGGTGTTGTGCATCTTTTCATTAGCGATTTTCGGTTTTTTTGTAAAAAACAAAGGTCACGGTCGTACGGAAAAAATACAAGCCTTTTTTTTTGGTTTACCGTGCATTCATTTTCTTTATTAATAAAGTCGACTAACAGCTGACTTTTTTAATACCTGCTGATATGTAATGTCACCCGCTACAAATCTATTGTCTACATTTCATCATGCGGAAGAATGTTGGAACCGTTTCAAGAATTCCATCAACAAAGCTCTGCAGTGTGTAATGTGCGTCACGTCATATCATATGTACACCATATTCTTTATCGAGTGCTCGGTGAAGTCCTCCCAGTCTTGAGCCATCGATCGCAGTTTAAAGAGGATCCTATTAACTCCTTTATCGACCTGGCCCATCCATCTTATAGGAGAAAGTCGTCTTGCTCGCTTTCGCTTGACTATTTTTGTAATAACGAGTTTCGCGAGATTTTACACATACAAAGAATCCTTTTTGAACGTGTTGTTGGTAAGTCTTACGGTAATAATGACGTCTCGGGGGAGAGATACATTTGTGCGCCTCGCGATCCTTGCAGCATCTTTGGAAGTGTCCCACTTGTTCCTTTTCTTCTTTCTCAATGTCCACGTTTCCATTCTATACAGTGTCATGGATTTTAATATACGGATTTAGGTACTTTTTAGAATGGACCGATTTCTCCAATCCAAGGAATATCTAACCGTACATATGATTAATGTATTATATATGTACATGCGCGCTTTATCCTAAGAATTATATATAATTTATACCGGCTGCTGATGACCTGGACTCGCGTCAGTGTCCCGACAGCCTCCAGCATAAACAGCACAGATGAAACTAAACATTAATCACGACGCTACAGTCAACCTGTACAATACAAATATTAATTAAAAAGCAGCTTTTCGTCTTCACTTCTTTGTAATCTTTGAAACATTACAACATTACTAGGATGGGAGTTGACCTCCTATCCCTGGCTATTCATATCAAGTCCCATTCTGCTCCAGTCCTCTTCCGCACGGTCAGCCTGTCTCTTTCATCAGTCTGCCTCTAGGTAGCTTTCACTGAGGTATCAACTCGGTCATGATCTTTGGTGTTTTGTCATCCGACGTTTTTTAAACATGGCCAGCCCTTCGCAGTCTTTGGGACCTACGGAATCTTGCGGTTGTTTCTTGCTCGATCGAGTTTTCGAGCTCATGATTCATTTTTATTCTGCAAGTTCCATTTTCTAGTGTATGTTTTTTTTTTTTCTGTATTTTGATTTCTACTTTTCAAAGTTTATTTAGCTTTATGAAAATCATTTCACCATTTAAAGGGGAAACTCGTTAATCGTTTAACCATTTTAATTTTATTTAATCATTTAAAAATAATTTTTAACTTTTAATCTTCGTCTTTTGTCGATCTGCGTCCAGTGTTCAGTGATTATAGGCTTCCATTTATTTTTATTTATGTCTAAACATTTTTCACTTTCACTGTATTTTTCTCTTTATAAGAAACATTATCGTTAGGATTATTCAAATTCTTTCGTATTGCGCGAATAAGTCCTGTCGGAGCGAGGTGAGGAGTGAAGAATCCGGCCGGCGTCCATCGGGGTCAGAGCGGCTGTCGCTTTCTACGGGGTCGACAGGCTAACGGTAAGACCGGTCCCGGCGGTTCAATTCCACTTTATTTATGATACCTGAGCAGCCAACAAGGAAAAATAAAAAAAGAGTTATGAAAGATATGGGAACAAGAGGGTGCTTACCAAGTTTGCATTTTTCCGTAAACACACCCGTCTGCGAACACCGAGCATTGTCGCGCGACTCGTGCTTCAATGTCGTTGAAAGCCATTAATTTTAAATTTTTTAATTTTATTATTTACGTCATACATGTTAGAGTAACAGTTCAATGACATAAAAAAATACGGTTTTATTATAATTAAATATATAGTCATTAAACCTCTTAAAAATGGTCATCACATGTGTTCACTATAATGCGACTACCCACCTCAGCCTGTAGATACATACCCTGCAGTGGGTATGAACTATGAACCGTGCATTGACAATGAAATACAATGTATATACGTAAAAATGAGATGTTACAGCATACATCTGAACTAATTAAAATGCTCGAAAGCATAAAATTATATAATACATGGGAACATAATTACATACAGGAATTTATTATAATTATAAATAAATATTTAGCACCAATGATTTCAAGATAAAATGTATAAATTGTTTTATAGCTTACTAATGATTTGGAAAATATGTTCAGATTTAAAATATCTCGGTCACTCTCCTCAATTATGACATTTGATTTTCATCACGATGTCATTGCTGGTTATTTAGGGTTATTTATGATTATTTAGGGTTATTAGGGTTATTTACGACCTGTTGATTATTTACATTCAAATTAAAACAAGGACATTAACTTGTTTAAAATGAAAATGTAATACAACCGAAAGATACAATTTGTATGGTGCCTCTACACTCTACACTCTACACTACACACACCACACACCACAATCGTTGACGTCGTCATATAATATTATTCATCATTTTATGCTTGCTTACGTTTCTAACTCCCTTTCTACCCTATTCTGAAAATAACAATGTCGTTAAGGATGTTATTGTTATCTCAGTTAGCCAAGTGTTTTTCAAAACCATTTTTTGTTGTTTCTTAAAGACTACTGCGTAATAATATCGACTGCTTGAATTAGTCTCAGTAATAAATTGAATTAAATTAATTAAAAATAAAATCTGCCATGTATTCGCCTATAAAGCGTGCGACAAATAATTTTATAAAACCTGAAAATAAGTTAAACTTCGATCATCTGTACAATATTTTATAGTTTAAAAATACAATTTTGCTTAATAATTTTTCTCATGTTTCTCATGTTCACAAACACTCGCATCGTACAAGTCGCTAAATTATTTACATTATACTGTATATTATTCTTACTTGATATTAATTAATTAATATATAATATACTATTACTGGATACAATTTGGATAAATAGATCCATAACCATAATGTTTTCTGCTTCTTGGGAGTGGATACACGGATATTGAGAGCAAGCGAAGATTGACGACTTTGTAATGTGAAACCTCAATTTTGGAGCTATCGAGGATTATAGATAGTTTCTCTACGATCGGTTTAGAGAAACACTTCTTTCTAGCTTTTTTCTAACCTCGAATCGGTTTTTTATATGACGTGATTTATGATTCAACCTAATATTGCACCTGCCAGGATGACCCTCTTGCCAGCGCTAGCACCTTCAGCACCTTCAGCACCTTCAGCATCTTGCTACAGAATGATATGCATCTCTATAATCAATTTTCAAATTAGTTGTATTTTAAAAGTTTTTTTCACAGTTGAGTTGAGGAGGAGAATGGTTACAGGTCGTATTCAATACACATGGATTTATTCTCCATTTTCTCTTTCCCTCGACCCGTTCTCCTTTCGGGTCGAGGTTTAAGCGCTGTCACCGGTAATCTCTGATCATCGCGGTCCGTCGAGGCGACCTCATCTTATTTACATCCATAATAATATTACGCTTCCCCGTGTACATCTATGTGGCTTCAGTAGTATCATGGCTGTATAGTGCTCGATTAAACGGACAGGTGTTTTTAATATCTCTAGGTCAAGATTACTTAAATGTTTTCTCTTTTATATATTCAATAACAGTACGCAAATATATATTCAATTTCAAATGAAGCGAACATTGTCTTTCTTGCGAGTAAGAAAAATAAACATATACTATACTAATAAACATAATAATATCAGATACGAGTATGGTTAGACTATCGGTCAATTCTGCTAACGCGAATGCCTAGGCTTATTCGCCCACACCGCGCGCCTTGAGGGAGTCAGTTGAGTGAGAGAGTTTTCATTAGAGAGAGTTCATTTTCAACCGATGCCATTCTCTTTTTCTCTTCAAGTGGCAGCACTTAAACAGGTTCCCCCGCGGAGCGATGACCTGCTACAGAACCTCGGATATTTTATTAAGGTGTGGGTATCCTGGGAAACGGTGGAATATCCGGCTGCCGGGAAGACCCGACTGGGAAACCAGTCGGCTCTCCCTGAGGCGCCGTTGCCTTGACCAGGTTGGATTGTGGCTTCAAAGCCGCTAATCGCTGTTTCGTTTTTTCGATGTTTGTCCCTTCCTTATAGAGAGGGGAGTACTTCCTTGCCGAGAAGTAGCTGCCTGAAGTGAGTGCCATCCATACTTATGCGATTGTATACTCCTCTGCTTGTATATTTTGTTTATATATTTTTTAATGTATATGGATATTGAATCGTACTAAATAGTACCTACGAAAAAAATATGTATATCGGAATGTTTTGCTGGATGAAACTGATATAGGTGCACCGCAAGTAAGTAGTGGGGTATTTCGGAATTTAATATTTTAGTTTAAGAAATTTTGTCGATTTAAATTCGTTACTTAAAATGCCTGGTAATAATTAATATTTTTTAATTCACTAATATCACAAACAAAATAGGAAAAATAATAATTTAATTTAATTTGTTGGTTGTCATCAATTAAGTGCTTGTTTTGTGATATTAAATATAAGAAAAATGGCAGAAATTATTAAACACAATAATACCAAAACAACAAATATATGTATCAAAAGACGTATCGTTCAATGGTCGCAAGATGAATGCTCGTCTTTTAAATTGTATATAAGTACCCAATACGCGAGGTGCGAGCTCTTCAGCAATCTTATATCTGTGTATAGGATATTTTAACGTTGGCAGATTTATTTGTATAATATAATAATTATCCAGAATAATATTACGCTTCCCCATCTACATCTGTGACTTTCTGGATGCCGGCTTCAGTAGTCTCATAATGGCTGTATAGTGCTTGATTAAACGGCCAGGTCTGTAACAACGAACGTGTTTTTAATATCTCTAGGTTAAGATCACTTAAACGTTTACTTTTTTATATATTCAATAACAGTATGTAAATATATACCCAGCGCAACAAAAATAGTTGCACTCCTTAATTAGGTACAAAAATTCCCATGAAGCGTCAATAAAACTAAAAGTAGGTAACGGGAGAAAGCGGTTCGCTTCTAGGAAGGACAATTCGCTTATCAGGTACCTGAAGAACCATACATCTCTTCACTTTAGTGCCCGTTTTTGCAGTGAGTGGTCGTTTTATTAGTGTATTAGTTTTACTGGATCGCAATGTCTACGAGACTTCAACTAAGTTAGCAAAAAAAGCAATGATAGTTGTGTTATCAAATCAAAACTTTTCTAATCGTGCTATATCAAGGCAAATTCAGTGTAATGAGTCATCGGTAAGAAGATTTCTCCAAAAATTCCCGTAAAGTGAGACTTTAAATCGGAAAGTGGGAACTGGCTTAAAGCGTAGTACTTCGAATTGAGATGATCACATTTTGAAACGGCTTTCTTTGAAAAATCGTTTTGCTTCTGCTTCAGTGGAACTCCAAGACACCACCAGTGCTAGTGTTAGGTCAGAACTATGCAAAATAGGCTCAACAAGAAGATCCGCAAAAATACTTCCATTGACCGAGGAAATAAATACAAAACAACTGCAATGGGCCAAAGAAAACGAAAATTGGTCTGTGAGCGATGGGAGACGGTTGTTTCTTCTGACGAAACTAAATTTAAATTGATTAGTCCAGACGGTTTGCGGACAGTACGTCGGAGATCCGGCGAGAGCTACAGCGACGGACGCATCGCACCCACACTGAAACATTCTCCACATGTCATGGTGTGGATATGCATCACATCACTCGGTGTTGGCTATCTTATTATGCTAGAAGGATCAGTGAATGCCAAGAAATACAAAAAATCAATCTTGAAGGTGTTTTACCAACAACTGAGAATTTGAATCAAAAAATTGATGATCTAGTACAGTGATTCCCAAAGTGGTCTATATCGACCCTCAGGGGTCTATGATAACCTGCAAGAGGTCTACGTCAGCGGAAAAAAATTTTGGGGGTCCATAAAATGAAAATGGGGGTCCAGGATAGTGGATCTCAACATACACTGATAGTACCTATTTACTTACATTATAATATAAAGACATATACATTATTTATAAAAGTATCTATGAAGTAAAAAATGTATTATATATGTTTATAAAATTGTGTAAGTTGTAGGATGTAGGCATTCGCTTTGTGGTTTAAGTTTTTAACACTAAACTTCACTACAATTAGAAATTTACAAAAAATCAATATCAGGTAAGTAGTGGGTCTACCAAAAACCGAAAAACATGGCAAGGGGTCTACGACACAAAAAAGTTTGGGAACCTCTGATCTAGTATTTCAGGACGATTCTGCACGTTGCTATCGTGTCCGCTTTGTAGGTTCATTTTTATGAATCTTTAAAATGGATGTGTTTTTCAACATTATATCCCTTTTAATTTTTTCACAGATATCGTTGAGATTGAAATCACTTTCATGGCATAAATATTATTGAAAATCTGTGCTCTATAACGAGTAAAAATATCCTCAAAAAATCACCCAAAACTATTAAAAAGTTTAAGACATTATAGTGGAATACATATCCAATCTTTATAAATCAATGCCGAGACGTAATCCGTTCCAAAGAGGGTCAAACTAAATATTTATTTGTTGTTTAAAATCCTTCTAATTTAATTTAATTTAAAATATTAGTGTCAAAATTAAATAACGCCTCGATATAGAAACGACACAGAAATCATTTTGAACTAAGAATGACTGATTTAGTTGGAAGCGATATTTATGGAAGTTTTTCTTAATAAATGTAGTCTTCAATAATTAAACTCTTGATACTATAAAATGTATATTGCCTTATTTACATATAATATAACGGTTAGCGAAACACAGCTGATAAAGTGAACAAAACTGCTGAAATTATATTTTCTATAGGTGCGGCTATTTTTGTTGCGCTGTATGTACATTCAATTTAAAAAATAAAATTCGCGAAGTCGTATATTGATATCTGTCATCTTTTTTTCTGTCTGTGGTAAGGAAGAAATCTTACTTACTATAGAGATTGTCTATTCACGATTCTTATGTCATTTTTGTTCGTTTCGACAGCTAACTTACAAAGATAGAATAATTTTAATTACATAGACATTTTATTTACATGTGGTTTGTTTTGGGGAAAGCTCTATCATTGAAATATAGATTCTGTTGAGACCCCGACCCGCGTTGCGGCCACTGTGGGCCGCGAAGTAAGCAATCTGCTAGCAATATCGTTCTACTATACTACCGTTCGCGCGACACCCATATACACCCGTACGGGTTACCTCCGTATTATATTGAATCGCAATTGCTGCAGTGTATCTATGTACAGAAATCGAATTTATTTTTCTTACTGTTTATGGCCTGAAAATAGAATAAGTCTCTCATCATCTCCCGGATGGGTCTCGAACCCCCGACCCCCCGACCTTACCGCCTTACTAAATATGCTCGTCTCTTGGTAAATAATATACAATTGTATGAACCGTGATGCGCTTGAAACTCGAGTCAGTTGGTATTTAGTAATTGTAAGGCTTCGTTAATAAATAGAACGTGTGACCAGAGGTAATTGTAGACACTAGTAATGTACGCGTTTCTGCACGAATACACCTTGAACCGTTTCATTTTTTATATTGACGATATTTTTTTGTTTTTTTAATAATTATCGTTAGCGATAAAATCAGTATTTACAGGAACGACAAAGAAAGTTATAAAAAAACGTTAAAATAATAAAGAAGTATTTTTAATATTTGCAAATTGATCTTTGTGGTTTATTATGTTAATTTTTTTATAGATTATTAAATTTTATTCACAATAATTACTTAATCTGCCCTAAAACAGAGGCTTGCCTATTTGAGCATTTTAAAATATATGTAACAAACTGTATTTTTTTAGCCGTACAATACTTATAAATTATATGTGTGTAAATACATTTTTAAAAATGAGTCATTTTAAAGCACTAACTGGTTACGAAAAATGTCAAATTAACATACTGAAGAACAAAATGAAAACCTTCGATTCTTTTATTTATTTAAAATTATACAGCATAGAATGATTCGAAGAACTGATAACTAAAAATAAATGCAAATTGTGTCGAAACTTTACATTTAAAAAATATATTTACTTCATATACTTGCGTGGTGTTTTGTATAACATTACACATTTCATTCCAGAAGACTGTTCAAATTGCGATTTTTATTCATTTTTCAGTTCATACTAATCTGTTTTGGACCCATGATTACACTTATTTTCAATAATAATATGTATAAAAGTAATCGAGAATAACATCAGTTTCAGGGAGCTTGTACAAATGACGCCCAGCGAACCGAAATCCGACTTGGACCGCGCAGTACGAACGAATTTTAATTAATTAACTTTTATTTTTAACAGATACTGCAATTGTACTGAATCTCTTATTTTTTCAATTTTTAAATGACAATAGTGTTGGATATCGACGTGAATAATGTGTTTTGCTCGAATAGAAAAAGCGAGCGATATTCCTATTATTCCCAGGCGGCGGTGCTGAGATACCACAATATAACGTATCTACAATATTAGCTCAATCCTCAATCGATACGTGATGTATAAATGATGAGAATTTTCCAGCGGGGGCCGGGTTTATCAATCAAACGTTGATTTTTTATTTTATTTCTTACCGTGGATACCTCGATCGACAGTTTTCGAAGGGAATGTAAATCAAATATTCTATTTCAGATAAATATAAATGCGTTATTAAATATGGATTTTTTTTTTAAATGACAAACTTTGTATAAACCATTTTCGTTCTTTTAACGTCGACCAGTTTCGATACCTCTATCTTCGTCATGACGGAAGTACCCTAACCAATGTTCCATTTAAGGTGGTGGGGGTGTGTGCGCGCGCACACAATTTTTGACAAGACCTCCTTCAGATTGTCGACCATGTTGATTTATCCTGTATAAGATAAACAACATTTTGGATATTGAACCACTTTCTGAGGTTACATAGCCAAGATAATCTCTTTCTACCTACTGCCTTCCACCTTCCTTTGCAAAATGAGTTTTAAATTTTCATATTTTCATCGCGGACAATGCTTTCAAAGTAGGTAGCTTTCTTTGATAATAATATTAGTTCTTTTGACTTATTCGTACGTCTTAATATATTATAATGTGGGCAACCCAGGGCCTATCAAATAATGTTATTATTTTCTCCCAGCGCTCAAATAATAGCATTGGTCCTTAAAATTGTACAAAAATAATATATTTGCATACCGTAATCCAAGCTTAGAGGGAACATTGACCCTAAGTAACGTAGATATCGTGGTATCGAAACAGGTCGACGTTAAATTAATCAAAATGGTTTATATAATACAAGATTTGTTATGTAAAATAAATTTGTTAAGTAGCTCCGATTACTAAAAGTGGATATGAAAATGTGTTTGATTATTGAATACTGCTCTAATTGCCCTTAGTATAACTGCTTTTCTAATTTAAACGTTTGCGCCACTTTTGATTGGAACATTAACTCTAGCTTTCTTTAGTAATCGTGCCCATTTAACGTACGTTGGACGATTTTTTTTTACATTTGTGAATGAAACAATATCCTCTACTTTTAAAGGAATTAAAAATGGTGTTGTTGCCCTCGAAAAGCTCACTTGCACGTTCGAATTTCGCAAGTGGAATAATTTAATTTGCGAATAAGCGTATCAGAAGGCGTTTTTTTTTCTATCACGTGTAATTTAATTATTAACAATCAATTTGACTAGCATTTTCAATTTATATACGTATCGCGATAGACAAGAACATTGAAACAGATAATAATATTTATATGTCTCGATTGCGCAATTGCTTCCCTGGTGTCCGCCAAATTGCAGACAACAATACACCGCGATCGAACCAGTCCGAGAAGCCGTAGACGTCGCGTATCTTGAACTGTAGTGTAACAAACAGTTTAATTTTAATTGTGCCTTTTCTGCAAATGACGCGATTCATTAATAATACGCTCGCACAAACACAAATACCAGTTTCTATATTGGTAACATTTCATATACATGCGGGAGAATTCGAGGAGGTATGGGGCCTTCGATTCTCACCGAATACATCCTTCTGATACATCATAAATACAATCCTCATACTGGTGACCCTTTCGAGTCTATAATATCTAGTAAACACGAGTTACCAACATCTGTTAAAACATTCGGCGTTAAAAGTCAAAAATTATCTGGAATCTCGCTTTGCAAAGGCATAGGATCCGGGATATAGTAATAATATAATATAAATAAATTTGACATTATACAGTTATTTTATCATTCATTATTTTCATGTACCTATATCAGACTATTACCGATAACCCGATCTCTTGACACACCGCCTACGAAGGTTATTTGCTGAACGGACCTGGACAAACGAGAGGTCTTTATTGGATAGTTATAAAGTACATAGGATGTTCAAAAAGTTGTCGGACATTCAAATTAATATGCGACAAATCCTAAGAGCACTTTTATTTTTCCTACCGGCAGATCCTAGTTTCATCATCAGTGACAATAATTCTGGCGAACGAATTTTCGGGATCAACGTTAAAACTGTTTTGACACCCCCCATCGTGATGTTAGCTGACTAATCTTTGAATATCCTTTGAATAGATCTCATTGACATGTAACCTCATGATAACCCAACATTATTAGCATTAGCTGTCACTATCATTTTAAATTGGTGAAGAGACAGTCGTAACATCTTACGTAATTAAAGTTGACGGTCTTCCACGACGACTGTCGTCTTCAATGTCTTCTTGTCCGCTAGCAAAATTATTTTAAGTGTGGTTTCATTTGGTGTATCATCCTCCTAAACTTCCAATACAGCGTTTATAATGTCATATGTTTTCCCTTACACCTAATTTGACAAAATCCACATTCTTACTAGCAGGGTAAAAAAAAGGTTTAAAAATAAAACATCGACTGTTTACGATCCGTGTCAGTGATACAGAAGAGACACGACACTGCTCTGCCGGAAATATATTAGAAAATATATATAGACTCATTGCAGATCAATCAACTAAAACTTACACTCGCGTTGTATTTTTATTTATTTGGTTATTTAAACATTTCGTTGGTTGTTTACAAGTGTGTATATCGTCGTCCATCGTTCAAAAAAAGAGTATCTCGTTTTTTTGTTATAATTGGCAAACACATGCCCATAATCCACTCATAAATAGGCATATCTGAATTTTATTCTAATGAAGTAATATAACATAAAAACGTTTCGACGTAACGACTCTTATTGCTTATGTGTCATTCTTACAAATGACAGTGATAAGTCTTATTTGTGGAATAAATACACCACACACTGTTTTTAAATCAAACAATATGCGTAGAAATCGGTAAGATTTTTCTTTTTAATTTTTCAATAGTGAAAAATTCCACATTTGTCAATATATCGATTGCTGTGAAATCAACAAATTTGAGATACGTCTCTTTTAAAAGATTGCCGACGGTATATTATCGAACTTGGCATTTTGTGTAACGAATAAAACGGAACTTTTCGGGAATTTTTAGAACACTTCTCGTATTCGTGCAGTAGATCGATCGTCCGATCGCGATTGATTAACGAATCGCCGCAAGTGTGTTGTGTGTGTGTATTGTACAACTGACAATACAATCTCGATCCATTTGAAATCAACTTCACGGAAAACATCAATTATTTTTAAGTGCTGTTAGCTAAAAATGACTTGTCATCTGTCTCGTCTGACAACGTTTCCAAGGCCGAATTACTTCGAGGTTTGCTTATTTCCATCGTTACGAATTTCATTTAGATTCGCCGCCACCACGTACGTATATAAAAAAAAAAGTATCATTCTTTATCAATATACCAACCTACATTTCGTCCACAATTATTGGCGTTTCCCAATTATTCCATCATTTTTCGCTCGGAAAACTTTCGGATCATATGCAAAAAAGAATTAAAATAAATACTATGATAAAAATAGGATTAATTTTTTTGAACTGGGACGAGAATCGAATCCCCGAGAGACCGACCCGAACCAGACTAGACTGACCGGGCCATCCCACAAACAGATAATACGGAATGTAGTAAATCATTTACATTTTAAACAGTTATACGTGCGTGCAATATACAGGTACAGTAATAGCCCGACTTGCGCGCTTCTTGATTTTCTCCCGTTTCGTCTCTCACATGCGGTTGTCGATCTTGACAGATTTGGAAGTCGATGGTGAGTTATATTCGCATAGTCGGGAGCTGATAATCGATGATCCCACGGAGACGCGTGAGAAAAACGTTACTGAAGTATTCGTCGACTCCAAGAAGGAGAGCTTTATAGTTACAAAGCGAGGAATAAAAATATATTAGCTCGCTACGAAGAAATTCTGCGTGAGAAAAATAAGTCATTGTGTCGTCAGACGAGTTAAAGTTTATTTTTTTAATATTTTGTAAAGAACTACAATTTTTATTAAATATTTATCTTCTAAACTAGTGTTTCTGTGTTAGTCTTCGGTCTCAATTAAACAACATTTATATGCAAATTTGTATTTCGACTTGGGCGAAATCTACATATGTGATTTACGTCGGTCCCACATATCGCGTAACTTCGGGGTTTTCTGTACATCAAATTAGTCAAACAATTCGGTTGATATCGCGGTTAACGAGAAGAGAAAATAAAGGTCATGTATGTATTTAGAAGTGAAGACTGGGGAACAGTAGACAACATTCGCGGGGAAATATTTTGCCTTCAATAAAGCTACCGTGAAAACATTCAAAACAATAATAATACAATCCGCTCTAATTAGGCGCCAAGTCGCCACTGTATCCAAAATACTTCGTAATAGTGAAATATTACTTTTAATCAATTGTTTTCATATTCCTTTTTACACTAATCTACCGTGTAAATTGACAATTATATGTAATCATAAAGCAGTCGAGTGAAAAGGGTAACTTCTGTGGCCGATCGGAAGAGAACTCCGTGTCCGCTGCCCGCTGCCCGCCCACCTGTTCAGGAATGTCCGAACGCGCGCGAAGTGCGAAATGTGGAGCGTGAAGCGGCCGTCGGACGAGCCGCCGCCGAGGGTTAAGGTCGGCCCGGCCTACCGCTGGTGCGGCGAGGGGGGTGGGGGGGTGACGCAACGTGCCGCCCGTGCCCGAGCCCGCGCCCGTGCCCGTGCCGCTCGACAACGTGGGCGAACTAACAATAAATCGTAAAAAACATGTTATTCGTAACACTGCCGGATAATTACGATGACACGTGATTTTGTTTCTTTCCAGTGATAACAAATTATATGATGTTTTTAAGATGGAATATATTTATTCGGCCGGGTGCTCCGATAAAACGTGTCACGAAAACTGCGTTAGAAATATTTCGCTATTTACATATAAACTTGTTTATTTATTAAAGTACTTGTTATATAATCGGTATGTCTGTATAATGAGGTATCAGTACAACATTCAGGCCGTGGGTACTTCACTATGTGTAAATTTTCACATTTTTAATTTGGCGTAACATTATACATATAATATTGTTTATTAGTTGTATTGCGTCGTCATCATTAGCGGTATAATAAGTTCCAATTAAAATGGTATAAACGCTCATCATGGATGGATCTTTCTGACAGATCCGATTTTGAAACGTATCTGAGTCAGATATATTTTTTCGACACGTATTATATTGTGTTTATTAATTTATTATATTGTTAACCTTCTCCATTCAGTCTTTCTTTTCTTTCTCCCTTTTCCGTTTTCGAACATCGCCATCCTGGATCTCACAGTGACGGCGTATTTAACATTCAACTCTATGAAGAGAAAGCCACCGTTTCTAATCAAATATATTTTCACATTTGCAATCTTTTTACGGAAATTACCCACATTCGACGTTTTATTATTTCGAAAGTATTGAGGAAACGCGGACACGTTGCCTTTTATTTATTACATTTTTCACTTCACTTACAACTAGTTTAAATTGTTCAAAATATATTTTTTATATATTCATAAAATTAAGAAACATTTTATGTATGTTGAAAAAGGGGTATATTTTGCTATTGTTCACTCACTACTCCAGTATGGAATTATTGGGTGGGGGGAGCATACAATGACATAATTAACTCAGTGAAAATAATACAAAGAACAATTATTAAAAAAATATTAACTTTTTCAACACATGCACTTTTTGCAAAATTCCCAGTTCCTAAAATAGAAAACATCTACAAAAAAATCTCAATTAAAGAAAATAATATTTTAAAACTTGAAACGAGTACATCGATAAGATTTCAAAATAGTTTTAAAATCCCAAAATGCAACACCGAACACTACCAACAAAATTTCATACACTTAGGCATAAAATATGTCAATAGCCTCCCTACACAAATGAAAGAGATTAAGGATATAAAAGAAATAAAAAATAAATTAAATGAACACGTCACAAGCATACTATTAGATGATAAATAATATTATTGATTACAAATATATAACTTCTAACTATTAAAAGACTACAGTGTGAGTCCCTCTGCACTCTCCAAGCACGAGAGTTAGTCTCTTTTTTGGAGAGGTGAGCTATTCACAAAAATATGTAACTTTAGTTTTGTAACAGATTCAAGTAACTCATATATTATATAAAAAAAATTAAATTATAATAAATATTATCATTTATATATATTTAATCTCTACAAATATTTTATTAATTTATGTACTTGTCTATGGATCATCCTTTTTGTAATTTTTCTACAGTGACTTATTCGCGGTTAACCTTGAAGTTTTTTTAATACAATGTATACTCATGTCGTATGTTCACTACCATTATGATTGTGCGTGTATATATACTTAGTACTTCTTGTGAAATGTATTTCAAGTTGTAAATGCCTCGTGTAAATATGAAGGTCAACACGGTTCCAAAAATGATCTCCGAAAAACATCGTCCCCGAAAAATTCATCTCGTCAATTAATTAATTAATTAATTTAGTGCAAAGAAACAAAATGATGAAACATAAAACACCATTGTGGGCGGTGGATTATTTTTTCATTTTTTAAACAATTATAATTTAGAATAATACATTTACGAAGAAATTTGACAAATATTACGACGAACAGTAAATACTAGAGCATATTAATATTATAAATACTTAGATCTGTCCGATAATGTTCAGTACGCTCCGAACTTTATCTCAAATAAAAAGAAATATGTTATATATTATTTCATATATTATAATTTCAAAAATCTAGAAATTCATATCGTACCAATATTATTATCGATAATAATTTAGATAGTTTTGATTAAAATTTTAACAGTTGTAGATTTTCACGTTTGTAAATAAAGTAATGTGCGGCGCACTATAAATATTAAAATAAAATAAAATTGTAAAACTGATATAATTTTTTTTATTTACATTCGTTTTGATGTAGTGTTACATAAATAATAGTCGGGAGTGAAGATTTTATAATTTTGACCCTTTTTTCGTTTTTGAAAATACACACACACTTCTCGTTTGTGCCATTTTATAACATAAACAATTCAATAAATACAATGGTATTCAAGATTATAAGAAATATAATTGTATTAAATGCATGTACATATTTACATCATATTTATTCACGTTTAAATAAATTAATTCTGTACCGAGTCTCTACTGTCCGTTATCGATAAAGGTATTTTCATATCGGTTGGTTCAATCTACTTTCTATAAAAAAATGCAGAGATAACGTTTATAGAATGACTCCGTGCATACTGCATTTTATTTATCGCCGCTCTCGTTAAGTTTGACAGGGTTCATTCGTGAGCCAGTGGCGGGCCAATGATGAACATTATCCATACGTCATCATTGGCATGATATACCGTTTAAAGACTGAAGAAAGTTGTTTTTAGATGTTGCTGTACGTCTGATTTTATGAGTGAGCCCCCTCTACTCGACCTTCTGTTTGATTACTGTTCACATGTAAAGGTAATTAAATATTTATTTTTAAGTAGCCAATCACTCGGGCAAAGTGGGTCATTTCGTCCCCTCGATGACGCTCGAGTTTAGCTATCGACCTGAGTGACGTGGCCTACGCCGAAGGGCCCACGTTCACGTGCGGGGGTGCGAGGGTGCGGGGGGAGTTGCAGCACACTTCTCGTCACCCGTATTGTTTATCTCGTACTCACATATTGTAGCCTGTCACGCGTCATCGATCGTGCGGATTTACCTTCACGCTGCGGGCAGTGGCGGCGGCCACTCGAAGGATGTGGTGTCGAGCTGATTTGACAAAAAAAGTATTGAATCAAACCGCTATCTAAATTTCTAATGAATACATTAAACAACTAATTAAATGTATTAATTGTAAAAATATACATATAAAATCAATTTTATCGAAAAATATTGTCGCGCTACTTGGATTCGAACCTGGATCTCTTTTCCAATCCGGGGAATGTGCATTACCAACTATGCTACAGCGACAGTATTTTTGTCGACAAATTTTCGAACCTATAAACATATACACTTTACAACACTTTTTAAAATTAATACATCTATCTTTCCATTATTTGAAAGCCATCTACATTATTATTTATGGAAAAGAGATCCAGGTTCGAATCCCGATAGCGCAACAATATTTTTTGATAAAATAGATTTTATATGTATATCTTTGTAATGAATACATTTAATTAGTATTTAAAACATCACATACCGTCTGATCTGAATAATAACAAGTTCACAATAAGAAATGACATTAGACAACCATTGTGGGAACTAATATTTGGCGAATGATTTGTTTCTTATGTATTTTTTGTAATTTTATGTAGCTTTGTTATATTTGATATTATTAGGTACACATGACACGTTCAAATGAATTTTTATAAAATATTATAACCTGAATAATGCGGCATGAATGTTATATAAATAATTGTTTACTAAGAAATTCTAGTTGTCTATAGTTTTTTTTAATGTATGGGCTGGGCTGGAATTTTATTTATTAAGTTTCTTTACAATGTAAATATCCAGTATTTTGTTACAGCTGTTCTCTCCCCTTAACTGAACCGAAATCTATGCTAAAGGAAACGGGATCATCAGACCTAAAGTGAAATCCAAACATAACAATTTTCTGTGTAGAGTTTTCTGGGCTATTCTGCCGTGTATATTTATATATGTTTTAATCAGAACAAAAATATGATACACTTTGCAAAATATAACACTAAAATAATTGAATAATATTAATATTACTGCCTGGAGAAACTTTATTTCACTGTACTGTATATATACCGAATAACTTATTAGGGGAGTTTGAGGAGTCTCTTCTTTCACACGACGTGTCGAGGCCACGATGGCACGTCGGTGGCTGCACCACTGCTCGTTCTTTGGATCGCCGTTCGAACAGAATTCATTTTGTCGTATAGGTATCTATTATTTACCCTTGACCATATCTTTTTTGCCTGTCTATTGCGGATCACAGATTTTTTTTACAGTAATCTCGTCAATGGTAATTTTCAACTCCCGATTAACTTGTCATCTTCTTTCTCTTAACTCGCCACATTTAATATATATATAACAATTTTTTTAACGACAATGCTATTGACTTGTAATATAATATTTCCTATTCTATAATATTATTGTACTTTTTTCTATAAAATAAAGTTTTAACTTGATTAATGGCACAAATCACCGTTGAAGGGTGGATTGCCTATTTAATTGAAGAATAATAAGTATCTATTTTTTAATTGCAATTTATGTATGAATGATGTCACTTGTTTATTTTGGGTTTTCACGCATTTTTGTGTTTATCATAAATAATAATTATCAACGCGTGTATGTAATGATCGATAAAATTAAATAATATTGGTGGTTCAGCGCTCGAACGCCGCCACTGCCCGCAGAACGACCCACAATCGCCAACATGTCCGATCACTCTTGTTAAACTTGAGGTCGCAGAAATAGAATATATATATATATAGGTACATACCGTCACGCTACAGTGATTTTAGGCTTATGATATTACGCCCTTTTGTCATGCCAGATCTTGTTGCATTTTATTTGCATTGCATATGACAGATTGGCAACTGAATCCTAAAATTAAGCTGCACAAAGTTATTATCATGTTGTCATCAAATGTATGTATTAATCTCGCTTCGCTCGCTGTGTAATCATTATTTTCACTGTCTGAAAATTCAATCTGATCAATATTTGATATGTATTATATCTCTCGGATGCACCGGTTAGTCATACAGTTGATAAGATAATATTATGTCTATATTGTACCGATACCTTAATTCTAATTCTTTTGTAAGAAAATAGTCGCTGTATCACATCATCAAACTTGTCAATCATCGGTTGAGTGATGATTACAAATGTTTCTGTAAGCCTTTGAATCATTGTAATGATAGGATGATATGATGATATGATTGCAAGTCACTGAGATCGAGGGCATATTGCTCATACAGAGTAGGTGAATTAACTATATTACTGCTAGGATTAGAGCTAGCGCACACCTACGATTTTCTGTCGTACGAGTGCATTGATGATAGCTCTTCGCTGTTACGACAAAAAGTCGTAGGCGTGCGCCAGCCCTTATACATTAGTTTATCTAAAGACGGAACGTTCTCTCCAAAATTGATCGGCAAACATTTATTTAATATTATTAGCTACGGTTTAAAGTGTTGTTTTAAATAGTGCATAAAGTACTTCAAATTACGTTTATCTTAAGAATATTTTATCTATCTGATTATATTTTCGTTTATACAGTTTATAGAGCGTATAAATTCGGGTATACATTACAGTCTCATTGTCTATCATGGTCCGAACAATCCACACATTCACCGCGCCATAATGTGGGTTTTTTTACTCGGTCGTACGTACGCTTCCTAACAATTGTGTTTGCACCGGCTTCCTCTGCCGTATGCAAGTTTCACTGGCGTTCATAAATGTAGATACAAGATCTCGTTACGAATCGGCATACGTTGGCACCATTTGCTGCATTTTATTTAAATAACCATGAAATAATGTAATTAAAACTGATTATTTAATTGTCCTATTTTTCGAGTAATATTCAGAATACCTGAGCCATTTTCCTTGCATCGGCAGTGTGAACATCTATTTTTAGGTTTTGTTTGAAACCGTTGTTATACAGGTGTGTGATGTGCTCGATTCTTGGTATTACCGTTGACGGTGTTGGCCCTGGACCTGGACACTCCTCGGAATCTCTGCCTCTTTTCTTCGCTACTATTGCAATTATAATAAACTGCATAATATTATTACATGGTCACATGTAAATGCAGTGAATGGGAGTGTACACGATCCGAGACCGTTAGCCAGCAGCACTCCAGATTTCAGCAGGTTACTCGACTATCAGTCGAATCTTCATTTTTCCTCCAAGTGATGATGGTCCATCAGCTGTTGAACATTCTATAATATGCTCTCTATTCATATTTGTGAAGTTAGAAAGCTTCAAGGAGAAAGTGCGTTGAATATTTACATTCTTGTTACGATCCTATTACTCCAGCTCTCAGAAATATATATATATATTTTTGTAGAAAGTTAAACAAATTAAACTGGTCGATATGTCGTGTTCTGGCGAGAGCCACGACGGTAAGGGTTTGGGTTTGAAATGAACCACGACTTTCAATCATAGATTTTCGAAAATCGTGAACATGCGACCGGCGAGAGTCTCCGAAATAGTCAAGTCGAAGTGCATTACAAATCATAGACTTTACAGACCAGTAAATAAATAGACACAAAATAAAGTGTACATATAGGAGGGGGTTTCGAACATTAGTTGCGGGACGAGGGGTATTCTACAAATATTCTTTGTGGAAACATAAATCGAGGTTTATGACACATTTATGCAATAGTAAAAATATTTACTCTTCGAAAATTAAATCTTTGTGTAAACAAGACGTATTTTTTAATTTTAATTTTTAATCTTATTTTATTGAGGGATTTGACAGTGTAAACTTATTATAACAAACATAAGTGCCTTTGAGATGAAAGTTTTTACGAAAATGGCGCTATACAAATTATCCAATATTTTTATTATTATAATAAATATTTAACACGTGATACTATTTATAAAAATCCGCAGAAATGTTTAGGTATGTAAGTATGTTTATGTGCAGAAGATAAATACAAACAAAAAAGAGGGAGGAAGGGTGGGGAGGTTGCAACTATTGCCGCGGTAAGGGGAGAGCAACATGTGTTTATAGGTAGAATGATTGGCCACAATTGAGATCGTGGTGGTTCATAAACAGAACCTTTTGAGCGTAGTAAGGCTAATGTTGAAAAAGTCAATTTCTCATTATGGTATTTGCATGACCGGTGAATGAATGCATTTTGTATGTGAGATGTTCCACTTCTAGAAATGTGGAAAAAAGTGCGGATTGCCGGGTCGATCTAGATGGTACGAGGAGCGATATTAATTCTAATTGGTTGGGAAGAACTATTTGGTCAGCACGTGTTCTAGGGTTTTTATATTGTGGAAGTTTGCTGCAGGAGTTGAATGATAGATTAGATCTGACATTAAGATATCGAATAAATTTTAATTAAACTTAAATTTATGTTAATGCATATTATATTGTCAGCGTTTAAATTTTCATTCCAATCGAGTCATATATTTAAAAAAAGTCTCGGAGCTATTTGATTGCTTAAGTGGTACCAAAGTGATCACATGGGTGATGTCTAGTATTTCACTCTGAACGAATGAAGAATAGGAAAGTGCGCCTTATAAAAGTCACTGTGAACCAGGGTCACATAATTGATTATATGATTTTATTCATGAATTTATATATCAGAAGTGACAACTTTGATTGTTAGTTTTTCGCATAAATTATTTGAAGCGCTAAAATAATACGTGCGATAGGTCAAATGTTAATTATTTTGTTTGTCACGTAATTTACTACTACTGCTAGCGCTGCTTGCGTATCTCTTTCTCATTCATCACGCATTCGTTCTACACTTCTGTACCATATATCCGATAATATTATCAGTGGCGTGCAGTATTACGTGCTGATTCCAAAAATGCTGATTATTTTGCATCTGTTTTTTTAATCAACTAAATTTTCTCATACATTTTTCTTATTATATATAATATTCTATAGATGTCGTTCTGTGTGTCACGCGTAGTGAACTCAATTCGTTAAATGATGTATCAATTTCCTATGAATTACGATTTAGGATTAGAATATGTTCGGTTCTGAATGGAAATTTTTCGAATATGCTGTATGTAGGTAGGTAATTATTTAAATTTAGCTATAAACGTAGAGGTAGGTGATTATTTAATGATACATCTTTCGCACCCGTCGCAGGGGGATTTTAAACACTAATTACATTCTCGTAATTTTCCAGAATCTCGTCACGACAAACATAAAGATTTGATGCTTCGGTGAAGGTTGTCATATGAGGAGTGAAAGCGGTGATGCACAAGAGACAGGCGACTATCACAACTGTCGGAGACATTACATCGTGAAAGAAACTCACCGCAAAATGGTGAACGATAAACTTTCCTGTGTTTTTCGCGGAAGCCCTTCGCGGTTTCGGTATAAAGTAATCATTTTTATTTACCAGTCGACACTTTATCTACAACGCCCGCCTTACAATATATACATATTTAGATGCTGGTAGATATTTTTATATTATAAAGCCGGGTTTACTGGAAGAAACCGATATAAAAAATAGCTATGTTATTAATATATTTTAATTAGTTAAACAACATGTATTGATCGTTAATTGCACGCATCAGTCGATACAAAATATTGATTGAATAGCTTTCAATAATACGTGCTTGTTGGCCTAGTAGTAAGATCGAGTGGTCGGAGGTTCATGCTTCGGTTTGTCCTATTTTCATACCAAAAAGCGCCTAACTTGGTTTGAAAATAGTTTGAATATTCACGTGACAACACAAGGATCCAAGTTATTACCAAATTAATACATTATACGAATATTAGAAGACAACAAAATAAATTACAACTATTTTTAAATAAATATAGTTCCCACGTCTAAGGAGGCCTTCTAGCCTTTCTCTGACGTACATATTAATCGATATACCTTGCGGGGGAAAATAAAGTTATAATATTACAATGGTCAATAAATATTGTGTATAAAAAATGACACTTCACTTCAATGCGGTACATCAGATCAGTTTCCTTTCAAATTTCGCTTCGCGTGTATAAATCACTTAGAAAGATACACATAAAATATATAGCACACCACCGGGACCTCGATATTGCTTCATCAGTTACGCAAATGTGACCGTATAAATAATAGCCAAATTTTGATCTATCCTATATTTAACTTTATTGGTGAGACATATGTTTATTGTCGTTGGAAACTTTTTTATGTGTGTTTTCTAAATGACATATAATTTGTTTTAATTATCAATTATTACTATATGTTTAGAAAAATCTTTATAAATAAATATGATTTTATTAAAGATTATTATACAGTCAGTCCTCACTTAACGACCATGTTCCATTCCATGTAATTTTGGTGGGCGTACGATAACGGTCGTAAGCGTGAGAGGTCGTTATGCGAAGAGTGACTGTATGTCAGATTGATTGATTGTGAGCAAACAGGTTGGCTTGAAATTGAAACTTGTTACTTCTGGGAGCGCATAATAATGGAGCCAAGGTTGAGCTGGCCGCTCGATATTGTGAGCTTCACCGTACCATCAATTATTCACAAGTGCGTCACATGTATAGTATAGTATACCTTAAGATATGTAAATTATGTGAAACTATTTTTTAATTTCCCTTGTTGGAACACCTGTCTTTTGGGCGTGTTCGTAAAAAAATAAGACTTAATTATTATCCTGACTTTTTTTGAGTTGGTTATTGTCACTTTCTAATTGCCGGGGCTGATATACAAAACTTTTCGTACAGCCGCTATTATCTTACCGTCATCTAGTTGTACTGTATTTTCAACAGTTCATATGCTATGAAATTAGCGGCCTGGTCCGAACCATTTAATACATGCGCCAAATTAAAACATTTTTGTCCTTTTCCTCGTGAGGATAGCGATTATTGCGTTGTTGATTGGATCTGGGACGATCTTGCGGTCGTTTACGAAGCGCCTCTGGAATCTGGAGGGAAGACGTGACTAAGATTTTTCTTATCACGTTGCTCCGCATCCACGTGACCTTGTTCTACGATTCCACCTCGTGTTGGAACATTAATCCCTCATTGATAGACTATTAACAGACCGGTGCCATGGACGGTTTCAGAGATTCAACACATTTTATAACAATTTCTCAATAAAAAAACACATTAAATACAATAGTGCCGCCCCAGCACAATGACTAAACAATAAATTATTCTCTTCTTCAATATTTGCAAAATTACTGTGCTCTCATTTTATATTAATAATTATACATTGTTTAAACTATTATTTATTAATTATTCTATAGTCTATACCATTTTATAGTTTTTTATTTTATTATTTTTTAATTTCAGTGTACACATTGGTTCCTGAAGAAGAAGATACCCCATCGAAATATGTAGAATAATTAATAAATAGTGGTTTAAACAAATGTATAATTATTGATATAATTATTCACCCACGACTATTTATTGAACATTTCATCAAGATGTAGATAGATAAAAAAAAATGGTCACTGCACTGATTCAGTTTACAGAATCTTCAAAACTTTTTAGAATATATTATAAAGTTAGATCAGTGAGTCACGTTCCGGCAGTTAGTTACTAATGTACCTCACGTTTAGGTTAGGTTAATATATATTAATATTTGATATTTAAAATATAATTTTATATACCTACCAATCAGATCCCAGCAAATATTAGCGGGCAGATATCATGAAAGGTTCGGAAAGGCGAATAAAACGAATGAACATGAATTAAATTGCTTTTTATCTAAAGCTTTAATTCATATAAAAATTCAATATCTTGTGTGAATTATTGCGTTAGTAAAAATATACGTTTGTAATAATTGTTCTAGCTCGCCTGAGAGCGGTCCAATATCTAGAGACGGTCCTTATTTTACAGTTTACAAATAACATGTCAGCAGTTTATTATACAAATTAGCACGTGCTTATGAATACAAATTGTAATCCCGGACGGCCTTGCGGCGTGAACTCCCCCGCGGATTAATTATTAATTAGCACCAAAGTTGTGCAAAGTGCAGCAACTGCAGCTGTACTGCAGTGCGATGGTGCGATGCACCGTTCGGGTCCGGGGAGTGCGACACCTTGCCTGACTTCTTGCCGCCGGACCCGCTGGCGGGACGGTCGGTTCCCTTCTGTTATTCGGATAGCGATAGAGCAACAACCGAACATTTTCTAATGGCGACGGTGACCACTTGAGGTGTATGAGGTTAACATTTTTAAACTGATTCCATTTTAGTTAGTTGAGACAATTCATTGCACACATCTAAAGCGTCTGTTGTTGAGTCGAGGTTTATTTTAATTTTTAATTATTATTGTATAATAATTATTGTAAAATAAAATATGAGAGATAGACAGAAAAAAATTTATTTACTTTATTTGATACATATTTTATAAGAATTTTTATTTTTTGCCGGCAAGGATTGCCCTTCAATTAAAGTAATTAACATAGTCAATGAAAGTTAAATTATGTACCAAAAAATATTCAAATTTAAGTAATTAAGTAAGTAACGTGGTAAAAGTAAAGTAAAATTTTATCAACAACAAAAACTGTCTCACTAAAAAGTTAAATATATAGATCTAAATTAGAGTATAATTTATAGGATCATAATGATAAAGCAATAAAAATATATTATACCATTAAGACTTTTATTATTATTATTTCTTTTGCGAATATAGATTTTTCTGTGATATATTTAATTTGCTTTAATACAATATTTTAATTATTTTCGTTATTAACTAATTCAATTTATGCGATGTTTTAATTACACGTATGAGTATTATTGTTAATCGGCCATTTATACAATAGTTAGAAAATAGGCCCACGCACTTTAGTGCGCTCATTGACTATTTCTTTGTGTGGTTATAAATGACTTAAAATAGGCTTCGTATCCAGTTTAACTTCTGAATTAACGGTTCAAGGCAGATATCTGCAAAAATATCTATGTATTTCATATATATTTTTATGCTATGTATAAAACATTTCAATTTCAAAATTTATCTGATTCACCTGGGTGTGTATTTTGTTGTTGTTTATTTTACTGTATGTTTATGCCATATGTAAATACTGGCGAATATGAGAAAGCTAAACTAATCAATGAACATTGTAAAATATTATTTGAACGGTATGAGATATTTAATCTATCAAATCTGTTACGGTAGTCTGTGCATGCGAGCGTGAGCGGTGCTCGTTTATAGAGAGAAACAGATCGGTTCGCTCTTTCCTTGAATGGACAATTATTAATAATAATACATGACGATGATGGATGAATATTTTAGAATTATTACGAACAAATTCAGACCCGTCATTGGCAAAGTTCAAACGCCATTCGTTTATAAAATATTCATAAATTGCAAATTTCCCCGGACACTAATAATTTTAGATTTTTACAAGATTCGTCGGGTTTTACGAGCCGTTTTGCACGACTCGATCTCGACGGCGCCGAACATGACTTCGCCCGTACACTGTTGTGGCCTTGAAGGTTTCAATCTTAAAACAATTCATTGTAGCGCGGCATTCATTTGACAATAATTATTCGGTAGACGTACCGAGTAATGACGCGGCCTCTGTTTCAAATAATTGCTATCAACCGATCGATCTTTTCCCTTCCAAGTAGTTTCTGCTGGAGAATTTAGAACCACGTGAAAAATATCAGTCTGTTATCGCTTTAGAAGTGTAGCTATTACAATATTTAAATTTTTGACTAGTGTTTGAATGCCGATCCGATTCATTTATTTGAAAACGTGTAACATATTTTAATATTCCATCATGTAACGTAGTACTAGACTATTATACATTATAATTATTTTAAACAGTGAGAATTATACTTATGATGATCATGTTGTGAAAAATTAGCAATGAAATTTTTTATAGTTTATGAAAATATTAACGTTATATGATCTGCAATGCATGGAATAAAGTAACTTTAACTGCTCGGAAAGGATCAATAGCCAAATGGCTAATAGAGATGGGTCGAGAGCGTCCGGAGCTACTCTTGACCCGTATTATGAGGTGGCCGGTAGTTACATTTTACACCTTGTTTTGTATTTTGAGTTTTTGTAACTAATGTTTACATGATTTTAGTCTACTTTTATTTCTGTTTTCTTATATATATATATCATGTATATACCACGCATTTACAACCTACACGACCCGGTCATTCTAACTGTTGTATTTACTATATTTGTCTCAATTTTAATTACCATCTTCAATAGTGTATATATTTCTATCCATATTGCTTGAGCCACTGTAACCAACCTATCGCAAACGATACAAATATAAATGATACAGAGAAAACACTGTCCATCTCGATACGATGAGGTATGAGATGGGCAGGAAACCTAACCTCGATCTAGTGAGGTGGGCGGGAACACATGAAATAATATTTAATGTATTAAGTTTTATTAGGAGACCACATTCTTATTGTGAAGTTGTAATTTATTCAGATCAGGTCTGTGATATTTTAAATATGAATTAAATATATTAATTAGAAAGATATACATATATGATCAATTTTATCGAAAAAATATATATCTTTCTAATTAATATTTATTAAGTTTTAAATAAATACAAAATACCCATAAAATGAGTCCAGTTTCTTTGTCATCTAGAAGCAGATAAATTATTATTATTGTTGGATTAATTGATAAATGAATACATGTAATATAATTAAGTTATGAATTGTCACGAACATTATAAAGATCGTGATACAACAATTCAACCTCCGGAGGCTGTATTCTCAATTCCACGTTATACATTCTGTTAACACTAAACCGGTTTTAGGCAGTTCGGAAATAAGCCGGCCGGTGTTTTGAGTTTCGAACGCAATTTATGATGTTTTATATAATTTAATGAATCATTTTTGGGTGTGACTAACTCAGTTATCAAGGTGAAGAGTGATGCCAATGATTATGTACAGGTATTGTGCAAAAAACTTGCATATTTGGATAGACGGCGGCTGGCCGAGGCCTCATTCTCCATTCTCCACGACTATTTCCTGGTTCATCAGCGTTCAACGAGTCCACTCTCGAGTTAGTCTTGAAAGCTTGCTACCCATTTTGTGAACGCGGCCTTATTTAATTAGTTGTTTGAAGGGGTAATCGTTGATGATTCGATTTTATTTACTTGTTCAATTTTTTAGCTGACGTGGCCGCTGTGACTGAGAGAAATATGGCAATAAATAAACTTTTAAGATTACATACGAGGAGTATATAATAAATACTGGTATTTAACTACTCATGGCGCCACTGACGCAAAATCTGTATACCATTGTTTGACGCCATCTTTCGAACGACGCCTGTGAACATTTCAGACAGATTTATCGAGTAGTTTTGTTTTGATAGCTGATAAAAGTGGGCAAGTTTGTGTTTGTTTACAACCGTGGGAAAAGAGTAATATCGGTCAGTGATTCGATACCTTTTTTTGATGGGAAGTCGAATGCCGTTTATAAGGACCACGCACCTCGCTAACTTTGCATCGATCGAACAAACTGGGACGGATAGATAATACATTTTAATACATTTTAAAGTGTATTGGCGTGTCACCGACCGCCTCTGACCTGGATGAATCGTATGCCGGAACGTCGTCAGGATCTTACCATAATTTGCGTGTAATCCTTTTTTTTTGTTTCGAGTTTTCCAGTGCGCCTGACGTCATTTCTCGGTGGTATTTTATTCATCGTGTCTAGCATTAATTAGGTTTAGTTCTGCAGGATTTTTGCGTTGAAAGTAGCTTCCCGATCTGACCCTGAAGTTACATCAGCATATTCATTTTTAGATTAATGTTTTCCGAAGAACAAGCTTAATCGAAAGGTTTTTTTATTTTTTATATAGACGAATTGAAATAATTTTTTTAAAAAACCTTATTTCAACGTCACTTATTAGATTTTTTGTCTTATTTAACAGACATATACGGTAGATCTAGCTTAGCGGCCGAAATACAACAAAATAATAAAATGTCATTTATATCAGATTTAAGTATTGTGCAATATATTATATAATTTTGTTCAACCACTATGTTTAATGTTCTTTTATTCATATGTAGCGTAAAATTTATATCTATAATATATTTGTTGAATAATTAATATTGTTCCTTTTTTTGTAATATTTAATTACTTAAACAAACATAGTTGCAATTGTCAAACGGACGTTGCCGAGACACTTATTAAATAGATATTAAACAATAATCATTCAGAAACAATAGATCAACTTTGAAGTGATTTATTGAAGGTCAACAAAATTATATATTTGGTAATTTTAACTTTTCTCACGAAGGCCGAGCGAGCTGCATGAAGACGTACTGAATATCATAAGAATAACGCTGGACCGTTCTGCTTATTACCCATTAACCATTATGAAAAGGAAAGAATGCTCCTGTCTCGGTGATGAATATGAACAACAAACAAAGAAACCATCTAAGAAACACCCACTTTCCGCCTAAAATGATGAAATGTGTTAAAAAAATTGATTAATCCGGTACCTTTTTTCTAAATTTTGTCTGGCTGTCGTCTTTTGTTGCTAGGTCCTGCGGGAGGCTGTGTTGTGCATCTTGTAATTTTTATTTGTCTAAACTTTCAGAATAAAGTTATGGGTATCTATGGTTCTAGGTAACGCCTGCGTGAACATGTCAAATCGAACGTCGTGTTCATAGATTTAAGTTTTTGTCTCTTTCTACTGATCTCAAGCGGTCTTCTCTGATTAAAATTATTCCAGATTAAAATCTCAACGTGTACTGAAATTTTTCTCATCTTGTCTCATTCCGTGGACATGACATACAGTTACCAATCACAAAATCGTAGTTAATTTCAATTGTGACTGCATACAATCGCCGTTAGAATCACGGTTTGTTTATCTCATTAATAGTTAATATATTTTTTAATTTAAATATTTTTACCCATAACTACGTCATTACGGGCATCATGCACTGGTCAAAAATGCTCACTTTTTTGATATTGCGGCATGTCCGATTTCACAGCATCTTTACGTAGATAGTAATGTGTGTTGTGTTGTGTTGTTCTAGACGCTGATCAACATGTCCTACTGCTGCCTGTTCCTGCTGGGCCGCTCCGTGCAGCGCGTGGTGTTCGGCGAGCTGCGCGTGTCGGAGCGCCAGCACGTCAAGGACAAGTTCTGGAACTTCGTCTTCTACAAGTTCATCTTCGTCTTCGGGGTCATCAACGTGCAGTACATGGACGAGGTGGTGCTGTGGGTGGCCTGGTTCACGGCGCTGGGCTTCCTGCAGTTGCTCACGCAGCTGTGCAAGGATCGCTTCGAATACGTGAGTATCCCCGACGTTCTCGACAAGTGAAATGGCTTAGGTATTATATGAAACATGTTGAAAGGTTCATCTATTATACATTGCTCAGTATTATCGTATCAAATTATTTTTCATCCGAGAGGATGTACAGTGACGAACGACGAATGCAAAACGTGCGTTGTAATCGTAATGAATATATATTGCGTTTCCTATGACTTTCTGGACGTCTTGGATAGTGTCATTTGCCAGTTAATTGAGCATCGGCATCCTGTCATCTCATCTATATCTCATGGTCATATCGCGTCGCACTCTATGTTTTTTTCTCTCTATCTATAGTAGCACTGTCAAATGTGACATATGAATGTTTTGTTCATGTTTTTCAAGAATGTCTAAGTGCATATATATATATATATCAAAATTAATACGTAAGAACACCGTTTGTACAGTTCCAGGGAGAGCAATACAGAATGCACTAACAGTCAATGCTCTCGCCGATTGCTTTTTGCTGCTAGGACCTGCGAGTGGCTGTCGTAGCCGCTACGCGAATCTATATTTCATGTAAAACAATATAATTCCGTATTGAAATATAGATTCTACTGAGACCCTGACCCAATGCTGTCGCCGATTGCTCATCTGCTAGTCGTAATGAATGCAAAATATGCAAATTTCTATATAAAAAAGAGTAATTTCATTCTATTTTTTTTTCATCGTACTCATATAAAATTGTTTGTGAATGCATAATGCTATTGTATGCAAACTTCAAAAGATATTAATGTTTCAACACTAGCACCATATTACAATACCAGGGCACCGGTAATAAAATTGACGTATTCTTTTCTTTCCTACGCGACAGCGACTTCGTTTTTTCCATACTTTCCTATTTCTAATCTTGGTTTCGGGATATTTTCTGTATTCAATTTATACCTAAATATTGTTTACAAAGATGAGTAAATTAAAAAAGTATGATATTTTTTAAATATACATATATACACGCATCCCAGTTCATTTTATAGGAGAGCGAAAATAAAAATGAATAATTTTTCAATAAAGTTTATTTAATAACGGAACTGTTATTTGTTGTAGGACCTTAATTTATTTTATTGTTAAATAGTGAATCGATCCAATTATGGCGCGTGTTACTAGATAGGTATCGCAAATTGTACTGTATATAAAGTAAACATTAGTGAACTAACTTTAATGCAGTTTTCATGGGGTATAGAGAATCGTGTGTACTTTAATATTTTAAAATACAATGTAAATCAGAAAAATTTGATTTACTACACTTTTTATGGGTGTGCAATATTATTCAATATGATGTTGCGGAATGCAGAATGGACTTTAGTTGGGCATCCAATAATTAGACATTAATTGTGGATTAGTCAAGGGGTATCGTGTATCAAATTATAGAAATATGAGATGGCTAGCACTTAATTCGTATTATTCATATTCATTTTACACTGCACGCTCGAATATCGTGTTGTGTTGTGCGTGCTTCGTGCATTGCGCACGGCGTTCATACATCAATATGAATTTGCTTTGGAACAATCCTCGGGTCGCTCTGATGCCATGCAGAGAGAAGAAGCATCAGTAGGACAGGTCACACGGTCCAGGGGTGGGGTTTCAGTAGGTTAAAGGAGAGAAAAACCTTCCGCCTTTGTATTTCTTCTCCTGAAAAACAGTTGCGCAATTTGAAGTTTGGTCACGTGGTATTTGCTTAAATATTTGTCATATTCTGCGTTTATCTTATCACTCGATAGAACAATTGACATTGTATCATCGGTATCTAAATCTAGCGCGTTTCCATTTTAACCTTCAAATTCTATTTAAACTTTATTATTGAATTTATGCATTTGCGGTGGCGGGTCCAAAGCGTGAAACTTTTTGACCTCCGGCATCACTGATTTTATTTAAAAATAAACTCAAAGTGCACATTTTCACAACAATTTTTAATTTTCAAAACGAAAATACTAGTTTATGTGTAAAGCGCCATTGAGGTGAAATTTTTATGAAAATGGCTCCGTATAGATGATTGTTATTTTAAGTACTTAAAGCTTATTATTAAAAGTAAAAGCCATTTCTCCCGATGAATTCCAAGCTTAAATTATATCTGTTAAATTAATTTCAGGTGGGTTTGTTTTTGCCGTAAATAATTGTTGAGGTAGGTACCTACCTAAACGAAATGGTGAAAATTGTCACGAAACAAGATGTGTCTTTTTTGGTGACTCGGTGTTGGTTATTTGTCGCGTGTTTTCTTTCACTACAATTTTCCATTCGTCGATTTCACCATGCAGCAGGAACGTCTTCTGCTGCGTAATGAAGGTTGATCGAACGTCTTCGATCCTCTTCGTCTTTAAGACGTACGTTTCCGTACCTAACTTTTGGAACGCACGCCGCACCGTTTGTTCAGAAATGGTTCCTTTACCCCATGCCATGCTTGCTTAATATTACGTGCTGTTTGAGATGCGTAACTTTCAAATGTAAATTCGTGCAAAAAAATTACACGTGATTTTAATGGTCCGTGTCCACGGACAAGATTTTCGTCTCGAGACGACTCTCGGTTTTTGTAGTCCACCGTGAACGCACCGAGTCTCAGATATCCGCTGTCTAGTACCTCATTTCACGCTTAACGTACGCCAAACATAAAATGTCTGTCCATTGACTGTTGATATTCCGTTCGTACGTTAAAGTGAATTTGAATCACCCCTGGAGTAGTTAAAAAACAGAATAAATGCCCCTAATGCTAAAAATAATTTTAGGTGTCTATGGTTGTGAGTGGCGTCTGTGCACTCTCGTGTACACGGGTCGATCCTACAATTTTGAAGCGATGAAATCAAAATTTATCTCCAGGTCAAAATCTCAACACGTGTATACGGTACTGAGTTTATCTCAACTAAATCTCTGGGGCTTACCTCATCGTGTCTTATTCCGTTAACACGGGCCATTATTTTTACAATCCCGTTTCTGTAGGATTGAAATATGGATTAATAAGTTATGTCCAAGTCGATAAATAAACATTAAGCGCATGACAAACTGTAAAACAAATGTACAATATTTCCTAGCTAAGTTGAATTTATGCTCAAAATTATGTATCTAATATTTAACTCGGTCATTATTTTCAGAGTTTAATAAAAATTCAGAAATGTGTCTTTCATAAGACAACTTTACCGGGATGTATTTCGCGATATTTGTATGTAACATTTTTCTGTCACATCTGTTTTTATGCTTTTCTATGTATCTTTTTTTTAAATCCTCGTGATAGGTAAAATACCTTCGCGTCTTCTTTTGCCATATTCTGTTTGACCAACGCGTCATACGAGGGGTAAAATTCCAGTAAGCTGATATTTTATTATTTGTTCGCCTCGTGTGCGTGAATGTGAAGTGTCAAAAGTGACGTGACCTGCGAGCCGTGCGAGAAGTGACATTGATTTTATTGTCACTAATGCGTTAATAATATAACTAAATATTGCTGAGCTAATATTTGGCGTATAAGGGTGCCGAGGCGCCGTCTGCTCTCTGTTTACTCTTGACAAAAGCAATATTTGTGTTTTTTTGTGAAAGATTACCAAAAATGTTTGCCGAGCTTCAAGTCGAGATGCACCGTATCTGATGGCGTCATTCAGCGGGTTGCACAATACCAAGCCCTTGCAAACACTTCTTGGCTAATTCATTTTATAATAGAGTAAAGAATGAACATAATATTAGAAGGGAATGTGAATCGTATCTTGGCGTAGTGAATAGGATTAGATGGTGTTGTCATGTGGAACCAGTGAATGAGGCGGGGATGTTAACAAATATATGTAGCGCTCTATCCTCTCTGCTTACCTCCCGTGGAGATATGGCAAATGGTTTAAGTTAGTTAATTATTAATCATATGAAATTAAACACTTTGATGATATATATTTTTTAATCTGAATTCCAGTCTAATATCGTTACCTTGGGCTGGATCGTCCATCTGACTGCTTCTATTAAAGTTTCCTTTATATTTATGACGCATTCGATAGGCATTTTAATTATGTGAACGGAAGATTACGACACTCAAATATATTTTTATAAATCTATTTAGTGAGGCGATAAAATCTATTTATATACGGTTTAACACTTGCCTGTGGTCTAATATCTATATAACGCGCATCACCAGACATGGCACATGGCACAAGTGTTGTGTGCTAGAAATTAGATTATCTCTGGGAGCGTAAATTCGAATCCTATCGTGCGTGCGAGTTTTTTTAAACTTTGGTGGTTTTTTTTAAAATTTAATTTAATTTGTATAATATATTATTACATACATGGTGATTATTAGGTTACTGCCTGATGTTGTAATTTCTCGAAAAATTTCAAGCCTAGCTCGGGCTGTGTGTGAGGTGACACCGTCCGGTCGAAACCACACGTGTTGCAGACCCAATCGACTCAATTCGGCTACTAAGAAGTTTTCCAACATGTGACGATTGCGATCACCATTAATGGTTACAGCATTGCCTCGTGCATCCTGAAAGGAGATTCCGCCAACCCGTACAGTAACTCTGCGTGGTTGTAAAGATCGTTAGTGTATCAATTGAGGATTTTCAGTGCCCCAATAACGGCTGTTTTGTTTATTAACAAAACCCGCCAAGTCGAAATGAGCTTCGTCGCTCATGATGATTTTGTATTTGAATGACTTCATCACGTTGTTCAGGCGTTAGATGCTCCGTAATAAATTGTAATCAACTACTCATTACGACTATCAAATACGAACTGACAAATGTCTGCCAAAACAAAATCGGCCTTGAACGTAATATTCACCCTGTATATTGGCTACGCGCTAGTAATTGTGGTTTGTACATTCTGTATATTTAGCCACGATATAGACCGCTTTGCATATTTTTTCAAATATCCGTCAAGTGCTGTTTAAATGTACGTAGCAATATTACTTGATAGTATGAAGCCAAATATAATTACATACAAAACGCAAAGTCACATATGCCAATAGTTATCTGTGTTAAGTTTCCTTGTTTGTTTTATGTTTCATGTTTTCTTTGACGTTATGCATTAATACTTTTTATCTAGATCGTTCGATCCTCGCTCTTTGGCGTCCTCTAGCTTCTCTTTCTTTGGTAGAATATATTATAATATATTATAGAATCTATATACAAATAATTCTAATTGGCCCTGAACGTTCAGTCCCTTCACGTATTTGTGTCAATGCAGTTGTTGCCGAATCCAGTTTGCTACTTCGGCAACAGCTATTTCTTCAATTTTAAACGTCTCGTTGTCCTTCGTCACAAATGAGGCGATATCTTTGCTTGTCTATTAAACATCGATCACCTTTATTGCCGGTCGTTTATAACGTTACCCGATAGGTTCAAACTATAATTGTCGCGTTTACCTTGAGTGACAAGATACTGTAAACAAACACACCTACTCATTAATTTAAAAGATACGTTATTCTGACTACTGCTGGGTCAAGAAAGGGTCGCTTAAGCGGTTTGGTCATGGTACGAATCAATGCGGAGAGAATGGTCAGACAGATACGTGACACGACTGTCAAACTTGGCTTGACCAGCTAAACCGGATACTGGAAGATGGTCCTTTTAGAAGCCTCAACAATCATGATGATGAGATGTTTGAATGTATCATAGATGAGGTTAGACATGTGTCACTCTATGTCTTCCCCTCGGGAAACGGTGTGATCGGTTCAACTCCATAATTAATTGTTTTTCTGCTGAAGATCCCCCGAACCATTCACGAAAATTATTTCTCAATTGCAATAATTCTTCCTCTTTTATAGACTAGGACAGGGGTCGGCAGACTTTCAAGTAAGAAGAGCCAAATATGAAGTAAACAGAATTCAGAATCTCAACATTTTCATAGAGTCGCGACATACATTTTCATTGTAGCTATATACATTTTAATGACGAAAAAAACCAGATATAATCAAGATTTAAAAAAAATAGAGTATATGGCATTTATAAGCTTCGGTCGCTCAGTCAGTGCTCTACTTGTAAAACAAGTAAAATAATAAAACACGTGACGCGCGTGTCGCATGTCGTACGTTCGCCATCAATGTTATTAAGTAAATGATTGTATCATCATTGTATACATTTGGGTGACAACAGACAGCCTCGAAGGCGAGTATTTCCGCACAGACAAATAATTGTATCCCGCCATTCGTTAAATATCATTGTTGCCGTCTTTCGGAAACGTCATTTCCAAGATGTTGAACCGTTTCAAATACGTGTTTGGTGGCGCGGTTAATTGGATATCGTTTAGTGCTGAATTCACGCGATAGGTCGAATTTTAATTTTCGAACACACAAGCTTTTCGATGTGAATTTCTAAAAAGAGTCAAAACGCAATCTTGACATTTACGGATACTGATTAAAATATTTATTCACCATGGTAACTAATATGAGTATTTGTTGAGTCAATTTTTCATCACATATATATATCATCTGGTATTAAGTTTTTGTGTATTGGTGGGATGGGCGAGCTAAGATCAACAAGACACATCAACAAGTTATTTCAAGTCGAAAAACACGCTTCACATGCCTCAGATACATGTTTCATACCATTTCTGCATGGAATATCATTGATTCAAATTAGGAGCAAATGTAGAGCTGTTTATGTAGATAGTAGATAAAATTATGAACGGGTCTGTGAGGCGGTTTGACCGTGTGGAACGTGTGAGCGAGGAGAGGACGGTAAAGAAATACGAGGCGAGTGCTGAAGGCGCCCACGAAAGACCCGGCACCACCAGATTTGGTGGTACCGGCCGTTCGCCAATATTTATTGGAGAACGCTTCGACAGCCGAAGATCGTGCATGAGAAGATGTCTGAATGTGGACCGGGCGAGAGTGGTGTACCAGTACAGAAGACTGGCGCGTCACATCATCTCTGTTTGTAAATGAATTAGTCGAGTTTTAAAAGATTTTATATTGTGTACATATGTTTGCCATCTGTCATCGTTTTCTACTTGGTCAGTTCGTCTAACTCTTATTTTATTCCAGTTGTCCTTCTCGGCCAGCTACGGCGGCTGGGCGGGCGCGCGGCTGGCGGCGCTGCTGGCCGTCATCCTGACCCTGGACGCGCTGCTGATGATCGTCTGCGTGGCCGTCGCCGTGCTCGGGGGCGGACTCAACACCTTCGCCTTCATGTCGGCCGAGGTGAGTGCGACGAGCGATGGCGAGCACTCGAGGTGCGGTGCGGCGACCTGCGCCTTGACTGCCTTTGAACAATCAGCGTTTCTGAATTACGCATAATTTTGTTCGATTGGGAGACTTTTTATAAAAAAGGCTTTTGTCCATCTTTTTATTATTCTGAAAATACTTTTTGGTGGGTCGCATGATTCTCATTTTAGTGTACTTAAATGAGGTCTTATCTTAAATCATGGAATCGTGTACTAATCTGTATATTTATATAAAATACACTACACTCTTTGACTGATCTAAACCATATTTTGCGTAGTTCCTCTACCCTCCCCTTCCTCCTGCCCACCCCGCACCCTTTTCGAGGTATACATTTATTTTATAATAATAATAATAATAATATTGGATAACATGTATAGCGCCATTTTCGCAAAACTTTCACCCCAAGGGAGTTTTATACATAAACTGTTTATTATCATTGTATTTGTTTACGTTATCTTTGTTTTTAAAATTAAAAATGGTTATTTTCACTTATGCGAATGATTTTTTGAAAAGGTGCGTGTTTAGTTTCTTCTTAAACAAAATCTCTGACGCACTGTTTCACGCACTCGTGACGTCACGGAGAGCAAACCCGTCACCGCAAATGCCCGTTCACTAAATTTAGACTTGTGGCAACGGTCGGTCGGCTCTGCAACCCTCCCTGCGGCTGAAGTAGAGAATATGTTGAATGCCCATCCGTTCGTAATTTTTGTATAATATTGCCCTCGATATGGATTGCATCTTATTTTAGTGCAATCCATTTTCTTTAGAAATCAGCTAGATGGCAGATTGACAAAAAATAATATTTAATATTCATTTACAATCTTTCTGAATTGTGCAATAGACGTCACTGATGTCTAATAATTGTGAAAAACTGGTGTAAATAATTCTTGGAATCTAATCAATTTAAGATAGCTGTAGGTGTACATATGTATACCCTATAGCATGTATCATTTTACTAATATTTTATTTTTTCTTACTGGAAATAAAGACATAATACACTACTTGGTGCATTGTTAAAGCAATATAATAAAAGATTTCCGCATTGAAATATAGATTCTGCGGCGATAGCCGATTGCCTTTCTGCTAGTTTTTGCATAGTTACTCTTTAGGATTCTGCACAAAACATAGATACCCTCCCCATCTCCACCCTCCCCACTGATATAAATGTCAATTTTTACGTAATAATTATTTTAACGAGCAATATTTAGTAACCTATAAAATAGTTTCGAAAATAAATGCCTATTTTACACAATAAAAAATGGTTTTGTTTAAAAACTGATATTCCATCTATATATGTATAATATTAAAAATTATCTCCAAATATGTATCCCGGGTATTGTATTATATAAACGTAAATAAATGTTAATTTTGTTTACCAAGGTCAGAAATTAATCTTTATCTATCCTAATAATGTTTTTTGGACCTGATTACCTTATTGTGCAAAATGTCTCAATTTACATCGTACCTCACCAATGAGTAGGTAATTTCGTTATGTACTACACAACAATAGTGGATTGCGGTGAGCCCAGTTTTGGTATCATGATAATATTATATTATATATGATCGCCGCGATCAACGTCACACGCATTTGGGTGGCGACATTTTTTATACGCGACCGCATTGGACACTGCTATTTAATTATCGCCATTTATATTTCTCCCACATGAGCCGGGCATGCACGAATATGCTTTTCCATAATTAGGGATTAGATGGGAATATAAATCCGCCTCCAGGGCAGTTTACGGTGCCATTTTTTCAAACGGATCAACTGAACTTTGCGTGTCCAACCTAGTTCATATTTCCCATTCTATATAGAATTTAGGTACATAATAATTATTGTGTTTTGGAAATATGAAAATTGCTATTGTATACTGAACATATGCTATTTATTGTTGATGAGCTTTCTTTCGCCTTGTGAATAATATAATAATTAATATTCATAATTACTGGTATATAAATGTAGCAGTATGTAGTATCGTTCTAATACGTCAAGTTCTCTGGTTATATTTGCTTTTCATTTGTTAGCGCATTGGCTCTACGAGGTCTTTGGTGTCTTTGGTCTTTAACCAGTGTAACGATTTGAATCGTTCTAAATCTAAACCCAATTCTCTCATATATACAATCCCTATTTTACAGGATATTCGGATGATTCAGGACATCATTAAAGTTGTGTTAACGTTATCAACAAATTGAGGGCAATGTAAAATAAAAAACTAAATAGAAAAAACACGCGATTTATAATTTTACTGCTACAAGCTTTAAACATATATTATTTCCTAACATGAAAGTTATTCCAATATTTTTTATCAAAAGATAAATAAACATGATTTTATCATATCATTGTTGATGGGCATTCTTTTCTTTCACCTTCAAAATTATTAACTGTAAATAATAATTAATACATATAAATAATAGTTAGTGTACGTTCGTCTTGCCGAAAATACAGTGGCATTGAAATCGGTTGACGTTATATTAATCAACGTGATAAATCGTTAAATTTATAAATCGGTCAGAAAGATCGGTCTTTTTAAATGATCCGCTTTTTTCGCCATCCCAAAGTAAGTAGAATTCCCGAATATAATACATAATACGGCTCGACGATCTCATTAATTGGATATTGTTTTCGAAGAACAATACGACCTGTCTCAGATAGCGAGATAGGTCGTATTCAACCAAGTATAATATGTCGTGAAGTCGAATTAAATGGAATGCAAAACAAAGATCTTCAACCAGCCCAGTGTGTTCTGATGACGCACGAACACTGACAGCTAATATACAAGGAATGAAGTTATTTGATGCCGGACTCGGGCTGCATGCACTGCTCACTGCTCACTGATCACTGTATGCAGTAGTCAGGCTTAAATGGCAGTGGGTCGAACAAATCAGCAGAAGACATTACAGAAGGAAATGAGGAAAAAAGTTATGTATTGAGGGCACGAGCGGGGACGCCCCGTCAGTGATTTTAGAGAACTGTCGGGAATTTGAGTCTGCGCGAGGAATCCGATTATGAGGCACTTTTCTGCCGCGCGGATTTCGACAGACTGAATTATACATTGGCGGATTTGTTTAGTTCGTCCTGCAGCAGCGGCTGTTCAGTGTTGACACGGGGCGTGGCGTGATACTGGGTCTGGGTGTCAGTCAACACAATGCCAGTTAGAAATAGATAATTATTATGCAAATATCGGCACTCGGTGAAGTTTAGATCCACCACTATATATTGCGAAATTGGGGCGTAACGAACCGTCAAATATAAAAAATTCTTAGGAAAACACATTCTTATTGTGAAGTTGTAAGTTTACAACTTAACTAAGCTTTGTTCTGGAATTATTCAAATTTTATTAGAATTAAGATTCGTGTTAAGAATTTTTTATTTCATAATAAATATTTTATATACTATATATTTTATCGAAAAATATTGTTGTTGCTACCGGGATTCGAACCTGGATCTCTTTCCAATCTGGGGAAGGTGCATTAACCAACCCATATGTTATACTTTTCAAATGAATACATCTATCGTTCCATTATTTGAAAGTCATCTACTTTGTTTTTACGGAATCTCAAATACTTTTGAGTAAACCGATAGCAGACGCCAGAATGAACAAGTTGATATGTTTATCTTTCTAATGAATACATTTAATTAGCATTAAAAATATCACAGACCGTCTGTTCTGAATAATTACAACTTTACAACAAGCATGTGTTCTTCATAATAAATCATTTATCTTCATAATTCCATTTTGTCAAATATCGATAAATCCTTCGTTTCTTTTTTTAAAACAATTAATTTAAAATAACATTGTTTTATTGTTCTAGCACGGATTGTAAGAATATTTACAATACACACGACACTCGAATCTGATGAGGAAACTTGAAGGGCCGCTTCCCACAACATTCGTGACACTTGACCCCGATGTATATTATTTTTTTGTCCATGGGTGTACTTAGGAACACGAACATTACAGTTTTTTTTAAATTGAATCTCAAGATGATTTACGAATTCAAGGACAATATTATATAACTTCTTTACGCAACAGAGTGTTTCATAATACATTTAAACCATCTACAGAAATTGCAGGTTAATTACTGATTTGATCTGAGAATATTGTTTTTCCTTATTTGAGGCTAATTAGGCTTGCTGGCCTACGTCAAATTTTTACTCGGAGGTGCTCACGCGAGCTCTTCCTAGCCTCCTCCGGCCCCCTCCGGCCCACCCCTGCTTATACAAAGTTATTTTATATTATCATTTTCATCTCTTTATCCCGGGAAGGTAATTAGTTAATATTAGGTAGATTTCGATACAAATATTGAGTACCTATTGCTGAGGGTCTCATGATGCAACATCCGGACAATTTCAAGTGTACTGTCTTCGATCACGAGCAGGAGACCTCGAAACCATCCTCTTAAAAATTTTACGGGATGTGACGGATTTGGTGAAAACGATAACTCCCGTAGTTATTCAGATTTCGATCAAATTTTGACCTGGTAAAAATTTCGAACAATTTCGTTCTCAAAATAGCAGCTGTTGAAAACTTTAAAAAATCATACATATCACAGACCACCAAATGCAAATTTATTATCCCAATATTTTCATTTTGGTGTCACTCCGTGATCATTCTGTACCACCACTACGCATTCAAATAGCTTTGCGACTTTTTTTAAAAACATGACTAGATTGGAACGAAAACTTAATATGCATTCATGTAAAAAAAGACGTCTTGTTTACACAAAGATTTAATTTTCGAAGAGTAAATACTTCTACTGTTGCATACATGTGTTATAAACCATCGGAATTATGTTTCGTTGGATAAATGTGTGTAGAATGCCCCTCGTCCCGCAAATAATGTTCCAAACCCCTCTCCTATATATACACTTCATATCATGATATTACCATTACGCTTTGTTGATCGTGTTATATCAAAATCGTGTACAAATATAATTAAACGTATATTAATATGGTATATAGTTGACGGAGTGCGCGCAATGGCCGCGCCGCAGACGAGACGAGACTGTCAGACATTTAAACATTTTAGCTTTAACGGTTTTCGGTTCAGTTCCGGTCCGAAGCCCTGCAATGTACACATTCGTGAAATCGGATTTAATAACGCAATAAACTTAAAACCTGAAAAGTTAGGTGCTTTCGACATATCACCGTTGTGTTGTGCATATACATATATATAGTGGATACAATCTTCATTCAACTACAATTAGCGTAATGTGAGAATTGTCGATACTTCGCCGACCGCCCGTCGGACATTCGTAATGAGTTTGTCCATTTCAATATTTTGGCCCTGTCGCCGTGACGCCGCGTTACGAAATAGGCCGGAGGCAGACAAACGGTGCGCGATATTTATTACAGCGCTGCCATTGAATCGGTTGCCAGCACAGATGTGTCACTTGTTTTTTAAAGTTATTTCGGCAGAATGTGCGCGATTGTTTATCGGCGTGTTATTGCGCGCAATCTAGATTCGTTTGTTTATTAGAGAAACTAACTAACCGACTGATAAGTGCCAATCTAATAATGTGGCTTAGGCCTGCTTAATACTCAGAATACCGTGACAGAAAATGCCCGTTCGCAGCTATAATGTCAACTCGTGTTACCCGTGAGCAATGTTTCATTTAAATTTAAACGAACCTTTATTAGTTTTAGTGGCTGTTGAATACTTTTATTCTGAATATTGAGTATTTAAGGTGAAATATTGAATGGTGATATATAAGCTGTTCAGCGGAAAAATTTCAAGATTAAATTGTGATTGCTCGTAAACCATCAGGGTGTGAGGTAAGTGGGAGGGGTATTGTTCGACACGCGTGATTTGCGGATTTGCCAGTCGCAATGGGTCACCGGTCGGGAGCGCACCGCGCGTTCGCGGTCGAGCAATATTTAAAGTGCGGTGATTCATTTGGTTCGTGCGCGTCGCGCTTTTTTTACTCACTTTAATATTCGACGAGTGAGTGATGGGCCGAGCACGCAACTTGTCCGGTGTTGGGTTCAAAAGTTCAGACAAGAGGGGACAATGGTTAACCAAACTCGCCCGGGACCAGGTGGCTCAAGTTCGACGTGAAATAATGCGCAATCCGCGTAAATCGATAAGGAAGATTGCAGCCTGTACTGGTATAAAAAAATCAACAGTGCACGTTATTTTGAAAAAGAAACTACAGTTTCACCCGTACAAACTGCAAATCGTGCAGTTTCCCAACGAAAATGACTATTCCTTACGTGAAATTAGCGCGAACGATGCTGAATCGTTTTGGAACAGCACGAACGCTTGGAAACTTATTGTTTACTGACGAAGCACATTATTAACATAGCCATCGATATAAAAAACATAACATGAGATACTGGTGCCCCGTTAACCCAAGGGAACAGCATTAAAAACGTTTGCATTGTCCAAAAACGACAGTGTGGTATGCAATTTTTGTCCGAGGGATAATTGGCCCTTATTTTTTTAACCAGCGAGAGACAGTCACTGCTGATGTGTATTTCCGAATGATTGACGAGTTTTTGGTAACGCAACTGCAGCTGTTTCCCGGGTTCAACAACAGAACACAATTTCAGCAAGACGGGGTCACTCCACACACAGCTAGAGTTTCAATGGAAAAGCTGAGGGGAATTTTTCTCAATAAATTAATCAGCCAGTACGGAGACATACCCTGGGCACCTCGGTCACCGGACCATACACCGTGCGACTTTTTTTTGTGGGAATACCTTAAGTCGAGAGTTTACAGCAACAATCCTCGAACACAGGCTCTACAAGAAAATATCCGCCGTGAAGTTGCTGCCATTGAACCGACTCTTTCCTCTCCGCCTGTTTGTAAATTTAAGAGTTCGATTTCAAGAGTATCTCGAGAGAAATGGACGGCATTTAGACGATATTGTTTAAAAAACGTTAAATTAGCATTGTTATTTTGTAGTTTTTTTTATTTAATATTAAACTTGAAAATTTTCCGCTGGACACCTTTATAGTGGAGCATTTATCATACGCAATCTAGCGCAGGCCTAGCCGATCTGTGCCGTTAGTGCATGACTATGGAATGGTTAAGGATTCGTGCCAAATGAGACAGGCATGTATCTGTAAAATGATCTATCAAACTTCTGTGTACTTACTGACACCCCCGCCAGACTTGTGGTGATTACAAAAGCGGGCATATTACGACCGCACTGCGTAAGCGATAATTATTTTAATTATCGTAATTAGTAATTATATAATAATTAGTATATTGTAAATTGTGTATAAAAAGATACAATATTAATTGACTGCATCATACCGAATCGTCGGTAACGACATTGATTACCATTACCGTCTGACTTTAATACAGTTGATTGATTTTTAATCTTGAACGCGCTATGATACCCACTCGCGGTACCTTCATTTGACTCGTGTGCCTAATACTAACATTGACCTCGCGAGTGTGCTCTTGACCCACTGCCGCCGCACTGGTCCGAGCCATTACCATTACCAGTACTGGGATTATGGTGACATCACCGCACTTGCGCTCTATAGAGTCCAGTCTAGACTATTAAACGAACCTATAGCGCGCGGCAGTGTTCGAATTTTGTTTTAATCTTAATTGCGTAGAATTTTTTAAAATACATATTGAATATGAATAACTATTTTAATTGTTTTGCTCGTGGGCCGAGCGTTGCCAGTCGCCTACTACTGTATGGAATATAATATGGACAAATATTATTTAATATACGATCCACATAAAATTCACGTTCGTGAAGTTTTGGCTGTTGGCGAGGCGCGAGGTGAGAGGTGTGAGGTAACGTATGTGTCGGTACACTTTTCTACTGTGTCGGTATTTTGTTGTCGGCCCTCGGAACAGATTACGCGCCGTAATTTGAATAATTATTACCGATACACTCTTATCAAAAAGTATATGAATAAAAATGCATTTAGTGTTATTTATAATTAATTTCAATGTAGAATGTAATTTTGAAACGAAAATAATGCAATTTTTTTTTAACAGGTATCCTGTATCGTAATAATTAGATTGCTCGAATATTGATAAATAGTTTCAGAGAAAATACGATTATTCTCTTTCCAGTGCTTCTTGCTGAGCCTCTATACCGTCCACGTGATATTCCGGTACGGGCTGCACGTGCTGGAGGCGCGCGGGCCGGCCCCCCGCGAGGAGTCCGCCGGGCTGGGCGACCCCCCGGGGCCCGCGGCCGCCCGGGACCGGCGCGCCCCCCTGGCGCACTACGCCGAGCTGGCCTTCGAGCTGACGGCGCTGGCCGTGGACCTGCTGCACCACCTGCACATGCTGGTGTGGAGCAACATCTTCCTGTCCATGGCCTCGCTGGTCATCTGCATGCAGCTGCGCTTCCTGTTCCACGAGCTGCAGCGCCGCGTGCGCAAGCACATGAACTACCTGTGGGTGCTGAACCACATGAAGAGGAAGTGAGTGCATTCAACTATTCGTGCCGCAGATGTTGAATCGGAAAAAATTACAATTCTACATATTTGATATATTTTTAAATGGCTGTAATTTTTTTAATATGATGTTTATTATTAGTACCTACATCATTCAGTACTATATATTTTATTACAAAATCTGCTACTAAATAAGTATTCAAATACATGCGAAATACTAGAATTATTACAAATATTTTTTTACGTAGGAGGGGTCAATATGAAAGACGACTCAATCCACGTTTACCGCGTGCATCTAGTAAATACAAATTGATTTTTATCATGCATACATTATTATATTTAATATAAACGCAATCAAAATGTTCATTTGTTTTGGAAAAGCTGACTATTCTGAATACTTCTCAGTCCCGATTAGCTGGAATCATCTGAGATAGTCCGGTTATGCAAATTGATTGGATGCAACGTAAAATTGCGTTTTGTCAAACTGTCCAATTAGATCCGAGGATAGCACGCATTGTTGTTGAACATGATGTAACTAATTCCAAGTCCGAGGAGGTATTCACAGTCTCTTCAATTACTGGTTGCCATTTCACATCAATATCCAATTACACCCGCATACTTTCAAATTTTGTCTTAGGTGTGTATTTTTATTTATCATCAAATACCTTTTAAATACCGATTAATTAACTTGGAAGTAGAAAGTCAGCACTTGATATTTTTCTGTGAATGGGATTTTTCGAATAAACAAATAAAAAGCGTCAATCACAAATATAAATTTGTTTAAAAAGTAAGGAAAGTTACTGCTAAACACGTTTTAAAAGAATTGTCTTTCTGCCAGCCATTTAGAAAAACAACTGAAGCGGTTGCTCGGGGGGGGTGGAATATTGAAAGAGACCCAAAATTTGATGAAAAAATATTCTGTCATCGTTAGTCCATTTTCCACAATTTTAAAAAGTGCAAATATCGTTAACCTTTCCATATTTGCGTGACGTCAATTTCACAGTCACAATTATACAGGGTGTTCCAAACGAAGCATGCGCAATTTTAAATGTGGGTACAGCATAAAATGCCCCATAACCGAGATATAAGAAAAAAGTATTTGAATTTCAACGCATTTCTAGCAGCATTCAGAATTTAATTTCTGTACCTTAGAGTTTTTCTACATCAAGTCTTATTGCAATCACTTTTAATCTTAATCCTATTTATCAATTCTTCTATTACATTTGACTATCTTTTAGTAGACTGTTTTTAGGTGCCCCAAAGATAAAAATGTCTTCTTCCTTCCTGGGCCTTGGCCACCTCAATGACCTCCTTATGGGACACCCAGTATAACTACTAATGCTGCTGTAACAATTTTTTTTAGTTATCCGATGGCCACCAACGAAGAGTTGGCCGAGAACTCGGACAACTGCGCCATCTGTTGGGAGAAAATGGAGACTGCTCGCAAGCTCCCCTGTGGTCATCTCTTTCACAAGTAACTTATTTCTATCTCGATTACCATAATCAATAATTCAGTTTAATTATTATGAAATCATTTACTTTACAGCACCATTCTAAAATATGTTTTAGTTTGAAATTTAATAAACAATAAACACCTCAATTATGTGAATTCATTGTTTGAAAAATTAAATACTGCTTTTGTTTGTTTTTCTATATAATGACCCTTGCATTTTTTCAGTACCTGCCTGTCATCCTGGCTACAGCAAGACACCTCCTGCCCCACCTGTCGCCTGGGACTATCCCTGTGGCCCTCCCGAACCTCGCAGCCTCCATCGCAACCTCGTCAGCCCAATCACTTCTTTCACTTTGATGGTAAGTACACCACAGCTTCAAACCATGCAACAATTGTTAACTGAAGATCTGCCATGATCAGACCATATTGCAGAGTGACAGTATACAATTGACGAGCAAAGTGTGATGTGAAGATGTATAATTAAATTAAACTTCTTTTTTCTAGTTTCTTAACTAGTTTTCTAATAAAAAGGTTTCTTTTTCTCTTTAATTGCATCTGTTAATATGGAAAATGATCCATCTATATTTTATGTAAATAGCATTATAATACATAATCCTCAAACCTTTAAACTTATATTATTTTTGCTTCAGGTTCTCGGTATGTGTCATGGCTGCCCAGCTTTTCTGTGGAGGTCACGCACATTATGCGACCGGAGCCACAAGCCACCAATTCCCAAATGGATGCCATGGCTAGACAGGTATGTACTCTTGTATCTATCCTATAGGTCTTATAGAGGTACGTTATGATCAGAAGGATATGCAATGATGATCCACTTCCATATCTACCTTGGCCAGTGAAGAATGAACAAAAGTACTTTCTTGAGAATGATTTATTCAATACAGGTTACAATGAAATGTCTGATCCACAATTTATGAACGAGGTGAAGAGTTATGTTGCCAGGTTGGAAACTGATAGGGACAAAACTTGCGCAACAGGGTGCTTGTTGGTTGTGCTGTGCCTATACTCTTCAGGGTGTTGCACTCTGCTATCGAGGTATTGCGCACGCCGCTGTGTTCTTTTAATTTTTTACCTGCTAAAAATTTGAGTTTGTGAATAAACTATGTCAACAAATTATCAAGAGCAATTGGAATTGATTGTCTCAAAGAAAAATGTACTATTTTTCTAGGTACAGCAGCTCTTCCCTCACTTTCCCATTTCGGTCATAATGCGCGACCTCGTCGTCACCCACTCTGTAGAACTCACGGTGGAGAATATCCTAGATGGTCACCTCGAGCTACCGGCACACCTGGTCACCGTGGAGCCTCCGGCGGAAGGACAGCAGCGCCCCAACACGGTGACAACACTGCCCGGGCTGCCCGGCCTGCTCCTGACACAGAGCCGGCCAGCCAGTCCCGGCTCGATGGTGCTTCTGCAGCACTCTCTCTCAATGTTGGCCAATCAACTCAATCAGCAGAGCCAGCAGGATCAACAGAGTGAGCAGACTCGGAATATAGAACAGACGCAGCAAGAGAGGTAATTAATATATTAAGTTATTATAGATGTATATAAAGTGGAATATTTCAGATTGCTGTATATTTTTTAAATGTTCACAATCAAATGGCAGTATCTTTTCTATTGCACTGATAATTTATTAATTTAAAATTGAGTAATAAATTTTGTAACTATACAAAGTACAGATTCACTGGTTTTTATTTGGATATTGTTTATATATCTACTGTATGTTATATTGTATGTAATAGAAAATATGGCGCAACTGGTCATCGACTGGGATTTCAGGTCGATGTTTACAAATTATTATTTGGGCGTGCTTAGATTCAGTTTTGAATTTTGGGGCTGTAAGCGGGCAGTAAATAATTTTTTTTTTAAAAATAATTCTGTTTTTAATCTGGGCCATTTTTTTTCCCTAGCATCATAGATAATGGAGAATCTATTGTATATTCAAAAATACACATAAAGCAACATCAAATTAAATTAAAAATTATGCACACTTAGACGTAGATTATAAAATTTACTCAACACTCATTAATACCGAAATTTGAGCCTTCAATTAGGATAGTTTCATTTATTTAATATATTTTTTCTAGCAGTGGGGACCATGCACCCGTCGGAGGTAGATTCTCCAAGTGTTCTAACGAACGGATGAGAATGCTGCAGATGAGGAAGGAGCTACTGATGAACAGAGCGAGGAAGAAGTATTTGGAAAAAGAAATGGCATCTAAGCAAGAGGAATCGGCATCACAGAGCAGCACACCTTCCACGTCCAGTCACTTCACCGAACCCCCGGCTACTAAACCTAACCTGGATACTTCCAAAGATTCAAACACTTGAATTTTAAATACCAAAAATATTTAAACTAGATAGATTTAATATGAATAGGTGTCGTAACACTTTACGTACTTTACAACTTTATCAAATTTTTGTTAAAATCTTTAACATTTTATTATTGAAATATATTTTGTGTAAATGTGACAACGATCCATTATCATCTCTGGCGGGCTGTACATCAGTACAATTAACATTTTCAAAATTGGAAAATTTTACGACCTCGGTGACCTCCCCTGGGGAGTCGCGTCGTTATCTACATGAGCAGACATATACTTAGTAATGATAGGTTGATCTAATGAAGACTGTATTTTGTAGCGTATACTGTATTAGCCGATGTGTGTGTAGTATTTTTGTATTAGTCCATTTAGGTTTATCGACGTGAGTGTGACGTGCTGTGAATATATGTTTAATAAATAGTCATATTTTTCACGTGGATATTGCGTAAATATTAATACGTACTGACAATTTTAAATGTCATTTAATTTCATAACAAAACTAAAATATTCTGCTAGCCACGGATGATGCAATATCAGGTCTATTTTCATATAATATGTATTGTGATCTCATTAATTGGTTTAAAGCATTACGTAGTATGTTTCATTTGCCTATATTGGTGTGCCTGTAAATATAAGTGCTAGCCTTATTGTCGAATTCATTTTAAAATCTTAATCCGCGTCACACACTTTTTGATATTTTTATTTGTTGTCTCCAAATTGTCATCAACAATATTATGTACATATTTTAACTTTTTAACGTAAAGAAATATAATGATTCATTTTAATAAATTGACTATTGCATTCATCTTGAGAAGTAAGATGCGCAGTTGTTACTGCGAGGCTGTGAAGGATATAGATCGTAATCGATACTTACCCACATTAAACACAATGTTAGCATACTTAAGGCAGCCTATGCCGTGTAACGACAGATGCTGATGACGATGCCCTTCATATTCACAAACTGCAGACGTTTCATAATTTTTTCATCTGTTGTTAATTTAAACAAAATGAAGTCATTAGAATATATTTTGTATAAATTTCACAATTATTTAAATTGTTTTATCTTGAAATTTGAAATGTGTTTATGTTAATGTATATGTAACGCCGCAGTGTGTGACACACGGTGGTGAAAAGTTGATATACTTTATCAAAGTGGAAAATGTATAGTATTTTCTATAATCCCACATTTCATGTTGTATAAAACTCTAGATTCTGTAAATGATTTGAGTAGTGGATTCTGCGTGAAGTACGCTTCACTTTAGTTACGACTGTTTGAGTAGTTAGTTTCTTACGGAAATATTTTTAATTACAGCTTGATTTTTTGAATCATTTTTACAGACTATTTAAAGTTATCCAGTGTGCAGTGTATAATAAAAATATATTTATTTTATAACCTTTATTAAACTAAGAAGCCATGCACTAACTACACTATGGTGTCAATTTGATTTTTTTTACATTTTCAGAATTTTAATCATAGTTATAACGGATTTATAGAAGTCGATTTAAGATACTTATTTATTTTGGTGTGCAAGTGAGTGATGTAATTGAACGTAGACCTTTAATTTTACTGTTGGTTTATTTAATGGATATATTATTAAAAAATATGTATATTTTTTCATAATATTGTAGTGCCTTGTCTTAAGGCTAGCTTCTGGGTCACGACCCATTTCCTTTCCAATATTTCAAGCATGAACAGAGTAAGAATCTTAAACAAGCTTCAAATCTCCATCCAAGAAATATACCTTCAGATCGATATATTTTCAGAATTGATTAGGGAATTTTAGCATGTAAGTATAATGATAAAAATCTGTGTTGTGCTTTCATTAATAAATACATTTTAACATTTTGGGATGCAAGATTCCCCCGGAAATATAATATGTAGATCTATTATACTATTAATAATTTATAAACTGTTAGCTTGTAGTTAGTAAAGGAAAATTGATTGGAAAGATGTCTCGAGTGATATTATTTTAGAAAATGCTTTGGCGTTTACCCTGTCATAGGTTTATTAATTAATTTGAAAACTGCATAAATTAAAATAAATGTTGAGAAATACTGTCTTTTGAATTAATCCTATCTAAAGTTTCTAATATTGTATTGTCTTAGTATGCGTAATTGTGTTGTAGAGGTCTATCCCCTCCACTCTTAGAATCGCCACCCGGCGATATTGAACGCACTCTGCAGATACCAGCGCGTGAAACAAAACTCCTAGCAGCCATAAACACACCCAGTAGGGCTGTCTAACGAACCTCGCTTTTTTCAACAACAGTTACAAGAAACGCCTCCGTAAGCTACTTGCGCATATGGTGCAGTTAAACTTCACTGTAACTTGTAAATTAAGCGTCAACCATAAGCAGTTTTTTTTACATAACTTGGTTCTGGCCACAACATACACAAAACATCAAATGAACATAAGAATGATTGGTTGAGTATTGGGGCACTACTGCTCTCACATTAAGCATGTTTCATCCTTCAAAACATCACCTGCATAATCATTACTGATTTGCACCATAACATATACCCACTCGCACACTTACATCATCCATTTAATATTGCCAACATTCTTCTCATACCAGCGATTCTATCACACCTCATAGTGGTAACTTTACATTGTTACAGTTCATACAATTTGAGAGAAAAAAATTCTCAGTAATCATTCTTCCCCTGTATGACACAAAATTTCCTGTTTGGTAGACTCTCCCTGTAATAGGCTTGGTAAATCTCAAAATAAAACACGTGAGTATGTGAAAATTATTCTATATTACATACAATAAATAGTATAATAAATTTATCCAATAAAGTTAACGACGACAATGTGCAGAACGATATGTGCAAACACAAAGTCTGCAAAACCTCGCTCTGGACTGATGCCGAGGAACTGGACTTTGTTCTCAGGGTTCACTTGCAGGCGGAGACATACTGGAAGAGAAACAAAACATTTGATCAGAACATTATTATTTTATTGAGATTATGTAATATTCATTATGTGATAAAGTATGTATTATTATCAGGGGCGCGCAGTGCATAGAAGCAAAAAAGCTGTGCATTACTGAAAATTTTGGGAAACAAATATAAATTAGATAATCCATATATTATAAACGGGTGATTTTTATAATTATGCTAGCGCCATCTGTGTACCAGTAGAATCTTTAATTGCTTAGTTCTAACAACTATCATGACTATCTAAACTACTGCTCTTCCCGAAACTAGTAAGTGTTATTAGCTCAAAAAATTATAGTCGTACGATTCATTTATCCCCACTAAAATTGTTATCCTTTGTAAAAGCTATCATTTTACTCAAACCATACAATTGGCTATCTACTGAATTACAAATTCCATTCAGCTGATCCATTTTGTATTGAGTATTAATCCATTGACTGCTGGGTTTTTTTTGGAACATCAACAAATGCCGATTCAATTGTATCTGCCACAAAAACAAGAGATTGCGGGTGACATATTGATATGAATGAACATTTATATAAATGGTTCCACTCTCGAGCGTTGGCAACACATAGCAAGATAAAATAACGCCCAGTTAATATGATAAAGGCTCTTGTGAATGTTGCTTTAAACAGAATAAAAAATAATTTACACTAACGGACAACAATGTCATACAGACGCAGACAGTTTTTCATAGAAATTCTAGAACAAAAGGTCAGTTTGTTATAAGATAAATGGAAGTACATTAGAATTGCTGTACTTTTAGTATACCCGTTCAGCAATTGTTTCTGGTCCTCCAGAAATAGATTGTTGAAATGTCGTCCCATGAAATCATAGGGGCTGAAAATTTTCATGTAGAAAGTGAAGTCATAACAGTAAATATTCTGGTGATGATGATGCCGATAGATAATCCGGCTAACGTTTAAAATGCTAATAGTGGTGTGTGGCAAGGGGCATTCTTGTATTTATTGTTTATTATAAGATGAAGGCGTAGTTAATAGAAATTTGAATTATAAAATTATAAACTGTAAACAATTTGATAACAACGTGACAATAAAAATATTATTGTTCTTCAATGCATGTTTTGTTAAAAAATAAATAATAGTGAATGAAGTCAGGACCAGAATATTTTTCATGTTAGAGGGTTTCCACTGTACTTTTAAAAAAGTAAAGATGTTCAATAATTTCAGAAACATTAAATCATTTCTTAAAACTATGTTTTGTAGTTGGGAACAATAAAACTAAAAGCAATTTTACTCAATATATGGTAGAGGATAGCGAAGGGCAAAACTTCATTTCGTAATGAATGCTTCACAAAATGCGCATTCACCAACTTGAAGTGTTCAAAATGAAGGCTTCATTCTAAGTTATGTTGGTACCACTGGTTGTCCCGCTCCTGATGCAGGTCGAAATCGCTTCGGACTGCATATAGTTCAATGAAGGTGTGGTTAAGTCGTTATTGAACCATACTTTAATGAAATGTCTGAAGTGCAAAGCGAAGTGTGATGCTTCATTTGCAGTTAATTGTATGCGTTGCTGAGTGAAAGCTTCGGTGCAGGTAACTAAGTTATTTGCTAGTGTGTGTGAATATAGTGTGAAGTATTGAACTATTGAAGCGTCAGCACGATTTAAAATGTGCCAACTGTGAGATGGAAGTATAACGAAGTAGTACATTGAAGTACTTCGTACAGTGTGGACCTATCGCTAGTAGAGGAAGCAGAAATTCGTGTGAAATAGGATTGCGGCAAATTAAAAAAAAAAACATTTTTAAAAATGCCGGCATACGACCAACTAGCTGATATAAATATTTATTCAAATGTATAAATGTATCATTCCGCAAAAAAAAACTTACCAGCAAGAATGAAGCAAGACACGGTTGAAATAAACCCACTGAGGAAAGAATTGAACGGGAAAGTTCCTACAAGACCGCAATAAACAAACTGAACGATTCCCGTCAAAAGAATGTATAACAAGTATGCGTCAATAATTCTTAACTTCTTTGGCGTGCGCGTGGAATACTCGGTATAAAATTTGCCTATAGCGGTAGCTAAGTTAGCCATTTTAATGAATATTGTTCGAACTTTGAGTTTGACAGACACCGGTAAGTAAAGGAGAGGACGTGTCGTATTTTCTATGAATGAGATATGAGATTTATCCATAGATAAGAGATACATAAATGCACTCTATAGTCATAGACAATACGTAGATAAACAAAAGTAATAGATAATGGAGTATCAAGTCAGAGATTCGTGAGTTCTTACCTATTCTTATTATTGTATAAAATACTAAACTAACTAATTTACCATCATGCTATTTCTTCGAGGGGATAGAGCGCTATACACTATTCTGTCCTGATACAATTCTTGCCTCATCCACATTCATTCGTCTTCTCATATAAGCTCGTCGACTATTGAGGCTTTTAAGAGGACTACCTTCTAGTTTCTTATTTACCTGGTCGCGCCAAGTAAACTATAATTAAAATTCTATTAATTCAACCCAACGGTGGTCGTACGTTGAATTTGCGTGATAGTTATGGAAAAAGTGGATTATATAAGTCATACACTTAAAAAAATTAAAAATCTATTACATAATTAATAATAGCGAAAAACACATCATACTTTAAGATAAAGTATTATAAATCTCCTCTAAACCTTTATCTACTTAATTAGATTAAGAAATCTATTATTATATAAATATTTTTTAAAGTCTACATTCAACCATCCTAAGTACCGTAAAACCGAATAAAAAGTTAATTTTTAGCTGTTCTAGTATTTTGAATGAATTTGATATATTTTAAGCAGTAGTATTATTATTCATTCATATTGCTTTATAGGTTCTTAGAACGGTTACCGGGTTATCTTGTAGTTCGACCCACAATAAGCTGGATGTTTTTCACGTTTTCTTCTTCCTTTTCCCTTCCCCACCCATATCCGGACTGTACATGGGATGTATTAATTGTTCTTCTTGTATCCAGAAAGGGATTGGAGGCGGGACGAGGAGGGCAAGATGGTGGGGGAGTAGTTACCATTATCCCTTAGTTCATTAAGTTCAGCTGATTGGTTTCTTCTCAGGAATATTTCTGTAGTTAAAATTTTTCATCAATGGGTGGTAAAAAAAAATTAAGAGATAGATTGTTGATTCTGTATTTAGTGGATATGTGGATATAATGTCATCTACAATACAAAAGAGGAAAACTCAATAGAAAAATATTGGAGTGGGTATACAGATATGCAATGTAATTTGCAGTAAATAATGTTTAAAAACATAAATAAAACTGTAACAAGTGACAACTGTGACAAGTGTATTTTCTTTAATAACTATGTATTATAGAATTTTTAATAAAAAAACCTCTTAATAATGAAGACAATGTTTTACTTACGTACATAACTATAATACTTTTAATAATCATATATGTAATATGATATTGCTGTACGTTAACAGAATATTTTTAAAGCCACTCAGGAGGCGTAAATATATTTTTAATGTACACACCAGCATTGGTGTCGATATTAATGTTACATCTAGATCCAGTAAAAACGAATAAGAAATGATTTATTTCAACACTTATTAATTCCTTCTTTTCTAATCACGCATCCAAATTTGTGAAACACGGAGACTCTTGTATTTATTTAATCATTGGAACTCTTATATTTAGCATCTTATATCATTTATTTTACAAACTTTATCTTAATAATGAAAATTTATTAAGCTACAAGATTTGTTATTTGAAAAATTATAAATCTTATAAATACATTATTAAAAGAATTAATATAAAGTAGATGGTAGATGCTGACAGAAGCGTAAGCAGATTAAAAAAAATTGATAAGATGTTATCGTTGTGGAATTAGTTCCTTCCAGGTCTTGAAGCATCGACGTTGACTTCCTGTCGTAACCTGGGGGGAAGGTCATTGTATACTGCCTGTGGTACGTTCTCTGTTGAAAAAATAAATATTAGAGGAATCTTTTGAAACTGGCATATTTCATAAATTGAAAAATTATTGACATGATACATATTGAAATGGCAGAGTCCTTTGCAAAAGATGACTGAATTGGTTTCTTACAAAGTAAAAAAATTACCATTACAACGGTAGACGAGATCAGACCATATGATCATTTCCTGACTGAAACAGAACACCCCGAGCCGTCCTCCCTTGAATGTGGAATCATAAACATTGCCAGAGTCTGCCACCAAATGCTCGCCCTCAAACACTCTCAAGCGGATAAGTCCAATGCGAGGTCGGTGCAGCAGTAGCCAGCGGTATGCGGTCTTCTCCTTCCAGCCTACATTACGAGGGTCTTTCCACAGCAGCTTGACCTAAAAAAGTAGACATTTCAAATAAGAATAATGAATACCTCACACGGGAACATGAGTGGTACATAAAAAAAAGATTTTAAATACCAACCAGATCTCCAATTTATTTTTTAATTCTTGATGCAATATTTGCCCTGACTTTACAATTCTGTCTCTGGGGTCCCGGCCTCTGCAGAAATACTTTTCCACTGGTCTCTGTTCTGGTCTGTTTCTCGCGAATTGCTGGCTAAGAATTAATGATGCAATATCTACCTACTACTAAATATTCATGATTACAAAAAGCTGGTTCAAATAATACAGGTTTTTACAGCCAACAGTTCTGCTGATGGGGTCTATGAAATGTGACTTGAAATGTTCGCTGTCATCAAAACTGATATGGAACCAGATGAAATTTCATTATTAGAATGAAACGCATACATAGTAAAGAAGTTAAAAATATTCATCATTGAAAAATTATATATTTGCCACTTATATTTACAAATTGATTTATTGAATTTTTGTTCATTATTTTTTATAGTATTTTGGCAATCTATTTTATTACAGTAAAACCGCGATATAACGAAACCCGATATAGCGAAAAATGACGTATATCGAAAAAAAAAATCGAAATTTAGTCCCTAAAACCAATTTTTCATACAAAAATGCATTTATATAACGAAATCCCGTTAATATTTATAACAAAATCATTTTTGTCCCGTACGAAAAAATGCCAATACATTTACATAAATTTATAACGAAATAAAAAAATGTTAAAAGATGAAAATATTATTTCGCACTTACAAAGCCGCGCCGCTGCATCTGCTGTATGCGAACGGTTTAATGGCCTTTTCGGCGGTGCGCGGCGGTCTGCCGACAAGGTAGTAAAACAATTCAAACTTCTTCTTGGGTTCATAGTATCATATTTTGAAGTGGTTGCCGCCGTTACCGGTAAGTACCTTCGTAATTTATATACGACTCATTTTATAAAAATGCCGCGATTCAACTGTCAAATTTTTATTTTTGAATTATTTTTTATGTTTCATGCCCAAAACTATGTTTGAAGTGGCTCTACATTTAAACACAATTAAAATATTGTTTTGTGTTTGCAATATTCTGGAATTTACAAAAATATCTTCCAATTGGTGTTGAATAGGTTCTGTTCTTAATTTAATTCCTTTGATTATCCATTTGCTTATCTGTTTTAATAACAAAACTACTAAAAATATGTAGGTATTCAGTTCCCTATGGCCTTCTTCCTCCTTTGTTTGCAGAATTTGCGATCTTTTTTGAAGCCGCGCAACATTTTTTTGCGACGTCGCGTAACATATAGTAGGATTTCTTAAATTTATTTCGTTATATGTGGGAATTCGTTATTACGAATTTTTATTTTTTGGTCCCTTGGATTTCGTTATATCGCGGTTTTACTGTAGTAATATTACTGACTGATGACGATCCGTCACTGTGAAGAAATATTTAGACATATCAGTTTAAATCATGGGTAGCCAACCCGCCGAGTGTCTACTTGTGGCCCACAGAGCACACATTTTTTTCTTTTAGTGTACATAAAACCACCAAAAAAACATTCCAACGTGTGTAGTTCGTTTCATATCTCATATATGGAAGTATCTCAGTACATTGATTCAACTATCGTGACAATTTCTTCCATGGTATATTCGTATTAACAAACAATCACAACGTTAAGCTGATTTCAAAAAGTGCGCACGCCACTTTTGCGTGGATAGCCGTGAGCGTGAATGTGGGGCGGGATGCGTCGTGCGACCGCCAGTCTGTGGCAAGCTTGCAACGTCGCCGTTTGCTTTGAATAATAAAATAAATTTTGTTGTACGGCCCGGTAGAAAATCTCATTTCTAAAATCTGGCCCGGCTGCTGAAAAGGTTGGCCATCCATGGTTTAAATGCTGCCTGTTCAAAATAAAACAAATATTTTCAAATATCCTTGTGTTACATAATAGGTTTTTTAACATTTTGATTATGTGTAAACTCATTAATTGAAGAGTTCGGTCGAATAATGGTCTGTTACATTTTTTGCAAAATCAGGTTTTTGACTGAATAACATTCTACGTAGCTTCCACTACACATTCCGTAAGTAAGTTCCTACAGAAACCGATGTTATTGCTACGTCACTTTATACAGCTGGAATCGTGAGTTCCATAATTAGAACAACGGTTTATGTCGCAGTTGCTATGTTTTATTTGTTGTTACATTCACACATCGGCTCGTTACATTTTTGTTTATAAAATTGCTGTATTCTAAACTACAATATTAATTTTTTCTTGTTTTAATAAATATATTGACATTCCGTCACATTAAGTGAAACTGGATGATTTAGTTACAATGAAGAATAATATTTCCTGAAAACAATGACATAAGTAATGTCAATGCCATAAGCGTTTGACGGAACAATGGTCTATGTTACTTCCGGACAAAAAGGTGTTTATGATGACATTTATTGTACTCCTCTAAAGCTAAAAAAAACACGTAGACCATTATTCGGCTGAACTCTACAATTGCTGGACATGTTCTTCATTTTGAGATAAATATAAAATAATGTTCCTGTTAAAGAGTGAAGTTTATTATTTTATGAAATTATTACTTTGGAGTAATATAAATAAACAGTGTAATGTGTGACAATCTAAGTCCCGGAAAAATATATATTATATGTAATATATTTGTGGAACTGTACACTAATGGTTACTGTTGCCTTCAAAGTACTCCCCTTGTGTATCTATACACTAACATAGGGCGGGTTGTGTGATCAGTAGTAACTTTTTATAACTATTAACTAACACCCTTAGTAAAAATCCTCTGTGGTTTGTTGATACACCAATTTATACTGTCAAAGATAGATGGAGTGTTTATTGGGGACATATAATCATGAAATGTTTTATTTTATGTATATCAGTTAATAACCGCGTGATAAGAACCGTTTATAGCGAAATGGGAGTTATCGACAAAAAATCGAAATTAGTCCATAATAACCTAATTTTTCATACAAAAAATGTCATTTATATACGAATATCCCGTTAATACTTATAACAATTATTTTTGTCGTAAGAAAATGCCATAATATTTTTACGTAAATTTATACGAAATAAAAAAATTGGTTAAAAGATGAAAAATATTATTTTCGCACTTACAAAACGCGCCGTGCATCTGCCGTTATGCGAACGGATACGCGCGCACGGGCCTTTTCAGGCGGTGCGCGGCGGTCTGCGACAAGGTAGTAAAACCAATTAAACTTCTTTCATGGGTTAATTAGTTCATATTTTGACACGTGGTTGCCGCGTTACCGGTAAGTACCTTTCGTAATTTTAAATACTACTCATTTTATAAAAATGTCGCGATTCAACTGTCAAAGTTTTATTTTGAATTATTTTATAGTTTCAGCCAAAATTGTTTGAAGCCGGCTCTAATTTAACACAATTAAAATCTTGTTTTGAGTTTGCAATATTCTGGGAATTACAAAAATATTTCCAATTGGTGTTGAATAGGATTCTGTTTCTTAATTTAATACTTTGTTTATCATTTTGCTTATCTGTTTTATTAACATAAACTTACTAAATATATGTAGGTATTCAGTTCCTACGGCCTTCTTCCTCTTTGTTGGCGAATTGGCGATCTTTTTTGAGCCGCAGCAACATTTTTTTGCGACGGCGCGTAATTTAGTAGGATTTTTTAAATTTATTTCGTTACTATGTGGGAATTGTTTACGAATTTTTATTTTTTTGGGCTTGGATTTTCGTTATATCGCGGTTTTACTGTATATCTATGGATTTTTTCACTAAGTGTTCGAAAATATGTTACTTTGGTGGGGAAACTTCTTCTCTATTATGTGCTAATGTATCACATTAATATATTAAAACAACGAGATCATCATTGGCTGAACTCTCATCACTATAATTATGGGATATTGAATGATTTAATTGTCGTATACTGCAACTTTCAAAGTATCAATGTGTCAGATGACTTTAGGAACAGCTGTGAAAAGTCCGTCATATTTAACTATTGATTCTCGTTTTTACTATCAGATATCGGAGAGTAAAATTAGTTTACTACGGGATTTACTTTCGAGGAGTAAATATTTTTTTACTAACAAAACAACCCGTTTTTGCAAATATTTTTACTTTAGTAATTTTTTTTATTATAGTAAAAAGTTACTACTGATCACACAACTGGCCCTTAGGTGTTCTCATTTCTGGAAGCAGGTCTGGAACTCTGTTGAGTACCTGTCTCACATTCTGTTAAATTAGATATCAGTTATATTAGAAAATCTTCATCCTTTCAGCGCAGCTTTTGATTTTGCAAAGGGACCTAAGTCATGTGAACAGGCAGGATGAACTAAATTGGGTAATCACTTTTTAGCCAGAAAGTCTCTCACAGAGAGTGCAATGAGATTGCTCTAAATTTTGATTGCCCATTTTTGTATCAAACTGCACATGCAGATATCTGTTACCTTCCCAATAGTTAACAACTGGACTTGTTTAATAGTTCTATCGTCAGCAGTGTAATAAAAAGTGTAAAAATTAAACGAGGATTAGTATTTAAGTACACATTTGTACTAAAATATGACATGCAGCATTATAGCTTTAATAGATGCCTCAAGATACAGTTGAGAGTGGTATCTGACCTGGTCAGGAGTGTCTCCAGTGTGCCACAGAGAGTTGCGCATCATCTGGCCGGGTCCGGTGCTCGAGTCTACAAGCTTGAGCTGTATTCCAGGCTCCGCAACAGCCCTGAAGGGAGTGGACTCCCAGTAGGTCTGCGTAGCCTTCTTCCACATGACAGTGTAGAATTTGTGGTTGTCTTGATAGCTGGAAATACATATATTTGAATGCAGACGCATTATTTTTGAATCCATTACAATTGTCATTCATAATACATAATTGAATAGAGAAAAATATGTTATAGATGACTTTTCATTTAATTTTATTGAATTGTTTGGGTTAGGTTAATTAGAATAATCCATGCCATTGAACAATACATATTTGGTGCACCAGAATTCATCAAGCAAATCTATTTATTGCATTGTCATTTTTAAAATTACTCCATAATATTCAAGATAACAAAAGTTTCAAGAAACAGTAAATATTTACCTGAAAATGAATCCAACGTAATCATCATCTACATCTGTGTCTACAAAGAAAGTCCCCTCGAAATCTACTCCGCTGAATGAATCGTACCCTACAGCCAGGCCGGGGTCACTGTTCATAGTCTGGACAATTTCGGCTCCTTTGTTGTAAATCACCCAGTTGGGGTCGATCTGGGACTCCCCTTCTGGGTCCAGAACCACGGTCTGGTATGTTCTGAAACCAGGAAGATACAATTAAATATAAAAATAAATTAAACAATTGAATGAGTTATTTGAACATTTCCATATTACAAATGGAGCATATTGGGTGAGAGATTATGTTGTGTATTTATTTGCTCATTTGAGAAAAATTGTAACTTTGTAATAATATGTTAAAGGTTGTCTTAATATGAATAATTAGGATGAAACAAAGAAGTTGAATAATTATTAGGTTGATGCAAAAGTTGTTGCCTTTTTAACCGTAAACCAATTTTTTTGTCATGGCTTTTAAAAGGGATACAGTCTACCTGACTTAGTCAGTTTCCTTTCAATTTCAATCATGTAGCAAACAAAAAAAAATTATGAATGGCCGTGAAGAAAATGAATTTGCGACATCGTATGTTGTATGACTTTAAAAAAGAAAAAACGCAACTGCTTCGGCTAACAATATTTTTTCAGTGTATGGTGAAAGTGTCTTAATAGCTCGAACAAATCGTATGAGGTTTAGCAAGTTTTTTTCGGGGATTTATCACTAGAAGATGCACCCATCGAAGTTGATGATGAGCAACTCCGGGCCATGGTGGATGTAGACCCTCGACTGACCTCAAGAGAACTTGCAATTATAGCCAATAATGGAAATTATGAAATTGACTAAATAAACATTGTTCCTTTTAAAATATCAAAATCTTTTATTTGCAAAAAAACGGCAATTACTTTGGCATCAACCCAATACAAATTTATTTAAATGACCATGATACACCTAATAAAACAATTGATAATTAAATGCTTCATTATTTAGTCGGTTCACTCTTCACACTTTTTCTGGTGCGGTTAAGTATACATACATTATATATGTGATGAGCTTAAAGTGTTAAAAACTATAATTCTATTCTAATGAAAATAACTTTGATTTTCTTTGATTTTGACAGTTTGGCCAAAATCGAATATAGATGTAAACAGAACAAAGTAAAAATACCTGAAGTCTGTGGACCAGATCTTAGAATTGTTGGGACAATTATCCAAGTGATTTGGTACATCATCAATGTCATAATCATTCTCGCATCTGTCACCAATTCCATTATCTAAAAATAATACATTAATAATGCATACACATAAAAAATGATAGCCTCTTGTCTCTTGATTATCCTGGATGGATTGAAAATTTTAATTCAGTCAATCTGCAAATAATAATTGTAAAATATGTATTTATGTTTTTTTTGACATTTCGCAATATTTCTTCCTTCATTTGTTATCGGCCAATGTAGAAAATAGCTATAGAAATAGTGATCTGTATATTGTTATCTAAAATTATTTGGCGTGTATTGAAACAGTTCTTTAGATTAGCTAATGTTTGTAATTACTAAGGCGTTATCTAATTTCATTCTTAAGACAAATATTTACATGTCATTAATTTAATATTAAGGCATACCATTGCTATCCTCTTGATTAGGGTTATAGGCCAGTGGACAGTTGTCTCTGGTATTGAGGACTCCGTCATTATCTGAGTCGGGATCGCAGGCGTCACCCCTACCGTCGCCGTCTGTGTCCAGCTGGTCACTGTTGGCTATTTTCGGGCAGTTGTCTTCACTGTCTTGAATTCCATCCCTGACGATAAACAAATAAGATTAATATCATATGAAAAGATTTAACAAAAACAATTGTTAAGATTTACTATTGAAGTTTCTGTCAGGAATGTTTGATGCACTAATGCACCATCACTTAGCCGACCGATGGGTCTGTAATTAAAAAATGTAAAATTTAGTAATAACCTGTCACGATCAATATCACTATCACAGGCGTCTCCGACAAGATCTCTGTCTGAGTCTCTCTGGTCCGGGTTGGGTACACGAGGACAGTTATCGCACACATCCCCGAGGCCATCCCCATCACTGTCACGCTGCTCGATGTTGGAGTAACGAGGGCAATTATCGGAGTGGTTTGGGATACCTGAAATAAAAAGTTCAGTAAATAGAAAAATATTTTTATTTTTATCTTTCAAGCAGAAACATCGTTAATAATTGAACTAAAAAGCCCCAGTGTTCTCAATAGCTCTGTATGGAGTAGAAACAGACCCTGAGAAGAAAAGAAATAAACATGCTCAACGCCTTCAAGATATGGTGTTGGTATCATGTGTTGCATATTCCACGAACTGCGAGAAGAACAAATGTCTTAGTGTCCAGGTACTCCGTACTAAGGAAAGGTTCTCGAGAACTTGCAGGAAAAGAATTCTTTCTTACTTTGGGAATATTGTTAGAAGAGATTGAGACAGACTGGAGAAATTGATGATCACTGGGAATGAACAAGGATGGAAGGCAAGAAGACAGTCACAAAATGGACAGATTACATCCGAGACATAACTGGAGCATCTCTACACGTCACACCAAACAAGGCCCAGGATTGCAAATATCGGAGGCAAGCAGTTTGTGCTGTCGTAGCAAACTAGAAGACAGTGATGCTCAGTTATGAACGCATAGACAGACAGAGAGAGAGAGAGAGAGAGAGAGAACAAAATTGTTTTCCTGACAATATTTTTAACCTCTAAAGGAGAATAGCCGTATGGTGTACGCCAAACAAATAATTTCCTTATCTGGCCGTACATCTGCGGCTTTCATTTATGAGTAATAAATTTAGGCATAATGTAGATTTAATGCCACCTGAATGACATTAGATAACTTTTGAAATAAAATAGTCAAACTAATAAATAACTACAATCAAATTTCCATGCAAATTTTACTGATTTAGTCAATTCAATGGGAGTTAAAACCAATGTAGCTTTTAATTTAATTGTTGATTTAAACCATGTTCATTTAATGTCATTATATTAAATAAAATTCATACATGTAACTAGAATTGAGCTGCAGAAAAGTACATTTCTACATACTAAAATGCTTCAAATACTAAAGAATAATTGTATAAAAATAAACTATTCTTTTCAAATACAGATAAAATATGTTTTAACAGGTTGAAATTTCTAATTTAACATTATTAAAGTGGGAACTAGCAAAACTTCTACAAACAGAAACATTAATTAACTAAAACTCATCTTATTATAAAATAAATGTATGTACAGTGCATTATCAACAATTAATTTAAATCTTCAAGCTAAATTGTATCTAGTATCATTTGAATTCTACTCACCGTCATTGTCAATATCAGGGTCGCACGAATCTCCCAGCCCGTCCTTGTCAGTGTCCGCCTGGTCAGGGTTAGGGACGCTGGGGCAGTTATCGCAGGCGTCACCGACCTTGTCTCCTCCGCCAGCCTCGAGATCGCTCTGTTCGGGGTTGTACTTCAGGGGGCAATTATCCTAAGGAAGCCAATATTTAATTAAAAATTTGAGAATTAGAGATTAAAATTAATGTTTTTTTTTTATATTACCCAAAACAGATACAATAGATTTCATTTGTCACAGAAGATTGTGGTGGGGATGAGAACGAGAAATATGATCATGAATATTGAATGGAATATGTAATGAACGGAGTTATTTTTATTTAGTCCATGATAAAAGTAGGCATAAAGAATAGCAAAGTTAAATCTAACAATTATTTTGTAATTTTGCACTATATCAATCACTCTCAAAAAAAAAAAAGATTTACATACTGGACTATTTGGTACACCGTCTCCATCCGCATCAGGATCACATGCATCTCCTAAGCCATCCTGATCTGCGTCTTCCTGCCCAGAGTTGGGGACTGTCACGCAATTGTCCTAAAACATGATAAAAAATTATTAATTTTGATCAATTAACATTCTGCTGATTAAAATCTATAAAAATATATGCAATAAACAATCCAAACGATGTAGCGAGTCTTACTGACTGACGTCTCAGTACTGAGGCTAAAAAGGACCTGTTCTTAACTGAATTGTAAAATAAACAAATTAATAGGACCATAAGACTATTTTTTGAAATACGCATCTTGTGCACTGTGTTATTTGAGAGTGAACTGTGAGTAAATCACTGATATATCTAAGTTAAAATCACTAACTTTGATTTTTATTTACGCCAGGAAGTTGCGTGAATTGAATACTATTAGGTGTACTGAAAAAAAGGTCGCATTTTACGTGAATAACTTTAACGGTCAGTTGTGATTTATTTGTTGTCTGGATCGCACAGCTTTCTTTCAGTAGTATTTGATCAACATCTGGAGAGTACGTTGCGAGAATGACAGTTAAAAAAACAAACCCCATTTTCAATGGAGGGCTTCGTTACGAGCAAGCTGTTTCACGCTCTTGTGTGCTGTATGAATTTCACCAAAAAAATTTGGTAATAACAGCAACTAAAAACAACTGTGCCATCTATAGTGAAGCTAAAAATGGTTGAAAAGAATTAAGTCAAGAAATTTTTGTTTCGAAGACAATCCTAGAAGTGGAACACCAAGAATCATCGATTAAGATCCCTTAGCTGCAGAAATTGAGACTAATTCAAAGATATCGATTAAAGAATTAACAAAGAAGACTAAGATTTTCATGGCCCAGCATGCAAATATATTTTTAAAAAATTGGAAAGGTGTGGAAACAAGGGGTGTGGGTATCGCACGCAAAAGGCGACGGCAATGTGCGGCCTCACACTGCAAGAATAACGCGAGAAAAAATTAACGCTCTCGGATGGAAAACTGTCGATCACCCTCCATATTCTCCCGATTTAGCGCCAGAGGATTATTATATCTTAAGTCTTTACAACATAATTTGGATGTGAACAAATTTAATAGTGTCAGCGAAGTAAAAACAGCTCTCCTTCTATATTTTAAATCAATGCATGTCATTTTTTACAAATGAGGGATTAAAAACTTGCCTGAACGATGGAAGAAGGTTATATCTATTGATGGAGACTATTTTCTTGAATAATATTGTGAAAATAAATTAATTTTTACAAAACAAAAACATTTTTTTTTTGGGTACCCCGAATATTTAGGTGCCAATTTAATTAATTTACTTTGTGTATTGTGATATTACCGTGAAAGGTGATCACAGTCACAGTTTTCAAGTACTGAGATCATGCAATACCAATTCCACCCATGCCAGAGAGTGAAGAGTAGTAATTTTTCTCTTCATTAGTAAATACTTAATACCGTCTACTAATGTTTCTATTGGGCTTTTAGATTAGTTATCGAGTGGTATGCCCAGAGACTTATACAAAACTATATTAAAAACAGGTACTAAAAGAAGTAAGGAAGCATCTTTTTAATATTTTAGAACGGTACTAAGTTACCTTTCTACAGCGTGGGTCTGGGCACCCGAGGTCCGTATCAGGCCAGCCATCTAGATCCCTATCACTGGCACATATGAGTCCGTCTCCTGCCCATCCGACCTTGCAGACGCAGCTTTGGCCAGAGGTGGTGTGCCTGCCGTAGCACTCGGCATTCCTGTCGCAGACTGTCCCATCTGGACAGAACCCGGGTCCACTGTGGCAGCCAATGGTCTGGTTGCCGGCGTAGCCCTGTTCGCAGGGGCCACATTGATAGGAGCCCTGGAATGTGGGTGATATGTTAATGAAATAATATGGCAGTTAATCACGTTTGACTAAAATGATGTAACTTTACCTGCAACTAACAGGTAGTTAAAATTGTGTATTCATATATTATTCGGGGATATTCATTCCCTGAATACATAAACCGTAGAATTCATATGTGATGCATTGTGTTCAACAAAATCAACATTTCACAATTCGTTTAAATATACTGAAACTTGGAGCAAAATACAATTTGTCATCATCATTCTGTTGCCATTTCTGGATATGGGGCTTCCTTATGGATTACCAATTCTTCTTAGCTTTAGTCTTCAGCCCTTCTCATTCATATGTTGCCCGCCATCCTTCTGATGTTCTCGATTGAGCTTGAGCCAGCTCCACTCAGGACGGTCCGTCCCCACCATCCATCATCACTTTGAGATATGTTTAGCAATGTTCCCTATAAGGAGTGCACGTGTGCACATGATTTGGCATCATAGCGCATACACAATTTTTAACAAAACGTCTTCTTCTTATGCCATCGAAGGTTGGCTACCATGTTACAGTATGTTAAATATTTATCCTGTATAAGATCACCAGCATTTTGGACATTGAACCACTTTCTGAGGTTACACAGCTAAGATATTCTCTTTCTAGCTACACTAATATCATATTTGTATATGCAGCTTTCTTTGATAGTTGTTATTAATTCTCTTGACTTATTTATACGTCTTAATACATCTTCATTAATAATGTGGTGGAGCCAGGGCCAGGGCCAGGCCCTCCCAGTAGCATTATACTGGTATGGTAATGTTTTTCTTATTTTCTCCCCCAGAGCACAAATAATAATAGCATTGGTCCTTAAAATTGCACAAAATATTTTTTTATGCGCACACCGTGATCCAAAGTTAGAGGGAACATTGGTATTCAGCCCATTTGTCACTACACAGTAGATTTTTTGAAATGTGAATTGTAAATAATCTACATTAGTAAGAATAAAATTTATCACTATAATTCAAGCAAATACACAGACAGAATAGAATGTTACAATTTTTTGCACTTGAATACATATTTAAATGTATACGAAATCCTGTTTTGCCAAACCTTCATTTTTTATCCGTATTACATCATCAGTTTGCACGAAGATTACCCGATGGAAATGTGTTAATATACTATGTACACAATAAAATATATAAACATTAATTTCATAAAATTCGCTGATCAATTGAACTGATGAAACAATAATAATCATATATTATTAAATAAAGTCAATTCACCTCAGTGTTAATGCACCTGGAGTTGGGTGCACATCCGCCATTGTTCCCGAGATTGCACTCGTCTATATCTTGACATCTTTGTTGGTAACGGCGAGCGTGCGCAAGCCCAGCGCCCCTACCCTGCGGGGTATTGGAAGTAAAGCCAGGTGGGCAGGGCCCGCAGCGGTAGCCGGGAGACAGGTTCACGCACTGGACACGCGGATCGCAGGGTTCAGCCAGATCGCACTGGAAACACAGGAGGAGTAATGAAATGATTGAAGTAATATCATTTGGTATTTTAAAAGGTTACATTAACCAATCAGCCTACCATTTATTTTAGAATTAGTTATTTATTCCATTAAATTCAGAAAAATAGCATTACTTTTCTAATAAATTTGTACTAAAAATATTTTAAGGTAGGTAGGGCGATGAGTTAAAAACCACAGATAGGAATACATAATATGAACTATTGCACTTACCTTTGTACATACATTACATTTAATCATATGAACAATATATTGTTGCATTATAAAACTATAATTCTGGCTCTAGTGATTCACCCACTTAGCTGGCAAGCCAACTATTGAATAGTTGTAAAATTGGTAGATCAGTGTGAGCCTTACACATTGAGTAGAATATTGTGAATACTCTCACCTCATCCTCATCTTTGCAATCTGTCCCATTGCCCGTGTACCCCTCGGGACACTGTCCGCAGCGGAAGTACGGTGGACTGTCGGTTTGTGAGCATGTCACCCCGGGGAAGCATGAGCTTTGTTGGCATGAGGGGCGGCGCGCGCATGAGCGTCCATCACCGTCGTACCCATTGGGACAGCCGCCACACTGGGCACCCTCCACCGTATCGTAACATCGCACACCTGAGAAAACATATATATTTGCTGTGTTTAGTCTTGAAAATAAGAAATAGTATATAATTTATTATTTTAAAATCTATTTCATCATCTAATAATATGTAATACTTAATCGTATTTAAGCTTTATCAATTGCAATTTTTTATTGAATTGGAGACCCACAAAGAGGATTAAAAAATATCTGCACAAGCTAATTATTAGTGGTTTTACAACTCTAATGTAATAATTAAAGTTGACCAGTGTTGACAACACAATGCCAAAAATAAATCTCACTGACTTGGGAAGCACGGCTTATCGGCGCATGTAAACCCTGGTCGGCAGGAACGCCCGTCGCCCACCGTGCCTCTAGGGCAGGCGCCGCAGCGGGGGCCCTCCGACGTGTCATGGCACTGCACGCCTGTAAACAATAGTCATTGTCAGAAATGGATTAAATTAAGATACTCTGTTGAATGATCCCAATATCATTATTGAAGGACATCAAAAAATAATATTGTTATATTTCATGATTAATTAATTATGACTTACATCTTTTGTAATTTTACAAATAATTTTCAACAGACTTTTTAATTGGGCATCATTTTTTCATATTGCTTCACAGCTCCATATCCACTAAACCCATTTTCGAAAGAGAAATTGTCCGACAATAATTCTCCCTGAATTGTTGATCTCTTGCCTGTTGTATACTTCAAAGTGGTCTTCATCCATTTTAAAGTGTAATCAACATCTGTTACATATATTCTCTGTATTTTAAAATTTATTTTTAATACTGCAAAGTTATTTTCAGAAGGAGAACTTAAGGATGACTTAAGGAATTATCTGTCAGCAGATAAAGCCAAAGTTGTGACACAACATCTTCATGAGACTACTGCAATAGCCAGACAATTAAAGACTGCATTCTGTATAAATTGTGTGTACTAAGTAAGGCTTTCCATCCATTGTTCGGTCAGTATTTTATAAAAAGTTCGTAATTTTATTGTGAATAAATAATCTATAAGACTAAAGATGTCATTCGGTGTATGACGCGAAAAGAAATTTAAGTGACAATTACCCATGAATTTAAATTACGGATCTGATAAGTGTTTTCTAATGTTAGCAATTTAAAATTTTTAATTTAAGACAGTAATACGTATTTACAATACAAATATTACGTAGGTATAAATTTTATCATTGAAAGGGCCTTGCAACTTAAGTAAACTTCTTTAATCCAGACAACATAAATGTCAGCCAATTGATTCAGAACCTGACCAGTAGAGAAGAGAAGTAGTCTTCGAATCACAAACTTAGAGACTGTACTTTGTGGTGGGACCAATTACGTGGAACAACTCTGCATTTAAGCATCAGAAATATGGAGGACAGGCTAGCTGGAGCTCTAAAGATTCACTTCATTCATTTTTGACATTGTATTTTATAAAACGTCCTCGATGAAATGCTCACGGGGACCTCGACATGCAAATCAACATCATTATATTAATTAGAGCACTTCCAAGATTTTTCAGAGATTCCACATTCTCATGCAATTACTGTATATGTATACTCGAGTACAGGTTAAGAAATTTGTTCACATTTTGAAACAATAAATAATAACTTTGTTTTATACTAGTCCCTAAATCTGTTGCGGGTCATATTTTACTGTAATTAATATCATAACGAGTACACTAAAAACTAAACAAATGTTGCGTGAAGCCGGTTTTAAATTGAAGATAGTGGAATATGCAGAGATTCATGGAGATTCAATGGCGGGAGTTCAATGTCAACGAAAAACATATTTGTGACTGGCGAAAGACGAAGCCATTAATCGTCGTCAATGAGATCATTGTGGAAACATTAATATTTTAAATGTGTGTATATACACCTAATATAATAGAATCAAAATAATAAACTATAAAAAACATAGTTTAAAAAAGCTTTACATGTAAACGTTTTAAAAGTACACACGCACCGTCGATTTATTTGAAACCTTAAAAAGCTTAACTTAACTTAACTCAGATCGCATTGTACTCGAGTATATACGGTAGTCACATTGATGTGAAAAAAAATATTAAGTTTAAAGAAAATAAATCCCTAAAAAGATACAAACAAAAAAGCTCAATAGATAAACATTTCCAAAATTGTTTTGGCAGTGAAAAAAATATTGAAATATTGTTAATTTAAAACAAACAAATGAACAAAATATATACAAACTGAGTTTATCATATTGTTTTAAATTAATCCATTGTTACAATAATAAACACATCCAAAACATTTTCAGAATGTCATCCACCTTCATTTTTGTTTGACAAATTTTGTTTTTGATTAGTAAAATAAAGCAGAGATGTGCAAAATAACGCTGTTATTATTTTTTTGAAAATTTCCCAAAAGAAAACAAAATATTTTCTGTTACAAATGATTTAATAAGATATAAAAAAAGTCATACAAAAGACGGATACAGTGTTCATTCTGAAAATGCTTAAAATATATTCCTGTAAAATGCTAGTGAGCTTTTTTGTATCTCATAGTCTAATTATCAATAGTTCTAGAAGGATATTTGAAAAAGTATCACAGTTTTGTATAAAAAAGAAGAATAAAATAGATGATCATATTTCTCATACCACTTCTAAGAAAATGACAGAATCAACATTGGTGTGAATCTTCAACTGCGGCACAATAAATTTACATGTACAGTGAACATCACTTATTGTGATCACATTGCTCATCAAAGATTTTGATTCTAATATATGTATATGGCAATTCTATTATCTGAAAATTATGATCTACACAAAAGAAACGTGTATGCATGTTTTCAACACCCATATTTAAGTAAACTATCAATTTATTGTAGGTACTTACATTTTACAATTTAGTTTGTCTACTAGTCTGTAAATTCTGTTCAATATTTTTTATTAAAGTAAGTCAAAGAGTTATTAAACACTGATGCGCAGATTTAAATTGCTTCACTTTGAGAAGAACATGCCAGATTGTAAAAAAAAACACATCTGACAACGGCTAGTGCGATTAGAATAATACTAATCATAAATTGTAAAGGAAAGAAAATGGCAGCCAATGTCAGCAATCTGAGATTTATGAGAGTAATTAATGGCTAATTATACATAAATGACATTTGATTCTGTCCATTGATAATTGAGTAAAAATATGATCTTAATAACCAACCACTGAACTATTGATGTATACCAATTAGCAGAATTATTTAATGCCATCATCTAATACAAATGCATCAGGGTATATTTTTGTGACGGTTTTGTGTGATATGAGAGACCTGCTGAAAATTATAGAATAGTTGTATTTAATTTATATTATTAAGATACCTAGTATATTTTTAGGGTAAAATAAATTGCATCCTATGCATATTAGAATAATAATTTAAAAATATTCTTATTCAACACAAATTAATTAGAGGTAAGTATAAATGCAAGAAACTAACCAAAAACATAACAATAATTACAACTATGTATATTTTTTGTTAAATTTTGAAAATATGATTACCAGCATAGCACAAAAAAAAAAGCATAACATGTCTTAGTCACGTGTATTATACCATCCCTGCATATAATGTTTTTTTTGTTCGCTCCACCTCACCTCGTACGTATATCATTGTATTTTTTAACATTCTTTGAAATTTATTTCAAGTTTAGTTAATGTTCTTGTTTTGTGGAAATATTTTTTCCTCGTTACTGTCTAACAACATACTTGTATATTATACCTGCACCCTCGACGAACCTTCTATAAAATCTTACATATTTTATCCGAGAAGCCTCAAAAAAAAACTTATTCTATGTTAAAAAGTAGAAATAAAAATGATACAATTTTCCATCTTTATCTACTTTCATTGTTTATGTTTGATAAATTTGAAAAATGTTTTAATGAATTTAAAGACGCTTCTGTATTAAAAATGCAAAAATTGATAAAGTGTGCAACATTAGACATAATACAAAGATGACTTTAGTGATCTTTTGGTTTACTGGGATTACGTCAGTTTTACAGTATATATGCTGGTACATATTTATTACGTGCAAGTATATCTTATTGGAGTAAAAATTGAACATGCCATTGAATCGTGTAAGCAAATGAGTTTCACAGGCTATTAAAGATGTATGTATTTGGTTTTGAGTCTTATTGTGTAGCATTGCATTTTGTGGAATTCTTACATGCCATTTCATATAATTTCAAGTGTCAACTTTGTGTTTGGAAAGTATTTTAAAATTTAGTTATAAGACTCTGGAGTTAAAATATCACATTATCCCTTTACAAACAAAAGCTTGGCAATGGCAATCATGAATGGAACTGGCGTAATGCAGGCTGCATGACTATTCACCCTGGTAGCAGGTCCCGGGGTTGTTGGCGCAGGTCATTCTCTGCTGCTGGGGCTCTCGGCATCCGGCGCAATTTTCGAGGGTTTGACTCATCTGCTCGACGATTACGCGTTGGCGCTCCAGCTCATTCTTCAGTATTTGGATGTGCCTGATCAGCTCGTTGATAGTTTTCACCAGCAAGTCTAAAACAAAACATGGATTAAAATGTAAGATTAAGATAATGTACATATAAATTTTTACAATAATTCAATATAAAATTTTCATAAAAATGTTTACAACTGAAATTATAATGTGGGTGTAACTAAAAATGAACAAATATATTAAAATAAATTATATCTACAAATAATAATGTCAGAATTAAAAAAAAAAAGTTTTATATTGTATTTTCTATTTTATTTTAATTTGTAATTAACATTGAGAGAGATTGGAACATGAGTATTTCCTGACATTTAAATTGATATATTGTAAAATAAATTTAAATTACCATCACAGTTATCGGTGTGAATGATCGAAATATCTCCGCGCCTGAAAGGAACCTCATTCTCATCGAACGGTTGTTGAGCCAGCATGACTTCTTCGGGGTCTTCATCGGCAGGTCGTTGTGTAGTCGGCTTTGGACTCGGACGAGCCTTCTTACGGTTCTTCCTTTTGGGTGTAGATTCCACACAGCCCAGGGCATCGAGCGCTGGGCCAGTGAGAACGTGGACAGTCACATGTTTGTCTCGGTACTGTAAATGTATTATATGTAAATTAATTAGGTACATTAATTTAATTGTAGAAATTAGGAGAAACATCAATTATGCACGGCTCACCAATTTGACTGAAGGGACTTCCATGGTGGAGAAGACATCCCTGGGCGAAGACCTCGCCCTCAGTTGAGCCAGAGGGCTGCAGGACTTGTACATCATTAGCGTGGACTCCTGGCCGTCTTCCTCGCTGCCCTGACCCCATATCAGCCCGATAGGACCTCCCCGGGATACACTCCAGCGGAGTGCTTCGTCTCCACTTTGCACAGTCACTGAAATTACAAACAAAATGTTAAGAATTGCCGATTAAGCCTCTTTTATGTGGGAATGAGCAAATTTAAAATAATGATGATTAAATGGAAAACGGCATCGATGTTAGAATTAGTTTTGAGGTATCGAGATTAGTGATGTAACCATATATTACAGTTTGGAGTACTTGAGTCCTGTATAACTGATAATGGTGGCTGCGGGGTTGAACTCAGGTTAGGTTAGGTGAGTTTAGGGTAGAGAAAAAATGAGAGAAAAAAATTGACTCCTTTGAAATGCAGTGCTGGTGGGGTGGATGCTTAGAATCATTTGGACACTAATGTGAGCTGATGTTTAAATTTTGTAACAATTAGGATCTGTCTGAGAAGCATCTTTAAATTTTTCATAGACTTTGCATGCAAAGACGATCTGGAAAGTCAGAGAGCAATTGCGTATTCTTCAGCTCGATGGACCGACCATATCAATCATGCTATTTATTTATTCTTAATAACAACTTAAACAAGATTAAAATCGTTCCTTTTTACTACAATTTATTTTTCACATATTTGCTCAGTTTCATTTTGAATCTATGTAGTTTCTCTTCTTTTCTTATGTTTTCTGGCATTTCATATCGCACCGTACGTCAACGATTTCTGAGATTTAGCCTTCTTTCTGAATGGCAGTCTCAGTCTATCTTTTCCTCTTGTATGATGTTCGTGCTCATGATTATTTGTATACATTCTGCCGATATTATTCTTAGAGAGAATTTTATAAATAAATACCATTACATTGAAATATATTTTCTGCTTAAAGGTCATCATATACCACATGCACTGATTCAAGTACATATATCTATTTTTCTGAATATTATTTTGCAGCACTGACAATTGTTGCATTTCTTCTTCATCAGCCAAAAACAAAATACTGCTGCAGTAGTTGACGTGAGGAATAATAACAGAGTTGTATACTATTTTACAAGACTCGGTACTAAGGAATCTTCTGTTCCATCCAAGAAATTAGATTGTTTTAGCAATCTTTTTAGTCGTGTGTCTTGTATTTCGCAATAAATTCAATTTGGAATTTATTATGACGCCCAAATATTTTATTTCAGTCACTTCCTTCAAATGTTCACTATCTGTGATCATTGCTGGTGTGATTGCTATTCTTTTATTTCCATGAATTTAGTTTTAGTTAATTTTTTGTCAGCCATATTGCTATATTATTCAAGTTTAGTTCATTCAGAATAGTTACATAATTGTCTCCCGCGATATATATGAGTGCAAACAATCTTATTTTGCAATGTTTTAGTATTTTTGCAACGGCTCTCCCAACCGCAGACTGCAGAGAAAGGTAGAGAAAATTTTTCAAGAACATCAATAGGTCAACAAATCACAACCCGGAGTTCATGATCCTCAGTAACGAGGGAACTGACTGGAAAAGAATGATATGCAATGTAAAAACCTGTATCTTGTTCCTGAGAAAGAGTGAAGTGTCGCATTTCCCCCGGGAACTTCATCTCCAGCAAGTTTCCGAACTTGGAGGGGCGGACTCCCTTCACCAGCAGGACGAACTCATCCTTCTTTATCGCTTCCTCCAGCTCTGCAGTGACCACTGAAACATCATAGAACACATGAAATCTTAAGGCAGATAAAAAACAGGTCTACCATCATAATTAAACTTGTAATATTTCGGTAAATACATGCAACATAAATTTCATATTTTAGATAATCTTAAAGAAAATATTAGCGCTTAAGAATGACTAGTGACAAACCAATTATGAAAAGGAAATCGTATAAAAATAATTATTTTTTCCATTCAACCCCTTGTAAAATTAATACGTTGGTAAAAATACAATTTGTGATATAAAAGACAGAGATTACACACTATTTTCACAGTGAAAAGAACAACAAACATACAAATATAATTGTCTCTTTCTCACTAATTAAATGAAGAGAGATAAGAAGGAAGGACACATTGTATACGACTTAATGAATGCTCAAAATTATGCTATTATTCATTTTTTTCAAAATTTAATGCTCAATATTTAGAGTAAATTCGTGCCATTAAAGCCATTTAAGCTAATAAAAACATTTTTTCTAACTGTTATTTACGGTAACACGAGTTGACAGCATGACTGCGTTCGGGTATTTTATGTCATGGTATGGTGAAGGTTAATATGATCGGCAGATTTGATAAAATAATAATTTTTGTCAGCAGAGCTGGTGAAATAATAAAATAGCCAATTTGTGTGACTATAACAGAAATATATGGATATTTATATTTTAAAAGGCTGAACTTATCACACACTCGTAAATGTTATATTTGATGAGATGAATGGTTCTAAGGGTACAGTAAAGGGATCAGTTGGTGGTGGGTCGGTGCAGGGGAGGGGAGAATTGAAGATATACGGTTCCAAAAGGAGTTTATAGAAGTTTCGTGAAATTTTTCGATGCTACTCAAACGATCTTGAAGGATATCGGCTAGTGCCTACCATTAATCAACCCAATGAAGAGATTCGTAAAGAATGAGTACCGATAATTCGCGGGACAATATGCGAAAATTAACAAAATAAATATCTAAATGATAAAAAATTTGCCAAAACGTAATAACAGGGTTGAAGAAATTAAAAATGTAATATAATTATTTTATCTTTTATCATAATGAATTAAACATATTTTTTACAGACACACGTACGATGCCGTAAGCATAATATAGAGTAAAAAGGGTTAAAATCTCTTGCTAAAAATAATTTATTGAAAAAAGCGCAAGAATGCTGAGATTTGAATTGTAAAAAATACGTTTGTTCAGCAAATCGTAACGACGCGAACATAATATTACAAATATGAATTAAATATATTAATTATAAAGATATACATATAAAATCAATTTTATCGAAAAATATTGTTGTTGCGCCACCGGGATTCGAACCTGGATCTCTTTCCTAATCGGGAAAGGTGCATTATCCAACTATGCTACAGCGACAATATTTAAGTTGTATCAATGTGTCTGAAATTTAATAAAAATGAATTGATAATTCTGGCGTCTGCTATCAGTTTACTCAAAGGTATTCGAGATTCTGTAAAAATAAGGCAGATGGCTCTTTCAAATAATGGAACGATTAAATGTGTTAATATCAAAAATGTAACATATAGGTTCAAAAATTGTCGCTAAAAATATTGTCGATGTAGCATAGTTGGATAATGCACCTTCCCCGGTTAGGAAAGAGATCCAGGTTCGAATCCCGGTGGCGCAACAACAATATTTTTCGATACAATTGATTTTATATGTATATCTTTCTAATTAATATATTTAATTCATATTTAAAATATCACAGACCGTCTGTTCTGAATAATTACAACTTCACAATAAGAATGTGTTCTCCTAACATAATATTACAGTTATACGCATATTTCTTGTTTAAATATAGGTTAACCTTAGTAAAAGCAAAAATCGAGGATTTTAGTAATAAATTAAAAATGGATTTTTTTAAGCAGTAGTTATCAGAGACTGGCTCAATTTTATGTTAATTTCATGTTTAAAATTTGTTTAAATCGAATCGAAAATATTAGCAACTTATGGGTACGTTGTATTGTGTCAGGATTGGCACTGATAATAGAATTACCTTATCTGCGAAAATAGTTATTGTATCTTGCAGTTTTTCTTTGGGCGAAAGTGAACTCGCCAAATCTTGCGATGTATTTAGGTAGTGCCGTAGGATTTTAGGTGCAATAGGATTTTATTCACAAATACATGCGCATGATTTATACATTTAAAAAATTAAATCGGTTCGGCCCTGCCGGCGATTAATTCCAGTTGACATTCATACTCGTCGATCAGAACCGGACCGCGACGGCTGCCAGGCGATGACGCACTGGGCCACGCTCGCGGTACCGTTACCGCCCTATAAGGACTAATGCCCCTACAAGGGCAGTCGCCTGGGACCGGCCCTGGACCGTTATTAAGGACGCGAAACTGTCTGCTGCCGACTTCTGAAGGTTTAAAAATAAACGCGGAAGCACTGTAAGAAGCTGTAAGATGTTTTTATGAAGACAATTAAAGGAGATAATGTCAGAAGACATGGAAGAAGAGGACGACATCTCATATAAACATGGCGCGGCGTATTGACAGAAATACTAAATGTCGATATTCCAAACACAAAAAAGCATTAGGTAGGTACCTACATGTTTTACTGCTAAAATATTAACAATAATATATCTAATATATTTTGGTTTAAAATTCAATTTTAGAATAAAAATGATAAAAGTATTTACAAAACTAGGATAAGACATTTCTATTTAAAAATTTATCATCAACATTAAAATAATTCTCACCGTTTGTATGCCAGTCATACTTTTAATAACGTACGCCGTATATTTTTAATAAAATAATTCTATAATCGTCTGACACTGCTACTTATATGCCATTTAAAAAAAAAAAACTTTGCGTATCGTATTAAGGTAGGTGTAGGTAAGACTATTCTGTAGAACTTTGAAAATAATTTTTTTTTGTGTGAAATTTATATGTTCGCATGTGTGAAAATTAAAATGTCCTTTCACATCACGTACATTGGTGACGGTTATATCGTTATTTAAATTTTCATCGTGTTAATTGATTATAGTAATTCTTCGATCAATGACTGAAACATCAGAAAGTAAACCTCCCAACAGTTAAATCTTAGTTATGAATCATCGTTCAATCTCAGTTACCAGTCATCGTCAAAATCACAGTCACATAACGGTTTAGCATCACGTCACGTGCATAACTATTACCTACCTACACAGAGTATAATGCTAGGCAAACGTGTTCCAGTAAGGTCAAAAATAAACGTAATGAAATCAATTTCTTCCCAGTGAACTGTGCACATAACACACACGAGTTGTTTGCAATACAATACAAGTGTATTAATTTGTTCTCACTCGTTTATTTTATAGATTACTAAGGTTAAGAAGGTTGAAAGTATAATCAGATTCTAACCAGTAATCACTTTAGTTGGCCACATTTTTTTCAGATCGGCCAAACAATCCAAAGTCAGTGTATACCTTTTCCATATTTGATATTTAGGCGGGCGTGTAGAATGTGAACATCTAAAAAAAATATGGTTCGTGACGCATCACTATAAAAAAGATGTCACAACGTGTACCATTTCTGATTACTTTGCCGCGTGTTATTTTTTAAACATCGTTTTTACAGATGTCAGATTAATAATAATTGACGCAACCGGGTATCTCACAATTATTAATGACCAGAGACAACATTAAAATACAAATAATGTGATAAAATATTACAATATATTCGAGTTCGTAAAAAGCCGCAGCTCTGTTTAATACGTACTATGGTAGGTACCTACCTAACGCGCAAGGGGGGAGAACTCTGATCTAAGTTCTAAATTGTGTTCGTAATTCAAATCATTCCATTTTGACACGTCATTTTTCTATCGATAATAGACAAAGATGTTCAATCCTTGAATCTAATTACTGAACCGCTGAACCACGTTTTTCTCGTTTCTAATTACAACGTGTAATTAATCATTTTCTTTAGAATTATAAAAATGTTATGCATATAGAAATCTGGGCCAGTTCATAAATATTTGTTGGTTACATCGTGAAAATGGATTCGATCAAATTCAGTTTTCAATTATTATTGATAACGAAGGAACGTTTGATTTTGTATTGCAATATTTTATGAATTTTCTTATATTTTTTATACAAGTGTTACTAGTTAGTTATAAAGGGATGATTAAAATTGATTTTAACGATTTTTCTAGCACTCATGTCACATTATATTCTAAATAAATAATCCAATAATATAAATACCAATTGGAATCTAGAAATTTTTCTTTTTATTATATTATAAATGTTTAGCATCTCAAATTATGAGAATGTTTTAGGATTTACGATCACATTTTTTGATGTACTTTTAACATTATATAATTATACTAGAAATAACCCAATAATAATGATGGGGAATAACTAATTTTTATAAACTTTATTTAATAATCAACAAAAATAATGTGACGGCCCTGTGAGCTTCAACAATGGGCGACGTATTTTCACAGATGTAAACAGACTATAATGTGTATCTTGAAATAACATGATTCACCATATTGAACAATAGAATGCCGTGAATGTCAAGTCAGCAGCCGCTTGAACCAGAAATAAAATCAAATCGCGTAGGAGATAAGTCGGACGCAAGTAACACGCGCGTCCATCGCCTTACAGAGATCAGCGATCAAGTTACTGCCTTTCTCGTTGTTTAAAAATACATAATTACTGGGCTGATTCACGAACAAGTGCTGTTTTAATATTAAAATTGAAACCATTATTAAATATTGCTTGTTCCTATTTGCGTAGAAATTAATTAATATCTTTCTCAAAAATTTTTCGACGTTTTCACATGACAAAGTTTTCCTATTCAATGCATTTTGCAGTGCCATGAATAGGTAGAAAGCTATCGGGATAAGGTCCGGAGAATAAGGAAGGTGTAAGACTACACAAAAGCTTCGAACTTTTTTTGGGTCACTCTGGCCGTGGGTAGCGTGGCGAAGATGCACATTCAAATTGGGTTTTGAATTTAATAATACTTTTATATTATAATTAGAACTGATTCGCGACTGACAAGCGTCTAATTACCTGCTACAAAGTAAATGTCAGATCAGAGATTTAAAAAACTAAGTGATCGATTTATTTTAATTAATTGAACGCGACAGTGGGTTTAACAAGGACTCCAGTCACAATAAACTGAGATGTGGTTTAGCAACATGATGCAAGTTACACCCACGACATTTTTCAATAACAAAATAAATAATTTAAGCTCGATAAATTACAATAATTATAACATACACGAGAATTAAAAAAATATGTAATTTTAAATTTAGCTATAAAAATATATCAATATTATAGTTGTGATCAATTTTATATAGATTTTTCTGAAGATGATTTTAGTAAACGGAAAATTGATTTCAACGAGATGACTTCATTTTAAATAACGTCTAGTAAGTGCAAACTTACAGCGAAAATATAAAAGCTTGACTAAATTCACAGCACATGTCATGGACAGGTCAGTAAGTAAATAAACTGTGTCAGAATAAATAAATAGGCGCTTTTAATAATATACAATACTTATGTAGCCTGTATATGCATTATATAATGCCCGTCCGTCCGTGTCGCGTTGCAACACGAAACAAACAAGATCTGCCGTTAATTCCACCACGTGAAAGCGTGCGGTTATAAAGTAAATTATTTGTCTATTGTATTTTTGTTGATTTTTTAAAGTAAATTAAAGTCATAAAAAATAAAACGGACTATTTATAGTACAAACAATAATGATCGAACCTTTGTTACCAGTTTTTTTTTTTTTAAATTATTACTTCTATTTTCGTAGAAAGCAATCACTTTGTGGTTTGACATATTATATTAAATAAAATAATAATCACTTTGTATGAAACCACGAAATTTATTATACGTCAACCGGTTTCGCTTATCTCAAGCTTCATCAGGCCGCATTTAAAACTGACGTATAATAAATTTCGTAGTTTCACACAAAGTGATTATTATTTAATTTAATATTTCTCTTATTATCTTCTTAGCTCTTTTACCATAGCGGTATTGCCACCAACGAAGAATAAATAATTTAATATAAATCTATATGTGTAGGATCGATAGGTTATTAGCAGGTGATACATTAAGAAATTTAAATAAACTAAATCCTGTGGCAATGTGTTACGGGCTGCATCGCACTTGAAGTTAAATTCGGCCATTGTTTACTTAATGAGCCAGCCATTTTTTCATAATTGCACGCGCTTTCAAAACCTTTACAGCCGATCTGCTTTTAGGAACATACACGCAGATGACCATTATTTTTAAAAAGATTGTTTAGTTCAACAAAGTTTTTACAAATATATTTTATCAAAGAACTAATATTAAGTGGATTTGTTCCAATAAGAGGTGTCCGTACGACATTAATTTTGACATAATTTTTTCAGATAACCCATTCACCTCGGCGCCGTTACAACAAAGCACAAATAATAGATTACGTTACTGTTAAACGAAAAAAATCTTTCCAAGAACCGAGCGTATCACCGCGGAGGTACAATTAAGACAAACTAGCAGAAACTAAGAATTTCCCTGCCGATTTTTTTTGTTAGGCAGTGGCCACTGCGCGGCCGACGTTAACCGCTGCGCAGCCATGAAACTATTTTTATAATAAAATTTATTATAAAAAAAAATGAAGAGGTCTACTGAACCACTTAACTTTACCAATTAACGCAAATTAATTCACAATCATACATATTCTTAAAATGATTTACGTATGCGCTACTTTGGTGTAGCAATACAATTAAGGATATTGTTTGTTCTAACTGTTTTATTGTTCTGTAAGTATTGTATATTTGTAGATAAAAGTATGAGGTCCATAATAAGAAGAAACAGCTTTCAAAATAACCGCGGATCATGTTTGTGTCAACAAAGACGTTGTATATTCTAATTAATTATATAAAAAAATATAGTTTTAACAAAAAGAAATCGGCTATCGCCAATTGTTGTTGCTAGGCCCTGTGGGCAGCAATGTAAACACGCTAAGAATTCATCGAATGATGATTTACTGTCGGTACAAATACCTCAGTGAAAAAATAAGTTCACTGTCCAAGTAATTACAGATCATAAAAACAATTGAAAATGAAAGGATATTTACCTGGGTCGTACACGAGAGAGGACGCGATGCTCGCGGAGATGAGTCCAGCCAGGAGGGCGCACAGCAGCCCTGACGTCGCGGCCATTTTCTTTAACACTCAACACAACACGGAGATCACTTGTCTTCGTCGGCGTCTTCAAATGCTCGTCATACTATCGACGTGTCCTGCGGCGGGCGGCCGGCGGTGAATCAGATCAGGTGCACAACAAACAAAGCCACAATTTAATTTAATTAATTTTGCGGTGATGGTATCAGCGGTGATGTCAAGGAGAGGGACACACGTCATGACAGCACCATAATTATGTCATCCTTTTGCGGTGTCGGTAATGAAATTTAAGTTAATAATAAGAAGTCGTGCGGTTTATATGAGACACTTTGGTTTAGATATAAATTGATTAAAAACAAAAATATATCGGTTGTAGACCACAAACTTCCCAAATAGTGGGTTGCAAGATAAAGCAGTTTAGATCAGATATACAGGGTGGCCCAAAAAAAGTGAGAACATTTCGTAACACACGAATTATTTCTAAACATAATATAATTAATTATATTTCTTAATGTAATTTTAATGCACAATATTTAGCTAATTAGAAATAATAAAAACACCCCGTATTGCATCATCTACTGGGTTTTAATCTGGGCTGTTTGGTGGCCACATGCCTGGCCCGATGAAATTAACATTCTCACGACGATGAAAGTTGATTGTGTTTCTGGCTGTGTGAGATGGAGCTCCGTCCTGCTGTAATATCTAGCTATACTCCAGGCGTTCTTTTGAAACTGTTTGATCATTTTCCTAGCACCTCAACGTTTTTCAATTCGCAAATTTTTGATCAGAATACGGTCCTCTGCAGTGATTTTTGTCATTCTGGGCAACAATTTGTAAAAAAAAACAAATATAAACAATGGGATAATTAATAATCAAAGATGGCGACCGGAAATTGTTGAAATAAAACGTAATATAGGTAAGTAAGTAAATTAGTAAACTATTTAAGCTATTGTTGATATAGTTAAACTAATTATAATGTAATTATATCACATTTTACGAAATGTTCTGACTTTTTTTGGGCCACCCTGTATAGATCAAGAGGCGCTAATCACGTACACCGGCGACAGTGGGCAGGAAATTCGAAGACGCATCCGACTAAAGCTAGCTAAAGATGGTGAGAACCAACTGCAGAGATATGGAAATACAGATATATCAGTTTTATCTTGATTCATATTCGTGAATTCCAATGGACTCCAATGGAGCCCTGGACAGCCCGCAATAGCAACTAGCATGAAATAGAACAGACAACTTCGAATTGTACTGGCTAGAGAAGGATGCACTCGTAAATAGTTACCTAGCGTACAGTACAGGACAGCGACATTAGTTTTATTTATTAAATTGTTAATTAAAAATACCGCAGAACTATGTTCAGAAATTGCAACTTCACAACAAAAATGTCATCCCTAAAAATGCTAATTTTCAAATTCCTCACAATAGGAGTTTAAATATTCATTCGACTAATTCATAAATTTCAAAAGAAATTGACACTTCACTCAAATACAACGCAATAGATTCCTTTCAAATTTTCCTACGCGCGACACAGAGAACATTGTGATTTTATATTTTATTTTTAATATACAGATTATCAACAGGTCTCAAAATGTAAAAACATTTAAAGACTTTCAGGGGAACATATGTTACAGAATACGTGTTTTATATGAGATGATGTTCAACAAATTTAACTCGAAAAAAAAAATGATATTTTTGTTCACCACGAGAATTCAACGAATTGATTTAATTTCAAATTTTCACATGCGAAATAATAATTATTGCCCTAGCACCCGGAACACTTTGAAGACGCCGTCAATCTGACTTCAGCATCAGTAGCAATCAAACAATACGCGATAACTAGCAGTCACCGAGAACGATCTGCTCTGTAAACGGTTCGGCGAACCCCCATTGATCTGGTGTGCAATTCAAGTGACAATTTAGCTGCACCAGAGATTGTCGGTTCTCCGAAAAACGAAACGTAAACATGCTAGATGAAACTTGGACGAATGTAATTTAATAATTATTCATACGTATTATTATTACGAGCGTGCGTGGGATCACCGATCACCAGTCCCGCACAATTGTGCCTAACTTCTGTAGCAATACATTCCCCTTCAGTTTGCAGCGTGGGCGATCGCCAGAATTTGTTACAAAATAACTTTTCATTTCTTCTGTATGCATAATTAATATTAGTTCAAATACACATTTGTCACGGCCGCTTTAAAGATATTCCAGCCGAGTACATCGCTCAGTCTTTTGTAATAATATTTGTATTATTAGTGAAAATGGTTTACAATGCCTAGAGATAAGGTTGTATGCCGTATGCGTAGTAAGTGATTTGGCGATGAAGGATAGCGAGTCGAAGTGTCGAAGGTATAATAATTAACTATCAGAAAAAAATCTTTTTATTTTGTTTTAATATTCACAATACAACTTTGTACCGCACGTTGGATTATTGTCACTACTGGTTTCGATAGATACAGTCCCTCTCAAAGTAACCGTCATATCAATTAATGACATTTTATTTTGATTTTTTTATTTCAAATTCAGGTGGTGTACTTTTGGTGTATTTCTTCCCTTCGAAAATTGTCGCTAAAAATGTTGTCGCTGTAGCTTAGTTGGATAAAGCACCTTCCCCGGTTAGGAAAGAGATCCAGGTTCAAATCCCGGTGGCGCAGCAACAATATTTTTCGATAAAATTGATTTTATATGTATATCTTTATAATTAATATATTTAATTCATATTTAAAAGTTTTTTTGCGTTTATGACAAAGAATGTTTCGTAATTGATTATAGAAACTTGTCGGCCGAGGCAAGATCGCGGTATTCGACGGAACCCTGGTGGAACCATGCATTGAAGTGAAGCCTGACTGGCCAACGAAGAACGAAAGTAGACTGAATGCAGTGGAAATGACATCACTTAGGCATTTATGAGAGAGTAAAAAATGAACAAATTAGGAGGGAATGTAAAAGTGATGTTAGCACAGTGAATAAAAAGGGTCTATTAGATGGTTTGGGCGTGTGGAACAAATGAATAAGAAGAGAATGACGCGAGAGTTGAGGGGCTGGGCCATTCGAGAAGTTTCCATTATTACCCGAAATGTATTTTGAAAACAAATTTCATTGTTTTAGCGTTTCCTGGTGTGGTCGGTCACATTAAGTTTCAGTAAACGAAGCGAATTGAATTTAGTTTCGCTCTGTTTCATACACAATTGTCTTATTAGCATGTCCCGAGACGAGACAAACTGCACTGCGACGAGAGCTTTGAAGAAATTCAAAATCTAATTCCGATCTGAAAATTTTAACGTTTCATCTTTATGTAATAAACACTATGTATCTTTTAAATAAACATTTTTACATATAAACATACATAAAATCATTTTGTTATTTTCTAATTCTATTTGCTGATTATTGATTACTACGGGCGAAACATTAAAATGCCTGCACGTACACAATTGTCGATAGATTTTTTTCTGTATGTCTTTCTGGTTGATAAATTTAATTTATATTATTACAAGTACATATACATATAATATCCCAATGTCGATCGACATAAGTGTCAAAACTCACATAATATATATTACATAATAGCTTTATGCGTGTCACGCGTCGGAGTGAAGTATCAATTTTCTTTGAAGTATAAAAATGAGATAAATATGTGACCTATTTTGTTCCGAAGCTACATTATTCAGATATAAAACTCACGTCAGAAATTTGAAGATTGAAAAAATTGTAATGCTAATTGTATTATAGGTAGGTTATTATTAAAATAATTACATTTTTTACATAAACTGTCCTGTGTATTTAGCTCTATCGCGCCCGTCCTGAGACAGACATTAAAAATCAGTAAATAAATTATACGATGAACAAAAAATGTCAATTTCGTAAATGCTCATTTCGAAGTACTTAAGTAGACTTAAAGTTTAATGTGATTTTGTAAAAATCTCGTACAATAATATTTTCCGTAACGCTTGAGAATTTGCATATACTTCTTGAACGTTTTCGACTCGTAATTTGAAATATTGTAGACTATGTCTAATCACACCCTGAATACATTTTTTTATAAACATTTTAAATTTAAATTATGAAATATTCAAAAATAAAAATTGTTTTTAATGTAGCAAAAACAAGTAATTTAATTAATGTAGAATTTTTCATAACATAGTTTTGTGATATTTTTAATATAAATTAAATGAATCAATAAGATAAAATCAATTTATCGAAAAAATATTTTTATTGCTACCGGGATTCGAACCTGGATCCTTTCCTATCCCGGGAAATGATGCCTCAACTGATTACACTACACCAACATGGTAAGTTGACGACAAATTTTCCAACTTTTATGTTGCACTTTCAAATCGATACATCTGTCGTTCCATTATTTGAAAGCAATCTACTTTATATTTACGGAATTTCAAACACCTTTGAGTAAAATCCGACAGGAGATGACTGAGTTTGTCTATATATCTTTCTTATTGATACATTTAATTTGTATTATACTGAATGCAAGAGGAAGTCATTTTTTAATTATTTGGAGTTAAATTTGAATTAAAAATATAGCACACATTATAAAATGAAATAAAGAATTAAAAGTTATAAGAATTAACACAATTTTTCGCAAATCACTCATTGAGAAATGTCCCAAGAAAATAACTGAGATTCACTTTTTGACTGTGATTTGGTGTACCTCGACTCGGGGCGCGCTGCTTACCACACGGCGGCCGACTTCTGACTGAGCCTGGACACCGAACTGAACTCCTCGACCGGGATCACACCACTGGCCAGCGGCTGCCGCGGCTGCATCTGTCGAACCTCCGCGGTGGAAGACACTGATCGGCCGCTGCTCCGGTTGCGGCCAACGCGCGCTCAATGTATCCCGCATAATATAACAGTTTCCCCGTGTTCGTCCGCCGACTGACCGTGTCGCATGGCAACACAAAACAAACAAGATGTATTGTTGTCTTTTAAGATAACAAAAGATTAAATAATATGTAATTAATATCAAGAAAACTGCAATTTTTTTTTACCAATCATTTTAAACAAAAGTAGACTTCGAATTTCGAATCAGTCGAGACATCATCGATCACCATCACACTAAATAAGTAGGTACTCGAATACCTATTAACTAATAAAATTCATACATAGAAAAATATAGGTATAATTTATAAAAAATAATACGTAGATATATGAATGGAATAGTAAAAAAATATTTGGTTGCGATTATAACAGATCTAAAATAGCCTTTAAATATGTTTGATAATTGTTATTATATTGATATTTTATTTTATTTTAATGAAAGATGTAAAGTTTTACGATTTTTGCACGGCGTGTGATCAACTGCAACGCCCACTGTGAAATAAGGCTGGGGGCAATGTACGAGGGTGAGTCAAAAATTATCTACACTGTCGTCATAACACACCTTCAAGTTTGTCATACTGCCTTGTGTACATGCATGCATAGAGTCGGTACGACTGCGGTCACGTGTGAAAACTTTGATCCCGATCGCGTCATTTGCCTTCCGGCAGTGTAAGCATGTCCGCTCCGCTAGCAATTTACACCAAGAAGGATTGTTCCGGATTCGTAAAACACCTTTCCTCATGCTTGTCTCGTTAGTCCGTCAACTAGACCGACATTTGTTCGATATCGACGTCGCAAGAGCATTAGCGGTGCGGATTTATCCAGACGCGACACATCTGATAACATTACATGCATCTTCCTTGCTGAGGACCACAGGACAGAGATTTGACAGAGATAACGGTCATCGAGTGTGAAAGGTCGTTAAATGAGTAGCCGCAATAGAACCGCGAGCGAGGTGGCCAGAAGCGGGGCGGCCGCCCGCAACGCCGGTGCATGCCCCAAGCGGAGGCAGATTGGATGTTCTCTGGCTATGATGAGATAGCGAGTGGGATGAGTGCACCGCTCGCAGAATCGCATTATCTCACCGCACCTAAACACGGCTAACTCCAATTTGGCGCGTCTTGTTTGACGCGGCGATGATTTAATGCCCGTCAAACAATGTACGGCTGAACACGGGGCCGCGGTGTACTCTGCGAGATGTACGATTTCATTCACGGTTCACGATTTTGTTATGTCTGGATGTCTGCCTGAATTCTGGGTCAAAAATGTTCAGGCGATGTGTGAAGATGCGTTTAAAACCCGCCCTAGGACGGGGGCGAAAGAAATAAGATCGAAAACGTGTAAAATAATCACATTACAGCGTTTCAATATTCAAATTTCTGAAAGAAAAAAATACTGCACTATCAGAAACAACAGTTTAAATATTCAGCTTTCGTGTATTTCAAATGAAATCGACACTTTACTCCGACGTAATGCGTCAGTTTCTTTTAAAATTTCCCTACGCGCGATACACACAGGGAAATTATGTGTAAGATGAGCAGTGTATGTAATCACTCGTCGCGATCTTCACGAACTCCTCCACTTTTCTCGGTATCCCGCAGATCTGAGAGAGAGAAAGAAAAGCCTGTTGCTTTTTCCACTCGGTCGGTCCAGCGAGTGGGGGGGTGTTTTACTCGCTCTTCATAATTGGACGTGGCCCTCCACAACCAGCTTCTCCAAGTGATCTTTCCCTCTTGCAAGATTTAAAAAAAAAATGAATGAATGATTGTTCGCGCGTATCTTAAGATATTCAAAACTTAGAATGCCAGATTTTTTTAAAGTCGCGTTCCTCATAATATATGTGTTGAGTATGGCCGCTTTAGAGTATTAGAACAAACCAAAAAATAATTGTATTTCATTCTTATATGAATAAAACTGTATGCTGATTCATATTTATCATAGATATTAATATATTTACAATTTTTCACTAAAGAGTTGTACCTATACAATTTATAATTTTATATACATTTTGAGTACGTTAAAAAATATTCCGATCACCAGTTTCGAATGAATGCCTACACTATTTCGTTTCCAAAATGTTGTCTTTTAAAAGTTTAAATAAACATCTTCACGTATTATTTAAATTCGTTATATCATACGTCATGAGGAAGTCTTAAAAATGGAACCGAACTCAATTACTGGGTCGCTGATGACGATGAGACACGAGGACATAAAGAAAGAAGCAGATAATTTTCAGGTTTCCGATTTGCTCGAGACAGGGATGGCTTGCACCGCCAAATGATGACGAGTTTGTAGAAATATTTATTTGTATACATTTCTACACTCGATTGAAATCAATAGTAATTTGACAGACGCTTGTTCTCGGTATTATTTGACGGGATAGAAGCATAGACAGTTGTCGAAAAAACGATATGGTCACAGAAGAAAGCTCCGAATCAGTTGGATAGATAAGAGTTAAGGTCAAAAATTGCACAACAAAGCAAAATGGAAAGGTAGTAAGTAATAGCAACATTGGTTTTTATGATATTCACACTTTGGTGACAAAACATAAATCGGTATTTTTAGGCAACATTCGCGATTGAATTTTTTTTTTTCGCTTTACGGTGATGGTCTGGTTTCTAACCCGGGGTGTTGCTGTATAATGTTGTATCGATAATGTTTACTAATTTGACGTAATTCTGGCTGTGGCGGATTTAAAAAATATTAATACACATTAGAAGCTAGGAAAATTATTGCTCCCAAATATATTCTAAACTTTTGGGCCCCAAATGCACCGCATTGGCTGCAATGGCATAGTTACGCTCCTGGTTGAGGTAAAGAAGAAGTAGTTAAGACCGGTGACGTATCTACCGTCGCAGCGGACCCAGAACCGCTGAAGAATTTCTAAAATAATTATAGCATACCCATATTTAAAAATCGTAGTAATTAATGAATGAGTAAGTAAGAGTACATCTTTATTAAAAATATATAAAATAATGAATAATATATAATAATAATATCCACCCATTTTAGGACATTCGATAATGATGACAGGCATTTCTACCTTACATTAACTATTTTAAAAGAATGTGCCTAATAGTATGTAGAAGTTCGTTTTACGTGTTTGCCCGGGGCCCGGTAATCTTGCCACGCCACTAGTCAGGACAGTAAAAATTTGAAAACTATCTCAGATTCTGTATCTCGGGAGAACATGACGGCTGCTTGAAACAAAGTGATGACACATGAGAAATGTAAACCTAATGTACCCTATTCTAATGAAGTGTTAGAAAAAGCATATTTATTATTATTCGAACGAGTTTTGTTATATTTCATTATTTGGATCTCGACAATATATTTTAAAACATGCGTAATCAATTTATGAGGTTCTTCGGATTTCTTTTGAAACCGACGAAACGAAGTCACGCCCGGTGACAGCGTTGTATAAATAGATGAGTGCGTAGACCGCATTGGATCACCGTTTCCCTTGCCGCGGATTCGGGGGACATTTTCGCAGAAAACGCGCGGCGGTCAGCGGTTCCCGAGAACGAGACGCGATACGAACGGAAAAATAAACAGCTCACGGATTTATTTTGTTTCGATGCAACTGAGTTTTAATTGTTAGAAAAAAAAAACTTTTGATTTGGATCGGGAATTTTCCGTCATTGTCTATTACACGCCAATAAATTACGAGTCGAAAATGTTCAAGTCGCGTACCGTTTCGGAAAATCTTATCGTATGAGGTTTTCACAAAATCATATTAAGCGTTTAAGTCAAAGTATTTCGAAATCGTCTGAGGCGGCTTCCATAAATGATGTCACAGGTTTTTCGTGAATTAACACCCCCCCCCCTTCCTACGCCATGTAGCAGAAATGGAATGTAAACCGATTACAATTAGTGTTTTGATTATTCAAATATGTATAATTTTTACTGCCATTTTTCGATATTTGAAAAATATCATGTATTAAGAAAATTACAACTGTTTTATTAAAAATGTTAGTTAATAAAAATACATTTGAGAGCGACCTTATGAACAAATTTGTGATGTCACCTTTTTCAAAAGACCTCCTCACCCCCTAAGTCGCCTAACAAAATTTCAATATATAATTTGAGATTAATAAAATGTTTCAATTAATCAAAATAATCGCAAAAGTGTGACTGTTTTTCACATGTAGCTTGAACATTTTCAACTCGTATTTTTAATATGTATGTACCATTAAAATCTTGGGCATAAGGTGTGTCACACCCGGTATACAGTTACTTATGCAGTAGTTTAGGAATTAATAAATAAATTGTCACTCCACCTTAGTTTCAGGGTTCCTACTCCCTGTCGGTCTTCGATGCAATTGAAATAATTACCTACTCATAATAAAGCACAATTCTGACAAAAGAAATGGATTTGTTTTCTATACATTGCCAACTGTGTTAAATGGACGAATATGAAAAATTAAATTACCTCTCAACGTCTTCCGGGATGAGAACCTCCAACTTTTTCGTCACAAAGCGAGTCTCACGTGTACTTGATTGTGGAGAGGAAGCCCGGCTCTTCTGTCGGTAAAACATAAAAAGATTGTAAATTTATATTTTTAGGCTTTTTATAATACACCGGCCGACACACCCAACAGTGCATGGGTAGTGATGCATTGTTGCACCACCATTCATGCACCTGAACCCATAGGGAAGGGGTCACTGATACGTAATTTGCTGTTAAAAGATTCACCCCTTTACTGTGCTCATCTCACCAGATATTGCGCGCATATAGAGAAACGGACATCCTAAAATATATATACGATACTTTGTAATTTTAATTAACATATAAATCATACCATTACATATTCAATTTACAATTTTTCTTCACGAGAAAATTATGAAATTAATCAATAATGTGAAACTTACGGCTGCGAATTTTGGGGCAGTTCTTGGAGATTAAATGAAAGCTGGTAATCTAATGTGGTATTGAGTAAGGCTGAGCTACATTCTTCATACTAGTGATGATCTAAATTAAAAATTGTGAAAACGAATTGTTGCACACAGGATTCCACCTCACGACTGGCTCAGAAAGCAGCTTCTTGTGAGAGAAGCTTGTGAACTCGGGAAGGCCCGCTTGGAGACGATATTTGGAATTCCACTGGACAAATTCCCCGATCAGATGGGTTTTACGATTCAGCGACCCTGAAAAGGGCCTTTTCGTGTTCGGTCCAGTGGCACAAAGCGGGCCGATGGGCGCTGAGCGCCAGTGGCCAGCCACCACGTACCAGCTCGCGGTACAGGAGCGGTTTGTTGCCGCAGGTGGCCCTCGACAGGGCCGCCAATTGTATTTAGTATGGGGCGACCGTCCACCAAATGTAACCGTTTTGTGTATTAAGATTTCGGACGGTCGCCCACATTTATAACTATTTTATTGTGGATATCGCGAGATGGTTTTGGTAATTAATGTTTAATGTTCGCGATATCCACACTTGTATTTTCTTTGTATGGGATGATCACCCATTGAAAATAATTGTGTAAATTACGGGCGTTCACCCCCACCCCCTGTTTATTTAATAAATGCCTTGATTATGTTGTGGATATCGCGAGCTAGCATTCCACAACTGTTTTGTATTTTATTTATTTTGTGTCTGGAGCACGACTTTGGCACGGTATTAAGACCGTGCGTTGTCGGGCTCCGGAGATTATGGTTCGACTTAAAGGACCGCCGCCTGGCAGCGGTCGCGGTCGCAGCGGTCAAGTGGTGGGTTGGCGAGCCTTACCCTCCCCACACTGCTGGCCATGATCTGTTATTGAACATGTAATAAATAGAGGGGGTACCGCGGTCGAGAGGTTCAGGAGGATCAGGCCAGATATAAAACTCTCACTTCACGCGTTAAAAAAGAGATGAAAGCCAGGACCGACGAAAGCTGGGAAGACTTTCTAACGGAAGTCAACGATGACCCCAGAGCTTACTGGAAAGTCGCAAAATCGATAAGAAAACCGAAAATGCGTGTAACGCCTCTCCAGGGCCCAAACGGAATGTTATATTCCTCTGCAGACAGGGCCGAGACTTTTGCAGACAGCCTCGAAGAGCAGTTCACTCTGAACAAAGATAACGACCCCCCACTCACTAAATCAGTTGACGAACACGTAGGAAAAATACTAGTAGAACCCCCGGAAGGGCCCCCACTTAAATTTACCTCCCCCCAGGAGGTCGCGCTAATAATCAAGAAATCTAACCCGAAAAAAGCCCCGGGGCCAGATAAAATCACCAACAAAATCTTGAAAAGCCTCCCTCCAAAGGCAATCTGTGCACTCACAGCCATCTGCAATGCGTCACTCCGCCTTTGTCATTTTCCCTCAGCCTTCAAGCTTGCAGATGTCATCTTATTACCGAAACCGGGAAAGCATCCCCTAATACCGCAAAATCACCGCCCCATAAGCCTGCTACCATCCACAGGCAAAATTCTAGGAAGAACAATAGTAGACAGACTAAACGCTTACACGGAAGAAAAAGCGCTCATTCCCGACTTCCGACACGGCTTCCGGCGTAAGCACTCAACCTCACATCAGCTCCTCCGCGTAGTCGAGCAAATAAATCACGGGATAAACAACCGAAAATTCACGGCAGTCCTGTCGGTCGACGTCAGTAAAGCCTAACGGCCTACTCTACAAAGCAGATAAACTCGGTATCCCTAGAAGATACATCCATTTAATAGCCAGCTTTCTCACCGATAGAAAGTTCAGGGTCAAACTAGAAGGCATCCTCTCGTCCCTACGTCCCTCACTAGCAGGAGTCCCGCAAGGCTCGACAATGTCTCCTTTACTATTCATTCTCTACTCCAGCGATATGCCCCCACCACTCGATAACAACACCACGGTCGCGCAATTTGCCGATGACACCTGCGTGTTAGCTTCATCGATAAACGCAGGCCTAGCAGTTAAACGTGTTCAGCGACAGCCAACCTCATAGAGGAATAGTGCAAAAAATGGCGAGTCGAAATCAATCCCTTGAAAAGTTCCGTCACTATTTACTCAAATCGAGCCCCAAAAATCCAAAACAAAAACATCAGCATAGAGATGTTTGGAAAAAAAATCCCATGGACCAGCGACCATGGACGATTGGGCGCTGCATCACGCGCACTCTGCGCCATGTACCCACTAATCGGCAGGCGTAGCAAACTTGCCACCGACAACAAGCTCCTCTTATACAAGGCCGTAATAAGGCCTATACTCGTGTACGCAGCGCCCGTCTGGGGCCACGCGGCCAAATCACACATCAACAAACTTCAATCCTTCCAAAATAAGGTCATCAGACTCGCGCTGAAGGTCCCAAGTCCGATTCGGGCATCCCCACCGTAAGCGAATTCATAAAACATCTTTCCAAGCGTTTCTATGCTGACCTCCCAAAGCACCGAAGCCCTACAATAAATTCACTATCAAATTACGATATTAGTTTACCTTCGCGAATAAAACGTCCGAAATCAGTACTCTTATCTCCTGCCCCAGCTAGCAGTTAAATCTACGCCCATGTTACAATTAGTTATAATATTAAAAACGCCAGTTAATTAACACGGCCTATAATGGCTACTACAGATGAAAGAGCAAAGCTTCACCCGGTGTAACCAAACTTGCTGATAAGCCGGCTTATCGCGTCGCCCGCCCGCAAGCGGCTATAATTCTGTAATTACGCCGCAGCGAATCGCCCCCCACCCCTTGCAAAACCATAAGCAGGGTAAAACCCAAACTTAACCCTCACCCGGAAAATTCTAAGAATCCGACGACCCAGCCGGTAAAACCAATCACCTCGCTGCACTCAGACTACTACTTATTAAGATTTTGTGTGTTCAAAAAAGCCAGGTGACGAAATTACCTGAAAATATTCCAAAATTCAGTCGATAATAATAAAAAAGAATCGGCCCATCATTAAGATGGCTCCCCCAGCCGCCGCCAGTCTGGACCAAGTACAATCTCCCCCGGCTAAATTCGAGTCCAACCTTAGGGACTTTTTCGCAAACCGAAAAGACAGGCAACTGACTATGGAAGAACTTCTCCACGTCGCCACGATTGCCAGAGAGCAATCCGATCTCCCCCCATCCCCAGCCTCCGCAACTAACCGCCGTAATTACAGGCGTAATAAAAGTCCCAAATCCAACGATTCCTCCCGTAGCAGTAGCACAGTAGTAGGCCGTTCACGCTCCAGGAGCCCCGCCGGCAACTCGGAAGCCGGATCCGTCACCTCGGAGAGGTCAGACGCAAACTTCGGTACCATCCTCGTTGAAAACCTCACGCAAGCGATCACCGATGCCGTCCAAGACAACTCCAATGACGATATGGACTGGCAAGTCGTCGCGAAGCCTAAATAATCCGTCATCCTCTAGACGTCTCTCGCCCGTTGCATCAAATTCCCCTCCCAAAAAACGTCACACCTCCCGACCAAACACACCGCCTGCGCAGGCTGGTACATCATCCGATCCTGACCTCCAGGATACCAGGATACAGGCGGATACCGCCCATAGTTTTCCACAGTAAGGAGAATTATTCCAGCTTAACCCGCACTCTAGACGACAGAGGCGTCCATTTCACGGCAAAAAATATGGGTAATTACATCCATCTCCAGACAAAAACGCCCATGGATTACAATAGAATTACAAAGTTATTAATAGAGAAGAAGGTCGAATACCACTCCTTCAGATTCCAAGATGATAAGCCTCTCAAGGTGGTTTTAAGAGGGATCCCTGAGACGGTAGAAGCTCAGGAAATCGCGGACCTTCTGTCCAAAGATTACCCGGTGATTTCAGTTCAACGTATGAAGCTGGGTCCAACCCGCAGAGTGCTCCCTCTGATGCTCGTCAACCAAAAAAAGATTGACGAGGCTAAAAAAATATACACGGAGCTGCCCAACCCACCATATGGCTGCTCAGTCCCAGCAATCGCGCTTACACCTCGAGATTAGGACTTCCCTCGACTTCCTCGATCAGATGGGTTTTACGATTCAGCGTGCCTGAAAAAGGCCTTTTCGTGTTCGGTCCAGTGGCACCAAGCCCTGTTTATTTAATAGATGCCTTGATTATGTTGTGGATATCGCGAGCTAGGTATTTGTTTATTACTCGCGATATTCCACAACTGTTTTGTATTTTATTTATTTTGTGTCTGGAGCACGACTTTGGCACGGTATTAAGACGTGCGTTGTCGGGTTTCGGAGATTATGGTTTGACGGACCGCCGCATGGCAGCGGTCGCGAGCCTCCCCTACCACTGCTGGCCATGTATCTGTTTTGAAACATGTAATAAATAGAGGTAGTACCGCGGTCGAGAGGTTCAGTTCTCGTCTGCGGTCTTCCAGAGTAACATCTCCCTGAGTTTTACTTCTCTCCTGCACACATCACCTCCTGCACGCCTCGCATCTCTACGAAGTATAGCAAATCGGAGTATTACCGCCGGCGATTTTGGAGCACTCGGACTAGCCACGTCCTTTTCAGTACGTTCGGCAACATCTGGGTGTTCCCTAGCGGCGGTGTAACTGGACGATCATTTGTGTTATCGTTGGGACGTACTTGTGCCTAACGGTATGATATGAACGCAACGTAGTGCTCGTTGCGCAACCAATATTAAATGTGAATCACAAGGAGGTGGCGGGAGGCTAAATTAAATTAACACGTGTTCAATATACAAATTCACACATTTATTACAACACAATGAAATATGCAAAAAAAAAAAGAAAAATTCTTATTGCTACTTATATCTAGCCTTAATTAACGCGGGAGCACTAATTGTTCAATTGTTTTTTTTTCCACTTACTTTTGTCTCTTCACATTTGTGGCCGATTACATGGCCACGTGTGGCCCGCCGCGGCGCGCGCGACAATCGACATCTGGAGCCCGTTCACGGACGCGGTCCTTGCAGCTTCGCTCGCCACGTGGTCTCCGTGGCCGCATTCGGTCGTCTCGTAGTGGGCGTCCTCCGGTCCTCCGTTGTGAGCGGCAGGAATATCCGCAACTTGCCTCGTGTATAGGCGGGGTCCTCGGATGCCTTCCTGGAGGCACATCGCAGCTTCCTGGCGGCTTCGTTTCAAGGCAAAATGGCGGTTGGTATGGAGCTAGCTGGCGGCCGGCGGCACCCCGGAGCAGGTCCGGTGCGTTCGGCAGGCGTGGAGCGAGAGTCGGTTTGGGTTGGCAAAACCCACCCGGCAATGCGCGGAGGAGGGGGTAGCGACCTTTCGTCCACTGTGAATACATGTTAGGAGCGGGGCAAATTGTAATAAATAATTGCAAATAATAATTTAAAATTCGCGCCGAGAATAATAATCGTAATTCGTGAACGTCACACGTGAGATGCGACCGTAACAGGTACTTGTACGTAACACGAATGATACAATACTACATAATCCCTCTGCTTCTATAATGGAATCATGGACACACTGAAACAATGCTGAAGCGACATGAGCGCTTTTGAGATGCGGAGTTCTAAAAATAAGCCGGGTTGATGGGGTCAATTATTCGGATGCAAAATGAAAAAATTGCAAAAATTTGGCCACATCATGAGACATCCAGGAAAAATATCAGATCCTACACTCCACTGTTGAAGGTAAAATTGCTAACAGAAGAGGCTCCGGAAGACGTAGGTCATTCTGTCTGAAGAATCCAAGGCAATGATCCGGGAAGTTCACATTCCAACTATTATCAACATGATTGCTAATGTTTGATGAGCGGATAAGCACTAGAAGAAGAAGAAACCTGACATCAAGAAGCCGCAGTCTCGTGTGACGTTCATTAGACTGTCCCAAGGTTCTTGTATTCATTCTGCCGTGTAAATCCTTCGCGTACCTGTTCCTGCAGTAGTTTGAGAGTTCCTTTTCATAAAGTTCACTTTATTTTTATGACTTCGCCAAAAAATCACGTATCAATATTTTAAATAACCAGTAGAGTTAAAATACTAACAGGTAATAAAATAATAAAAAAATCAGTCAACTTTGGCAAATATTTATTTAGAAATAAGTATATACACAATTATTTTTACCAATATGTATAAAAATAAATAGTTTTCTAAATTCATAAAACATCAGAATATTTACATAAATGATTTCAGAAAACACGTTTCAAGGAATTTATTAAATAATAATAATAATAATTGTACTCGCCTAATTTAAAAATATTGACAAAGTTGTACAAATATTACGAGTATGATGTAAATATAAAGTTCTACATTTGAAAATAGTTTTGTCTTCACTTTCTTTCTGAATTAAAAATTAGGTGCTCTGAGTTTCCAAATATATTTTCAACTTCAAACCCAAATCTTTTCCAGCCTCTGTTAGAGTTCTCGCGTCGTGGAAACCGATAGAGAGTCTGAAAGCATTATGAATGTTCTCGGTGGGTTCTCCACCTGCGGGGATAAACCTGATGGCTGGCACAGCGCCCGGTCCTCCCATTTGCTTGCACCAAGCTAGAAATTTGCTCGAATCCACTGGGATTTGCACCCAAATAAAATATCCCCCTTTGGCTTCATGATACGTGCACCCGCTGGGAAGGTTTTCTTCAAGACTCTGGCAAAGGGCTTCCATTCGACCCTACAGTTCAATAAAAACAATTTAAATTAATGCAAATGTGCAAATTGTATTAATTTAACAGGTTTTAATGACTTTTCAGTGTTTTACAATACTTCATATTGTGAACTTCATCGTACAGTACAGTAAGCTCTGAATATAACCCAATATCAGAAAATTTTAAGCTATAATGTCAAATAATTCACATTATTTTTCATTTCATTAATATATAACATGCTTGCTTTCACGGAATGTAACCACCGTTCACGTAATCAATCACGTTTATATTGGCAAACTCATCAGATTAGTCAGTTTTCATAGCATGAGTATTTAGCTAAGTTTGTAAACAGTAAGAATATAGGTGTAACACGTATTCCGTGAAATTATTTTACACTGTATTTTATATAATTTTTTTTTCACTACTGCTTGCATTGATGATGTTTTCACGTATCTTCGTAATCACTTAAGAAATGATTTTTTAAAATTTTATAATTCTATTTCTTTCCACGGCGGATTTAAAAAATTATTAGTTCACGTAGAAAAGTACCGATTACTCCTTATAGTATTGTATTGTAAAATTTCATAAAGTGTGAGTTTTTTTGGCTCCTATCTGATGTGGGCCCCAATGCACCGCACTGAATTGTACTCTCTTATGTTCTATTGAACACAATAATTATTTATTTTATGACAAATAACCAATTTGTTAGTAATTATATATTATATAGAAGGGGGTCATTATCCATCGATAATGACATCTCACTACTATTCAAATTAATTTCTTGTGCTGTGAATAAAAGACCTCGCTTGTCTCCCGGGAAGAGGACTGAACCACTATACCAATCAAATAGTGTACGCTAGAAGATAAATTTAAAAAGTGCTGCCAAATTGATCAAAACAGCATCTAGCATTCTGGAGTTTTCCGCATGCATCTATATTACTAATACAAATTATAGAGATAATATTTGTAATATTAAATAGTTAAAAAATTACAGTTTTTATATATGTATATATAAATAATGTGCTTATTTTTTAAACTAAAAATAATTAGTGAAATTACTACTTACTTTGTAAACTTCTTTGTACCATTGTAGATGCTTATCCGCCAATCCCAACTCGATAATACTCTGCATTAGTCCAAACATCACATTGTTCACCGAACCTCCGCTCTGCAAGGCACCACTGCAACAACGGAATAGTTAACGAAGTTGCAACTATAGTTCCAACACTGTAATGTTCACAAACAAGACTAACCTCCCTCGCAACTTTTGATAGGCCTTTTCATACATACTGTACATCTTACACATTTGACTGAATTGTTTTTACTAATTAATATTAGGAATGTGGATGAGATCAGGTGACACGGATTTATTTGTTGAACTTTACACATACATACATATTAAGTTATGGATAAGGTATGGAAAAAACATTTTTACTCACGATTGCTTGAATCTCTTCACATGTCTCGGTGCCATTTCCGCCCATCCCACCCTGACTCCGGGAGCCATGATCTTGCTGAAAGAGCCATTGGATATGACGTTCCCTCCGATGTACTCAGCGCTGTGAGGGTCGTCATACGAGAATAGCCGCGGAGGAGGCAGGCCCTCTCCGTAGTAGAGGAGGTTGTATACATCATCACAGACGATCAGCAAGTCCTGCTGGCGAGCTATCCTCACTAGGTTCTTGCAACTATCTGGGAAAGATATTCATTATATACCTAAATATTTTGTATTTCTTTTATTCTTCCTGAGTAATCCGTCTCCTTGAACACATAACAGCTACCCGCTGATATTTTCCAGTTTACTTTGTGTTTCATTCATTATTTTAATGTGAAGATTAGTAATAATTTATTTTTCATTAAACCATTGTAAATACATATAATAGTAATTAAATTAATCAACTAGAAAGATACATAGAAAAAATATTTTAGTTGCTACTGAGATTCAAATCTGGACCTTTTCCTATCTGGAGAAATACATTATCCAGTTTCACCATATCAATCAAGTAGGATTATGACAAATTTTTGAAATTATATTCTATAGCTTTTACAAATTGATAAATCTGTTAAACTTTTTTTAAAACCAAGTTCAGGCAGTACTTTCTGAAGTGGAACGATGCGCTCAATACTTGAACTAAGATGAAGACGAGCTTTGACCGGAAGCCCATATAATGTATTTGTTAGTTTAATTTTAAAGTGCAAGCTTTAGAACAAGTCAGCACTGTATATAGTGAATGGAAATTGTAAATAAAGTATTTTAAAAATTATTTCTCTTTTAAAGTAATAGTATAATTTTTAAAGGTTCCAATTCATGTGTATTAACATTAAATACTTAAGATATTCGTAGTTAGAAAATAGTTAGTAAAGTGTCAAGTGTATAGCGCTGACACACTTATAGAGAATAGCCTAATTGCATACACATAAAGCAGATTTTGACTCAAATGAATTGGATTTTTTTTTTAAATATACATATTTTTGATTTTTTTTATAGCGTATTTTACATACAGCTAGAATATTTCAATAGTTATTAATATTATTTTATAGATTATTTAACTTTGTTTACAATTAACCACTTAATGAGTAATTTTAAAACATCGACCGGTTTTGAAAAACACAATTTTCTTCTTCAGGATATAAAATTATTATTAGTTATATTAATATATACACAGGTGTACATTAATTACTATTAGATGTTCGATAACTATCAGTTAACCTTTGCGTAACTGTGGAGTATATGAGGTGTTGTTTTGTTACAATATGGTATTGCGAAATACATATTTATTTATTTAGTTTTAGGACATTAAATCAAATTAGTTTAAGGTAATACCAGTTGAGCCGACTCTCTAGTAAATAAACTGTGTTGAGTCATGTCGGTCGTGGTGTCACACCAAACGTTTTGTAAAGGAGGTAACATAATATCAATGTTAAAAATCTTTGATACATTATTTATCGTTATTTGAAATTGAAATTAAGAATGCTATAATTCAAGTGAAAAAAGAATATAATGTTTTTTAAGAGAACACATTCTTATTGTGAAGTTGTAATTATTCAGAACATAGGTCTGTGATATTTTAAATATGACTTTCTAATTAATATATTTAATTCATATTTAAAATATCACAGACCTATGTTCTGAATAATTACAACTTCACAATAAGAATGTGTTCTCCTAAATAATAAAGTTGTATCAATGTGTCCAAAATTTAATAAAAATGAATTGATAATTCTGGCGTCTGCTATCAGTTTACTCAAAGGTATTTGAGATTCTGTAAAAATAAGGTAGATTGCTCTGTCAAATGATGGAACGATTAAATGTATTAATATCAAAAAGGTAACATATAGGGTCGAAAATTGTCGCTAAAAATAATGTCGCTGTAGCTTAGTTGGATAAAGCACCTTCCCCGGTTAGGAAAGAGATCCAGGTTCGAATCCTGGTGGCGCAACAACAATATTTTTCGATAAAATTGATTTTATATGTATATCTTTATAATGAATATATTTAATTCATATTTAGAATATAATGTTATACATGCATGTTTAATTGAAGTCCCCTCACGAGAATGAGAAGATTATTACCAGTTGATGAAGTATAATAATGAAATAATTCAAAATCATAGCAGTGTACGTATCATAAGATAAATAGTATTATCAATCTCAAGTCTGTTGATAATACACTCTTACATAATATTAATTGGCTGAGTGTAAATTCCGTAGGTGGTGCCGTAGGTGTAAAGAGACACATTCGAAGACGCTGTCATACGTATGAGTATGAATAAAATTATGTTCAGGAAAAAATAAACAAAGGTTAAAACATTGCGTGGGCGCGTGGGACCAAAACCAAATACAGTAATGCGACAAACACCGCTTCCCACCTACCCGGCCGGTGCCCGGTTGATACATGTACTGACCAAATACGGAATAATGAGATTTAAGAGATGCAAAATGCTATTTTAAAGTGTTCTTGACAGGGTTGAACTAGAAAAAATCATAATTTGATAAGAAATTTAATAATTTGGTAAAAACATTATTGTTTAAAAGTTAATTTTATTCAACACCAGAAGTCCACGGATTAACTGGAAAATACTTTTCAAACCAGCTAATATAGTGGAAAACTTAACATAAAAAATCGGTTAATATGAAAAATATTTTGGTCCCGACAAAATGCCATGAATGAAAAGATTTCACATCTTTGAAGAATATTTGTCTTTATGACTGAACTTTCTGAGGATACCTTGCTTGCCGCACACCACTCTAACACTTTAAATATTACTCGGATTACCTATCGTAATCCGGGTCATGCTTAAAATGGCTACATTGTCATTGAATTGCTTACCGTTTATGACTAAACCATCTATTGAATAAGTAGACTAGCATCTGTTATTTCTTAAAACATGAAAAAATATTTCAGTTCCTATGGTTTACTGTTCAATGATTTCCACTGTACTTGAATGTGGCACTGCGTACCGTTATCAAATAATCTTTTTTATGTTGCGTAAAAAACACCCATATATAATGTTGTTTAATAAAATTGCACATTTTAATGGATCAAAAAGATTATCTGCAAAACGTAATTCAAGAAAATGAATAATAAAAAATATTGATAAACTTGAAAATGTTCAAAATATACATTAGTATTATGGATAATCTATAAAGTCAATCTAGGGTAGTTGGAACATATGACACATGAACATGACATTATGACAAATTGTCAGTTGTTAATGTGAAAAGTCAGTACTCTCTATTTATGAATCCCACATCAAGATATAAATCAATACTTTAGATCTCGCTACATTTTGTTTGTAACTTTCCACTAAAAATGACAGAATTTTTTGTATGCAAAAGTAATGAATGCATCCTTCGTGTATTCAACACTTTGTGTTTCACACGAGTCCAACGTTTTGCCATTGGTCCTTTTATTCAAAATAAATGCACAATATATTTTGCTTGATTTTGGGATACTTGGAAGAGAAACAGACATATGAGAATTGACAACAAAGTTCAAATACATATATAAAATATGTGCCAGGTCCACTATAACGTATGGAATTGAAAGATAAGCAGATACCACCAGAAACAAATTTGCACAAATTGAGTATGTTTTAGAAAAAACCCCCAGAGATAGAATACACAATACTGTATACATATACTGCCAGTTGGGACAGAGGAGAGATCGCATAAGAAGGATGGCGTAGGACCGGATGATATATTACGGTACATACGAGACAGATAAGAGTCAAAAAATCATCTAAGAAAAGACAGAAATATTTTGATTCGGTCCTGCCCTGTACTCGAGGAGAACTTACATCCACATGTAACTCCTGAGGTCACTGCATGAAGTATTTATCTTATATAACTCAACTTTAATTGTAAATAAAACAGTTAAGGTTCAACATTACTAACATAAAACCTTATATGGACATTTATTAATAAGCTCTGGGTATAAATGATGTAATGAAGTGTGTTTTGAATACAAAATTTAAATTAGAAATAGGATAAATATGTGGCAACATCAACACACACGTTAAAGAAACTATGATGCAAGCAGATACATCTTTTGGATAGAATTCATATACATAAGTTTTCATCACATTCGTCATGTACAAAATCACACAAAAAAATATAATAATGTACCGGTCATACTTGAAACTGAAATCCCTACCATCAAGGATAGAGCGTCACACTCATCCATCTTGATACACAACTCTCGCCGCATCCATATTTATTGACATGCATGATTCAAGTGTTTTAGGCTTCTAACATGACCATCTTTCAGTACCTGGTTTATCTGATCACGCCAAGTCTTCCGCGGACGTCATCTATTTCTGGTACCATCAAAATGGCATATTAAATCTTTCTTTCCACTCTCATCTCATTTATTCGTTCCACTTGACCAAACCACCTAAGGAACCCTCTTTTAATCTTATTCACTATCAACTTTATATTAATTCCTAATTAGATAAACTATTACTCTATCATAAATGGATGTGCCACCTGACACACACCAATCTCATTTCCACTGCATTTAGTGTACTTTCATCCTTTTTTGCCAGCTTCAGGCTTCACACCCATTTATCAAATAATGTACTTAAAAATATTTCTTCATAAACAGTAAAACATAAGTTTTGGTTTATGTGTCAACGTTTCCACGGTGATTTAGCGATCATATACTTCGGATCATCTGTGTAGTTTTCTGGGATAATTTGGCGTGTATATCCAATTGCAGGATCCACCATCAGGGCTGATGTGATGTGATTAAGTACTGACTTGCAGTACCGTGTCGAATGCAGGGTGTGTCATTTTTAGGTACTGGCTTTCAATACCGAGTCGAAAACAGGTGTTGTGTAAAATGAGTAGTGTTGTGTTATGTGTTAGTTCCATCTACTGTCAGATCACTATCTGTGAGGACTCTTCGACTCCTATAGCTTTGAAGCGTCGGATAACACGAGGTTTTTAATTTTAGTCTGTCATCTCTATTATTGTTCAGAAATATCAGATATATACGGCAGATTAGCCCAGAAAACTGTACACAGAAGATTCTGAATGGCCGTGAAAACCTAAGAACATACACTGCATATATTAACCTTTACCATTACCGTGATATAAAATACTTGTACGCAGCCATGCTGTCAACTCATGTTACCGTAAGAAATTAGAGTTCTATTAGCTTTTAAAATGTGAAAAAATTGTTAATGCCATAAATTTACTTTAAGTATTGAGCATTAAATATTTAAAAAATATGTAATATTATAATTTGAAGCATTCATCAAGTTCTAAATATGAGATTGCATTGTATATAAAATACAACTTTCCTTTTTATCAATCTTCATTTAATTAGTGAGAAAGAGACACCATTATATTTGTATGTTTGTTATTGTTTTCACTGTGAAATTAATGTGTGATTTCTTTCTGTCTTGTCACAAATGGTATTTTTGTCAACGTATTAATTTTACAACGGAATGAATTAAAAATAATTATTTTTGTAGGATTTGCCTTACATAATTGATTTTACACTAGTCATTTCTAAGTGTAAATATTTTCCTTTAAATGAACTAAAATATGAAGTGGATGTTGCATATATTTACTGAAATATTACAGATTTAATTAGAGCGGTAGACCTGTGTTACTGCATGGTTTGGGAAGGGTTAATGATTTTACAAAAAATCTTGGATATTTAAAAGAAAACATATAGAGAGCGTATCGAAAATTTTAGAAAAAAAGATTTTGATATCCAACAAGAGATGTTATTAAAGATGCAAATATAGTAAGCAACATTATAAAGACTTTAGTTATAAAATATCTCACCAGGTGGCAGTAGTGTGCCTGTCGGGTTGTGGAAATTCGGTATCGTATAAAACATTGCCCAAAATGGTTTCTCTTCTGAAATTTTGCACAGCGTGATTTTCTTTGTATCTATAACGATACTTTCAAATTTTTCTACATCCACTCCATCTGGTGTCATTGGAACTGGAAACAAAATAACATTTTCAATCGTAAAGAAATATTGTTAGGCAGAATTTTATTTTCTAAAATATATTTTTATATATAATTTGAAATGGTTATATACCTTTAACTATTCTATGGGCTGGGAATTCCTTGAACAAACTCAAAGCAATCATGTAGGTGAATTCTTCAACAAATATGACTGCACCAGGAGCCAGAAGTATGCTGACAACAAGATGAAGGCCGTGAGTGGCTCCACAGGTCAGGATCAAATCAGACCTGGAACAATACATTTTATTAACGGAATAAATAACAATAAAGCTAGTTTTAAATATGAGTCACTGAATTCCAAAACTTATATTGAATCATCAAATACATAATAGTAGGTGGCATTATTTGGACCAAAATGGATTAGCAATTTGGATTAGAATTAAAAAAATATTAGTATATAAGTTTGTTCGATATTAAAATTTTAATCAGTCTTTTTGCTAAGCACAAGCGTTCTTTTATTTCTAAAAGTATTATGCATATACAATTGTAGATATTCATAAAGTCAGCCTCACCGAGCTACGCCCCTGGTGTAAGGAAAACATTTTGCACTCTTTGCATGGAGATGTTACTTTATTAATTAAAAGACTAATAAAATACTTTTATTACTTAAAAAAAGTAAAATATTAAGTTTTTTCACAGCGGTAAAAAAAATGGAGGCTCAGTCCAATAAAACTTACTGAGTGCATTTTAAGTTATTACTGTAGACCTCATTAGATACATCATTTATCCTGTTTTGTGGGCCGTGAGGAGGATTTCATAAAATTTCAGAACTGATTGTCTCAAATATAATGAACTATTTGAATATCTGTTACTAAGATTGATCTGTTGAATCTAAACAGATGAACATTGGAGGTGAGTACATAATTGAAGGCTTTGGTGTATGAAGGTATTATGTGACATTATTTTGTAAGATCATCTTTCTCCTTATTATATCACAGAATAAGTAAATATAAAGTGGGTGAAGAGTGTACGTGACAGACATGAGTCAGTAAAAAATAATAGTGTTATATGAACAAAAAATAACTTTAAACACAATTTACTATAAATTTTGTATTTGTAACATAATACCATCATCCTTCAATTCCTTGTAGCCCGAGATTTTGTATAAATGATACACTCATACAATATTTTAATAAGTGAATGAAAACAAATATACAAATTAAATTAATCAACTAGAAAGATATACAGAAAAATGCAATCTATAGAAAAAATATTAAGTTGCTACCGGGATTCGAACCTGGACCTTCTTCCTATCCAGGGAAATGCATTCAACATTTCGCTATAGCAATCAAATACATTTTGAACTTATATTCTGTAATCTTTCCAATAGATACATCTATTATTTCATTTTCAAAAGCATAAAGTTTATATTGCGGTGAATTTATATTAGTATATGTTCTGAAAATGCAACTTTACAACAAAAAATGTGTACTCCTTAAGAAAATATACATGAAAGATTTTTAGATTAGGGAAATTAAAGATTAGCTGGTACTGTAATACACGATAGCAAAATCATCTTGAATTTAAAATAGCGTTTTGCCATTGCCAATATCTAGAATATATGTACACCATAATATTATGAATGATACCCAATTTTTCTAAGATGAAAATAAAGATGTGAATTTGTTTCTCGAAGTGCAAAGTTATATAAAAAAAAATGTTGCATCGAGTTGTGATGAAAATTTGCCCGAACAAACTTGAATCAATCAAAAAAACTAACCTGTTGACTGTCTGTCCATAATGTTTAGAAAGAAATTTTGAGAGAGTTTCTCGTAGACCCCACAGGCCGGCAGTTGGACCGTATTGGAAAAGGTAATGGTTGTCCTTGTCCTCGGCTTCCTAGAATAGAAACAAATGCTTAATGAATCAAACATCTGAAAAAATTCAAAGATATTAAAAATATAGATGTATACCAAGTTTCTGTGGAAATGAGAGTTAAATTGAAATTCTAAGTGAGATTTAGAACTGTTCTGTAAGATAAAAAAAATTATATAAATTGGTTATTTTAATACTGCGATTCATTTACTTGCCGATAGTTTGCCTCCGGTCAGTGAGGACGTATTTTAATAATTACAATGACATTTGATCAGCAAGAGTGTTGCAACACGTGAACGTTCTCATAACTTATTTGTAACTCTTTTAAGAGCTGATGCTCCCATACCAGTTTTTCTCAACTAAGCATCCCGATATTATTTTCGACTCTCCTTTTAATGTCATTTATTGTTCAGATTGGATGGAATTTTTAATTAGATATATTGGCAGATACATATTGACTGATATATATAATAACTTGACATATTAAAGAGCAAAGGACATAATAAGGAACACGGTAAATACAAAGAATAGTAAAATAGACAAGATAATAAGAACAGGTACATACAACAAGGCTAGGTAATTATGGAAGAATGGCATATTACAAGTCAAACACTCCCTTAAGGGAAAATGATCGTATAAATATTGTGACATTCAATATGTACTAACCATCCTATGCAGAGTAGCCTCTCTGAATATCGGTGTAAGGGCCTTCAAGAGATCAGGGCCGGGACACCCAGCAGCCAGATTGATCCAAGACTTGTCATACACATCCAGGGCGGCAGATTCTTCAAACAGATGTCGAAGCAGAGGATCATTCTGGCCATTGGTTTGACTAGTAAATAAGTCTTGGTCTTTTCCAGAACCTTCCATAGCTGAGTCTGCCATAATAGATTTAAATGTGGCAGTTATCAAGAATTAACTGGTAAATTCCTAGAAAAATAAAACCATGTATAAAAATGCTCAAAAGAAATATATTTAATGATAACTAAAATGTTCTTGTCTGCTCATTTGAAACATATGAAAAGATGATGTCAAAAATTCATTTTACATAGTCAGTCATGGTTTAGAAGCTAGTGTTCTTTTTAAGATCAAAAAGTTATTATTTTATATTGCATCTTTAAAGTGTAGCTGTTCCAACCTAACAAAGAAACAAGACATTTTTTTTTCAACTTTATTTTTATTTTTCTACATAGTTTCCTTGTAAGTCTACACGCTTCTTCCAGCGATGCTCCCATCCCTTAAACCCGTCCAAATAGTACTTGGAGTCTTTCTCTGCAAAATAGTTATTTACAAAGGTGATGACCAACCTCCTCATTTGACGAAAATTTCTGTCCTCCGAACGCAATTTTTAGTTTAGGAAACAAAAAAATGTCACTTGGGGCTAAATTTGGTGAGTGAGGGGAGTGATCAAGCAGTTCAAACTGTAATTCATAGATTTTCGCCTGGGCAACCACTGAGGTGTGAGACGGCGCATTGTCTTGGTGAAACAATTTATTTTTCCTGCAATTTCTGCCTTCAGCCTGTCAAGTAATGATGCATAATATGCTCCTGTAATGGTTTTTCCCTTTTTAAGATAATCGATTAAGACAACTCCATAGCTATCCCAGAAAACAGTCGTCATTACTTTCCCAGCCGAAGGAACAGTCTGCCTTTTTTGGAGCCAATTCTTCCTTCGCAGTCCACTGTTTTGACTGTGTTTTTGTTTTTGGAGTATAATAGTGTATCCAAGTTTCATCTGCGGTAATTAATCGGCACCAAAACTCTGATTTATTGTGCTTAAATTGCGCCAACAGAGCATTGGAAATGTTAATTTGAACACGTTTTTGGTCCGGAGTGAGCAAACGCAGCACCTAACGTGCGGCCAACTTTCTCATGCCTAAATCTTGATTCAATAGATGACAAACACGTGACATGTTCATAGCCTCTGCTATCTCTCTAACCTTAATTTGATGGTTATCCAGCACCATTTGGTGAACTTGAGTGATGTTATCGTCAGTGGTTGCAGTTTTTGGCCATCCCGAATATTCATCGTTACCCAAGCTGGTACGGCCACATTTAAATTCAGGTGTCCAAAATATCACCATGGCAAATGATGGTGCAGAGTCCCCGTACACAGCGTCCAACTCGTCTTTAATTTATGTAGACGTATTGCCTTTCAAAAACAAATACTTAATTAATAACAGCTCTATACTCGATTTTTTCCATTTTCATAAAAACGCTCACACCGACTCACTCAAACGATTGTCAAACAACTGTGCGTCCAAAATGGCTGAAATTTTGGTGAATACTTATCAAAGCATGTGCAAACATGTTCCCTAACTTTTGTTGACGAGTGTTGCCATCTTCATGTTGAGGTCGGAAATTTTTCAGACAGCCCTCGTATGATGAAGAATAAAGTGATCATTATTCTCGGCTCAAATATTGAATTAATATTTTAATCTTCTTATCCTAGGAGGGTCACTCCATCACTCCTGTCTTGTGGTGTTCCAAAACTTCTTGACCAATCAAGATTCAATTTGTCTTTATAAAGTCTTTGATACTGTTTATTCTAATTTATTCTGGGGCGTCTTCCCTCCGGAATTACTAAGTAAACATGTTGCTAATCATTCCTCTGGTACTCACAAGACTTGTCCAAGCCATCTTAATTGAGATCATTTGATATGCAGGAGTAGGGGCTCTATGCTAAGGTCTCCCTTATCGTAGTAACTTTCACTAACTAACTCTTGCAACTCCACTAAGATTTTGGCATTTTATTTTTTCATTTTGACAGTCTGGGTTCATAATCTCATTCTCTGTGAGAATCCATATTTGGTGACTACATATTAAAGTGGGCTTGCACACAGCTTTAAGAACAGTTGGTGAATTCATAATCAACTTAATTCAACTTGAGTTACCACAACTGCCAGAACTGGTCAATCACATTCAACAGTTTATTCCTTATTCACTGGCCTCAGGTCTGGGGACTAACATATAGACCAACAGACTAGTGAACGGGTGTAATAATTTTTAACCAATATATATTATGTACAAAGGTAGCTATGTATACAACATTTATTCGAAATTACAAATCACAGATGAAATAGTTGTAACATTATAATGCTTGTTGAGATGAAATACCTACATATTTTGTTTTTAAATTTTAATAAAAATAATGAATGCTCCTATGTACTAGATAATATATCTGTTACAGTATGTATTTAAACATCTTAAAATTATCAGTAGAATGTAATTACTTGGTATAATATGTTCATAAATATTGTTAAATAATTCTTTTAACAAGTTGATTTGAATACTATTTGTGAATTATTTCCTTATTTCGATTGCATAAGACGACATATATAGTAATAATTATAGATTAAAGTTACCAGAGGAAAACACAACACACATTCAACTGGAATGTAACATTATACAACTGAAAATCTGCGAAATCAGCAAAATTTTCAAGTGCCTTCTTATCAGTTAAGTCATGAAATAATGACTGATAACACAGAATCAAAATAAATAATGTTTTCGCACTATGAACATTCGAAAGAGATCATGATACTACAGTAATAAGACGTTTCTCACAAAAATGATTCTAATAATTTATAGACCCATCGACTGACGCATATAATATTATCAAACAATACAGTTTAAATTAAAATATATACTTATTAAATAATTTTGAAATACTAATACTCACATATTCTTTAAATCTATGATATAAATTTGATACATCAACTCTTTAAAACACAAACATACTTTAAGGTTAAGCGCACAAAAATATTTACAAAAGTTATGAATGACACTTCCGAAAAAAAAAAAAAGTAATGTCACTTTCTTCTTCATTTAATCGATTGCGTTACTGAATCATAAAAGTGCACAGGTATGTGTCTACAGCTATCACTTTTAGGAATAAATTATTATAACATCTTAACAAAGCTCTTCATAAATGACATATATATCATTTTATATTTTTAAAACTGCCATGTTTGTATTCGCAGACATTTCTAGTGTTCTTATCTCATCATCATCATTACATAAGAAAAATTCGAAACACAATTTTATTAAAAATTACTCAAGGTCAACCTGTGTATATAATGTTATATAATGCCGATTTTTTTGTGTTAAAATTAATGCATTGATTTACTTTATTATTATTATTTAAAAATGGTTTAACCCCTGTTGAACTTAGTAACAAGCCAGTAATAACAAAGAGCTTAAAATATTTGTAAATTGCTATTTTCACATCTTGCTTGATTCTCGAGACTATGATCTCTCGTCTCAAAGAATCATCGGTATAGGTCGCTATGCATCATTTGAGTCTCATATTTATACAAGTATTACAATCTAAACCATGAGTAAAACAATTGTACTGTAACAATGTCTTTTTATTATTATTTCATTTAAGTATACTTTTTTCATGTTTTATTTAGTATCTACCCAGATATTTATTTTATTGGTAGCTTTTACCAATAAAATAAATATTCGTAAATTATTTAAAAAAAAAAAAATTAAATGTTATTTGAGAACTTTATAATACACAAGCTGGCACATCTGATATTGCATGAATATTAATCACCCTCTGAAATCCCTTCCTCTCACATGCCATCCATGATCACCCTTACATATCCGAATCTCTCTCTTCCTGCCACCTTGATAGGTCTGTTATCCACCGTAAAGTAAAGATACCTCTATTAAGTCTTTTATGGTGTCCTTAGAAGCTATCATCTCATGCATATATATACTCGTATATACATTTTTTTTCACAGTAAAACATGTAATCAAAAAATGTTATAATTACGGATGCGAATTTCGGCATGCAGCCATTCAACATCAAGAAGCTACAGTGTACCTTGCAGGATTAGATCATCTTGAGACATTTAAAGACATGCTACCATGTAAATGCATTGCATGCCTGTTCCTGTGGCAGTTTGAGAGTATTTTTTATAAATTTCATATGAATTTTTCATGTAATCGACTATATTACATATTGAAAAATCAGTCAAGTCAAAATTGAGAAATTCAATAATCATTGGAAAATATTTATTTAGAAATAAGTTTGTACACAATTAGATTTACAATTATAATAATAAATATGTTATTCCATAATATTAATAGATTATATCTTTTACACAATGTAAAATAAATTTAAATTCTTGAACTTATATTGTAACAATTATTTATTGATAATTTCGAGTTGGTATACATAATATTGTGATTGGCTGAATACATTGTTATACTTTTTATTACTGATTAATTGATTCCAAATAAAATAAAATACGTATAAACAAAATAACGAATCCAGAAAGTACATGTTTTGAGGAAAAATAATAATTGAATACTGCAAAATCTATTATATTTCAAATAATTTACTTATTTATATAAATACTATTAGTATGGTTTAAATATCTATTATAATGTTGCCCTAACGCATGCATCTATCACATCCATTGGTAAGGAAATTCGGTAGATGGCAGTACAGATTAGCAAAAGATAATAACGAATATTAATATTAATTCACAATCTTTCCGAATTGTGTAATAGATGTCACTGATTAAAGTCTCTGGTAGTTGTCGATGCACACCGTGATGGATTAATACGTGGCTGGCCGTGGTGGAAAGTTTTTTGCGATGGATATATTCAGTGCTGGGCCGTGAAGGGTTGTTTTCTTTTTTATATATTTAATGCATTTAGTATGAAAATATCTATCCGCAGTCTAGTATTTGTCATAAACTGCTGAGACTAATTCTTGGTTATGATTACTCAATTTTAGCATTGCAGTTTAAAATGGTTTTACACATAATATTGTATTTTCACGATTTTAAGTTAATTTTTTTACCTGTTAATTTTTTCATTTCTTTAAGTTCACTATATCCTTCAAATTTATATTAATCATATCAATTTAAGATAGCTGTAGGTGTACATATGTATATAACATGTATCATTTTACTAATTTGTTTTTTCTTAATGGAAATAAACATGGAGCATTGTTAAAGTAATATAATAAAGAATTTCTGCAATGAAATATCGATTCTACAAAAACCCTGGCCGCACAGCAGCCACTATCAGTTACAAAGCTGCCAAAATAGCCGCTTGCAGGGCCTAACGGCAAGCAATCAGCGAAAGCCGATTGCTTTTCTGCCAGTAAATACAGTATTACGCCTAGCAAATAGTTCTGTGACTCACTTTATTTTAAAAATAATTCATTAAAGTATTTTTCATTTAAAAAATTAAATGCACTGATTTTCCAAATACATTTTCAACTTCAAACTCAAATCTTTTCCTGCCTCTGTCAGAGTTTTCGCATCATGGAAGCTGATGGAGAGCCTAAATGCATTGGGAACTTTCTTGGAAGGTTCTCCATCGGCAGGGATGAACCTGACGGCTGGAATAGCCACTGGACCTCCCATTTCCTTGCACCAGATCAGGAATTTGCTTGACTCCACTGGAATTTGCACCCAAACGAAATATCCCCCTTTGGCTTTGTGATACGTGCACCCACTGGGAAGGTTTTCTTCAAGACTCTGGCAAAGGGCTTTCATTCGACCCTACAGTTCAAGCAAAATAAATGCAGTTGAGCAAGTTATATTAAAATAACAGGTTTAATGACTTTTCGGTGTTTTACGGCATTTTGTTTCATGGTACAAATTTATAAACAGCTCTCGTCAACCATTGTTAACATTTTTTAAGTGAAAATATAAAATGATTCAAAACATTAATAAGTAGAGATATTGCCATTTTTTAAATTAATCCCTTATCCTATGAGAAAGAGACTTTGCTTGTCAGCAGAAGGAAGAGAACCGAACCATTGATCTATCGGTTCCTAGATGAGCACCTCACTACTACACCAAACAAATCAGTTTGCGTTTACGGAGAGTGCATTTTATAAAAAGGGGTTAAAATAAACATTAAAAATAGTAATACAAATTAAATTAATCAATTAGAAAGATATACAGAAAAAAATTATCCATCGAAAAAATATTTAATTGCTACTGGGATTTGAACCTGGACCACTTCCCATCCGGGGAAGCGCATTCTACGATTTCACTATAGCAACCGAATACATTATTGACACATTTTAAACTTATATTTTGTAATATTTCAAATTGATAAATCTATTATTAAATGTTTAAAAGCAATCCACTTTATATTACGGAGAATCTACTTTGAGTAAAACCCGATAGAAGACGCCAAAATTAAATTAATTAATCAATCTTATTAAATTAGGTTTGAATCCCGGTAGGAACTAAATATTTTTTCTGTATATTTTTCTAATTGATTAATTTAATTTGTATTAAAATACCACAGAACTATGTTCTGAAAATGCAACATCACAGAAAAAATGTGTTCTTTTTAAAATTAGTGCTACAGAATTGACCAAAACAGCACAGGAGTCATGTGTGAGATTTTGCAAGTAGTGTATCTACGTTAGTAATATCAATTATAGGTAATAAACGAGAATATGAACAAGTAATATTAAATATTGTGAGTTTAACTAGATGAACGTATAATTTTCATCTGTTTTATTTCTAATAAAATTTTTAAAAATGTAATAAGGGTATCAAAAAGTAATTTTTTTATCTGGCTCTGACCTAAGGCCAATCCAGCTTAGCTAATAAGACAAGATTCTCATCGTCCAGTGGTTAAGGTTTGGAAACACGGGATGTGTACGAACGTGTGAAGCTTTGGACGCACTTGTACGATAACAAGACACAAAGTGCAATGCTTATTGAAGAAGCATGGGTATTAATATGTTACTTTAAAAAAAAAACAAATTGTCTGATGGTGGGATTTATGATTTATGACAGCTGAATCAATTCCTCATATAGCAAAAATCATGTGAAAAAAAATTAATGCACTAGGATGGAAAATCGTGGGTTACCATTCATATTGCTCCAATCCAGCCCCATCTGATTATCATCTGTTTAGATTATGCATGATTACTTAGATGGAAGAAAATTTAAACTTGCTTGAACGATGGAGGAAGGTCACATCTATCGAAGGGGAGTGTATTTTAGAATAATGTTGATTATCAGTTCAAAAAACATTTTTTTTTATGAAAAGAAACAAATATCACATTTTTTAAAAACAGAGTGCTTATATTGAATAACTTACTTTGTAAAGTTCTTTGGACCATTGAAGATGCTTATCTGCCAACCCCAACTCGATAATACTCTGCATTAGTCCAAACATCACATTGCTCATCGAACCTCCGCTCTGCAAGATACCACTGCAACAACAGTGTATGTAGTTAATGAAGTTGCAACTGTAGTTCCAACACTAATATTCACAGGCAAGACTAACCTCTATATCGCAGATGAAGTTGACAAAAATTTGAAAGACATTTTATTTCCTATTAATGTAATAAATGTAAAAAAGAAAAGGCTCATTCAAACTATATTACTAGAGAAGGATGTTGGGAGCAATGACTACATCTTGGAACTAACTCAGCCGTGGCAGTCACGACTGCCGCAGGTGTATAAACAGATTCGGCATTACTTTGGCCAAATTCTCGCCAAGACAATAAATATAATAAGGCATCAGCGGCCGAGATTGTGGATTGATTTGCTATGATTGGTGGGAATTGTGGAAGCGAATACCAAATAGAGTCTCTCAAAAAATAGATTATCACGAATTGATTACCAAAACAGACTCAAATAAGCGAAGAAGAGGAATAAATGTGAATTGTTGGTCAGTAGAATGTTATTATGATGTGGAAAAAGCAAATTCATTAATTATTAAAAAACTAATAAAGATATAAATTGTAAGAATAAGAATGACATCAGGTGACATAGATCACTATTTCTGTGTCCTATATTTTTTCACTCACGATTGTTTGAACCTTTGCACATGTTTCGATGCCATCTCTGTCCATCCCACCCTAACTCCGGGGGCCATGATCTTGCTGAAAGTGCCAATGGATATGACATTCCCTCCAGTGTAATCAGCGCTGTGAGGGTCGTCATACGAGAATAGCCGCGGAGGAGGCAGGCCCTCTCCGTAGGAGAGGAGGTTGTATACATCATCACAGACGATCAGCAAGTCCTGTTGGCGCGCTATCCTCACTAGGCTCTTGCAAGTGTCTGGTAAAAATATTCATTACATTTATCCAATTCCAAAAAAAGTTCAAGTTTTGAGTAATTAATCGGCTCTATCGCATAAAAGCTACCCACTGATTATTTTCTTTTTATATTTTTTTGTAAATGTTTCTGATAAATCAAGAATGCTTCAATACAATTGAAAAAATAAGTGATTTAGCGATCTACACCTACCAAAAACCTTGGATATTTAAAAGAAAATATATTCAAGCTTATTTAGTATTTCAGAAAAATACCACAGAAGATTTTGATAACCACCAAGAGATGTCAATAAAGTTGTCTGAATGTATAAAGTAACTTTATAAATACTTTAGTAATAAAATATCTCACCAGGTGGCAGAAGTATGCCTGTCGGGTTGTGGAAATTGGGTATTGTGTAAAACATTGCCCAAAATGGTTTTAGTTCTGAAGGTTTGCACAGCGTGTTTTTCTTTGCATCAATGACAATACTTTCAAATTTCTCAACGTCCACTCCATCCGGCGTCATTGGTACTAGAAACAAGATAATATTTTTAATTATAAAGAAATATCGCACGGCATAATTTTATTTTGTAATGAAAAATTAATTTTCATAGTATTTAGAAACCTTTAATTATTCTGTGGGCTGGGAATTCCTCAAACAAATCCAAAGCAAACATGTAGGTGAATTCTTCAACAAATATGACTGCACCAGGAGCCAGAAGTATGCTGACCACAAGATGAAGGCCGTGAGTGGCTCCACAGGTCAGAATCAAATCAGACCTGGAACAATACATTTTATTGACGGAATAAAACAATAATGCTAGTTCACAAAAATAATATTACATATAATGATTAGAAGTACTAGTAGATAAGTGATTAAAAATTTTAATTTTAATTCATCACTATATTTTTGCTGAGCACCAGTGTTCTTCAATTTAAAATTATTACACGCTAATGTACATATGTATGTGTATTCATATTGTTAGCTACGCTCAAGCTGAGGCAAAATATTTTACACTTTTCTTATGCAGATGCAAACTTTATAAATTTAAAAGATTCATAAATTATTGCAGTAAAAATATTAAGTATCTACATTTTGAAAATTTAAATGATCTGCTGCTAAATGCAACAAAAAATTATTGTTTAGGAGAACACATTCTTATTGTGAAGTTGTAATTATTCAGTATCCCGGTGGCGCAACAACAATATTTTTCGATAAAATTGATTTTATATGTATATCTTTATAATTAATATATTTAATTCATATTTAAAAAAATTATTGATTCTCAATACTATGAAACATATCTGGTATGAGAATGATAGATTTTATTATAAACTGGTTTGTGCGAATCAGTGCAAATCCATATGGGGACATCGCTAAGGATGAGAGTGATTTTATTATATGTATGATTTATCATTAGCAATTATTTATAGCCTGAGAATATTAGACTCATGTGATATTTGAATAAGCATATGAAAATGTATGAAATATTCTTTAATAAGAGAATACATCATCTGGTACTGTAAAACACAATGCCAAATCTATCTTGAATTTCAAAGATTGTTTAGCTGTTGCCTAAATCTGGGATATACAAACATGTATATGTGAGGGAAATCTAGTAAGTAAAGAACATTCGTGGGTAGTTGCTGCTCAATATTACGCAGATAGAGATGGTTTTCTCTATCTGGAGATTGTTACTGGTGGTGGACTTGGGTCTCATTTCACCCCAGTGAATAAGTGTCAGTCACATGACCCAAGCATCTCAAAAAATTGCAAAAATTCAAATAGATTCCTTCAATACTTGTAATGATTTTCTATGATCGTAAGGGAGTTCTTATAATGCAGTTCATGCCAATAGGTACTAATGTATGGTAAGGCACTCAAAATCGGAGATGTGGAAAGTTTTCTCGCAGCATTTTCCTTCTTCATGAAATTGTCCGGTCCCAGGCTGCATTTTTAGATTTTGTCTGGGAGTTTTGGTTATTCACCCTATTGTCCAGACCTTAATCTAAGCGATTTTTGTACGCAAATGACCTTAATAATTCAAACATTTAATGCTATGCAATTTTTCTAAAACGAAAATAATTTATACTTTCTCATAAAATGGAAGTGTGGTTTGTGCTATACTGGACAAGTACTAGCCGGATAGAACCCCTGGTATTAAAAAAAATTATGTTGCATCGAGCTGTGGTGAATGTTTGCTCAAACAACCTTGAATAAATTAAAAATAATAAACAAAAAAACTAGCCTGTGGACTGTCTGGCCATAATGTTTTGAAAGAAACTTTGAGAGAGCTTCTCGTAGTCCCCACAGGCCAGGAGTAGGGCCATATTGGAAAAGGTAATGGTTGTCCTTATCCTCGGCTTCCTAGAATAGAAACAAATGCTTAATGAATTAAATAAATTAATTTGAATGTAAATGTCCACTAAGTTTCTGTGTTAATGAGAGTGAAATTGAAATTCTAAGCGAGATATAAAACATTTCTGTTAGATTGAAAATTCATAAATTGGTCATTTTAATACAGAGATTAATTAAAATCAGAGCTTACCTGGGTCATCGGTAAGGATGCATTTAAATAAGTATAATAACATTTTTCCAGTAAGCATTGTGACATTCAGTAAATGGCTGCGCCACTTTCTTGAAACTGTTTTACAAGTTGGTGCTCCCATATCAATTTCTCTCATCAAAGTATCCCAATATTATTTTAGACTTTAGATTTAATGTCGTTCACTATTTAGGTTGGGTGCAAAACACTGTTTTTTAGTTTACAGATACATATTGACAGACACATTAGATATAACCTAATCAAACATGTTAAAGTGCAAAGGATATAATAAGGAACACTATAAATACAAAGAATAATAAAATAGACAACAAGATAAGACGGGTAAGGCAATTATATGTATTACAGTATCACCCAACGGGAGAAAGTGCAGTTTATTACAAGACAAATACTTCCTTAAAGAGAAAGAACAATACAAATGTTGTTACATTCAGTATGGACTAACCATCCTATGCAGAGTAGCTTCTCTGAATATTGGTGTAAGAGCCTTTAAGAGATCCGGGCCGGGACACCCCGCAGCTAGATTGATCCGAGACTTGTCGTACACATTCGTAGCAGCAGATTCCTCAAACTGATGTCGAATTAGGGGATCATCCTGGTCACTGGATTGACCACTAAATAAATCCTGGACTTTACTAAAATCTTCTTTAGCTAAGTCTGCCATAGTAGATTTAAAATTGGTAGTAATCAAGATGTCTAAAAAAAAGAAAAATTGTATTTATCGGGACTATGAAAATGTGACATATAAGATGATAGTACAAATTAATATATCTTAGATAGTCATCGTCATGTCCAATTTTAGACAGCCCGAGAGCCGCATCTAATAATATTAAGTTATACATTAAATACATAAAAATATTTAAATACATAATTTTTTGGAGGCTTTCCCAGGTAAAATACAATATACATATCTTGAAATTGTATTAGAAAAAGTGCATAAAATATAGCATTTCACATGAAAATATGTTTTGCTATTACATTTTAATAATAAACATAATGAATGTATACTCATCCCTCGATTAACGCTGTAGATACGTTACAAGAAATTAAAATCCGCGTAAATCGAGACTTAAAGTTCTTATAAAATAGGGAAATTTGACTTTCTTTAAAACTATTACTTAAATAGGACTTTAACACTAATGTACAACTAATAAACTGAATGTTATTTGCCATAATTAAGAAATTACAAGCATTATAAAAAAGACCGCGACCATTAAATTCATTTTTCGCGTGCCATAAAATTGCCTTAATATAGAAAACTCTTGCATATACGAAATATATTTTCTTATCATCTTGAAGCCAAGATTACGGAGACAAATCTGTAATGAATCAAATTAGCAAAATATTAAAAATGAATAGAGTTATAAACCATTCAATTTCATTTCCGACGTTTTCAAAACACTTTGTGTCAATGAATACAAATTATTTTAAATAATATATTATATTTACTTACATGCTTTGAGGCTTCAGCTATTTAAATTCAAGTTTTATATAAAAAAACACAATAATTTCTTAATAAATAATATTTATATCGATACTATTGATGTGTTTTTTAATCGGCGATTTGAAAAAAAAAAACCGAATTTGATTTTTAAAAAAACCATGTAAAACGGTTTCCGCGTAAATCGAGGGACGAGTGTACTTACATATAATACTATAATTGTAGAATTAATTACTTAGCAGAAAATGTTCATAAATAATCCTTTCAATAAATCAATTTAAATATTAAACATTAATTACTTCCTTGTTTCAATTATATCAGATAAGGAAGTAATAATTATATAATAATATTAGTATTAATACATAATAATTATTGAAGATTAAAGTTAGCAGAAGAAAAACCAACACACCGATCTATGAAGTCCTAACGAGTTGAGTTAATGATATATCCTAATAATGTTGAATCGGAAACTAACTTATAGGACTGAAATCTGTGAAATCAGCTAAAATTTGTGCCTTCTTATCAGTTAAGTGTGATAACACTAAATTAAGTGTGATAAATAATATTTTCTCACCATGAAAATTTGAAAGAGATAAAGAAAATAGAATAATAAGATATTTTTGGCAAAAAAAACTGCAAAAATGATTTTTAATAATAATAGTCACATTGACTTAAGATTTATAATATGAAACAATAAACTTTTTACACAGTTTAAATCAGAATAAAGATTCTTGGAATATTAATACTTAATACTCACTACTCACATATCTTTTAGTTCTTTGAAATACACAAACAACGTACATACTTTAAGGTTAAGGTAAAAAAATACTTACAAGTGACACTTCTAAAAAAGAAAAGTCACTTTCGTCTTCATTTAATAGATGTCGCAAATTATTTATAATAAAGTACATACGTAAATGCCTACAACGATTCAACACCTCGATGAACATTCATAAAACAAAAAGACATTTCTAGCATTAAATAATTTATTATCTCATTATTATTATTACCTTATCTCATACACGTGAAAAATTCAGAATACAAAAATAATAACAATTATTATTACTCGAGGTCAATTGGTATCTAAGACTGGGACGGCAAACAGGATTTCACAAGCGTGCCAAAAATAAGTATAACGTGTTTATGCATATCACTCATATTAATAATATGTACGAGTCGAAAATGTTGTATGAGATTTATACAAAATCATTCTACGTACTTCGATATAATATTTGCGAAATTGACCCAATATTATTCTATATCTTCAGGCCCTAAATCATCAAACAAAAAATAATCTGGCCGCTCGAAGTTCGATGACCTTTTATTTTACGTATTCAATATATAATTTGGAATCAATAAAATGTTTAAATTAATAGAAATAATCTCATAAATACGATATTTTAAAAATGCTTATATCTTTGACATGGTTGAGATTGAACAACATTTTCGACTCAAATTTTTAATATGTATTTACCCCGAAAATATTGTACACTAGATGTGTTACACCCAGTATATATATATATTATTATAATGTTTAGAGATGCGTATACAGAATACATGTCGCATCAATATTATTATATACCTATCTACTAGTGATGAGAAAAAATGCTACTCTTGACTCATCACAATACACGAAATAAATTTAAAAAAAAAATAATTTTGAGCGTATTTACTTATATTATTTAAATTTCATTTATATAAAAACATATATTAGTATATATAAATAATATATATCTTATTTAATATCGTTACAAAGAGAATGAAAACCCTTAAAAAATGTGAGTTAATTTTTCAGGTTAAATTCTCAGCATTTTGGGTCAAATGCGTAAAACATTTTAGCAGAATCTACTAGATGGCGCTAATCACAAATTTTAACGTCATTCCTTCATTAATGTTTTCGTTTCATTTGTACATGCGCCGAAACATAAATTAAAAAATGAATCAGAAATCACGGTATTCCCAAATATTCAATCATTGATTGTGTGTGTGACTGAACGACATCAGTGATTGATTCACGGTTCGTGATTTTGAGCTCATCCCTACTAGCTATTATATTCAAACTAAGCTAAACGCTTCTGTCATGTAAATATATTATAGTTAACTCGGTGATTTCCCGAGATGAGGCTCGAATTCACGACAACTCGACCACTAGACAAGTGTTCTGATAATGCTACTCTTTCATGTATTCATTTGAACTCAAAGACCGGCATGATGACTCAAGAGTATGAATGAAGGGCCATTGGGGAATTTTCGAGCGCCATTAACGCAAACTGTATGATGTACGGGTAGCGTCATTTTACCGAGGAATTATTCAAATTATATTTACGATTTTGTTATTTTATTAAAAAGGGGATAAAAGAATACAATTACTACCGCAGCCGCTAAGGGCTGACATGTCGCAAGCAGCGGGCCTTCTTGTGAACATGGAAATCATTTTATTACACTCCATAAAAATTCTTTGCATCTCCACATTTCCCATCGGGCTACAGACTGTTTTCAAAACAACAAATATTTTCCTAATAAATATGAATTTATTTCTATATTCTTAGATATCGACTTATTTCAAACGTAGATAAATTGTTGCTATTTATTTTAAATTAGATTATTAAATTTATTCTGGATTCTTATCTTATCTTTGTCTCGCATTCAATTTGCGTCCACACCGCGACTAATTGAATGTTGAAGGATAGCCGGTCACGTGTTTCGATCGTTTATTCTCAACACTTGGGTAATGGAATAAAACAAAAGTCAGGCTTAGTTCGATTTCAATGGAAGCGGATAAATATTCCATGAAATTGATCATCTTATGACATAGCATGATTCTTTTGTTTCAAAACTCACGTAAAGGACAGTGCAGGTCTATTGTATTTTGTATGTGGAGCAGAATAAATACTGATGCACGCCAAATCTCCAAGACAAAACAGCAAAAAGTCTCATTTTAATTTTTATTTTAATATTAGAAAATATAATACATTTTAAAATTATATATATGTGTATATATATATATATACATATATATCATCTCTTTTAACATTTATTTCTTCTCTATGAGAGTAAGACTCATGTATAAAGAAGGAGTACATACGAGAATTTATGTTTCAGTTAGTCTGTGTACATATTTTTTTGACTTCAGATACTTTTTTCTAATTGTGATGGGGAGATTGTTAAAAAATTTGCTGCCTTGATAAATATAGTGATTTCGGGTTGCGGTATATTTTAGTTTTGGAATATCAATTTGGTCTCTAAATCTTGAAGATTGGAATTCGCTTATAATATTTCATTGATTTTTAATTTTGATAATTTGGATTATTGATTTTTTTTTGTTACTTTGAAATCTGTGAAGAGTTGAATATTTGTATAGTCATTTTTTTAGAATAATTTTTATTATCATTTTTTGAGTGATTTCTAATTGTGATATTGATGTTTTGTATGCTCTTCCCCATCCAATAATACCGTATTGCAAATGTGACTGTACAAACGCGTAATATATTATTTTCAGATTTGTAGGTGATAAGATGTTTCCGAGTCTTAAAAATATGTAGGCCGTTTTCCTTATTTTTATTAGTATTTGTATTTATTTTTATTTTTTTATTTAGTATTTGATACAGTATTTTTCTTCAATTGATGAACACTGGTCACAAGAGTCTTCTTGAGTACTGGCTTTGGTGTGAATTTTAATATTAAGTTAATTTAAATTTAATTTGATTGTTATCTTTCTGTTGAATAGCAAATCGTAGAAAGTATGTTTTATCAGTATTAATTGATAGTAGGTTATCATCCGTCCACATTTTTTAAAGGTATTAACATCTTCATTTGCAGATATATTAGCGTTAGTCCAAATTTTTTCATTAATTATTAGTACTGTATCATCTGCATAAGCTATGTGTTATACACACACTGAAGAACTTGCAATATGCATTGCGGTATTTTAACAAATAATATGTAAAATGTGTCACGAAACTGCTTTAAAATAGAAGGATAGAAATAAAGCGATACAAAATTTATAGTTCATGGTTGTAGTGAAATATATAAGAACGCTGTTATGGGTATTTAGTATCTTTATAAACACCAACGAGGAAAACATATGTAGAAAATACATATTATATTTATGCAGTGATGGTATGATACACGTGTTTGAGACGTGTAACATGTTTTTTTTCATCTTCTTTGTATTCGCCCTCTAGTTGAGTCAATCTTTAAAATGTTAAACCATATTTGCTTAAAATAAATGGTGCATGCACGTGTATAATGAGCAACAACATAATATATTATTTTCTGCTTCCTGTGAAGATTCAGGTTTCTTTAGAATGGAATAGGTATTGTATTCCTGCAATATCTTGAAGGTCAAACGAAATATGATACAGAGAAGTGAGTGGCGGCCGTCGGAAGCAAGTTCCATTGTTCTCCGTGTTATGAAGATGGACCACAAGATCAATAGAAATTGTAAACAAATAAAACGGAGGAAGAATTTGTATTATTAACTTGGAAAAATGGATTTTCATATAGTCATAACTTACCTTTTACGTGTCTTTTGCAAGTGTTTGTTATTGGGCCTCGTATATTTTTTTAGTGGAAATAATATTTGATTGTTAAATTTGTGTATAATTTTTAGTAAAAATATATACATCACATGCGATACGACAAAAAAAAAGTATATAAAAATGCGTGCACCAAATACGTGACATATTTTTACTATTTTGGCTCGAACCGCACTGGATTGTTAGTGTAAATATAAATCATAGGACCAACAAGCATGAATTATTTTTATTATTAAAATAATTATTAATATATTATATAAGTATTATTACTGGGTACAATGGTGTATGTTCACCGATACGATTTCTCTCGCAGATTCGTCTCGAAAACGGTTCTGTGCAGAGTTCAGCGCGAAGAGTTCTATGAATCGGCATCGCACCTGTTTCGCTCCCGGATTAGAATGACGCGTCCAGTACATACGTATCTTTATTGACTCTCAAAGATCAATATTTCACTGAAAAATTACCGCGGACACGGGCTGTAAGGCATATTATTATTTTTAGTTCCGATTATTATGAATGTTAAAAAAATAATCTTATTGATTATTATAGCACAGTGGAACCTCTGTATTCGTCTAGTTCGATAGTCGTCACGTTTTGATAGCAAACAAATGCTATTGCAAATGCAATGCTGTCTAACTGGACTAAAACTCAGAACATGGTCGAAAAGTGACACCCAAATATTGCCATAGTCAACCAAAACATAAATGGATTCAATGGTAATGTGATTGACTGCTTCATGAACTTCTACCATCACGTCTCCTCAGTACAATAAAGGTAAAGTTTTGGGAAAAACTGTTTCTATATTCGTCAGGTCCTCAGGAACGGATTAATGACAAATATAAAAGTTCCACTGCATATACAATTATTATTATAAAATAAATATTTTTGTGAGTAAATTGATTGGAGCATGACAGTGGTCTAGTCAAAGCAACAAATTAAGTTATTACGAGGCCTGAGGTATTTGCATTTTGTCGATTTAAGTTGTTGATTTCATATTACACATACAGATGAAAAGAAATGCTGCCCTTTATTGTATAATTTACTTTAGAATGAATTAATTGCGCAACTCACCATTTTTGAAAAATGTGTGAAGTTGTCATTATCTTCGTTTTTAGCTTTTTGTAACCTTTAATGCAGTTCTCTTCTCACATAGCTTTTACACACACGTGTTAGATTATTGACACTTCATATTTTTAATGCAAATTGATTATTCAAAATCGGAGTTAGCTGCTTTTGCCCGCCGCCATTTCACCAAATGATGAAAGATGGAGGTTACCGAGATTGCAACTAGTACCTTCCCCTCATTTGTAATTATCCTTCGCACAAATTACTCCATTTTAAGAACAATTTGGGCCATTTCTCGGTTCGGGTGGATTGAATTATAGAAACAGGATTGTGTCGGTTCTGAGAAACAATACGGATATGATTTGAGAGTAGATCGATTGATTTCAGATTAGATTAAAGTGTAATAATACGAGATGTATACTTACTTATTGAATATAACAAGTTGAAGAAATGACAATATTTATTAATAGAATTTTTGTTTTTATTGAAATAAAAAGAGTAACCAGATAACCTGTAATGGGTTTTCCGGAGGACTACTTAAGCATCTATCTATTATCTTAGGGTACTTTTAGGTTGAGCATCAATGCTCAAGTAAAGATAATATAAATAGGGAACTCCAACGACTGACGATATTTACATAGCAAGGAAATAGCATTTTATTTTACTTAAAGTTGGGACCTTTCACAAAAGTAATCGGATAAATTCTATACTATTATCAATATTGGTTCTACAACCTCTCTGGTGGCATACATTGTATCCTGAAGAAGGGACGTTTGGTCTTGAAACGTTGATATACCAATAAACAATGGAATAAACAAAGTGTTTTCTTATCATTAATAAAAATAAAAATAATTAAACACATCTAATTAATTAAGCACTAAAAGTATGCACGTTAACACTTACTGCGCCTGCGTGGGATATCAAATAACTAACGCAAGTGTTGTACAGATTGCAAATATGAATAATGCTAGGCGCAGGCCTTTTATATACGTAATATATACTGTTATATGTATATATATTATGTATATCCATACAGACTGACTTTGCATTTACGATCACGGAACCCTGAAATGAAATGCGAATAAAAGATTTTATCTGTTTTATAAAGAAGTCTAAATGTCAAACGCCAAACGTAACTCTTAAAATTAAATTGTTAATGGCGTATGTACTCTGTTTTGATATTGGTATAAAGATATCTTTCGAAAGAATAAAATTTATGGACGCTTGGGTTCCACGGATCAACAAAAATAAAAATGCATAAAAATTCCAAAAGCTAATAAATTCAATACGTAATATTATGCTATCATTAGAAATAATATGTCAAAAATGTTGAGAAATTACAAATTTTTATAACCATGATTAAAACAAAATAATGCGATAACTGTTCACTAGTGAGTGATAGAATTGATAACAGATGTTGTTGGTTTTGTGTTGCTGCGAGACGGCAATAGTAATGGACGAATGGACGATGTGATGAGTCACGTCGATCAATCTCATGGGAAAATAATCTGAGTCACAGATTTGTCTCCGAGTCGAAAATTTTCTCTGTGACCGTTTTTAGAACGCTGTTATTATCTTTACTTTGATCAACGCTCAACTTAAAAGTACTCGTACCCCGAGATAATAGATGGATGCTTAAGTATTAAGTATTAATTATCGGGTTATTCTTTTTATTTCAGTTAAACGAAGAAGCTATCATGTCTTCCCGCAAGATGTTCAAAAAAATTGAAATATTCGTCGTAGGATTAGTATTATCTTAGATGTCGGATTATAAGTTGAAAATTTTCTAATCCCTTTCTGGGCACCCTGTCTCCATAATGGTTGGTTGTAGTAATTTTCCAAGTGGAGTAATATCTTCGTATAAAAGGGTAAAACGTGATCACAGGGCATCATTTCCGTTCCACACGCCCAGTGAATATTCACAGGGTTGTTTCATTTTCTTTGTCGGTTCAACTGCACGATCGCCGATTGAAACCAATTTCAAAAAGTGTTATTGTTTTGGTGAATTTCAATTTTATACAGTGAATTTAAAAAAATCTATGAATATGGTTTTTGAAAATAAGTTTGAAAAAATTATCAGTCTTAGTGCTTTGTTAGTTTTCTTCACTTTAAATGCCTGTTGTGCGGACGAAAATTGTGAGACGTTGCCTTCTGAAATACATTTAACTAAAGGTTAGAAAAATAATTTTAAAAAAACACTCGAAAGTTTAACAATTCTTTTGTTCTCAACGTGTCCTACATCGTACTGTGTGTAACGCTTTTTTTGTAAGCAAATAAATACATTACATGCGGACTGAAGTTTCCATTTCCTTCATATACGAATGTCACATTTTTTTTCGATAATTTTTTAAACAGATACCAGAATTTCGCACCTTTGAACGAAAATTAGTAGGTATACGTATTTTTAAAAATAGATACGGTACCGAAATTTTTAACAATATGAACATTATAAACGTAATATTTTAAGAGCAATGCCCCCTTTTTAAACACGATAGATAATTTCACTTTTAAAAAGGGTATACGATAATACGTTTTTTTAAATAGAATTTTCAATATTTTATACTATAATTTAATTATAAATATAAACATATAAAATCAATTTTGTCGAAAAATATTGTTTTTGCGCTACCGAGATTCGAACCTGGATCTCTATTTCCAATTCGGGGAAGTACACTACCAATTGTGTTATAACGCCAGTATTTTTCATGACAAATTTTTTCGAACCTATATGTTAAAGTTTTTCAAATTAATACATCTGTCGTTCCATTATTTGAAAGCCATCTACATTGTTTTTACAAATACAATATTTTTCGACAAAATTGATTTTATATGTTTATATTTATAATTAATACATTAAATTAGTATTTAAAACATCACATATCGTCTGTTCTGAATAATTACAACTTCACAATAAGAATGTGTTCTCCTTAATAATATTATTTAACTATCATACTAATTTATACAATATTTATATTACATGCGTTTGATATTCAAAACCAAATTGATTTAAAAATATTAAACATTATATTTAATATTATAGAAATTATTTTGGATAATTATAACTCGTCAACAATGACGGGATAACATTGGAGAAACAATATTTTAAATAATCTTAAAAAATCAACTAAAGTAATTTAATTTGTTTGTCTCGGTAACCGTACAATTTCGCATATAAATAGAACGTGCTTGTTTTACTTTGCTGTGCGACCCGGATGAGAATAATTATAATTATTCCTAAAATTATATTATTCGAGCATTATAATGTGTTTCATATTAGGGAGTGAGTATTAGATATTGAAAAATAAAGAAAAAATATCATTATTTGATTTATTTTTAATAAACCGATCTTACACATTGTATAACATTATTATAGTTATTTCGTTTCGTATTTCATTACGAACCATTCTTTTGATAGCTATAAACTAAAATTTCTTTTATAAAATATCTCTTGAGATTGTAATTTGAAAATCTCTTATTAAAAACATTGAATAACGTCTACCATTTAATAAGGCTTCCATCGTCTATTTATGTTACGATAAAAAAATTTTGGTTTATAAAATTTGCATAAATATAATTACTAGCGAAGCTTTTTCCACAAAACAAGTTTCCCACGCTTATTCCAAGAATGAATAGAATATAAAAAAAGATGTCAACGTCTTGCGCAATACTCGCGACTGTTAAGGTATACAATTAAATAATATTTGATGTTACTGAGAAAGGAATTAAATGGAAATGAAGAGAAATTACTTTAGATTGAAACACAAAATTTCCCCATTTAATTTGAAATGATTTTTGTCGACTTGCGTTTTTTCGATTTGCTGGGACAGATTTTCTAAACCAATATTTTTTTAAATGAGAGTAGAGAGGGGATAGCTACGATTTAAAAATAAATTTTCCACCCCTTGCTAACTTTACGTGCACCGGTAGTGCGCACTCAGCGTGGACTTGCCCCACGCTATTTGTAGCAGTGAACAAAAAAAAATCTGATTCTTCGGCCATATTGTGCATCTAAGAGATGATTATGATGATAAAAATGAGATTATTCTGGACACTTCCTTGTGCCAAAGAAGACCTGGAAGAGTGTCTCAATAGTGGATAGATGCATAGCATCTGGCTGAAGAGACCCTGGAGTCAGCTATGACGGTCATCCAGGACCAGGATTAGTACGATGAGCTGTATTGCCATTAGAGGTTGTATTAAAATTGTATTGAAATGCATTAACCGATTATGCCACACCGATACAGTAAGTTGACGACAAATTTCCAAACTTATTTGTATGTTGCACTTTCGAATTGATACATCTGTCGTTCCATTATTTGAAAGCCATCTACTATATATTTACAGAATCTCAAACACCGTTGAGTAAAATCAGATAGAATATGTATTAAAAATATCACAGACCTATGTTCTGAAAAATTGCAGCTTCACAATAAAAGAATGTAGTCTCGTTAAAAATCAAAGATCGATGTCTAAAAAAAATATAAAATTTAATCAATTCCTGGGCTTCTTCGCCAGTCGATGAGTCATTTCAATGGAAAAGTAAAAGATGTTACTCTACGGCACTGGAAGGAGTACAATCCCGAATGAAACAATAACCGGTTGTTATTATAACATTAACAGGAATAAAAAACATTTTGGTAGGATTACTTTAACCCTCCGAATGCCATCGCGAACTTGGCTGTCGCCACGTGGCGGGTTTTCCAAGTCGTTTAATTTATTGTTAGTTGCTTCATAGCCATGTAATCATCTGCGGTGTACATGGGTGTACGGAATTACAAGGTCCATAACTGAATGTCTGCACTTGTACAATTTCTCAAAGAAAATTACAATACTTTACATCTCCCACGTCACGAGTCACGAGATCTCGGTCGCGCCTCAACGCAGAAATTGACTTTTGAAAGTTTTTGAAAATCTATTTACTTTGGAGTTATAAAAGAATACTGAAGAAATTAAAAATACAAAATAAATAGGAATTTAGAATCAGTAATGACGGCAGTAGTTCATATTTGAATTAAAAATATCACAGAGCTATGTTCTGAAAAATTGCAACCTCACAATAATAATGTGTTCTCCTTAAAAATAATACTTTGTATTAGTATAAACAAATCTATGTTATTAAAATATATTAATATTATTATTGTTCTTCTAGGAAATTGCTTGAAGTTATCAAGAGAAGGTTTAAAAATATTAAAACACAAAATAATACCCCGTCAAATCTCACAAAATACAAAAAAAAAATTCGTTTGCTTGTACACTATCGCGTAATTGAATTGATGGCAGATCTTGTTTGTTTTATGTTGCCATATATCAAAATACGATACAAAATAATTGAGTTTAGTTTTAATTTAGTTAAGTTGTCACCCGTTAGCACCCCCGACAATTCATCCCTGGATTTAATTTGGCCCAGTGTGTGTATTTCCGAATGTACGAATGCGTTGCAAAAGTTTTGTTCATTTGACTTGGATAAATGAAGGCTCCAGGTGTAGGCGGCAGGGAGCTCCCTTAGTACCGGACCTTTATGGGGTGGTTTTATTAATAGTCTAAATTGGAATCGAGGGTTGTACCGACAGTCATTTTAGGTACATACCTGAAATAGTCAAAGTAATAATAAAGGGGCATCTAATATCAGAATGTCAGATTTTAAAATTTTGTTACCATAACTTTATGATTCATTGATTTTTGTTAAACTACATAGGTATATAATAATAGCCTTTTTTATTTCCCAAGACGAGATAGTCAGATGACATTAGGCAAGACCGAGCGAGCTGTGATAAAATAAGAAGATTTAGAAGTAAAGTGATATCTAAGAATGGTTTTAAATGTACAAAAATAAAACTTGTGTAATTTAAAAAGTAGGAATAACGCAGTACGCCCGTCTTTTGACGGGTAAAATCTACAGCTTAAGCTTCCACTTTAAATGATCATACGAATAATTTTCATAAAGCTTAATAAATTCGAAAACGTAGAACGTTTTGTTACTATTGACAATAGTTCAGCTCTTCACGTTATTACATACAATAAATATAATATACCTAACGGATTCTAATTTTGAACGAACATTGTCCATAGTCGGACATTACAGTTCAATTGTAGTATAAAATTGAAAATTCTCTTAGATATTAGCAATCCATACATTTTTTAAAATATTTTTTTTTTCTAGAATTTAAAAGAGGGTAATGTCATTACGATTATGACTACATTATTAAAATATTCGATACAGTCGACATCTATCGATATGAAGTTGTAAAATTTTGAACATCGTCTTTTGAACTTCTGTTTGAAAAATGTATACTCTGAACAAAAAGGTGATATATTCAGCTAATTCGTATTTCACAGGAAATTGACAATTCAGCCCGTATTCAAATTTTCTTACAAAAAGAATGCGTTACACGCGATGCTGTTCAACCCAATGTGTGAATGTGGTACCGAGGAGGAAATGTCTTTTTTGCACAGGTTTTTTTTACAATAATCTTGTCAATGGTAATTTTCAACTCCCGGTTAACTTGTGTCATCTTCTTTCCCTCAACTCGCCACATTTAAGCTATATAATAGCAAGTTTCTTGAATATCAATGGTATTAACTAATAATGCAATATTCCCTATTCAATAATATTGTTGTACTGCTTTCTATGAAATAATGTTTGAACTTGTTCAATGGCACAAATCACTCTTGAAGGGTGGATTGCCTATTTGAAAGAAGAAGAAGTATAATGTTCAAGTTACATAGCTGCATAATATGTCGGTATGTTACTCACTAATCATAATTATATAATTATTATGTCGGCCATCCTGAATGGTACATGAACAGGGTGGTCGCAAGGGTAGTCCCATGTGTAGTTTTGTGATATTTTTAATACATAAACGATGATAAATATATTTTTAAAAAATTAGATGAGTATGACGAGATCGGCAGGCTGGTGCGGACCTGCAACGGGGACGTGGCAGTCAACAAGTGTGACGGAGCTTGCAACAGCCAAGTGCAGCCGTCCGTCATTACACCCACTGGCTTCCTGAAGGTATCTACTCCATCATCAACCATGTTATATTGTATTTGATCAATATTTTATTAGTCTTCTTCCTCTTCAAAATGATCCTCGAATAATATAGGTAAGATACAAAAAGGGTTACGCTTTATAGTAGGTACTGTAGACTCTCGATTGCGTAGGTTGGGACAAAAATATTCGGATATTTTCCAACAAAAAAAAAACATTAAATAAATACAAACAAGATCACACCCGGTCCCCAAATAACAATTATTTTATAAGCGGATATTGCAACTTTTGAATTTGAAACCAAATTAATTGTGGGATACGTTCTATAGGCCCCGATGCAAAGTCTTTATCTCTCACCACGACTGAAGCCATATTTTATAAGTTAGTTTACGTTCGTCCATCCTGACGAAGATTCAGCGCTATCGAAAGTGATCGATGTTAAATGAATCAAAGTGATCTATATAAAGTTTGTTATCAAAAGTAGTATAACAATGTTAGACATCAAAGATAGACGAAAGCAAGTCGATTGAATAATATTTTCTTCTTCTAGGAGTGCTACTGCTGCAGAGAATCGTTTCTCCGAGACCGCATAATAACCCTGACCCACTGCTACGATCCTGACGGAATGAGGCTCTCCTCCCCGGAGATGACCAGCATGAATCTCAAGCTCAAGGAGCCGTCGGACTGCAAGTGCTACAAGTGCGGAGACTTCAGCAGGTAGACGGCTGCAAAACAGAAGATTAGCGACAACTCCTCCTCAACCTGAAACACGCTGTCATTCCCATGAAAGTCAATCAATTTAATGGATATACTACCTAGAATTAAGGATTTCTGCAAATATAACAATATATCCAATAGTTTCATACAAAAAAATCAATGTTTTTATGGCTTGCATTATTTAAGTAATTTTTTTGATATAATGGTTCGTGTCCACGTAATGTGACACGATGAGATAAATCTCAGAGATACAGATAAATTTCTGTACCATGTACGCGTGTTGAGATCAAAAATCAGAACTTGAAATTAAGAGTCATCAACCAACATTTATTTTGTTTTAACTGCTGCTGGGAAGATTCTCGTTCACCCGACTGACAAACGGAACGTCAATGATCAATGGACTGTCATTTGACGAACAATACCCGTGAAGTGAATACAGTATATGACGTGTACCGAGTACTTGTATCCAAGAATTTTATTATTCTGTTGTAACGAAAGAACCTTTGAGATTATCTCGAGTCAAAAATCTCACCCGTGTACGTGGACACGAACCATAATAAAACAAATCCATCAAGGCTTGCACAAATTGTGTGATAATTATTAAAACTATATAATATTAAATTTGACACTATTTGGAGCTATTTCGAGCATTCGCTTTTACATTGTAAGTAGGTAGTAAATTATTTATTCTCCCTTATGACTTAATTATACAACTAAATTTTATATAAGTACACCTTGACATGTTAATAAATACTTTAATTCTATTTAACTTGTAGAAATAGATATTGTACACTAAGGTCTATAATGTTATTTCCTTTTTTTTTATTTCGCTGAGTATATACCTAGCACCAAAAAGTTAATTCATACGAAATGAGAATTTACGACGGACGACTTTAATTGTTTGAAATAAATCATGGTTAAGTCTTCGCGCCTTCTTAAGCGCCGTTCATAAATGGATATAAAGTCACCCTCCAGGAGAGACGAGCGTGGACTTCACAATTGGGACATTAGTCTAGATGCAATTTTCCAAGAGACAGAATCTAATGAAGATGGATACGTCATACCCATCCAATCCACTTCGAGCGTGGTTTATTACATGGATCAATTTGCTCAATAGTGCGATCGACAAGATTTCAAACTGACAATTGGCCATCATTGTATTGTAGGTTAATTAACATTTTTTTAAATAAACTAAATCTTGTACCATACACACAACTAAGTATTATTTTTATCACACAAAAAAAAACAAAAAAGCATTTAATGTTAAATCGGATATTAAACTGCAATAGCTCCAGAAATGGTTCCGAGGAAGGGTGGGGCCTTTCAATCACGACTATATATTGGAGAGGAGCAGTTCACGACAACAAATGTTGTTGTATATCAAAATAATACTTACTTGTGTGTGTAGTACAGAATGTAGTTTATTTACAAAAATTAAATAGTTATTCAACATTTTTTAATAAACTAAACATTGTACTGCACACACATTCAGATATATTGTCACTACTATAGTTGCAAGTGGTGCAGTCTATCTCATCACGTGCTATAAATACAGTTTTGTGCTGACCTACTCGGTCATAGGCTTATGTGTCTAAGAGGTAACACCACGTTCCGTAATACTTCACCCCTACTGTCCATATTTCCGTCAACACGAGAAAATTCATCACTCTCTTTCACGCTCCGCTACCGAAGAGACGGACTGCACCTCTCAAAATTATAGTCGTGATAAAAATAATTCTTGGTTTTGTGTAGTACAAAGTTTAGTTCATTTAAATAAATAAATCATGTTGCATCGTAGAGTAACGCCAGGCCGATTAATGACATTATTTTTAATTTCTCAGGTGAGTTCATGGATGAAACTTTGCTCTCGAGACTCGGAGATTTGGCGGTAAAGAGTCATATATATATATATATACTGACTAACTGGTGTATACATATATATATATGTATACACCAGTTAGTCAGTATGCAATGCATGCAAAATATAATAGACAACGAATGGCTACCGTACTCTCTGCACTGATTCTATAGTCTTTGAGGCGAGTTTTGAGAGAAAAGTTTCATAACAAAAATAAATAAAATAAATTTTGATTCTTGGAGGTAGGTAGTTAATTATTTATTTAACTAATTATTATTTACACTCAACAACTATTACAAATACTTAAATAGTAGAGATAAACATTAATATTTTTCTAATTTTCATTCCTTCAAAAGGTGGTACTATTTATTATAATATTATATATATATGAAATCCATAAGCGCTACCTTCCCCGAACTGTTGGGACTGTACAACATTTTTCAATAATACAATTATTTATTTTATTTTAAAGTCTTACAAATAAAAATGTATAAAGTAAATATGACGTAAAGTAATTAGTCTACACGAAACATGGCTGGAGAAATAGCAAAGGTTTGTTATCACAGAATTGAATGGTTCAACTGTATACAACGCTACATAATTCAACCTACTGTTTTATATGAGGGGTTTACGATTATCTCTCAATATTGGTAGTTTTACAATTGATAACTGCTTTTGAAAACATGTATGTTATAGAAGCATTTAATCAAAAGCATATCAATTTTAAAATCTTGAAGTAGGAAAGTAGGTTTCAGATAATCGAAAATAAAATCTTGCGCACCCTAATGTGTGATAACCTAGCTGGAGAGAGGAAGATTGTTAAAAACCTTATTCGGTAACGATATATCGTTATAACGTCTCATATATCCTGAAATATGTGAAAATAAGGACATTACAGTGGGCAGGAGATATAACGAGAGTAGATGATTTCCGTAACACGCATAAACCTTCTAAAACAAGTCAATAGGGCCAAGACCGAGACATAGATGGGTATACAATGTCAAGACAGACCTGTAAGAGATTGAACCACGACGGCGAGGATGGTGCATGGTTCTGACTGCGGTCATGGACTTCAGAGTCCCTCGAGTAGGGACCTGTTGCTCTGGACTTTATGATAATACCATAATACAACGTGAACTGCGAACTATATAGATAGTGTTTTAGATAAACTATTAATAATAACAGCTCTGGAGCCGACCCAACAAAGCTAATACAGTTATTCTAGACCCTCTATTTTAATATGAACAAATCATTTTTAAAATTAAATTAAATTTAAATTATGAAAACGTTATTGATGTAGGTACACAGTAGTAGTTTAGGGGTTAGACCAGTGATGGCGAACCTATGACACGCGTATCAAAGGTGATACGCTACAGAGTTTAAGGCGACACGCCAGCGTTCACTAATATTAGAGTTGTCAAAGAAAGAAGATTGAAACAAGCAATTAATTAATTGACTTTAAATCAAATTCTATGGGTTCCATATTTTTTTCCAGTTAAATTTAACTTAAAAATATATATTTTGGGGGGGGGGGTTAAGTTAAGTTAGATTTTCTGAAATTTAGACACGCCGAACTCAAAAGGTTCGCCATCACCGGGTCAGACCATCGCTGCAATGCGAAAATCGTCGTAAAGCGAAAAAAAATTTTTTTATAAAAATAAATGACTAAAAACACACTTTTTTTCCAATGTCAATTTTATAAGTTTACATATAAAGTTTAAATTAAGTTTTCTCACATAATTTTTCTTCTTATTATCTAATGAATATTGTATATTATATACAATAAATACGTATAATGGGTTCTTTATTCCGCTTTGCATTGGAGTCAATTTTTTTAGTTGCGCCACTGCTCATGAGCTCCTCAAAGATAGTAGAAAATAAAAATAATATTGACTACTAAGTGTATTAAAAACGTCTTACTGAATAACTGGATGTGAAAATTAGTAGCGAAAATACTTTTATTACAGAGTAACAAAAAGTATTCATTAATGAATTGTTCGTTCACATTAATATATATATACTTCTAAGATAAAAAAGGGAGCAATGTAGTGAAAAGGGTGAGAGCTCACGAAGATGTCATGTCAAAAGGAACCGACCTGCAAGAAACCCGTACGATATGGTACTTTTAATTTAACTATACTAAAATAATTTAATAGACTGCAAATTATTATTTTACAATATGCAGCACTGGAAATGACTAGATTACTGTACTATACTGAAAACGATTTATATTGACTTAAAATTATACATCACGAAAAATGACTAGTACAAAATAATATCACTTGAAATCTACAGTAAGTTTTATGTATATAGATATATTAAAAAAATGGTTTAGATAATCATCTAATATTTACAGTTTTATAATGCTTAATAACTTTAAATATACTTAAAGCACAACCTTATTTTACACACACATATTTCATTGAAACTATTTATAAAACTAATTGAAATACATTATTTTTTAGTCACGAGATGTTGGAAAATAAAACAATAAATCTGGGTCCTTAATAATACAATAATTTGTATGACAGATGTCATCCTGTCGGATCGCAATGATATTTTTAATGTAATGATTAGCCCCATTTATTATTTTGTTCGTAGACATGGTATACATTTTATGATAAACAAGTGTGAACTAAGAGATGAAATATAACATTCGAACAGTGAAAATAATAATAATGTAGAGGGGTAAATGTGAGGTTATTACAAACGTTTGATTACAATTAAATTCGTTGCACGTGACACAGTACTCGACAGATTTGGAGCATAATAAATGTAACGTTATCAACAAATTTTTAACAGCTTACAGCTTTGTTATTTTATTTGTTAGCTTTATTATATATAGGACCGTGCGCAGATGAAACAGGACACGGTTTTGATTGATTTCTTAACTGTTACCAATTTCAAAGACAATGTACGTCGCTGCACACCGGCAGGGATGACTGAAGCAATTGGCAAAAACTGATTATTTTCCGTTCTTTTCTTTCTTATTAAAGAACTTCGTACCATCTAAAAGTTGTCTATAGATTAGATAATTTGTATTATAATAGAATTTTTGTCAATTGACTTCTTCTCTCAGTTAGATTTCTGAATAACTTAGCTCTCTGCTAGTATGTTAAAAATTTAGCCTCTTTGTCATTTGCTATAATGCAATTGTGCATATAATGTGCAGTATAGTTTGAAAAATCTATATCTCGAATTATTCATTATCCTCGGTATATAAAATGTTGTTGTAGTTGGCTTCAAAAACACCCCATTTGAGCTACTTCTAATACAAACAGCTGATGTGTTTGCTTAGTTTGTGGGGGTGAGGATGTTTGGTTAGGACGTACGACATTGGAAACAAAGGTCACCGGTTCGACCCCGTTAGTCCCTTTTTCGTAGAATTTTGGCTTAATATAAGTATGGAAAAATGTTTTTACGTCACGTTTTTATGTACATAGCTTCATTTGAGATTAAATTAATGTGAAGATTAGATTGAAGAGAAGGATTTATTTTCTGATTGGAACTGGATAGGCTGTAGATTGTTGAAGGTTGATTCCAACACAAAATCACAAACAATTATTTTAGGACAGAATTAAATTCTCTTTTAACCCTTGTCCACGGAATGAGACACGATGAGATATATCTCAGTACTAAGTACAAGTGTTGAGATTTTGATCCGAAGATAAACACAGGTTGAGATTAGTAGAAACAGACAAAAATTCAAATCCATACATACGACGTTCGATATGTTACTGAGACTCGATATGTGCATCCAAAAATCACCGATAATCATTGATCAGTCACTTGGACTGAGTCGTAATCTTCACGACCTCCCGTATACTCCTCCACTTTTCCCGGCATCCTGCAGATCTGAGGACTGTCACCAGAGAGGTGCTTGTAGCTTTGTGATGGGGTTTTCCTAGCTATCTTCTCTTCTTGCAAGATGTTCAAAAAAAGTTTAAGGATTCGTCTCGGGCCAATGGTTAAGAAGTATATTACAAACATTTAAATTCACTCAACTGATGAACGTAACGTCAATGATCAATGTACTGACGTTTGACGTTTAACGTATAACAAGGGTGAAGTGAGGTGTAAGACGGCGAATCTCCGATACACGGTGTGTACTCGGCGACTGTTATTCTCATGGGAGCATAATCACTGTCTCAGTTGATTGTCTCGAGTCGAAAATCTCATCCGTGGACACGGGCCATTAGTCAATAAGGTATTTAATGATTATATTTGAACAATACACTGTGATAAGCTTCCTGATTAACTTCCTTATAACGACCTACTTTATTTCCGGTAATGTAGGATGACTTGCGCCAGGTTTTACATTCATGTATCATATCTAATCAAGCACATAGTTAGGTTTATAATAGTGTACGTAAAACATATAAATTTGTTATATATAATGAATATCATTTTTTTTATTTTCAATTTGTACTACACGCACATACAATTTTTTGAGTTGTCGTGTCACGACTAGTTTCGGGAAGAGCAGTCCGTTCCATCCACAGGTGTAAGTGAAACTAAAATGAAACACTATGGCTATTGGGGAGGCGGGGCCCGTAAGGGTGGGAGTGGCTTTATTGTTTCTAGGAAACATTGATAAAAGTGGCGAAGGATTTGAAAATATGATATTGTTCTAAATATGAATTAAATATGTGTATATAAAATATATATAAAGGAGTTCTATATGTGTTCTCCTAAATAATAAAGTTGTATCAATGTGTCCAAAATTTAATAAAAATGAATTGATAATTCTGGCGTCTGCCATCAGTTTACTCAAAGGTATTTGAGATTCTGTAAAAATAAGGTAGATGGCTCTGTCAAATGATGGAACGATTAAATGTATTAATATCAAAAAGGTAACATATAGGGGTGAAAATTGTCGCTAAAAATAATGTCGCTGTAGCTTAGTTGGATAAAGCACCTTCCCCGGTTAAGAAAGAGATCCAGGTTCGAATCCCGGTGGCGCAACAACAATATTTTTCGATAAAATTGATTTTATATGTATATCTTTATAATTAATATATTTAATTAATATTTAAAATATCACAGACCGTCTGTTCTGAATAATTACAACTTCACAATAAGAATGTGTTCTCCTAAATGATATTGTTCATTAAATGATATTAAAATAACAGAAATCTACAATAAGGTTAATTCGGAGACAATAATGTCACTCCCACCCTCGCGCGCCCACCCACTATCCCCATTAGCCAACTGTATTTAATTTTAGTTCAATTTACATCTGTGGACGGAAAGGACTGCTCTTTCTGAAACTGGTCGCGATACATCTAAAAAAATTGTGTGTGTGTAGTACAAAGTGAAATAAAAATTATATATTTAAAAAATATATATTTGTTACACCGCGAAGTAATAGCTAAATCAATCTTGCGACTTACCTTAAGGTAGGGGGGGTGACTGGCGCCACACATTTTATTCGCGTGAAAAATGAGTATCAAATATATTGGGCAAAAACGTTATATAAGGCTATTAATCTCAAAAATCGGCGATGAAGATTTTAAATGAAATGCCATATGACATAAGAAAGGAGGAGAAACTATAGATTCAAGATGAAACCAAGCAAATATGTGCAAGATGTGTTATAGGTAGTAAAAAGTAGAATTATTAAGAAAAAATAAAATATGTTAAAGCGGGCCTGTACATAGCTTATTCGGATTTATTTTTAACACTGCACTGTAAAGGGAACGTGAAATGCCACCAAAATAATAATCTAATGGAAAATATTAACATTTTAGGGAATAGTACATTACACAACGAAAAAATTGGACACAAATGAGATACGAATGGAATGTTGGCCGATGTTTAAATATAAAATTATATCGTATGAGCAAATAACGCCGATCAAGTTCGGAGCTGGTGGTCTCCGACCGGATGGTGCCTGGTCCGCTGTTGGGAGCCAGCCGCAGCCTGTTTACTTCCGCCGGCTAGACGAGTGGGGCGGGAGTTCCAGCGATTCCCCGCAGCTGTACAGGTCCCGTTTGTTGGCCGAACGCAGCGTGACCACCCTGCGACCGCTGCCCTGTGGACAAAATTAAGGGTATTTTTATCATTTCCCAATTGCAATTTTAGAATATAATTTTTAGACAATTAAAACAAATGTGTACATTGTGTGACAATTTAATTATACACTGATTTATTCCCGGTTATCAGTTAAATTAAAAAAATTTCATCCCCAGAGCGCGGGTTTTTAATTTTAAAATACGTTTGGCGTTTATGAGTACCTACTGAATAAAATTCGTAGTTACCACGGTAACGCGTATGACTTATTGGTTTGGAAAATTTTTCTGATTTAGATTTCTCTTAGATTTAGGTTAGATGTTTAGAAAACAAAAAATAATTTAAACAGTTGAATTGATATAAATGTCGTACACACATAATATGTTTATGTTTATATATTGTCCACGAAGCAAGCGTGCATTATTACACTTTAGTCATCATTCATTATCATACGTTTTATAATCATTTATAGATGAAAGCCTCCCCGAGTATCTCCCACTTTTGTCAGTCATTTCACAAGTCCAGCGAGTTTTAGGACCACACGGTACCAAAGATTGTCCGCCTTTTGAGCCTGTTGCCATCTGTGGCCTGCCCGTTGCCATTTCATTTTCTTGTCGTATTCAATTATTTCAGCTACCATCGTTTGTTCCATACTGTTTTTCTTTTACGTCAAATTTTTGATTTTTAATTTTTTTTATTTTACTGTTTCCGAGGTAAGTTTGTAAAACTCCATAATCATATATGTGCAAAAAAAAAGATTGATAATGGCCTTACAAGGCGAAATGCGTCTCAAGTAAATTAAATAAATATAATCAAAAAAACAAGTATTTGATTTTCACATATGTGATTTCTTTTCTGTTGGAACTCCATGTTTCGCAGCCATATTGTAAGTATATTTTTTTACCCCCAGCTATTGGATTACAAGTTTTAACCACTAGACCAACAACAAGCATGGTTCAACCCTCTTGGGAACAATTTCTTAGAATATGACCCTGCCCTAGATGGACATAATTATCAATGTGTTCAAGTTGGATTCAATTAACATGACAGAGCATCAAGTCAACAAAGAATTTGATCACTTTATAGTATGGAACAGTGATTCCCAAAGTAGTCTATATCGACCCCCAGGGGTCTATGATAACCTGCAAGGGGTCTACGTCAACGAAAAAAAAATTTGGGGGTCCATGAAATGAAAATGGGGGTCCACGATAGTGGATCTCAACATACACTGATAGTACCTATTTACTTACATTATAATCTCATAATATAAAGACATATACATTATTTATAAAAGTACCTATGAAGTAAAAAATGTATTATATATGTTTATAAAGTTGTGTAAGTTGTAGGATGTAGGCATTCGATTTGTGGTTTAAGTTTTTAACACTAAACTTCACTACAATTAGAAATTTACAAAAAATCAATATCAGGTAAGTAGTGGGTCTACCAAAAACCGAAAAACATGGCAAGGGGTCTACGACACAAAAAAGTTTGGGAACCTCTGGTATAGAATGATTAAGAATTTTTCAATCTGACGTCTACAGAAAATATACATATTTTATTCCAAAGACGATTTTTAATAACACTGCTCACGAAATGAAATTCCCATGGAGAAATTTCAAGCAGAAGAATTGAAATCGTTTCAAATCAAATCAAATATTGAACAGACGTATCTAATAAATAAATAATGTGCCGGGTTCGCGATATTATATTTCCACTCCAGATGTTTTCAGATTGTCGGTGCCATCTTTGCTGATATCTCTCTATTGAGTGTATGGCATAGTCTAATAATGCGATAATATAAGAGAAAACACCACAGACGAATATTCATCGAAATTAAAATATTACCTAAATGTGTAGAAAATGATATAAAATAATTTATTTTATACCGTTATTGGACATCACTAGCAACAAACACATTGAGCGTCAAATAGTGTTATTTAAATTCAACTTAGTTATTTAAATTTAACTTAGTTTAGATTAGAAGTTATTCAAACTTTCGCGATTTTCAAGAAATTTGAAATATGTCATTTCAATAATGAACGCACTGCCGTAAATATTCATATTTACTGTTTCCGAGGTAATTAGTATCAACCAAAAAAAGTTGTAAATCCTCAGATTTCCAATGGCTAATGCTGTCTCTTTTCATATCAAGTAAATACAATGGTATAGATGTTGTTCACTATAGATTAACATTAATATAAATACAAGTTGTTGGGTTAGATTGTTATATTGGTAATGGCCTTAAAAGGCGAAACGCATCTCAAGTAAATTAAATGAGTAGAATCAAAAAACAATTTATTTTCACATATGTAAATATTCTACGTTCATTAAATTTAGCATACATGTGTTGTGATAATGTATCTACCACATACTCAGATTTTCGTTTACGGCTAATAAAAAAAGTTATTTCAACTTTTTTGCCGATAATTACAAAAGTTCGAGTAACTTCTAAACCGTTAAATTTTGGATAACCCTATTTGACGCTCAATTAGTTCCTAGTGATGTCCCTTCATCGTAGGCTCCATTTGAACTACTGTCTCTGGGACACCTGTGTAATTTTCTACACAACAAACGCTTATGCGTCTCGTTACTTTGATTGACACCACTGGGTTTATTGGTTTATAATAATGTACACGTGTGTGCGTGAGTATTGTCGCCGTTTTTTCGAAAAGCTAAGAAGACAGTAACCGACAGGCGTTATCCAATTACATCCCGTGCTTCCACCACCAGTGCGCGCTTCGGTCGGTCGAAATCTAAAGAAGACAACCCAGCTAAAATAATAATAACATCGGACCAGACTAATGTCAGACCAGCAAAAATAAAAAGGTTATTGTTAATCGGAAACCTGGAAACCAGCTATCGAAGGCATTTACATAAACAACAAACAATTATTCAAGGTAAAATATAAAACAAATGAGGAGTCGGGTAGAACTAAGCCATCATGGTTGTGAAACATTTGGAAGTTTCAAGTTTCCAAGAAAAGTTATCAGTTTGGCACAGGGTGGAGACTGTCGTTCGTTCTGAAACTAACCTACGTCGTTTACTGTGTGGGGTGCAGTAGGTACCATCTCTGATACATAAAGCATTGTTCTGGCTATTTTGCTAGACTACCGTCAAAAGTAGCCGGTTTTTTTCGTGTAACAGTGGTGTTTTTTTAAATTAAAATTAGAAAGAAACAGAGATATAAAAAAAATTGTATTGTGATTAAGTTGGAATGTTGGACAACGATGCATCTGAATGATCCACCAATTGAATCATATATTGAGTCCATATTTGCGTAATCTCATCAGAAGTGAACGATTTTCAGTTAGTGTTAAGTGCGTTGTACAGTTATCATCTAGAAACGTTGATAGAAGGTCGTCGTTTTGTGTTGTGATCGTGATTTATTGCTAGGGGTGAGTTATTGTAAGAATGGAAATATTGTCCGAATCTCAACATATAAATTTGTCTTACGTTTTAATAGCTGGTTTTTATTGTTAACTAATATTTAATTGTCGAATTATTTAATTACTTGTTTTAGTTAATCATTTAGTCATTTTTTACGAAATTTAATTTTCATTATTTTTAATTTAAACATTTTAAATTACTCGGTGGAGATATTCTTTCTTGAAGATCCTTGTCTACTTACCATTAACAAATCCTTCATATTGAATGAAGAACTTTTAATGATTTCAAATATTAAGTAATACGTATATCGAATTTTTCACATCCTTGAAGTGAAGTGTGTTTCATGAATTTTTCATTAATTACAATTGAATTATTAGATACATAGATACAAGTACATTATTTAGAAGTGATTATTTTGTTATTTTTTAGTTAATTGGAAACATAAAGGGTTTCATTTTTTTGAAAATTCGCGGTTACATAAAACTTTGTAAATAGAAATACAATATATACAGATTGAAAAAAGAAAGGAATTGGTTGGGAACAAAACAATAAAAAACATAATATAAAAAACAATATTTATAATCAACAAAAACAGGTACATATAAAATATATAAAAAAAGGATATATTATATTAATGGATATTATAACTAAATTAAAGAAATATTTTTAGTTAAAAATTTAAATAGCTAAGATTATTCTTAAAATAATTCAATGTACGTTCATCATACACATTTTTTTGTACAATTTTATTTCCTACGACAATGTCAATTCGGTTGGCAAACCGACCGAGTAAATTGCATTTTCAATATACTACTCGTATATGAATTCATTTCATCTTTTAAAATTATCAGGAATGTTATTGAATTACTGCGAAAGTAGGGTAAATATACCCAGATGAGTTTTAGCTGCCAAACTATTTTTTTTTTACTGTAACCTTGCTTTAAAAACTAATCGCCAGTGGTGAGTCTAGTTTTACGTTGCTACGTGTCTAGAATATTATTTCTGATCGGATTCTTAATTCGGCTTGAGATTGAACTTTAGACTTGTTCTTTCAATTTTACGCTTGCACCATTGGCATGACTTTGCCCCGGAAGCAAAAAGATCGGCTTATTTACGAGACGGACACGCTGGCCAGGCATATCACGAGTTGCCACGTAATAATGGATGTTTTTAAAGAGTGGTATCTTTATTGGGAGACGTAAAAGATACCACGATGACCCCCTCGACCCGTGAAGCAAAATTCAGCGCGCAAGATCGTCCAATCAAAGATGATAAATCAAGTTGATTAATTTTCAATTAAAATATTTGTTCAAGTGGATGTGATTCAATTTGACCCGACGGTTTTAGTTTGCGTCTCGACTGGCACATTAACACGCCTTCTCTTCAATACATCTTAACATTCATGTTTTGAGTGCTATTATACTATACAGGGTGACCAAGTGGCATTAGTCTAAACAGAGCAAAGTCCGAATAATTTCTAAACCATTGAATTACTGATAACCTTATTTGACGATCAAATGTGTTGTTAGCAGTGGCGTGCAGTAGGTACAGATTTAAGTTATGCTGTTACCAATGATATTATACAATTATATATAATATATGTACTACATCGGATTATAAACTTTCGCATAACCAAAATCTTTAGGAAAAATGAATTCGTCGTTTATAAGACCCTACCACTTGTAATTTTTGAGTACTATACATAGTGCTTTTTTAAGGTAAAATAATACCTTCTTACCCATATAAAAACCAATATATAAAAAATGTATGTACGTTTTTAAGAACATTTAAGAACATGATTCTTTTTCTGTATGAAAATCTTTTACGTAATAACTAAAGCTAATTATTATTGTTATTATAGGTTAAGGTGGGAAATAGTTCTGCCAATAGCTTTTTGTGTTTTCCAAATCAAAAACAAATCCATGCACCGAATGCACCTCATGAAAATACGTTAACAACAGTAAGATAGTAAAATTCGCGAATTAGTAAAAGAGAACGTAGACACTTCAATGGTTTGCACTAAATGTTATTCTATTAAAAACAATATATGGACTCCGTACAAAACGGATAAATTGAAAGAAATTTTCAATTCAGTAGGTAGCCATTTGTATGGCTTGAGTAGAACGCTAGCTTAAAAACAGAAGATAGCAATTGAATTACACAAAATTCCGCGTTGGTCGACAACAGCAATATAGCAACAGCGGTGGGTAGTCGTGGTACACAGCTGTCGCGAGCGTAATTGTAATAAATTGTCCGTTTATTACATAATATGTTAATCCATATTGTGGATTATTCAATTAATATTTGTTTCCCAGAATTTTCAGTGATGTACAACTTTTTGCTTATATGCACTACACACCCCTGGTTGTTAGTGATATCCCCTAACCGTAGGCTCCGTTTGAACTACTGTCTCTGGAACACCCTGTATAATATTAAACGTTTCACCAATTGTGAAGTACTCAGATTTGATAGTTTGGAAACAATCTTCCCGCCATAACGATGGAAATGTTGAAATAGCAACGTTACAGTGACGTAAATATCTCCGTCTTCAGCTTATTTTTAAGCTCTCATTCGCATGATTGCGGATGGTGTGGGTGGTACTGCAGAGTGGGAGGGGGGGGAGGGGGGGGTTGTCCGGGTAGTGTGGGGGATTATTACCCTTGCAACGCCGGGTTATCAGCTAGTTAAAATAAAAATAAATAATGGGAGAAAACAATAATTTGGCAAATATACTTATACAAGATATTGCAAACGACATGCATAACTTTGAATAAATATAGGAACTTTGAATTATTAAATATTCTATCTATTTGACTACTTTTGCCTGTTTTACTCTTCTTTCTGCTTCTTTCTTCTTCTCACCACATTCGTATTGGTAATCCACTATCATATTTCTTTTAGCAATTCTAGAGTTTTTCTAGCATACTTTATAGTAAAAAATAGCTCCGTAAACTGAACTTAGTTAGATTCACAATATTGGAATGCAAACATAATAAATAAAAAATAGTGCGTCAATAGTTATGTTACTGTGACATTAATAACGTAAAAATATTATCTAAATTTAATGAAATCAAGTTATGTTTTGTGAAGTTAAAATTTTTCAGAACATACAATAGTTTCGTGACAATTAAAATGTATATAAATCACTTAGAAGATACACGTAAAAAAATTATCTATTGAAAAAATATAGACACCATCGGGACTCGAATCTAGAACTTTCTACAGCCAGTAGACAGCTTTTATCGTCGTTTCGTAGCTTAATCGGTAAAGCTGCCGAAACTTCTGAAAGTGTTTTATGTAAATTTGTATTAATAAATGATCTTTTCATAGATTTAAATAAAAATATTCTTAGACCAGTTTTCATGAATAGAATTTACAAAAAATATGAGCTCTTTGGATTGACTTAAAATGTTCCTTTGGCGACTGATCTGAGTATGTATTGTACCCGCAGTATTTTAATTTATCTATCTACTTAATTACGTAAATTATTTAAGAGCTATCCTAATTTCACTTCAATCTTTTCAGTTTACCGAATTATCGAAAAATTCGATAATTATAATATTTAGTATATGAGGAACATATCGATAATAAACTTGGAGCAAAATCTCTATCTCCGAAGTTGAAACCAAAAATGATTTGCTCCAGATTTTGGCCATTTCCCGCTGACCCGACAGCTGGTATAGTTCCGTAGATGTGGGCGGGCGTGAAGTTAAGCAACGTTGGGAGAAGTCAGTCTTTGGATAGGTGCTCGCATGCTTATAGAAGCTGTAAGGTTGTTTGAAGTAACCTTCGGTACCGCCTGATACCAACCACACCACAGTAGGAATTTGAGAATGTTTTTGATGATTTTACGGAATGGAACTATATTTCATGGACGCTCATTGAAACAATTTCGAAGCGACTTGAAGTATTCGAGATGTCGATTTACAGATGATTTTGACTTCATTTATGGTAAGATTATTCGGTAGCGAAAAGGAAAAATCCTTTAAATATAAAAAACCCGGAAATTTCAATATTTTGGCAATAAAAATAGTATAGACAATATTAAAAAATATCAGTCAGTACCGAGTGATTTAAATCGAACATTATTTTAAATACAATTTGAAATTCTATTGCGATATAGATAGAAAAAAAAAATCACCGATGAGGAAGACAGACAGATAATAGATATTTTTAATATATCATATTTATCCTCAAATAATGACGTTTTTTGGCTTTTTTTTTGATGCTGTTTATTCGACGTCTGTTTCATTCTATTCGAGGTACTTTGAACTACGAACAACTGGAGGATTTTAGAATGTGAATACACTTCATTTGTATTCAAACGGCGCTCTGCCCGCGTTCAGATGATTGTTTATTGGCTTTAAAGGTGACACACGGTTCATTTACTCCGACCGAGCTGCCTGTACCTGGACGGACACGCGTGTACCAAGTGATTCGGACCACAATCGCTGAGCTGATAAATAATTACTCTCAAATTGTTCAACAATAATGAATTCATTATTACTGTCAAACACTACCAGTTTTATTTGTTATTTATCAGTGGCGTATTTGCAATAATTATAATATAATAACATGCAAAGTCTTTTCCTCTGTACTCTATAGAAGACTAGTGAAGTATGGCGAAGAAATCCTTGGTGAATATCAGTGCGGTTTCCGATCTAAAGATCTACCATAGATAAACCTAAGAAAAAGCACATTGATATAATGTGGGGCTCCACCATCTGTTCATTGACTTTAAACAGGCTTTTGATAGTATAAACAAAGAAATTATGCTACGCAAAATTGGCATTCTTTAGACTCTTATACAGTTGAAATTGAATCCGGAGTAAGACAGAGTGTTGGAGCCAATAACTCGTAACATTAGCATTACGGGCTGTGTTAACTATAATACATCGCTGGTGTGTCTCTATGCTGATGATTCAGTTATCACAAGACGATCTAAACAAATAATGGCACCCCACGATGTGTGTGCAGATTCTAGCTGGAAATAGAAGCTTCTACGCGTGTAAAAATCTGCTGTGATCGAAAATACTGAGTCGTCGAAGCGAGCTGCTGATATACAAAACTATAGAAAGACCAGCAGTCACTTGTGGTTGTGAAACATGGTGCCTAACCCAAATGAGCAGTCTTTGAGCGTAAAATATTAAGACAAATTTATGAATCTACGCTAGAAAATGGAACTTACATAATAGAAATGAATCATGGGGTCGAAAATTTGATTGAGCAAGAAACGATTGTAAGATTCTGAAGGTCCAGAAGACTGCGATGGGCTGGTCATGTTGAAAGAATACCAGATAACTGGACACCAAAGATCGGCAGGCCGAGGAAGAGGTGGGCTGACTGTGTGAAAGAGGACTGGAGTAGAATGGAAGAATGATCAGGGATAGAAGTCGGTGAAGAAGACTTGCGGAGGAGGCCAAATCCCACCCTGGGATGTAGTGCCGTGGAAGAAGAAAAATATTTGCAATATTTCACTGTTAAAATATCTTTCTTCATATCATGATTTATAATAGCTGGCCAAGTAAAATCATAAAGAATGACTTGGGTAGGACATATATAGCTGATGAATCTAGAATGATGAACCTAGGCCTTGTCGAGGTGTATTGCCTGCACACTCATCATCACTGTTGATGACTCTTCAATGCACCGTACATTTACCGATGCCTAAAGCTATTGCAGCTGCAAAAACACGTCTGGTACCGACAACACAACATTTGACGTCGGATGCTAATGACGTGCGCTCGCGATCATCTGGAACACTCACTCGTGAGCTCCACTCTTCTCACTGCCGCCTTCCAGATACCATTTCCACTAAACTCGTGTCAACTATAAGTAGAGTTTCTGTTTCTAAACCTGATCTGACCACACACACTTATTCAATACACTTCGCGATCTTCAAACGAACATGTGAGTGATGAGTGGGATATTGGGATAAACATCACTCACACTACAACACTTTTGATTCATCTGCCATACGTCCACACGAATAGCAAACGTTATTTCATAATGGTATTCTATTTCTCCATAGATCCCAAATGACAGACTCGGATTGAAATGCAGCGAAAATATGAGAAGTTTCCGAGTGGACCGGAGTGCTTCAGGACACAGATGCCTGGTGCCGAGTTGTACATCGGAAGAAAGCTCCCAATGGGCCATGAAGTCACGGAGTAGAGGAATGCCACGAGAGAATGCTGCATGTGACGCGAGTCAAAATTAACACAACCCTTGGCTTCTTAACATATGTAATGTAATGAAAATACAAAAGATACTCTACACTGCTGAATTCTATCAAAATTCAAATCATACGATTGCAAGATATGCCAGTCGAAGAGCTTTCACAACACTCCATTATTGCTCCAATCAATGCCAAGGATACATTGTTTGTACAAATGTTTAGAAACATCATTTCAGACTAGTATTTAATATCCGCCCCCTAGGATGGCGTGAAATACGCACATATTACATTTAAATAATTAGATACCTACAGTACTGACGGCATTACAATAATGTACCATCAAAATAAAATGGTTACATATCAATTTAATTGGTATATTTCAAAGGAAATTGACGCTTCACTTTATTGTACTGTTTCATTTCACATTTACAGTGCTTTCATTCGTATTCAAAACAATAGAAATCGAAGATGTTAATTCTCCACTGTCGGAGGTAGGGTCAGTGCTGTGACTGCACCAATGCAGCCAATGCCATACGTTGAGGCCCTACAATACATTTGATATCGCGATATCTTTCGATAATTTTTAAAATCCGCCACACCAAGAAATGGTAATATAACATTTAATCCTTTCCATCCTTTCTCTTGTATATTACGAAAACAAGTGAAGATATTACCTATGTACATGGTGTCTTGTTATACAGTGTGTAACAGACCTAGTCCACAATAATATACCCGACTAAATTACGTATCGAAAATGTTCAAGGAATATGTGCCTAATATCGATCATATAAGAGGTAGAAGTATTTAAAAAAAAAACGCAATTATGTGATTATTTCATCGATTCCAAATTATATATTGAACACAAAAAATTAAATGACATCGAATTTCGAGCGACCATACTACTTTATGTTAGATGATTTAGGGCCTAAAGCAAAGATATACATTACATACATAGATTTTGTGAAAATTTCAAATAATAATATTTTACGTAACGGTGCAGAATTTTCTAATATTCTTTGAACATTTTCGACTTGTAATTTAGTCAGGTATCCACCCATAAAATAGGGTTTTAGTTGCTAGTGCATGTAAATTTTTTTCATGAAAGCATTAATATTACAGGGAAACAAGATATTAATTTTGACATATTAGTGACGTAGATAAACAGTATAGTAATAATATTCGTAAATATTATATTATACAATGTATCTTCAGGGGCTTTCCCATTTTGGGCCATCGGGGTTCAATTTGTTCGGTTATGCCACTATCGCGGGTAGGGTCTGCCTATTCTACCGTCCGCAGCGAGATGGACAAGGACGTCATCCGCGAGTCGCTGTGCGCGGCGCGCGTGGGCTTGGGCGCGCGCGTGCGGGTTACCTGCGCACGCGCCCGCACGTTGAAGGCGCCGTACACCAGCGGGTTCATGCACGAGTTGGTGCACGCGAACAGGAACAGGCCGCGCTGCACGCGCTGGTCCACCTGCTTGGCCGACTCGGCGTCAACCCAGAACCTGCAAGGGATACGATAATAGGTTAGAAATGAACGAAGAATAAGAAGTGGAAATCATTCAACAGGAAAGCACGTTTTTTCACGTTAAAAGAAATGACAGATGCCGGCCTAGTCGATAGAAAAGTTTTCAGCCTGATCCGCCATTTTGTTTCATAATGGCCGCTGTTGAAAGCCCATCTAATTATTGTTTTCAGTGTCTGAAGGGTTTTTTTTATTATCGATCAGAATTCATTTTGGAATAAATTTGTTACGTAAAGTAGAACACTTTTGAAAATATGCGAGATTACATTATTACACTTTTCATTTATTCGATATTTGATATAATTTTAAAATTAGAATTTATAATTTTTTTTTATACTCTTGTACGTCAGCATAATTAACTGTACAATTTAAATATATTTTAAATTATATTCATGCTCAACCACCCTGTTGTATTGTAGGTAATGTTTGTAGGTGGCATTTAAACTACACATTTACTTTTATCGATTTTCCGATACTTAAAATTATGATTTTCAACACAGTTTAGTACTGAAACGTTTCTTGTTAACGACTTCAGTGTTGTAATCAGTAATGTCATTTGATATCCCATTCTAGGGTTGGCTCTCGGGACGATTTGTGACCTGTGACCTGTGACCTCAGGTCCGGGCGAAGGTGTACACGCTGATTAAACGTTCATATTAAGATTATATGTTTATATAATCATACGTAATACGAAATTATTTATACGTATGATCTAATTTAATAAATAGTCAGTGGAATAGGTCAAAAAGTGGATATTATCAGGGCGACAAGTTATGTTGTTAACTGCAAAACATTTGATAACGAAAGGGTATACATTTAAAAATATAAAGAGGATGAAGCGCCACATTCTTTTTTCCTGATACACAACTCACAATACATATCTTACGGCAAGACCACAGCCCAAACGTCAATGACACAAGAGTAGCCTGATTGTGTGTGTGTTTCACCAACCATAAACATTAATTGAATATTCTAACACTTGAACTTGTATTATTTGAACTCGTTAAAAATGAAATTGTATTATCTTAACACTTTACAAATAATATAAATGCTGATTTTACTAACCTTAAGATATAAAATCATTACATCTAGACACAATTTAAAAGTACATATATGAAGAAATTTCAGGAATTATCATATATATTTTTCATGTTCAAATATTGAATTAATTTCTTCATTATTTTTGTTAATCATTTACAATTTTTATTGAACTTTTTCTTCTTCTTTATATTTCATATTCTTCAATATATTTTTCGACGAATTGCAGTCGGTGAACTTTCATAGATCTGAAATTTGCATTGTCACTTAGATATTGTTTGCTAAAAATCGGTTTTCTAACGTTCAGTTGATAGCGTCACCCAAACCCATACATTCCCACGCGTGATTCATTCGATATGCATTTTGCATGAGTAGAATAGCGAACCAACCGATACGGATCGACTATTATCCCTATCGCGTGCTACGAGTTATACATGCACCTAATTCTGTAACGCTACATAATATGAAAAAAAATCCTTACAAAAAATATTACATTTTTGTTGAATAAAAAAAATTAACAAAAACATAATTAAATAATAAATATGAATTAAATATATTAATTGGAAATATTGTTGTTGCGCCACCGGGATTCGAACCTGGATCTCTTTCCTAACCGGGGAAGGTGCATTATCCAACTATGCTACAGCGACAATATTTTTAGCGACAATTTTCGAACCCATGTGTTACCTTTTTGATATTAATACATTTAATCGTTCCATTATTTGAAAGAGCCATCTACCTTATTTTTACAGAATCTCAAATACCTTTGAGTAAACTGATAGCAGACGCCAGAATTATCAATTCATTTTTATTAAATTTTGGACACATTGATACAACTTTATTATTAGGAGAACACATTCTTATTGTGAAGTTGTAATTATTCAGAACAGACGGTCTGTGATATTTTAAATATGAATTAAATATCACAGACCGTCTGTTCTGAATAATTACAACTTCACAATAAGAATGTGTTCTCCTAATAATAAATATAATAATTTGCCTCGTGCCGTGAAGCTAAAAATGAAACAACATATATAGAAATTGCTGTTACATAAGTATTCCGTGCTATCAAAGTAAAACAAGTCGGCAATTAGAAGGTAGGCATTCAAATTTGTTTATTTTTTTGTAGCACATAGTACGCATGAAAAAATAAAGGTAATTTCTTTACTAGACGTAGTCTATTCTAAAGCATATACCTGTACAGTTTTTAAAATATGTAATTGTTTAGAGGTAATTGAGTATAATGTTAAGTAAGTTATAAAAAGTTATGTGAAAAAAGTACAATCTGAAGTTATAAAATATTATTGAAAAAATTATTAAAATATTATTATCTGTAATATACAATAGTTGGAGACAAAAATATATAGGTAGTTAGTTAACACAAATGACAAATTAGATTTATTTTGCTTTCTACCCACATCAAGCAACCACTTTGTTAGTTTTGGTTTGAATCACTTTAGAACCTTTAAGGTCTAGTGGCAATTTATTAAATATTCGCGGAGCATAAAATAAGAAAGTTCGTTGAGCGAATTTGGTATTAAATTTTGGCATTGAGAAGTATCCTAAGACTTTGTTCGCAGTTTCCTTTGGATCGGATCGTGGAAGTAAAGTTAATTTAAAAAAAAAAAAGTTTTAAGATTGCTCTTTTAAGTTGTCTTATATCCAAAACTTGGAAGGATTTAAAGAGTTTTTCAGGGTGGTGTCTAAATGGCTTCTTGTATATATATTAAATTAGATCATTGTTTTTTTTTACAGAACATATCACACAATTTTATATTTTCAATTGATATTTAGATTTTTCTTGATTCACTGAATGTATTAATTAGTGATATTCAGAGTATTATTGTACATTTTTAAAAATATTACAGTTGGGGTTGCATGCAGGGTAGGATGTGTGCTAAAACATTGATTGATAAAGAAATAATACGAGAGATGGGTGAGGAGACGATGCCCAAGATGCTGTGTGACTGAATGACGTTTAGTGATTGTTAAAACAAAAACATCGTCTCCATATCTGTGTTCGCAGTTCACGCTATATTCTAATGTTATCATTTTGAAGTACATTATGTTATCAATGTAAATTTGTTAAGAAGTTAGGGAGGTACGTATTAGATACTTGCATTGTTAAATAAATGAATATTCCTAACAGACTTTCAAAACTATATTGGAAATAGATTTGCTAACATTCACACTCAGAGTACGTAGTGTATGCAGTAACAGATTAGTTATTGTTTGCCTCTAATTTTGGATCAAGGTGTGCGCAAAAAAAATAAGGCTACATATATTATTATCAGGCAGGGAAATATAGAAGGCAGCAGAGGCTTAGGTATAAAGAGATTATCTTAGCTATGCAGTCTTAGAAAGTGATTCATGTCCAAAATGTTGGTGATCTTATACAGGATAAATTTACATACTGCAACATGGTTGCCAACCTTATATTGAAGGCGGCATATGAAGAAGAAGTCTTGATACAAATTGTGTGCGCGCTGTATTTTTTTGTGTGCGTTATGATGCCAAAGTGAGTGAGCACGCATACTCGCACACTTGAGAGGGAACATTGGTTGTAGGTATGTATCAGGTTTCTATTTTGTATGTACATATCCGAATTAATTTACGCTGATGCGAAAGTTCTTCACAAATCCTCTCGTACAAAGAGAAAAAATCCCGTTGCTTATTTAATTTAATTGATTTTACTTAATTGTATTAATGAAATTTTAAAAAATCTCATAAATCAGATGCACGTCATTTATTTTTAAAATTTAATTAGCAAAACAGTCTGAGGGTCCATGTACACCGATGAAACTTATCTTTTTAGAATTGGTATATATATATAGATTTAGGTTATGCTGTTACCAACGATATTATACAATCGTATATAATATATGTACTACAATATAAGTTGTATATAGGATTATGAACTATAGTTTAACCAATGTCTTTAGACAAAATGAATCCGTTGTTTATACGACCCTACCATGTATTTATTTGTAATTTTAGAGTACTATTTATAGTGTTTTTAGAGTTTAAGTTTTAACGTAAAATAATACCTTTTTACCCATATAATAATCAATATAAAAAATATATGGGTGTTTTTAAGAACACGTTTTATGAGTGAACGTGATTCTTTTTTTGTTTGAAAATCCATCACGTAATAACTAAACGAAATAATTATTTTTGTTAAAGGTTAACGTAGGAAATAGTTCTGCTAATTGTATTTTATTTTTCCCAAATCAAAAACAAATTCATGCACTTTGAACGCAAAAAACGACCATGAAAATAACACGTTAAAAACAGTAAGATAGTAAAATTCGCGTATTAGTAAAAAAAGAAGTAGACACTTTAATGATTTTCACGCAGTTGTAAGCTTTTCCAATGTTATTCTGGTAAAATAAGCAACAACTCCATACAAACGGATCAACCGAAAGGAATTTTCAATTCAGTAAATGACTCGAGTATTTCACCAGCTTCAAAGTGATGTGAATAGCTACAATGCGTCGATTGTAGCAACTAGCGCTACGGCTGCAGCGGTGGGTTGTCGTGGTAGTTTTTAGAACTAAGCCATTAGAGTTTCTACTGGTACACATATGGCGCTAATTGTAATAAGTCCGTAAATATACGTTCACAGCCTATATTATTATAGATTATTAAATTTATATTCGTTTCCCAGAATTTTTAGTAATGTACAGCTTTTTTACTCGTGTGCACTGCACGCCCCTGGGTATATTCGATACCTATCGTTTTTTGTATGCCGAGCAGTTGACTTGCTAATGACATCGGCCTTTATGTCAAATCCCCGAGACTCGAGTGTAGAATTTCATCGGTGTACACTCCCCTCAAGCTTGAATTTGTGCAAATTCTTTATCCGTTGTAAAGTATTTATTAGACAAGATATTTGCGAGTCGGCCGGCTTCTAAAGAATGTCCTCGAGGATTGTTGGACAACAGTTTATTACTTCACAGCGCTTATTGCGCGGTCCGGTTGGCCGGGCAGGGGAGAGAGCTCTTCAACGAATGGACCGCCCTCGGTGAGACCAGTCGAAAGTCATCACGTCCATCGCATAAAGTTAAATCACAATTCTAATTATATTTCTGAGCCGTTATTCATTCTTATCTTCTTAAGTCACTTTCGAGGTAATTTGGTGTCGGTCTTATTTGGCTGGTAAAATAATTCAGCGACTTAAAAGTTTTTTTGACGTGTAGGTATATATATATTAGATATGAAAAATCGTTACTATGGTGACGAAATATTAACACTTTAGAAATTTACTTAGAAAAGATGCAACACATTAAAGTATATCCTTTCACGTTTGTGAATTTAGTATATATGTATAATACATACCTATATAAAGTATAATCTTAAGCAACAGAAATAAATTTTAATAATTCATTTTTACTTACAAAAGCATTGTTATCAAATAAATATCAGATATCTCATAGAGACAAAGGTATTTTAATTATATTTAATGGAAAATATATAGAAGTATAGGGTAATTACAGGACTTACGATCTTTCTTCGATCTGTAAATTCGGTTCATAGATGGCGATGGTGTAGTGGTACTCGAAGCGAATTTGATGAGGTGAGAATGGTGAACGTTATATTTATGTAAAGTGCTCACTTAAGCCAGCCGAAGACAGGTCGTGAGCCCTGTAATTACCCCATACTTCTATATATTTTCCATTAAATATAATAAAAATAGCTTTGTATCTATGGGATATCTGATATTTATTTATAAAATATATTTGATTGTTGCATAATTTTTTTTTTTAAGTCAATAATGCACAATAAACTAATCAATTGCATTGTTTACGATATTGACTCCTCAAGATTTGGGAGGTTTTCCATTTCACGCAAGAAGAAATCCGCGGTTTAGAGGTGAAGGTGTCGTCAAAACAAATTTGAAGAACAGGGTATTAAATTAGATTCCTCGGAGGCTGTTAGATGGAGTGCGGGGGTAGATAAATATCTGATGAACAAGATCAGGAAAATAGCGCGGATGTCCGGTCCTTTTGATTGAATTGCAGCCTCAAGGCGACGGAGTCGTTGGCAATAAATCTCAGAGATGGTGGTCACATTTTTTGGAAGCAATTCATAGTAGCTGATGCATCAACTCCTCGGATAAACTCAAACAAAACGTTTTTTTTTTTTTAACTTAAAACTATATCTTATTCAGGAAAACTTACCACAAATTAAACATTTCAAGACGTATTTAATACAACATTAGTATGGCGTTAAAATAACATTGACATATTATGTAAAAAAAAAAATATTCAATTGAATAGTCTCATTTCATATTGTAATTCCGAGCATTAAATGGATTCTCTTGTACCGTTAAACTATTACAATAGGTACATAAATAACACCTCTCCAAAATAAATTATTTTTTAGTTTTTTACTAAAGCTTAAACGAAATAAATAATATATTTGCTTTTTTGTTGAGAATTTACTTCAGTGCTGAGATGTAGACAGTCTATATATTATATAACGATACATTGCGAAAATAAATAATAAACGCGGTACATGTCCCAGACATATGTACCTGTTTAGATTATGTATCTCTGGTTCCAGAAAACAGTTCAATAAATAAAATAAAGATCCCTCCGGGGAATCAAACCCCAGTCTTCCGCGTGACAGGTGGATTGCTAAACACTACACTGCCAAGGAATCTTGCTTTAGAAAACAAAAACCACTAGAAAACTAACACATTGTAAAATTGTAACATTTGCAATAATAATGTATTCATTATTGTATTTATTATGACACAATTTATGTATTTATATAGTTAGGGCCGGTTGTGTGATCAGTAGTAACTTTTTACTATAGTAAAATAGTTAGTATAGTTTTTTTTTTTGCGAAAACGGGTTGTTTGATCATTGGTAAAAAAATATTTAATTCTCTAAAGTACATTCCGTAGTAAACTGATTTTATTCTCCAATATCCGATAATAAAAACGAGAATCGATGGTTAAATATGGCGGACTGTTCACAGTTGTTTCAAAAGTCATACTTTGAAAGTTGCAGTATACGACAATTATTCATTCAATATTCCGCTATTTTAATAATGAAAGTTCGTTCGATGATTATATCGTCGTTTAATATACATTAGCACATAATCCGATAAAATTTCTTCACAAAAGTGACAGATCTCAAACGCAGGGGCGAATAAAGCCAAGATAAAGCAGTAAATAGAACACATTTCATGATTATTCGCCATGCCACACTGAGAGGTGAGATTGTCTTTGACCATCTTTGACAGTAGTAAATTTGATGTACCAACAACCCGTAAAGGATTTTAACTACGGGCGTTAGTAAAAAGTGACTATAGTAAAAGTTTTCATGGTAAAAGTTACTATTGATCACACAACCGGCCCTCAGTGGGCGCTAGCCAATGGTACGCGACATTTAGACTGCTCACGTTTGAACTGATAACGCTCTGCCTCGTTAAAGTAAAATCCGGAATAAGCCACTAGAAGTGTAACAAGATAATATCGTTTCAAATAAAATCCTGTTTAATTATGCCATTAATTTCTGTAACGTTTTGGAACATTTTTATTAAAAGTTTTTTGGGGAAAAGGTGGATATAAAAAATAATAATTTTAACACCATGTAATATGAGGGTAATAATGAAGATCACGTTAGCAATTACCATTTTCCATTTTTATACAATATAATGTAGTAATATGTTACCGGAAAAGCAGAAAAGACTCGTTTGAAATTGATAGGTATTATAAAAATTCATCGGCATAGTTTTTACATTTCCATTATAGTACAATATATTCTTAAAATAGACTGCTGACTGGCACACGCCACTACTCGTTATTCCATTTGACAATTAAGTCAACGTTTAAGTTAGGTTAGGTTATAGTAAAATAATATTAATATTATAATTTGCGAATAGTCACAATTACACACATAGCGTGAGTATGTTTGGCCACCATTTTGGTTTGGCATACATTTGTCACTTCGTATTTGGTAGTCGTAGAGAGTAGTTGATTATAATTAATTCAATTTAATAGCGAGCATCTGACGCCCCAACAAAAGTGTCGAAATCATTAAAGCATTATATCTAATTAATTATTAATTTAAAAAAATAGTATGAGCGACGAAGATTATTTCGACTTGGTGGGTTTTATTAATAAACAAAACAGCCATTATTGGGGCACTGAAAATCCTCAATTGATACACCAACGACCTTTACACCCACGCAGAGTTACTGTATGGTTAACTGCAGTTTCTTTCAGGATGCAAAAGGCAATGCTGTTGGAAAACTTATTGGTGGCCAAATTGTGTCGATTGGACCTACAACACATGCGGTTTCAACAATGTGGTGCTACCTCATACACAGCCCGGGCTACGTTTGAAATTTTGTTTTAAATTTTTCCCGACCGCATAATGTGAAAAGGTGGTGATATCGACTAGCCTCCTCGATCACATGATTTGACGGTTTTCGACTATTTTTTGTGAGAGTGCAGTTGGTACTATTTGGTAAGGTTTAAGACCTATGTTTCGCTACTGTATAATAACATGATCAGACCACAGTTTTAAAAATAATTATTTTGGATATTTCGTATATTACCACACTTGGCTGGTGACGAATATACGGAGGAAATAATCATTATGATTTCTTTTTTAATTCCCATCTCAAGGTCAGTGCGTCGCCATGTAAATACGTTCCCACGACGTCGCCATTATTTGACAGGGAATGATTTTATTTTTCCCGCGCAGCTGTCAGAGCGCTAAAGGTCGCCATCATTAAAAATGCTAACGACAAAGCGGAGATGACTATCTGGGCAGGTACTTCTTCTAAGGAAAATAAATATTAAATGTCCGTAAAAACTGCTATTCAATATTTTATGCGTAGGTACTACAATATATGGTTTTGTCAGAATGGGCCATCGCCTATTTACCAAAAAATGTAGAATTCTTGTCAATTAAATACAAATACAAATATAATAATACTAATTAAATGTATTAATTATTAAGATATACATATAAATTTAATTTGATCAAAAAATATTGTTGTTGCAACCGGGATTCGAACCTGGATCTCTACCAATCCGAAGAACGTATATTAACCGATTATGCTATACCAACGCAGTGCTTTGACGATAAATTTTCGAATGTATATGTTACACTTTTCAAATGAATACATCTATCGTTCTATTCGATAGGAGACGCCAGAATTAATAAATCAGTTTTATTAAATTTTGGACACATTGATACAAGTTATATATTAGTAAGGATGTGATTAATGCACGTTCCCCAGATTGGAAGAGATCCAGGTTCGAATCCCGGTAGCAACAACAATGTTTATCGATAAAATTGATTTTATGTGTACATCTTTCTGATTAATACATTTAATTTGTATTAAAAATATCACAGACCGTCTGTTCTGAATAATTACAACTTCACAAGAAGAATGTGTTCTCCTCAATACAAATATAATACACCCCTGAATGGCATCATGTATTTTTAGATTTAATTAATTAATTTTATTCTACTGAGAATACTTTCAGTGAAATGGATCTTATGTAGAAGGTATCTATCAGTAATTTAATTACACCGAAGCATAATTGAATTTTCTTACTTCAATTCAGTTTCATTTATTTATTCATACATTTTCATTCCCTTATCCTAGGATGGTCGAGGGCCCAATGTCTCGATATAAAGGATCTTCATTTTCCTCTATTTTGTTTGCTTTGTTGGGGCGACCAAGACTCAAAAGTTGTCAAGAAGATATGTCTTAGTGTTCATTCCTCTGGCACTCGCAAGACGCGTCCTAGCCACCAAGTTGGTAGAGGCTCCATGGGTCTATTCAGCGGCGTAACTAGGAATGTCGGACCCCAACGCAAAATAGAAAAAAGGCATTTGGCCCTAATGTAAAATAGAAGGGCGTCCTATATATGTATTATTTATAACATGTAAAAAATACGTATTATGAAGTTTTATCCATTAAAAAGTAAGAACTGAATTGATATATTGCCTCCTGCAATACTCACTTCATGAAGAAATAAACAAGTGTTTTTTTTTTATATGCACTCACAACTGGAAATAAAATCGTTTTACGCCGATTTTTGCTTTACGGTGAGACAAATTAAATTAATTAACTAGAAAGATATACAGAAAAAATTTATCTATAGAAAAGATATTTAGTTGCTATCGGGTTTCGAACCTGAGACCTCTTCCCATCTGTTGAAGCACAAAAGCATGAAGACAAATTTTGGATTCTGTAATATTTCCAATTGATACATCTACTATTCCAATTTTAAAAGCAATCAACTATATATTACGATGAATCTCAAACACTTTTGAGTAAAACCTATTAGGGGACGCCAGAATTAAATAAATAAATTTTATTAAATTTGAAAACTTTAATAGAACGTATATTATTATTATATGTTGTGCACACACAACAAAAATGTGTTCTCCTTAATCATTATAAACGTTTCTAAGTGTTATGTAATAGGTATACCTATTATTTAGCCCCCTGTCTAGCGTGGACCCCAATGTACAGCATTGGCTGCATCGGCGTAGGTACTTTTTACTACTCTGAGATATCACATTTCGGTAGCAAAATATAATAGTTATTATGTAATAATGTTCGTCCTTAAGAGCATTAAATCATATCAATATCAATCCGTATCTCAAGGTATACATTAAAATTTTAGAAAATTGATATTAAGTAATTAGTTTCATACAGCTCCCAGCTCAGTTGCCTTCAGAATGTTAAACTTCAATGGTTGTATACAAATTTAGTTCTATTTTATTCTCGAACTAATTAAACAAACATGACTCAATATTTAGTAAGAAATACAACGTACATGCGTTGGTTACTTTAGGAATCATTTCTAGGATTTTTTCTATGAAAAATGATTAGCTAAGAGTTAAAATTTACTGATCTGGTATTCGAGAAATCAGTGTAGTGCTAATTAGCTTATTTACAATTTAACATAGGCACTTACATAAAAATAGCAATACTCTGACTCGTAACATTACTCCTGAGTAAGATTTATCTCAGTAACAGTTATAAATTCTCAAGGGAGGATGGATTCATTATTAATACAGATTTGATTTCATATATATTTATAAAGCAGTATTATACGCATTAAAATTGAAAGGTTTCAGAACTAAATTACGCCCTTTGATCTGAAAATGATCTTGGTAATAATATTACGAAGTGTTCCCTTTCCACCTAGCAATTGGGCTCTTTGTGAGCGTCTTGTACCGCTGATGTTCGAGGTTTGCGGTTATAAATGATTAATTTTGAAATTGTGAACTCTAATTATGACATTGAGACACGAAATCTCTCACCTGAGATAACGTTTACGTTAAAATGATTATTCAAATTTATTTAAATCTCTGTATAGATATAATTCGTGAGATCCGACCTCCGCCATCTAATTTTTGGACTCTTAATGGCATCAAGTGGATAGTAAGTCGCACGAGTGTCTCAATTCTGCAATAAATCCAATAACATCAAGCTCTATTTACTTATTTTTCTCTAGTTTGTGGAATGGGATTTTCACAAATATAGCTCCGACCAATGTTCCTTATAATTTTGGTTCACATGTGCGCATAAAAAAATCTTTTATTCAATTTTAAGGGCCTATGCTATTATATACAGAGAAAATATGAAAATCTTTATTTTACCAGTATAAGAGCCAGGGTTGACCACATTACTATGTATTAAGATGCATAAATAAGTCAAGACAACTAATAACAACAATCTATGAAAGCAGCGTACTCCGATCACATTCTTCGCGATGAAAAATATAATTTTTTACTAGTCATTATGCAGGAGAAGATAGAAGGCAGCAGAGCAGCAGAGTAGTGTAGGTAAAAAGAGATTATCTCGGCTATGTAACCTCAGAAAGTAGTTCAATGTGTCTAAAATGTTGATTATCTTATACGGGACAAATCAACATTCTGCAACATGGTCGCCAACATTAAGAAGAAATAGATTGTTAAAAATTGTGCGCGTGCTATATTTTTTTGTGTGCGCTATGATGTCAAACCGTGTGCGCGCGCACACTCGCATAGCTTATAGGGAACATTAGCCCCGACTCGTGATATTCTTTCAATTTCAATTACAGCTTCTGATTCATTGATCATTGATATTCCGTTCGTCAGTTGAGTGAATTTGAATATTCTCAGCAGCAATTAAAACTAAATCTAAATGTCTTAAATTCACTATCAAATCTAACGCCGTGTATACGAGTTTGAATTTTTGTTTCTTTCTAATCTCCAGTTGATCTCAGATTTTATCTCCAGATCGAAATCTCAACAAAAGTACACGGTACTGAGATTTATCTTATCTTGTCTCATTCTACGGACGTTAATCATATTTAATTTGAACTATGCTGTCACATACGCGTGTATTCTGTGGTGTGGCAGGTCTTGCAATAAATATTTATTCAAAGTAACATTATTTGGACATTTTCAAATCACCCTATCGACCTGAAGGACACCCCTATTAACCTGAAAGTCACCCTCACTGATCTGAAAGTCATTCCCATTAATTTGCGTCAGGCCACATGTTGAGAAGCTTTTATGAAATATGAAAATAATTATTTTAATAATGGAAAACGAAACCACACATCAGACATATTGAAGTCTTTACCAATAAATAACAACGATTTTATTCAAAAACATCAAATATAATGTGAAAAATACCAAAAAAAAAAATTCTTGTATTTCATTTTTATTCTTTTATTTTTACCCCGCATTCTACGTTCTTTCTTCTACGAAATTTTGTTTTAGGGCCGGTTGTGTGATCAGTAGTGACTTTTTACTTTAGTAACTTCTTACTAACGCCCGCAGTAAAAATCCTTTGCATGTTGTTGATACATTAAATTTACTACTGTCAAAGCAAAGCGACAAATAATCATGACATATGCTTTATTCTATGCATTATCTATGGATTTTTTCGCCTAGGCATTCGAAATCTGTCACTTTGATGGTGAAATTTTTTAGTATTATGTATTAAACAACGAGATCATCATCGGACGAACTGTCATCACTAAAATAGCGGAATATTTAATGATTAATTGTCGTGCACTGCAACTTTCAAAGTATCAATGTGTCGGATGACTTTTGGAACAGCTGTGAAAAGTCCGCCATATTTAACTATCGATTATCGTTTTTACTGTCGAATATGGCATAGTAAAATGATCTACTTTCGAGAAGTAAATATTTGTTTACTAACGATTAAACAACCCGTTTTCGCAAAATATACTATAGTAAAAAGTCACTACTGATCACACAACCGACCCTTAGTTGACGAGTGCAATCTACATATATATCGCAATGTCAAACAATTAACATCTGGTGTTAATTTGGCATAGCTGTCGTCATTAGAAGAGCAAATATTGGATCGTCTAATTTGAAATGCTATTTTTTGTGACCAAAAATGATTTACTATTTGATAGCATTTTTCTACTCTAAAACGTATCTTATAGTTTTTCTTAATTTTTGAGCTCATATAATGGAGTGTCAAGTTGAGAAAAATGAACATTTTCGACACATTTACAAGGTTAAAAGGGTCATCCCGGAGCTCAACTGGGAAATTCTGTCGCACCCACCCAACAGTTCCAACATCGCTCTGTTAGATTATCACCTTTTTCGGTCGCTCTCCAATCAAATGCATGGCGTTACATTCAACAACGACGATGATCTCAGAAATTGGCTCGATAATTATTTCGATACCAGACCAGCCGATTATTATGGGAACGGCATCGACAGATTGTTTGATGAATGATGAAGATCTGATGAAGTTCTGACCAATGATGGAGAATACATCATGGAATGAAATGCCGTAATTTTAACTTAAAAATTTGATTTAACAAAACCGCAAAGATTTATTGGACAATCCAATACATACTCGTATATTAGAAAACGGGCATGTAGTAATAATATTTCAAACGATAGCGCACTTATCATTGCAAATTGTCGGACAAATCTGTCAAAACAATTTTGAATATGGAACAGACATCAAACTAAAAAAGTAAGAAATAACTTTTTTTTTCGCAAAACTAAACATTGTACTGTACACACACGTTGAGTTGTTTTTTTACTACCATAGTTTCGTAGTTCCTCTCACCATAGGATGATAACTGATGATGGACAGCACTTCTCGAAATTATAGTAGTGTAAAAATAACTCAGGCGTGTGTGTAGTGTCATGTTAATTAACAGTAGGAACTTGTATATTTTTTAACTATCGAATATTCATAAACATAAGAAAAACTGTGTTATTTATTTTATCATTCCACTAATACTTATATACTTTTGATTGTAAAAGATTTTTGAAAAAAAAATCAAATGAATTGAAGATTCGGACACAGGTATCAATATTTTAGAGTTGCTTACCACAGAGCCATCACGTAGTACGGAGTCCAGCAGACGAAGAACACCAGGACTATAGTGATGGTCATCTTCAGGGTCCTGGAGCGGGCCCGGCCCAGGAAGCCGAGGCTTGAGCGACGCATCTTATCTGCAGAAAGGAAAGAGTAAACATTCATATTGATGTCATGTGTGTCTGTGATAAGTGAATTTTCATTTCTACTTTTAAAATCAGCAATATTATCTTTGTGGTTAAGATTCATATTTTTATTTATTATCTTTGTTTTATTAACCACTAAAATAATAATAATAATAATAATAAAAAAATAAAAATTTTCATTTCAATTTCAACCGCGATCAATGTAAGTCAATAAATGTTGTGTCTGATATCACCACTGCCCCGTGTTGTCACGAGGTTTATTCGCAATACACACAAATTGACTGAGTAAAGATGAATATACAATATATAATACGTAAACAATTATTTGTTATAAATAATCAAGGTTATAAATTAAGTCTGACCGAAGCTTCGGCTTCGACTTCGGCCATCTTCGGCCAAAAAATACACCTTCGACTGCACATTCGGCTTCGGCTAAAATCTGCCGAAGCCTTGTATTCGAAGAACATGAAACTATATGTTAAAACTTGGATTCGTAATATGGGTAGAGCCAGTATTGGTGCACTCACTCAAACATATTGATTCATACCTATATTAATTATTACTACAAATGAAACAAAAATTATGTCCACTTTAAAATTGTTCTTCATATACACCTCTTATCTAGTATTAAATGTAATTCTATCTACTACTTGTAACTCTAATTAATTGAACAATTGCTTGTAAACTATGCCCGTCCCGACACAGAATTTCTCTAGTGAGACGGGCACAGTCCAAACAGATTTTTATATTGTATTATATAGTTACAAATAAAATAAATTTTAAAAAAAATTTAATCGCCCAAAAGTGCCGAAAACGCACGAATGAAATAAAATTCTGTTTATCATTTCTGGAAAACTGCAATTTATTTATTTAATGGATATATTTTTAATTATAATTAACACCATAACGCAGAAAACTAAGTAACAGTTTACAATTTGCTAAGTATGATTGAACTTTCGGCTTCGGCCAAAAACGCACTATGCACTAATTAAAAAAAAATGTGGTTATACGGTTGGGCCAAAAGTCACTTTATTATTTAAAAATGTCTTTTTGTATTTATTTTACATTTTATTTATCTAAATTTCACTGTATTCTACATATTGTGGAATTATTTTTATTTATACACGATAAATATTATTTTTATCTTCACAAATGCGAGTATTATGAATAGGTAGAAAAAGCCCCATTCTGTGCGGAACGCCACATAAAAGAAAAAAATGTTTTTATGTATAAATAAAACAAATTTCCATGCTTTGTAAATTTTTATATAAAAGAATAAAAAAAAAGACAATGAGTAATTCAATTTTTAAATGTGACTTGGCCCACCGAGTGCGATAAGGATTAAATATAATAATAATTAGATTATACTGTTTTCCCTTATTTTAAAGCTTTGTCAAAACATTACGAAACATATCCTACGCACTTCTCCTTCATTATAATTTTAATAACACAAAGTAATATTAATATTTACGTGTAACAATATTAAAATATAATACAATTAAAAAATACACCACTGGCAAATTAATTTTGAACGTAACATGTGGAATTAGTTTGTTAGAATACCTTCAACTGACAGGCTGATTGATATTCGTAGGTACCGGATTTTTTTATGTCAGTACTTTCGGTTAAAAAACAGTAAATATATAAATATGTAATATAAAAAAAAAGACAAAATAAATACGTCACGTGATTACACATTTTATCCAGTATTTTTTTGGAAATTCACGTGTTTTCACTCGCATGTCAGAAAATTAAAGTATGTCACGTCCTGGAATACTGAATTAATAGATACCTAGTGCCTACTTACATAGAGTGCAGTGCTAAAAAATCGTTATCTAACAAATTTTAAATGTCTAAAAAAACAATTCCTTCCTTTCTTCCCAGTATAAGAGTACATTTTGCACTCACTTGATTTTTTATTTATAATATTTATGATTTTACTGTTACAATTAATTTAAGGTTACATATTATATATTATTGTAGCCAAATTAAGTATCTAGAATAATACGTGTCGAAGAATATCATTATCAGCTGCAACAGCACCTCAATCCAGAGCGAATACTGAGCACATTCAAGATTAGTCAACATTTCCTTCCATGCGTGGCATATTTTTTTAAGATCATCATTATTATAGCGCAGCGGCCTTTCTATCCTCCTGCGTCCTTACGGATCACTGGTTCCAGGTTTTCCTCGAGGTGCAAGTGTCCCAGCCAGCGAAATCTCACAATTATAATTGATTTAATCATAACGGCATCTCTACAGAGTTCCGTGTTATATCTTTGTGACCAGACACCGTTATTATTTATGGGGACCGTAAATTTTACGAAGATTTTTTCCTTCCAAGTGTCCTTTCATTGTATATTGTCGGCATACATGTTTCCACCGCGTACATGAGTATAGGGCTCACGAGTGCTTCATATAGGCACTATACTTTATACTTTTATATATATTATACTTTTTGAGAGGAGACGTGACTTGAGTTAGCGAACAAGGCCAAAATAGCATCTGTTTGGTAACAAATACCATTCTGTTTATTTCTTTACTCTATCTAATATAAACTAAAATATATTTAAGTTATAATACGTACATCTTGATATATAGTGTATTTGTTCATATAACTAGTCAAGGCAGCACCCCGACAATAGCGCGCACACAAATTCGCAGAATAAAACTACAAAATTAAAAATTTGGTAAGCGGGTTTTGAACCCTAGAATTATTATTAATGAGGACATTTATTCCTTTGTATTATATTTGATATCCAATAAAAATTAAAACATATTTGTAATATGAAAAATTATGAATTATATAAACCAAAAATTTATACGAAAAGTTAAAACATATTCAATAGACAGTTTAAATTTCACCAACCTAACCTAACCTAACCCACAACCAAACCTAGCAAAAATAACTTTTATTTAAAGTTTAAATAAAAGAAATTGGCTTTCTTTCCTTGGCGCAATACATCAACAATATGATTCGTTGTATGTGATAATGATCGACAAATTTAATCATCATTAAAATTAAAAAGAAATCATCAACCATCAAGATTGTGTCAAGTGGGTATCCCGACGATCTAAAGACAGATCAAGGAATAGGTGGGTTGACTGTGTGGAAGAGGACTGGAGCAGGAGAGGAAGATCGGGAACTAGATAAGAATGGAAGAAGAGAGCGGGTGTGGAGAAGTCAATGAAGAAGGAAAGGAACATCAACCCTCCGTGACTACGTAATTAATCCAGTTTATCCGCAGCGAAGATTTAAATATGAATATGTATAACGTATGACGGTGTTCTCCGACTATGTGTTAAGCTACACTGAGATATTTGAGGTTAACAATTTGATATCTTTATTTGCACAAATATGCGTACGTGTTTAAGCACTGCATAATTAACACTGCATAGTTAACTAAACACTGCATAATTAACTCTGCAGTGTTGCACAACTGAGAGAGTTGTTTAATTAATGAAACAAAAAGTGATATACGATATCTATATATATTGGAGAAAACATTTATCTTACTATGCAAAAACACCTTAGATTTCTTAAATTAATATTACATATCTTTTATTCCTTTGGACGATTTTTGATTAACTTATTGTGGTGTTAAAAATACTTGGCACATATCTAAACTCACTCAACTATTTTTTCAAATAAAGAATACAACTTTTCATACAAGAAATGTCTGTAAATCTTAATTTAATTTTGAGGGTTAACAGAACAGGGTTTGCAGAATGCTATTTAAAAATAAAATAACAATCTCTCAAGTATAAACTGTGTTTCATTTATACGTGCAGTACCTACGCAGTTTCAGCTGAAGATGATTTACGGTCTTACCTGGAAGCGATGAGATTGCCAAATATACTATCGGAGTGCGCCGCCATAAATGTCAGAATTTTAATATAGACGTTGGGCTGGCCGCTGCGCACTGCTGTCGAATGATTGATCAGACTGTGGCAGTGGCATCGACACTTCCTCGGGGCTGGACTAGAGTGACACGCTGTCCTATAATTCCAAAAGTTGATAAATTATCAACTTTTTTTGATAAACTGAAAAAGGCGTCCTCTCCCTGGCCGCCTCGGCGATCTCCACTATACAAATGTGTATTGCATTAAATATTATCCGTTCCACATTTTGCATAGATTCTCTTTAGGATCCTGCGTAAAATATAGGCATCCACCGCTCATTAGTTCCATGTATTGCTTAGTTGTAATTTAAGACCCAGAAGAAAATATGATCAACAAAAAAAATAACACATATTAAAAAAGGGTTTTATTTGATTGGTCTAGTCTGGTTAATTAATGATTGTCGGTCTAGTCTGATTAATTAAGACGCCCACCTTCTGATGTAGTTAGTGGTTGGGGATTTGAGCCTTATTACAGGAGATAAGCAAGTCAGTCCTATTTTCAAGGCACAAACGTTTAGCTTAGTTTAAAAATGTATATTTAAAAAAATTATAATTATAATTTTACTTTAATTTTGTGCGAACACGTAGAAAGCTGAGTGTTTCAAGAATTTTGAATTAAATATTACTATTAGTAAATTTCTAATGGATTATGGGAGTGTTGAGATAAAAATATTACAAGTGGCGTTATATACACAATACTTTGCTGCGCCGTAAATCTCACAGATGGCATTAATAATACATAATTGGCACGTCAAAAATAGTTATGTCTCAGCCGACCCTGTTCTCTCGCGCGACCAATTCAGCCCATGCTGCTATTTATTGTGTCTCGCTGTGTTGCCGTATAAAACAATCATTGAAGTACTTGACCGATAAATTGGATTAATGCAAAAGTTTTTGCGAATATAAAAATAAAACCTCCCAACCGACCAATGAGATCAATTTTATTAAATTGTATAAAGGGTGATCCATTTTCACTTTTTATTCAGTTTCGTCTTAATGATTTGACGGTGAGGAGGGCTATATTTTTTTTAATGGCGCTGAATTGAGAACGCGGTTAATTTATACATGTCGTGAAGGCAATGATGCGACTGTGGTGGCCCAACAATTTGTGAAGCGTAAATTAGATTTTCATAGAACTGATTCGGGGTTTGGGGAGGGCTACGTCGTCCCCTCTCGTCGTCTAGAGACCGCACAGCGAAGGTGGTACTTGGAACGCAACTCCCACCAACCATGAAGACGTAGGGTACCAACATCATCAATCGAGTCACGATCACTCAATCCATCGACGATTCCCGAGCAGCATCTCTAGAAGCTGCCTCCAATCTTAGTTCGCGCACCTAGTACAAGATGTCTCAAAAGTCTTATTAAAATAATGGATGGGTTTAATAAAAAAATGTTTATTTTGCATTCTTAAAATTGTGTTTTCTAAATGTGATTCGTTATTTCACTAGCACTCTTCTAAACGGGAGGCAAAATTTCTGAGAACTGCTCGGTGCGTAGTCTCTGTGATCGCTGCCATTTATTCTCGGATATTTTCTTTTAATTGGTCCAGAGAGGGAGGATTGTAACTGTGTACCTTTGATTTAAGGTAGCCCCATAGGAAAAAGTCAATTGGTGTTAAGTCGGGGCTCACCTTGTCGGGATAGCAATTCCCCAGGGAAAATTTCAGGAACAACTGGTAAGGACACGCTCCACAGCGACTGAATTCCCAAGGACGCGGCTAGCGGTCGGCCTACCTCCCGCCCCTCTCCCACTCGTTGCGTTGGTGCAGCGAATGAATCAAAATGAAAAAGACTTTTGGGACACACTGTATTATACTTATTTCAACCTTTGTACAATTTAACTTTAATAAATTCAGTGCACCCGTAAATAGTTTCCATTATTGTAATCTACCGCCTGTCACGCATCATATCGACATACGTAATCATATATTTGGACATAAATATGAGTCACAATACCTTCCACGACACAAAAGAACACGATGATTTATACCCTCACACAAATACCATCATCATATCATTAAACCGTCTGATCTGGAGTCCACATACACTTACAACCTCAAAGGATTATATAAAAAAAACGTATTAACTGTAGCATTAAATTATTAAGCATAATGGCGGCGGTGTCACAGACCTGACTGCGGCACTGATGCAGGCTGATAGACTCTTCCCACATCAGCACGATATACTTGCAAATACATATATTATAAACAAATCTTGAAATGTATTAAGTTTTAAAATCTTCTAGAAAAGGGACGTACTATTTTCATAGCTTCAATTGGTAGAAACAAGATGGCAAGGCACATCAGTTTTGTAAACGATTTTATTTATCTTATTTAATTTTTTCACGACATACGAGTATTTTACACTGATTGTATTTAATACTTGTCGCTCTCACAATAATAATTTCATTAACGTGACCGCTGTGTTCCATTTCATTTTTCCAGTTTGAAATACGAGAAATTTTACACGAATTAGACACACCTACTTTCATTATGATGATAATAGTTCAATTATTATTAATGACGTAATTTGTTAAGCAAATCATTAGAGAGAGGAAGGTTTGAATAGAAAAAGATAATAAAATTATTGATTTTCTCACATTCGATTTAAACATAGCTCGTGTCAGGAGTATTTTCCACCTTTTTGCATATTGATAAATTGGAATCATAATATGGAATGAAATAAAAATGTGTATTGTCATTTGAATTAATCAATCGAAAATTAAATAATTTATTGAGTAACTTCATATGTATGAATATATTTTGAAATCCCATAAAGTACCTTCATATATATTTAGCTGGTTACTTAAATCAATGTTCTAAATTTAAAAAAATTATGACAGCTTCAATTTATTATTTTGTTTAATATTATCGATTTAAAATGCCCCGTTGTATACAATTTATGAAACAGACAGCTTTGTTTAAAACGCAACAGTGTTATATATTAATTTCGACTTACATAAAAATAACGTACATAATATTTTTACTTTGTTCAAGAAAACGTTGTTTTCTTTTAATATCAGTAAAAAGACATCTCATTTATGAAATTTGCTACTAATGTTGTGAATAAGTTATACCGTGGGTAAAATATGCGTCAAAACATATATTTTCGGTATTGTTTTAAGGAAAATTACGGCCGCTGTTGATCGGCGATCTGAAGTTAATAAAGAGAATAAAAAATACACATTATTAGGATCGATATAAATATTATTTAGTAAGATATTACTACGTTTTTGATATTAAACTTGATTTTAAATGGTAGCGAAAGTCTCAAAGTATGTGAGTAAATACAATATATTATTTTTACTAAAATAAAGTATTTTAAAAACGTCGTAATTGATCATACGTACTGCAAATTGAATGGTTTACAACTGTATTAATTTTTAATATTTTGGTAATTTGGTTCAAAGCAGATAGGTTTCAAGATTACAAGAAAATATATTTCGTTTATGTAATAATTTAGCATATTAACACAATTATGTAGCACGCGGAAAATGCATCTAATGGTCGTATCGGTATCTTTCTTATAATGCTTTTATTGTCTTAATTATGGCAAATAACATTCAGTTTATTAGTTTTAAATTAGTGTAAAGGTCTTACTTAAGTAATAGTTTAAAAAAAGTTAAATCTAGTGTATAACTTCTGATATAAACGAATAATAAAAACCCACATTTTCGTAAAAAACGCGAAAATTTAAATTACCATTGAAAGTAGCCCTTAAGGTAGGTGCGCAATACCCGCCGTATACGAGTAACATTTTTCCATGCATGGACAATGGCGTTTAGATTATTTTAGAATTCTGCCTATTATTTCGTATAGTATAGGCCGGTGTACACGAGTTAAATATATAAGAGATTTTTTAATGAGACAATCTCTGAGATACGGATTTTGCTCTCATGAAATTTTTTATAGACAACTCTCAGCTTTCCTAGTCTCCGTGTACACATTTCTCAAAGATTCGACATCTTGCGCCTCACTTCATGCTTGTTCGAAATAATAAACGTTCGTAATTTAAAGACTAACGATAATGATGAGGTTTAATGACTCGTGTCTAACTTTCAGAATATATATTTGTAAGGATCTGTGGTGGTTTTAGGTAACGTTTGTGTACATAAATAAAATCTCTGACAGATCGAACATCGTGTTCACTGGTTTGAGTTTTTGTCTCTTTCTGTTAATCTCAAGCTGATCGCCGAGTTTATCTCCATATCAAAATCTCAAAGTGCTCAGCTCTAAGAATCGCGGTTTATCCTTATTCAACGCGAATCGTTTGAGATAAAACTATTGTTCAAAAATATCAAATCTAATCTGGCAATTTTGAGAATTACCTCGCTGAGTTAGGTATAACATTTCTTATAGTATCACACAAAGAGCTTCAGCATTGTGCTAAAATAATACTAAACAAAATAATTCCAATGGAGGCTGTTCTGTTACAGAGAACACTGCAGTGGATAACAATAGAATTTGTTCAAAAAATATAAATATACTTTGTCTCTGCGGTGACATTATTTTATCTTTTAAAAAATACCATTGTTTGATAAAATATAATATATGAACATTTGTAGATAAGTTGTTGACAAGATAGTAGATTATTGTTTCCTAGGGGTTTTTTTGAAATTTTGAAAATTAGTCCTGTTTTGGAGACGCATTTGTAAGTAAAGAAATAACTATTTAAAATTTTAACACAAATTAAATGCATCAATTGGAAAGATATACAGGAAAAATTAAATTATCTAAAATATTTTTTTGTTGCTACCGGGATTCGAACCTGGATCTTTCCCCATCCGGGGAAATGCGTTAACCGATTACACCACACCGACATAGTAAGAACTTATATGCTGCAGTTTTTTCGAATTGATACATCCATTATTCCAAATTTCTAATTGAAACATTTAATTTGTATTAAAATAGAACAGAGTTATGTTTTAAAAAAGCTGCAACTTCACAATAATATGTGTTGTCGGGAGATTGACATAAGGATGATATATAATGTCTGCCAGAATAAAAAATGTAGCCAGCGGGGTAACTACTACGACTATTGTATTTGGAGAGATTATATTATTATCACAATTGAGTAGCACAGCGGCAGAGTTGCCTAAGTCTAAATTTTCATATTTACATACACTAATACGCTCAAAACTAATTGTTTTGTATTGGTTTAATTTAATATGCAGGGATATATAGAAGCATTATATAATTGCAATGATGTTAATATAATAAATAAAAATATAAAATTTTGTCGTCATTTTAATCCCTTGTATCCCCATTTGATCACTTTGTAGATGTGGCACTCTGTGACTCATTTGTTATTGTGAATTTGGGGTGTAGGAGTCTGTTTAGAGTACAGCCACTGTAAGAATGCGGATGAGATTTCGGCCACGCGTATAGACGTTCGTAAAACTTTGGAAAATGGATCAACATGTCGAATACTTACAGTAGGTAAACCAAAAAGCTATCTTCTGAACTTAATTGACTTTATATTATGGTGCATTATTGAAAAGTACACAAAATAAAAAGAAGGTTTACGCGCATCCTTAGGCTGGTCGTACTCTACTAAGGGCGGAAAGGTTGAGAATGATATCGAAAGGAGGGTGCAATAGGAATTTATCACACGAAGCAGACCAGCCGTGCGTAATGGTATTCTGGTGAAAGCAGACTGAATGTAGTGGAATCGCAGTCGCTCAGAAACAAGTGTGAAAAATGTATGTACGATAGAGTGAAGAATGAACAAATCAGGTTGTAGGTGGAAAGAATGAGAGGGGAGAAGATGGAAAAGAAATTATATCAGGCGAGTGTTGAACAACCTGGCGCGATCAGTTTAACCATACATTGGAGAGCGGCTGTGGTAAAAAACTTTGACCATTGAAGAGGGTGCATGAGAAGATGTACGAACTTGGACGAGGGAAGGGTGGGTGTTCTATCCTCTCCCTACCCCGTGCGTGGAGACGGCGTAATGGTAAGTAAGTTAGTTATTCATAATTTTTTTCACCTTATGTTGTAAACTGGTATATTACCTCATATTATGTAGGTACTTCATTACCTGAATATATCTATGGACTTATATAATTAGTTTCATATGCTATATATTATGATTATTTATACTGTTAAAATCCCCATAATTAAATAATGTCAGCCTCGTTGGGCATGACCGTTCCAAAAAAAAATATGTTATTCATTTTTAATTATTTTACATAGACGTAAATTAGAAAAATACAAATTACAGAGGTATAAATATTAATAAATAGTTCATTAATAGCAAAAAAACTAAGAATAATTTTTCGTAAAGTTTTCTGTAAAAATTTCATTACAATCTGACTGACGTTGGTGGTGATATTAACTCTGGACAAAAATTATTACGTCTACCCCTTTACTATCGATAGCAAACCTTTATTTTTTAAAACATCAATTTTTTCTAAAAACCGTAATTGTTTTCTGCTGAATGCTGAAGATTTTGGACCCAAGATTCGTATTCAGCACCCAAAAAATGGCATTTTTTTCAGCTGGAGATATTTGGTGTTGACCAGTGTTATTAAAAATTTGCAAATTTATGCAGAAAACCGCAGGAGAACGCGTTTAAATCCAGCACGTTTTAATTTAAATTTCTTTCACATCGTTATTTTTTTAGTTTTTATATTTAAAAAAATATTGTATTAATATCCTCATTATCGAGAGAATTTTTAACGTCAAAACTTTGTCATATCATAGGGAAAAATATTGCAAGAAGAAGAGACAATCTGTAGTTGGAAATCTCCAGAAAACCTCATTAAAAGTTAGTGCGACGTAAAAATAGTCGTCCTAGGGAAAGGATGAGAAAGTTTGAGGCCCGAGATGAAATTTAAAACTTCGTTTAAGAAAGCTATCTTTGGTCGTATATTATTCATAGACCGACCTCGATCAATTTGAAGGAAAATCTATGTTTGGTCGTTGGATAAACCTTTTCAGTAATGGTACCGAGAGTTAGGGGAAACATTCTGGATTTTTTATTATTATTGATCCAATTACCTATCTATACATTTGATTTTAATTTTTTTGGAAGGCTGGATGATATATCATCATCGTCATCAGCTGTGTGCATTATTATTCGCTGCTACGAATTTCTGCAGAGTTATTTGATTTTCTGTCTTTTGGTAAGACTGTATTTGTCCAATGATTGTCCTTCCTCCGAGCGATGTGGCGAACCAGTTAGGCTAGATGCCTCCCCCCTGAACATGAAGCCGAGGCAGAAAGAAGATATTACCTGACACCATCTAAATTCTAACTTCACATTAAAAATGTAATTTCACTAAAAGTATTCATAGTTATGACCTATGACTATGACCTATATAACTGTGATCTTCCCACGTTGCACTTACCGTCCAGAGAGTCCCTGGATCTCCTGATGATTTCCCTGAGGATAGAGGCGTAGCAGTAGATAATGGCCGCCAGTGGAGCGGCGTACATGAGGGCCATGTTCAGTAAGGAGTAGGCCAACTCTTGAGTCTCGCTGCCGAAGGCGTGGTAGGAGATGCACTGCTCGTACCACGTCACGTTCGGGTGGCGCTCCACGTGGAATATTGCCATCTGAAAGCAAAATAAAAGAGTTGATGTTAAATATAGAATGATCGGGGCAGAAAACTACATCGAATTTGTAGTTGAAGATGATCATGCCTGCTCCCAAATATTGCTAGGGATATTTCAAAAATCGTGTTTTGATTGTTACTGTATCTTTCTTTAATGAATTATGAAGTTGTTTAGTTAACTGCTCTGAACAACGACCGCGAGCTGTAATGGAACTGGTCACGCAAGTTTTTTTAACCAAGACGCCCTGTTGTAATGACTTGTACTATTTCATATTTCTCGCCTCTTATGGTATATTCACGGATGACATTTTAATTAGATTTATTACTCGAGACAATCTGCGAGAAACGGATTTAGCGACTTAGCGACTCTCAGAGATTTTTATTTAAATTTTTTATTATTTATTTTAAATGTTGTTTGTACATAAAGTATTATAATTATCTGCCTCACTGGGCTTCGCCCGTGCTGAGACAAATACTTTAATATTAATCTTAATCGATAATAATATTTTACATAGTTGGTATAGCAAAAAGAGAATAATGATAGAAAGAAGAAAAATAAGGTAAATAAAAATTATAAACGATAAAGTTAAAGAGTGATAAAATATTTGAAAATATTTAAATATACCCATAGGATAACACCTGAAATTTGTTAATACACATAGTAATGATATTATAATTTCAAGTTGGTATTAAATCAACATTGACATTTGTAAAGTGTTAAGATAATACAAGTTCAAATGATCAGAATCTCATTGAGAGATTATCGCGGACAAGAGCTATAAAGGTACACGGTGCACACGGATGAATGTTTGCTTTCAAGTCAAGGAGATTTAGCGATAGACGTCGGTGTGCATTAGTTAGTTAGTCGGCATACAAAGAAAGTAGATATGCCCCGTAATACTTAACAAAATCTTTTACAAAACAGTTGAAAAACTATCGGTTCACAGCTTACGTACATTGCCTTGTATTGGCGTGCGCATACACTCGACTAAGCAGTCGATCCGCGACCGTTCAGTTGTATGGAGCACGCACACGAATATTGGGAGATCTCATTGGCAACTGGTTAACTATATACGCAGTTCCAACAACCAAAGAGTTTAGTGAAGTAGACTCAATGGTTTAATCGCGGTAATAATCGTGTGCATGTGCCTAGCCTTACTGTGAAAGTACAAGAAGTATGCAGGGGTGGGTCGGGGGCGGGTGTCAATTTCTTATTACTATATTATCCTATAGGACCTCTAGATAATTGGTTGGGGCTCTTTTGTTACATGCACCCGCAATAAATCGAGTATTTAACGAAAATTTTTAAATCGGCGAAATTTCTTAAGATCCATGATACTTTAAAAAAAATATATATATATAATAAAAAAAAAAAATAGTTTGATTTGAGAATATTTTTTTCTAATTTAACGCTCCAGCTCACCTCTGACAGCATGCAGCGTGAGATGAACTTATCGACGTGTCATATCAGGCGTTGTGATTTGGACCAGCTGATACAGAAATATTATCTATTCAAAAAAACCTCGGGTGTGGAGAGGAAAATGGAACAAATGAGAGGGGTGGAATCGGGGTAGAATTAGTATAAAGCTATTAGTCAAAAGGGGAGACCTACCTGCGGTGCGCTGCAGATGGCTGAAGATATCCAAGCAGCCAGCAGCAGGGCCCGTCCCCTCCGTTCTCCTCCACTGAGCTGGAGGGGCTTCAGTACTGCGTAGTATCTGCACAAACAATCCTAAGTTATTTCTAATAAAATACGCAAAGAACAAAATACGATGCGTGTGAACGAGCTTAATCAAGTCAAACAGGTATGGGTAGAAGACCCTGTCAACAATATATGAGATATATATACAATATATGAGAAAATGTCGTTTGTTTGAACAAAGGAAGACGTTAGATAGAGATATATATTCGGAGAAATGAGTAAAAAATAACATGTGGAAATGCTTGTGGTTAACCATTATTAAAAAAACGTTAAATCGAACTATTTTTCCATAATTAATAGTAAATTAGTAGTCCATATCAGCGTTATCGGGAATTAGATTATGTTGTAGTTTAAGATAGTGGTTTAGGAAGTGCCTTTATGCACAGGGCAGGAAGCGTGAGATGTCTAGGGGTTGGAACCTCCAACATTCAATATAATATACATTTATATCGCCAGGGGGTAGGGAGAGGATGCCGCTGTTTTGCGCAGGGTCCTAAAGAGTATGATTGGTGGTTTGACTGGATTTAGACACCGCCCGTCCAGGAATGCAGACCTAACTAGTAATGGGACGAATCTTATTTTATACAAAGAATTTATTCGGGTATGGGTGACTCTAAAGATCTCCACCTACGCGCCTACCTCTATCTCTTTCTATCTCCATACCTCGTGTATTGCAACTCCGTTAGTCTGTGTCTGTAAGTGTGATTCAAACCATTTTGTATCTCGTCCACTGTCCTTCTTTGGGAGTGCTTTTTTGATGACTGGATCCCTGAGTGTCTGCCTTGAACTACTGCACCTTAATTTACCATCAATTTCCCATCTATATGTAATTAACCATCTATGGATTTATTTTTTATATGAATTAAGACAACACTTAGGGGACGCTGGAAGATCTAAATTTTAACTTAGCAAAAATTGCTAATAACTGTTTTATATACTGCATAAAATTGTGTTATTGAATTGGAGTCGTGTATTTTTATTAACTTTGGTGAGTGGTGCCGACATAGTATGGGTTCTCCCCCATCAGCTGTCCTTTATAAAAATAAAGTAAAAAGGGTCCTAAAGAGTTACTATGCAAAATTTAGAATGGAAAGCATCAATTTAATATAGTAAATACTATATTATATTAGGGGAAGAGTGGCCAGGGAGAAGTGGAAGAGTGCCTGTGTTTTGCGCAGGATACTAAATAGTAACTATGAAAAATTTGGTTTATATCGGTAAGAAAGGAGTAGAGTTGTATAGAGAACAGACATATATTGGTTTTACTCGTATATATAAATATAAAGATTTTATTTCAAATTTTTTGTCGCTTATGATTCACACCCCGATAAAGTTAGAAGGCTGAAATTTAGAATTTTTTTAGGTTGGATAATATTTAACACTGGGAAACTTTTAATTAAATTAAATCGCTGAAATTTCTAAGATTTTTGACAATGATTTTTTTCCTTTTTGCTAATAAAAATGTTGAGACGTCTCCTACGACGAAAAAATACACATCATATTAAAACACTTATTTTTAACACAAATCATACTTGCTTGTATTTATTTCGTGTATTATGATACATTTACCGTCATTATTGACGAGTTATTTCTTATTTTTTATTTAAAGTTAAAAATAATATTTGTTAATTTAAACTTATAAACCAGAGATTAATGAATACTTATGGGGTTTTTGAGAAAATATGCAAAGTTGGGAGGGTCATATTACTAACTTAGTTACAAGATGTTTAGGGTGAGGTTAGCCAAGGTCTTGCATAATTTATTGGTAAAATAAACCTAAGTTAAAAGATCTTATTATGTCCTTGATTTTTTACTTATGTTAATTAGGTTAATTTAAGCTCTGGTTTACATAAAGTTTCTGCGACAACGAGCCACGATGTAATATTTTATTTAAAAACATATATTTTTTATATATAAGACTCTTCAATACCGAGTTTCCTCAATTAGGTAGTACTCTTTTTGTTCATAATCGGTTGCTCTATCGGAATGGTAATACGTTCCCGGTAGAAATTAAATATTTTTTCGATAAAATATATGTTTTCTGTATATCTTTCTAGTTGATTAATTTAATTAGAATCAGTGACCTACACTTTATTGACGTCACTGTCGCAATTCCTTCCATTCCTCACTGCAGCCAAGGTGAATATTGAAAAACAATGATGATCCAAAATATGGCGGCGTATCACCATCATCATCATCATCATCATTGTAGGATTGTCAAATTTGCAACGGAAGTCAGAAAAATCATTTATCCAAGAAAAGTAAAATTATGTATATATACATTTTTGAAGCTTGTATGATGTGTGTAAATATAGCCACTGAGTTAACTCTATTATATGATAAAAGTGATATACAATAGTATACAAGTGGCAAATCTATTTATAACAGAGTAAAGAATGAAGGAATAAGGAAAGAATGTAAAGCCGATGTTTGTATAATGAGTACGATTAAGAAAGGATCACTTAGGTGGTTTGGTCATATGAAATGGATGAACGAGGAGAGAATGGTAAGAAATATATATATGACGCAAGTGAGGACGTCCGCGGAAGACTTGGCACGACTAAGTAAACCAGATACTAGAGGATAGTTCTGTTAGAAGCCTTAACAATCGGCGAGCTTGTATGAGAAGATGTATGAATGTGGATGAGGCGAGAATTGTGTGTCAGGACAGAGGAGTGTGGCGCTCTATCCTCTCTACCTACTCCTGCGGGGATACTGCGTGATGGTAATTTAGTTAGTTATATATATATATAATAATAATAATAATGTGTTTATTCCAGCTTGATCATTTTTTTTAACCCGATTCGCCATAAAGATAATACATACTATGTTATACATTAAAGGTTATAAAATAAATATAATGCTATGAAAAAAAAACCAAGGAAAATATTAATAAATAAAAAAATTAAACATTAAAAAAAGTTAATAAAAAGTAAAAAGTTCACACATATATACACACAAAATATAAATAACTACTTCAGTCACGGCCATTGTTGTATATGTAGCTATTTTGTAGGCGCTGCCATTCTCTGGTCAGGGAACCAGCTTTCCATGAGAGCGCCGCTTGCACCAGATAGTTGGTGTTGAGCTCCAGCCGCAGCTTTACGCCAGCAACTCGATGTCTCAGAAGCGGAACGAATCCATGTATACGTGTAAAAAAATTTACCTGTCAACGCTGATGCAGATAAGTACGAAGCTCGAGAGGTAGAGCCCGAAGATCCTGAAGAAAGCCATCACCCTGCAGGCCAAGTCTCCAGCCCACCAAGACACTGTCCAGGACCAGGCTATCTCCAGGGGCATCATCAAGAATGTCACCTGAAATAACCGAGACATGTGTCACAGATCATTTAATATAATATAACGATATGAAAACGTATTGAAACTAATTATTAAACAATAAAAAGCAGAGAATTAGATCCACACACATATAAATGTATCCGCACGTTTATTACAAATGTATGTGCCAACCATTTGTGTGATGGTATATTTTATAATACAATAAGAATTATATTAATTAATCAATTTAAATAGCGACCAAAAATATTATTTTGATGTGTAGATTTTTCCGTATATCTTTCTAATTGATAAATTCAATTTGTATTAAAAATACTACAGAACTATTTTCTGAAATCTCAACTTCGCAACAGGAATGTGTTTTCATTAAAATAATGTATATTTTATACATTTTATGTACCATAATAACATAATAAAGAGTATAAAAAACTCAATCCTTTATTATAGTACATTCTTTTTTTACTTCTCCATCATTGCTGAGGATAGTGAGCCCCGGATTGCGACTTGTCGATGTCCATGCCGATTATCCTCTGCATTTATCAGCAGCCAGCAGTTAGGATGGCCGTTCCAAAAGCAAAGCCAGGAGTATATTTGATCTGGTTGGTCCATCGAGTTGGAGATTGTTCTCTTCCTTTCTGATCTTTCATTTCAATCACTACCAGCTAGTTCACAACCAGTCCGAGTTAGCACCCTCTATGGGCGATGTGTCTAAAAAAATGGAGGATGTATCTTAGACAGATATCCGATTTCCTGCTCCACGCTCGCGCCCTTTGATCCAGCTTGGTCGACAATCGTGACTTTGGTTTTGGTTCTATTTATCTCCAGTCCCTTACGCCTGTTCTCTTGGAGACTTCAACTTCAACTTTATGGAGAACTTCAACCATAACTTCTTCAGATTTGGCAATAAGTGTTGTGTGATCACATGTATCTAGCATCGTACATTGTAACACCATACCAGTATACAAGTGCCTTTCTCATAGTACAAAATTGTTTTCAAAAAAGTTAGAATATTGAACCTACTATAAAAATTTCCTTCTATGGTTTGTTGATTGTTATAGGGTACAAATGCGATGGTGTGTATAAAGTATTAAGTATATAAATTTGTACATTTAAAAATATTTCGCCGTGTAAATGCTGATATAAATGAATCTTCGCGTAGAAAATTTCTCACCCGTACGCAAGGCAGAATTTTTTCGCTCCAAGAGCTATAAAAATAAATTGTATTTAAATATCGTAAGCTCGCTAGACATCGTTCCTACTGGAAGTACCAATGATGCCATCTGCATATCACTACGTAATTTACATACGAAATTACCCGGGAATCCGACGTCCAATGAAATACAGTCTAATTTAAATGTTAGTTGCACGTTGCATGTTCAATTCAAATACATTTTTTTCAAATAATAATATACTTTATTAATTGAAATAAGTGGAAATAGATGTGATTTATTCCGGTGGTGTAAAATTTCTGAGTTCTTGAGTTGATAATATTTCGAAATGCACTTTCAGCAGCAGCTTGGTTGTTGAAAACATCTCCCTATTAGAAGTTGTCGAAATGATTAAACAAGTGATAATCTTTGTGCGAGACGTCCGGTGAGTAATGGTGGATGAGGTAATGTTTCGTAGCCTAACAAGCGCTCACAGAACAAACATCACAACGGCGATTTTTTTTGTTTTCGTTCAGTTCGTGCGGCACCCATTTGTCAAGATTTTTTGATTTTCATAGTTATTTGATGTGAACTAGAACTATTAGATGATTGTCTTTCGAATTATTGTGCAAGGTTCTGATTCAAATAACGCTTTCAGTTAGTCGTTATTAACTGGAGGACGTCCACAACCCTCTTCATCTTTAAAGCTCTCATCCCCAGCACAAATGTTCTTTAACAGTACCCACACCAAAAGCATCGTTTAGATTAAGATCAGTTTCTGCTTCTTTACTACACGTTTTGAACTTCTACAAAAAAATTGTTCTTATTTGCTTCTTTTCCACCTTATTATATTAATAATAATAATAATGCGTTTATTCCAACGTGATCAGCTATTTTTTTATAAATACCCAATTCGCCATAGAGATAATACATATTATATAATCCTTTCAAGTTACGAAATATTATTTATATTATGAAAAGAAAAGCAAAAAAAACAAAAATAAAAAAAAAGTTTACACATATATATAAATATAAACAAAACATAGATACTATATTTCAGTTACGGCCATTATTGTATCTGTAACTATTCTGTAGTCGTTGCCATTCTCTGGTCAAGGAACTAGCTTTTGACGTGCTGAGCTCCAGCCGCAGCTTTAAGCCAACAACTCGATATCTCAGAAGCGGAACGAATCCATGTATACGGCCTTCGGCAAACATTGTAGATGCCTTGCAATAACGCGCCAATCCGAACAGTATTCTGTATGAATTATACTGAATTCGGAGACGGTTGTACGTGTTAGTATTTCGACAAGAGCTCGCTGGTGAAGAATGCTGGTGAAGAACGATTTAAACAGGATCCTCTTCACCTCCTTACTGTTTCGGTAGAAACGCTCAAATGTCTCCTCTGTCGTTCTATGTCATCATCGTCTTGTCCATCTTCATTGAATTTGACCTTATTTTGAATGCTTAATTTCGTTGATGTTGATATTACCAAAAAATGCATTTTAAAATGATATACGACGGAAACAGGACTCATTGAAAAAGTTTTCAATGTTAAAATTCAAAAAACAAAAAGCGCAATACCACCGATCTAATATTTACGATTCCAATCTGAGCACTTTGTGAATTAGAGCATTAATAATATATGTGATGGTTAATTTCCAGGTCGGTGAATCGTTTAATATTGCAGTAGAATGCAAATTTGTAACTGCAAAATTTTCCGAGTTAGAACTTTAAAGCTTTAAGTTGGATGCAACGTTTGATTAATTTTCATTCCTGGTCAGTATTAATCGTCAGCCATTCTAGGAACGCTTCCAGAAATAACAAATCTATTTTTTTAAAAGAATTTTCTACCGAAAGAATAAATTGTATCCGGAAGTTTCTCTTAATCTTTTCGCCAATTAAATTTATATGATTCGGCAGAGAAGCCAAGTACTTAAAAATTGCATAGTTTTTCAAGCTTTGAACGTTGTTTCCTCCCTACCCATTATTGCAGATGCGAATTATCTGATTTTCCGCTCGGAGCAGAGCGCCACTCTATATGCAATTAAAAATAATTAAACGAAAATTATTTTTACATAAAGCTGAACAGATTATGTTCATTAAAATGATATTACGTGATTTAACCCTTAACGTGCTATTAAATGGTTCCCCAAACACTTTTTCTATGAAGATTAAATTGAAGATTGATTTCTTTGTAAACTAGATCAAGCTTGCAAGTTGCACGGGACGAGGATCGAACCTCGATCTATTAGTATGTATGTAGATCTAGAGCACGTGAGATAAGCCGAAAGTGGCGAAAAGCTTTCATAAAACGTAGTGACGTAATTGTGCCAATGCAGCCACGTTAAGGTCCAGAAAGAGACAATCTCAAAGATTTACTTGAGATACATCCCGATACCATGTACACGTGATGAGATCAGCTTTAGATTGTTAGAAAGAGACAAAAACTCTGATCATTGTATTAAATAAAAAAACAATCACTTTGTATTGAACCACCAAATTTATTATATATATTATATTATATTATAAATGTATTATAACCGGGAAAAATACAACCCCCGCTCCCTTAATGTTCCGTGTATCTGTATATGTATTCTGTCGCTCTCTTTCACATGTTATATTCTATCTCCCTCTTTAAGTATATATAAATGCACTCTTTTTGTATTTATGATCAGTTTTAAATACGTCCTGATGAAGCTTTAAATAAGCGAAACCGGTTGAGGTATAATAAATTTTGTGGTTTATTTATGTTATTTTATTTAATATAATATGTCAAACCAAAAAGTGATTGCTTTCTACGAAAATCTAATCATTGTAGTCGGTGTACATTCTGACAGCGAGATTTGATACGTGGACACGGACCTTAATAATTTCGCTTTGTAACGACGGTCTGATCTAGGGATAAAGCGAAAATATATAATTTTTCAATTGTGAGTCCATACAGATGCCTAAAAACTATAATTTTTTTATAAAAGTAAGAATATTATAGGGTACTATAATATACCAATTTTATCCTTAATATTTAATGGATAAATTGCGTCGTAATAATATTTTTTAAATTCTCCATTGGAGCCTTTTTTTTATAGTTATTCCAGTGATAAAACATTATTGAATTGAAAGTTGACTATTTTTTTGGAACATGTTTCAAATTACATGTTTCTTGGAAGTTGAATAAGGCATTCGAATCTGTGTATTTTATATGAAGAGATGATTGAACCAACCAAAATGCCTTTAACCCTTTAACCTTTAACCCTACTATCGGTGTGTCCCGTGCACCTACAGCGCTAGACCAAACAAGCCATCAATTGTATTTATATATAATATCGTGTCAGAGACATCAGCGCTGATTTTGAACCTTGCAATGGGATCCGAAACGTCGGCCAGAGAGGTCGGATATACACGATAGAATATCCCATAAAACCGCACATTAAATGGAATCAAGTCGATACATTTTTTATTAAGAACACATTCTTATTGTGAAGTTGTAATTATTCAGAACATAGGTCTGTGATGTTTTAAATATTTTTTATTTAGATAAATTTTAATGTGTGAATTTAAAACACGTGTAATACGAAATACATTATTTTGATCCATCAACTATTTTGATAGTGTTCGTGGGTCAAGGTGATCTGAAATCCCAATAGCGTTTATTGTTTCATATAGTAAGTAAATATATTTTTTAAATATGTTATGATTTATAGTCCAATGTTATTGTTTCGTAATAATAACATCAAGCCTAGCATTACATTATTCTCATTATTTATCTTGTATTAACATTTAGGATATTGTATAATGCAGTATTCTAGTTTACATTTATCTTAACAGTATTAAATCACAGATTACTTAATGCGAAAAAATAATACCTTTCTTTGAAAAATAAAGTTTATGCTTTATTACAGCGAGTCTTTTCTGAAGGGTAGTGAGCCGCGAGGGAACATAAAAAAGGGATTTAAAGTCGATCAATTTTTTAAAAAAGGCATAAGTTTTTCTTGAGAAATAATGAAAATATAATTTTATTAAAAACCAAAGTTAGGCACACACGAAACATATGCTGTTCATGAATTTTTATTGAATTGTTTTGTAATTCAATCAGTTACATGAGAGAATAGATTGGATTGAATTTCAACATTATAATAACATACATGTACGCAAACACAAAATTCTTCTCTTGTAAGGTAGTGGCACGAACCAAAAATCTTTAAATGATATGAAGTCTAATTTCAATTTGCATGTATTACATATGCAAAGTAATAAAATAAAATGTCATTTTAAAAACATTGCATACCTCATCTAATGACGACATCAATGTTTCCGCCAGAATAATAATTATAAGTGAGTGCCGTTAGCATGTTATGTGTACAATTCACAGCGTAGGAAGGAGGGCACTGAAATTTTATTACATTTATTAATTATTTTCTTTTGATAAAAATATAGATAATGGTTTCCTTGTATTGTATTTTATGTAGGTAGTTACTAGATGTGCACTGTTTATTTATTTATTTAGGTACTGAATTAACAAAGATACAGGTAGTCGTGTAGGAAGGAACTAGAAATGCATAATTTTTTAATTAAATTTTTTAGATATCTACTGAATTAACAAAATATTTATTTACCTACTTACCGAGACGTGAAAAAACATATTGCAATTTCCGAGCATGCGAGTGATGTGAATAAAATATGTAATCACCATGGTAACGAGTATGACGCACTTGTTTAGTCATTTTTCAGTCGTAATTATATCTATTCTAGCACGACATTTGGGAGGTGTGTTTGGTGGGGGGTGGGGGGGTGGGGAGGTTAAGATGTTTACACATCAACAATTTCGACCTCTTCAGACTATTTGGTCAAGTATAATATTAATACCCAATTAATGATTATGAAATGAAAATCTAAACTTCCTGTATTGAATTTTATATACATTTTCTCTGATCTATGTAATGATCGCTCGCATCGAATAACCGATTTGGGAGTATTGATTGATGATATGAGTGTTCCGATATATGATTTTCTGTAATCCGACAGACAAAATATTGCATATGAACCTCGATTTTATCTGGGTCAATGAACCAATAAACAATACACTAGCGAGATAAAACATTAAAATGTCGATAGTTATAGCAGCGGGGATGGCAGGGGATATGGCCACAATGGGGATGGCAGAAGAAATCATACAATGATTGTCAATTCTGACAAAATAACTACAAATTCATATCCACAGCGTGTAGCATTCAAACTACTAAAACAATGATAGCGTATTCTTTAGACTGAAACAATTCGGATAATCCAGAATGTGAGTGTGTAAATGCAATTTAGAGAACGCAATTTCAAAACATGGAACATTCCAGAATTTAGAATGCGACAAATCGGACTACACGGTTCTCCATTGGTACGGAATAAAAGACGTTGATAGATGCCTCGAAATGAGTGTCGCCATTTCGATGAAAGTTTGACGTTTACAGAAAACTATGGAGAAACATGTATTTTCCGATCTAGGCTGCTCGTGCATTGCTGTATACAAGTGTAACAGACCTAGTACACAATACTTCATGGGCGGATACCTGACTAAATTACGAGTCGGACATGTAATACAATTAATAAATCCAAGTCAGAGATATAAAATATCAAATTTAAAAAAAAAATCATAATTATGCGATTGTTCAGATTATTTAAATATTTAATTGATTCCAAATTATATATTGCAAACAAAAAAATAAAAGTACATCGGATTTAGAGCGGCTAGACTATAGCAAAGATATAGATTAATAGTGGATACATTTGGCAAATATTTATTTCGAAGACTTAAAGTTTAACATGATTTTAAATTTAAAAAAATAATTATTTAGGAGAACACATTCTTATTGTGAAGTTGTAATTATTCAGAACATAGGTCTGTGATATTTTAAATATGAATTAAATATATTAATTATAAAGATATACATGCTTTATCCAACTAAGCTACAGCGACATTATTTTTAGCGACAATTTTCGACCCTATATGTTACCTTTTTGATATTAATACATTTAATCGTTCCATTATTCGACAGAGCCATCTACCTTATTTTTACAGAATCTCAAATACCTTTGAGTAAACTGATAGCAGACGCCAGAATTATCAATTCATTTTTATTAAATTTTGGACACATTGATACAACTTTATTATTTAGGAGAACACATTCTTATTGTGAAGTTGTAATTATTCAGAACATAGGTCTGTGATATTTTAAATATGAATTAAATATATTAATTATAAAGATATACTAATAAAATCAATTTTATATGTATATCTAGTTGTATAAAGCACCTTCCCCGGTTAGGAAAGAGATCCAGGTTCGAATCCCGGTGGCGCAACAACAATATTTTTCGATAAAATTAATTTTATATGTATATCTTTATAATTAATATATTTAATTCATATTTAAAAAAATAATTATTTAAAAAATTAATTTAGTACTCAACTTAAATTTACTTGATACAAAATTATTAGATTTTTTTTACAACAGGACTAGGAATATGTTAAATTTAGTTGGGTATTTATTATATTTTGGTTAATTTTACATGCTTTGTTTATTTATAATGATTGTAAATTATTAAATTTAAGACCAATCTTAATTATATGTAAAACAGACAATCCCGAATTTTTATCAAAATTATGATCATTTTCTAATAAATGATTGTAAAATTCTAAACAAAACAATAAACCAAAAAGAAAAATTTGAAAATATTAAAAAACAACATTCAATCTTGTTTATTTACGATTTGGGAACTTCTGTTTTTAAATTTATAAATTCAGTTAAAAAAAATATAGACGCCGCACATGAAAAACAGAATGAATATATATACATATATGAATCTGATATCTCTTCTAGGTTAAATTGCATTTTTGTCGTTGGTTTCTTATCCAATCCACTCATTTGCAAACGTGTACGGTTGTATTGTACCTTTTGAGCTTTAACAATGGCACGTGTTACCGCGTCGAAACGTCGGTCTAGGTTTCCTTAAGAAAACCATCTACAAAAGACGCGACTAACCTAGAAGCGATACCAGTTCCATACATTAGTGCTTGCGGAATCCTTAAATTAAACATATAAAAATATATGAAATTGATTGTTCCCTTCGATAAATCTAATTTTGCATAGAATTCTTTAGGACCTCGGACATTATTAAAAATGTGTACCATACTGAATGCCACTTGTATAAAATTTAGCTCAGATGCACTCTAGGACTCTCCTCTTGGACCAAATTTTCCCATAGATCCCGCACAAAACAAAAGCATCTTCTGCCCCCATCCCCTAATCTGCAATTTTTAATTATAATTAAATCTGAAATCCGGGCAATGTAAGGCACGACCGCACGTCGATAATATTTGTGAATATTTTTATTAATAAAAAAGTTAAGCAATTGTCGTAACCCATCCACTTCTATACTTTAAAAAATTTTGTTTACACTTTCTAATTGTCGATTTGCAACAAAACTTTTTTGTTATTTTTTCATAGACTTTCGAATACAGCAACCGTGAAAAAATGTAACACGTAACAATATTTTACATTGCATCTTCATGTCATACTAGAACTATCTATCAGGGTCATTAACGACCTGTTGATAATTGGTACATTAAAATTAAATAAATAAATATTAACAAATAAACCGCGCACAATTTTTAGCCCACGTGGCCTGTTGACCCTTGCACTTATGGCTATAAAACTCCATAATTAAGTCTAAAACAAAAAAAAAGTTTTATTTCTACTTTATTACATATATTTAAACACATTATAATTTTTATTATTTGCCAAAGTGCATAACAGTTTTACTTAGTAGACTCAGTGGCGTAACTTCACATTAGAACGGGGCTAGGGTGCCCTACGATACAATTTATCAATACTTTTGCGAGCATCGATATTTTTCCCAGCGCTAATATGGAGTAGAAATTTTAAGATTCCACCACACGTATATGGAGTGGCGTCTCTTCTAGGTTAGAATAGATTTTATGTAGATGGTTTTCTTGGGGAAACCTAGAATTTATATCTCATACGAAAAAGTGTAGTTTTTGTATTTTTGAGGCAACGCCTTGACAATGGCACGTGTTACTGTGTCGAAACGACGACGCGGAAATACGTTTCCCCAAAGAAACCATCTACAATATATATATTATATATATAGATATAATTAATATTATTATATATATATATATATATATATATAACTGGCGTCTCTTCTACGTCAGGGTTCGTTTTTTGTAGATCGTTTCTTTGGGGAAACGTATTACCGCGTCGTCGTTTCGGCACAGTAACACGTGCCATTGTCAAGGCGTTGCCTCAAAAATACAAAAACTACACTTTATATATATTTATGCTTTAATATGAACAATATTAATATTTCCCGTTTAATATAATTTTGCAATAAATATAATAGAAGACTAAAGCCCAATTTTGTTCTTACTATTTAATGGATTAAGCGCGTAGTAACAAGCTTTTTATATATTATATCAAAATGTATTCAAGGGGCTTTTTTTGCCCAATGCCTTTTTTGCATTCTGCTCTGAGGCCCATTTTTTTGATACGCCACTGGCTAGACTATATCTAGGCTGTTTGTACTTTAACGAAGTTTTAAAAGAATAAGTCATTAAACTGCATCCACCTCATCCAATGGCTCCAGTGGCTTTTAGTCACGCGGAATGCGAGCTTTCCGTACCTGGGGATTAATGCTGGAATAAAGTCCGTTTAGTTGGCGCGCCGCCAGAAAACATTCATTTACTCAGCGGTCCTGCCGCGCTCGGAGCATTAATGTTACAAAACATCCGCGAATTTATGCATTGTCAAACAACATGTATGGATAGTGTCGTAGGTCATATCAATCGTGCGGAATACAGGGAAGGTTAACAGTAGTATCAGGGCCTTACGACACGATTAACTTTCATAATCATTTCTTCTCGCTATGAATGTAGAAAGTAACAGGTGAGTTTAAACCTGTTAAGTGACTCCAGAACTTTATTTTTATATGAACGAAATGCCTAAACAAAAGTATTATTATTATTATAAGTATAATATCTCCATTCTGCAGGAAATGAACTTCAAGAACAAACTTTCATGAATCATTCCAAGATATCTTGGAGAAGCTTGTTGTGGTAGGCCACGTCGAAAGACGAAGAGAAAGAGGAAATCCTCCACCTTATTGAACCGATCATACGGAAAAGGCAACATGAACCTGACAGCCCTAATGGAGAAGCATAGTCAAGAGGAAGCTCATGGAGATCACGACCCTTAGCTATGAGGCACTGACATGGATGATGATGATGATGTATGATATTAAATCGCTTTTTAATGATGAAGTCACTATTCATCAAGAAATTTGATTCCTTAATGATATAAAAAGTTGTTTTTTATTTTCTTCCCTAGGTTCAATATTGACCGAGTTACGAATTTTTTTAAACTTTTGAACATCCGCTATTTTTAAACAAGATACTTGATGATGTTGGCTAACGAACTTAACCGAGATATTTACTCGGTCAATTTTTCACAAAAGTTTGATCGCAATGGTAGTTTTGGAGTTTCTTAGTTACTATTAAAAAAGGTACACGTTGTAGTTCTCAAGAGACCGTCCGTAATAGGTAGTAAAAGAAAATAAGATTTCTGAAGATATTTAAGAAAAGCATGTATAACTTCAACGGTTAAAAGTAAATTTGAGATTAGTTGGGTTTTTTATTTATTTGATGCATCCTACATGTTTAGAAGCACTGATTTTTGTTGTCTAAAGTGACAGTTATGGTGTGTGATTACGCAAAGTGAGTACAAATATATAATTTTTAGACACAGAAATTTCTTTGGCTGAAGTTCAATACTAACTCGGAAATATATTCGAGAATATTATTTTAGATCAGAGTATACACATACAAACATACTATTAGAATTATTGAAAGTGTCGAGCTTCAGATGGAGGAGGCTAGATAATATAAGATTTCTTAAATAGAATCTTCCAACCAGATTTGAGAAATTTAAGTGCCTTGGACAATGTAATTAATATGCCCAACCGAAGAACCCAGAAACATGTCTTCCAGGCCAGTACACTCAGGTTTCTAGAACGAATGTAATTGGTTCTATAATAGAACATCGTCTTTATAACATCTGTTTGTTCTAGCGTAATGTATTAAAAATAGGGGCAATCATTTCCAGGTCCACAGCCTAGAGCAATTCTACACAACTATTTAACAGGAGATAACATAAAGTAACTTTATAAATCAATTAATTTATCTTTTATAAAATAAAACACAACGAGCCTTGTCTAATAAATCTCTTAATAGTAAGTCTCATAGTAAATTTTATTGTGTATTTGGGAAGTATGTTTGATAGAAACGGAAAGGCTGAGAATGATATCGAAAAGAGAGTGACTGCAGGGAATAAAGTGAACTGCGCTTTGAATGGAATTATATCTAACGGGAACTTGTCAACCGAGGCAAGACTAGTGATACACAACGAAGTCCTGGTACCGACACTTATTTATGGAAGTGAGACCTGGAGCTATCAGAAGAGGAACGAAAATAGGCTGAATGCAGTGGAAATAAGATCACTTAGACCTTAGTGTGATAGGTCCATTTATGACAGAGTAAAGAATGAAGAAATAAGGTTAGTATAGTGAGTAAGATTAAAAAATAATCACTAAGTTGGTTTGGTCATATGGAACGGATGAATCTAGAGAGAATGGTAAGAAATACATATGACGCAAGTATTGACGGTACCAGAAATAGAGAACGTCCGCGGAAGACTTAGCAAGACCAGGAAAACCAGACATTGGAGTATGTTTCTGTTAGAAGCCTTAACAATCGAGGGAAGAATTATGTATCAGGACAGAAGAGTGTGGCGCTCTATCCTTTTTGCCTACCCCCACGGGAAACGGCGTGATGGTAAGTTAGTTAGTTTTCATAGTAAATCTCGTAAAATCAAGCGAGAAGTCCCTGACACGTCGATACGTCATTCGCAAGCGCATGCTACGCCACTGTGGGATTTTCCCACGGAGTCCGTCGTAGCATGCCTCACTGTAGACTAGTGGGCATTACAAAGACCTTTTGAGGTAACTAATAAACAGAAATAAATTCAAAGGATGACCCTGAGTTGGACCGTAATGGAGGTCACTTCAAGAGACAGATATGAGCGGAAGGCAGTAGGCAGCCTGACACGGCAAGAGTTACAACCCCGAGCCGCAAAGTAAAGGATTAGTGAATGATGAAGATTATCCCCTAATATAGGGTTGAAAAAAAAAAAGTTCAATCATCGTTACTTCGCAGCTTAAGCGATAGATGGACACTAATATTCTTAACTTGTGAACGGCCGTGACAGGAAAAAAATGTCGGATTATTTCTGAAATCCACTTCATCCAAAATTTTATAATATTTTAGACCCTGGAATGATTGCAAGATTCTCTTAGAACGGTGTAAAAATCTATTCAAGTCCATTAATAAGTCTTACTACCGACACTCATTGATGCAATCAAAATACAATAAACATGTGAGCATTATCTAAATTATGAAAGATAGCAGAGATAAATCAAATGTAAATAAGAGGTACGGCCAGAATACGTTTTGCGGATATCTGCAGGAAGCCTAAACCGAGCCTCTGATACACGTCAGTAAGAATCCGGTGTCTCTAACGTTCAGCAAGGTTGTACTCGGAAGAACTACAAAACATGAGGCTGATGTGGGAGGCCAGAAGTGACGACGCTGGACTGCGGAATGGAGAGATTTTGTGGCGGTCTTACTCGCCAGAAGTTATGAGAGATAACCTGGAGTTAAGGTGGCAGAAAAGAAACCGAGGAATGATTTATAAAAATGTTCACATGAACCGAACATCTTTTCTCTATTACAATTTTTCTTTTCTTTTTCATTCTAACTCCCTTCTTTATATTGTGTTTGAATCATGGACAGGCGCGAATATAACTTATTAAGGAGAACACATTCCTATTGTGAAGTTGTAATTATTCAGAACTCTGTGATTTTTAAATACTAATTAATAATGGAACGATAGATGTATTAATTTGAAAAGTGTAGCATATAGATTTGAAAATTTGTCGTCGGAAGTACTGTCGCTGTAGCATAATTTGATAATGCACCTTCCTCGGTTTGGAAAGAGATCCAGATTCGAATCCCGGTAGCGCAACAACAATATTTTTCGATAAAATTGATTTTATATGTATATCTTTCTAATTAATACATTTAATTAGTATTGAGAATATAGTTGTTTACTGTTTCCCAGGTAAGTTTGTACATAGAACTCCATAATCACATATGTGAAAATAAAACACTTGCTTTTTGATTCCACTCATTTAATTTTAATGATACGCGTTTCGCTTTGTAAGGGCATTAATAATCTAACAATTTATCTTAAAAACTTGTACATACTTATAACTATAATGGGGGACAGTTGTACAATTTTATTTGCATGAAAGAAAAAGAGGCAACATAATGCTGAGAATTTCCTTACTTTTTGAATATTTATAATTATTCCATTCATTCAAGTAAGCATTTAGTTTCAACAGTGATAATGAATAATGTTGTCCCTTTTCATCTCATGCACAAAAAATTTTATAGTTGTCCCCCCCTATTATAGTTATGAATATAAGTTGTTGAGTTATATTGTTGGATTAATAAAAAAACAAGTATTTTATTTTCACGTATTATGTAATATTTTTGGTATTTTAAATTATTTTAGTTTACTTTATTCAAATATGTTATTTAAATTATTTAATATTTTTGGTTTTGATTGAAATGAATTGATTCATATAATATATTGATTACATTTCACTGTTAGATATAACGGATGAACCCCCTTTAGCACAGACTTTGGTCTAATTGAGAGAGAGCGAATATCTCTTTCATTATTTATTTATTAGAAATAATGAAAGCGATGTTTGCTGAAATTGAAAATAATAAATAATATTTATAAAAATAAATAATATCTAATGATATTGTTGGCATTAGACATACAAATAAATGGTGACAAATAATTTATATCCTAACATATTTCACATTGACAAGAAAAAGACACGAAAAAAAGGTTATGAACATAAAAACTAAAACAAGGAAAAATATTTTAGTACTAATGTTGCATCGAATAATATTGATAATTAGGTTTTTGAATATTGGCAATGAAACAGTAAATATGTCAATGTCAGTGAACAAATAAGTAAGCTCGGCACATTTTCACTATAGAAGAGCCTAATTCAGAATCGGTTCTACTTCGAATCACGTACATATAACTAACAGAAAATTTAAAAAAAAAAAAATGAAATGGTTCTTTTAGATTGTTCTGAAATTTTGAGAGTATATTCGTAAGCGACACAAGGCTGTAAGTTGAGAATGAGACGAGTGCGGATTGGTGCGAGATGTCGAGATCATCCACGAAAATCAGTCATGATCGATTGACACAAATCTTGAAGGATGTCTGTTTGAATCGGAAAAACCAACAAGAAAAAAGCCTCAGATCTCTCAGCAATTTATCACGTTCTATTCGAAATATTTTCACGCTACGATTGCTGTGTATAATTTTAAATTTATTTCACTCAAAACTCATGGCAAAATAACTATTTAAAAAAATACAAAAATGTGTCAACAGAATAATTATTCTACTGAAATGAAATACATCTTTAAATATAGGAAATAATTATTTCAAACGCCATCCTAGGACGGACGCCTAAAACGTGCATACGACGGTTGACGCGGTAGAGAATAGGTATCAGCTGCACGTCTAGTGTGCGTTTGTTTTCATCTTTCATGCGCTTGACGATTTACTATTTAGTTAACACTTTTCCTACACAATCTCTTTAATGTCGTTATTTTTACTGTTTTTCTCTTTCTCAGCGTCGCTTTTTCTGAACTAGATCGTCTTCTATCATACACTAAACATCACAAACATTTTTTTTTAATATTCATCATTAAATGAAATGAATGAACTGTCCAGAAAAATAACTTGATGATTTAATTTTGAAATCCGATTATTATGAAATTATACATACAACCTACACCTTATTATTTTTAATCTATATTAATAAAAATCACCTTCCCGCATAAATAAATAAAAATATCAACAATAAACCAACAAAATCCCCTTATAATAATCAAAGAACCACTAAGCAAGGTAACTGAGCGAGCACAAAGCCGACTATAAAACAAATTACTAAATTACAAGTCACATTTCGTTACCATTAGATACAGTTAATCGCGACGATGACTAAAAATATTAAGCATCTACTAAGATTTTAACTCACTTTCATTTACTCGTCAGTTTATTAGTGATAAAAGGCCCTTGAGAATGAGTAATGATATTTAGTAGAAACATCGGGAGTTTAAAAGTTCTTCTCGGGACTATTTGACGCAGGTTCCCCCAGAAAATAATCCATATATATATATATATTCATCACTTTTTAGTCTTGATAAGTAAGACGAGTTCGATCTTCGTTTAGCCCCTCACCAAATTACAACGCCGATATTCTCAGGGTTAGCATTTCGAATTTCGACGGTCAAATACATACGTCATCAATCTATCCCCAGCCGGCCGCGTTTTCCCTTAATGATTGGGCCGTTTCGTAGTTCGTTTTTTGTTAGTCCATTGCCAACAAGTCGTATAAAAAACGACTTAATGGGTATTAAACAAATTGGTGGCAATAAAAAAATAACGAGATCGATACTGATCTCTGTTTTGTCACCGTTGTAAAGTTAGCAGACTCTATCTATGGACATATACTAAATTAATTGTTCTTTATATAATTCTTCACCCTTTGACTTATCAAAACTATGTTTTGCATAGTTACTCTTTATGCTTTATTTATATTTGGGCCGATTTTAGAATATAAACTCCGTAATATGTCACAATAATGAGTTTTATAATATATATACAGGATGTAAGAGACTTAGTCCACTAAATTGCGAATCGAAAATGTTCAAGGAATATGTGAAAATTCTGCATCGTTACGAAACATATTATTGTTAGAATTTTAAAGTCTACATACTTTAAAATGAATATTAGCGAAATGTATCCATTATTAATCTATATCTTTGCTTCAGGTCCTAAATCATCTAACAAAAAATAGTCTGACCGCTCGAAATTCGATGAACTTTAATTTCTTGTATTCAATATATTATTTGGAATTAATTAAATTATTCAATACATTGAAATAATCGTATAATTACGATTTTTTTTAATGCTTATATCTCTTACATTGTTGAGATTAGGCGCAGATGTAAAAAAAAAATTTTCGACTCATAATATAGTTAGGTAATACATCCTGTATAAACTAAACGTCTCAAAGTTTACAAAAATAGGAAGACTTAGTTGCTGTGAACACCGAAGACATACATACTTGATAAGGAGCCCGATGGAGCGATAAAGTCTTCAGAAATGTTCCCTGAAAGGGTGCGGATGTACGCACGGACATGATTTGGCATCGTAGCGCACACTAAAAAATATAGCGCGCATGATAATGTTTTTCTTATTATTCCCCAAGCGCTCAAATAATAACATTGTTCCTCAAAATCCTGTTATCCAAACTACTTTTACTACTTTCAAAGCTAGTGCTATGAAAAACCGACTGACTTGCTAATCTCCCGAAATGGGGCTCAAACCCTCGACTACTAGATCACTAGGTGAGTGTCTTAACCGCAGAACTAACAAGCACGTCAAAAATAGAGATACAAAACTGAACTGAAACACAGCGCGAAATAGTTAGAAATATAGATAAACTTTTGAGGAGACCTCTCACCTTGAATAAGTAGCTGTAATCAGCTATAATGATGATAAAATAATCCTGCGCAAAACATTAGTTACCCTTAAGGGCCTGCTTATAACAAGGCATTTCCTCCCCCATCCCCTATTTTCCTACCTGAATCCCGGGCAAGGACCGCTAGTCATCGAAACAATACCACGTGAGGTGAATACAATTAATAAGGTGGAAAAATGCCATAAAAATCATAAAACTATTTTGCAGATCTTCCGAGATGAAAATTGTACCTTAACTGCTTAGTCACATGACAATATTTTTAGAGTGCGTGTCTCGGAGACTTATCAGTAAAGGTCGATAGGCTCAGTTGGTTATTCTGCCCTGCGTACAAAATTCAATAAACAATTAATGAAAGCTTGCTTTCGAAAGTGGTTATTTGTGTCATCCCCGACACACACCATCCACCCTCAGATCGCAGATAAATTGGCTGGTTTGTACTAACCAACAAATATATATATGATTGTATTTGGATGAACCCCATGGACTAGACGAAGAGACAACGCTGCAAGAGTGAAGGAAAATACCTGAACTTCCACAAGAGACCTCCAGATTCATTAGCGGAGGCAGATCATTAATTAAAAGGATCCACCCGAGAGATCACGACTCTCAGAGATGAGGACATGCCGACAGATGAGGAGACGAGAGGCAAACGTATAAGACATTTATATAACGACATTTTCCCAGAATTTATAGGCGTAGAGCAATATTTTATTTTCTTTCATTATTTTAAGTGACAAGAAGAATTGTATTAAATTGAATTGACAATAATATTACAAGATGGCGTATAATGGCTGTGAAATACACCCTTAATTTTAACAGTTTTATCTTTTATTAAATTTATTTCGTTTAATGTATCATTCCTATTACAATTGTGTATATAAAAATCAAATGATCATTTTATGAATTTTTTAAAATGCATGTTAAGATAAACACGTGTTTTAAGGATAACACATTATTATTTAACTTACCTGTCATCTGGAAAAACTTTAAGGGATTTATTATTTTTATTTAAAATAGTAAATGGCATGCTGGACGCCCTTAATTTAACTGAACTGATTCACGTTCCCGTGCGGAATACCGTCGGCACCGTTCCATGTAAATGCATCATATACTCATTTTTATAGGAAAGCACCCACACAAAGACTTCACAAGCTTGGGGACGATTTTGGCCTTGTAGATGTTCATTGTTTAAATATAACAGTGATGTTTTTGATGCTGTTTTGAGTCAAAGGCTTAATTGATTTTGGTACTCAACCATTCCGTGTTAAACCTAAATTTGTTTGTTTTACTTAATTTATAATATATACTATAATTTTTTGTTATATATATATTCTATGCTACTTATGTACCTGCACATGTTTTTTTTATAATTTATATTTTAATTAAGTCCGTAAGAGCATAAATTCAATATAAATAAATAATAAATAAAAATTATTGTGAAGTTGCAGTTCTTTAGAACACAGTGCTGTGGTACTTTAATACAAATTGTTGGTACCGGGATTCGAACCTGGATCTTTTCCTATCCGGGAAAATTTAACAAAAAATGAATTGATATAATTTCTGGCGTCTCCTAGCATATTTGCGATTTGTCACAAATAATTTGCCTTTTTAAAAATTGAATAACAAATGTATCAATTTGAAAGAGCTGCAACATACACGTTAGAAAAATTTGTCGTCAATTTACTCTGTTGGCGTGGTTTAACTAGTAACGCATTTCCGCGGATAGATAAAGATTCAGGTTCGAATCCCGGTTGCAACTAAGATTTTTTCTGTATATCTTTCTAGTCGATGCATTTAATTTGTATTAATAAATAATCACATGCTTGGACTACTGGCGAGATCTCTGACTAAGAGGTCGGTGGTACGAAGTTAGTGTGTCACTCTTGGTCGACGCGCTCATGACTGAGCATCATAGTCCTCTATCTTGCTTCACTTTTCGCGATCTTGGGCCTTGATTAGTGAGGTCATGTCTCAGACTTGGACTGATCCATTTAGTTTTCTCTTAATTTCTCCATCTCTTCTAGCAACATGCCCAAAGTAAGAAATAATATTTTTTTTGCATGTTTGGAGTTTCTAAAGAGTGGAGATATTCGTTTGTTTAATAGTCAGTGATACACGCAGCGCGAGACGCCAACACCACATATCGAAGGTATCGAGTGTGCTCATTTCTTTTCTTCTCACGGTTCATGTTTCGACTCCACGTAGAGTTGCGTAGAACACGAGTGTTTTAACTAATTAACCAAGTTAGTATTAACCACAATTTTCACGTGCGCTAATTTAGTTTAAAAAAATAGTTAGAATATTGATGTGATACGTATACAAAGGAGTCTCCTCATTGCTTGTTAAGTAAGGTTAGGTAAATGACAAGTTAGATTGAACCAATGTATCTTCTGACCTACCGCATTTGTTTGATGCAGAATTTGCTGATATAATCATTTTTTGCATTAATAAATTATATAACTTTTAAATATATTAATTAGAAAGATATACATATAAAATCAATTTTATCGAAAAAAATATTATAGCACAGTTGGATAATGCACCTTCCCCGGTTAGGAAAGAGAAACAGGTTCGAATCCCGGTGGCGCAACAACAATATTTTTCGATAAAATTGATTTTATATGTATATCTTTCTAATTAATATATTTAATTGATATTTAAAATATCACAGACCGTCTGTTCTGAATAATTACAACTTCACAATAAGAATGTGTTCTCCTAAATAATAAAGTTGTATCAATGTGTCCAAAATTTAATAAAAATGAATTGATAATTCTGGCGTCTGCTATCAGTTTACTCAAAGGTATTTGAGATTCTGTAAAAATAAGGTAGATGGCTCTTTAAAATAATGGAACGATTAAATGTATTAATATCAAAAAGGTAACATATAGGTTCGAAAATTGTCGCTAAAAATATTGTCGCTGTAGCATAGTTGGATAATGCACCTTCCCCGGTTAGGAAATACAACAATATTTTTCGATAAAATTGATTTTATATGTATATCTTTCTGATTAATATATTTAATTCATATTTAAAATATCACAGACCTATGATCTGAATAATTACAACTTCGCAATGAGAATGTGTTCTCCTAAATATATAACTTTTGGTGTAATCTCTGATTCGACTGACGCAGCATTTGTTAATACAAGCATTTTTTAGACATTCGTAACATGTGCCCATTATTATGAAAGTGGTGAAAGTCAAGAAATTAAAAAAGATAAGTCTATAAATTATTTCACATCACATTGTTTTGAATTAGTATAAAATGATGCAAATTGTAACAATTGTGAAAAATTTGAAGCGCTATATTCAGTGTTACGACTTTCAACGGTATTCTGCTAAAAATTGAGTATAATAAGTCATTTCAACCATAACTTTTGCTATATCCTACTCCATGCAATATTTATATGTCGAAATAAATTATAAATCTAGTGGACTAAATAAATTTTGAAACCTTGTGTTGTGTAATATAAAAATACTTTTTAATCAATTCAAACGCAAACCTGATCATGGGTAAATAGGTGAACGTTACATTGTGTAAAGTGATCACTTAACCTAGCCGATGACAGATCGTAAGCCCTGTAATGCCCGAGACATCCATACTTCTCATGTAAAAATAATTGTTTCGTCTCTGTGAGACATCTATATCTTGACTTATACCACTTTTATAATAATGGGCACATATATTTCAATTAATAAATTATATAAATTTAACATAACTTCTAAGCTAACTAATTTGTTAAATGCAGTTGTGTATTGTTGATATAAGCGGTTTATTTGCCATTTGTATTAATTAACAGATTTATTATTCTTTTTTTCCAGCCCTAATTGAACAAAGTCCTCTCGACGACCGACGCCCATATCTATATTCTCTCTTCTGCAACTTGGATGAGGCCAGATATAAGTATCCAAGATTTTGCATCATGTCTCGATAAGGAGGACGAATGCAATAAGGTATTGTGGAATTATATCTTTGAATTAGTTTCTCATATGCTGCTCGTAAACTATATACGCCTATCGATTACAGGTACATAATTAGATAGAATTCAATAGAAATACTACCTGCTGCAAAAGGTCTCACGACGCAATTTACACAAAATTTCTACGCATTTTCTTTGATCAAGATCAAGAGACCTTGAAACCACCCTCCGATAATAAGATTATCTAAATTAAATTTTTAATTAAAATAGCGGATTTTGTTGACACGATAACTCTCGTAGTTCCCATGAAATTTCGATCAAACTTTTATGAAAAATAAACTTGGTAGACACCTCAGCTACATTCATTAGCCATTTTGATTCGCCATCTTCTTTCAAAATGGCGACCGTGCAGAGAATTTAAAAATTCGCATCTCTGTTAATATTAAATCTAGAGAAAAAAATAAAAAGTACACCTTCGCATATAGATTATATCTAATTCTTGCGGCTATTGCAGGAAGGGATTTTTTAAATTATATAAATTCAAGTATTAATTTGAAACCCGTCGTACGACGAGAAATGTATGATACAGAACACAGGAGTGTGTTTTGTTGTACTGTCAGCACTTGTCTTGGCTGGCTGACCTGCGCGGTTATTGGACTGGTTTACATAGATAGCGGGAGAGTATTAGACACATCTATTTTGGACGAACGACTTCGCAGTAATCCGATGGAACTCTAAAGATCCGTGTCCATGGAAGGAGACGCGATGAGATAATCTCAGAGATTGATGAAATTTAGCACGAGATTTGTTGAAGAGACAAAAACTACCATGGATTCTTAAAACTATCTATTGTGAAAGAGTTATGCGTAAGTCATTAAGCAGTAACAATAAGGCTTTACAATTAACTGTCCTGAAAAAATATTACTATATTATGCCCACCCGCGAATGTTCTATTTTCAACGCAATCTCATGACACATTTTACAAGCGGAGCCTCCGATAAGACATGTTTAGAGTTAAAATGGGACCTAATAAATATTCAACGTTCCTGTTGATAATACGGTATGAATTACAACTTACCGACACCTTTTACGTATTCTGATGTGTTTAAAACACATTTTACATACTTGTTTCGTTTTTCACCGATTGTGTAACACATTCACGATTTATTCTTCGCAAGGTAAATCACTCGGTAAGTTCGCTGGTTTAATTACTTTCAGAGGCGTGAACGTGATAGACTTATCCGCGAACCTTTCAGACAGTGCAGATGTTGACTATCTGATGTTTGTGAAATTTCATCCCTTATCATAGCTTTACAGCCTGGGGTGTAAAGCCTCGGCTGCTTACAGCAGATTTCTCCACTCCATCGTATTCTTCCGACAATTTTAGATACTAAGATTTCTCGTACAGCAGATCAAATTCATTTTTGATTAATAAGTTTTTGGGGGTTAGGACGGTGGTTAAATGAAATAAATGTGATTGGCGCGTGTGTTGAGGTTTATTGTGACGAATGATAAAAACAATGAAGACAGATAGAAATGAATACAGTGAATGAAGATGTAAGAAATTATGAAATGAAATGAATTGGTGGTCTTGCTCGGCTAAGGCGAGCCGGCAAGACCGCCCTTGTGAAACGCTGAAACTGGAGAGACTGTCTGGCGGTGAATTGAGCCAGACTTGTGGCAGCAGCCGGCAGCGCTGTCGCTAGCGTCGATGCCGACTGAGATGGCGGTAGATTTGAATTGTGGTCGCTACAAGTTTAAGGTAAAACGAACACAGCGATTACATTGTATGTATGTATAGCAGCATGACGTCACGTCTCTGCCGAACCCGAGCTAGGTATTTTGTTTTTAGTCCACTGTAAAACTTTGGTTAACCCAGAAGATCTTTAGCATACATCATAGCGTTATAATAGTTATTTTAACACATTCTCGGAAACACACCTTTCATTTAAATGTCGCTCTGGTGGGATTCATTGATCGTCGCGTCAGACAACTAACAAATCGGTAGCAACGAGTCATATTTAGTCCGTCGACTTGTTTTTGTATTTCTTCGTTCTCTGACTTTTTTGCCTTTAACCTTTACCATACCATGATATAAAATACCCGAATGCAGCCATGCTGTCAACTCGTGTTACCGTAAATAACAGTTAGAAAAAATATTTTTATTAACTTAAATGGATTTAATGGCACGAAATTACTCTAAATATTGAGCATTCAATTTTGAAAAAATGATTAAATACATAATTTAGAGCATTCATTAAGTCTTATCTTCCTTCTTATCTCTCTTCATTTAATTAGTGAGAAAGAGACAATTATATTTGTATGTTTGTTGTCCTTTTCATAGTGAAAATAGTATGTGATCTCTGTCTTTCATATGAAAAATTGTATTTTTACCAACGTATTTATTTTACAACGGATTAAATGGAAAAAATAATTGTTTTTGTACGATTCCCTTTTCATAATTGGTTTTTCACTAGTTATTTTCTTTAGGATTATCTAAAATATGAATTTTATGTTCCATATATTTACCGAAATAGTACAGGTTTAATTATGATGGTAGACCTGTGTTCCTGCGTGGTTTGGGAAGGGTTAATGGATGATATTACTCAATCGACAACATTTTTCGAAAGTAAAATCAATATGTACATTTTATTATTATAAAAATCAGTAATAATGAGTGTCAAAAAAGACCAAAATGATGCTTTTATTACCAGTCATAATCATGACATCACAGGAGATGGAGCGTCACACTCGCCTGTCCTCACATCACACACAGCACATTCACACATCGTCTCATGCAAGCTGGTCGATTGTTGAGGCTTCTCACAGGACCCTCTTCCAGTATCTGGTATTGCAAAGTCATTCCCAAACATCCACTATACATGGTCCCATCGACACTCGCGTCGTATATATTTCTAATAAAAAATTTAATTAATTAACTTGAAAGATATACAGAAAAAACTATTTATGGATTCGAACCTGGACGTTTTACAATCCGAAAATATGAATAAGTAGCTTGTTGGTCTAGTGATTAAGACGCTGGCCGAGTGATTTAGTGGTCGGGGGTTCGCGCCTCGTTCCAGGAGACCAGCAAGTTAGTCCTATTTTCATAGCCCAAGCGTTTAGCTTTAGTTTTATAATAGTAAAAATACTAGATTAAATAAATCACAATCACTTTGTATGAAACCACGAATTTTGTTACACGCCAACCGGTTTCGCTTAGCTCAAGCTTCGTCAGGGCGTATTTAAAACTAACGATAAATACAAAGGGAGTGCATGCAGATATAATATAAAATAACATGTGATAGAGAAAGACAGAATACATATACAATTAGATCGAACATCGAGGGAGAGGAAAGTACAATGTTGATGAATATTAAATTGATTTAAAAGGAAACATACCTAATATGGAACTAATGGATACATTTATTTGGTTATTTAGAACTGCACTATCACTATTCACTGCCTTTTTTATCTCAATGGCCTCTAAATTGTCTAACGAGAGGCCAAATACGTTTTTATGTACGTTATTTACCCCTGCGCTATTATTAAATTAATGGTCTTTTTCAAAAATATGGTTGGAAAATTCTGAGTGTAATAAAATTCATGGTTTTATACAAAATGACTGTGTTTTATTTAATCTAAAACGTCAAACCACAAAGTGATTGCTTTCTATGAAAAGAGTAAAAATATCGATGTGACGTGTTTTCCGTGTACGCATATTAATTTGATTGTTTTTTAAAATATGAATAATAATAATATGTTCTAGGTAAAAATATATCTTTCTTACCATTCTTCTTCATTTATTAGCTGTCCATGACCACATTACTTAAGCGTATCTTTTTTTAATCCTTTTCACTTCGCTAAATATATACAGATAATATATATTTTTTTAACATTCCTACACATTGCGAAATATAATGAAATACCACAGATTTGCAAATACTTTCCTTTTTCAGTTATCTACAACAAAACACAACAAAAAGTTAGTTTAAGTGCAGCTATTAGATAATTATGCTACCAATATGGTAAAATATCAACTGGGGTTGTGTCATTGCTGGTAGGTAGAAAGAAGCCATGTAAGGTTATCAGGATGAAATGCATACAATGGAACAAGGTAAAACCAAGAATTTAATTTAATTTAATTTTGAGTACTAATTTTAAATGAACACACGGCCTTCAAAATCATAACCTTGTTAAATATTTGAATACAGCAGTACATCTGCTCACTTTAGATACGGTACATGTTCGTGTAAAATGGCGCCACTGTATGATGCTACATACATTAATAGGTAATAAAAATGATACGTCAAAAACTTTATCAATAGCACTTTCACATCAAATGGCGGGAGCAAAACATTATAATCTAAATGTTTGCGCGGGTACGAGCGTTAATTTATCTAAAAATACACAAAGTCGTTAAAATGTAACATTTAAATGGAACGTGTGCCGAAAAAGAGATCTCATTCGACCTTGTTTAAACAAGAAGTCAACACATTGAACCGTTTCTTAGTCCAGTTAAACATAAAACAAAAATTACAAACATCTCACACTCAAACCAAAATTCGGATATCTGGGCAGTATGCGACCTTGTGAGATACACTGAAGAAACAATAATGATCCAAAAGCTATTTAAATTATTTGCAATTTTACAATGAATAAGTAGCGAATTTGTGAGAGGCGTGATTTAGATGTGTGAACATCTCTCGCTCGTACTAGAGTCATCTTGGAGAAATATGTGACAAAAGGTGACCAAACGCGGCGTCAAGGCGCTATTCGTCGGCGGACATCGCACGAAGATGGTTTGGAAATGATTCAACAGATGCCACTCTGTGTTCAATTCACCATCATGGTTTTGTTACGATGTAATGAAACTGACGAATTATAAAGTTGCATTTTCGGAACATATTTCTGTGGTATTTTTTATTTAAATCAACTAGATATATCAATAGCCATGTATTGTCATTTAACTGTTTAATATTTCTAGTTTAACGGATTAAGAAGCAGTTAGAATAGGTATATTTTAATGTTTGTTTTATTTTTGTATGTATAATTTATAAGTTAATAAATTCATAAATAAATTAATGAATGCTTAGACTTTAAATTACAAATCATAGCTACTTGGATCTTCGTAATTGTCTTGATTTAAACTAAAATATAACATTACAGATTTATTATTTTTACCGCTTGGGAATATACAGACAGGGGACAGTAAGTCATCACCGAGCTGGCGGCATAGACAATAAATTGAAAACAACCCGCATCGTTCGCATGAGAGCGAGACCTCAATCCGTCACCCTAAGTGTGGCGTCTTCCCGGTGCGACGCATCAATTGGTGCAGATTCACTGAAGAAGGTCCAGGGAAATGCCTCATTCGATCGTTCATTTTGTTTTGAACGAGATAGAAACACAGCGTGCTCCGGTGACCCTGGTCCAGCCGTGAACCCTGCCCGACCATATGATGTTTCGTCATTCAGATTCGGTCAAATTATTCACATTGATGTGCGAGCCGAAGCTGATAATAATTGACGATGTTATATCTCCATTATCGACGTAATTGCGTAATAATAGTAGATATTAGGTTATGCATTCATAAGTTCGTAGCTGATTTATTTAAAAAAAACCAAATACATAAACTAACGCGCTTGTTGGTTTTGTAGTTAAGACTAGCCCAGTGATCCAGTGGTCGGAATTTAGGGCCTCATTCTAAGAAACCAGCAAGTTAGTACTATTTTCATAGCACGAGTGTTTAGTTTAGTCAGTATGAAAATAGTAAGAATATTGATGTGACACGTATTCCGTATATGCCAACTTTATTAAAAAAAAAAACAATATAATATTCTTTTAAATACTATTCTAATGTATTAATTATAAATATATACATATAAAATCAATTTTGTCGAAAAATATTGTTTTTGCGCTACTGGGATAATTACAACTTCACAATAAGAATGTGTTTTCCTTAATAATATAATATTCTCCTGCATTGGTATACAATTTCACGCCTGGAGAAACTGGTGGTTTGGAGGGGAAAGAGTCGTCAAGCCAGTTTTGAAAAGTAGCATCGTTATTAAGTAGACTGTTATTGGAGAGCGGAAAATATGAAAATCTGATGGAGTAAAGAAGTAGGAGAATAGACTGGATGTGGAATAACTTTCCAACCATGCTCTTAAATGGCCGCTTTTGTAATGATACCAGTGTGCGGACGGATATTATCATGCTGAAAAATCGCTAGACGCCGGCTTCTCAGTTATTTTTCTTGAATTGCGATCTACAGGGAATGGAGATGTTGGCAATAAACCTCGGAAGTGATGGTTATATTCTTCGGAAGCAATTCATAGTAGTATTCAACTCCTCGGTTAAACTCAAACAAATGGATATGCAGAAAATGTTCATTTTTTGTACTAAATTGAAAAATTCAAAACGTGTTCAATAAAACAATACTATGGCTATACAGTGACATTGACATTTGTCAAAAAAAAATCTTCCTCCTAAAAAGCATCACTGCCGTGTACTGTTTAATCATAATTTTGAATAATTGTTTTAGAAATAACACATCAAATATGCATGTCGGCTATTCTCTATTAATTTTAATCATATTTTTAAAATGGTTTACATTCACAACCAGTCAAAATATTAATTAAATTATCAGCAAAAATGCATTCATGACTCGTTAAGAGTAACCATTCAGTATGGAGCGAAGATGATAAAAATATTATTATTTTAACCCTTCCCAAACCATGCGGTAACACAGGTCTACCATTATAATTAAACCTGTAATATCTCGGCAAATACATGCAACATAAAATTCATATTTTAGATAATCTTAAAGAAAATATTAGCGCTTAGGAATGACTAATGAAAGACCAATTATGAAAAGGGAATTGTACAATAACAATTATTTTTTCCATTCAATCCGTTGTAAAATTAATACGTTGGTAAAAATACCATTTGTGATATGTAAGACAGAGATCACACACTATTTTCACAGTAAAAAGAACGACAAACATACAAATGTAATTGTCTCTTTCTCACTAATTAAATGAAGAGAGATAAGAAGGAAGGACACATAGTGTAGGACTTAAGGAATGCTCTAAATTATGTAATTAATCATTTTTTAAAAATTGAATGATCAATGTTTTGAGTAAATTCGTGCCATTAAAGCCATTTATCTAACAGTTTTTTACGGCAACACGAGTTGACAGCATGGCTGCGTTCGGGTATTTTATATCATGGTATGGTAAAATCGCCGTATGCACGCGTCAACACTCATTCATCGAAAGCGTTGGGTGGCGGTTTGCTTCTTGACTAACATCACGTGTTTAGTACTTGGTTATTTATCATCTTTCCTGCAATATTAATTGTCATATAATTGTCGCAAACACTGCAGGAAAATATATTAAATATTGTCCGACATTAGTAAGAAAACCATCTACAATTTTATGAAAATACTTGGAACAGTCACCAAAAGCGCATCCATATCAAAGCCAAACTCTTTGAAATCTTCAAGCAGGCGATACTCGCCCAGTGATCTAGTGATCTAGTGACAGCATCGAGCCATGAGTATACGCATATTTATTTATTTATTTTTACAGTAGATAAAAAATGCAATAATGCTGCAAATCGTTTGCTGGATGCAAAGATGTCTGGAGAGGGAATTATTAAAGCCGATCTGCGTTTAAAATATTTTTTTTGTTTGACTTTTATTTTTTATTAGTTATTAATGTTTATGTATATTTGACGATTATATGAAGTTAATTTGGGCTACGTTAAATTCACTTAAGATTTAAAATTATGATCAAAAATGTGTTGTATAAATTGTATTGGTAATTACACAGTATTCATATGTGTATGCTGAGCTTATATATTTAATAAATAAATAATTATTTTAAAACCCCGTACAAGTGTTGATTATTAAATGAATTAATAGATATTCAAGTACGCTAACCCAATTACGAGTATATTTTGAGATACAATTTTACTTAGCAAAATACTAAAAACTCTCGACTGTCTTCCACAAAGCCAGCAATTAATCTTGAAGCGCCCTTGAATCTTACTTTTAAAATAATTACCGTGAAGAGTGATAAAATAGATTCACCATCATTTTCATTTTCTCTCACAAATAGAAGTGCCGAAGCTGTTCGCCCCTAACAACGCCTACCCTTAATACATTTTTGTTTTTCTATGTGCATAGCGGCTTAATACCGCTTTTCCCACCCCCCGATGAAATACTAAGCGAGCTGTGTGAGAGGGTAATCTCTAATATACTCTGTCTCAGAATTGATTAGATGACCTTAAGGGAATCTCTGAAGATAATAGGTTGTGGTCTTAGTTAGGGTTACTTGTATTTTATCCGTTCCGTTTCTGAAGCCACTCGTGTTGGCGTTTCGGTATTAAATTTAACATCTTCCTTTCTGCAGACTTTCTAAGTATTGTACACTTATAAGATATTAACTTAACACTTATACAATACTAAGAAAGTTGAAAACTCATTGAGCCGGTTATGTGATCGGTAGTAACTTTTTACTATCGCAAATCATTCTTGAATTGCTATTTATTGCCTATTTAAAATAAAAATATTTTTTTTACTATAGTAACTCTTTTAACATACAGTATCTACACTAATAACTCACTAGTTCTACAGTTTTATTTTTACTCCTGTCGAATCTTTATCTTTCTTAAATTAAATAACACCACAACAGCACGAAAAAAACTGGCTACTTTAACACAGACGGCAGCCTATCAAAGTAGCCAGGACAATGCAGCATATATCAGAGGTGGAGTCTACTCCATCCACATAATAAACTACGAGTATATACTTAATTGCAATATAGTTGTATCTATGTTTATCATGTTATTTTATAACATATTCACCTCTGTTACAAGTCAAATAAATGCTGATATGATATGTAAACTTTTTACTAACTTCCGTAGTAAAAATATTTAGCGGGTTGTTGATACATCAAATTTACTACTGTCAAAGCATGGATGGAGATGTCTATAGGCGCGACAAATAATCATGAAATATGTTTTTTTTTATGCATATCTATTGATTCTCGCTAATGTATGCATTAATATATTTAACAACGAGATCGTCATCGGACGAACTCTCATCACTAAAATAGCGAGACATTGAATGATCACCCACTTGTCGTGTAGTGCAACTTTCAAAATATCAATGTGTCAGATGACAGTGATTGTGAAAAGTCCGCCATATTTAACGTTATCAGAGAGTAAAATCAGTTTACCAGTTTACAGTTTACCACTTCAGCGTACTCCCGAGAAGTAAATATTTTTTTACTAACGATCAAACAACCCATTTTCGCAATTGTTTAAACTTTATTTACTTTTTTTACTATAGTAAAAAGTTACTACTGATCACACTACCGGCCCGTGGAAAATGCATTCAATAGTAAATTCATTAAACTCTAATACGCCAATGAATCATTCAATATCCCACTATTTTAGCGATGACAATAGCAGAGTGACAGATTTCAAACGCAGGGGTGAATGAAGCATAAACTCGTATGTATTGCCAATGGTAAATATTTAAAATAAATCAAATTTGACACTAGTCCAACCATCTTATTAATAATAAAACATTGAATAATATGTGTAATACGAATAATATATGATATGAAATATATTATTGATGTAAAATAATTATTTCTCGTTTCACTACATCAGATGCTGTCGTCACAGTCACCTTCACATCTGTTAAAAACTTTTTCATCTCCAACGACCTGGAGATAACGATGTGTCAAAACTTATCATAAATTAACATTTAATATACTATGTGGAATTATTATTACAGTAGCCCGATATAATTATTTAACTAGGTAAAGGAATTCGCTAAATACCCATATAACGTGCTTGTGGTCTAGTTGTTGTGATACTCGCCTAGTGACCTTACGGTCGGGGGTTCGAGCCTCGTTCCAGGATGCAATCAAGTTAGTAATATTACCATAGCAAGAACATTGATGTGACACGCATTCCGTGTACGCATCACCATTCGTAAAAAAAGATAACGTACATACAATTTCAATATAAATAATATTTGAAAAATAGTAAAGTCAAAAATAATATTTGTGAGTTATGTAGATATGTATTTGTATGCATTACAATGACGCGTGTGTGTGAGCGAGAGCATTAATATAAATATTTGGATGGATTTTCAAAAAATATGTCGGCATGTGAACAAATGTCATTGTGACTTGACACCTGACATCATCCGATATAAAATAATAGTATCCCTCCTGTAATTTGTATTGGTTTGAGAAATGTGGAGCACAAATTCGGCGGATGGCGAACATAATTAATATTGCCTACATTACTGGTGACGTTTGCAACAATATTAAAAGTCAATTTCACCAATTTGTCGATGCCTTTTCTATAATCGAGCCAATTTCTGAGTTCTTCATCGATATTGATCGATAAAGGTGATAATCTGACGGAGCGAGGTCGGGACTGTAGGGTAGATGCGGCAAAATGTCCCCGTTGAGCTTCTGAATGACCGTTTTACCCTAGATTAAGGGCGAAAATAAGTATGTGTCGAAAATGTTCGTTTTTCTCAATTTGACACTCCATTATTTAAGGATTAAGAAAAATTTTAAGATACAACAAACAAACGGTGACTGACGTTTGAGAGCATAAAAAATACTATCGAAAAGAATGCCACGTTTGGTCACAAGAAACAAGATAGCGGTAAAATAGCAATAATATAAATATTTGATTATTAGTAGAACACATTCTTATTGTGAAGTTGTAGTTATTCAGAATTGGTCTGTGATATTTTAAATATGAATTAAGTATATTAAATAATGGAACGATTGAATGTATTAATATCAAAAAGGTAACATATAGGTTTGATAATTTATCGCTAAAAATATTGTCGCTGCAGCATAGTTGGATAATGCACTTTCCTCGGTTTGGAAAGAGATCCAGGTTCGAATCCCGGTGGCGCAACAATAATATTTTTCGATAAAATTGATTTTACACGTATATCTTTCTAATTAATATATTTAATTCATATTTTAAATTATGTTCCAAGAACACACAATTAGATATCTCATAGAGATAAAGCAATTTTTTATTATATCATATTTAATGGAAATATATGGAAGTATGGGTAATTACATGGCTTACGACATGTCATTGGCTGGCTTAAGTGATCACTTTACACAATGTAACGTTCACCATTCTCACTCATCTCAATCAATCTCCATATCTATCAAATTTTCACTTCGAGTACAATTACACTATTGCCAACTATGGACTAAACTACGCAGGGGCGTAACTGCACCAATGCAGCCAACGCGATGCATTGGGGACCACATTGGATAGGGTCCCAAAAGGTCCGCAAAAACAAGAATAGATTTGGGAGGAATGCTTTTGCTAGCGCTAATGTGGACTAATATTTTTTTTAAATCCATCACAGCCAGAAATAGATTAACGTCAAATTACTAAACAGTATAGTTGTATTACATTGAACAATACTCCGCTTTAAAAATACACTTTCGTTTTTTGTCATGAAATTGTGAATTTTCCATTCTACTATTAAATGAAAAAAACTACGTAGTACTTACGTACTGTTGCGAACGTGGATAACCGAGAATCCATCTACCTACAAACTAGTAAATACATGAAATACCATGTACAACATTTCCTGTGTGCCGCATTTAACGGAAATAAAAGACCACCTGCATGCCAAACATAATTCCTAGGTTAACTGCCTACATACTCTAGTAAATAGCATGTAGGCAGGAATTCTGCCTATATAAGACGCCTATATATGTGTCCTAAGCAGTTATGTGAAATAAATCCAACGTGAAACAATTTACAGAGTTTTTGTTAACGGGGTACATTCTGAAATCGTAATATATATTATAACTATGAATTAAATATAATAATTAGAAAGATATACATATAAAATCAATTCTATCGAAAAATATTGTTGTTGCGCCACCGGAATTCGAACCTGGATCTCTTTCCTAACCGGGGAAGGTGCATTATCCAACTATGCTACAGCAACAATATTTTTAGCGACAATTTTCCTTTACCTTTTTGATATTAATACATTTAATCGTTCCATTATTTGACAGAGCCATCTACTTTATTTTTACAGAATCTCAAATACTTTTGAGTAAACTGATAGCAGACGCCAGAATTATCAATTCATTTTTATTAAATTTTGGACACATTGATACAACTTTATTATTTTTTTAGGAGAACGCATTCTTATTGTGAAGTTGTAATTATTCAGAACATAGGTCTGTGATATTTTAAATATGAATTAAATATATTAATTACAAAGATATACATGTTAATTCAATTTTATCGAAAAATATTGTTGTTGCGTATTATAATATAAAATATTGTTTCGTTGTATATTTAATTCACATTTAAAATATCACAGACCTATGTTCTGAATAATTACAACTTCACAATAAGAATGTGTTTTCCTAAAACAATAATACGTACTACTAAGGGGCTCTTTCATTTTATATTAGAAACCAGTGCCTTTTCTTTTTACCATTTTACGCCACATTTTGTTTGGTCCAAAGTTGCGAAGAGTAAGTTGAATACAAATCTACAAGTGTTGTATAATAGTTAGTAAACTTCAGTTTAGAAGTTGGACCTTCTCGGTATCTAGGTCGCTTCGCTCGTCGAGTCCATTTTAGAATATTTATTCTCCCGTCTCCTGTTAAAAATATTAAGTTTATATTTGTTTTTTAGGCATGTAATATGTACTATGTAGGTACTATCTATATTTAATTCTTCGATTGCTCTCGCATATACAATGAATGACAGCTCGGGCCGCGTTCGACTTTTTTGAAATAAAATATATTTTGGCGGCGCCGAGCATTGGTACACATCTATACAGGAGTGGTATGGTATACGTGTCTGAGATATATATGTATTGTTTTGTTTTTACTTATCATTATCTTCAATGGAGCAACTCTCCAACTATCCTGGGTAACGCTATCCAACCATTGTAGCTTTGCTTTTCCAACACTCCTAAGGCTAATAGGTTTTGCATCAAACACTTTCTTCGCTGATCGTGACCAGCCCACCTCTGTCTAGATAACATCTTGATAATTTGGACAATGTTGGGTTCACCAAATTCTGCGTATTTGTAGCGTTTACGCCATATCCCATTTTAATTATTGGCACTAAATATCATTCTTAAAGTATCTTACTTTTTTTTTTACAATGTACTGTAAGTTTTATTCATCGAATTATTTTATTAAAAAGCGTTAATAAGCGTAGATAATTATGATGACTTTGGGAAGTATTGCCATATACCTCAGGTGTTCTATCCTCTGATTAGGGACTCATTTCTTGGGTCCCGACTCCTTGTAGTGAAACTCAGTATGTTCGGGTTTATTACATTTACAGTAATTATTAATTACATACTTCAGTGATAGACTAATTACTCAGGAGGATCCGTGAAGGAAGATCCCCGTTCCCCCAGAGACGGCCTCTTGTAATGTTTCACCCCCACCACTCATCTACTCACTCTCCTGACATACACACGTACATACAAAGTGACTATAATGGGTACCTACTTGTCAAAGTTGCGTTGGTATAATTAACACCTTTTACTTCAAATGCCTAATGCCCAATAAGCCCACTACGCCAATGCACCCAAGAAGGGGCATTGCCACGTTAGATAAGCCCAAAAACTCTGTAAAAATATTGGGTAGCGATAATTTTTTCACATATTTTTTTAAATCAACAAATGAAATAACACGTGAAATCATTATCGATGTATAGAGTAGAATCTCGCTAATATGACTACACCATAATCGAGATACATGAGACACATAGACCGAGTGCACATCAAATATTAAAACTTTACTTTTATTATTTTTTGCATTTTGCATCAGGCCTGTATTTTTTTTTACACAGCAGAGTAATAAACTCGCACATTTAATAATGTTTTTTCTTCATTGTCATTGTACTATTCCTGATCTTCGGTCTCAAAATTCATTAATGTCTTTCGACAGCTAAGATCATAAATAACTCGTAAATAACATCTAACATTAAGCACATCATTAAGGTTTAAAAATAACTTTAAAATCCCTAAATGTAACACCAAACAGTATCAGCAAAATTTCAATAGCCTCCCTACACAAATTAAAGAAATAAAGGATATAAAAGAGTTTAAAAAGAAGCTAAATGAACACTTCAAAAATACATAATTGGACAATAAACAATATTACAGAATACTTCAGAAGCACACAAATGAACAATGAATAGAATATGTAAGGTATTATATAAAATTATTGTAGTGTAACTCCCTCTCCAAGCACCAGAGCTGGTCTCTTTTTTGGAGAGGTAAGCGAAAGAAAAACCATATATGTATATAACCATATGTATGTATGTAACCATATATTTAAAAATTGAATTTATTTTGCCATTGTATTTTCGCTAAATTAAATAAATAAAAAAAATAAAAAAACTTAAAAGTGTTATTCAAATACTTTAGCAGAGAAAATTCAAAACTTTTAAATTGCATTTAGATACTCCTTAGTACTTTTTGTTAATTTAAATACAACATAAGTTCTTACACGTTAGGTATTACTATTTTAATTTGATATTGATCTAGTGGTCGGAGGTTTGCGCCTCGTTCTAGAACACCAGCAAGTTATTTCATAGTACAAGCGTTTAGCTCAGTTTCAAAATAGTAAGAATATTGATATGACATGTATACTGTATATAGATCTCTATAAAAAAAAATCTAATATAAGCACTTGTGTTAAGAAAATAGGACTGACATGGTGATCTCCTGAGACGGAGCTTAAAACAACCCCAACTTTTAGACCAACAAGAAAAAATTCAATAAAATTAAGGGTTCTTTAAAAAACATTTTATTTGAAAATCCAATCGAGACGCGAAAAAAAAAATCTCGATAAACGTGAACGCGTACAAAATGCAATAGTCAACAAATGACAGCTAGCTCCGCACTCAACTCTGTTCGATACAAGTCTCACACGACAATACTTGTCTCGAGAGTCGTTTCGAAGCTGGCACAATGGACAGCACAGAGTTAAACGCGGAGCGAGCTGTCATTCGTCGTTTGTCGTATTTTGAACGCAGAGCAAAGTGATCACTGATGCGTGTCTATCATTTTCGTAAAATCTCCGAAACAAGAGATCAAAACACGATCTTACATGTAGTGAGATTAAAACCTTTGATAAAAGATTCCTTAATTGTCCATACTTCAGACTCTATTTTAAGCTTAGTAACATACTGCGAATGATTTAAAAAGTTATTTAATTAATTATTAAACTCGTTAGGTAATAAATAACTAATTACCATCACGAAGCTCAGATAAGTGAGTACCTGAAGCTCAAGATACACCTAATAAATCCCTCGATTACTTGAGAGATAATTATTCAAATTTAATTTAATTGAATAATGTATTGAATATTTAGGTAGATCAGTGCCATGTCAAGAAGTGCTAATACATTATAACCCTTGCGCCAAATTTAGAAAGCTTTCAGCAAAGGAGTTCCAAGTTCTCACAGATGTATAAATAAATTTGAAATTAAACCAGTGAAATAGAAACATTTTATGATGTACGAAAAAATTGTTTATTTAATGTTTGCGGTGCAGCATAATTTTTTTTTTTCAATAAACTAAACTTTGTACTACACACACAATGAGTTATACTTTTGTTACCATTATAGTTTCAAGAGGTACAGCCTGTTTCATCATCATGTTGAAGCTATAATACTTGCAAAAGTATAACTCAGTAAGCGTGCAGCACAAAGATTAGTTAGTATTTCAGTAAAGTTAGTATTTCAGGTAATATAAATATTGCAGAAGGTGTCATGACGCAACTTCCGTTGAAATTGACTATGTGAATATCTCAGCTAAGGTTGTTGGCAAGCCTGATCAGCGATCTTATTTCAAAATAACAGCTGTGCAAATTAAATTTTTTGTTAACATCTTTATGAGACAAGAGGCGAACGGAATGCTTGCTATTGATTGATAAAACTGCGTGGTACCTACCTAACATTATAAATATCGTATATATTGTACATTATATATAGAGGAGGTTCTTCTATTCTATATTGTGACATAATTTGAATAGTTACGCCACTGGTGTCATATTATGTTATGATGAGATTTCTCTCGAGATTCGACTCGAGTGTGTTTAAAAAACGGTTTAAAAACGATATTTGAATCATGACTATTTTGCTCGCGGATTACAATGACGCATTCAGCACACACGTACCTTTACAGACTCTCGGAGATCATCGTGGACACGGGCCATTACATACCTGACAATTGTTCTTGATGTCACAAATATGACAGCTAGCTTAAAAACTAATGTACCCTCGCTTAACAACTTAAAAATATTCTGTAACAAAAGGGTAGAAATCGGATTAGGTACCCAATACCGATTCAAACTACCGACAGAATCCCCAGAGTGACACGTTAGGTCACGAACTATGACCGAGTCCAGTCTCCAAGTCGAGATCTCCGGCCACCAAACTATGCGAGAGAAAACAGAACAACACCAATTTTGTTCCGAGTAATTAATTTTGTTCGGTGGTTATTTGATTAGTTACTTTAATAAGAGGTTAAATTAATTTTGCTCCAAGACACACTGTGAACCGAAAACTTTATTCATTTAGACCAGGAACAGCGGGCAGAAGCGTTCACTAATTTGAATTCACGTAAATGGTTTTGAAACACTGAACACAAATTTAAATGAATGGAGCATAATGTCTATCTAATAATATCTAATATATTATTAAATAGCGTGCCCACATATTGTGTACTATTAAATTATATAGTCACCTCTTCAATAAGACAGGTATGTCGTTATCTCCATCTTAGTCCTGGCCACCCTAGGATCCCACAACCTGTCGGTCATAATAATGAGTTCTGTTGTCCTCTCCACATGGTCCAACCACCGTAGTCTTTCTATTTTAATATACCTCGAGACGCTTCTCTCATTAAACAAAGTATAGAACTAATATTTTATTTTATTTTAGCGTCTACATCATATTGTGCTCGGAATTTAACTATAGATCTGTTGTTACAGTAATCATTATCTTGATGAAAGGGGCTGCAGCTCTCGAAGTAATAGTCGTGAAAAAATAGTTGTATTTAGTACAATATTTAGTTTATTAAAAAAAATATCTATCACTAACGTAACATTAGTTTATTGTCTTGACGAAGCAAAGATCACTCCGAAACCGATTGGAAACAAATAATTTGTATTATTTTATGATACATAATAAATTCTGTATCGTTACGAAAAATATTATTGTTTGAAATTTTTACAAAATCTTCGAAACAAATATTTCCAAAAATTATCCATTATTAATCTATATCTTTGCTTCAAACAAAATATAGTCTGGCCGCTAGAAACAATCCCGTAATTACGATTTTTTTGAATTGCTTATATTTCTATGAAAGTAGGCAAATATTCCTTGAACATTTTCGATTCGTAATTTAGTTAGGTAATTTGCCCATTAAATATTGCGGACTAGGTCTATTATACCTGCATATACATAGGTTTAATTTGAGGTTTCTGCGAGCACTAGTGTATGGAACTGGTTGGTGTCTTTTTGTAGATGGTTTCTAGCCCGACGTTTCGACATGGTAACGCGTGCCATGGTCTCAAAAAGTTACGGTACATTCGCACTATTTCGCAAGAGATATAAATCTCTCACAGTTGAGAGAGGACATCTACAAAAAACGCGATTTAACCCATCTAATAAATGTATGTATTATAATTGCTCTTTCGTTTGTTTTCAATAATTTAACTTTTTTGAACTTTCAAATTATATGTGAGAAGTACCGAAGTTTCTTTATTTGATAAGGTTTTTTTTACAATAAGAATTATGCACCCCCAAATAAGAAAGATCTTGATTTATGGGGGTGGCCATCAACATTTATATAAAACGAGATCCACTAGATGTAAGAAATTATTTACAACTAATAATATGTATATATACATACATCTATAATAATATGTGAAAATTAACAAAATATTTAAAATATTGAGAAATTGATCAGATTAGGTTTTTGGAAAGATGTCAAATACATAATTATTTAATAATTTTGAAGACCTTTAAGAACCTCTTTTGTACAAATTTAAATTTGCTGCTAATTTAGTTGATTTTGGTAGTTAGTTATACAGTCTAGGAGCAATGTGTGATGCATGTATTTGTCCTATTTCTAATATGGACATTTTAAAAATAACATGTTCATTAGTTTTGCTCCGAGTCTGATAGTTGTGGTGAATTTTTATTTTATCCTCTTTAAAAAGGGAGGCCCTCAGTATAGCGTACTCCTATCAATTAAGGCAGATTGGACATGACTACCGAGACGTACTTTCTTGGTAACCTGAAGGGATGACGGCCCAGGCGGGGCAACAAATACTGTATTTGTACAGTCAACAAGCGCTGACGCGGCGCAAGCTAAGGGGATAATAAATTGTATGTAATTGTTTATTAACTCGGGCCCATCTAAGCAAGATATATATTTTATTTTGTATTGATTCTATGAACAATAAAATTAAAACGTATTTCTGAAGTAACTGTTACCTATTAGACATATTGGTGTAAAAGCGGTGTTTAATACGTATTAGATATTTTGTTACGGTACCTTTGGGTCCTAGAGGATAGGAAGCCATAGGGGCCGTCACCGATCTACGTCAGTCTGGGTCCTCAAGTGTGTGCGTGTGTGTGTGTGTGTGTGCGTGCGTGCGTGCGTGCGTGCGCGCGTGCACATTTATTCACAAAACACAATAAATCCCGACATTGGATGCACGTAATATGTTCTTTAGATCTTCCTTCGCCAGTTCAACTTTCCTCTGAGGGGAGGTTATTTCTATTTATTTCTTCAATTTACGGAGTTTATCTATTGCCAACTGTCGGGTGCCGATGCAGCTGCACACGCCCGCGCCAGGATTCATCTCTCGCTACAGGAGATAGACCGGACACCATCTCGTCTCAGCCTTGTCCATAACGCCCATCCATCAGCCATCGCTCGCGTGCCGCCTCCTCGCTCGTTGCAGATGGGTCTCTTCTCAACCCGCGGGTGGATCAGGACCGTCCATCTCCGGGCCCACAGCGGTGATCTTCTCATAATCTCCGCCATCTCCCGCCTCCATATTCCCGCGGAGTGCGGCTCCACCGATGCGCCTATTTTCGAGCGTTCCCACTCAAAGTGACGTTTTGCTCAGTTGCCCGCCAGAGTCGGATTCTCGTCCCTGATTCGTCCATTTACACGGCCAATCATCATGAGTCGGCAAAGTAGGCTACCCAGACCTCGGCGCGCAAATTCAAACATCAAGGTTTATATGGTGTAAGCATTGCACATATTGTTTAAAGGAATGCCGTAATTAATTAGTATTATTTATGATCTGTATCATAACAATTTTTAAACTTGTTTAAAATAGACAACGTTTTAAAATCACTAGTTACAATAACCGGGTACAACTTTATTTATGAGTAATTATTATTTATTATTAAAGAAAGCAACTGGCTCTCGCTCGTTGTTGTTGTTAGGCCCTGCGGACTGCCGCGGGCGGTGCGCTTGTAATTTTAAAACAGTAAAGAAGCAATTTCATATTGCTTGTGCAGGATGCTTATTGAGCAGTGGTTAACACACTGCCTAATAATCGAAGCTCTATTTTCATAGCATAAGCGTTTAGTTTAGTTTAAAAATAGCAAGAATATTGATGTGACACAGATGTATTCCGTATAAACATCTTTTTTTATTAAAAGCAAATTAAAAATAACAAAAGATTATTGATACTATGTCAAACCCACCGAACACTATGTAACATATACAGAATCACATTGTTGACGTATGCCTACTGTATTCATTGTGTGAAGTTTACAATAGGTACTACATTTGGTGATGGGAAAGTTTTTATCTATATCCGATCTATATTTAGTTTATGTTTTTTGATTATATCTCTCAATTTACACTGATTTGTCATAAAATTTATACGTAAATATTACATCTACCTAAACAATATTTTTGAAAGAAAATGGGCGCTATGTCACATCTCTAAACGCGCTAGTTAGCTGAGTGACGATGACGACTAGTTGTCCGTGTATGTGCGAATGGCGCGCCTCGATTAAAAAACTTTGATCAGTTTCGAAAGATTTAATTTATATTCATCATCATATGATAGTATGCAGGTTAATTGTGAGGAGAATAATGATTTTACAATATCGCAATATGATTGAGGATAAGGCGATATCGATCAGATACAGATACAGCGCATATTACTCGTGGGAAGGGTAAGGATCGGGAAGTAACTACTATGCTCCGTATCCAAGGATGACATTTTTATAAGATTTTCGACAATCTCTGAGATTCTTTGTAGACAACTCTCGGATTTGGACGTTCATCGTGTACACACCAAGTCTTGTGAATTCACTGTACCGCGCCTCACTTTACGTTTATAGTACGTCAAATAATTATATGTTTCGTTAGGTGTGTGAATTAGATGCGGAATAAATTTTGTAATTTAAATTCTTATATTTGTTTAACTATTTAAAATAAATAGTCGAAGGTATCTATGGTTTATGCGCACATGCCGAATCTCACTATCGAATTGAACGTCGTTTAAGATTTTGATACATGGCGCTAAAACTTATATCAATGAAATCACTGAGATTTGTGTCACCGTGTCTCGTTACGTGGACAAGGGCCATTATACATACTCAGACGAGTCGAGTCTTAATTATCTGCATCATTATAAATATAACTATTATTAAATTAATATGCTATGCAAATTGCGGGTATTAAGCAAATGTAAAACGGAGAATAGAAATATAATAATGACATTTAATATCACATTTAGTTCGGCTTAGGTTTTCAACACGCATTCAATGCAGACGATTCGGACGACAACGGAGCAAGGTCGTGTTCCCTACGACCTACCTCATGCAGCACTCCAAAAGGCTATCAGCAGACGTAATAAATAGACAATACATGACACACTGATAAAAAATGGCCTTTGATAAACCAGCGGCTCAAATTTATTGGTAAATTACAATAACGTCGTGATAAAGCCAACAACCTGGTGACAGGACATGATAGTGCTCATCGTATATACATCATTTACCTTTATATACATTCTTAACTTAGTGCAGTGATGGCGAACCTATGACACGCCAGCGTTCACTAATAACAGCGGCAGAGTGGTTCATTTGCAAAATGATCGAAATGGAGAAAAACGAAATTTCATATTTTCGTTTGTTGTAAAACATTAATGTATTATATTAACATCATTATAATGATATAATGCTTCTATATATCCCAGCATATTAAATTAAGTCAATACAAAACAATTCATTTTGAGCGTGTATTCAACTTAAAATACGACATTTTTCACTCGGTCCACTCAGCCGCTGTGCGAAGTCGAAAACGTTCTAGTTGCATATGTCTAATCTCAATTATGCCAGATATGCTATAGCGAGAATTAAATTAATTAATTTTAAAATTGATACATTTGATCTTCATTTATATACTACAGAACTATGTTTTGAAAATGCAATTTCATAGCAAAAATTATGTATATAAAATTTGGTCAAAGTAAGGGCAGGGTTAGATATCCGGAGGCCGGAGTGGCTGTATTTTGTCAGAACCTAAGAGTGCGATTAAACAATTTGGATGATGTTGAAGATGTCATACATTTATATTAGAGAAAGGGAGAAGCAGAATTTGAAGTACAATATAAAACATTTCTCCTCTCTGGGGGAGGGGGTGCAACAGCCAGAGGGCTGGAGTTTGTTTTGCGCAGGATCCTAAAGAGTAACTATTCAAAATCATATATAGAACAGACAAAGAGGGTAGGATTGTATAGAGAACAAATACACAGTTAGTTTCACATATCATATGTAGACATGAATGCGATGCCCGGCGAGTTGAATAATTCTAAAGGCACTTTTTTTTTTTCGCGGTGGATAGCACAGGCCTATCATTGGGTAGAGGGTAATGAGCGGTGTAGCGAAGAAATGTTTGAGGGATGGGGGGTTGTGGCGGGAGGTGAGAGGGGTAACTACCCCGTGCAACACCGGATGAAACAGATAGCATTATTTCAATTTTGTATTACTATTTAACCATTTTAGCTTGTTTTTGGAATAAAACACTAATAATTTCAATTAAAATTAAAACAATACATTCATATTAATTAAAATATGTTCTAAGTGTATGTATACACCATGTCGCAAAACATCGCGTAATAATACTTAATTATGATGTCATTAAGCAATTAATCTATTAATTATATCTTGTATTGGCTTCATAACTGAACTAGATACCTATATACATACGTTTCACTCAGCAACCGTAGGGATGTTTGGAGTCTGGAGCAAGTATTTAGTCATTTCTGTTTTCTTACAAACATATGAAACTAACTAGCTTAAGCGCGTTGCTTCGCCGCAGGAAATAGTGCCTGGGCAATCTGTATTTGTATCTGAAAGGCATTAAGCTGATGTTGTGCTCGTACGAGCCGAGGTTCCGGATGAGAGGATTATCTTGGGATGGTTGGGAACAAGATTTGTGGAAGCTTGCTGATAATTTCCCATCACGCCGTTTCCCCGCAGACAGAGAGGTTAGAACACCACACTCCTCTGTCCTGGCACATCATTCATCTTGATCCTCGACCAATTTCATATGTTTTCAACAAGGTCGTCCAACGTTTGGATTATCTGATCATGCCAGATCTTTCGCGAAGCTTTCGCGCGATGTTCTTTCATTTTGATTATATATTCCGCGTTGGTATCTACAAATACCTAAACTAACTAATGATAGATCTTTTAAGTCTCCGAAAAGGCATATTCTACGCTAATAAGGCGACCATCGCAGTTCAGTGTGGGGGGGTACCAGATTCGATTACCTGAAGAGGTCACAATACTTATGCGATTGTCTCAAGCTTGTGATGTGTTTCACTACAATCATTGAGCCTTGTAGCCTGTTGTAATGTTAAAATAAAACAACTTGATTGGAAGAAAACTTCAGTGAACTGTTATGTTGGTACACACATTAATAAAACGACTCTATAATAAAGCATTATTTAAAAACAAATTATGGAACTCGTAACATCACACGATGCGACATTATACAAATATTATACAAAATATCCTATGGGTGGAAGAAGAATATTATTTTGTTGTCGATACGAGTAGGTACCTGATGGTTTGTAATTATATGTTTTTTAAATATGAATTAAATATATTAATTATAAAGATATACATATAAAATCAATTTTATCGAAAAATATTGTTGTTGCGCCACCGGGATTCGAACCTGGATCTCTTTCCTAACCGGGGAAGGTGCTTTATCCAACTAAGCTACAGCGACATTATTTTTAGCGACAATTTTCGACCCTATATGTTACCTTTTTGATATTAATACATTTAATCGTTCCATCATTTGACAGAGCCATCTACCTTACTTTTATTTAGCTGTAGCTTAGTTGGATAATGCACCTTTCCCGGTTAGGAAAGTGATCCAGGTTCAAATCCCAGTGGCGCAACAACAATATTTTTCGATAAAATTGATTTTATATGTATATCTTTATAATTAATATATTTAATTGATATTTAAAATATCACAGACCTATGTTCTGAATAATTACAACTTCACAATAAGAATGTGTTCTCCTAAATATATGTTTTTTATTGGGCAGGCACAGCGATATTTCACGGTTTATCAGATATGTGGAGTGGTGATGTTAGGTTACAAGGAGGGGTAGAACAAAGAAATTGGTAATCAGAGTAATTAAAATGATATCCTTTTGTTCTTTGTGGGGAAATCGGCGAAAGTTCCTTCGCCATGTGTCCACGGATAATGTCACAGATCCACGAAATAAAACACGATAAGATAAATCTCGGATATTAAGTTGAAATAAATCTCAAAACCATGTACACATATTGAGATTTTGATTTGGAGATTGGTAGAAAGAGACAAAAACTTAAAACGCGTATACACGACATTCGATTTGACATCGATACATGGGTATAAACGTCAACTAGAATCATAAATATCTATTCTGAGAAGCAGGCATTAAATTACAAACATTTATTGCGTTTTGACTGATGCTGGGGAGATTGTAACGAAACGTCAATGGTCAACAGACGGATGTTTGACGTACGACAAGCGTGAGCGAGGCGCGAGACGGTGAATCTCTGAGAATCGGTGTAGACACGATGGTCGAGAGTTGTGAAAACTGTTATTATGTAGCGATCCAGAATCAATGACCCATCTCACTATTACGACCACAACGGTGAGGAAGGAGTGAGTTCATCTTCCCGGAGGGACCGTGTGCTATCATTACTTCCACGTTCATATCGTCACATTTTGTATTCAAATAACCGGTGACTGAATTCAAGATGTTGTATTGCCAGAATCTTAAATAAAGAGCGGCGAGCCCAGGTTTGTAAAATGTCAAGATCAGCAGGGATGACCACCGCCAGCACTTGGAGAGTGACACCGGAAAAAGTCCAGAATGCTTCTGTCAGTGAACAAAAGAACCCGGTGATGTCTGTTAAGGGTATCTGTGATGAGGTAGGAGAAGGCATCCAGCAAGACAACTCCAATCGCAATAACAGTTTGGCAGAACCATGACCATACGTACGCCAATATAATAGGAATGAACGACCTGCATGTCTAACTTGTTAAAGACATGCAAGAATAGAGGAAATTTCTACCTCAGACTGTTCACGCCTATAATCCCACATGCGTAATGCTGGAGAAGCTATCCGAGGGGCGATGGCTGTCCCACTAACCGAACGAAGGAGCAAAATAAAGGAAAAAGAAGAAAACTCAAACCAACTGTTTCCATGGTGAACTTGTAAAACTCCATAATCACATATGTGAAAATAAAACACTTGAATTTTGATTTTACTTATTTAATTTACCTGAGGCGCGTTCCGCCTTGTAAAGGCATTGTCAAGGAGATTTATTTACAAGGCAAAACGCGTCTCAAGTCAATTAAACGAGTAGAATCAAAAAAAAGTATTTAATTTTCACATATAAGACCCATACCCTTAGAATCCCCTACCCTACGCATGTACATGGACGGAAATGGAAGGGTGTGTGGTTCGTGGATGTATGGAAAGGTGTATTGATGAAGACACATAATACTAGTAGGTATATAATAGTGGTATCCGAACGGAATCCAGAGGCCGATAGACGAAATCATTAAATTAATATTTAATTAAATAACAATGGACAAAGAAAAGCGGGAGACTCATGGGGAGGCCTTTATTGGAAGAATAGTGATATAATATTTTAAATACAAATTAAATGTATTATTTAGAAATATATACATATAACATCAATTTTATCGAAAAATATTGTTGTTACTACCGGGATTCGAACCTGGATCTCTTCCAATCCGGGGAACGTGCATTAACCAATTATGCTACAGTACATTGACGATAAATTTTCAAACTTATATACGTTTCCCGGATTGGAAGAGATCCAGATTCGAATCCCGGTAGCAGCAACAATACTTTTCGATAAATTTGATTTTATATGTATATCTTTCTAATCAATACATTTAATTTGTATTTAAAATATCACAGACCTATGTTCTGAATAATTACAACCTCACAACAAGAATGTGTTCTCTTTAATGATATAATATTTATTTATATTGTACTCACGCCCTTATGGGATTTTACAAATGTAATAATTATATAAACAAAGATATGTAGCTACATAAGTAGCATGGAATATATGTAAAACAGAAATTGATTTAAAAGAAGGAAAAAAAATGGGAAAGTTATGTGAAAAAAAACAATAAAAAATTAGGTTTAACACAGAATGGCCGAGTACCAATATCAATTACGCCTTTGACTCAGAACTGTATCAGAAACAATTTTAGCAGATTTAAACAATGAACATCGGAATATATCTACAATCCTGTGAAGCTTTTGTGTGGGTGCATTCCTATAAACATGAGTGCACGATGCATTTACATGGAACATCGCCGACGACCTGGTATTCTGCGCGGGAACGTGGTATACATTCAGTTCAGCTAAATTAAGGGCGTCCAGCATGCTATTTACTATTTTAAATAAAAATAATAAATCACTTACTCATTAGAAAATCATTATTCATTTGTTCAACGGGTAAACACAGTTTGAAGTTAATAAAAAAAAATTATGTCGAACCCTGTCTAATTTAATAATATAAACCATTACAGACGCCATCTTCGCAATGCGGGACCGACAGAGAAGAAGACGTCATCTAGTAAGTTGAGGCAACTTTGGCCAAGTATTTTATTAGACAGAGTAGAATACACTCACCAACAAGTCAGCAATGGCAAGATGCACCAGCATCGTGTTGATCCTCGTTCTCGGAGTGTCCCTCCTGCAGAGCAGCGCCAGCACGGTGCAGTTGCCGACAGCCGATATCAGCATCAGCACGCTGTACACCACGATTGACAGCACGTGGCTGTCGTTAAAAGTCATGTCCAGGGGGAGAACCGTCGACGACTGGTTTGCCCCCCGCGCCCCCCACGTCTCCAGCAGCCTGTGCTCCTTCATATCCTCGGGAACGATAGGATCCATCGCGAGGGCTTCGGTGAAATCTATTTTGGATTTTTAAACGCGTCTTTTATCTCAATTTGGATTTTATCAATAGATAGTCAGCCGCACATTTTACCATATTCCGGTATTTATTTCCACTTTGGTAATATTCTATTTAAGTGTTTAACCAATTGAATGCATCGCTCGTGTCGTGGGCTGGAGATATGATTTGTTATGTTCTTCCCATTTTTTTATTGTTGTAAATAATATTGTTATTATGTCACTGAGTTATTTTCAGTTATTGAATGATAACTTATACACGATTTCAAATGTATTTTCGTTCGTTTTTTTATTATCCCGGCGATTCGGAGAATAATTAATCAGTTTTATTTATATAATTTTTATTTAAATATGAACGCTGCGCTGTTTTCTGTATTCCGGTTATAAACAAGAGTAATTAAGAAAGTTTATCTCTCTTTCAAAGGTTAAACAGATTTGATAGAAAATTTACAAACACCACTGGCAGAAGTAATACTAATGACCTTAGGAAAGATATTACATACGAAAACTTTTTTTACTAAACTAACGTAATATTTTTAGTGTCTAAAATTTTGGACATACCCTTTAGAACTGCATCTCTAAACGTTCGTTTGACTTTTGAAAAAGCCGTTTCTAGATATTCCAAAACGTCAAGCAGTTTCGTACGAGGTCCCGGCGACAAATGCCGGGAATTATCATGTCTATGAATTTTCTTACAATTCCGCTTCTTTTTACGCAATTTTTCTGTATTTATCCAGCGTCGCTGCGAGCGTTTAACTTCTTAATTATGCAAACTGTCCTTCGCATCTGAATTACAGAAAAATTACAGATCGGCGGAGGCTGTCCTCGGCTCAATTAGCGCAGCAATTACGTCTTCTTCGTTCAAACGGGCTATTTCTCACAATCAACTCAGATCTATTGGCTCACCTCGGCGATTATCTTGACATCACTTCAGAGAGAATGAACTGAACGCAAAGCGCACAACATACCTTCGAAGATATATAAGAATTCAATTTATCCGAAAATTTAACACAATTCACTGGTAAAAATGTATTTTTTAAAACGGCAACTTCAAGCACTAAAATCAAATGTTTAAAATATCCACGCGATAAATGTAATGTTTTTACAACTACTCCACTTATATTTAAAACAATTTCTAAAATGAACAACAATAAGTATTGAAAGTTTTTTTTTTTAAATGTCGCCGCGAAATTATCGCAATTCCGCCAAATCGGACAGCACAGACAGCGACCGACCGCAGAGCGCCAAAAGCTCCGCCGTACTGATAGACACAAAATGTTTTTCCACCACTGGGAACGACAGCGAAGATTCCATTTTCAAATAATACGCGCGAATACCCTACCGCTTCGAGACGAATTCGAACACACGAGTGCGTCTCGTTTTCGCCCAGTAGAAATGTCCGAAACGGCGGTCAAGTACACATACTTACACTGGTCGTATCAGCCTGTTGATTCCGACCAGGAAGGTTTTGTTGTCGGTCAAATGAGACGAGACCGACGTGCGACGGTTACTTATTTAGTGCTGTCTCATGTCCGCCTTCTAGCATCAGATAAATATTATTCAATACGCGATGTGTTATTATTGACGAGCTGTGAAAAAGTTTGCCTGTAACACAAGATAACCTATAAATAAACATATCCAATTCGCACACAAGAAATTCTCAATTTTTTTTTTGAAAAAATATTTTTTAACGCCTTGAACAACTAGCTGTTACAATGGAGTAATTTTGGGCTAATTGGCTCGCGGCCATTTAACTACCATTGTACATATTTTTATAAGCGGTTTGAAATCATATTATGCTAACAAAAAATACTAAATTATCTTCACAGTGTATAGACGTTATTATATAAATACGCATTATTTTGTAAACCCCATCGCAATGCCACAACTCTGTGGGTTATTTTGATATCGTTCGCTTTCAAATGATTCAAACTAAAGTTGTAGCAGTATTATTATTGTTGTGTGAACATGTATACATCCTCAAAGAGATTCTCGACTCTTAGACAATCTCCGAGACACGGATTTTGCTCCCGTAAGAATCTTTAGACAATTCTCAGATTTAAGTCTCGTGGTTAAATTTACTGATTTTACAGCATTGGTTATTTGTTGTACAAAATATACGAGGGAGTAAAAAAAATTCTTATTAAAATTAAAAAAAGAGAGACACTTAATTTAACAATGCATTATATATATATTTTAACATAAATTATATTCTCCGTATGTTAATTAATATTTCTTACTTCTTTACTTGCTGTGCATGTCGTATTTTTCCAGATGGTTCCATAATCTTCCATTTTGATAAATTAATTAACAGTCTAGTCCTTGATCTAGTTTGATAACACTTAGTTTAATAGTCCATTCAGTCGATTGTAATGTATGTATTTACATGTGATACGTCGACCAAGACATTTTATTTTACAATATTGCTAAAATAATGTTATTGTTGTCAAAAGCACTCAAAAATAGACTAAGGAAGAAACCAACGACGTGCAATACATAAAAAAATATTAATAAATACAAAATAAGACTCAATTATCATATCTTCAAATTAGTTTAAAAAACTGTTAAACACTAGATAATTTCAATAATCCTAGTGAAAGAACGTTATCAATATCTCTGTTAAAATATACTATCTTATGTATATATTTAAATCGGTGAAATTTATACAGCCAAATAAAAAAATCACACTCCAATCGCAGACCAGTAAATAAATATACATGAATTAAAGTGTACATATATAGGAGAGGGGTTTGGAACATTATTTGCGGGACGAAAGACATTCTACACATATTTTTGGTGGAAACATAAATCCGATAGTTTATGATACATTTATGCAACAGTAAAAGTATTTACTATTCGAAAATTAAATCTTTGTGGAAACATGGCGTATTTTTTACATTAGTACATATTACATTGTCAGCTTTTAAATTTTCGTTCCAATTGAATCATATATTTAAAAAATGGTACCAAAGTAATCACGCGAGTGACACCAAAATGAAAATATTGGGATAAGAAATTTGCGTTAGCTCATGTCTATATATTTGGTGGTCTGTGGCTCAAATGCAAAATGGAACTGGCTATTATAATATTATATTTTATGTACTTAATATTCTTATTATATTCTGCAATTTTATACATTAAAACATATTTTTTCTGTTTTGTCTAGTAATATTCACACGTTCGTGAATAAAAGTGCTTTTAGGCAGGAAATATCGTAAATAACATTTTTAATTGTTCTAGAATTTCGCATGTACCTACATTTTTACTGCTACGTATTTAAAAGGCAGTAATATTTTTAAATATATTGGGTAATATTTTTAAATATATAGAAAACAATATACAGGGTGTAACAGACCTAGTCCATAATACTTCATGCGTCTACCTGACTAAATTACGAGTCATTTAAAATGAGGCATAATCTAAAATTGGTATATTCTTATGTAAACGTTCTTCCTGTACACGGACTGTTACTAGTTAATCTGAATCTTACGATTCCTAAAACCAACAATAAATATGTATCGAGGACAATAGAATTTGTTTTTCCAAAAATAAAAAATAAACTACCTGGGTCTTTACAAAAGAGCACGCTTTCTCCCAATTTAGAAGAAATTAAACGGCGACTGATTAATTGTTATGTATTTGAGTTAATTAAATGTAACAAACGTCTATGAAGACGTTTTGTGGGTCTAGTGTTAATTAAAAAAAAAAAATGAATATAAAAAAAATCATAATTATGCCATATTTCGTTTAATTGAAATATTTAATTGATTCCAAATTATATATTGAATATAAAAAATTAAAGATCATCAAATTTCGAGTGGCCAGAATATCTTTTGTCAGATGATTTAAGACCTGAAGCAAAGATGTAGATTAATAATGCATACATTTCGCAAATATTTATTTCGAAGGAAGCTTAATATGATTTTGTAAAAATTTCAAACAATAATATTTTCCGTAACGGTGCATAATTTGCACATATTCCTTGAAAATCTTCGACTCGTAATTTAATCAGGTATCCACCCACATAATATTGTGCACTAGGTCTGTTACGCCCCGTATATATAAAAAATCTGCTATTTAAAATATGTGTCATATACCTTTTGAGAAATACTAGAACAACTAATTAACATCTATTTTTTAGGAGAACACATTCTTATTGTGAAGTTGTAATTATTCAGAACAGACGGTCTGTGATATTTTAAATATCAATTAAATATATTAATTAGAAAGATACACATATAAAATCAATTTAATCGAAAAATATTATTGTTGCGCCACCGGGATTCGAACCTGGATCTCTTTCCTAACCGGGGAAGGTGCTTTATCCAACTAAGCTACAGCGACAATTTTCGACCCTATATGTTACCTTTTTGATATTAATACATTTAATCGTTCCATAAAATAAGGTAGATGGCTCTGTCAAATGATGGAACGATTAAATGTATTAATATCAAAAAGGTAACATATAGGGTCGAAAATTGTCGCTAAAAATATTGTCGCTGTAGCTTAGTTGGATAAAGCACCTTCCCCGGTTAGGAAAGAGATCCAGGTTCGAATCCCGGTGACGCAACAATAATATTTTTCGATTAAATTGATTTTATATGTATATCTTTCTGATTAATATATTTAATTGATATTTAACATCTATTTGTTAGTTATCACACTTTATATAGAAGGTGTCGACTATTAAATGTAAAAAAGAAATATTTCAACTGATCAAATGTTCTATGATATAAAATAGCAAGCAAAATGAGATGATAGCGCCAACGGGTATAGGGGCCGATCGAACCTTTTGATTTCGGCCAAAAAATCAGGATTCGCTTTATATTCGATTTCAGACGAAACTAAATCAATGTTTCATCTTTATATTTATTTTTTATTTGATATGCTACTAGTTTTAGTACCCGGCGTTGCCTGGGCTTTAGACGCATCATTTAGGTGGATGAGGGTGGGTTTTTTTCGAAATCAGATGTAGACAGTAATCTTCTTATTGTGAACGTCAAGTGTGCAAAATTTCATTTCAAGAGGTATCAGAATTCTGCTTTAAGGGGCGGGAAAGGAGGATGGGGTGGTTTTTCGAAATCTCATGTAAACGGTGACCTTCTTCTTGTTTTGAAAGTCGAGCGTGCAAAATTTCATCAAGCTCGGAATAAAACTGCAGACAAACAAACAAACCAACAGACACTCTTCTTTATATATATTATATATACATAGGAATTTACTAACATCATTTCTCTAAGTTTTGTAATTTTAAGAATTGTAAGCAAAGCTTCTATCATCGACATGGTTTGTCTTTTTTGTATGTTTTTAACTACTTTTACTCTGCTTCAAATGCTGCGTACGTACAATATACATAATACATGTTTAATTAAGATTATTATGAATAATAATACAAAATATAATAATCTTAAATACTACAAACTTAGTTACTAGACGCTTGTCTGAAGTTTATATTCATTTTATTACATTTAATATAATAAAAAACTTAACAACTAATCAGTCACAGTTTAAACCATTCATTTCATTCTTGCCCGTAAGACAGGTTATTATCGATAAGACATTTTTTAAAATCATTTCTTTCAAATTGGGAGAAAGAGTACTCTCTTGTAAACACCCGAGTAGTTTATTTTTTATTGCGGGAACAACAAATTCTATTGTACGCGATCCATACATACTTGTGATTTTGGGAATTGTTAAATTTAGATTAGCTACACCTTATTTAGAGGAACGTTGTTATAATTTTCATTTATTAAAAGAAACAGTAACAGCCCGTGTGAAAGAAGTAATTGAATTGAAAAAAGAAAATGAAATGACAATGGGCAGGCCACATCGCTCGGAGGGCGGACAATCATTGGACGGACGAAATCACAAGTGGCACCCAAAGTGAATAAAGCTTTAATTAATCTTAGCACGTGGTAGTGAATTATAATAAACAGATAAAAGTTAGAGATACTCGGAGAGGCTTTCATTCAGCAGCGGATATAAAACGGTCATTGGTGATGGATGAATAGTGATTAAAAAGTAACTAAATAATATAATTTGTATTGAATAATATAGCTAATTTACCGAGCGCACATGGCTATTAATCTACCTAACATAAATATATTGTTATTAGATATTAAAATAATTATTTATGTAGTTTTTGAACTCAGTAGTCATTAAACGTACTTTTTCGAAGGTCTATTAAACCACTTTTTTGCTGTGAGGTAAAAGATATTGCCACATTTGGCGAGATTCGCGTCGGGATTATTAGGGTTGCCAGAATTCAGAGACGAAAAAATCTTTATTCAAATTATAATAATGCTTAAATATCAGACTTTCCCAGATATCATTATATTGTCTATGCTGCCGCTAATTTAGCTGTCAAAAACATTCAGTACCTCCTTGAGATGTTGAAGGATTCAGACTTAGACAGATCATATAAAAAACACAGTACGCGTAGATTAATTAACGTAAACGGCATTCGTTAACAAAAGTGATTAATTTATGTAGGGTGTCCAGCGGAAAAATTTCAAGATTGAATTGTAATTGCTCGTAAACCATCAGGGTGAGGTAAGTGGGAGGGGTATTGTTCAACGCGCGTGATTTGCTGATTTGCCAGTCGCAGTGGGTCACTAGTCGGGAGCGGCACCGCGCGTTCGCGGTTGAGCAAAATTTAAAGTGCGGTGATTCATTGGTTCGTGCGCGTCGCGCTTTTTGTACTCACTTTAATATTCGACGAGTGAGTGATGGGCCGAGCGCGCAACTTATCCGGTGTCGGGTTCAAAAGTTCAGACAAGAAGGGACAATGGTTAACCAAACTCCTCCGGGACCATCAACGTCAGCTGCGACGCCAGGACATGTGGCTCAAGTTCGACGTGAATCGCAATCCGACTTACGCAATCCACGTAAATCGATAAGTAAGTAAGATTGAAGCCTTTACTGGAACAAAAAAATCAACAGTGCACGTTATTTTGAAAAAGAAACTACAATTTCACAACGAAAATGACTATTCTTTACGTGAAATCTTAGCGAGAACGATGCTGGAACGTTTTGGAACAACACGAACGTTTGGAAACATATTGTTTACTGAAGAAGCACATTTTCATATCGATGGCTATGTTAATAAATAAAACATGAGATACTGGTGCCCCGACAACCCAAGGGAACGCCATCAATAACGTTTGCATTGTTCAAAAACGTCAGTGTGGTGTGCAATTTCTGTCCGAGGATAATTGGCCCTTATTTTTTAAACCAGCGATATACAGTCACTGCTGACGTGTATTGCCAAATGATCGACGAGTTTTTGGTACCGCAACTACAGTTGTTTCCCGGGTTCAATAGCAAAACACAATTTCAGCAAGACGGGGCCACTCCACACACAGCTAGAGTTTCAATGAAGGCTGAGGGAAATTTTTCCCAACAAATTTATCAGCAAGTATGGTTACATACCCTGGGCATCTCGGTCACCGTGCGACTTTTTTTATGTGGGGATACCTTAAGTCGAGAGTTTACAGCAAAAATCCTCGAACAATTCAGGCCCTACAAGAAAATATCCGCCGTGAAGTTGCTGCCATTGAACCAACGCTTTGCTCTCGCGTGTTCGCAAATTTAAGAGTGTCTTGAGAGAAATGGACGGCATTTAGACGATATTGTTTATAAAACGTAAAATCCGCATCAGTAAACTCCATTTTGTTTAAATAATATATGAGAATAATATGGTAATTTTTTATTTATTATTTAATATTAAATTTGAAAATATTCCGCCGGACACCCTATATTTTCTTTTATATATATTTAATTTAAATGTTTCTTTCGGGAGAATATTAGCAACATCTTGAAACAGAGAAGTAGAACTGATGAATTATTTTATCTATATTTAATATAAATAATGTGGTATTTCTACGATATGGTTTTATATTAACTGAGAGGAGACATCATGACATGTATCTATGTACGATGTTTTCGATAGAAAATGAAATATAAAAATATCAAAACTGGATAATTTTTTAAATTCGTATGCAAGTAAATGTCCAGCTTTAGGTGTAAAGCTTTATTTTTGTAGAAAATTCGATACAAAATAGGTGGATACATGACCTTTCGGTTGTTCGTCACGTGATATTTTCATTCAAATAGAAAAACGTACGATATCATTTCTACCCTCAGAAATTTCTAAATTACCTAATCGATTTTTAGATTTAGAAATTACGAATTTTACGATTTAATATTATTACAATATTCGTATCTACCCAAATTGTGAAGTGAGATTTGTATGTGTATTTTTTTAAAGTAGATACTGTACCAAATATTTTAATTATAATATATAAACATTATAAACAACCGAGTTTTGTATGTCTGTAACGTTATATTCTTAATTGTTACAAAACATTATTTTGGTTCGGACACGTACATACTTTTTCAAATTTATTTAGCTGTATTAAAATTATATTATCATTTAAAATAGAAGCTCAAGCTGTAACCTTTTTATCCGTCCTAAGACGGGTGAGATTACGTTAATCCTGATTTTTATGCATTTCAAAACATTTCAGGTATTTTTTAATATTATTTTCTCCCAATCTGCTTTCAGTGTTGAGTATGTCTCCCTATTGTTTGCTTTCAGCAACTCCCTGTCTCTAGCGCTTTGCTTTCAATTTCGGTCGACATCTTTCCTGAACATTGCATCCTAGAACGGGCTAAAGGTTGGTAAAAATAATATGAAAAATTGTACTAACTAATCGTCTCCTGGGAAAAGCAATACCGACCTGATCACTTGACGGACATACGAGTATACACAAAAAAAACACATCGAGACCAAACAATCATGTTTATATAAATTGTATAATTAACACAGTAAAAGAGTTGGACATTTTATCCAATTCATTACTAAGCTATAAAAAGAGTTGGACATTTTATCCAATTCATTACTAAGCTATAAAAAGAGTTGGACATTTTATCCAATTCATTACTAAGCTATAAAAAGAGTTGGACATTTTATCGAAAAATATTGTTGTTGCGCCATCGGGATTCGAACCTGGATCTCTTTCCAAACCGGGGAAGGTGCATTATCCAACTATGCTACAGCGACAATATTTTTAGCGACAAATTTTCGAACCTATATGTTATAGATTACACCTTCCCCGGTTTGGAAAGAGATCCAGGTTCGAATCCCGGTGACGCAACAATAATATTTTTCGATTAAATTGATTTTATATGTGTATCTTTCTAATTAATATATTTAATTGATATTTAAAATATCACAGACTAATGTTCTGAATAATTACAACTTCACAATAAGAATGTGTTCTCCTGACCAAATTTTTGATGCAGTTCATTAATTCTTACCTGTAAATACAATATAAACGGTTAGTTCTCTGTATTATATAAAATAAAATATAAATGAACCAACATTTCGATAATGTAAGGTGTCCATAGCGGTCACTTGCCGCATGGCGGAGTGCGTGTGGCCACCTATCCAAATGATCTCTGAGCTGGATAACACTTAATTTCACATATATTTTTAACAATTACGCAACCTGCCATACGCTGTCAAACATTATAAAAATAATTCTCGCCGTTTGTACGTCAGTCGCACTGTTAAAAACGTAAACGTAAACGCACGCGTATTTAGAATAAAATAGTCGTCTGGTACTTTGTTACTTGACTCGATATGAAAAAATATTGATCTCTGGTTATTCCAATTTCTCAAATGAGTCAATTGGAATCTGCGTGTCTAAAGTAATTTAATTTGAAGGTGAGTAAATATTAATTTGCCTGTCACTGTTGACCGGCTACATGTTATTGTTGCGACAAATAAAACGGTTCGTGCATAATTGATTGGAAAAATGACTCGCGTAAAGTGGTTCATGTTTTTGTAGAAAGCCAAAAAATAAAAGACAAATCCGAACACGAAAATTGATTCCGCAATTTGTCTACAGCAGGACTATTCACGTCACAATATTTATTTAAATTGAAAAACGCCGCGAGGCATGGAAAACCAGAGAAATTTCTAGAAATTTCGAACCCAGCGCCGAAACGGACTATTTCCCAACTAAATTTGAATCATGGCGGCCTTCAACAAATTGAATAGAATACGCCCAAAGGCCTATACAATTCTGACGTTTATCCGACAAATTGCTTCCTCTGAAGTTACGTATGTATGTTTCACATGATATATACGTTTGTGATATACTGATACGTACAGAATATAAAATTCGTTATTTCTCTACCTATTCTAATAATACTTACATGACATTAAAAACGACATTTATTATTATTATATGGTCTAAATACACTCTTTATTGCTTCATTGAGGGGAATAGTTCCAAAATAAATATATTAATAGTCAAACTTAGCTCTTCATGGTGTACATTGATAATGCAAAATCGTTGTTAGTTGCAAAATTAGTCGCTTTTGCCTACTGGTAATTGTATCGGTAAAATTTTAATGGCCACCGAGCCAGCTTGTTTTTAGAAGAAAGTGTTGTATTTTTCATCAAATTCTAGGGATAAATTAATAAATATATTGCTTTTTAAGCTCCGACTACTATTTCAAGTTTTCTTCCAAATAAAAAATGCATATTTGTAAATACAAATGAATTCAACGTGTGCCCTCAATTAAGACTTGTGTTCCCTAACTATTAACATTAACATCAAGTGATAATAATAAATTCGAGTGCCCTTGAGCGAACTATATAATACGTATGTTTATATAACGTGCAGCAGTATACATAAGTATATAGGTATACATATTGTATATTTATGCACGCTCGTCAGTTCAACAGACTTACATTTCGACACCTGCACAGTTTTAGACAGGAATGTGATTAACACCAATACACTGAGCGCTCAAATCAATGTTTGGACTGCTCACGATAACGCTCTGCTCCACTAAAGCTGAACGGTGTTTAACCATCCATTCCATCCTTCACTTCATTTAGATACCTACTTCTTCCATACTAAACTCTCTTCACTAATACGTTCAATAAAGGTGCTACTTCCATGACTTTGCCTCTTTTATCGGTCTTAAGATACCTCTATACAATCATCTCTTCACAAGTGTCGATTATCAACAATCATCTCGTTAGGTAAATATGCTACATGTATACCGCCCTCTCTTCACTCACGCCTTAGATAAAGTTGCGTAATAACTTCAAAGTAGAATATTACCCGCATTAAAAAGATGACATTATTTTCGGTTTCAACCTTCGCGGGCAACCCTAATTGCAGCAGGGTCACCGCGGGGTCGGCGAAGCGTTTCAATCATTTATCACCGTTTGAAAGTGTCATACAGTTGACGGCCCGACGAGGAATTGGCGATCCGCGCAGCGGGAGGTCGCGGGATCGCGGCTGGCTCTGGCAATAATAATTATTACATTAATTTAATAATAATCACTGTACAGCGGGGACCAAATTGGAAACAATAAAACGGAGATAACCCGCGCGTCCCGTCTGGGATGACTTGCCTCGGCTAAAAGTTACGTCAGGCACATGTACCCGGATCTGAAATGCTTCGGTCCAAAATGGGCCGGCTCCACGGAATGAGATAAATCTCACTACCGTGTGCAACGCGTGTTGAGATTTTGATCTGGAGATAAACATGAAAATCGGCTTGAGATTGAGACAAATTCGCACAAATTTCACATAAAACCTAAATTATACAAATAGGACAGACTCTTCGCCATTTTCAAAGACAAATCCTTCCATTTTGTTTGTTGCGGTGGGCCACATCAAGGAACGGAGAGAAGAGGAAGATCCCCCACCGGTGGGTACTTCCCATCCCCGACTGGCACTTCTGATAATACCCCTTAGATCTCCAGAACCCTAAGAAAATTGGAAAAGCATAGTCAAAAAGGCATACTTCATGGAAATCACGATCCTCAGTTATGAATAAGGACTCCAATTCGAATAGCCAATTTTTCGCCTATTTTTAAACTATTCGATATTCGAAAATATTCTTTAATATTTGCAGGGAAATATTTTCAAAATTGTAATTTGTATATACACGTTTTACTCGAAGCATATTTCAATAACAGATCAGATTATCCGCCGATATATTTATGACAGTCCATTAAGCCATATTCCAGACTATATTTTAAGAACGCATTTCATGGCAGAATTTCCATCTCGATGTTTCGGCGAAATCAGTGCACATTTTTCTGTTGCGAACCGAAAGTTGCCTACTGTGTACGAGACTTTAAAAATCAGTTACCGAGAAAGAGTAGACTCGTTCGCTTATATAATATGTACATCGGTACATACAAGAAAAAAATCATTGTACATCCTTTACGCAATTAAGACCTCAAATATGATATTTTTTGACTAAACTGCAACCGGTAATAATTGTTTTATATAAACATACGTTATTAGTTCTGATTTATCAAATACATATTAAAAAAAAAAACAGTAAGTCATGTCAAAGGTATCAGATGTATAGTCTTATTCTATAAAATTAATTATTCCGTGTTAACTTCTACTGGGCATATTGAAATTCACCCAACTGATGAACGAAACATCAATGATCAATGGGCCGTCATTTGATGTACAATGAGCGTGAAAGTGCCATAGACACGGGGCAATGTGTCATGCCCGGATGACAGTAAAACAATGATCCCGACACTACCGATAATTTAGCGTAATAATCGTAAATGAAATGTATAATATATATATTATTATTTTTCTAAAAGTTATCTTAATAATAAAGTTGTATTAATGTGTCCAAAATTTAATAAAAATGAATTGATAATTCTGGCGTCTGCTATCAGTTTACTCAAAGGTATTTGAGATTCTGTAAAAATAAGGTAGATGGCTCTTTCAAATTATGGAACGATTAAATGTATTAATATCAAAAAGGTAAAAATATTGTCGCTGTAGCATAGTTGAATAATGCACCTTCCCCGGTTAGGAAAGAGATCCAGGTTCGAATCCCGGTGGCGCAACAACAATATTTTTCGATAAAATTGATTTTATATGCATATCTTTCTAATTAATATATTTAATTCATATTTAAAAGTCATCTTATACATCTGGAGCACGTCTTACGATCCGGTTAGCTCATCTCCGCTTGTTTAGAAATGTATCATATATATACTTCAAATTACTTGAATTAGGTTACATGGTCTAGATTTAATTCCTGGAACTATCTACACGGGCGGAGATTGAAATAAACAATATCCTTGGTATCAAAACAACTGTCCAATTAACTACTTGATTGGTGATGCTTCATAATTCAAACTATCAATACCTCCCAGCCAATCAGATCAGTTTCTGGAAACTTTGAGATGAGGTTTGCTGGGTGAGTGTTCAGAGTACCTACTGTTCGACTGTTTTATAAATTACATTTACTTCAGACTCTGACAACACCGTGTATAATATTTTAAAATGTGTTCTAATTTTTTGAATGACCGATTTATTATTTCTGTATCTGTAATGGGCCGTGTCTATGGATAAGATTTATCGCGGGTTACGCTTCTATGAGATTCTTTGACGACTTCTCAGCTTAGTTTGTCTATTCAGAGATATGCAATCCGGCGTCTCAATTCACGTTTATTGTCAAATATCTCTCCAATTATTTATTTATTGCCTTCTATTTGCTAACTTTTTAGAAAATATATTTATATCTAGGTATCTAGATAGGTGATATTTGTGCGCATGTGACGAGTCTCATTGTCAAATCACGTGTTTAAGTGTTTGACTCTTTTTACTAGTGATGGTAAACTGTTATAATAGTAATACGTTTGTTCCAGCGTGATTGGGCCATAAAGATAATACAAATTATATAATACATTTAAGTAACAAAATAATATTTATGTTATGAAAGAAAAGTAAAAAAGAAAATATTCACACATATAAATATAAATACTACATTTCATTCACGACTATTATTGTGTCTGTAGCTATTCTGTAGTCATTGCCATTCTCTCGTCAGGGAGCCAGGTTTCCATGAGAGCGCCGCTTGCACTAGACACTCGGTGCTGAGCTCCGAGAAGCGGAACGAATCCATGTACACGTCCTTTGGCAAACATTGTAGATGCGCTACAATAACGCGCTAACCCTAACAATATTATGTACGAGTCTTACTGCATCGGTAGAAACGCCGTGACAGTTGTGTGACTATGATTGTGATGATGATTGGTAACTAAGATTTGAACAGTTGGACGCTTACTTTCTAATGTAAAATTTACTAATAATCAATCAACGTCACAATCGAACACAATAACGGTTCAAATAACGATTTAAACATCACTCCTTTTTACTAATCTCAAACCGATCCCTGGTTTTATTGGGATTCTGCTTCTGTTTTCTTTACCAGGTTGATTTCTGATCTCCAATATAACATTTTTTCGTCCACTTCTTAAACACCCTTCGTAAATATGATAAAGTCAAGTTTTCTCTATCCCACGAACACGCAAAGTTTTCAGTTATTTCTGATGGAATTTTTCGCTTCACGCACTGCGAGTCGTGTTCCCGCGCGTGCTCAAGCACCGGGCGATACGCATTACTAAGAAATAGACAATACTAACTTTTCCAGGAGGGCCCTGCGAGGAATATGGATACTTGCTTTAGATATAGAGATATTAATCAACTATTAATATTACGTCTCCAATTTATTAGAAAATATGTGAGCATTTTTCAGTTTAACAATGAGTCACTAGAATCGATTTATTTGCATTTTATTATTAGTTTATTTATTCTCTACTTATTTTGGTTTAGCAATATTTGAATATGTCCAAGAACACACAATTACTGGATATTCACCTACAGAGATACTGTTATTAAACAAATAATAGATATCTCATAGAGACGAAGCTATTATTTTGTATTTTAATGGAAAATATATGTAAGTATGGGTAATTACAAGGCTTTCAATCTGTCATCAGCTGGCTTAAGTGATCACTTTATATAACTATAACGTTCACCATTCTCACCCATCAATCTCCATATCTATCATATTTTATCAAGTTGTATATATGTTAATATGTGAACGTTATATTTACATAAAGTGATCAAGTAAGTAAGTCGTAAGCCCTGTAATTACCCATACTTCCATATATCTTCCATTAAAATACAAAATAATAGCTTCGTCTCTATGAGATATCTATTATTTGTTTAATAACAGTATCTTTGTAGGTTAATATCCAGTAATTGTGTTCTTGGACATATTCAAATATTGCTAAATCAAAATAAGTAGAGAATATATAAACTAATAATAAAATGCAAATAATTTTATTTACAATGCTCGTGTTTAGCTCACATTATTTTATCATTATAATTATGAATAAGTTTAGTTTTTAATTTAGGATAACTAATCCAATACAACCCTGAAGCGGTAAAGTAAAATAATGATATAAAAGATCCAAGAAAAGATAATATTTAACATATTAAATAATATCTATATTCAAAGTGGTTATTAACACGTCTCTGATTAAGGTGAAGAATTCCCCACCCATCAGAGGCTCTGATGAAATGTCAGAAGGTTCTTGAAATGCTGTGATAACCACCCGGTAGCGGCACCCCTTATTATCCGCCAAAATAAAGGCTATTCCTCCCCTTCGAGAAGTCGTCTCTATTCGAGAAGAATGCGAATGTAAATATATGTTAGTGTCTACTATCACAAACTGACAAACCTACTGGGTCTAAAAACTAGCGGACACACTGATTGCTTTCTGTATGCTCTCAAGTCAAATGTAATAAATTGTAATATTTAAATGTATTAAGAACTTCGTAATTTTGTTAGTACTCGTAATATACGATATTAAGAGTCCACGCCCGGCTTCACCTGGGATTTTGTTAATTTATTTTAACAGTTATGTTATCAGATTGGTTTAATTTATTTTCATTAATAAAAACACCAATTTTTAATTCATTTTCATTAATAATAATCAATTATTTTGGCCTCACGTGTATTACATTTTGATTTTCCGAAATAAATTAAAATTATATATTTAAAAAATTAATTTATTAGATTAAATAAAACACAATCATTTTGTATGAAACCACGAATTATATTACAAGCCGATCGGTTTCCCTTAGAATTGATTCTTAATAATTAAATAAATTTATCTATTAGCCCCATATTAAGTATGTCTCCTTTTAAATCAATTTAATATCCATCAACACTGTACTTTCCCCTCCCTTAATGTTCCGTCAAACTGTATATGTATTCTGTCTCTCTCTTTCACACGTTATTTTATATTACATCTCCCTCTTTATCTATATATAAGTGCACTCTTTTTGTATTTATCGTTAGTTTTAAATACGCCCTGACAAAGCTTGAGCTAAGCGAAACCGGTTGGCATATAATAAAATTCATGGTTTCGTACAAAGTGATCGTGTTTTATTTAATATATTGTGTCAAATCATAAAGTGATTGCTTTCTACGAAAATATTATTTATTACCAATAAAGTAGAGTGGTCTAACCAGATTAAATCAATTATCGAACCTTACTAAATTTTATTTACGTATTTTAAAATTCCCGCCACCCTAGTGACCATAATTAATAGGTCCGAAAGGTTTGCTCGACACCCTGGCGGGGATAGTAATAATTATTATTATTATCAATAGGTTTGCGTATTCGATAACACTACACTACTATAATGAGATCCCGCATACAACGGTTAGACAGATAGATATGCATTTAATATTGTACATATTTAGGTACTCGGTTATAGGTTGATATAAGGTAATACGATCCATTCATTTGGACCGTATTGCCTTATACGTGGCTTTGCCGCTATTTGTACAATCAAACGGATATATCTTGAATGGAATAATCCTATATGAAATTTGAAATATTATCTTCTTGTACATATTTATTTCTAGTGATTTATTATATCGTATATGACAGTCGAGAAGTGTCAAAGTATTCACGCATGGCTTGATAAATAACTTAATAAATATATTTTAGCTTTAATTAACAACTCGACTTTATTATTTAATGTTAACCAGTTTTAGAGCAAAATAGAATTAAAATAATTCTAAACATAAAATTATTTATTTTAATTTAAATATTTAATTCTTTCGCATCATTTCATCGTTTCAAGAATCTGTTCATCGTTGTTTGTTGTCTTTTACACACATATCATTATGACCGATTGATGTATTTATCGCTAAATCTCCGAGGCGAGAGAGCAAAGTCTCATCCGTAACGATTTCAGACTTTTTTTATTTATTTGTGAAATAGATAATCCTGATTTAATCCGATCGGTGTTATCTGTTTCTATTAATGGATAGAGAACTCAGAAGAGTTGCCATTAGCTTCATATATCTTCTTTGACTCACAGTAAAATTATGCCTAGTTTTTAAATTTAAAATCTAGTGATTATCTCACGGTAATATGCTCGTGTGTAAAGTTCACTAGGAAAGCGAATTTATTACGTTTATTTTTCTCATTTTAAAATTTCATTTGTTAGAAAACAATCGCTAAGCATTGTACTTTTGTTTGGTTGAAATTTTAAGATAGGTACCGTTATAGGTGCTGAATTCCAAAATAGGTTATTTATCTGCCTACCGGGGACATATTTAATTAATTAATTAATGTTATAACTAAAAAATAGTAATATGGTTAATGAAGGCCAAATCCTACACTGGGATGTAGTGCAGTGGAATAAATTTGTATATATTTTGTCTTGATAGCTGTTGAAAGTGGGCAAGTTTGTGTTTATTACGAATAGTTTTTTTCCTACAAATTATCGACTTTTTAAATTTCGATCTGTCGCTTCGCGCGCAGAAACGTATTGTTTACAGCGTGATTGTTGGCACAATTTTTCCGCTGTATCCGGACGAACAAAAATAGTTATCAAATCAATATTGATATTCGTCGGCGGATATTGTTTTGCATGCCGGGGTCTGATCATAAAAACAAATATTTACCGACACGACACGACAAGCGCACGCGAGTGTGATATGAAATATTTTATACGCGACGGTAAAGTAAATTGCAATCAGCAACGGGAACATTCTAGAATGTACCCAGCTGAAAAATTCGCATAGCCAATTTCGCGTGCATCTATTTCTTTATTATCAAACTAGAGTTGCTCGGGATTCACATACAGCTATCATTTGATAGAGGGGTTGAGGGAGAGAGAGTTGCTTTGTTTTGTTATGTAAATATTTATTCCTCAGGATCCTAGGGTGGAACTGAACAAAAAACAAAGTCGGTAAAATGGGTCATAAAAAATTACTAAGCAAAATTTAAAATGGGTTACATAGTCGGCAGAGGCGAGGGTTTCTATATTTTGTGCGAAAGTCCTAAAGAGCAACTGTGAAAATTTTGTAATGGATATCTATCAATATAATATAATACACATTTGTATTGTAAGATATAGGCGGTGTAAGATATAGATTTGTGTTTAGGTCAATCAATGGATGTTGAATTGTAAAGAAATCAAACACTCAGTTTTATATATGCATGTGGAGGTCTATCGCCTCCACTGTTATCATCACCGCCGACGATCCTGAATGCAGCTTGCATATACTGGTGCGTGAAACAGAACTCCTAGCAACCGTAAACACACCCACTAGATACCGACGCCAGGCAACAATATCCATGCAATCAGCAACCGTCTGGGAGGCCATCTCTCGAGCTTCACTCTTCTCATCGACCCCATAACTATTTATTTTTATTGTACAGTTTAACTAATTCATATTTGTAAACTGTGTCGATCAATAAACCAAGTGTCTAGTAGTGTCTAATATAAACCAAGTGTCTAGTAGTGTCTAGTATAAACCAAGTGTCTAGTAGTGTCTAGTATAAACCAAATGTCTAGTATAACCTGCTCTAGACTGCAACACACCCACACGATACACATTCACTTCATAACGGGCCATACATTATATACTTATCCGTCAATTACATAGATTTACATGGCCTACATTAAATATCCATTTACACATTGTATATTAAGTACATATCCTACAAAAAATATATTTGAAAAACAAAACATAGATAATCTACCTAGAAAAACACAGAATAAATGTATATATTATAAAATCAAATCTGGAACGTTCTACGCCGGTAGTAAACTTGATTATAATATAGATTATAATTGATTATAATATAGAAGTCGCCAAATTTCATCCACATGCGATTTTTAGTATAGCAGATTAGATATAATTTGATGATAAAATAAACTGCACCTCTCGAAATTAAAGTACTGACAAAATAAATCAGTGCGTGCACATAACTCATATAATCCAAGATTTAATATTTTTTTGTTATTAAGGATAACATAATGTATATCATATCATAAATTGATATGGCAGTTATAATGCTTTGTGGTACAAAATGATTATTAACATTTTTACAATAAGCTGTTATTGTAAAAATTGTAGTAATTATTTTGTACCACAGAGCACGCGCATTGTGGATGTAATATCCAACCAGCTGTAATATAAAATAAATCAATCTTTTTATGGAGCCAACGTCGAACAATTCTGATATGAAACTGAATCATTCTTCGTCTAGAATAATTTAACGGCCGACCTTTGAGAGGCAGAATTGTTTTGTCTGGGCGTTGCGCTAAATATACGCAACCGCTGATTACTCTTCGAATCGTCTCGACGTCTTCGTGAACTGTCCACAGCCATCCACCTCACCAGGTCAGCGGATCACCAGATCACCGGATCACCAGGCGAGCAGCACGGAGTCGGCGCGTGCTGCGACGGCGCTGCGTGATATTTCAAAGCGGACACCGTTATCTGGGTCTTGAGAACAGTATGTTCAATGTAGCTAATATCACGAAAGGGAACTCTATCATTATTTTTCGTCTAACGGCTCGCGTCCGCGGGTATTGGCGGATTTATGAGTCGTGCAACAGCGAGGGACCCCGCTTTTCAGAAAGCCTTCGAATCATGAAAAACCAGGAGCAATATAGAAAGCGAAAATATTTTTTTTAAAACAGCCTATAAACACTATTAGCTCCAAAATTACTAGAAAATTCTATTATTTTCGAGATTTACCTCGACTATATCTCTTATATCATCGTGTTATGACAATATAGAATTCGCTTGTTCTAGAATTACTGATGTAAAAATCTTGCTATTCCAGGAACTGGATAATCCAACGAATTATTTTGAGCGATTATTAAAATGAAAACTCGTAATTGAAAAAGAGATCACATAAAGAAAAAACAAATTATATTCAAATAATTATATTTTTTTCGGAGGTACTTCAGGTAAAAGGTGTTTCGAAACTGTCTTAAAAAAAGCGCGTTAAAAAATACGTACCTTTCTATAGGAAATTCGCGGGTGGGGTATAATATATAAGAACGTATTTATTTAAAACTATTAAGTGTCTTAGTAGACACTAATGACAAAGAAATATTTCCATTATTATTTACAAAACAAAGAACTGACCACAAAATAAAAACCGTCTGTATTTGTAGTAATATTCAGATTTGTTTGACTAGACCAAAACAAAATACAATGATCTATATACGAAATGGGGCGGAGCGAACTAGAAAGACTTATTCTACGACGGGGATTATGCTCCCATGAAAGAATCTCATGAGAGCATAATCTCCATCTCAGACAAAGTCTTGAGATGAAAATCTAATTTGTGGACATGGGCGATAACGGTAGATAATATAATATATGTATTTTTTAAACAAATTATTAAAATTGTCGACACATACGGATGCGCGCCATATTAAGAAAATTAATACAATAATAATAAAAAGTATTGGAGAATTAAACGATGAAGAAATATAACATTTCCTGGGAGAGTTCTAATTGTCCGAGTCCACGGAATGAGACGCGATAAGATAAATGAAAGAAATTTAGTTGAGATGAATTTCAGTTCCATATACACGTATTAATGTCATTGACTCAGAGATTATCTTGAAATCAGTAAAAAAAGACAAAAACTTAAATCCGTAAACTTAAGACGTTCAAAGAGTCAAAAACATGCTAAGAAATGGCATCCATAATCATAGATACCTTCAACTATTTATTCTGATAATGTTACACAAACAGAAGGCATCAAATTACAAGCATTTACTCCATTTAAAATGCTGCTGTGGATATGCAAATTTACGTAACTGAACATCATTAGTTAATAAACTGACATTTGACGTACAACAAGCGTAAAGTGTGGCGCGAGACGGCGAATCTCTGAGACTCGGTGTGTATACATTGGACTACGAAATCCGAGAGTCGTCTTCAAAGAATCTCATAAGAATATAATTACTGAGATAGAGATTGTCTTGAGTTCGAAAATATCATAACGTGGATAAGCGCCACAAGTGTCTCAAAGCGTTGTTCCAGTTGCTAAGATAATGCCGACCGCGTGATATCCGCGTAATGCGGATTTCAACACTCGGGCTACATTAAATTGAATTAATGTTTTTTATTAATAGCAAACATCACAGGAGCGCTTACATATTACTTTTATTTACATTTCATTTGGGTTGGAATCCACCACAGCGAATGCGAATACATTTTTGAAACAACCCAATTTAAAGTGTAGTTTTAAATAATCTTTTGAGTCACCTAAAAAAAAATAATGATAAAGTGATATTTGCGAGAATCCTGGCAATTCTGCGTCAACACGCGTCATATTTACAGTACTAGAAATAAAATATTAAGGACTCTTTACACATAAACTGTTTATAATCCGAGACCATCTTTATATTTAAAATTGTTATTTAAACATATGGAAATGATTTTTTGAAGGTTTTCGAAGGGTGACTTTCAAAACCAGCCTCTAAACCTTTTCTACAGGTAAGATGCTAGTCTTGAAAGTCCTCCGCGATCGATTATACCGTATTGTAAAATAGATTGAGCAAAAGAGTGATAAATTGTTTTAATCATACTAGATGATAGGATATTTCTCAATCTAATGAATATGTAATAATAAATTTGTAAATGATATATTATCTGTGCTGCCGCAATTAGAATGCATTGTAATCTATACAGCTGAAATATTGGTAGGCCAACAAAAATGCTGTTACAATAATCCATACGAATAGACATGGATAATCGAAATCATATAATCCAAGACAATCGTTGGACGAACGCAGGCATCCGGTGATACCCGAGGAAAATCTAGAAGCCGACGAAATCATGAAACTCTACCGAAATATAGTGAATAACAAAGACTGAGAGTGGAGAGTTTGGTATTCATATCCAATTTATTTAATTTTTGAAAAATTAAGGAAATTTTACTATTATTTATTTAGCTGCTTATATATATATATATATAATAATTACCAAAGTGTGCGCCTCACAATATTTTTAAATTACAGACACAATTTCAACCAATGAAGTCCATTTCTCTCGCGACTGAAACTTTGTTTTTAACATCAACAAGTTCGCGTATATACGCACAGGGACTGAAATACATGACGCAATAAGGACGCCGTGAACCGAAAAAGTTTGGGATCCACTGGTTTAAGTAATGACATGTCGATAATATCGACTTAACTAGAAAATGAGTGAATTGCATGTCAGACATAATGAACATCTTTTCAAGTTCGCGTTCACCAGCATCCCGATTAATACAGTCGATCTATTGAACCCCGGCCAATTATATTATCTCCTCCAAAGGTGAAGATAATGTTCTGCTCTTGCGCAAGTACCTACCGAGGAGTTCCGGGAATCTTTGAAACTTATCTTGTAAAGTCTGCACTGTGTACTTCTTGTATGTCTACACGAGATGCGACTAAAGACAACCATGGCCAATAAGCTATGGCATGTTACCTCTGGAAATGTTAAATAACACACGAAAATCATAATTTCCTTGTTAATATTCGCCCGATGCACCATAGATCTATGTGTGCTAGATATATTTTGTAATCCACAGGAAAATCTCGTTTGACACCATTAATTGAGCGTGTAATTATCTTGTGCTAAGCGAAATCGCATAATCGAATGTGATTAATAATATGATTAATTCTAATTAATTTCTCCTTGATGTTGTTCGAAAAAAATACACCATATTATACTAATATCAAATAATAAAATAATGCACGAATGATTGAATTGAATACGTAGTTAAATTATACTTTTTGCTAAATATTTGAACAGAGCTTGAATTTTTTCTTTATGAGTCCGCGCGTGGCTGATGAGCACACCTTCCTTACCCATGTTATGCAGGTGCAAATGCTTGGCAGGACGATTCTGAGGGACAGGTATTCCTCCTTTCCTCGGTTATTGCTCTTCCGTTCGCACGATTCCATTTGTCGACGCCATTGCATTCGATCATGAGCCTCGGTTTTCCAGTGTTCAGGGTCTATGTCACATCTGTTCAGGTTATCTGCATCAAGTTCGGTAAAGTTCTTTTCTACCTATGCAAATTTTTTGTGAAGCCAGTAAAATCACTTGCATAGTAACTCCTCCACCACGGCCATCACAGACGCAGAAGAGGAGGAAAAGGAGTACCGTGTTAACTGACTAATCAGTCGCTCGAAGCAAAATAGTATCAATACAAATTAAATGATTCAATTTAAAAGTAATATCTTTAAGAATAAATCAATTTAAAGAAAAAATATTTGGTTGCTACCGGGATTTCCTATTCAAGAAAACGTATTACCATTCCACTTTAGCAATCGATTACGTTTCAAACCAAATATGCTTTCCTGTTAATCGTTCTAATTAATTATTTTAATTTGTATTAAAAATACCACAGAACTAAGTTTCATGAAATTGCATGACAAATGCATGCATGTATTTAAATTTTTTTTTTTTTTTTGAGCGTGCTAGTTGATTCTCGCGTAAATCGAATTCGCGTCAAGTGAGATTTTCCCGTACAACGAATTTGAAGGTCTCCTCAATCAACAATATTTTGATAGTTCTTCCTCTCTGCTCTCTGGTCCAACGGAGCGGAATGAGTTTTCTCGCTATCAGGTGCACGCATGACATGGCCGAGTTCAGATGACTCGTAAAAATCAGTATTTTGGAGAGAACTGTTATGCCGTCCTTGAGACGATATAAATATATCCTATCAATATTAAAATACGAATGTGCCTGTGCTAGAGGATAATATATTTAGTAAATAGAAATAGGTTTAATACAGAATGGCTTCGACTCAGAACAGCCTCAAAAATATCACTCTTATATTTAAACATTGAATATCAGAATATATCTACAAGAAAAAAATCGTTCACAAGCCTGTGAATAATAATCCACATTGCAGTAAAGTAATAACACATGATTCGGTGCCCTGTTTGCTATATTAGTATTTTATTGTATTATAACAGATTGTTCTTTTCCGGTATAATAGTTGGTGTAATCAAATAAATGTTCTTTGATATTTAAAACAAACTAGATGAATGCAGAACGATGTTACGTATCCGCACGACGCACGAATATCTCGATCTTGCAACAAATCCAACCGCAGCGAGCCCTATCTACAGCAGAAACAAAAGGTTCTTCCAATTCTTGGGCTGAAGACCTCAAAGAGTGTCATAGCGGATAGTCTCTTCAGCTAGATGCGTTGCATGCTGGACCCTGGAGTCAGCTGTAAACGGATCAGTTTAAATAAATACATCCGTTTAGTTAAATACGTCCTGATGAAACTTGAGATAAGCGAAACCGGTTGACGTGTAATAAATTTCGTGATTTCGTACAAAATTTAAATATACAAATTATTCTTAGTGATTATGGTTGCTTCGAATGTTTCGAAAAATCGTTAGATCACCGGTAAAACATAAATTTTCTAATTTAATTCATTAATATACATAATATGTATTTTATGAATATTTATATAAAATTACAAACATCCAGAAATAGTATTTGTGAGTGGATCATCTGAAGGTTATTAAAAAGAAATCATTTTTTTACCTGCCTCCTAATGTACATATAAAATCAATTTTGTTGAAAAATATTGTTTTTGCGCTACCGGGATAATGTTAGTTAAATACGTCCTGATGAAGCTTGAGATATGCGAAACCGGTTGACGTATAATAAATTTCGTCGTTTCATACAAAATGATTGTTATTTTATTTAATAGATAAATTATTCTTAGTTCACAGACCGTCTGTTCTGAATAATTACAACTTCACAATAAGAATGTGTTCTCCTAAATTAAAAAGATAATAAATAATAAATAGTAGTATTGAATAAGTAATAATCGCAAATGATGATTTTGTCAGATAATATGTAATTAAAACTGTGAATGGCACGGATTAATTGCAAAGTAAAAAATAAAATTGTTCCTTAATCGTATTAAATCAGTTAATGATGTACATAATAAACTAAACAATCTGCGTAAATCAAAATGAGTTTTTTTTTTTCAATTCAGCGAGTGGAACTGATTCGAATCGGGATCTAGAACGGGGATTTGGTAGCTTTGCGAGGCTCAACTCGCTGGTAAAAATATATTATCGCAAAGTGCTCAGTTTGCTGAATGAATCAAACGGAACATTCAACTTTAAGTTGGTTTGAATCTTAAGTAACAATGACGATAAATTGAAATACTTTGTTCTTATACAAACTCGAAGATTTATATAAATGTCACTAGTGGAACAAATTTTTAGATGTAGTCTTACTATTGGGGGTATTCCTGTAAAACTAATTTAAATTTAATTCAGGCATAAAATTATAAATTTACTTTAAATAATTACGGTTAACGAATATTATATTGTATAATGTGTTTGAGATAATAACTGAATAATAAAATAATTTATTTCCTAAAAACATAGTCACAGGATTAAGTTACCTCGAATTAATGTGAATGCCAGCTAGCCTTAGGTGTCTTTTTTAAATAAATGTTTATTTTAGTTTTTATTTATCGCATTAACAAACAAAAATAAACACTGAGTAGGACTTTAAATTATACGAGTATTTGTCTATCCTAATTCTCGTAGCAGGTGTTGACAAGCCGTCGTAGCAGCTTAACGTAATTACGTTTTAATCTATTGCTATATATTTTGCTCACAAATAGGTAAATAAAGAAACTGTAAAATAAATTAATCCATAAATCTAACACAAACAGGCTCTCATGAGTCCATCATAATTATATATATGTACGTAATACACACACTTTTAGATAGGTAATACAAATTATTAAACAAATGGCACTTGTCATAACGGAGCACCAATTTTAGTATACCTTCGCCATAGAACGACACCGCCTGGGATGAAAACCATGTCTGTACTCCGTCTTACCGTTATCAAAACACTTGCCACCGAGGAACCGCTTCAGACGAAGTAAAAGATGAGGACAAAGCAGGACACACTTGTCGATTAATGTCAGCCGGTTTCATGTTTCGTGCATTCAAGAAACGAATCACGGACCGTATCTCACAGTCGGCGGGCTGATCTATTGTCTTGAACATTTCAACCACTCACTACAAGATGGCCACACTATGTGAATGTTTCTAACGTCGCGTGTGGTAAGTCAACAGATGAAGGAAACCATTGCGCATGCGCAACATCGCAACCGCAGCGCTACACCGGGAATATCCGGCAACGGAAAATGCGCCTCGTATTTATATGCATTGTTTTAGGGTTCCTTATTAGAGATTTTAGGATATAACATTAAGATTGACACCGGATTCGGTCCCACGGTTTATGTGCCCGCGAGAAACGTTATGTGGTACCCGTTCCGCTTTATAGATTGAGCTCTGGACGTAAAAGAAGCCGCCATTAAAAGACTGGAGGCATTGGAGATGTGGCTATAGATGTGTGCTTAATATTGAGCATACTACCAATGAAAAGGTACTAAGATGAACGAATAAGCCAAGAGAACTAATATCAAATATCGAACGAAAGGATAGCTGGATATTTCGAATATATTCTCCACAATGACATTTTTTTCTCATTATAAAGAGGAAGATTGCAGACAATGGCGCAACTAGAAAAATTGAGCCCAATGCAAAATGGATAAAAGAGCCCTCTGTACATAAGAATATTCAGTATCACACGATTTTTAATAATAAAAACAAAATTGATCTCATGAAACGTATAAACTAAAGTGTGTTTTTAGGTATTTGTTTGCATTTGCAACTGAAAAAAAGTTCCTTAGTCTGGTCCCTAACCGATATAATTTTTAGTAATGTACTTGAGAAATGTTTCTATTTTTTCTGTGGAGCTTTTTAAAAATATATGTCTATACTAAACTGGCAAAAGTATCGATATGCAGTCTTGTACAAATGCACTTTTTGTTAACAGATAGACGGTGCTTTAGGAGATCAAAATAGCATCTTGTTGCTGAAGGAATTCTTCTTGTTATTTCTTCACTGACATTATTATTGCATTGACCATAGACGCACAAAAATACTTTTAAATATTTAATTGAATAAATAAAGTATGTTTATAAAATCAAAAATATAAATAATATTTTTTTTTTATTATTTTAAAGAGAACACATTATTTGTGAAGTTGTAATTTTTTCGTTCCAAAATTTGAAAGTCATCTACTTTGTTTTTACGGAATCTCAAATACCTTTGAGTAAACCGATAGCAGACGCCAGAATTAACAATTAATTTTTATTAGATTTTGGACACATTGATATAACTTATATATTATTATGGAGAACACATTCTTATTGTGAAGTTGTAATTATTCAGAACAGACGGTCTGTGATATTTTAAATACTAATTAAATGTATTTATTAGAAAGATATACATATAAAATAAAAGTGTAACATATAGGTTCGAAAAATTGTCGTCAAAAGTATTGTCGCTATAGCATAGTTGGATAATGCACCTTCTCCGGTTTGAAAAGAAATTCATGTTTGAATGCCGGTAGCGCAATAACAATATTTTTTAGTAAAATAAAAAAAAAAATCTGTCAATCAATATGGAGCATAGTATAATTGCTTGGGGTGGAGAGACTATGTCTACAGTTAATCCAATAATAACAGCTCAGAAAATTATTTTAAAAGCTATCCCCATAACCCCAATCACAACGAGCACTGATTCGGTGTTTTAGATATAAGACAAATATATGCTAATACTACTCTTAACTATATGTATAAACACAAACAGACACATTTTAAAACAACTCAAAATATAATTACCACACGGACAAATACACATAACCTATAATCCCCAAGAGCACTTACAACACATGGGCCAAAGGAACTACAAATATTTTGGACTTAAACTATTTAATAGGATGCTGAAAGATTTAACCCAATTGAATTGTCCCAATAACATAAAACTGAAAATAAAAACTTGGATTCGTAATATGGGTAGAGCTAGTATTTGTGCACTCACCCAAACAAATTGATTGTCACAAACTTCTTCAAAATAATTTATTTGAAAGTCCACTTTGTATTTGTGTCTTATACTTGTAATACTAATTTATTTGTACAATTGCTTGTAAACTATCCCGTCTCAACACAGAATTTCTCTAGCGAGACGGGCACATTCTAATCACATTTTTACATATGTATTATAGTTACCAATAAATAAATACAAAAAATCTATTCGGTATAATAGTTATTTAAGAATATTTTTTTGGCTACCAAATTGATATAATTTGTGTTAATAATTAAGTTAGTAATCATTAATAAGATACTTTAAATTATTGATCAGATCCTTGTTATGATGATAATTATTATGCAAAATTTAGTAAAAATAGTTTTGGCGCATTGAGAGTTACGATGTCTGATACACCGGCGACTAAAGTGTGATACACCGCATTGGCCCAGTTACTCCACTGATCAGACTTAGGATGAAAGAGTTTATCTTGACTCAAACCTCAGAAAGTGATTGAACATCCAAAATGCTGGTGATCTAATACAACTTGCACACGTTAAAGCAGTACTCTTGGTCAGCAACCTTCAATGGAATGTGGCAGAAAAAGAATAGATGATGATGAACAGATTTAACAGATTTTTTTGTAAACCAGAATTTGAAAAATTTCATAATTGGAACCGACTACTAGAAGATGGGTGTGCTGGAAGACTCGACAATCCATTCGAAAATAATTAGGATAAATAAATTCCTGTATAATTATGGATATTTTGTTGGACATAAGGCATTCATTTTATTTTAGAATTGTTAACCTAACCTCGATGCGAAATTAAAAATAATAATTTAGTTTCTTAAGTACGACCTAAGCGAATTAGGGTCGCTACAAAAGACTTAGGGGTTAGGAACACTCCCTGTTCCAGCATTTAGGGGTAGGTCCTTGGGGGATAGCTTTAACACTACGAGCGATTACGAAATAATATTGCGATTTGTTTATTTTATCATTTATAACTGTATTTAATGACCAACGTTATATAAAAACGTTTAAACATCGCCTTATTTTTTTATAAAAATGATGGATTTCATAAAAAAATAATTATTCTATATTCATTACGAAGGTTTATAATTACGTACATTCTAAAATAATAATGAATTTATTAGCGGTAAGTTTGTACGAAATTAATTAATTTAATGTTTATAATATCTTATACCTGGAAAAAAAATGGATTCGCTCAGATGTACACATTAAGCTATTGTAATCAAAATCGTTCACCCAATCTCTAAAAATGATGTAAAATCACGGACCTAATAACGCTCTACAAAGTAAATAGTTAATAACTAACTGGACACTCCCTCAATACTTTCACAAATGGACTTCAAAATACCTGTCCGATTAGGTAACGATTTCTCCTACCCTATATCACACAATTCTCAATTACCACTACGAGATATTATCCGTTAACGCCAACCTAACCTTTAAGCCACAGTCTCACTTTAATTGCCAGTGTCTACGTTGATCTCTCAATCAGACTCGGTCTCTTGAGAGTCGCTAAAGGTATGTATGTACAGGTGCGTCATTCTAATCTGCGTGTAAAATATATTCATAAATCACTTCGCACTGAAATCTGTACTATCCCTTATCTTATCTCGAGTCGAATATCTGAGACAAATCTCATTCATGGACACGGGCCATAAAAGAAAATTTTTATTATAACATTTAGACTCAGAAACATCTTATCACCTACATATCTGAAAATAATATATTACGCGTTTGTACAGTCACATTTGCAATACGGTATTATTGGATGGGGAGGTGCATATAAAACTTCAATGTCACAATTAGAAATCACTCAAAAAATGATAATAAAAATTATTATAAAAAAAAAAGACTTTCCAAATATACAACTATTCACAGATTTTAAAGTACCAAAAATAGTAGACATATACAAAAAAAAATCAATAATTCAAATTTTCAAAATTAAAAATCAATTAAATTTTAGAAGCGAATTCCGATCTACAAGATATAGAGATCAAATTGATATCCCAAAACTAAAATATACCGCAATTCAAAATCAATATATTTATCAAATTTTTTAACAATCTCCCCATCACAATTAGAAAAATTACGGACTATCATAAATTTGTAACTGAAGTTAAAAAAATATGTACACAGACTAACTGAAACATACATTAACTCGAATATACTCCTTCTCTATACACGAGCCTTACTCTCATTTCTTCTCTATGAGAGTAAGATATATATATATATATATATATATATATATATATATATTATATATATATATATATTTTAACATTTGTTTCTTCTCTATGAGAGTAAGACTCGTGTATAGAGAAGGAGTATATATATATATATATCCACTGATTATTGAAATTGTATTTAATAAAAATTGTATTGTTAATTGTCATTTGAACTTGTAATACATGCCGAAGAACGCCAATGACTATCGCGTATCACGTGGTTACACTTCGTTGACCTTGGAACCTACGCACTTCTGTACTTACACGATAGTTTTTAATAATATTTACTGTCATTTGTCAATTTGTAACTAATGTTTTACATTAATTGATTATCTATCAGAGTCATTAATGACATGTTGATAATCTGTATAATAAAAAATAAATATTAAATGCATCAGTGGTCTTTAATGTTTTTTCGAACAACTCAAACTCTACAAATGAAAGACATCAAATATATTTTTGTAAGGAGAACATATTATAGATAAGAAAGATATACGGATAAAACCATTTTATATAAATTGATTTTACCTGTATATCTTTCTTACTGATACATTTAATTTGTAATAAAATTAAAATATTGGACGTAGGTTTTTTCACAACATGGTTATGGGTATACAAAATTTAATCATACATCTGCAGAGTTACTTTACGGAAGTAACTGAACCTGACGAAGGGAAAAGATGGATATTAAATCAAGATACGTCGCACTGTGATACTGGGTGATCTCAACATTAAGACGAAAAAAAACTTTTGGAACTTTCTGCTGACGGAATTTCATTTGCAGGGGTTAGACGGATATGAGGTTAGCCTTCTGTATGAAGGGAAAGGGAGAATACAGAGAGCTTGCAAGATAATCTCTTAAGATATTAGTTTATACCGCTACATCCTACCAATCGAAACCGACGTTCTACTTAATAATAATGTAACATTTTTTTAAGAAGAACACATTCTTGTTGTGAAGTTGCAGTTTTTCAGAACATTCTGTGGTATTTTTAAAACAAATAAAATTAATCAGCTGGAAAGGTACACAGAAAAAATCTATTTACCGAAAAAATATTTTAGCTACTACCGGGATTCAATCCTGGACCTCTTCTTATCCGGAGAAACACGTTACCAAAAATATCACAGAACTATGTTCTGAAAAACTGCAATTTTACAACAAAAATGTATTCTTCTTAAAAATATATAAGTTAAACTAAAATATTTTTTCGATAAATACATATTTTGTATATATCTTTCTAGTCATCATTTCATTTGTATTAATTATTTATTTATTTTGCTGAACCAGAAAATAAAATATTTAGTAGTATTTGACTGTATTAGTAGTATACAATGCTTTTGCGATATAGTAGCTAGTGCACGTGAGATTTTTTAGAGTTTTCAACTCGAGACAATCTCTGAAATACATATTTTGCTTTCATTAGATCCTTTGAAGACAGCTCTCAGAACGTCGTGTATACTGGCAGATCAAAATCTCACCGCGTGTATCTCAACTAAATCGCAGAGATTATCTCATCGTGTCTCCTTTCGTGGACACGGGCTTTAAGATGGCTTAACCGTTTTTTTACTAACTGCCTCCCTCTCCCCGTACAATGTTTACCCCTCGGATGACATGGACGTCGCCCAAACGCGAGACGAGTGCCTTGACTGGTTTCATATAAAAAAATAATGTTTCCGTCTGTTCTAGACGGTCCAGCCTTGTCGCTGATTGATGCCAGCATAAATTCCCCCAGCCCCCCCTTCCCGCTACCCCAACGTCAGGTTGCCACGGCAACAACTCGCTTTCTGGGTAATCGGATATCGAGGTGGTAGTTGTCGAACAGTTTTTATTTCCGGTTAAATCTGATTTTTTTTTTTTCAGTTTTTGAAAATGTGGCAATTAAAGTATAATATATTCGATTATATACTAGTGTTTAAAACCCATCCTAGGATAACTCGTGTTTAATCACTTTATCTAAATTGGAGCTTTTCCTATATTAATTAAATACCACAAACACTTTTTAATACCCGACATCAATCAATCATTATAAACAGAATATTTTACTAAATATAGGCTTAAAAGCGAGTAGGAATTAAATAATATTTTTAAATATGAATTAAATATATTAATTGGAAAGATATACATATAAAATCAATTTAATCGAAAAATATTATTATTGCGCCACCGGGATTCGAACCTGGATCTCTTTCCTAACCGGGGAAGGTGCATTATCCAACATATAGGTTCGAAAATTGTCGCTAAAAATATTGTCGCTGTAGCATAGTTGGATAATGCACCTTCCCCGGTTAGGAATGAGATCCAGGTTCGAATCCCGGTGGCGCAACAATAATATTTTTCGATTAAATTGATTTTATATGTATATCTTTCTAATTAATATATTTAATTCATATTTAAAATATCACAGACCGTCTGTTCTGAATAATTACAACTTCACAATAAGAATGTGTTCTCCTAAATAAATAATAATTACCTACAATATTTGTATCAAAAGTATTATTATTTTCTAATTCCAATTTATAAAATTCTGACAATGGGAGTGAACTTTTCAATTCTCCATTTCAAAATGTACCATCAGAACAACATATTCAAATGGTTCATATTTCAAAGGAACTTGATATTTCATTCCAAATTAATGTGTCAGTTTCCTATCAAATTTTTATACACGCACGACATAGATTTTTCTTAGTGTTGGAATTTAATACATTGATATTCTGTATATATAATATATTCTTAAAATCAAATTTTAATACTAATATTTAATTTTATTTTAAAATAATAAAATAATAGTTACCCCCTTTGATTTTATGGTATTAATAAAGAGCTTAAAGGATAGTAAACAGATTCACTCTTTTTTTTAACTTTGTACTACACACGTGTTGGGTTATTAATCACTTTTATAGTGCTCACTAAAGTAATCATGTTGTACCACTGTTAATGACGTCAGAGTGATCATCATCATCAGCATCCCCACCTTTCACACGGGAGTCCAAGTTTCCTTATTTAACTGAATTTATGAATATTTTTTCAAACCGGAAATGGTGCAATGGTCTATGCAAGGGTGGTATGATATGATACATGTGTCTGAGAGTTATAAACGTATTGATATTTTGTCAATGATTTTTTCATATTTTTAAAATCTTATTATTAAGAGGGGGCTTTATCCAATAGTGAATAGATGTAGGCTGAATTAGACGAGCCTTTAGTTTAATTAATAATATAGTAAACATCTTTTCAAAGAATTTTGTTTACAAAACATTTTAATTAATGAGATATTTCCGCACAAATAGGTAGACAATATCATTTGATCTAAATGTACATGTAACAGAGCATATTTATAATGAAATTTATAAATTACTTTTGTCACATAATGCAGTGACCAAATCTTGGCAATGTGTTAATACTTTGAAGAGAATAACTCATCTAAACGCTTTTTGAAACATGACACGCGCAAGTAACATGTCAATCATCTCCGTTTTCCTTCATTCGTCAGTTGATGCATTCGAGATACGGTGTAATGACTGTTGCAATTTGTTGGACGACTGACAGCTTACTTCTATATAATATCCCAATGTTCTGTGTTCCATAGGTAGGGAAATACTGGAGTGAGAAATTAATTTCCTTTGAAATATACGAATTTGGTGGACACATGACCAGTCCATTTTTACTGTCTGTGATCGACGCAAGTCGCTGGTCGCAAACGCGAGTGGATGATGACGGAATCGGAAGGATGGGTTAGATAGGAAATAGGGTTTGAGGGATGAGGAATAAGGGCACCAGTATGGACTCACGCAACCAAACCTCACCTGGTTGATGACGCCGTCACGTTGCTCATCCGGAAGTTCACCCAATGTAGTAAATTGCACAGCACAAAAACTCTGATGAGTTCCACGTTTACAATAAAACAAAATCACAGCGGTGTGTGCGAAGTAGTGATCCAATACGATCAACCAGTCGAGCCAAAGGAACAATGTGTACTGGTTTGGGAATAGGTTTAGGGGTAGGAATAAACTAAAAACTGGTGACAGTGTACTACGTACTACAGTTAACAATAATACGAATGAATAAGTATGAATGTATGTGTGCTCACCTACAAAAAATAATTATTAATTTCATTTATTACGAATAAGGAACACTGTCGAAAATTTAAATTATTTAATTTAATTATGTCTAATATACGTCTTTTACGGATTTTAAATATTATTTATATCATTTATTTTTAAATTTCGTATCTTAGATTTAAAATATGAATTTATAATTTTGATTTATATATTTATTATTTGAAATTGAATATGGACTTTTTTTGTTATTCTGCTTTAAAAATTATAAAACTGCCTGTTTCCACGAACGAGACATGATGAGATAATATCAGAGCTCCGCGGTTCAGTAAATAGTATTCACTCATCTATTATATATCAACATTAAGGCTCGTTTAGGTAAATAAACAGTATTAATTAAAATATTTCAATTATATGCCTCTGTGCGTCTTTTATTCCCGATATATCCGGTTTTAAACAGGAATTTAATAAATCAATATTAAATTATTTTTAAATATATTAATTATAAAGATATACATATAAAATCAATTTTAACCGGGGAAGGTGCTTTATCCAACTAAGCTATAGCGACAATATTTTTAGCGACGTTGTATCAATGTGTCCAAAATTTAATAAAAATGAATTGATAATTCTGGCGTCTGCTATGAGTTTACTCAAAGGTATTTGAGATTCTGTAAAAATAAGGTAGATGGCTCTGTCAAATGATGGAACGATTAAATGTATTAATATCAAAAAGGTAACATATAGGGTCGAAAATTGTCGTTAAAAATATTGTCGCTGTAGCTTAGTTGGATAAAGCACCTTCCCCGGTTAGGAAAGAGATCCAGGTTCGAATCCCGGTGGCGCAACAACAATATTTTTCGATAAAATTGATTTTATATGTATATCTTTATAATTAATATATTTAATTCATATTTAAAATATCACAGACCGTCTGTTCTGAATAATTACAACTTCACAATAAGAATGTGTTCTCCTAAATAAATTATTTTTGATTGTTTGAGTGATCAATAATTATTATAGATTTAGGTGAACCGCCTGTCGCGGCACCATCAAACAGATATATCAAATCAATTTTTGTGGAGTTTATACAAGAAGTATTTATAATTTATGGAGATTCCTTAAATAAACAATAGTGAATATAACGCATATTAACATGTTTAATTTATTTTGTATACTAATTATTACTTAATACTTCATTCGTATAATTTATAACAAATATATTTATAGGTGTTATTTTTATTATTTTATATAAATGAAATTTAATACGATTTTTCAGTTTTTGCCTAGTTAGTTCTTTGATAGTTAAAACAGCAAACGGGGAAAAAATAGATGCTTTACAAATAAGATTACATATTAACGTAGTACTTTTGTGAAAACTGCGAATAATCAAATCTACACGATAACTTGAATGTTTTTTATCTTTAAATGATTTATAATATATATGTAGAGATTTTGGTGTTTCTTAAACCTTAAAATGGATTATTGCGATCAAAAAAATATTCAGAAAGCAATTATTATGAATTTACAAAGTCCCCAGTTCGAGTCCCGGTGTATATACTTTATATGTATGTACTATACTATTCTCAAAATATAATATTAAACATCAAAGTAGAATTTCTCTAATCTGTTTTTACACAGATTTTTTTCCAGATGAAATTGTGTCACAAAGAGATTACATCTCCCGATATAACCTAAAGCGATTTAGATCATTTTCAGTTTTCAAATAAGGAAGTAAACAGTGTAGTAGAATTATTCAAAAATGTTTTGAAACGAATAGTCTGGGGTGCACGAATGCCTCTAACCGCCTCCATATTCAATCACAGCCAGCCCTATCTACAGCAGTTAACCGAAGATTGTTCCAATTCTTCAGCTACATTAACCATTACCAAACCATCCAGTGACACAGGTCTACCGTCCCAATTAAACCTGTAATATTTCGGTAAATACACGCAACATAAAATTAATATTTTAAAAAATACCAAGGAAAATATTACATGACTAGTGAAAAACCAATTACGAAAAAGTAATCGTATAAAAATAATGATTTTTCAATTCAATCAGTTGTAAAATTAATACGTTGGTAAAAATACAATTTGTGATGTGACAGAAAGCGGTCACACACTATTTTCACAGTGAAAAGAACAACAAACGAACGAATATAATTATATATCTTTCTCGACACATTGTATACGTATTATGTTTTTTTTCTAAGATTTAGAGTAAATGTGTGCCATTAAAGCCATTTAAACTAATAAAAATATGTGTTCTTACTTCTATTTACGGTAACACGAGTTGACAGCATGGTTGCGTACGGGTATTTTATTTCACGGTATAGTAAAGGTTAATAATCCGCTAGAAAATAAAATTATCCCGGCCGAAGATCTGAAAGAGCGCCACAACGGTGGACAGGTGTGTAGGCAGGTGAAGAAATGATACAATTTGTATGATATGAAGGCGACCCAGGACCGGGACTTGCAGAGATGGAGGTCACCATATGTCAAAACTGACAGGGAAAGAACAAGTGTGTGACTAAATGGGACACTTGTATAATAAATAAATGTATTCAGTTACAGCGACTTGTACACCATTATCCTCTGGACGACGGCGAGATAAATGAGAATCTTCAATTTACCGTAAATCTTACACCGCATTAAATCCGAGGAGACAGAATATTCCCATCTTACCGTCGCAGCATCTCTCTTTCATCGCGTCTCGAAACATTCCTAACCGCGAAAAATGTTTAAAATAAATAATAAACGAGTCGTTTAATTCCAAAACCCTCCTGTAACGGATTTTTAACAAAACCCAGAAATCACGAAAAACGTTTAAAAATAGAACCTTCATCTAAATGCTTCAATAGATATTTTGAAGATACAGTGAATGTATCGATACTGTAGGAAATGAAAAAAAAAATTAGAAATATGCTGTCGATTTTGAGAAATTACAAAAATTATTGCCACTTTAAAACTAAACACGCGTATTTTAGGTGTTGTCGCTCACATAAATTTGATATTTTTTGGTACAAGCCAGCGAAATACCACTGAAACTAATGGTCAGTTCCATTATTGAGCCGTTTGGTTAAGTACTCAATTATAGAGGGTTTTAACACGAAATTTGAACTGGTTTTTGTTTGTTCTATTACTTACAATATTATTTTTGGTATAGTATTATTTGGTATAGTAAAAGTGCATTCAAATATACATTTTTGATTATAGCGGGGTTTGGAAGCATATAAACTCAAATATAAACAATATATTTTTTGTGAAGGAGAACACATTCTTATTGTGAAGTTGTAATTATTCAGAACAGACGGTCTGTGATGTTTTAAATACTCATTTAATGTATTAACTATTAATATATACATATAAAATCAATTTTGTCGAAAAATATTGTTTTTGCGCTACCGGGATTCGAACCTGGATCTCTATTCCAATCCGGGGAAGTACACTACCAATTGTGTTATAGCGCCAGTATTTTTCATGACAAATTACCTATATGATACACTTTTTCAAATTAATACATCTGTTGTTCCATTATTTATCCTTATAATTATTATTATTGGATTATTAACGGATTGGAAATAGAGATCCAGGTTCGAATCCCGATAGCGCAAAAACAATATTTTTCGACAAAATTGATTTTATATGTATATATTTATAATTAATACATTAAATGAATATATTTTTAAAATAAGTTATAATTTTAATTCAGAGCAGGTTTACTGGCTTAAATAAAGTTGAATATTAATATGTAATAGTCATATTAACAAGACCAAAATTATATCAAATGAACAATTTTAAGTTTTTTGATGCACGCGCAAAATGCAGTCTTATTATACTAAAGATATCTTTAGAGTATTTATCTTTTTTGAAACGGGAGTCTTTTTTAATTAATTTATTATGCGTTATTATGGCACAGGAGAAAAAAGGTTCGATGTAATGTTTTATGCTTTATGTTTTTTTTTACGTTAAGTGTTGACGTTTCAAAAAGATTCAGACTGCTCCCGAATCAGCAATGATTGTAATATTTAGACGCGCTGCAAGACTTACCTCAATTTGAGAGGCACCAATACGCCACACTTAAACTGTGGATCATTGCTGGGTGCATGTCGAGTCTTGGTGCACTTATATCACCCTTGAGGCCAACCGACCCTCAGCAAACCTTCAATGTCGAAAAAACACTTTTGACAATACCTTCATTTCATTGCATCTCTGCCCATTGCACTACAAATGTTGTCAATGGCCAAAATAGTTATCCGTCCGAGTTGGGATTCATAAAGCAGACATTGTCAATTTAAGTTTTAAAAATAAATATATTAATAAATATAAAAATTAAAATAAATACCCTGGCATAACTACTGTTGTAAAATATAAAAAAAACTCTAAAAATATGTTTAGTGTTCGAAGAGGAAAGTATTTTCGCACATATTAAAAATAACACAAAGACTTGTATACAAATTAAATGTTATATTCTTATTGGTTCTAAACTAACAAGAGAACCAATAAGGATATCAGGTAACAATGTTGAGTATAATAGGACAAATAATACAACTAGAGACTGAATCAAAAGGGAGTAAATAAAGAAATGTATTCGGCTGGGGGATGTACCTACATCATATTATGTTATGTACTTAGAGCAAATGTATGATTTGTATCCATTGATACAGATAGGCTAGACGTCTGTAATATTATTAAAATTCCCTTCCGGCACTGCAACCAAGAATTAAGAAGAATTCGTATTTGTTTTTTATTTTATTTTTTTAGATACAATAGTAACGGTCTATAAAGATAAAAGTAATGAATGAAGAAATAAGGAAATAATGTTAATCTGATAATGATGATGAATGTAGTGAGTAAGATAAAGAAAGGATCGCTAAGGTGGTTTGGTCATATGGAACGGATGAATGAGGAGAGAATGGTAAGATATATAACGCAAGTGTCGATGGCACCGGAAGTAGAGGACGTCTGCGGAAGACTTGGCACGACCAGGTAAACCAGATACTGGAGTTGGAAGTCTCAATAATCGGCGAGCTTATATGAGAAGATGCATGAATGTGGATGAGGCGAGAACTGTATGTCAGGACAGAAGAGTGTGGCGCTCTATCCTATCTGCCTACCCCCGCGGGAAACGGCGTGACGGTAAGTTAGTTAAATTAGATAGTTCAATAGTGACGAAGTTCTAATTTTTTAAATTTTAAGTGTAAACTGCCACCATTTTAAAAGTACATGCTAATAAGGCTGATTATCGGAATTAGAATACTGTGATATCTACCATATAAATTTAAAAAATTCTTGATTCATATGAATATGGTTTCGAGATCTCCTGATTGGGATAAAAAAAGTGCATTGATTTTTTTCAGACGTTGCGTTATGACATCGTCTGCAATAGGGAGTATTATATTTCTATCGAAATCGTTTCTGTTGATGAGCACAAAATTATTGTTACATTTAATATATTTTAGTTTTGGGTTGTCGATATATCATTTTAGAAATAAACTTTAAATTGATTAATATATAAAAATATTACAAAGTACAATAGGCAACGAACGATAGCTCGCTCCACGCTTACACTGTACTGTCATTTACGCGAGTTTCTAGATAATATTTTCATGCTAAGAGTTAAACAGCTCAATTTTGCATGAGATGATATTTTTCTTTCGGAAAAAGTTTAAAGATAATTTTAAACTCCGTTTATCTGATTAATTGGAATAAAATAAATTTGGAAATATAAAATTTATTTTTTAATCCATATATTACATATGTATATTAATATTAATGCTTGTCTATTATTTGTATAACCTACCCCTTTTGACCATTCTTTTTTGCATAGTTGTTTTTCAGGACCCTTGCGTCATAGTCGTCCTAACCTATTCTCAATCTCGCCCTACCTGGACCAAATGTTGTATAAATCATTATTATTTAGGCCCTCGCAATACAAAGGGAACCCTTTCAACCTCTATTACATTTTTTAACTAAATCTAAATCCCAGGCAACGCTGGGTACGGAGGTCTTGTATAATATACAATAAGATTAACGATATAAATATTGGCATTTGACAGATGGTGGTTGGTTTTGAGATATTCAAATAGAAACATTACACGCTATATAATGGCTAAATACATAGTAGATAATATTACGAAATATCTTATATATATGGAGTATAGTACTATATGGATGATCTGAAAGCTGGAACCCGAAAAGATACCGGTGCTGGAGTAGAATGACGAAAATTAGTTAACAAAAAGGAAACGAAATAACGATATTTTTAATGAAAAAGAGGAAAATAGATTTAACCTAAATCATATCTTTCGGCATAACACATCCTTTACCACAGTGATAGAAGGAAGACGAAGAAGAAGAAAAGGACAACCGAGGAAAACATTAATGAGTCAGTTGCATGAGTAGAGCAGATGCAGAAGCTGTTGGGAAGTAAAGGAACAATGGATCTCGGGGAATTGGAAAGACTGCTCACCTTACCTCGTGTATGACGCCTCCGTTACTCCCGTAATCGCAGCCGAGATCACACAAATCTCCGCTGCAAATGAAGACGGCGATATCAATCACGTCATCCGCGGCTCACACAACAATCACTGTGCACAAATCACAAATCACAATACAGTACTGATGCACCAGAGTTGAACAAATCCACACCATCTGATATAATCGCGGTGTCGTAACCGAACAAGTATCGCGTCGCGTTAACGTCTGCTGACGTCAAGGTCAGTATTCACACTGGGAGTAGGGTAAAAAGGATGGGTGGGAATTTGAACGTGGAAAGGTGTCGCGACCAATTCGCAAAGCGCGCCAAAAATGTGTTTCACGAATACGGAACAAAGAATAAAATGAAAGACCCTTCACTTCTACCGCATAGTATTTGGATAACACACATCCCTTTTAGACTAATCCAGATTAGTGTTTCTCAAATTTTCTATATTTTTACCTATAATTAACCATCCAACTCTAACTAGCTAGGCGCTTCACTTTCTTTATAAGGAGCGTCCAGTCTAATTATTATGTCAATGTTTGGTGTGCCATACGAGTTTGACAGGAGGTCAAGTGCAGCAGCTTTAGTAAAACATTTAAAAACGCAACAAATGAAGCATGACAACCCGAGTTAGGAATTAATTTTATGAAACATGATTTTCACTCTTTAGTACAAGATTCTCATAAAGTAAATTTAGGTTCGACTATACGCAACGAAGGGGACCCGGATCTGGTAATTTAGTTTAATTGCTCATTTTATTGTTAGATTGTCTGTAAGTCCCTTGTTTCTACCCAGTTTTTCAATTAAAGTTTACTATTCAGAGAATGTCTTCCTCTCCTACTCCGTTAGGTCCAGACGCCAGATTACTTCCCACGCCCTTGCCGGGCAGGGCTGGCACACCCCCCATCCGTCTACCCCCTACCGACAGTGTTGCTTCCAGAGAATATAAAGATAGTTCTAAAATATTTTCCAATGTTACAGAAAATTATGTATTATATTTACAATAATAATTGCGTTCATTTTTGTGACTTCATGTCTCCATGTCTGGAAAAATATGTTTCCGTTGGTTTTACAACAAAAATCACTAATTTTATAAATAAGTAAAATGGTTAAAAGTTCATTGTTATCATGTTATACCTGTAAAAATTGACATTTTAAATTTCAGATTTTTCGTCGATTCAACCAAATAAAATCTATGAACTTTGGCGTGTGCATTAAAATATACATTATTCTTAAAACAAAAAAAAAACTTTTTACTAACGCCCTTAGCAAAAATCATTTGCGGGTTGTTGATACATCAAATCTACTACTGTAAAAGCATTGATGGAGAAGTGACAAATAATCATGAAATATGCTTTATTTAATGCATGGATTTTTTCGACTAGGAGTTCGAAATCTGTCACTTTAGTGGTGAAATTTTTTCGTTTTATGTGTATGTAATAATATATGCAATTTTATATTAAATAACAAAAACGTCATCGGACGAACTCTCATCACTAAAATAGCGGGATATTGAATGATTAATTGTCGTGTACTGCAACTTTCCAAGTATCAATGTGTCAGATGACTTTTGGAACAGCTGTGAAAAGTCCGCCATATTTAACTATCGATTCTCGTTTTTACTATCGGATGTCGCAGAGTAAAATGAGTTTACTACGTGATGTACTTTCGAGAAGTAAATATTTTTTTACTAACGATCAAACAACCCGTTTACGCAAAAAAAATTATACTATAGTAAAAAGTTACTACTGATCACACAACCGGCCTTTAGAGATCGCTAATGCAACACCACAAACATAGTAATATCAGAAAAAAAATGTGACTAAACAGCACATCTAATATTGACTGGATGTTTTATTCAATACCTGTAAATATCAATCGTGCATTTAGACCATTTTTTATAAATTTACGTATTCTAAAATTAAAATATGTACTTTCACGTCCCGGTAGATAGGTAAAGAACTTTTTGTGAAATACGTACTACGTAAAAATTTTAGAAAAAAATATATACTTACCTTAAGCTACCGTTTTCTAATGAATGAAATTTTAAAACATCACACACTACATTTCATTCCGTCCTTCCTTCAAACCGCACACACACCCGCGAGAGGAATAATTGTTTATGTACGTTTCTTCGGGAGCCTCCCGGGTAAAATGTTATTCCTATTAATAAAATTAAATAAATATATACACTTATCTATATCATTATTATTTTCCATAAAACAAAAAAACAACATCTGAACTTGAAATAAAATTCCGACGATCTTTGAAGAGGCTAAATAAAATATAGTGAACTATATAAAATATGCCGCACCTCAAAAATCAATATATTTATCAAGGTATCAAATTTTTTAACAATCTCCCCATCACAATTAGAAAAATTACGGACTATCATAAATTTGTAACTGAAGTAAAAAAAAATATGTACACAGACTAACTGAAACATTAATTAACTCGAATATACTCCTTCTCAATACAAGAGTCTTACTCTCATAGAGAAGAAACAAATGTTAAAATATGTATATCCACTAATTATTGAAATTGTATTATATTTTTAATATTAATAAAAAAAGAAAAAAAAAAAAAATATATATATACGAGGTGGGGCGAGGCGTACCATAAAAACATATTCTTTGCCGGGGTGGTATGACACACGTGACTAAAACACGCAACAGATATTTTTCCTACAAAATTTTATTGATTTTGATATCGTACATTCTAATTCTAAGAATTGCTCCGGTACTTATATACCAAAGATATTTGGATAGACAGGATACTTTTGTTTGTACTGTTATTAGAAGCATTATTTTTTATTTTTTGCTGTCGACCAATTCTACAGTTTCTAGTTTAAATTTGTAGAATGTTATTTTTAAACCAGCTTTAATATGTACTTCCTGTGTTTTTTTTTTAAATAACATCAATTATTTTAACATGTCAGGCGGTTTCCCTAGATCAGGCCCAGCCTAAGTGGGAAATTACCATAATTATATTATTATTGTGAAAAAATTATGTACACTAAAAAATAATATGAATGCAATGCGAATTCAAATATGACAACTGCAGACGAATTTTCATCATTAATTTGTTAAATTTTTAAGATACATATATATTAAAAAAAAAAAATTGAAAAAATAGGTTATGAGATTTTTTTGAATTGGCAACCCTGCCCGCTTCCACCGGTCGTTATTTTTTTCATTTAATTGTCTTCTTTAAACAAAGCTTATTTTCTTCTCTCGCCGATTTTCATTTTCAGCAGAGTTAAACAGGGAAATTTAATAATAGATCACTTCTTCCGGGGAGAATATAGGAGTTTTCAAAACTAATTATTGAATTTAATATCCGAAGGTCGCACACCCCTCTGCGTAGAAGCCGAGCAGCCTCACGACTTCACCAGAGGCAGAATAAAATTGCTCTTCATAATAGTAAATAAATTTTTAATTGATATATTTCTCGTTATTACACACTTATTAGACAATTAAGTTCCAAACGTTATGTTGATATATAATATTATATTATCAATATTAAAAAAATTCTTGCCGTTTGTCATATGCTCGTATATTTCGGATCAAATCATTCATCACTTGATAGAATATGAAGAAATGTTGCTTTCTGAATGATGGCACCCAACCTACGTTTTTTTACTCAGCATATATGTACATACATAAAAGATCAGTCTGTCTGTCCTACGAAGATTATTTTGAAGCGATTATTTCCAGCGTATCTGACATTTATCTGGGAAGATTTCAAGCTATATATCATCATAGAACGACATCAGCACGCTGAGGGCCTAATACATATGTTGCGCTAGTCTAAACACAACGAAACCTGCGGGACTTATTATATCGTATTGAGGATTTAATAGTTCTACCAAGTGACTACATAAACACGTCTTATAATATGTACTATTATTCTTAACAACGAAACGTCATTAATGACGCATATTTTAAATGAACACACACCACACGAACGAATATCCCTTACAACGAGACGAAAGCAAGTATTCAGAACTTGTGTTTAGTAATTGGGTAGGCATTGAAACTTCTCCGCCATCTTCCAACACGTCCTTCTTCCGACCACCCCTATTAATAATAAGTATAACCGTCTATAATGAGGGTGTTGAGAAGGCGTCCCGAGTAGGGGGAAAGCAAACCTTTCTACCACCGATCGGAGATAAACCACGACTCCAGGCAAAATATACATCTTCTCCGACAGAAAATAAATTACATACGAACACACGATTTCAGATTTATATCATAAAATGAATTAAAACTAAGTACAATATTTTATACACTGTCAAATAATTCATTTAATAAGTAAGTATGAATATTATTTTTATTATTATTACTATTACTATGACATACATACATATTTAGGATTTCTAAAATAATGGTAAAATAATTATAGGTCAAATTTTTCCATTATACATTTAGATTCTATTAATAAATACTTATTCTTTCAAATAAAAATTAAAAACTGTGATTTATACGTGTTTTAAAAAGATAAAAATCTATTAAATAAAGTACATCTTGCAAACTACAATTACACCAAGACAATAAGATAATTTAAATTAAAGTTAAGTTTACCTTCGTATGGGCGTTGCTCCGTTCTTTTCAGTAATAGTAGACGCAGTTGGCGATAATGCAGTGGCGTAATTCAGTGAAATTACAAGACACATGAGTGGCACTGTGTTCTCAATGCATGTATAAGTGTTAACTACGTTTGATCAGTTATTGTACGGAAAAACAACTAACGAAATCTTTTCCCCACAAGGTAAATAACATCAAAATATTTTTAAACTTTTATATATCCGAATAAAACTAAAATGATTCTACCATTTCACACTCGTATTACATGTTATTGTATTATTAATGTTTTTGACATACGTAAGCACATTGCACTACACTGAAATTTTTGTTGTTGTCAGTATAGCGTACCTACGTTGAAGCGCCGAAATATTATTTCACCAATGATATGAATTATTGCGCAACTACGGCTGTCGTTCATGTGCGTTATTATCATAAAACAACCGATATAAACGTATAGAATTTAGAAAAAATATATCTCTAATAAAAAAAAACATTTTTATAAAATATAACAGTATTTTTTCCGTTGGTATTTGTCTGTGTCAAAATTAAGGTAGAGAAAATAATGCGAATAGGTAAAATAAATAACTCCCACAATAGACTCGCCCGGTGTAAGGGCCGGTCCATGTCACGCGCGGCACCCGATGGAAGGTGAGGGCCGTAGGGAGAGAACGGTTGATCCGAGTGTTGTTCTCAACACTCGTCTCGTTTTGTAAAGCGAATGGATTGTGATACAGTAATTAAATAAAATAAATTCCATACAAGAAAAATTCTCTGGCGTAGATTTAAATTCCAACGATCTTGCATAAGCTGGTGTGTGGAAAAAAAATGCGTAATATTAGACTTTTTATGTAGCTTCGTTAAACAATTTGTATTTGGTATAGTATGCATTTATTCAATCCATATTACAATATGGCATAATTAGTTGGGGATCAGCTTATAATACTAGCCTGATTCCAGTAAAAAATGTACAAAAACTTATTATAAAAATAATATTAAAAAATACAAAAGATTTTTTGACCAAATTACTTTAGAAAGAATTCCATGTACCAACATTTAGTGATATATTCAAAAGAAATTCTATTCTTAAAATTAGATTTCGATCAAACTTTTCTGTAAAATGATCTTATAAATATCTCGTTAACCAGCCTGATGTGCCATATTTTTTTTTTCAAAAAAAAAAAAAAAAAGATTTGTACACGGAATACATGTCACATCAATATTCTTATTATTTTCAAACTAAGCTAAACGATTGTGCTATGAACTTGCTGGTTTCCTGGAACGAGGCTAGAACCTGCGACCATTCGATCACTAGGCTAGCGTCCGACCGACAAACTACCATCATATTTCAAAATGGCAGCTGATTTAAAACTGTAAAAAATCGAAACTTCATTAATATTATATCTAGGGAAAAATCTAAAATACTCACGTACAGACTAAATCTATCTAATTCTTGCAGATAGTACCGAAAGCGATTTTTACGAAAAAATATACAGACCAAATATAATTCGACGTTCATATTCCAATAGCTACAATAGTCAACTTAACTAGAACGCATTTGAATATTAATTTTCGCTTTGATAGAAAATTAGTTGATGCCTCTCCTAAAGGCTTGCAACGGCGTCGACGTCATGTGCATACACACACTAGGCATGTGCATACACACACTAGGCATGTGCGCCGTCCCATCGTAATCAATTGCGGACGTCAAAGGATCGCTTCCAGCTTCCGTATGACGTCACGGCACGCCCTCCGCCCCCCGGAGAGGACTGGCAGTCCTGATCGATATTTCGAAAACGCAAACCTTATTCTTGCGATGGCAAAATGTATTTCGCGATACGCTACGTGTGTGCGCTAGAGCAGCAAAAAAGAAAGCATGCTAGAAATGGTATGACTAAAAGTTTGTTGTTAAGATGATTGTGCAATACAAATTAGAACGGTGAATAGTATATGACAATTTGAACATATGTATTAGATTTCTATAAAAATTGAGATCTCATGGCTCAACATCCGAAAAATCTCAATGCAAAATTTTAATTTATAAAACCGTTGAAAGAAAAAAATAATAATCCCAATTAAATTAATCAACTTAAAAAAAATATATGGTTGCTACTGGAAAATACCGGGAAGTATCAGGAAATTAATTTAATATGTATTAAAAATAGCACAGAACTATGTTCAGAATTTACAATTTCTCGACAAAAATGTGTTTTCATTAAAAAAAATACTAAGTAATAAATTGAAAAAAACTTTCTGAAGTATCGTGGAATGTTATATAATATTTAATTACAGGTATCATAAAACAGGAAATATATTGTCCTTTCACACACAAATGAAACACCTTGATTCTTGTGGTCGGTAACGTGGGAAATCTTATTATTAGCAGCGCTATACATTCCGCGCCTTATAAATGTTATAAAGATCTCCTTTTATTTTCTAATATTTGAATAAAAATATCACTTAACAGTATAATCATTTTCATCCCTTCTTTCAAGAAGGGTCCAGGGAGGGCCCAAATTCTTGGCAAAACAATTCCATCTTCCACTGTCTGGCGCTGTTTCAGTACTCGATGATCAATAAAATTAAGGTACAATTTGCCTTTATGAAATCTTTGTTGCTATCAATTCCAACATTGACTGAAGCGACCGTCGGTCACTCTTCCTTCAGAGTTGCCAAGGTACGTCTTCGTAAACGTTTCTTTGACATTTGAGACACGTGTCCAAGCCGGAATTGGAATTCGGAGTAGGGGCTCTGTGTCCATCTCCCTTCTCGCACTACTCACTCGGTCCATTAATGTCACTCACACTACAAGTTATCTCATTTCAATCTGTATTCTTAATCTAATTCTTTCAATGAGAATTCATATTTGGTGATCATGTATTAAAATGGACTCGTTCACAGCTTTAAATGGCACGTGAAGGATGAAATTCCTCTCAAGAGTCCAGCGCGAAGCGTTCTATGAATTATCATCGCATGTGTTTCGCTCCCGGATTAGAATGACGTATCTAGTACATACATCCTTTACCGACTCTCGGAGTTCTAAGTTTCATTGAGATAATACCGTGGACACGTGCCGTTATAAACATTTTCACAATTATTATATCGGGCTTTAATACATTTTTATACGAGATTTTATCATTGATTAAAAAAATGTACTTATTTTAACATACATATGTAACGATAATGATTTTTTACTATTTAAAAAATTAATGTAGGTATATATTATTGTTCTGAGTTTTTGATATTCTTAGATATTCAGTTTTTGGTAAATATTTCCTTGATATTATATCGTTTCATTGCTCTAGGTAATATGAACTATTATAATATTGAACCCTTTCAGATTCTGAAATTTCCAATTAGACATGCAACATTCCTTCTTAGATTCTCGAAATATTTTACTCACCATTAGAAGTGTCGTTTATGATTCTTTTCACGGAATCGGACCTTCGAGCTACTCGATTGAAAAGAATCGATTCTTCTGATTCGTTACCTTGAACGATGACTCAAATACTCTAATTATCGGGTTATACGAATGATTCGGTACATATTCGATTTAGTGAGTCAGCGGCTCTCCTGCGCGTTTTGTGTGTTATGACGTAATATTATACAATGTCTAAAAAAACTCCAACGAAGCTGATAAATTGTGCACACCTCTGTGTGTGTGTGTGCAAACCTTTATAGTAATTATTTTACACACCCTTTGTGCACAGATGTACATATGCATGGGGCGACACAAATATATTCTTAAAAAAAAAAATATTGCCAAAAGAATCACATATACAGATGTACAAAGTATAAAATAGGCGAACACATTCTTATTGTGAAGTTGTAATTATTCAGAACATAGGTCTGTGGTATTTTAAATATGAATTAAATATATTAATTAGAAAGATATACATATAAAATAAATTTTATCGAAAAATATTGTTGTTGCGCCACATGGATTCGAACCTGGATCTCTTTCCTAACCGGGGAAGGTGCATTATACAACTACGCTACAGCGACAATTTTTGAACCTATATGTTACCTTTTTGATATTAATACATTTAATCGTTCCATTATTTGTAAAAATAAGGTAGATGGCTCTTTCAAATAATGGAACGATTAAATGTATTAATATCAAAAAGGTAACAAATAGCGTATATCTTTCTAATTAATATATTTAATTCATATTTATAAAATAGGCGTCCATATATGATGGTGCCAACACACACACAAGCTAAAATGAAATGGTTGGAGCAAAATGAATGAATCACTAATACAGATGTACAGAATACGCATCCATATTCGCAGATGTCCGCACGCACATACCCCGAAAGGACTCGGGTTCGGAATCGGATTCGGCCTCAGACTCGGAGCCGAGGAGTCGAAAGAATCGATTCTTTCGGGACAACGGAACCGATTCTTTACGTTCTTTAAAAAGAGTCGTTCAAAAGGAACGACTCGTTCATACTCGAACACATCTACTCACCATATTCAACTAACAGCAGTGTCGGCATCGAAATCAGCTAATGTGACAATGGTACAACCTTAATTACTCTGTATATATTACAAGTTAAAACGTGTCATTAATTGTTAAACTCTGTCTCATTGAGATAATCTGAAATATGATAAGAAATGTCATAATAGTATAATTATTCTATAAAACTTTAATTTCCAACATTGTTTTCATTGATAAAAATAAATGATTAAGTAATTTTGAGATTCTTGATTTACAATATACACGATTGTGCGGATCTGAGTAAAGCGAAAAGAATCTTATTCTCTCTTCCGGTTCGTCTCGCAGTCCATGGTATACGCGGCATATGACGCCTACACCACATCTCTAAGGGTCGAGCACGTTTCTTTCTTTCGTTCCCAGGGTCCACGGTTCGACTCCATACATAGCTATGGAGTACACCGAGGTTTTAACCGATCGCATATTTACGTACCTTGACATGGAGCGGTTCATCCAAATTTGACTTAACTTCGACATAGCAGACTTGTCTATCCCAATTCTTATTCTTATTAGAAAAAAATAATTACGTAAAATATGTTTTATTTTTAAATACAGAAATAATGGTGGTATAGAAATATAGCTTAGAGTATTCGGAAACATTAGTCTCTGACGTCACACACCCATAGACGTCAGTAATGCTTCAAATTGAGTAGATATTTCCAATATTGTATCTGAATGTGGGTAGAAAGGTTCCAGCCCGCCAAGGCTGGGTGGCCTCTCAGGGTCCTTCATTCTTCTTAACAACTCCCCGCCGCGATCGAATGATTTTGAATGAATGAAAGGAAGGTGAATGTTTTTGAAAAAAATGAGTGGGTCTTTTATTTTTTACTTTATAAAATTCTCGCCTTATAATAGTAACGATACTCGGATTACAAGGTATTGAGTATTTTTTTCTCGACATATACAGGGTGTAACACGCATAGTCCATAATATTTTATGGATTGATACCCGACTAAATTATGAGTCGTAAATGTTCAAAGAATATGTGCCTAATCTCAGACATGTAAAAAAAATGTAATTGTATGATTATTTCGTTAAATACACACAATAAAACGTCATCGAATTTCGAACGTAAATCATAACGTGATTTTATAAAAATTTCAAACAGTACCTAATATTTTCCGTAACGATTTAAAATTTGCACATATCCCTTGAACATTTTCGACTCGTAATTTAGTCAGGTATCCATCCATAAAATATTGTGGACTAGGTCTGTTAATAATAATAATACATTTATTAGGTTCATTTTTTACATGTATTATGTACTTATATTAATAAATAATGTCTAACGGTCTGACGTATTACACTTTCAAATTAATATTCATTAAGTATACATTTTTACCTAGTTAATTTCAAATATCAGACAAATGTACGGAGGGTATGCATATACAATTTGGCAAAGTAAATACAACATATCAGTAAGAAAGTAAGACATATGTTTGGGTACCCTGCCTGCTACACTAGTAATTGACTGTATTATAGCAGACAGTGTTCCTCCGGTATAGCAGTAAGCAAAGTGCAATGATCAATGTACAAAATATATATATATAAACAGTTAATCAAGAGATGCAATTAGGTAATTCAATATACTGTTGTAGCAGTTTAATTCTCAGGTTTGGACCTTTAAAAGTTCTTGAGCGTAATTTCTGTTATAACCTGTATATATATGTAACATTATTTAAATTTTCATGTTTTATAATAATCATGTTACACCATATAGTGACTGCCATGTCAATGATAACGATGTTAAAATTGTAATATTAATGATATTAAAATTGTGTTGCGCTATGCATAACAGAAATTATGCACGAAAGTTTAGCTAATCTCCCAGACGGGTATTACTCGGGGCTGCAGATAATTGAAATGAAACTTGAAGCCTGGAGCTAGCAAAATAAAATAACAAAAGTGGACTAAATACAGCGCATAATTTACAGTTACTCGGGCATTGTGGTCCGTGTCCGCGAATGAGATTTTTGTCTCGAAACAATCCTGAGATAAGGATTTAGCATAATTCTGAGTTTTAGTAGTCCCCGTGTACACACCATGTCTCAGAGATTCGCAACCTCGCACCTCACTTCATGCTCGCCATGTGTGTCAAACGTCATCATCAGTTGATTTTGAGCAGCATCAGTTAAAACGGAATAAATGTTTATAATTTAACGCTTTATATTAATTTTACGGAATAAATGTCCGTAAAATTGACCTTAACATAGTGTACAGGCTTAAGAAAGGATCGCCTAGGTGGTGTGTCCACGAGTATGATAAGAAAGAAGCCCGCGGAAGACTTGGCAATGAGACTAGCATGAATGCTGTTTCATACAAGACAACTGAATAGTTCAAGAGAGGTCTGATGACAAAGAACAAAAATACAAATTAAAAAAATATATACTTTTTTATATACTTTTTATATTGACTTTGTACTACACGCACACAACTTTTGAGTTAAAATCAATATCATTTTTTCAAATACTTCACCGATATTATCGATGTTTCCGAGAAACAATAAAGCCACTCTCACCCTTACGGCCCCCATAGCCAACTGTACTAAATTTAGTTTAATATCCACCTGTAGATGGTAAGGACTACTCTTCCCGAGACTAGTAACGGTATTAACTCAAATTGTGTGTAATACAAAGTATATATTTGTTAATTAAAATGTTACACCACGAAGTAACTGCCAATTCAGTTAATGATAACAAAAATATTGTTCGGAACTTATTGCCATTACATAAAGCACAGTATGAACTCTTCTTTACAAATATGATACCGCCTACGTCTAATACTGAACTAACCATTAACGTGATTTTTTTTTATCCACACTTGTTTTAAAAGCAGATTTTAGCTAAATGTATTGTTTATCATAAAAGAATAAGAATAATGAATGTAGGTATGTAGGCACTGATACCACTCCATTTTAAATGTTGTTGTTTGTGTACCCAAATGAACACAAATAATACAACAGAATACCTCGAAGACTAATAATATTTTAAAATAAATATTGAATTATTTATTTTTTTGTTGTTTGAAGCGGGTAAATAAATATTCCGGATCGACTGGGTCTGGAATTTGACAGGGCTCCGACTCGAGTTCATAAATATTTTATTTGAAACAAGGCTTCTTACGTAGGTACTTGCTTATTTACCATAAAGCCGTGTCCCTCAGGGGCAAGCAGACGGAACTCCACACTCTTCTGTCCTGACAATTCTTCGTCTCGACCACGTTCATATATCTACTCGCCTCTAACAAGGCCATTTATTTTTAATAGGTATATTTAATTATTATCAACAGGTGATACATTAAGGTAGAATGTAAAATACAATTGGGAGAATAAATTATAACACTTCTTTATAGCTGAAAAATTATTACAAATTGACAATTCACTACAAAATAAATAAGATACCGCGTATATACAGAAGTACGCGGGCTCCACGGTCAACGAATTCCAATCACGTGTTCTACAAGTTCTAATGACCGTGTACGTAAAATACTATTTCGCTTTGTTATCTTTTTATAATATTTTAATAATTATTGGTAATTCTCTCACAGGGATGATCCTAGTGAGGGAATAACCAATCAATGTAAATAAATTTCATAAATGGGTCTGCCACATATACGCATATATGCGCCAGATCTACTTTTGAAAGTGTAAAGAATGAAGAAATAAGGAGAGAATGTAAAGCTAATCTTAGTGTAGTGAGTAAGATTAAGAAAAGATCACTTCGGTGGTTTGGTCATATGGAACGGATGAAAAGGGTGATAATGTTAAGAAAGATAGATGATGATGCGAGTGTTGACGGCACTAGAAATAGTCAACGTCCGCGGAAGGCTTGTCACGACCAGGTAAATCAGAAACTGGATGATGGTCCTGTTAGATGCCACAATAACCGGCGAGCTTGTACGAGAAGATGTGCGAATGTGGATGAGTCGAGAATTGTGTGTAAGACAGAAGAGTGTGGCGTTGTATCCTCTCTGCCTACTCCCGCGGAGAAACGGCGTGGTGGTAAGTAAGTAAGTAAGTAAGTAAGGATGATTGTGTGTCACGTTGGGCTATTGTTTAAAAGTTATTTGAGTGATTTATTTACATTTGATGACATTTTTTTTATTTTCTGGTTTTAATGTAATGTTCGCAGTTAGTTCTCTTTTTTCGTCTCGCTGTCTAATTCTTTAATAATTAATTTCTGAAATATTGCTCCATTTATTTCCATTGGTAGTTTGTTGGAGAAATATTTGATGGTTCTCTGCCCAAATATGGTTATTGTAGACGGTATTCTATATTTTATATTTTTTCTATGTCTCGTGAGCTTAAATTACTATGTTTGGGTAGTTTTCGGAATTTTTATATCGATAGATAAGTATTTATAAGGTTGTCGGAACTACAAATTTATTGAACATTTATTTTGAGTTCGTTCGAGTTGGCACTTTCAATATTACTATTATTAAAGTATTTTGTGCTCTAAATAGTTGTTTAATATACTCGTATGTGTGTGTATTGAGTCGAGCCGATAATATCGGTACAAATACACATTGACTGGGTTTATAAAAATACACATTGACTGCGTCTGTAAAAATACACATTGACTGGTACACATACTATATAGTAAGAAATTATTGTGTTCTTGATACAAAACTTAGTTTTAAATAATAATTGAAGCCCTAAAGCGATAACGAATCATTTTAAAAATGAAATAATGCCATGCAAATTTAATGATTTATAACTCTATTAATTTGAACATTTTGTTAATTTCATAAATAAGTACACATTTATCTTCATACTCTTAGATTTAGATCCATAAGAAAACATATTATGTAGTGTATATGATTTTTCCGAAACTAGAAATTTTTCTGACACACTAAAAACGATTTTAATGTTCGCGGTCAAGCCTATATTGTCTTAATTATTACAAATAATATTTAGTTTATTAGTTTTATATTAGAACAAAAATGTTTTAAAATAATCTAGACCAGTGTATAACTTATGATATAAAATAATAATAAAAAAATAGTATTGAATGGCCACCCTTACACCCATACAATCTATTTAGAAGGTTAAACATTGTTAAAATTCTCTACAAAACAGGTAAACAATAAAGCGTTTTAAACAACGGCGGGACATAAAAATAAATTATCGAAAATATTTGTAACATACCGAGAATAAAGTAAAAATAAGACTTAAACATTTAAATAAATCATTAAGTATGAAGTAAAATATATTATAATATATCTAACGTTAACATATAAAATTTACGAGAATGAACTAGAGTATCAGTTAGTATTATTTGAATATTATTATTATTTGGGTAGATTTAACAGTGTATTAAAATAAATACTTTGTTCCTTAAAACGAGTTATTTGTGCATTACAATAATAAATAATGAACAATTAATAAATAAATATGAATTAAACATATTAATTAGAAAGACATATATATACAATCATTTTTATCAAAAAATATTGTTGTTGCGCCACCGGGATTTCTTTCTTAGCCGGGGAAGGTGCATTATCCAACTATGTTACAACGATAATATTTTTAGCGACAAATTTTCGAACCTATATGTTACCTTTTTGATATTAATACATTTAATAGTTCCATTATTTGAAAGAGCCATCTACCTTATTTTTACAGAATCTCAAATACCTTTGAATAATCTGATAGCAGACGCCAGAATTATTAATTCATTTTTATTCAATTTTGGACACATTGACACAACTTTATTATTAGAAAACATTCTTATTGTGAAATTGTTATTATTCAGAACATATATACATATATAGAATATTGTCGCTGTAGCATAGTTGGACAATGCACCTTCCCCGGTTAGGAAAGAGATCCAGGTTCGAATCCCTGTGGCGCAACAACAATATTTTTCGATAAAATTGATTTTATATGTATATCTTTCTAATTAATATATTTAATTCATATTTAAAATATCACAGACCGTCTGTTCTGAATAATTACAACTTCACAATAAGAATGTGTTCTCCTAATAATCAATAAATATATTTTTGTTCAATAAAAGATACCTAACTTAACCTAAGCGAATCTAACCTCGCTAAATTTATATGATTTTATAGTACAAATAATTCGTTATAAGAAACAAAGTGTTTGTTTTAAAGTACGTATTAACAATTCCATTTTTATTTTGTACATCACATAATTGACTTTAATTCTTCGTGGAAATAGGAAGTTCATTTCAATATTTTATCAGCCATATAGCTGTAGTAATGCTGGTGATAGTAATATTTACCATAATATATGTACATTAATTAATAATACAATTTTGTAAAAATATATATTTTTTAGTTTTTTATTAATATTAAAAATATAATACAATTTCAATAATCAGTGGATTTATATATATATATATATATTAACATTTGTTTTTTTCTCTATGAGAGTAAGACTCGTGTATAGAGAAGGAGTATATTCGAGTTAATTTATGTTTCAGTTAGTCTGTGTACATATTTTTTTAACTTCAGTTACAAATTTATGATAGTCCGTAATTTTTCTAATTGTGATTGTTAAAAAATTTGATACCTTGATAAATATATTGATTTTGAGCTGCGGTATATTTTACTTTTGGGATATCAATTTGATCTCTATATCTTGTAGATCGGAATTCGCTTCTAAAATTTAATTGATTTTTAATTTTGAAAATTTGAATTTTTTTTGTATATGTCTACTATTTTTGGTACTTTAAAATCTGTGAATAGTTGTATACTTGGATAGTCTTTTTTTTTAGAATAATTTTTATTATCATTTTTTGAGTGATTTCTAAATGTGACATTGATGTTTTATATGCACCTCCCCATCCAATAGTACCGTATTGCAAATGTGACTGTGCAAACTGTATTAAAGGAGTTGAGAGGAATCAATCTTGCAACCTCGAAATGTGTTCATAAAGGGCACAGTTTTTGATCGCCAATTGATATTGACTATGATTGTGCGATGACGTTTGATTGTAACGATGATTGGTAACTGTTGTGTTGTACTATGATTGTTTATTACCGTATTACGAATGATCACAATTGCCAGACATCGTCACAATTTATCACCAATCACAGTTTACTTCATCATTAGGTTGAATTACATAGTTTTACATAGGTTCATATATATAAAGTTTTCAAAAAAGTTTATCCTTACGTTTATCTGGAGTACATAGTTAAGGGAAGGAAAAAGTATACGTAAAAATAATACACCAAAAACGTTTTTTCTTTTATATTCACCAACACGGTTATTTCTCAAATGGTTGCCCATTTAAAATTCTAAGGGTGTTTACTTCTTTTGAAATGGTTCTTTTGCACCCTCGGCCTACTTTCATTACGAGGAACACAATTAGTAACAGAAGCGGGGTGGTTTCGTTCCACGTCAACAGAAACCGTACAATAAATAGGCTTTCGCATTAACCACATTTCACATTTTTTACTCCAATCACGCCTCGCCGATTGGGTGCGACATCTGCAATCGCGCTGCGATAACCCCTCTCCGCCAGGTTCCGCTTATCTCGCGAGCGTTCAAAGGTAACCCAGAACACATAAAAAATATTATTGTATTGTGAAAATGTCAATTATGTTTTATGGGAAATTTTAAATATGACACGTTAAACAAATCGTAGAGACGTGACACACTACTTAACACTCTGATCTTTCTCTGCGGGAAAGGCAGAGAGGATAGAAACTAATCATGCAAGCTTCTTACGTTGCGGACGTTTCTTTTGGATCATCCTCGAAGACCATGACTTTCGTGGATATTCTTGTTAACTATGATAAAATATAAATAGAATGACTTTTGATTTTTCAAAACAACGTTCAGTTGAACTCGAAACACGGCACCGGAGACGTTAATACGCACGCGCTCCAGGCGCTACCACCTGCGACAAATGCCTAGCGAAGATGTGCATAAGGTTAACTTTTTTATTGTTATATATGGTTAAAATATATTTACTGTTTCCGATGTAAGTCAAAATAAAACACTTGTTTATTTATTCTATTCACTTAATTTACTTGAGGCGCGTAGATAATATTAATAGATTACCGTTAAAATAAATACAACTTAAATTATTAAATTGATAATGCACTTACATGGCGAAACGCGTCTAAAGTAAATTAAACGAGTAGAATCAAAAAACAAGTGTTATATTTTCACATATGATGTCTTTAAATTATATTTTTACATGTCTACTGAAAAGTATACTATTTATATAGTTTCACTTAGCTTGCCATATGTACCGTATTCTAGGATTTGGACCTGGATCTCAGGTCTTTCGGAGTATCGGATCCGTTGGACCCCTTGCTCCTTCATCTGTATGCCAAAGTGATCTGTGAAATTTTATTATTAATGATTTAGTTTTATTCTGCTAACACGGGGGCATGAAACCGCTAGCTGGCGCGGTGATTTATAGCAGTGATGAGCGAAACGTTATTGTGACTGCGATTGTGCTTTTTGTATTTCTTTTTTACTGATATTTAACTGTTAGAGGTTTAGTTTCCGATACATCAGTGATTGCTCGCCGAATTACGAATAATCAGTTGCTAATTATTTTTACAATCGAACACAAATTTCACAGTCACAATAACGATTAAAATAACGGTTTAGCTCATCACTAAAGGAGGATGGTTTTGGGGCGTTTAATACGCGACGGAACGGTTATGTCATATTACTATCGCCGGATTAAATACTACCAGATGCACCTCTGAACAGTTCGGAGCTGTTCAATAACTTGTCACGTTAAGCGACAAAAAATAATATAATGTGCCAACAACGAAAAATATTGCTACACAGTAAAAATGGAATATAAATTTTGTTAATGAAAAGTCATTTTTAGACTAATATTGTCATATCAAATATCTTTATTTATATTTAATTGTTTGTAAAACTTATATTTTTGCACATTCATATTTCGGACTCGACGGGGAGAACAGTGTTACTTAACAACTATATTTATCACGAATGTCGCCAACGACCATACCACGTTGAAAGCACCGGTTCTCGTCCGATCACCGAAGTTAAGCAACATTGGGCGCGGTCAGTACTTGGATGGGTGACCGCTTGGGAACACCGCGTGCCGTTGGCTTTTTGCATTTTGTTAATTCGTATTTCGAATTATGATACTCTACAGAAAGTGTCGTATTCAACGGTCATATTTATCACGGCTATCGCCAACGACCATACCACGTTGAAAGCACCGGTTCTCGTCCGATCACCGAAGTTAAGCAACATTGGGCGCGGTCAGTACTTGGATGGGTGACCGCTTGGGAACACCGCGTGCCGTTGGCTTTTTGCATTTTGTTAATTCGTATTTCGAATTATGATACTCTACAGAAAGTTCGTATTCAACGGTCATATTTATACGGCTATCGCCAACGACCATACCACGTTGAAAGCACCGGTTCTCGTCCGATCACCGAAGTTAAGCAACATTGGGCGCGGTCAGTACTTGGATGGGTGACCGCTTGGGAACACCGCGTGCCGTTGGCTTTTTGCATTTTGTTAATTCGTATTTCGTATTATGATACTCTACAGAAAGTGTCGTATTCAACGGTCATATATATTACAGTTATCGCCAACGACCATACCACGTTGAAAGCACCGGTTCTCGTCCGATCACCGAAGTTAAGCAACATTGGGCGCGGTCAGTACTTGGATGGGTGACCGCTTGGGAACACCGCGTGCCGTTGGCTTTTTGCATTTTGTTAATTCGTATTTCGAATTATGATACTCTACAGAAAGTGTCGTATTCAACGGTCATATTTATCACGGCTATCGCCAACGACCATACCACGTTGAAAGCACCGGTTCTCGTCCGATCACCGAAGTTAAGCAACATTGGGCGCGGTCAGTACTTGGATGGGTGACCGCTTGGGAACACCGCGTGCCGTTGGCTTTTTGCATTTTGTTAATTCGTATTTCGAATTACGATACATTACAGAAAGTGTCGTATTCAACGGTCATATTTATCACGGCTATCGCCAACGACCATACCACGTTGAAAGCACCGGTTCTCGTCCGATCACCGAAGTTAAGCAACATTGGGCGCGGTCAGTACTTGGATGGGTGACCGCTTGGGAACACCGCGTGCCGTTGGCTTTTTGCATTTTGTTAATTCGTATTTCGAATTATGATACTCTACAGAAAGTGTCGTATTCAACGGTCATATTTATCACGGATGTCGCCAACGACCATACCACGTTGAAAGCACCGGTTCTCGTCCGATCACCGAAGTTAAGCAACATTGGGCGCGGTCAGTACTTGGATGGGTGACCGCTTGGGAACACCGCGTGCCGTTGGCTTTTTGCATTTTGTTAATTCGTATTTCGAATTATGATACTCTACAGAAAGTGTCGTATTCAACGGTCATATTTATCACGGCTATCGCCAACGACCATACCACGTTGAAAGCACCGGTTCTCGTCCGATCACCGAAGTTAAGCAACATTGGGCGCGGTCAGTACTTGGATGGGTGACCGCTTGGGAACACCGCGTGCCGTTGGCTTTTTGCATTTTGTTAATTCGTATTTCGAATTATGATACTCTACAGAAAGTGTCGTATTCAACGGTCATATTTATTACGGTTATCGCCAACGACCATACCACGTTGAAAGCACCGGTTCTCGTCCGATCACCGAAGTTAAGCAACATTGGGCGCGGTCAGTACTTGGATGGGTGACCGCTTGGGAACACCGCGTGCCGTTGGCTTTTTGCATTTTGTTAATTCGTATTTCGTATTATGATACTCTACAGAAAGTGTCGTATTCAACGGTCATATATATTACAGTTATCGCCAACGACCATACCACGTTGAAAGCAATGTAGAGCTGGTGACATTTCATTTGGTGTCACTTGGACAGCCCGCAGAACGAATATCTCTACTATAGATGAATCAGACATACGTCCTCTGCACGTATACGTATACGACTCTGAATCCTGAAATATTTTAGCCACGTCACCAGACACGAGAACATTGGTCGTCCAAAGGAGTGCACAAGATAAACTAAAATAAGATTAAGGTTTATTGACAATATTTTATAATGTTTTCCTTGAGAAGTGAACTACAACAACATAATCAAATAAAACACTGCTCTCTGAAGCTACCACAGTAATATAGAATAATTCAATCCGATTTCACGATTATGCCGATTGTATAATGACATTACTACGATAAATGAGTTAGACATATTCTACAACTTTTTCTTGAAAATAATAATTATACTAACTAACTACTAATTTTAATAATAAACTGCTATGTATGATATAAAATAAATTTAAACAAACCCTATTACAACCCTTTTAGTCCACGTTCCGTAAAATTTTGGCCATCATTGTCCATGTTTCAAACCTGTGAACTTAAGCCAGGTTTCCATCAAACAGACTGTTAAAAAAAAAAGTTTTTTTTTCAAAAAACAATATAAACTTGTTTTGTTGTCTTCAAAACAGTTCTGGGAGACTGTTCCAAAAACTTTGTTGCTAGTGTTTGTCTCTTTTACCCATTTTGTTTAGTCCCGCAATAATGTCCTTCACCGACGACGATTTGTTTATAATTAATTGGCTGTGGTTGATTTTTAATTATTGATCGAATAAAAAATACGATGTTGGGTTGAATGGAGAATTGAGATCTTCCTTCCATAATTTTACCAGAATGTCATGTACCGATTTAGATTTTTTTTTGTTTATTAATCTGGTAAAATCGCCAAGAAAAATACAAATTACTCTTGATAAAAATCAGATTCAGATAAAGAGTGGAGTACAGATGTCGTAATAATAATACTACCTACATTCGCGTGTTTAAACCAAACAGACTAAACAGAAGGAACAAACTTGTTTTCCTTTGATGTACCGACTCGAGATGAGAAAGTGTTTTGTTTACTAAAAACACTTTTTCAGAACTGTTCTTTTTTTACAAAACATGGCTCTTTTTGTTGGAAAAACCGTTTTTGTTAGTGTTTCGTGTTTTGTTCCTTTGGTTTTGGCTTTATTCTAACAACGTTGATATCGATGGTGACCATGGTAGATGATTTGTTGTGCATTTTGTCATTTCGAATGATAGTTTCATTACATTAAATATAATGACGTTTTTATAAAGCATTATTGAGCCGCCCCTCGTCTAGAAATCGCACGAATGGTCCGACACATTCGGTACAGTATTTCATAAAGTCGCATCTGTCGATCATCCCTGTCACCGCTGACAAAACGTGAATAATAACTGTCTCTCATTTTCACGTTGTGACAGTTTTTTCACTGTCGTTGTGTTGAATACTGCGCACCACTTCGGGTAAAGCTGGTGAAGTGCTGGTGGAACGGAATTAAGCGGTCAATAAGAGAACAGGAATGTACTCACCCACCTATTCAATGTTCCACATTTTTAATGTCTTATCGCGTGATTCTTTAAATCTAAACAACAGATTTTCTCCTGTCAAATCAACCACCATCGGGTCCAGATAACATTTAGATGATGTCCGAATCATTGTTTGTCCACAATTGGCAGACTTATCGAAATTATATCATTAAAGTGAAAATAAATCAATCATAACAAAAAATCCATTTATCGAAAAGATATTTGATTGCTAATAGATTTCGAACCTGGGAAACGTGTAACCAATTTCACTATATTAACCAAACACGGTTTTCGACAAATTTTGAAGGTATATTTTGTAGACTTTCTAATTGATACATCTATTATTTCATTTTTAAAAGATAGATGGATTTTTTCTGTGTATCTTTTTATAATTGATTAATTTAATTTGTATTAAAAATACAACAAAACTATATTCTTTGTGTTTTCATTAAAAATATAATTTATATTATATTTATTATTCACTCACATATGAATGTTAAAAACGCGCCAGTCTTGAGTCAAAACATCACAAAATAGTGAACGTTCAGACCCTACTCCTGTTCCAAATCCTTCCAGACTTTTCTATTGACGGTATCGTAGGTTCATTGCTCTCTACCCGCTGCATCCAGTTCGGCCTGCCCATATTTCACCTTCGCCCGAGGTTAGGTTTCCCCTGAGTCACCTTTGCAACCTATATGTTTTTCTTTTGTCTCATCAGATGCTCCCTACCATTTCAACTTACGTCTTTGAAATCGGTAGGACTACGTTTAATTGACCATTGAAAAATTACAATTTGCGTTAGTAATTACAATTCACAATTTGCATTATCCATTACTCAAAGTAAACAGCCTGTCATATGTAGATAGAATAACGATATACCCGACAAATGATGGTCCTCCTTGCAAAGTCTTCGTCTCTTCATCTTCGTCTTGCTCTTGATGAGGGCAGTCACGTGATCATGAACTGCGACTAGTTGCGGATGACTGCATTGTTTATCTGTCGCCACCTATTCCAGACCGGGGTATTTCTTGTGTTAGCGACATTCCACCATCCCATATATCACAGATATGTCACGGTGTCCTCGTGTCTGATGTATTCTTATTTCATGTTAATTTTTGATGATTTTCCATCACGCCTTTCTATCTTTGAGTCGAAGGCACCAGTTTACACAACACACTAATGACTATAAGATTGTTAATAATAAACTAACACTAAACATCCACTTAATACTTTCACAAATATATTTAAATGTCCTTATCCGATCACTGAGATCTCTAATTCTATTTCACATTACACACCAACATTTTCAATACTTATCTAGGCTATTTCTCTCTCATGTACTCAATTATTACAACGAGATCTCGTGATATATTATTATAGAATACATTAGTCATGTCACAGACATACTTTAAAAGAGATATGGTATTATATTTTCTGTTTGCGAGGTTGTAATATATTTACTGTTTCGGAAGTAAGTTTGTAGAACTCCATAGTCATATATGTGAAAATAAATCACTTGTTTTTTTATTCTAATCGTTTAATTTACTTGAGATAAGTTTTGCATTGCAAGAACATCACATGTTTGAATCATCTGAAACTCGCGCGTTTCTCTTCAACTGTAAATAAGTATGGTTCATATTATATTTCTAAACATAGTCATTAAACCTCTTCACATTATACTTTAATATTTTAAATATGAATTAAATATATTAATTATAAAGATATACATATAAAATCAATTCTATCGAAAAATATTGTTGTTGCGCCACCGGGATTCGAACCTGGATCTCTTTCCTAACCGGGGAAGGTGCTTTATCCAACTAAGCTACAGCGACATTATTTTTAGCGACAATTTTCGACCCTATATGTTACCTTTTTTGATATTAATACATTTAATCGTTCCATCATTTGACAGAGCCATCTACCTTATTTTTACAGAATCTCAAATACCTTTGAGTAAACTGATAGCAGACGCCAGAATTATCAATTCATTTTTATTAAATTTTGGACACATTGATACAACTTTATTATTTAGGAGAACACATTCTTATTGTGAAGTTGTAATTATTCAGAACAGACGGTCTGTGATATTTTAAATATGAATTAAATATATTAATTATAAAGATATACATATAAAATCAATATTAATATTATTGTAGGACCTGTTGATAATCGGTATATATATATAAATAGATAAAATAAATAATTTAAAAAATCTTTGTAACGTAATTGTTTGGTTTTGTCTCGAAGCGCTAAGGGCAATACGCTATTCTGTCAGCGTATTTAATATCGAATGTCGGTGGCCGAGAGTTTTGGTTTTTCTTCGGAAAGCGGCTTCTCGCCCAGCCGTCGTCCACCCCGCGAAATATTTAATACAATAATCCCTCCCCAAGCCTCCCGCGGCACGCCTCGAAGCCTTCCATTCGTAAAGGTTTTTTAGAAAATAAACAATTCCGTGAAAAACACAAATTCAACAAATAATACTGAGGTTTTCGTACAAAACATGATATTTTTGGGTTTCTCTTAACTTCAAATAATATTTTTGTGGTCACACTTACAAAGCTTCATTTCGCCCGTTTTATTTTTCCACATTATTATGTACTTCATCAGAAATCATTCGAAAATAAACAATTATTACAACCGCCATTTAAAAATCAACTAAAATGATATGCTCGTGACTGAGCATCGTGGTCCTCTATTCTGCTTCTACACCTACTAGCCTCCACTCTTCTTCTCTATCCTGGGCCTTGTTTAATGCATGTACTTCATATTAAAATGGCTGCTTTTAATATATTTTTTCATTTATATGTTCGGTTTTGTTCCCATAAATATCTTTTGGTAGTGTTGTAAGAGAGGCTCCACCTGTCTCGGGTTTGGTCCATCTCATTGAAGATCATCCTCTTGCTCTCCTCACTTAAATGATACATTCCTCGTGATCACCAGTTTCACCATCTCTTCTAGTAACACGCCCGATAATTATTTTTCTGCATGTTGTGGAAAACCTTTTTTTAGTACGGAGTTTCTGAAAAATTGAGACATTCGTTCGTCTCACAGTCCGCGGTACACGCAGCATATGACGCTAACACCACATCTCGACGGCGTTATTTCTTTCACTGCTTCTCAGGGTCCATATTTCAACTTCATACAATAACAAAATAATTTACTTCGTCGCGATAACCGCACTCTTTTTCTTTGAATAATTGAAAATAAATTTTGCTTGCATTATTATGTTTGTTGTTACATTTTTGAAACAATTTTTTTTTTTTATAAAATCAGTTATTCATTCAATCAGGTCATTATAATAAAACAAATGTTATACTTAAAATAAAAAATAAAATCATATTACATCATGCACGAACAGATGCCAATGTGCAGGGTGAATATTATGTTTCAGGTCGATTTTGTTTGTCCGCCATGTTAGTTTAGCAGATATTTGTCAGTTAGCATTTAGTAATCGTAGATAGTAGTTGATTACAATTTATTACGGAGTATTTTACACCTCAAAAACGTGTTGAAGTTATAAAAACATTTTATTTAAATTATAATGGCAATGCTGTAAGCATTAATGGTGATCGCTATCGTCACGTATTGCAAAACTTCTTGGTGGCCGAATTGGGTTAATTGAGCCTACAACTCATATGGTTTCAACAGAACGGTGCCACCTCACACACAGCTCGAGCTACGCTTGAAAGTTTGCGAGAAATTTTTCCTGGCCGTATAATGTCAAAAAGTGGTGATATTGGCTGGCCTCCTCAATCTTCTGTAGAGATACTTCAAAGGAAAGGTCTACACTAATAAGCCAACAACAATTCCGATGCTACAGGACAATACAATATTAATATTATGCAAGAACAGAAATTAACTTATAGATACTATTATCACTTTTACAAAAAAATGCTTCCGAAAGAGTGTATTTCTTTTACACAACTTCTAGTGACAAACCTTTTAAAGCCATCATGCTTTTATATTAGTAGCATACCCAAAACCGTGCCCAGTGCACGCCACTGGTAGCGAGATCATACAACAATAAAATTTATTTTAAATAAATGCAGACTTTCAATCTTCCACAATAATTATTATTAATATGAAATACAGTTGATCGAGGCGATAACAAAGTAGGTAGATACTTAAAAATAAGTTGACCGTGCAGTTGTCATGTGTGCGGTTGCAGTTGTCTAGTCACCTCAGAATGTCTAATTAATAAAATAAAAAAATAATGAAGAAAAAATGTCAAATTTTTAAAAAAATTGATATAAAATAGTGAGTATCATATTAAAAAATATTTTTTTTTTTAAATATTAATTTTCCCTCATTATTGAAGACTTGTCTAGTAAATATATAAAAGGTTAGTTGTAAAAGTATAATACTTTGATCCAGTGTTTTTCTATACTCTCTTCACCGACAACTGTTTCTGAACAAAGGAGTATGAAATATAATCTGATATTATATATATATAACACAACACATAACACAACACTGAAAACCTTTTGCGGTGTCTTCACAGTCGCGTATCGATCGCTACTAGGTGTATAATATTTAACCGTAAATCAATTTTGGCAGTAAATTAATAATTTTTTAAACTTTTAATAATACAGTTTTCTTCTCACATAGTTTTTAATTTCGTTAATTTATTAATAATCAAGCATAACTGTAAATTAATCATTCAAAATCAGTTTTAGCTGCAAAGTCAACTGCTTTTACTCACCGCCATTTATATTAAAGATCGACCAATAGCAGTCTTCGCTAATCTGAAATTTAAATGTCCGCCAGTATCTAAGCTAGATTGTTTTTGAAACATTTAGCGATTTTCATTCATAATATGCCAAGTTTTTCATGCTCCTACAGATGTAATAATTTAATAGAGTTTTACCCAACGTGCCGAGTACGTATAATATTATAATAAATTAATATTATAACTATCTACTAATATGTAGTACATAATATATAGTATATAAATACGGTGGCCCAAAAAAGGTGAGAACATTTCGTAAAATGTGATGTAAATACATTAATTTAACTATATCAACATAGTTTACTAATTTTCTTACTTATCTGTTTACTTATATTACGTTTTATTTCAACAATTTCCGGTCGCCATCTTGATTATTAATTTTGTTTTTTTCAAATCGTTGCCCAAAATGACAAAAATCACTGCAGAAGACCGTATTCTGATCAAAAATTTGCGAATTGAAAAACGTCGGGGTGCTAGGAAAATGATCAAAGAGTTTCAAAACAAAGCCTGGAATATAGCTAGACATTACAGCAGGACGGAGCTCCATCTCACACAGCCAGAAATACAATCAACTTTCTTCGTCGTGAGAATGTTGATTTCATCGTGCCAGGTATGTGGCCACCGAACAGCCCGAGTTTAAACCCAGTAGATTATGCAATATGGGGTGTTGTGATGATTTCTGATTAAGAATTATAATTAATTATATTATGTTTTGAAATAACTCATGTGTTACGGAGATGTTCTCACTTTTTTTGGGCCACCCTGTATATTTGAGTCTCGGACCAAATGGGCCTGTGACGGAGCTCGGGTGTGTCCGCACTAGCTTTATAGGCACTTCACGTGACTGATGACGTCATAACTCAAAATGGCATAAAAATCTTATTGTATTATCCTTATCCAAATTGCGAAAACATTCTCTATACAGCGGTTCTTCAAAATCCATTTTAAATGTTACGGATTCATAAATATACTGCGCCGATTTTAACTATCAAATTGGTCCTCGGACGTTTTATCCGAAAACTACCCTCTACATGATTTCAGTTTACTTTACTATATTACTTAAATTTTTATATTTTTTTGTACATAAATTTAATTTTAATTACTTTAATTGAAGCGAAATCCTTGTCGTGAACCTGCAATGCAGTTTGGCAAAAAATAAAAATCGCTTTATGAGAAGAACGTGCCTACCAAACTGCTTTATAAAAAAATGCTACTTTATGAGAAGAACGTACCTACCAATTTCAAAAAAAATAAAATCCAAATTGAACACGTCTGGTCTGGCGACAGTTGCACGACCGATGATTTCGGATATAAAAATGCGGTAAATTTCACCAAGGAAAAAACCGATAATCTGAGTCTAGAAAGCGACGAAATATCCGTGTATTTTTGATGTACATGTTTGATTCCTTTTTCTCATTTACTTGAGGTCGGTCAGGACGCTCTGACGCGGTTGGTCTCCCGACTAATGCTTCATTTCCTCGTCGCTGTGGTTTCCCTCACTTTCTGCCAGCATACACTTACTCTCTTAACGCAGTTTTGCCGATACAATCTTCTATTTTTTATGTGTGATTCCATCTGTTGAAAATTGAGCTCAACATTAAAATCTAACAATCAATGAACAATGATGAATGAATAACTGAAGCCTACTGTATTTCAAAATCGAATTCACTTATAATATGATCACCATATCTCAAAATTTGACAATACAGGTCCATCCATTTGTTAGTCAATCGGAGCTATTTGGAAATTAACATAAACATAAGAAAGTTCTCTAAGCAAGCAAAGATTTTCATATAGATTGCTCTGTGAAAACAGTTCCGAGGTGTTTGCAATATTGGCTATACTCACACCGCTGTTCAAGGTGCATTTCCTAATATGCAGGCCAGCAGCTGGCGCCTTTACTATTCCGAATAAATCCATACTTAACACATTCTAACCTCAATCCCTATTCCCTAGGTCACACGAGGAACGAGCAGCTGGCGTGCATCTTATTACCTATTTTCAAGATCAATCCCAAGGTCACAAGGCATCTGGACTGGGTTCGTTGATCGAATAATAAATCACTTTTTTTAAATGATTAGTATTTTATAAAATAATAGTATTTTGATCGGTATAAATAGTTTAGTATCAAATCAATTTTTCAATCAATAAAATTTACATTTTTGGTTAGTATATTTTTGTTTTCTATTTACAAATGATACCACAAATTACAGTAATACTAGCAGAAAGCGATTGGCTTAGCCGATTGATTTAGCTAGGTAGTGTAGTGGCCATACATTCATCTTTCTGCTATTCTTCTTTAATAATTACATATATATGATCATCGAAAGGCGCCATTATTATGTAACATTTGGCAATTCTATCCGAATTATTTCTATAAAAACAAGTACTTACGTGAAAGATCTTCAATACCATAGATAATAGATGCTCGACATACTTTTCAGTAGGAAAAATAATTTACATATGATTCCATTAGAAGTGATAGATAGAGACGCTGCTTTGGTGTTTTTTCTTACTGGCAATAAAGACAATGTATACTACTGCTACGACGGGATCCCGCATTCGTAGCTCATTCAAGTGTATAGATTATTTTATTCAGGACATCGTATTACTGATATTTTATTATACATACTGAACATCTATTCAAAATACTGATAAATTGTTTTGCTTTGTATTGATCAGTGTTATATTATCTATTTAATAATAAGAAAAATAGTTTGATATGATTTGATATATCGATATTTTTTTAATGTATTTTCGTAATGCACATGAGAATAATTTTCTAAATCTATTTTTTGCTGTGGTGAATTAAAAAATTGTTAGTCCATAGTATCGATGCCAAACGTTTTGGATACATTGGCGTAGTTATGCCGCCGGATGTAACTTAAAAAATTGGGTCCCAATGCAAAATAGAAGGGTAGTTTTATTAATAGGATATATTTATTATTTTTTACAGTTTAATTTTAAAAAATGGTTTCGGAAAAACAAAAGCGTGTTTTAAAGCATTTATATGGTCTGACAACTGAAAAAATCTTTCGCTAATTCAACGTATTAGTACATAGTAGGTACTACTGTGCACACAGATAATATTTTTGAGTGTCTTTGTAACACACGTGAGAAATCATTTTAAAATTTTTATTAAAGATTAAAAAAATTATTAGTTCATATTAGCTCTGGGAAAAGTATCGATGTCAAATGTACTGCATGGAACTTTTAGGATCCTACTTGACGCGAGCCCCAATGCGCCGTATTGGCGTAGGTGCACTTTTGATCAAAAGGTGCGTAGGAGAAAGGTTTTATATTATACCATCAATATTGAACCTCATGTAACCGGCGGTGTAGCAACAGATTACCGAACCCTCGGGCAAATTCGCGTAACACAATCCTCCCCTAATAGAACACACCTCGTTTTACTTATTTGAAAATTATTGTCACGTGTTTATACATAAGTAAAAGATAACTTTAAAATAGTTCATGTAATGTTAAAATAGCTGTTTCTACCACTGCTGTCCTAAAACAGTTGATTAGTGTGCCGGCTGAATTTTGCCAATCTATAGCCACGACACTGTACGTAACACTACTTTGTTCAGATAAATAAATCCCTGCGATTTTGTAATTAGTTGAAGATTTCAGTGTTCTGCTGTTACGGTAAAAGTGACAGCTTTTTAAATTATTAGCACCAACGCGAGTTGCCGCCGGAGTTTTCGCTACAAAATAATATAACGTAATGGTTTAAGGCACCTATTTTAACACGGATCCTGTTACGTTTTCCATTTACAGTCGCGAGGAGGAGAACGCCATGTCAAATAACGACGGAAATTGTCTAGAAAGTTCTCTTATTTTTCTCTTATTTTCCCGTTTATTACATTCCCGCCTACACTCGGGGACTTCAGTCCGTACATAATAAATATTCCTCATTTCTTTTAAGACCGATACTTGGTAAATGCAGCTAGAAATTGTTAAGAATTTTCCCTTTGCAAATTATTATATTTACACTCTAAAGTACTTATCTTTATGATGGATGAAGTACTTATCTCTCATATCACTCTAATGTACTTATCTCTATGATGATTAAGGATAGATGACGTATTTATCTCTCATATCACTCTAAAGTACTTATCTCTATGATGGATTAAGGATGGATGAAGTACTTATCTCTCATATCACTCTAAAGTACTTATCTCTATGATGGATTAAGGATGGATGAAGTACTTATCTCTCATATCACTCTAAAGTACTTATCTCTATGATGGATTAAGGATGGATGAAGTACTTATCTCTCATATCACTCTAAAGTACTTATCTCTATGATGGATTAAGGATGGATGAAGTACTTATCTCTCATATCACTCTAAAGTACTTATCTCTATCATGGATTAAGGATGGATGAAGTATTTATCTCTCATATCACTCTAAAGTACTTATCTCTATGATGGATTAAGGATGGATGAAGTACTTATCTCTCATATCACTCTAAAGTACTTATCTCTATCATGGATTAAGGATGGATGAAGTACTTATCTCTCATATCACTCTAAAGTACTTATCTCTATGATGGATTAAGGATGGATGAAGTACTTATCTCTCATATCACTCTAAAGTACTTATCTCTATGATGGATTAAGGATGGATGAAGTACTTATCTCTCATATCACTCTAAAGTACTTATCTCTATCATGGATTAAGGATGGATGAAGTACTTATCTCTCATATCACTCTAAAGTACTTATCTCTATCATGGATTAAGGATGGATGAAGTACTAATCTCTCATATCACTCTAAAGTACTTATCTCTATAATGGATTAAGGATGGTTAAGTACTTATCTCTATTTGACGTACGTTGGCCATCATCACTGCGGCTCGGAAAAGCTCTGACTTTTGAAAGGTTCTTCAGCCGTGATGCTCTCCTTCCAGGGCCTCGACATCCAGCAATCTTTCCCTGCATTATGAGGTGCAAGATCTCCTACTTCTCCGGATGTCTCATCACATGTTTTTCACAACCGACTATACCCCCTCCTAAATTCCTACAGCTCACTATCCCTACAAAACAAATGACTCTTGTAAAAAGCAATCATCCGTCCTATAGTCACACACGCGAGCCCTATCCAAGGTTCAAGTAATGCAACATTTTTAGAATCCAAACAAAACTAAATCCCCAGGAGAATCACAAACTCACCCTGGTTTATCAGAAACACGATCATTCACAGAGACTCAAACATCCCCTCACTCAAATGACACGATTTATCGTCTAAATTTTATTCTAAATTAATTTCCATCCCAAACCCTTCCGTAAACTCCTTCGGCCTGTATGATCCCTCATCTGATTCCAATCATCTTCCTCCCATTCCACTTCATTACCATGTTCTTGACTCTATTGAACATAATTTATAAAAACTTTGACTAAAAGTATAAAAAAATTGTAAAAAATCCAACAATTCAAACAAAAAAAAATTAACAAAATTTAAAATAAATAAAAAAATATTATATTATATAAAACAAATTTACCCATTTTTGCTACTGTGACTTTATACAATTATATACAAAGTTAAAATTACTTAATATTAAAAAAAAAACAATTTCACCATGTTCCCCGAATAGGGTCCCTTAAAAAATGTTACCTCATATGTCGGAGACAAGAGGGCTCAGCCCTTATCCCTCCCCCTTTTAACAATCGAATCAGAGAACACGTGTCCCAGATATTGAAGTTTTCAGATTTTTATTGTTTTGAATACTTTTTTTTTTATTCATCCGAACCATGACATTTTCAATCGTAACTCTATCCATCCAGCTTATTTGGAGCATTCTTCCGTAGATCCACATCATAAGTATCCATGTTCCATTCCATAAAATAATATCGACAACACACAGCATCTGACCATTCGCATTCATAATCTAACATTCAGATCATGATACCAGGCGCTTCCAAAACTTTTTTAATATCAAAAGGATTCTGGATGGTGATGAATAACAATCCCCCTGCCTCTCGCCTGAAGCACTCTGCCAACAAAATCAACCCCCTGATAGATTGTAATGTTAAATTTGTCATATGAGTATTGATTTTTTACGTTAGAATTTAATACCTCGATGTATATTTTTAGTAGGTTATTAGGAGGTTCGGGGACCCAATGTCTCGACAAGGCGCTTCCATCTTCCTCTGTCTTGCGGCACTTCAGTACTTGTTGACCAATGAAGAGCCAATCTGCCTAAAATTCCATTTTATTTGAAAAATACATAGTTACCCCTGGTGAACTTTATATCAAGCTAATTGATTAAGACTATTATCATCGGTAATGCAATGGTTAGTATCCCCGGATGTCACGCGAGAGACCGGTTTTCGGTTCTCCATTTAATTTTATTTAGCTAAATTTGTAAATATCTTTTGTACTAATTCTATGCGTGAGTGGTATGAAAAATGTAACGTGTTTTTTGTTGTAAAAACACCTAGCAAGTAGAATAATGCGCCCTCGGAACAAAAAGGTACCGTATCACATTTACGAAACAATATACATTTTATTGATTTAAGTTTTATTTTTAATACAAATTAAATTATTAGGAGAACACATTCTTATTGTGAAATTGTAATTATTCAGAACAGACGGTCTGTGATATTTTAAATATGAATTAAATATATTAATTAGAAAGATATACATATAAAATCAATTTTATCGAAAAATATTGTTGTTGTGCCACCGGGATTCGAACCTGGATCTCTTTCCAAACCGGGGAAAGTGCATTATCCAACTATGCTACAACGACAATATTTTTAGCGACAAATTAATATATTTGATTCATATTTAAAATATCACAGACGTATGTTCTGAATAATTACAACTTCACAATAAGAATGTGTTCTCCTAATAATAAAGTTGTATCAATGTGTCCAAAATTTAATAAAAATGAATTGGTAATTCTGGCGTCTGCTATCAGATTACTGGTATTTGGTAGGTTAGGTATTTGAGATTCTATAAAAATAAGATAGATGGCTCTTTCAAATAATGGAACTATTAAATGTATTAATATCAAAAAGGTTACATATAGGTTCGAAAATTTGTCGCTAAAAATATTGTCGCTGTAGCATAGTTGGATAATGCAACTTCCTCGGTTTGGAAAGAGATCCAGGTTCGAATCCCGGTAGCGCAACAACAATATTTTTCGATAAAATTGATTTTATATGTATATCTTTCTAATTAATATATTTAATTCATATTTAACAAATTAAATTAATAAATTATAAAGATATACAAAAAATATATTTGGTTGCTACCAGATTTCGAACCTGGATCTTTTCCTATCAAATATTATTTCGATTAATAGATTTTTTCTGTATACCTTTCTAATTGATTAACTTAGGTATTTGTGTTAAAAATACCACATTGTTCTGAAATTGTAATTTCACAACAAAAATGTGAATTCATTAAAAATATCATTTATTTACGCATACACTCTTCATTATATCACGCATCATGTTGTATTTTATACATGTCACAACAAATTGAACTTAACTTAGCAGAATTTCACAACCATAATCAAAAACACACTACTGAATTGAGAACTAATATGTAATATTTTGACATGGTCAAATGGTATATATTCTGGGGGATTGTTGAAGAGCTGCATTGCGTCCTGCATGTCCTCGCTGACGAAGATACGGAGTGATGGTGGATGCTTCTCTGTGTATTTAGCTCGGTCACATAATTGAAGAAATGAAGAATTTATGACTCGCTTCTTTTGTTTACGGCGCCGAGGCCAGAATAACCGCCGCCATTACTAATAGCGAACTCTTCCAGCGCTGCGCGGGGAATTATAATATTTTAAGAATAAGTTCGGAAGCAAATTGCGGATGATGAAGTAATTTTATTTATAAATGCGGTAGAGAAATCGATATACCTGCCAGTGCCAGGGGGTACCGGCGAGAGGTGTCATTTTTATATTTCAATACAATGCATTATTTCTTCGAAAGTGTCATTTTTTAAAAATATTATTTAAAAGAGATGCCTGAGATATTTTTGAGACATCTCTCAGCATTCGTAGTCGTCAGAGATTCGCCGTCTCGCGCCTTACTGTCACGTAGGTAAGTCAAACGTCAAATGCCATTGTCGTACATCGGTTTTGAATCTTCCCAGCGTCAGTTAAATCCGTATAAATGTTCATAATTTAACACCCTATATTATTATAATTAAAAAATAAATATTATAATCCAAATATACTTCACAAAAATACAGACAACTTTAAAAAATCAGTTAAATTAAAAGAATTTCACAAACAAGCCTATCAATTATAACTTTTTTTGAGTTGAACTTTTCACCGATTTCAAAGGTAATATTTGATTAAAAACAAAATAAATTTACTCTGCGTCTTCGTTCAGTTATCGATAGGTTTTATCTTTATGTCCGTCCGTCCGTCACATGGCAAATACAACAAACAAGATCTGCTGTCAATTCTATCACAGAATGTTAAAAAGTTGTGAAAGTGTGAGGTTGTCGCGTCCAAGAAAGTAAATTATTTTGCTATATACTTTGATTCTTTTTAAATAAATTAAGCTTATATTAATTATTTTAGTTTACATTATTTTTTTAATTGATTAATTTCCAGTCAATATTGACGGATTTGATCTATTATATAATGTATATTACTTATACATTTGTTTTATAGGACTCAATTTATTTATTTATTCAAACATACATTACCCTCTAACCTAACCTTACTGGGCTATCTCCGCGATGAGATAATTATTTTACAATTTTTACGTATAGGAGCTCCTTTATAAATTAATAATTACATATAGACTTTAAAATGCAAAATTTGATAAATTAACAAATTAATTAAGTCAAAAAAATCTACACAAAAATATATATGCCTACACGTTAAAGTTGAAAATACATTTCAGATAAACAGAAATTAATTTTAACACACGTCAGAAAGACAGAATTTTTTTTTTTTTTGTTTTTGTTGTCACCGTGTAGCCAACTGATAAAAATTATTTTGCAATTTAAAATACGCAAATGAAAATTTTATGTAGATTTCATTTCCTCACTGAGATTAACATTAGGTTTATTTCAAATGCTCTTTCGCGCTTTTCGTCGTAAACTATCCACATTTTCTCTGTCGGTGACTGCTGGCCAGGAAGTAAATCTTTCACGATAGGATATGCCCCCTCCCCCCTGCGCTTTCAGTAAACACTGTTAATGTTTCACTCGTATAGAATCATATCTATCTGTACATTGATAATTGAATGTCTGTCTGTATGTTTGTCCGTTTATTATTTGTACAATTTTATTTGTACACCCTTTGACCGATCTATACCGAATTTTGCAAAATTGCTCTTTAGGATTTTGCGCAAAACATAGGCACCATTCTCCCTCACCTTGCACACGATGTAAATATACATTGTGGAGGTCAATCGCCTCCACAATCATCACCGTCAACGGCCCCTGAATGCAGCTGGGTGTAAAACCAAACTCTCATTAGTTTAAAAAAATACGCTGATACAAATAACATGTGCCAGTTCAATGCTGTAACTGTACCCGAGCATCAAAAAACTTCTGTCAACTGTAAGTAGTCTTTCTTGTTCAACTGCACACACGTTCACATTACCACACATGCATATACACGCACCCACACACACTCCGCGATTACATTAAAAAGAATATGTGATCGCTGGATGTTTTTTATGGGGTGCTAGGAGTTCACACACATAACCTTCTGATTCATAACATTCAATCCAAATCTCACACATTATTCCCATAATATTATATTGAATACCATCCATCCCTAATTTTAATTACTCTTCAGGACCTGCATAAAACATAGACACCCTCCCCTCTCCCCCTGGTTGCCCCACTAGTTTTAAAAAAAATTCTCAGTTACACTCTAGAACTTCGAGGAAAGAATAGTCACCCTGCCCCACCTCACATTTCACCGTCCTCTTGTCTAAACCAAATTTTGCATATATTTAGGCCCTGCGCGAAATAAAGGCATTGGCAAAATGGCGCAGTTCATTTTCCAAGCGGGATTACCCAGGATTCCAGTTTTATTAATCCAGCTATGGTTACCGAGAACAACCTCGGCTTTTCAGCAATCAGACAGACTTTTATCAAACGCGACGATATCTCGGTACAAGACGGAATGTCGCAGTAATGTAATTAGGCTCACCAATTCCGACTGATAAAGACCAGAATGCTTTGTCCCAGAGAAAAAATAACCTTTACATTATCCTCCGACGTTCAAACGGTATTTATCAAAAAATATGTCAAAGTGTATAGAAAGCAAGTAAATTTGAATTTGAGAGGACGCTGATGCATTATGTTGTAGTGAAGTGTCAATTTCCTTTGAAATCTGAATTAGGATATGTGATCTTTTCAAAATAGAAAAACAAGCGTCATTAATTGATCGGCTACTTTGTGGTGTAATATGATTATTTGAAAATGATGTGCATTATATATAGATTTCTGAGAATAAACGGAATATCCATTTGGGTTTGAATCCGGGACCTTCCTCCACTAATCTCTAATCGGTAGTCTGCTCTCATCATTAGTTTTCTATTGGATCCGCCAGGTACATTACAGATTAATTACTAAAAAAAATATTGTTTGTATTTTTCAATGACATGTTTCCTTTGATTAATTTAAACAAAAAAGTATACCTTCGTTCGTTATGCGTTCGGCTTCGTTGTACATCCATCCGCGTACGTACTGACGAAGATACAGTGGCATCGAAACGGATCGACGTCAAAGTAATCAATGTGATTAATACAGAGGTACATGTTTGTCTAAGCTTTTAATAATTATGTATGTCTAACCAAAAAGTTAATGCTGTAAAATATTTTACTACCATCTTTTTAAGAATCAGTAAACAGATTCGTTCAAAGAATCAAAGTACTCGTTATAGATACTCGATACCAATTAATGTATGTGTTCATAAACCCTTAACAGAATTATAAATACAAAATCATAGTTAGTTAGGACTCTCTGATACTGCATAACGCTCGCCACATTATCCGAGATTCACCCTATCCGGCAGCAATCTCCCAGAGCTGACTTAAGCCTGCGTGGATCCTGGATCGAGGAAAGGTCGTAGGCTCGCTGACGTAAAGGACGACCATCCCTTTGCGGGAAAATTATTCTCAATTTAGATAAAGTATAAGATATGCGAACATTGTCTACCTCTAAGTAGGAAACACAATATACGCGATGTATATTCTCTTTGTGACCCGTCATTATTTTACGGTACACCATGTACCTGGCAGAAAATAATACAAATCTTTTTAGCGATAGTTTAGGACGTGTGTGAAAAATATCTGTAAACCAGCGACAATAGTGGTTTTTATAACCTGAATTCGCCGACATACAGGCCTATTCTCAAAATTGCAATATTGAAATGAAGGTGATTGTTACACCAACCCTCAAAAATAGACAGTATGTAAATTAACGTCCGTGTTATATTTGAATGAGAGAGAGGGAGAGAGAGTGAGGGAGTGAGGGAGATAAACGTACCATAATCTGTCAAAACATAAAAATGGCAACAGGATTGGCCCTGATGACGCAAACGACGTCTTTCCATTCTCGAGTTTCGACTAAAAATATAAGTTTTTGGTTAAAATAAGTACTAATACAGTATTCAAAGTTCACAGAAAAAGGTTTGTTCATAAATTACCTATTGATTTCCTCATCCGCAGCGTCGTAGTGAAGAATCACGGCCAATCCTGTTGCCATTTTTATGTTTTGACAGATTATGGTACGTTTATCTCCCTCACTCTCTCTCCCTCTCTCTCATTCAAATATAACACGGACGTTAATTTACATACTGTCTATTTTTGAGGGTTGGTGTAACAATCACCTTCATTTCAATATTGCAATTTTGAGAATAGGCCTGATAATCCGATCGAGGATTCGGATAACTGCAGAAAGCCTCGAAGACAAGAGAATCATTCCGATTTGGTTGACAAGTCATAAACTGCCAATTAAATACCCATAAAGCGATACGCAACCGTAATGCATCTATCGAACTTTTATAGGGCTAATGACGATGTAGGTCAATTGGTCTAGAATGTTGTAGAATTTTCTCACTGGCTTCGGCGTGTCCGAACTGTGGAGGCTGCGGCCAGCGGGAGTTCTCCTTCGAAGGTCGACGTTTTCCAATGTCGGTCGAACGCGAAAAAAAATCATTTTTAATCGGCGTAGTAACAACACCCAATAGTCCAATTTGAGATTCTTAAATAATTTTTAACTTAGAATAGATGATATTGGAATATAAATTTTGATAATAAAAAAACATATTTAGTTAGTATTATTTAACGATTATATTTATTGGTGCTGTCGCCAACGACCATACCACGTTGAAAGCACCGGTTCTCGTCCGATCACCGAAGTTAAGCAACATTGGGCGCGGTCAGTACTTGGATGGGTGACCGCTTGGGAACACCGCGTGCCGTTGGCTTTTTGCATTTTGTTAATTCGTATTTCGAATTATGATACTCTGCAAAAAGTGTCGTATTCAACGGTCATATTTATCACGGCTATCGCCAACGACCATACCACGTTGAAAGCACCGGTTCTCGTCCGATCACCGAAGTTAAGCAACATTGGGCGCGGTCAGTACTTGGATGGGTGACCGCTTGGGAACACCGCGTGCCGTTGGCTTTTTTGCATTTTGTTAATTCGTATTTCGAATTATGATACTCTGCAAAAAGTGTCGTATTCAACGGTCATATTTATCACGGCCATCGCCAACGACCATACCACGTTGAAAGCACCGGTTCTCGTCCGATCACCGAAGTTAAGCAACATTGGGCGCGGTCAGTACTTGGATGGGTGACCGCTTGGGAACACCGCGTGCCGTTGGCTTTTTTTGCATTTTGTTAATTCGTATTTCGAACAATGATACTCTGCAAAAAGTGTCGTATTCAACGGTCATATTTATCACGGCTATCGCCAACGACCATACCACGTTGAAAGCACCGGTTCTCGTCCGATCACCGAAGTTAAGCAACATTGGGCGCGGTCAGTACTTGGATGGGTGACCGCTTGGGAACACCGCGTGCCGTTGGCTTTTTGCATTTTGTTAATTCGTATTTCGAATTATGATACTCTGCAAAAAGTGTCGTATTCAACGGTCATATTTATCACGGCTGTCGCCAACGACCATACCACGTTGAAAGCACCGGTTCTCGTCCGATCACCGAAGTTAAGCAACATTGGGCGCGGTCAGTACTTGGATGGGTGACCGCTTGGGAACACCGCGTGCCGTTGGCTTTTTGCATTTTGTTAATTCGTATTTCGAATTATGATATTCTGCAAAAGGTGTCGTATTCAACGGTCATATTTATCACGGCTGTCCGCCGGGTCTCTGTTTATTTACTCGCACGTGGTCTCGCCTTCTTCTCCCACTTCACCTCACGATATCCTCCGCGCCTCTTGCGACTCGTAGTGTATTTTGTAAGATGAAGCGAAAAAATTTCATTTCTCAACGCAGATTTGATTCTAATGGAATCTGCACGACTTTCGATTGCATTTGTCATGATTTACATATTCGAACTATAGCGGTACATTTCGAGGTACCCTTTCGTGAGACGTGCCCAGGTAGGTGTATTTATTAAAACAGATGATCATATCTATTATCTATATTCCCTACCTAAGGTAAATGGTGAAAATAACATAATGCATTTAAAACTGTTTTTACTACAGTGAAACGCCGATTTAAAGTTTTTGAAATAACTAAAAAAAAAATGTAAATTGGGGGTATTAAAAAAACGGATTAAATTTATTTTTTATTGAAAAAATCAATCAATGCTGTTCGCTGCATGTTTTGTAAATAGTTATTTCAATATTATAAATTAAATTAAAAGTTTCTGGTGGTATATTACTAACACTAGTAAAATATGCTTTGAGGCATTCAATGAAGCAATGACATCGTCGTTTATAGGAACTGGGTTCGTAGGATGAGCAGACACTTCTTCTTCGTAGGAAGTTTTCGTTTATACGATTGTCCACTATTTCATCAATTTCCACTACGTCCGATGTTACTGCGTTGGGGTCAACATCTCAGTAAGTCTGCGCAGGTTATTCCTGAATTCTTTACCAGCCATCAATGCTGTCTATACTATCTTTTACGCAATTTTCTTGGCGATTCCAGCTGCTAAATAACAATAGAAACAATGAAACGTTAAAAGAGCGTAGGTGTGAGAATAAAGAATGCATATAAATGATCAACAACATGATTTTAGCTTTAAATCGCGGGAAATACAAACGTAAAATAGGGTTTTTTTTTTTTTAGGAGAACCCATTCTTATTGTGAAGTTGTAATTATTCAGAACAGACGGTCTGTGATATTTTAAATATGAATTAAATATATTAATTATAAAGATACACATATAAAATCAATTTTATCGAAAAATATTGTTGTTGCGCCACCGGGATTCGAACCTGGATCTCTTTCCTAACCGGGGAAGGTGCTTTATCCAACTAAGCTACAGCGACAATATTTTAGCGACAATTTTCGACCCTATATGTTACCTTTTTGATATTAATACATTTAATCGTTCCATCATTTGACAGAGCCATCTACCTTATTTTTAGTTGGATAAAGCACCTTCCCCAACAACAATATTTTTCAATAAAATTGATTTTATATGTATATCTTTATAATTAATATATTTAATTCATATGTAAAATAGCGTTTGTAATGTACTAAAATGACACGGGACTGCAGAAATAACACGCGAATGAAGGGAAAACTGTATATTGTAATAATTAATTATTTTATTTGCTCACATCGCAGGCATCATATTTACAAGCACTTTAATATTACCATATGTGTCTACGCTTTGAAGTGTTCATTGGTAGGTAAGTGTTCTCAACAGTGGCGTAACTATGCCAATGCAGCCAATGCAATACGATGGAGCCTACATTAGACGGGGTCCAAAAAGTTTGCGTGCCACAATACATTTGGCATTGATATTTTGGCGAGTATCGATACCTTTCCCGGCGTTGATCGCCACTCTACGGCAAGAAATGGAATAATTCCATTTAAAAGCTCGTTTCTCACGTACCTATATTACGAAAACATGTGAAAAATTTATCGCTGTATACAGTTGCCGAAGCCCGCTACTTCGTCGGGTATGGTCCCAGATTATGGGCGTAAAGTGACGTTCGCCGTAACGCACCTTCAATGTTGTCATACTGCCTTCTGCGCATGCGTGCTTAGAGTTGGTACGATTGCGGTCACGTCTGCCAAATTTGATCCCGATTGCGTCATTTGCCTTCCGGCTATTGCAGTGTAAACATGTCCGCTCCGCTAGCAGTTTGCACCGAGGAGGAACAACGAGCAGTGATCTGAATTCTCTGATGAATGATCCGAGTGTGAAAGGGGCCGAAATTCATCATCACAAAGTGTTTTTTCGTGGATCTAGAAGTTTAAAATGATGCACGAAGAGGGAGCAGGACGCCCGACAACCTCCACCGTGGACGACAAGATTCAGCAAGCTGGAGAGATGGTTCCAGCGAGCAGGCGAGTCACCATCGGTGAGGCAGCGTCTTCTTTGAATATCACTCATTGTTCTGCCCATAAAATCATCCACATAGAGCCTGGCCTCCGTAAAGTCTGTGTAAATAAATTGTAGAACGAAAAATGTAGATAATTTTTGACTTGTCCTCGTAAATGCCAAAGTGTGATATAATATAAAAGAATAGACTAATTTTTTATTATTATTGTTTAACGTATAAACTATGCAGTGCCAATATTCGTATATCTTATATACAATACTTCTTTCCATTCCGCCCACTTTTTATAGTTGCGCCGCTGGTCCTCAATATTAAAAGCAATACTCTGCGGATGATAAGCCGTGCTCAGCTTGTTCCAGGCTGGGTGGCCAGCGACGGCCCAGCTCCGCGGCTGAAGACCGACCAGCGGAACGCGACTCGCCGACGCACGAAGGCGTGGGCGTCATTCCAGATCGACCTGACGCGTAATACATCAAGAAAGTAATTGAGTTGTCAATGGACGGTCGCGAAAACAATTTGCCCCCAATTGAGAGTGTCATCGGTCGATCGAAAATTTGAATTTTAATTGAACACAGATCCTAGGCGCGTGGGCGCACCGCCCCAGGGCGAGACACGACGTGACCTACATTCTTAACTGCGCGCCGTGGCTCTACGAGAATATTTTTGATTTTTCAAAGGTATGTATGTATTCGCGTTAAAACATTATTTCGATGAAAAATATTAATTATATTCCAGTGCAGAATTTGAAAAGGGACCCCATCAATAAACATTGTTTATGTGTAAGATATACGAATATTAGTTGCTGGTTCCATTGAATACTAAGACAATAATAGTCTTTTGGGGGTTAGGACGGTGGTTAAATGAAATAAATGTGATTGATGTATGATAAAAACAATGAAGACAGATAGAAATGAATACAGCGAATGAACGAGTGAAGAAGGTGCGCGTGTGCGTGAAATGAAATGAATTGGCGGCCTTGCTCGGCAAGCGCGAGCCGGCAAGACCGCCGTTGTGAAACGCTGATACTGGAGAGACTGCTTGGCGGTGAATTGAGCCAGACTTGTGGCAGCAGCCGGCAGCGCTGTCGCTAGCGTCGATGCCATCCCAGATTCGCTGTCTCGCGCCTTACTTCACATTCATACATCATATTCGTTATTTGGGTGATTTTGAATCTCCCCAGTAACAATTAAAAAGCAATAAATCTTTGTTAAATTACAAAGATTTATTGCTTTTTAATTGCTGAAAAGGTGGTCAGGGAAAAAGTGATCGCTTCAGTTGGCTTTTCGGACCGTTTGCATCGCGATGTATTGTCTAAATTCTGTCGGCACTCACAACAGGTAGGTCTGCGAGGCGTGAGCAGGTCCTCCGCATGCTCTCAGTGAATACATTGTATTTTAGGCAGACTTCGATAGAAATATCACCTATTGTAGACAGTCATAAGATGCAATTTATGGAAAATTTAATTGAAAATCCCTTCCGGCACTGCCCGCAAGAATCCGGTAGATTTCGTCTGTGTGAAAATGTTTTTATTATTTTTTACAGAATTACGAATTTGTAATTTTTTTAACAGCCGCTATTTTGAAACAAAATGGCAAATCAAGCTGACTTGAAGAAGTTAGCCGAGATGTTACAAATAGCAACATTTTTCACAAAAGTTTCATGGTCATTTAAAAAAAATTATGGGAATTAATTATCATGTCCACATCTATCTATAGATATTTATCTAGATAGATATTTGGGGGTTAGGACAGTGGTTAAATGAAATTAATGTTATTGGCGTGTGTTGAGGTCTATTATGACAATGACAATGAAAACAGATAGAAATGAATACCGTGAATGAAGATGTAGAAAGCGCACGTGTTTTATGAAATGAAACGAATTGGCGGTCTTGCTCGGCGAGCGCGAGCCGGCAAGACCGCCGTTGTGAAACGATGAATCTGGAGAGACTGCCTGGCGGTGAATTTAAATTCCGATCGCTACAGATATATCATCATCATCATTATCATTCGTCTTCTATACTGATGAAGAAGGCTTCCTCAAGTGTCTCCCACTTTTCCTAGTCCAGTGTTAATCACTTCCGCGTATTTCTGCACAATTCGATAAGTCAGTCCAGCAAGTTGAGGATAGCCTGTCGCTCTTGATTCCCCTCAGGTACTACTGGATGACTGCTCATCCAAAGATTGTCTGTCCTCTGATCAATGTAGCCTTCCCATTGTAATTTTATATATATATAACTAACTTACCATCACTCCGTTTCCTCACAGGGGTAGGCAGAGAGGATAAAGTGCCACACTCTTCTGTCCTGACACACAATTCTCGCCTCATCCATCTTCTCATACAAGCTCGCTGATTATTGAGGCTTCTAACAGGACCATCTTCTAGTATCTGGTTAGTTTTCCGCAGAGATCCTCTATTTCTGGTGCAATCAACACTTGCGTCGTATATCTATCTTATCATTCTCTCCTCGTTCATCCGTTTCATATAACCAAACCATCTATCCTTTCTTAATCTTACTCACTATACTAAGATTATCTTTACATTCTTTCCTCATTTCTTCATTATTTACTCTGTCATAAATAGATCTACCGTATATATGCCTAGGTGATCTCATTTCCACTGCATTCAGTCTACTTTCGTTCCTCTTCTACCCGATAAGGACTTCACTTCCATACACCAGGACTCCATTGTATACCGCTAGTCTTGCCTCGGTTGACAAGTTCCCATTCGATGTAATTCTACTCAAAGCGCCATTCACTTTGTTCCCTGCAGTCACCCTTATATATATAATATCAATATTTGTATAAATAGGTACATATACATGTATTATATTATATATACTCCATATAAGTATAAACATTTTTATAGAGGGTAGTTTAGAAGCCTCCTGGTCATGATTGAAATTTAAATTTTCCAGGAGCAGCCCTCTTAATTCTTCAAAAATTTTACTAGCTCAGTTTTAAATAATTTCTCAAAGCATACTTTACAGTTGTCACATAAAATCTAATTAATTACAGGAATTTTGACACCGACTATTGTAAGCAACGTTTAGTGGAAATGAACCAACATCTCAATTTAAAAAAAAGATTGATAGATACAATTTGTATCACATATTTCTAATCAATATAATTGCGTGCGTGTTAAACCAGTGATTCCCAAAGTGGTCTATATCGACCCCCAGGGGTCTATGATAACCTGCAAGGGGTCTACGTCAGCGAAAAAAAAATTTGGGGGTCCATGAAATGAAAATGGGGGTCCACGATAGTGGATCTCAACATATACTGATAGTACCTATTTACTTACATTATAATCTTATAATATAAAGACATATACATTATTTATAAAAGTACCTATGAAGTAAAATATGTATTATATATGTTTATAAAATTGTGTAAGTTGTAGGATGTAGGCATTCGCTTTGTCGTTTAAGTTTTTAACACTAAATTTCACTACAATTAGAAATTTACAAAAAATCAATATCAGGTAAGTAGTGGGTCTACCAAAAACCGAAAAACATGGCAAGGGGTCTACGACACAAAAAAGTTTGGGAACCTCTGATTTAACCAATGAAATCTTTATATCAATGCAATATTTATTCAATTAACAGTTTGATTTTGTTATTTATATTGCTTCGGTACATAAAATAATCAAACTTGCCGAAACTAGAAATCAATTATAATTTGTCAGCGAGAAATACTCGTTACAAAATTGGCTATTGGAAAATTTATTGACCTTTAAAACTGTCATGGCCGATTATCAATCCCAACTGTGCAATGGAAAATCAAATTCAAACTCAATATGCAGATGTCTCAATTAGATCGGACAATGTCAAGTGTTGCAATACACAGGTTAAGTGGACGGTGTTATGCATTACCCTTGTTATGTTATGCCCTTAATACCATTTCAAGGTTTTATGCCTTCCGCGGGATGATGTCAAGTAATCGCATTGAAAATAATTCAGTGGCATGGTTGGTAAATATTGCAAACTGCTTTTATTTTCCAAAAAACACAACTTGTTTTAAAAAGCACATTATCTTATTTTATTCTGATCACATGCTTAATTTTAAATAATAAATCAATTTCATAAAACTGGACCACTAAATAAATTCAGTGAAAAATTCAAATTATATTTTATAAAAATCACAATTAAGTCTCCTTCCAGTCCTGCACACAGGAGCTAAAATACTTATTGTATCCATTGTTCTAGAGTGTTGATAGCCATTTAAAAAAATATATCTTGTTAATCTACAGAGATTGCTCTTTTTAATGCTATAAAATCCACCTTTTCTTTTACATTAATTAATAATATTAGTTTTCAAAAATTTAAGAATCATGCATTATGCAATCTAATAAAATTTACAACACAAAAAACCATTAAACAAACCAAAAAAATGTAACAGACACAAATACATTGGATTGGAAATCTTGCGAAAATACATGTTGTTGTGAATACTTCTAGTGATATTTGAGTGAGCTTACTTTTCCCTACCATCAATCATTTTTCACTTTAATTCTTTTAATATAATCAGATGAAATGAATTTCATCTCATTATTATCATATGAGAAAAAAGCACAGAACGCATTACATTTGTACGTGCAGAGTCCTCTACGTGTGAACAAAGATACAAAACCTGTCCAAATTTATTTAAATAAGTGCAAAATTCAAAGTTATACCGGAATTTTTAATATATCAGCGTGCTGGACCCATGCTTTCAGTAACATTTCCAGTAGTCACATGCAGTCTACTTTAACTAGTGTAAGCACTCTTCAGTGAAGCAATATTTTATTCAATTACCGTGCGATCAGGTTTAACCTCAGCACTGTACAATATCGGATGTTTAGCGCACGGACAGTGGTGATTCTTTTAGTAATTGCTGGATGCCTGCGTTAACTTTGTCGGTAGTGATGGTAAACTATTATGAGACTGTGATTGTGACGATCATTGGTAACTGAGATACAATGATGGATAATAACTATGGTTTAATTGTTGGAAATTTACTTTCCAGTGTACTGGTCATTACTTAAAGAATTGCGAATATTCAATTACCAATCATCATTATAATTGAACAAAATCAGACACAACGATTGAATCATCACTATTTGTTGGAATTGTGAACGAACCCTCACCCTCATACTAATATACCTACATATTTAATAAAGTGTTATTGGTAGAAAACTTGTGGAAGACAAATCACTAATGTAAATGTTCTCCAGATTGAAAACAAAAGAAATAGTAGGTGCAGACCATTTAGCATTTAAAACTGATCAATCAATCAATAGATCAAATTTATTTACAAATGATATTCTTTTAATTTATTGACAGTGATAAAAGTATAAATATCTATATATAGAAATTTGCAAGAACTGAGATAAAACCAGAGGGTCCGAGATTGAGGCTGGGGCCAGGGCTTAATATAAATCATGCGTGATTTTATAAAATTTCATATTTTTAACATTGTGGTTAGTCATTTTTAATAAAGTCTAAATAATTTTTTTTTTTTTTTTAATATTTGCAAATTGCACTTTAAAAAGTAAATAGTTTACAATGTTAAATAATCTATAAAAATGAGAATAATCTGGCTCTTCCTGATAAACGGAGAGGATTTTTCTGAAACAAGTTGCTTTTCATATAAAACTCATGTTGTATAATTTTATTAAAAGTGATTTTATAATTCATGATTAACCTGATAAAATGAACATAATTGTTTTAAAGAAAACACATTATTGTGAAGTATCGATAAAATTAATTTTTCTATATATTATCTTTCTAATTGATACGTTTAATTTGTATGAACATAATTGTTCCATTACAAGTAGACAACCAATAGAACAACTTCAACAATTAATTACCACGTTGTATAGCTCTCTATTATTAAACAAATTAAACAATTTTGCTAAATATTTATTGTATTTCGTAAATATGTATATACAAAACAAATTATTAGGATGATTTTTCATCAGTAAAATGGAAGGATAAATATAAAACCTTGTTGAATGAAGTAGCTTGATACTCATCATGACACAACTTCCAAAGAAGTGTTTTTACTTTTTTCCTTCTTAACACCCTCCGTATTCCCTTCAAATTGTTTTCCAAACAGTGAGGCGTACAGTTCATTCTTCATCTCATCAGTCCAGTCCATGTTGGCCTCGGAGGCCATGAAATTGACCAGTTTAGAATGAACGGCATAGCGAATGCGTCTTCCTTTCGTGGCCCGCGTGTCTATCTTTCTCTTCATTTTGCTCCGCATCTGTTGCAGCATGATCCATTGCCGACTGAGCTGTATCGGATCCGATATGTCGGCAGATTTGTGTTCGATAAGCTCTCTTAAAAGCTGATGGTAGAAGTCGTCATCGTCGAATATCTCGCTGCAGTATTCCTCATCCATATTTCTTCTGTCTTTGTCTACAGGTAGGGTATCGTCGTTTTCTACAATTTCACTGTCTTCTTGTGTTTTTTTCTCTCCGAGTATCTCGTACTTTGTCCTTCTCAATTGTGTTCTCTTTAGTAGTTTATTACTATCACCTAATATAAATTGTATTTGCGAAAGAATAGACGTCGGTGCCGGTTGATTCTTTTGAATTGTCGCAACTCTAGTTTTATCATTCCATTTCTGGATAACACTGTTTCTGTATTTGGTATATGTTACAAACCTATCAGCGAGTTCATCAGAGTAATCGGCCATCTTTCTCTTTCTGTTTGGTTTTGGTTTATCCTCCACAACTTTTTCGCTTCCAACGGAGTCTGAATCACTAGAAATTTCCTCATCCATTGGATCTTCTGTTTTAATTTCTTCAATCTTATTTTTATTGAAGAGGTCTTTGGTTTCTGGGTATTTAGAAATTAAAATACCTTGAAGCTCCATTAACCTGAAACAACAAAATATTTTGTAAATTACATTTCTTAACTCGTTAGGAATTTACATCTTATTTATTTAATGTATAAACATTATATAAACAGTATTTACAGAAATAACATCCTAATTAAATATATAAATATATTATTAAGGAGAACACATTCTTATTGTGAAGTTGTAATTATTCAGAACATCCAGTAGCAACAATAATATTTTTCGATAGAATTGATTTTATATGTATATATTTCAAATTAATACATTTAATTAGTGATGAAATAACTCAATGTGAATATTGTATAAAGTATAGTTTATTGAATAAAAAAAAAATCAGTTTCAATAGCTAGAAATTTCATTAAAATTCAAAACAGTGATTTTAGCACAAATAAAATGAATAATTTTACATTTGACAGCTTTTTACGAGCATGCCTGTGAGCTACCAACCTGGTCATTAAAGAAGTGACGCTGCTTTTACTTTTGTTTAGAACTGCATCAAACTCTTTGCCCCCCTCCTTCTTCAAGTCCTGGAAAGAATTCGGAAGCGGTAACTTGTTGGCTGTTATTAAACACTTCTGCAAATTAATTCTCATCTCCAACAAGTTCTCCCACATCGACAGCTGGTTCTTCACACACCTCCCCTTCTCTACCTCCTCGGAAGCGTCTTTATCTTTAAAATGTTTAAAATCATTGCTGTCTTTCGATTTATTGACGTCACTCAAATCAAAACCATCTTGTGAGCCCTCCTCATCACTTTCTTCATCTTCTAAGTGAGATCCTGCATCGTCATCTTCTGAATCAGCTTCTTCTTCCTCCTCTAGATTTTCACTTTCAATTTCACAATTTTTTCCTGGATCTTCCTCGTCTTCAACTGATCCTTCTTCATTATCTGAAGCATCTTTATCATCATCTGAATCTCCCGCTAAATCGTCCGAATCGATTTCGATACTGTCTTTGTCAGAATCTTGTAGACCCAATTCGCGCCGGGTCGTCACCTCTCCCGCGTACCTCCCACTCAAGTCGGCTAATAGGCTAGCGTTCTGTTTTCGAAAATTACTCAAGGCTGCTTCTTCAACGCTGTCCCCATCGGAATCCAAGTCTTCTCTCGTCACTGTCTTGGGTTTTGTACCGAACACGTGATCATCCTCCACGTCTGCACTCGGACCAACGGTCAAGAGATTGGCGATTTTATCGGATAAAATCTCCTTCTTCTTTTTTTTCTCCCTTCGCAACATTTTGATGTAACTTCTTTAACAAAAGGGTAAAATGTATACTCTAACCTAAAAAACAGTTAGCAGCGCACAAACGTCAAAACAATTTTACCATGCGTCAATTTAGTGTCGCCATTTAAAATGTATGGCTAATGAAAACAAAATATTAAATAATATCAATAAAAAGTATTTACTTACTCATTAAAACCGCTCCTGCAACCAGAATCGAACTATTAAAATAAGAAATTATAATATAATCATTCAAATTAATATCACCTGCAAGTATTTTTAGAACTTTTTATGAAACTTTAAATATTAGTGTAAATACAGTGATAATAGCTGACTAACATTTCCGTATCTCTTGTAATCGGTTTCTCTTTAAATTTACTTTTTAAAATTAAGAATGTTACAAAAAATTAATATTCCAAAATTTCCAATGATTTTGATATTTTAAAATGAATATAGAAATAATAAACGAATAGAATTTATAAAAGGTTTGAATGAAAGAAAAATTAAGCAAATTGAAAAAAATTAATAAAAATATAGTCACACTTCCTCCTTTTTATGTTCTTATGTAATCATTGTGATATTTCAACACACATATTATTCAGATTCTGATCACAACTATTGAAAAAATCAATGTCACATCTCTATTAAATTGTATAAATGATCTCATATCCCAAAAAAAATTCAATGAAAATTGGTAAAATTTTATTTGAAAAATTAATAAACAAAACAATTATAAATGTTTGCATCCGATACCTAATGTACAAAATTGATTGAAATAAAATAATACATTTTTTGTTACATATGACTAGATAACTTTTTGAATACCTACTAAATCTATAAAGTTTAGGGCAGTACATTTATCCCACTATATAAGCTCCTCAATGTTAAAGATTTATATTTCTTAAGACACATTTGAAAATCTAATTAGAATGTTTATAAATCAATCGACAATAATATAAATTAAAGCAAATGAACAATAATTAAAACTTAATTTCGCAAATCAACAATTAAACTAATAAACATTTATATACTTTTGAAATTACCAAAATTAATTTTGTGGTTAAAATTCAAATATTTTTATTTGTTAACTTTATTTTATTAATCACTTAATTGGGTTTAAATACATTTACCGTTTCGAAAAATACCATTTTCTTCTTCAGGATGTCAATACTAACTAAAAACATATTATTGTTTCTTTACCAGAATCTATTTTTGAAAAAACAACAATTATTTATAAATATATTAATTAACATTAGACCGCATTATATACAAATAATAATATAGGAAATTTACTCATAAATTCTAAAGACAAAGATGATAAATTTAACAATTCTGGTGTTTATAAACTTAGTTGCAAGGATTATGCTGCATTTTATATTGGTAAAACGGGTAGAAATTTTAATATAAGAGTAAGCGAGCATTTGAGATGTTTGAACAATAGCGGGTTTTCAGAATTTTCTAATCATTTGATAGAAATTGGTCATGGTTTTGATAAAAAGTTGGGATTGTCAATTTTGCATATAAACGGTGTTGGTCACAAATTAAATAATTTGGAATCATTGGAGATAAATAAAGCGTGTAAAACTAATCAAAAAATTATAAACCAACTAAATTTAATTACGAGTCCCATTCTAAAATTTTTTCCTAAAAATTATTCAAGTAAATTTGTGCTAAATAACAATTTGAGTTAGGTACTAAATTTATTTTTAAATAATTGTTGTTTTTTTAAAAATAGATTCTAGTAAAGAAATAATAGTATATGTTTTTAGTTAGTAATGACATCCTGAAGAAGAAAATTATATTTTTCGAAACCGGTAGATGCATTTAAACTTAATTAAGTGGTTAATAAAACAAAGTTAACATTTACAAATTAAAACAGAAAAGAAATATAGCCATTTATTTGTGGAATTCTTTAAAACTAAAGTAATTTACTTATCAGAAAGTAAAAATGCATAAAACAGATCAAAAAAAGCGAAAATAGACACTTAAATGCTGATATTCTTGAACCACAATTTAGCGCAACTTCTCTTTTTACGCAATTATATTTTTAGGACTGGCTGCTCAATGGCTGCTTAATGGAGCTTCGCAGTAATATATTATTATCTCTAAAGAAATAAAACTATAAAGCACACAAAAATATTACAAAAAGAATCACATTAAATTCAAGATAAAATCAACATAATTGTAAATAGCACATTTTTTTAACATAAACAAATTAATAATCACAGTAACACTAATCTAATACATTAATGTATTTACTCATTATCAACACTAAATTATTAGATAAACATGATTAATATAAAATCAACAACATAACAACTACACACGTAACAGATTGGAATGTTTCTAAGTGAACACCCGGACCAATGACTCGTAAAACTTGAAAAGTTTAAAGATCTAAAGATTCCCTATTCAAATAATTTTTTACATCTGCTATTTATTTAAATAAATGGTTTCCTTTCAGCTTATATGGCATTGATTAAGATTCGAGTACTCGGCATACAGAACATCAAATGCAATGATGTAATAAATGTAAAAGGCTCATGCGGAAATTCAGTCATGGAAATTATTACTTCACATGTCTTTGTTGTCTCTTGAAAATCAAATTTCTATTGGTCGTACTCTTTACTAACATGTTAAATAGGCAAATTTGAACCGTCAGAAGACTGAATCTTATAAAACATTGAAATATATTAGACGCTGGTTATTGTGATTATGTTGGTTTTCGGAGATTTTGATTAAATTTATCGACCAAAAACCACGATTTACACAAAGGTAATATGTATGAAAGTTTTTAATTGTAAAGTCAGCAACCTCCGTATTTTTATCAGGAGAAAAACTGACTGAAAAGCTCAAAGAATAATATATTTATTAATACACTTCTTATTATCTTTATAATCTGGTTTAAAATACAAAATAAAATGGCGGTCATTTAAATTTGAAGACCGCTATTGGTTGAATTCTAATATAAATGGCAGCGAGTAAAAGTGACTGATATTGCAACTAACACAGATTTTGAATGACCAAATTAACATCAAAAAGACCTAAGTTTAACTATTCATAAATTAATGCAATATGTAAATACTATATGAGAAGGCAACTGCATTAAAAGTTAGAAAAATTAAATAATGGATTGCTGACTTTTCAATTAGTACCTTCATATGTAAGTAAACTATTCATTTATTGCACATACATAAAACAAATACAATAACAAACTGACTTTGTAAACGTACCATATAAAATAAGCATGAACTGCCAATTATATATATTGCTCACGCACACATCTGTAATATCAGGAATATCCTGTTTCTAATAATTCTACTGTTAACTGAGACTAAAAAGCGACGAAAAATACATGTGTTTTTGATTTCATCCATTGAAAATTGAGCACGATGTACAGCCGATTCTAATAACCATTGAACACAATAACCGCCACCTACTATATACAAATTTCTGGTGTTCACATTTAACCATATTCCACAAATAGTCTATTGGGAAACTTAAAAACATGACGATATATTTTTCCCAATGTGTAAGTTATAAGAAATAATGTCAATATAAAATGTTACATAAATATTTTTAAATTGTCACATTAAAATTGCTGCTAAGTCTAAATACAATCAGTGCTTTTCTTACATATAATATAAATACATTGTTATGTATTTAACAGGCACAATAATGAGACCAGGGTCAATAGTTACTAGTGGGCAGATTTCTCATTATTATCTCACCTCAATGTGGTAACAAATTATGGTTTACCCAGTTCTTACATCAAAAATATATAAATAAATAAAATGAACACCTTTCTCATAGTCAAATTGTTTCTATATGATTTAACAGGTTTGGAACCAACAATCTTGACATACCAAGATTAATTAATTAAATATACAACTGTATAAAAAAACATCATAGAAAAACATAGAGTTTGTTACCGCACATCATTCCCCGTATTTAAAAGTCTATCTTCAAAAAAAATATTTTATAACAGTCTGAATTTAAAAACTACTATCAATATTAAAAATACCCAATTAATACAATGTCAACAAGCTTTCTTTAGCATATATACATGTATTTTATATTAGTGAAGTGGGATTTAGACACATGTCATTATATTGCTAATACTATAGATAAAATACAAACATGTTTTCTTGTGTCAAAACTATATTTTATTGTTATTCATTCAAAATGTATTAAGTTGTATATTTGAAATGTTTTGTTTTATGTTTAAGTGAAAGGTAGAATAGGAATTTTCTGAATTGATTGAGGTAGAGTTTGAACAAACCTGGCTTTAAAAGATTAACATTTAATTGTATAGAAAGATTGTATTGAAGATTTTTATGAAGCAAGTACATATATGTATGTAAGTACATATATATTATATTTATCAAACATGCTCTTCGCTTTTGAGATGCAGTGTTACAAATAACATGGACTGCAACACAAATATTTTCATTCTCCAGACACTCAGTGCTAATGAAAGTATTTCCATAACATACAGGAAAAGAATTTGACCTTGTGCATATTCTTAGAAGAGATGGAGACAACCTTGAATGAATTAGCAATCATTGAGAATGTACAAGGATGAGGTTGATCTTCTACGAGATGGTCCATCTTCTATAAGTCTGACAAATGACAACTTGAAGGCTCAAAAAGGAGATTGCAAAAGATGGAGACAAGCAGTTTGCGCTGTAGAAGCAGATCAAAGGATTACAATGCATAGACATGAGCAAGTTAACCGAGAGAGTGCCACGGAAAAGTAATACACAATACCAGATTAAGTTAATAGAATTCTAAAAGAATCATTATTATGTTTTTAACCTTTCCCTTGCGGTGCTAAAATAAAAACACGCGTCTCTGTGCTGTAAATTCAGTGTACATGTAGACTTTTGCAATTTTTAAGTCAGATAAATATGAATACTTTACATCTATTACTTATATTAATCTTTAAAATAATAGTTGACATATACAGTCGATTTCGCTTAATTGGGTGGCCGGTTAATTGGCGCAGCCAAATCTCAAGGAACGGAAACCAAACCAAGGAACTAATAGTAATTTACATTGCTTCATTGGGACGACATTCCGCATAATTGAGACAGTAAATTTATTATTACGAATTTTCCTTTTGCAAGCAATACAGTTTGTCGCTGACAGTTAGCGAGCTATAAAAACCAACACCATATAAAATCTTTAAATCTTTAGATATTTCTGAAATTTTGAGCAAAAGGGAAATGAGGACATATTAGAAGTTCTATTGTTAATTATCAAGAGTTTTCGACAATAGATAACAATTTACCATGTTACTATGAAATAAAGAATGAGGATACAATTGTTGAAGCATTAAATCGAAACATCAAAAATTAGATGAAGAAGACGTTAATGATTAATATCCAACTGTGCCTGTAAGTAGCCGGGAGAAAATATATATATAGCCAGGTTATAGCGTTATTTTATGCAGGAAGGCAATGAAGGAAGCCCTATGTATTTAAAGAAAAATATTCATCATTTAATTTTAAGCTCGCTTCAGTTAATTGGGGAAGCCGCTTAATTGGGCCAAACTTCCTGGTTGCGATGTGTCCAAATTAAGCGGAATCGACTGTATATAAGTAAATATATATAATATATCAATGATTGTGTAAAAGTACTAAAAATGAGAAAAAACATTGATCATCACGAACGACAGCATAAAGACGTATAAGACGCATCTAACTTGGCCAGCGCACGTTCTGCCACTAAAGTGACGATCGGCATCTGGCATATTGCAATTATTTTATCCAATATATAAATATATTACGGAGGAATACCTAAAATTTGAACTCTGTTTTTAGTATATTTATATTATATAATTAGAAGCAATGTCAACTCAGTTTACATCACCAGAGAGGAAAGGTTAAGAAGAACACATTATGTAACTGATACAATACAAGCATATTTTTATTTAGGCATCTTTTGTTACCTGAGTTTAATAGTAAAATTAATAATTTCTGTATAAAGCAATACGGCGGTCAAACTGTACTTTCACTAATAAAGTATTAAATTGTTTTTATATTATCATTTAGTTATGTAAAGCGAAAAATAAAAGTAAACTTCAATTTGAAAAAAAAAATTCTTTCTCTTTAAGTACACAATATGTTACGCTCAAGCCAGGTTTGTATTTAGGAACTTTGAAACAACGTACAAGAATTTTCTTATGTCGATAAGAATGTTTAAAAAGGCTCTCAGATTTAAAAACCATTACAAAGAGAAAATAACAAACACGTATATCAATTAATATAGATATGTTTGTATGATCATATTATGATCAATAAATGTCATACGAATGATCCTGCACACCAGAAAGAGAAATGTGTGACAAATATTTGGCATAATGTTAACGTTACAGGCACAATTTTTTTTAAATTCACAAGTTACCAAATCTGTAAAAATGTCACAACTTATCTCTTATTTACTTTTCGCATAATTCAAGAATCGGAAGGTTGTGAATCTTATAAATGTATAGACAATTTTTTCATAAGGCCTAAATTTCAATAAGTACACTTTTGTGAGTCAGTAATGAACAAAACATTTTAATAATTCACCGCTGCCAGCAAATAATAAATGATCCTGGCATATGCTAGGTTCCTACCTACCGAGCTTTAAAACATTTATTATTTCTTTAACTTTCTCTTACGGCAACCCAATAAAATTATTTAAATTTCAAAATATTTTTTCTTCATTTCTTGGATGCTCCTTCAGTGAGGAGCTGGGAGTTAAGTTCTCTCATATGCTTGGCCACGTGGTCTGGCATCCGTGAGTAATCTTCGAGGATTTGGGTCAGGAGAAATAGGAGGATGGCTGGCCACTGGCGCCTGAGGAGACGTAACTTGATGGCAGCGTTGGCAGCTTGGCACAGAACCCGAGAAAGATGGGCGCGACCGCGGTGACGGTGAACCACTTCTTCCTGAAATTGGAAGCGCTAATATAAAACACTGCTGCATAAATAAATGACATCTACCGATTGACAAGTTCACTCTAATTTCAAAATATGGCCATGCTGAAATGTATTAATTTATAATATTGAATGCAAATCAATTTTTAATAACCTTTAAGGGGTTAAGCCTGTTAAAGTAACTTCAAAGTTACTTGAACAGTAGAGGTGTTTTAATAATATAAATCATGTCTAATTAATGCAAATGATTGCATTAATTATTGAATAATAATTAATATAGAGATTGAGTTAAATATAAATAACCACCATCTCTATAACTCCAAAATGAGAAGAAAAAATAATATGTACATATATATTTTGTTGAATGTTATACTACATATGTAGATATTAGAATATTAAATAAATTTGTATTTGTTCACTTAAAATATAGTAAGTACAGTGTAATATTGTTTAATAATATGTATACATATTTGATGAATTTTCAGTGAATTTATAAAGCTGGGCACCACCGTTGTGGGTCTAGGGTCTAGCTAGTAAAAAGTGATAATAAAAAAAATCTCAAATATTACCGCATCATATTGAAAATTTCTAAACATAATGAAATTATGATTCTACGCTTTATGTCATTGGAAAGTCAACCAGTTAAAGATTTCAAAATTTCTATTCTAAGATTTCTACTGAAATTACTACATGAAAATAGAATATGGTAAAAATTAATAAAGAGAAATTGAGTGGATAGCACTGATGCTGACCCATTTTTAGAATCATTAGCCCCAAATAGAGTACTCCAAGTATCACAGACTAATTAATTGGAAGCCGCATAAATTGTTTATACCTGTGACATAACGCTACGTCTCCATTGAAGTGCTTCTCTCGCTACTACATCTCTGAGTGCCGGATCCGCACCCCATAACCAATTTCTAGCGACACCAGCCGGTGGCGGCTCCTCAACCTTCTCAGAAACTCTTCTAGTATTACTACCATCCCTGTCGTACGCTCTCCTCCTCTGCACGCTGTTATCCCTTTCCAACACACGTCTCTGGATACTGGCATCGCGGTTCCTTTGATTACTAATATCTCGTTCAGTATTGTCTAGCACCTGCTTGGGTGTGTTTCCATCCCTCTCGCCTTGCAAGCGTGACAAAAGAGGTTGGAGAAGACTATCGGGTAGTGACCATAGAACCACGTCACTCAAACCGGCATACTCTTCATTTGCTGCAGAAATATCTGAGTCGGTTACCTGTAAGCAATAAGTAGAGAATAACTATAACAGTAACTATGTACACATATATAATAGGTGTACCAAAAAAGAATATCAAGCATTCAAATCTTTTACTTAAAAAAACAACTTTTTTTTATGGTACCCTTAATATAAATGTTCAGTTTCATTATTAAATTTACAATTAAATATGAAAATGATTAATACTTTACCTCCTGATGGTCTAGAGTTCGCAGTCCCCAGTGGGCGAGTCTGTAGAGGGCATACCGCTGCCAGGGTTTGGCTGTCAGGGGATTGCCTTCCTTATTGATCACTAGGGAGCTGAGTCCTCTCAGTGCAGCCAGGGCTCCCAACTGACCGGCTACGGAAATCCCGCATGCTCGAAACGTCAGATGAACAGCATTGGGAAATCTGAAAACATAAAAATGCATTCTGACTAGGATGAATATTATGTTCCAGTTTATATTATTTGGTTTGGCAGACATTTGTCAGTTCACATTTGGTAGTCGTAGAGAGTAGTTGATTACGATTTATTACGGAGCATCCAACGCCTCAACAACATGTTAAAGTCATTAAAACATTTTATCTAAATAATAATGGCAATGCTGTAATCGTTAATGGTGATCGCTATCGTCACATGTTGGAAAACTTTTTAGTGGCCGAATTGAGTTGACTGGGCCTGCAACACATGTGGTTTCAACAGGACAGTGTCACCTCACACACAGCTCGAGCTATGCTTGAAATTTTACCTAGCCGCATAATGTCAAACATTGGTGATATTGACTAGCCTCCTCGATCACCTGATTTGGCGGCTCCCAACTATTTTCTGTGGGGGTACTTGAATGGAAAGGTCTACATCAATAAGCCAACAACAATTCTGATTTAATGTATTAATTATAAATATATACAATATAAAATCAATTTTAAAACATCACAGACTTATGTTCTGAATAATTACAACTTCACAATAAGAATGTGTTCTCCTTAATAACAATTCTGATGCTACAGGACAATATTCGAAATGAAATTTCTGAAATAACATGCAAAGTGTGTGAAAATGTAAAAAATATGGTTAAAAGAACATGCATTTGTCCGATGTCATATTCCATACATAATTGTAATAATCCAAATAATTGATAAATAAAAACCAAATTAAAAAATTGTGTTTCATTTCCTAGTTATTCAAAAACAACATCGGCCTGGAACATAGATTGTCTACTGCATTTTGGATACAGAGCAAAATGACATAATTGATACGTACCTTATATACATATATTACTGACAAATCTCTAAGATTTAAGATCAAAGTCTCATCCATTTACATGCACCGTAATACAATGTATATAGTGTCAAATCTTGGACTTCAAATATGTACAATATTTTCCCGCTTGAAGATAAAATCTGTGCTAGCTTTACTTAAGAAATAAAGTGATTAGATAATGTTTTTATGTAATAATATATATAATTCTGATTCTGTACAACCTTGTCATTGAATCAAATCACAGTATATAGTGTACAGTAACACCTCGAGCTGCGTATCATTTGACTTACGTCTCATTGATTGATAATGCCATTACAAGATGAAATGCGTCAAGTAAATTAAACAAGTAGAATTAACAAAAAAAATTGTTTTATTTTCACACATTATATAATAATAACTATGTATTGCAGTTTTTTTATGAAGTAATTTAGAAATTCAACTTGTGTAACTCGGGGTGTTATTTTAATTTCAAATGTCAATTATATATATAATCAATTTGTATGCTTTCTAACCTGGTTTTAATAATAGGTAATCTGGCAGAGATATCCGCAAAGCTGACATAGTGGAAATGCAGCGTGGTCACCCCATCAGCCTGGGGCCAGCCCTTCTCCAGCCTTTTGAGAGCTCCAAGGCCCCACACGCTGCCCTCGTTGCAGCGCACTTCTACCAGCCAGTCTCCGCCTGCAGGCCCGGCATTACAGGTTAGTTAGAGCAATTGGTAAGAATGTGGAGGTTGAATTAGGAATTAAACACAACACACGTCTTGTCTGACTTATTTTGTGACTGTATGGATTTCGAAAACTTGAAACAATTACAACTCAGTAAACGTAGATTATGATGTTTTCTGCATTTAATAATTTGTATGGACAGCACTCGATTTCGAGATTGATATACTCAAGGTTCCGTAACAAATGACCACTAGTAACAATATTTAAAAAAAAAAATTTTTACCTTGTTCTCTGTCCTTGACAACAGGGTCCTGGTTCACAGGTGTGCTGCTCTCTGCCGTGGTAGTTTTGCTGACCGGTTTGGGCTTGGCTGTGACCGGCCGATTTGTCGTTTGCTTTGGGATCGTTCTGCGTAAAGTCGTGGCACTTTTTATATACCGACTTTTGGCACTGCCAGCGCGGGACAATACCTCTTTCCTCCCTACGCGATTGTTCATTTCGCTACCAGAGTTTGAGGAATTCGTCAACGTGGAGTTCAAATTCGTGGCCGTAGAGAGCACACTCATATTTTCGCTGTTATCGGAAATTGACCTGTTCTTCATTGGTAACCTTGCTTGATTGTCTGATACAGACACAGATTTACTCCCGGCAAATGTGGCTCTTTTCTTATTGGCCGTTGGCACTCTTCTTTGCGGATTTTTCTTTGAGACTTCTGAATCACTTTCGCTAGTCGTCGTGGGCAGAGAGCTCAGAGACGAGTTTATTACAGGATCTACGCTGGACAGACTTTCCCAACGCTTCAGAACCTTAACTGCAGGTTTCTCCGACGCGTCCAACCCCCCTAGAGTCAATCTCTGATGTTCCAATGAATCTATAATTGGCACCAAAATGGGTGGAAGTTTTAACAGTTCACTGCTCGTTGAAGTGGAATGAGATATGTCTGTGTCCTGAGATACACTTCTATGTGAAAAGTTTACACGTTTTTCACCGAACCCATTGTTTGTACTATTGATTGCGTTCTTTACTATATTTGATGATGTTTTTGAAAACTGAACGAAATTCGTGGTTTTTATAATGTCGGGAGTTTCAGATTTGAGTAAACCACCCGAATCGAGGAGGAACTCGACTGACGTGTTGGTTGTGTTTGTTATCGAGGCGGTGGGTGATGAGTTGCTCTTGCTTTGAGATCTAAACATACACAGAGTGTTATAAATAATTTGTCGAAGAAATACAATATTTTTAATTTCAAAGTAATTTTATTGTCATTGTTTATAAAACATTGAATTACTGAAATATGAAAACAGAATTAATGTTGTACAAAAAGAAAAAACAAATATATACACACGAGAAACATTAACACAATATGTACATCTAAAAACTAGCACATTAATCATTTGCAGCAGATAAAGATTATATAATGACTTACCAAGGAAATTTAAAAAAGAAGAGACAAACATACTGAAATGTACACAAAAATGACAAACATACTGAGATGTACACAAAAATGACAAACATACTGAGATGTACACAGAAGTGACAAACATACTGAGATGTGCATAGAAGTGACAAACATACTGAGATGTATACAGAAGTGACAAACATACTGAGATGTACACAGAAGTGACAAACATACTAAGATGTATACAGAAGTGACAAACATACTGAGATGTACACAGAAGTGACAAACATACTGAGATGTATACAGAAGTGACAACCATACTGAGATGTACACAGATATAAATAACTGTAAAAGTTATTTTATCTTCTTAAACTTCTTTTATGTAATGTAAATGTTATTTTTTAAAGACCCTACCAGGTCTCTTATTTATACCTTCAGTAATAATAAAATCTTATCCCATCTCCGGCAATGTTTTTTTATCAATCTGGTAATATATATTATTTAATTGAAATGGGTTCATATTGACTTGGTGTACATTTGAAAAAATGAGAATGCTTTTATCAAAAAAATGACATAATGATATGTATTATATATATTATACGTATGTACCTCAATAGCTCCCAGTTGGTTCTTGCATTAGATATCACTTGCTCCCTTCGTGCGTTGGCATCTGCCTCTTGGCCCAGCTCACTCAGGGCGATGTTGGCACTCACTTCTTTGTTGTGTCTCCAGGCCATTGCGGCGCGACGCACCTACAATTCAGAATTTTATGTTCCAATTTCAAATCTATGATTCAAAACTAAATATTGTCGACCTTATCTTTAAGAGTTTTATTATTACATGGAGAAATTTGTCTTGATAGTACATTTTGTCCTGATAGCCAAAATACAAAGATTGTTATAAATTAAATTAGTTTTATCATTATTCCATATGAAAACGTGCTCTAGATAGTTGCTCTCAGAGTGGAGTCTACATCATTGACAAAGTTTAGATGATGGGCAGGTCCGGCAGCTGAAAAGCACATGGAGAATAGGTACCAATAGGCCGTATACCCTGCTATCAATGCTTTCTCTAAGGTGTGTGCGCGCACACACAACTTGGCATCATAGCGCACAAAAGAAAATATAATGCGCACACAATTTTAATCAAGACTTTTTCTTCATGCGCCGCCTTCTATTGAAGGTTGGCGACCAAGTTGCAATATGCTGATTTCAACTGTGCAACATGTATAAGATCACTGACATTTTGGACACTGAGCCACTTTCAGAGATTACGCAGCCAAGATAATCTCTTTCTTCCCCTGCATAATGTTGTAAAAGATTATATTTTTCATTGCGAAGAATGTGACTGGAGTGAGTGAGCAACTTTCCTCAATTTTATTACTTTATTTATTTAGACACAGGACATATAAGCATTGGACAGCTAAAAACCTAGTTTGTTGCGTATATTTTACACAGATTTCAAAAAAGTTATTATTAGTTCTCTTAAATTATTTATCTTAATTCCCATTACTCTGTTAATACATGTGTGTGTGCGTGGCGCGTCAGTGTTTGACAGATGATAAATATGTGTGTGAATGCCAGCCGGGTGCTGTGCACGAGGTGCGCGCGCAGTGGGGGGAGCCAGGAAAGGTTAAAAGCTGTGCAGATAAGAGAAGTGGTCTCTCTATCCAAGGGTCTTCTTCTAATTAATATCAGCTTTAAGTGTAATTATTGTATTCATCTGTGTACCTTTTATTGTATTAAACAGTGAATTGTTGTATAGCAGTCCGAGTTTCATTGCTATACATTCCGACCTAATTATACGAAACAAAGCAATAAATCTAATCACCAGATTTACCACAATTAGTAAAGTGGTCAACCGAGGCTCTAGCAGTAGCCTTATACTGGTAAGGTAATATTTTTTCCAGCGTATAAATTGTACCTTAAAATTGCACAAAACATTTTTTATGCGCACACCGTGATCCAAAATTATAGGGAACATTGTTTGCCATGTAAGATAATATTATAGAAAGCATGAGGGTATAAGCTCAGTTTGTTAGTTTCAGCTCTGTTCCCATCCCATCAAATGCATTATTTTATTAAATAAGATGGTTTAAAACAATGTAGTGTTTTATTTTAGTTTTTTCTGGGCATTATTACTCATTATTTACAAACAGGTTGGAGAGAAATAAAAAAGAGTGGTGAGAAATCAGCGTGAAAACTTTGTGAAGCTTAGCCTGCGAGAGGTTGTGACTTGGGTGAGGAATTCATGGGATGAAATCACTGACAGGCTAAATGAATAAGAAGTGCTCATTTAAGGAGAGCTCTATTGCTGAGCATGAGAGATTAGGGCCAATGGTTCTACAAGAAATAAAGTCACAAGAAATTCGTGCCGGAATTCAGGGTTATGAGATTTATGATGATGTTCCAGAAGAAGATGACATTACTGTACTTGAATAAATGTAGATTGTTGTACTTTAAAAATAAAACATTCCTGAAATTAAGCCCTAACGTGTATTTTAGAGCAAAAATTAATATGAGACCCAGTCTTATTTTTTGGAAAACACGGTATATATGGAAATATCATTTCTGATAGTTCGGCGAAAGTTCAATGTGACAGTTAGAATGTGCTTGAGAAAGTTCCACCCCAGTTGTTCAATTCGCTGAACCGGAAATAAAACAGCAAGATTGCATTCATTCAAAAAAATTAGATTTAGTGAAAGGTGATATAAGAATGCAAAAAAGAAAAAAACACAACACGCCATTGTTTCTTACCTCATCTGTGACCTGCATCTGACTGATGAATGCCAGGGTGGGCAGATAGGACACCAGGAAGGTAACACAATCTCCCCCGAGCGCCACAGGGTTCCCGTCCAATGTCACTTCACGCAGAGACGCCGCCATCGCCACGCTCGAGATGTCATCAATACTAATAACCGGAAGATTAATATTAACTTGCCATTACAAATGATAATAGTGACAGTCAAATTTAAAGGCTTCAAATATGCATAATTCAAATCATTACAGAAGTTTATTACTCCAGGTGTCCATTGATCTGGATTTTTATTATTTTCTTTAAATATTGAGCAACCCTAATAAATACAATTTATTATGAATCATCTCAGAGAATGATTTATCCATAATATAACATTACTAACCTCTGTAGATCATTATTACTCAAGAACAGCTTCTGTAGCTTGGGAGCCCCTTCACAGCCGGTCACTCTGCGTAGTCTGTTCCTCTTCAGATTTAACTCTCTGAGTTGGGGCAGACCGCGGAGATCGGCTGATCGTAATTGATTCCCTGCGAGGTTGAGGACTTTTAGCTCACGCAGACCGCCGAGTTCACTGGCTTGAGTTATTCGATTGCCGTGCAGGTCCAAGACCTCGAGTTTAGCCGCAACGCCAGAGAGACCCTCGATTTTCCGTATTCTGAAATAAATTAAGGTAAACAATAAATTACAAATAAATGATGAGAAAATTCTAATGATGAAATTTATAAGAACTATCCATCTTGAATGAAAACACTGTCCGTCTCAATATGGACACTGATCTAGTAAGGTGGGGCAGGGAACACATGAAATATTGAATGTATTGAAGTTTTAAATTAATCAATATTAAACACGACCGCATCTCAATTAAAGAAAGTCACTACCATCAGATAAATTGGACAACTGTGATGGCCAATTTTAATTTTAACATTAAGTAACAATACACATGTCAAACATAACTTGTGTTAAGGGTTACAGAATCGGAGTTTTTCAAAGCATTCAGGTGGTCCTTTAAGCACTGATATTCTTTAGATCCTGGATTTCACAAATCACAAGATCTGAAATGAACAAATAATATTTGTCGATGTAATGTCAACCTCCTCCAAAAACTAACACAAAGAGATGTGGAAGACAAGAATAGTTGATATAACTGAATACGCCAAGAAAATGAAATGGCAATGGGCAGGCCACATCGCTCAAAAGACGGACAGTTGTTTGACAAATGCGGTCATTTAGTGATACCCGAGGAGAATCAAGAGACCGACAGGCCACCCTCTGAACTGACGAAACCATCAAATTTTATGGTAATACATAGCAACAAATAACAATGAACAGAGAAAAATTGGAGACACCTGGGGAGGCCAATTGCTGGATGCAATGGATAATGATGATGAATATCAAATGCTACTTCCATACGAGTGACAAAACTTGATTGGGCCATGTAGTTTACCAATTACATTAAACACTCACCTATTCTTCCCCATCAGCAGCACTCTCAAGGATTGCAGCGTTTCCAGCGAACATATGTCTTGCACCTGATTGTCGTACAGGTCCAGGAGCACCAGGCTGCTCAGGCAAGGTGCGGATAAGCCCTGCAATGACGTGAGCAGGTTGTGCTGCAGCGACAGCAGACGGGGTCCTGCACCCGCTTGCAGAGTGCACAGGGAATCCGGAAGGGTTGTTAGACCGCGCCTAATCGTTTTTCAAAAAAATAAAATTGTAATTATTAACCAAAAAACTTATGTGTAAATAATAAAATCAATTTATGTTTAAAAATCCAGATTGCTTTTCAGAAAAATTCAGTAAAATATTTAACAACGTAGTTTATAGGTTTTGTATATTACATACAGGGATCGAATTTCAAGGTTTGTATAATTTATAACTACTACAGAGAACTACTAATCAACAACTTGTTTTTAAAGAGATGTATACAGAATACATAAATGTATACACTTATTAATACAAATTAATTCATTATTAATCTAGAAAGATATACAGAAAAAATCTATTTATCAATATTTTAGTTAGTATGTACCGTGATTAATAAAATACCACAGAACTATGTCCTGAAATTTCAACTTCACAACAAAAATGTGTTCTTAGAAATATTCTTATTATTTTTCAAACCAAATTAATTGTTTGTCTTAAAAAATATGACTAGCTCAGTGGTCTCCCACAATGAGAATCGAACCCTCGATCACCTAGTAAATATCTTACAGCAAGGCCAGGAAATCACCTTGATCACATGTTTTTTTTATTATTATAAGTTATAAATTAACAGCACTCTAATTAATTATTAGGTTCTTTCATATAAAATAGGCATTTTTGGCTCAGCCAAAATCGCATCGCCATAATGATAATACACGTTCAGTAGATTGCCAGTTAGTTATTCATTGTTGACAAAGATGTGGTTGTCCTTTATTTATAGTTCTTAATGTGTACATAATTTTACCATTATAGTGTCAACAAAAGAATTACAAATTCTTCTGCTGTGTGTCAAAGCCTTGGAGATATTATACAGTAAAATCCCGTTTATTCGAAGTTGAGGGGACTGAACATCAAGAAAAAAGTTTGAATAACGACTTACGGTAATGAAAATAAAAATCACAATTTTTTTTTAATTACAACTCGTAGTAATTATAGATACCTAAATCCACACATTTTAAAATAACAAACAAGTTGTCAAAATACAGCATAAACAAATCAATAAAAATAGAAAATTACAATAAATAGTGTTTAATAACGACATAATTGTCGAACCTTCGAACACCGTCATTTCTCCGCTGCATTGAAGTTAGCAACAAATGTTTCCAGTGCTTTTAAAACGTTTTGTGGTGGTCGCGGCGGCATTCCACACTCGCCTGTGACGTCTTATTGTTTATCTTCTTCACTCGCCGCTTCTTTACTTCTTTTATTCTGTCATCATGTTTAATATTGTCGACAATATCATTAATGGAGTTGCGTATTCTTCTGTTAATTTTGTTTATGATAATATTACTTCATTCGATTTTTTAGCCACTGTTGGCGTTGTGCACGAGTTTTGCATTGAAGCTATTTTCAACAAACTAACAATGCAAACTTTATGCGCCGTGAATCGGTATAGGGGCGGGTACTACCCATTTGGATGGGCATTGTTGCACACAGGATTCCACCTCACGACTGGCTCAGAAAGCAGCTTCTTGTGAGGAGTCGCCGCGCGCCGGCGACTAAACTCGAGAAGGCCCACTTGGAAACGATATTTTAAATTCTACTGGACAAATTCCCTGATCATATGGGTTTTACAATTCAGTGGCCCTGAAAAGGGCCTTTTCATACTCTGTCCAGTGGCACCAAGCGGGCCGATGGGCGCTGAGCGCCAGTGGCGGGCTCCGTAAGGAGCCAGCCACCACGTACCAACTCGCGGTGGCGGAGCTATTTTGTATGGGGCGACCGTCCACCAAATGTAACTGTTTTGTGTATTAAGATTTCGGACGGTCGTTCACATTTATAACTATTTTATTGTGGATATCGCGAGCTGGTTTTGGTAATTAATGTTTAATGCTCGCGATATCCACACTTGTATTGTCTTTGTATGGGGTGATCGCTCACTAAGAATGATTGTGTGAATTGCGGGCGATCGCCTCCCACCCCCTGTTTATTCCATGTTTCATACTTATTGTTTGTTAAATAAATGCCTTGATTGTGAATTTGTGGATATCGCGAGCTAGGTCTTATTTGTATTTGTTTATTACTCGCGATATTCCACAACTATTTTATATTTATTAATTTTGTGTCTGGAGCACGACTTTGGCATGGTATTAAGACCATTCGTTGTCGGGCTCCGGAAATTATGGTTCGACGGATCGCCGCATGGCAGCGATCGTGTCGCAAACGGTCAAGTGGTGGGGGTTGTGAGCTTCCCCCACCACTGCTGGCCATGTAACGGTTTTGAAATATGTAATAAATAGAGGGGGTACAGCGGTCGAGGATGAGTTCTCGTCTGCGGCCTACCAGAGTAACATCTCTCTGTGTTTTACTTCTCTCCTGCACACATCACCTCCTGCACGCCTCGCTTCTATACGAAATATAGCAAAGCGGAGTATTACCGCCGGCGATTTTGGAACACTCGGACTAGCCGCGTACTTTTCAGTGCGTTCGGCGACATCCGTCTGTTCACTGGCTATAGCGTAACTGGATGACCATTTGTGTTATCGTTGGAGCGTACTTGTGCCTAACGGTACTTGTGCGTAACAGGCATTGACAGGCACATCGCGTAGCACATGTGTACGTACTTTTGTCAGTCAGCTGCCAACCTTTTCTCATTAATTTGTAATGCGTATTTTGCAGAGTACGGACATTTGATAAAAAAATCGAATTAGGTGAAAAATAGATTGATAAATTCATCTGATAGGGTTCAAAAACACAATCTGCCCAAGAACTTCGACGTACAACGAATTTCGAATAAACATGATTTTACTGTACTTATTACAGTTGCTACTTGGTGATGACTTGAATGTCAGTTGATGTTACACCAGCTAGATTAGCGATCTGTAGACCAGAAGATTAAGTGCCAGGTGTCCTGGGGCTATGAACATTTTAGATCACTTTTGTCAATGGCAGATTGATACCAAACTACCTTTGAACGGACTTTGGACGACCGAGAGTTCAGAAGAGATCTTTATGTATTTACAATTTAATTTTGTAAAGTAGTTTTACTTTGATATCAAATTCATTTTATCTTGGTTATGCTTGGCTATAATAGCTTGAAGGAACAGGAATATATTCTTGTGGATAATATAGTTTTCTAGCAGTGGCGTGCAGTCAGTACTTCGAAAAAGCTGTACATAATTAAAATCTCTGCAAAATAAGTCAAAATAAAATATGTATCTTGTAATTTCCTATCACAATTATTATCTTTTTTTTATTTTTTATTTATTATCTTTGTTTTATTAACCACTAAATTGAGTTTAAATACATCTACCGGTTTCGAAAAATATAATAATATGTTGGTCACAAATTAAATAATTTGGAATCATTGGAGATAAATAAAGTGTGTAAAACTAATCAAAAAATTATAAACAACCAACTAAATTCCCATTCTAAATTTTTTTCCTAAAAATTATTCAAGTAAATTTGTATTAAGTAATGATTTGAGTTAGGTACTAAAACTAAAAATAGATTCTGGCAAAGAAACAATAATATATGTTTCAGTTAGTTATGACATCCTGAAGAAGAAAATGGTATTGGCATGCACACTATTGTACAATATATAATCATAACAAAGAATGATCACCAACTTTAAATAGAAGATGGAAGAAGATACAGAGATATCTCTACAGCCTGGTAAGTGTAAGTACTTACGCTTCTTGCACAAGCAATTTTATTATTCAAACACTAATATAATATGTATTGACATTTCCCTTCTTCTTTTTCTTGTGCCCGATCCGTTCAATGGACATTGGCTTTACTACTACTTTGTTTACTGTGCCTCAACTTTTTCATTTGTGATGTTCTCCTTCTTTCGGGGCCTCGACTTCCAGCAATCTCTTCCTGCATTATGAGATGCAAGATCCCATACTTCTCCAGATGTCCCATCACATGTCAGAGATATTGAAGTTTTCAGATTTTATTGTTTTAAATACTTATTATTCTTTAATCAACAGCTTCATTTGTAACTCTATCCATCCAGCTTATTTTGAGCATTTTTCTGTAGATCCACATATCAAATACTTCAAGTCGCCTTACCATTACTTCGGTAAGTGTTCATGCTTCCATTCCATAAAACAATATCGAGAACATGTAGCGTCTGACCTTTCACATTCATAATCTAAGATTGAAATCATGACTGCAGAACATCTTTTTCATACGGATAAAGGTTGCATGAGCTTGATCAATGCAGCATTTGATTTCAACAGAAGGATCTCATCTTTCATTTATATTGCAACCTTGGTATATGATACTTTGTATCGTCTCCAATTTTGTCAGAAATATAAAGACTTTCATTGTCAGCTGCATTGTTTGCTAATGAGCATATATTTTGTTCTAATGCAAAAGTCTCATACGTGTTCATTACTTGACATTTCCCACATAAATGAAAATCAACTAATGGCTAAATAATATATATGTGCATCTTTTATGTTAACTTTAATCATATTTATATAATACTTACATTTACTGATCTATGTTTCAGTTTCCTAATCTGATATTTGTGTCGACAATTTAAATAAATGCATTTATATGAACACATTATGCCTAAAGACAAATCAAATGAGGATATATTAATTAAATAACTGTAGCACAGTAAAACTTCACCTATCCAGACTGACTCTGTCGCACCTCTCCCTGTCCAGAGCTCTGCCTTCCTTCTCTGCACCCGCATTGGTCCTGCTGATGTTTCCCCCGAGCGTGCTGTGGGCACGGGGTCCCAACCCTCTGCGTTGGGCCCCCAGGGCCGGGCCGATGTGAAGCAGGTCGCCGCAGTCCCTCGACGGAGAGCGGCGCAAGTGATCGGCATCCACACTTCGCGCTGACTTACCGCGGATGCGAAAGACAGATCTTCTCGCCTCGGTTATCAAAAATGCAAATGCAATGTTAATGGTGCATCACAAGGAAATTTTCATCAGATTGTTGATGTTGAAAACTGACAAACTCATTGGTTGAATTTGATTCAATTTTGATTCGAGCATTCTTCTTGATATTATTCAAACATTTTTTGCAAAATGCGGTCCAATGACGTTATGAGATTATTAATAAATTTTTGTTCCAGAAGAAAACGTTTAATTAGCGAATCTCAAGTTACAAAAATGATAACATACCTTTATATAAACAGAAGGTAAACGAATTAATCGTTTTAACTAATCTAACAACTTAAATAATGAACAGATTCCGAGAAACAATAACGAGCGAACCAAAAATCTAGCACTACTTACGACATTTCCACGATTGCCTGAAGTTGGCATGGAAGGGTGGGTACTAAGCCATTTCACCTATCGACATTTGATGCCGGTATTGAATAGCTATTAACATTTAATTAATTCGGATGGGTAAAGCAAACGTTCCCCATAATAACATTAAATTATTATCGACTTGTCAAAAGTGACATTTGGTGACATTTCTGGAGTACGCCTCGGTGTTGCATGCTGTCATAAACTATAAAGCATAATTTGTATTATAAATTTTGCAATCGATATTCTATTTTGTTTGCAAAATGAGGAGATCTGGGCTAATATTTTTGATATATCGACCTCTCCTACGTAAAGTATCGTAAGTAAGAAATGAAATTTTTAATCATTATAGTATTTTGCATGTATGTCTGTATGTCCCAATGAGAGCGCCTTTCTTAATTAAACACATTATTTATTCGAAAAGTGATATTTTTATTTCGTTGTAAAGTATAAATGTTCCGATTATATATAAAAATTCAGTTCCTCTATTTGACTACAAATATTTTTGGGCCATTTTTAACTAAATTTTCTGAATACCAGATACTAATAAATGCCAGGGTGTTTGTATATTATCATTCTGATATAATTTGTTAGAACAAAACATTAGCAACATAAACATTGTTAACAACAAAACATGTGTATGTTTACATACATTCCAGGAATAATGATATTGCGGTGCCGGTTCTTTTTACGACGTTTTTCCAAGAAAGCTTAAATTCTAAGCTAAACCTGAATACACTTTATAACAATATTCAAAATATACTTTCACATTCTATTGTATCGAAATTAAAAACTGTAATATTTTGTTGAGTTTGGGGTGTTGATTTATCATCATCTGCACAGTTTTTTCAGTGTTGTGTGTTTTTATATTTAATCATTTTAGTCTACTATGAAGTACGGACTTTTTCGTTATTGTTTGTGAACTGATTTTTGTAAGAGAGATACTGAAGTATATGAAAAAATACCTAACTATGTCCGAGAAAAGAAAACAAACATTTTTTTTTTTTTTGTAACGGAATTACCGGAACGCTCCCCATTTAGGAGAGTAGCATTCCGGTACTTCTTTTTTTATCACTAGACCACTGGCCTCATAAAATTCTTAATTTGTCTTAACGAATCACATTGTAGAACTGTGCTTGTTGTATTCTAATCCTGTATCATCTCTAATACTTGATCAGGGGACTTGAGTCGTCATCAAATATTTGAATAAACCTCTATTCTCTTACATATTATGTACCATTATTTTCACTGTGCGAAAATTGTATCTTTTTATTTTATATAATATTTTTCAATCCACACTACTTTATCATAAAACGAATACATAATATTAAGTTAAGAAGCCTCAATAATCGGCTAACTTGTATGAGAAGATGTATGAATGTGGATGAGGTGAGAACTGTGTGTCAGGACAGAAGAGTGTGGCACTCTATCCTCTTTGCCTACCCCTGCGGGAAACGGCGTAATGGTAAGTTAAACTTAATATGAGCAATGTTGTAATAAAATGGCCGCCATGTCACATCTCCATAGTGGTGATGACAACTGTTGTTGCACAGTGTCCATACATATATTAATATAGTGCACCTCTATTCAAAATATTTTATCAGTATCCACATTTTTCATTTGTATTTATCATCAGATCATGAATTTCTGATGAAGATGACTCATTTCCATAAGATAACAGATTTTTCTGTTAAAATATAGTTGGTGTCTGACTGACGATGAGGGCAATACTACTCTTATACATATACAAACAAACTATTATGTTACTATTAGGTAAGTAAGAGTATTTGTAGAACTCCATAATCACATATATGAAAATATAACACTTGTTAGCGAAATGCGTCTCAAGTAAATTAAATGCGAGAATAAAAAAACAAGTGTTTTATTTTCACATCTGTTACTGGTAGGTTTCGAGTATCCATCTTAATTGTTCAAAAAAATAATTGTAACTATGCAAGTACATGCCTGATATTAAATTCAATAATTCTTTTTTTTCTCTAATATAATTTATATTTAATTAATCAATAGTGAAATACATATATAATAATGGATAAATAAAACAAATGGTTGTCCTGTTTCCAAATATTTGAACATCTTTATTCATTCTAATGTTATTACACAACAATATAAGAATTGATACAATGATATTACATCTACAACAATTTTTGACTCATTTTTACTACGATCACAAATGATGGGTGCATTTGTCAAGGATATGGTAATGATAGAAATCTTGGTATTTTGAATTACATGTTCATGGAATATATAATATAAGTGGGTCCTATTTATATGTATGGAGGTGTTTTGATTCTATTTTATTTGTTAAATAGTCAAACACTATAAATCTATTATCGAAAACATGATTTAATTAATATTTGTAAAAATATTCCATTTACAATAAAATTCTTTGTATATTGATAATTATTATCACGCACATTGACACATGGTGCCTTAATGGTATCATACAATTTGTGTAACCGACTAAGTTTATAATAATTAAACATATAACTTCTATGAAAACAGCATATAAAATATTAATGTATAAGAAAAATACTTTATCTATCCTTGTTTCTACGAAAATTATTATTATAAATAACTTAGAGTGTATAAAAGGAAAAAACATTTGTTAAAATATTATTATATTCTCAATAAAAAATATTAAAGCTCTTTAGTGAAAACAATCTATCATTTGGGTAATGGCAACACTCGCGTATCACTTCTGGCCAATAAATAAATATATATATATATAATATTTTTATTGTAGTTGAGTCACTTTAGAGTGCTTGAACACTTTATATTACTTACTAACATATTTATATAATAAACTCTGAACAATTAAGTCTAATGACTTACAAATACAAAAAACATTGATCGACGACTATGTAAAATCATAGGTGTCAAACTTTGTACATAATCAAAACAGATCGCCTCAATATACATTCATGCATATTCACGTTCTTGCGCAAGTTAAATCTAGGGAAAGTAAGTATTACAAATTCTACAAAAGGAAACCAATACTTAATACCGATACAATATGTTTGGACCAAATTTTATAATTAAAAAGTGATCATTTTAAATAAACAAAAAATTCTCAAACTCTCCACTACGTATTATGGCACTGAGTATATTTGAGAAATCGTTGAATAACTAATCTGTCGAAAAAAATCATTCTTAAAAAAAATATCTGTCATTATATAATTTTTACTACAGCCATGAACATTAACTTAATGATCTACAACATCAAGAGTCTTGCGACATCGGACATCACATCGATTTCCTTTGCTATTACACAAAAATAATTTTAACTATATTTTATCGCTGCCAAAAATATATCCTAATCATTTATAACTTAAAAATGCAAGTTTTTAACCGTTTAATATTTATTTTACAAACACTACTGAATTATTCAAAAACAAAAAGGTAGTATTCATAAATAACTGTTGAATTGTATACTTTGTATCATTGAGACAACTGAGACAGAAACTATATTATTTTAATAGTTAGCAAACAATCATTCGTGTTCAATCATTTATCCCTATACGAGAGATTTCCACAAACATAATACATACTTTCAAATATTTGCTGAACAAACTCTGAAATAATGTTTGCATGGCACAGAAAATGTCCTTGTAACTTTAGATGCTTATTTTATCTTCATTATTGGCTCTGCTCAACTCCTGTAACTCGTGAGGCTCTGCATTGATTTTGTCCAGTTCCGCGTCGTGCTCGATATCAGCCTTGGAGAGGTGGACTATGATGATTGTACCCAACATGTCGCACATCACGTTAATGGTCGTCCGGAAGCGATCACTGAAAAATAGTGATCAGTCATTGTATCAGAGACAACACAATAATTAAAATTTAAACACTTGTACTCAATATTTTTCCTAAATGTTTCAAAAAGCACGGAATAAAATATTACAGAACAACTATAAGTATAACAGTATAACTTTGATAAGATCCAGAGGAAGAACTGACATGATTCGACTAAAACCGGTTCATTGTTTTGTGCTCTGTAATAATATTGCTATAATGCCGCCATTGAGTTTGGAGTATGTATTTATATTGCTGGTAGACAGCTTAAACCAGTTAAGCTATAGTGACATTATGCAGTATCATCAGAATATATATGTTACCTTATTAGTGTATATTTCTTTTAACATTTTTCTTCTTTAAGTTTTAGGTTTAAGTTCTGGTGCTGACTATTTAATTAAAAAAATAGTTTTTTTTGCATATCTTTCTAAATATGTAATTGTTTTAATTATTTTACTAATCATTTAACGGCTATTATTTGAAACTATGATTAACATATTTTAAGTATGTGCCTACGCATACATACCATATGCATTATCTTGTGATTTGATTATTGGACATAAACTTCTATCATTTTATATCACCACTTATATTGAATTTACATACATAAATTAAATTATGTCAATGTTAAGGCACTGTGATTTACAGATTAAAAATTTATAGACTAATGAAATAAACTTACAGCAACCAATCGACAGCAATGATGATGGTCACGTCTTCAGCGGGCAGACCGACAGTGTCTAGCACCATCACCATCGTGACCAGTCCAGCCTGCGGGATACCCGCTGCTCCGATACTAGCTGCCGTAGCTGTCACACTGGAATTATAATATTTGTTTATAGTTCTCCTATTGGTGTATTTATAATATATAATGCCCTAGAATAAATAGTATAATATAATAACTAAAATATTGATTCAAAAATATAATGTTCTTGGAATTTAATATATTGTTTTGTACCATTAAGACTTCCTATTACCCTGGTAGCATTTGACATTATTGTTTTTTTTTTACCAATGTTTAATAAGAACTTGATTACTCAATCAAACTTATTGCTTCAGATATCACAAATATTATTTAAATATCAATATGTAAAAATATATAATAAATGAGCAAAATCTGAGGTTTTTGGTATTATTCGTTTATTTTGTACGACTGAAAGCCAGAGGCCGTCGACACAATTCATGGAAGAGATAAAATCTTTCACAATGCTTCTGAGTGTCACTGAATCCATCCGTGTAGTTCAAGATCTGCCTTGAAATACACTGTAGTAGCATTGTCATCTATTCCTTCGGTACCTGGATAATTCTTTTCTGTGTATAAAGAGTTCATTTACATAATAATTAAGCTTATCAAAGTGTAATTAAACGTACCAAATAGCGACAATGTTTCCGAATGACAGTGGTACACTCCTGAGTTGAGCAATGAAGATGGCTGCCACAGCTTCATACAGCGCTGTTCCATCCATGTTAATGGTCGCTCCAATAGGGATAGCAAATCTGGATACGCGGTGATCTAAGCCCATCTTGTCACAGCAGCCGATGGTGATTGGCATTGTGGCCGAACTGTAAGGCGATACAGATTAAATTAATGTATCACAGAGTGAAATGAAAGAAGAATGTCCTCAGAAAAAGAGTTTTTGTATTTGATTGTTGTAGATAGTTTGAATATTAATAGAGGAAATATTGAATTTAAAGGAGCAGTAGATATTTACACCGCTTTCCATGAGAAAGTGCATATTTTATAATAAATATCATTAAATTAATTTAAACTTTCTGACGAAATACAAAGCTCACTGAATTTTAAAAATTATAAACAATTGAAATATGTAATTATAGTTTGCATTCTTTAATCTTGAATGTGAATTTAATGTTATCAAACGGATCAAACAAACCGCCATCTGTAGACAAATTTGTGAACTACCTAATGAACAGAAAAATATACACTCCTATGGTGTAGTTGTGGTGTCATTATGTTCTTCAACATTCTTCTGAAAAAGTTTTGATTAGTTTTTAAAAGATATTAATTGCGATAAAAAATTAATTGTGAAATTTTTATAACACGATTACCTGGAAGCTGTTCCAAAAGCGGTAGCCAACACTTGTCCCATCTGCGCCAAGTAGCTGAACGGCAGCTTCCTGGTCGTAATGAAGAAGATGACAGTCAGGGTACCGAAACCGTGGAGGAACAGTCCAAGGAGTACCGTCAAGAAGTACCAGCCCAGCTGGCCTATCATTTCTCCAAAGCTAGGAGTTTCCAGGAGCTTCGCCATGACCAGGAAGAACACACCTATGGGCGATATCCTGGAATGAGAAGAATAATAAAAATTATAAATATGACATTCTGTTAATAAATATTCACACGCGCCTTCATATTATATTTATTGATTAAACTTCCAAACAAAAGTAACGGTTGCGGGTATATGTCCATTAAAATTTCAAACAAAATTACTGACTGTGGATCGTGTTAATTCATCACTACAAACTTCCCAAATAGCAAGAGAATACGGAGAGACAATGACATCAAGCAAGCAACTAAAATCATGTTGGTTCACACTCCAATCTTTTCAATTTTCACGTATGCAGCAGAGACTTGGACAGTCCGCAATAGTGACAAGCGTAATATATTGCTGGAGAAGGATGTTACATATCCCGTGGATGGCACGAGGCGCGAATACCTCAATCCTGTAATCATGCAATGAATCTAACCACAGCAAACCCTATCTACAACAGTGCACAAAAGATTATTTCAATTCTTTGGCCATATTATGCGTCAAAGTGACGGCCTAGAAAATAAGATAATCCTAAGCATAACTTTGGGTTGAAGAAAAGAGAGTGTCACAGTGGTAGACGGATGTGTCGCATCTTGCTGGAAAGACTCTGGAATCAGCTGTGAATCTCGTTACGACCGAGTCTCATCTGATTGAGGACACTACACGAAGGAGAAAAGAAGAAACTTTATTTAGCAACTAATTTATGTCATGTTGTTCATAAATTATTCTCAAGGATGCATTTAATAATTCAAAATCATGGTTCAAGTTGTACATTATTTTATCTTTGGAGATAGTATAATATACGCATGGCTACCATAGATACATATACTCTTACACGTCATTCACTACATTCATACTTTTGTATGAATACAATGCGGTGCTTTGAATGCACTTATAGCCAATAGGAATTAGTTATCTGAAGCAAAACTAACGGTGCATAATGGAAGTAAAACCTGGAATTGGAAAAAAAATAACAAAAGTACATAAACTGACCTGGCACAATCAGATATCTAAAGATAAGATAATCTAAAAATGTTAATTTTGATTGGCATTTATGCTAGTTTCAATATATTTACAGCCTTATTGATCTAGTTATTGTAACTGCTGTATTTACTTATCTTTTCTTATTTTTATTTACCATGTTCAATGGTGTCACATCTATATCCATATTGCTCGAGCCAACGTAACCAACCTATTGCAAATGATACAAAATAACATTTGTAAATGATCCAGAGAAAAGAGTGTCCATGTGGATATGGACTCTGATCTAGTGAAGTGAATGTATTAAAGTTTTAAATAAATAAATGTTCAGGCACAAATTGAACTTCAAGGGTGGAGTACTTTAGTAAGAAAGAAGAATAATGTCCAGAATGCACGTCATTCATGTCACTCAGACAACTTTAAAAATAGATTAAAATATGTATTCTATTTGCATTTATTCTCACCAGATGACCCAGTTGGTGATGATCATCATGGCCTCGGACAAGGACGTGAAGAACAGCTGCAGAGGCTTGGCGGCGTGTCTCATCTTGCCGATGGTGATCCCAAACACAACGCTGAAGGTGACCAGACCCAACACATTAGTGCCGTCGGCATACATGTGCGATATTTTGTACCGTGTTAGATCAACTAGAAAGAATAATAATAATTTGTTTTAATAAAGAAAGTAACAAAGAATTAAATTCTAACATTAAAAAATCTGCATTATATACTTATATTATAACAATTTGACCCACAGTCTAATGGGGAAGTAGTTAAGATGACTTAACATGTGATAGATACAGGGATCGTTACAATTGATTTCAAAAATGTTTTTCGTCCCGGTACCGGTAAAGATGAAAATAAAACACAAGTTAAAAATGTTACAAAATTATGTTAAATAGTACTGAAATTCAAATAAAATTTCTTTAGTAAAAATCAATTAAAATTGCATATTTATTATTTATGGAATTTTTTCAAGCGAGAATACACTTGAGTATGAGATCATTATATATAATATGGTACATAACATTAAAATGTTACATAAAAATTTGATATCAAGTGCTCCATTGCAAAGAACAAACAAAGGCAGATTACTCCACAAAATTATATAATACAACAAATTGCCAAAAGAAAAAATATGTAGCGATCATAATTCAAATCCACCGCCATATCAGTCGGCATCGACGCTGGCGACAGCTGACTGCCTCAAAGTCTGGCTCAATTCATCGCCAAGCAGGGCTCTCCAATTTCATCCTTTCACAACGGCGGTCTTGCCGGCTCGCGCTTGCCGAGCAAGACCGCCAATTCATTTCATTTCACGCACACATGCACCTTCTTCACTCGTTCATTCACTGTATTAATTTCTATCTGTTTTCATTGTCATAATAAACCTCAACACACATCAATCACATTTATTTCATTTAACCACCGTCCTAACCCCCAAAAATATATATAACAAATTGACCAATATTTAAGACACTAATCATACAATGGAAAAAAATTAGAAAACAAGATGATAAAAAGGGATCTAACGATAAGCAGTGTAGCGCAAAAAACAGAAAATAAATTAAGTCATTAAATTTTTTTACAAATATACGAGGGTGAGTCAAAATTATCTACACTTTCGCCATAACACACATTCAAGGTTGTCATACCGCCTATAGAGTTGGTACAACTGCGGTCACGTGCACAAAATTTGATCCCGATAGCGTCATTTGCCTTCCGGCTATTACAATTTAAACATGTCTACTCCGCTAGCAGTTTGCACCAAGGAGGAGCAACGAGCAGTGATCCGATTTCTCTGGTCGGAGGGTGCGAAAGGGGCTGAAATTCGTCGTATACTTTTATTATAATACGGGGACAGTACTACTTTATCACGTAAATGTTTTTTTTTTGTGGATCGAGAAGTTTAAAAGTGGCCGGACGAGTGTGATGCACGAAGAGGGAGCAGGACGCCCGACAACCTCCACCGTGGACGACAAGATTCAGCAAGCTGGAGAGATGGTTCCAGCGAGCAGGCGAGTCACCATCGGTGAGGCAGCGTCTTCTTTGAACATCACTCATTGTTCTGCCCATAAAATCATCCACATAGAGCCTGGCCTCCGTAAAGTCTGTGTAAATAAATTGTAGAACGAAAAATGAAGATAATTTTTGATTTGTCCTCGTACATAAACGCTTAAAAATTTTAAACAATAGCCCGCCTCGACACAGATCATCCTAGTGAGGTGGCATTACCAATTAACGTTAAAAATAAATAAACAATATCCGTTATCACATAAAAGTGTACCGTTATAATGACAAACAAAATAATAATTAATTCTCGAATAATTTTCCGCCATTTCATTCAATATTTTATTCCAATTTAAAAACTAGTGTGATGATATTATCACTAGTACTAGTAACAAAAATAATAACGATATTTACCAGTCACATTGTCGGGTTTCGACAACGTCGTCCTGTACTGGAAGATGGTGGCCTGCATCAGATTCGGTGGGAACACATTTCTGAAAAAAAAAAACGAAAAAAAAAATTATATTTCATGGTCGATTCTGTTAAAAGTACGAGTAAAACGACCCATTCATAGTAAAAATTAAAAATGCATATTTCGTGGAAGGTTCTAATGAATAAGATATCAATAAAATTAGTATTATAGCGGATGCCTGCCTCCATCAATGAACCATCAAGAAAAGCTTTTCATCTTACTCTCTGGCTCACGCTTCGATTGTAGCATTTGGTACGAACTCCGTTTCCACCGCGGAAATTCTGACAGTAGATTCCAACTAACCATTGTTATTCGTTTCTTGTACTGTTTACTCGTACCTTCTCTGTCAGTACTGTCTGTCATTATCCTACACGAACACAGAATGCTAAATCGACTTGGAGGCGGATTGCCATTTCCTTATAATCCTCCATTAACATAGCATTTTACATATCACACTTCACTCATAACCTCCAGTGTGGAATTACTGAAGTAAGATAAAACAGATCTGACCGGATTAACAAGACTGATGGTGCCAGAGTTTCGGGTTTATGTCCAGGTAACAGCTCTGATTTTTTTTGAAAAACAAAGATTTTCCTTCGCCTTTTTTCCGTAACATATTTATTTTGGTTTAGTTATAAAGGAACGATGTGTTCTGAAGAATTGCAAATTCACTGATAAAATCACAATACAAATATCCAATAAAATAAATTAACTTTGTTTTCTAATTTAAAATATATACCTTCAGAATAAAAAGGTCACATATCCATCTAACACTTGTACATTTCAAAGAAAATTGACACTACTCCGATGTAATAGCGTCAGTTTCCTTTCAAAAATTTCTCTCGCAAAACACACAGAAGGGATATTATATTGTATTACAAGTGGTGTGTGTCAAGGCTAAAAGTGTGAAGTGTATTTTATACCATTAGTCAGTTAGCCATTTGGCTATATAGTTTATCTAAATAAATAACCATGCCTTAATGTACTAGTATATATAGTGCGTAATATATTAGGGATATAGATAGATGCATATGAAAAATTATAATCGAAAATATAAACTTTTAAAAAAAGTCGTGCGTGATTATTTCGATTAATTAAAATATTTTATTGATTTCAAATTATATACTGAATATAAAAAATAAGAATAAGTCATCGAACTTAAAGCGGCCAGACATTTTTTTTATTATTAAGATGATTTAGGACCTGAAGCAATGACGCGGGGTCAAAAGAACGTAGAACATGATTTTGAAAAATGTTACGAAATAATATTTTTCGTAACGTAAAATATTGTGTACTGGGTCTATTACACCCAATTGCATATACATTAGATACAATCTTCTATTTCAATCCTATATTTTTCAACTAACTTTTTTTTTTTAAATTAGTGAATGTGTCCAATATCTAACTATAATTTCTACAAATAAAAGGCGACCAGACATTAAATATGTAAGAACTCAGCTAGACAAGTAATCGTCGCGATCGTGAAAACCAAAATAAATGCGAGGGAAAATTATAATATGATAATGTATTTTGACCGGATTCCAAACGGAACCGTGTTAAATGTACAATTTATCGAGGGCCGACTGCCAGAAGTTATCAGTATCGTCAGAGCCGGACCCAGCCTTCAGGCAAAATTATAATTTGACACATGCCTTAAATATATTTTTTTTTTGAAAAACATCTTTCATCTCAGACAATTAATTCCTTTCAATTCCTCTGCAACTGTCCTTTACGTGCGTTCGAACGATTCTCCAAGACAATGCTCGTCCGTGCACATGCACCATTGTGGAATGATATATGAAACGACAGAACATACTCAACTTCGCTTGGCGACAGATTCGAGATTTCCGTTAAATAAAGTGGTTTATGTCTTGGCTAAAAAAACTAGCCTGCCGGCGATTTTAATCCACGCTTTCAGAATTTGATTAGAAATACGAAACTCGTCGATATTATCAAATTTATAATAAATGTACTAATTCCTATAATACAGTAATCTTCTTGTAAACTGTGTAAATTACATACAATACAATCAATAAATTAATATTAATTACATGTATCAACAATAATAATTATGAAAGTGTAAAAAAATGTTTATACTTCGCAAACCATGAAAATTTACGTAATAAATAACATTTAAAATTCGTTTATTTAATTAAAGTTAACCATACATTAAAATAGTATTTTTAATCTATAAAGATCATACTGAATGATTTTGAGAAATTTTCAATATTTTTGACAGAATAATTGCGCAATTCAATTTAAAATAGAAAAAAGATGCGCTCCATTTCTCAGAAATGTGTTTTTTTTTTGTTCATCCCGCTCCACCTATATATGTAATTGTATTACCGCTCCATTTTGTTTGGTCTCTTCAAACACCGTCTGAATTTTATTTTAAGTTCAGATGACGTTCTTTGATTCTGGTCTCTTCAAATTATCTTTCAGATGTTGTTCTTTTATTTTGTGAGAAATAAAAATAATATATCGCAGTTTCGTGATATCTATATAAAAAAAATCACACAGATTAGGAACTCTCTCAGACTGTTGCCCCGAGCAGCTGGCCGTTGCCTCGCAGCTCAGCCCCCCACTGACGAGCGCGTGAAATATAATTATCTACACTAATGCGTGAATACAATCCGTCTGGATGTTTTCGGGTTTTCAAGTTCGCATATTCAACACGTGGTTTGCTAATGCGTTTTAAAAAAATTATATCAGTGTATGAGCCGTGCAAAAGAATTGGACCAGGTGGGTCTTCCGGCATTGACCAATGTTCGAAATTGACGATGAAAATAGGATTCCACAACAGTAGGTGATGCATAATGCAATGGCGACCAATTCAATCAACTGACACACTATTAATGACAGGATAAAATACGTTAGGATGATGGAAATATTCCTCAATTTACGATATTTTATTTTAAATCGTACGATACAATTCGGATTCAAATTCAAATACTAATACAATTATATATGTAGAGAACGTAGAGTTAACCTCTTACTCGGTAGTACGAAATGTTGCCAACAAGCTAACAAATGTAGGCAAAGTAAGTAGACACCGTAAAGAGAATCGTTTTTTTAGAATAATTAATTATAACATCACGTATTTATGAATCAACAAATTTTTTTAAACTCTGAATAATGTCTCGATACAGCATCTAATTCCAAGATGACAGTAATGTAACGCTGCGTGTACACAGTAATACTTTGATTTCTCGTTTCGAAGATCGCAAAATATAATCTAAAGATAACTATGTCAATGCAGCGCAGTGTACTGCGGCCCAAATTAGACAGGGGACTGAAAAGTTGGCGCTTTCCAATCCATTTGGCATAGTTATTTTTGCGATACCTTTTCCAGCGTTAATAGTAATCCACAGCAAGAAGTGAAATTATTAAATTAAAAAATTGTTTCTCACGTGAAATCACTATTGATGAAGACAGCTTCTCCGTCGCGCCAGGGACCAGACCATCGCCGTAAGGTGAAAATCGCTTTAAAGCGAAGCAACTTTAATTGCATGTACACATACGAGGCGCGCTTTTTATGTAAGTGCCGTTGCCAGATATTCACACAGTGTGGCTATCTTGTAGTGAGTGGTTGAAATGGTCAATACAATAGATCAGCCCGCCGACTGTAAAATACGGTCCGTGATTCGTTTATTAAATGCACGAAACATGAAACCAGCTGACATTCAACGCCAAGTTTTGTACTGAGTTGTCCTGATTTGGCGCCAAGTGATTTCCATATTTTCTTTCATCTGAAGCGGTTCCTCGGTGGCCAGCGTTTTGATGACGATGATGAATTCAATGACGGAGTACAGACATGGTTCTCATCCCAAGCGACGTCATTCTATGACGAAGGTATATAAAAATTGGTGCCCCGTTATGACGAGTGCCTTAGTAATGGTGGCGACTATGTTGAGAAGTAATTTAAGGTGTGTAGCGTCCGAAGAAAGTAGTGTTGTAAAAATATTGCAGTGTTTCTTTTAAAAAAAATCAGGTACTTATTTAAAAAACGCGCCCCGTACATATATAAATGCCTAAGAACGCTTATTTTTCTTCATGAAAGTGTGAATATTATATGGGACAAGAGACTAATTTATATACAATGCCTACTCATTTAGGGGTCTTTTATTTCATTCTGTACTGGGACACAATCTTGGTAGTCACGCCGCTGACTTTCCGCACAAAATACAACAATCAATGAATGATAGCTCACTCCGCGTTCAACTCTATTAGATTTCATTATCTCGGTGTATTCAATTACATTAAACAACTCTTGTGTGTTCTCTTTCTCTCATCCACACGTTTAATTTCATGCCTCTTCGAGTGATGCCCGACACATCTTTCCGTTTTTTAAAATGAAGTATCTGGACCTGTTTACGTCCTGGAAGTATGCTTTAATTGAATATCACTTTGAAAATCATACATACGTATCATAAACCAGCAGAAAGCAGTCGGCTTTCGTCGATCTATGTAGTTAGTAGCAGTGAACTGAAAATGGACATCATGCTTGGTTACCATTTTGCTTGTAAACGTGGCCATTACGATCGCACGGATGCGATCACATTACCAGAGGCGATTCGTTTCTCTCACGCTGTAACCGTTCGCGTTACCGGGCCAGATGGATCCAGATATCATCACAGCGGTTGTGGAATGCAACTCTTCAATTGATTCGCATCAACACTGGATCCGCTACACCGCACGTCTGCAGTCGACCGAGTGTCAATTGACGCGGCAGGTCAAGTGGCGATCTTTACAGGGAAAACCTGGATTGTTTGGAGGTGGTAAATAGACTGGAATTAGAAAAAAATACCACGCAAGTTAAATGCGCTGGATTATGTTGGATTGTAACGGTGATTGATAAATGTGATAATAATTCGCAATTCGGCGTGTAATCACTGCTATACTAGAACCCAAATCATCAATCTGATGATTTGACAATCAACGGTATAATTGAACTATCACGTGTGTTCAAAATAATTCAGATGAAGGACCCAAGGATATCCTTCATCTGAGACAATATCAGTTAGGTACCCACAAAACAATGCATAGAGGAGCAAAGTCCTCATGTTGCGTACACACGGATGAGAATTACCTCGAGATTCGTCTCGTAAGATACATAAAGGATAGTGCAGAATTAAACGCGGAGTGAGCTATCATTCATTAATTATTGTATTATATGTGTAATATATCTATTTTGTAACTAACAACTAGAGGTAGGTTAGGTAGGTATACTAAAATATACGTAATAAAGTATATCAAAATTATAAAACAATACATTGACACAAAACTAATAATAAAAAGAAGAGCATTTATTTTTATATGACAATTTGACAGCGCAGTCTAATGGGACAATAGAAAGATAGTAGAGGAGTACTAGTTTAGCAAATGTGATATAGAGGGATCCTTACTTGGCACCTCCAAAGTCTTTTTGATTCCAAAAAGATTTTAGAGACGCCCGGTATCGATCCTGGTATAAAATAAAACACAAGGTAGAAGTGAGAGTAGGTATGTATATAAAAAAATAAAAAAATTCCAATGCAATTTTCGTGACTCGTTAAATACTTTACGAATATTCTATGCTAAAATAAATTGAAAATTCATGACAGTAAACAATCGACTTGTTCAATTCGGAATCTCATCCCTTGTAACGTGGGTAGTTGTATGGGTAGGATTGTGTCGATAAGAGTCAACCCTAAATTTGACAAGATGCTATTGAAAATCATTTGGAGTATCGTACCATCATACATACACCAACCCTTCTAAGGAGAGGCAGAAGGCAACATGGCAGTTGTAATATTATGGATTCAATTTAATATTTCCCTTAATAAATTATTTTCAAATAAATCGCATCAGTGCTGACGAGAATATCTAATAAACCGTCTTAATTGACCGGAAATGTTTTGCCACTTTCTATGTGACTGACGTTAAATAGTGCTAGTTTGATGCTGCTCCGCCAGGTGCGTTCAGTACTGTGTCCAACTCACTCATATACAACATTTAGAGCTGTCAAACTATGCCCACACTAATGGGCAGTGTACACGGATGAGACTTTGATCTCTCGTCTCAGAAATTTTTCAATAAAGGTCGATACGTATCAGTTGCGTTATTCTACTATGTGTACAAAATATAACACATGCGGTAATGAAGCAAGGTCTGCGAGACAAGTCTCATCCATATCCGTCCACCACAGAGTACATAAATATACGTACACACGTGTATATTAATCGTTAAAATTCTAACCTTACCTTATTATTGTGAAATTCGAGTACGGCATCACATCCCTTCGGGTCCTAATTACTATATTAATTTAATCTTCCAAGTAAAATGAATACTTTAAGAAATTCATGGACCCTAATAGGAGTAAGTTTGAAATCTGAGCAACCTCGTTAGAAACTAACTTAGAAGAAAAGAAAATATCCCTCTGAAAAGTAAATACAATCCCCCAAGGGTGTAAAACATTTCCGTGGCTCGTGCAAGCTACCGATGATTAAATGAATTTTTATTTTATATATTAAATTTGTATCTATTGTAAACACCACATTTTAATATGAACTATTATATTTTGCAACATACGTGATACATCTTATATTACTTCGTATATTCGTAGATACGGTTGGACGTTTGAGCATCCACTTTACTTCACGAGCGCTGCCTTCATTTGTAGGTATTGTCGGCTGCCATGGGAACCTTAAGCCCGGATTAGGGGGGCACGTCTTCAGTGAAGGGTGAACGCGAAGATGAAGGACGAGCTCGATGCGCAATCGATGGGACTCACCAGGAAGCGGTGCTCCGTCCGGCGCCGGCGTGACGCGCGACATCAATACAATTATAAATTAACCACGTCATGATGACAGGAAAAGATCGTATATTCTAATTTACACAGATTAATCGGTGAGCATATATGAATTAAATTATTATAGAACATACGGGAATCGGGTACCCAATTGGTTGATGCGAAATTAATTGCGATATTTGTAAATAAATAATTTCAAAGCTTTAAAAAAAAATACGTAAGTCAAATACATAATTTCCATTACAGCAAATTCTTTCGCGTGGCCCGGAGTTCCTCGTCATCAAACCATATACGACTCGTTAAGACACATATTCTTAGTTGTGCCAGTTGTATTGTTTCCTTTATTAATTCCATATACAACGTGCAACGTCGGAAATCAATTTTCTCCTCGGCCATTTCTATCTTATTTTTTGGTTATTACACGATTGAAGTTGAACGGAACCTGGAAAAATCAGGCAGAATGTGTCCCTTTTAAAAGAAATGTAAAAAAAAAAAATATGAATTAAATATATTAATTATAAAGATATACATATAAAATCAATTTTATCGAAAAATATTGTTGTTGCGCCACCGGGATTCGAACCTGGATCTCTTTCCTAACCGGGGAAGGTGCTTTATCCAACTAAGCTACAGCGACATTATTTTTAGCGACAATTTTCGACCCTATATGTTACCTTTTTGATATTGATACATTTAATGGTTCCATCATTTGACAGAGCCATCTACCTTATTTTTACAGAATCTCAAATACCTATAAGGTAGATAACCACCTTCCCCGGTTAGGAAAGAGATCCAGGTTCGAATCCCGGTGGCGCAACAACAATATTTTTCGATAGAATTGATTTTATATGTATATCTTTATAATTAATATATTTAATTCATATTTAAAATATCACAGACCGTCTGTTCTGAATAATTACAACTTCACAATAAGAATGTGTTCTCCTAAATAAAAAAAATAGGTTTCAAGACAATGAACAACCATTTACCTCACCTCCAAACAAGTACCGTTTGAAAATATGGTGCGATGCAATATTTTTTCATATCTAGTCACATGACAGAGTACTAGACGATTACAGAATTACCAAGACGTATTATTTTGAAAAAATTTAGCATCAGAACAAAATGGTTGCATATCCACCTAATGTGTATATTTTAGAAGAAATTAATGCGCTGGTTAAATCGTTATTGAAACCGTTATTGTGACTGTGATTGTGTTCGGTTGTAACGGTGATTGATAACGAATTATTCGTAGTTCTTCGAGCAATAACTGGTACACTAGAAAGTAAATCTAATAATAATTCAATACTAGTCACAATGGTTTACCACCACTACAATGTAATGCATCAGTTACAAATGGCAATAATCATTTTAATCTTGATATAATTGATAATATCTTGGGTCACCGCAATTTGTTTATTTAGATTTGTTTTTGTTTTTTGGCGCTGAAACGATTACGACAGAGATTAATCGTAATGAAGGATTATTCGCGGCTTTCCCGTTAATTGTAATCACCGCTTATCTCTGCGATTAGTCGGTTTATAAATGTATACTAATATTTATTTTTCAGATGAATATTTATTGGATAATTGTCATCGTAAACTGTATGCGTTAATGTGGTCATTCAGAATGGATTCTTATGATTGAAATAAAATTAATATATTCTGCCTTCTGACATCTCAAGGTGAATTTCTTCATTTTATTTTTAAATATTTAAATATTTATATATTTTTGAATATATTTTTCAACTTTAACATTGTACTGTTATTTTTAATACTTGTATGTTCGGTTACATTTGTTTTTTTTTTCTTATTTGCAAAAAACATTAAATGCAGAAGTCAATGCATACAAAAATAATAAATATAACGCTCATAAAAAACATATAAGAATATAAACATCTAATCAAAAGTCTACGACAACACTAATACTATAAGATCAGATTTGACGAGAAGACGAAAATTAGAATTAAGCAATTCTATGTATTTTATAATTTTAATATTATAGTTATATTCATTTATTTATCACCTTTTTAATATTTTATTTATTTATAGCTCGTATCTGCAATTTAACAATTTCCGGTGACAGCAGAAGACCGAAATGGATGGAGAATCCTCTATTCAACGATAAAACTTCTGATGATCTTTCTGAAAATGAATCTATCCATATCTATATTATATGGTATTATATAAAACAGAATGCCAGCCTACCTAGTTTTCTATACAATCTTCTTGTTTTCTAATCTAAACCAAATTTAATATAGTTATTCTTTAGGGCCCTGCGCACAACACTGGCATTAGTAAACCGTTATTTAAAGTTATTATAACTGTAATTGTTATCGATTATAACGATGATTGATAACTGAGATGTAACTGTTGGAGGTAAACTTTCTAGTGCATCAGTTACCAGTGACATCTCTAAAAAATACGAATAATATAATCAATTACCAATCATTGTTAACCAATCACGGTTTAACATCACAATAGGCATTCTTTCTCATCCCCCTGACCTCCCCACCCACTCCACCAGATATAAATGTTCCAAGTTTTGCATAGTTTTTCTTTAGGACCCTGCATAAGAGATATAGACACCCCCTATCCCTAGTCACCCTCCTTTCTACTAAGCCCCTATTTTAAATTATAACTAATTTGAATCACGTGTAAAGCTAGCTGTTTAATGAATAAACACAATTGTATATTCAAGATATCTCGTGCTTCGTTCAATAGTACTGGAATAAATTCGATGTTGTTCATGTTAGAGTTTCATAAATCGCGCAGAAAAATTAATATTATTTTCCATTTTTCCAAGAAAAACTTCCGTCGATAATGTGAAACAGGTACAACCTCGTATTTTCAGTGTAAAACCAACCCGCGCCGAATACAGCCTGTCGAATTCTTATTGTGTATTCAACAAGCGAAAGATATGCTGAAATCCCCGAAAAGCACAAACTCCGAGAAGACGTCTCTGCGAATGAATAAAAAAAACAACAAATGAGATAATATTTTCGTGTCGCTGGGCGAGCGCGTGGGGTCAGGCGGATACGTTTATTTTATATTTTATTTCGCCTGAGCGACTATCAAGTTTCTATTACAAATAGTCACAATTCACACGAGATGATAATGCTCGCGTATTTTGGATAAAATATTATTTGCTCGATGTAAAGGCTGATTCGCATCTGAACGGCACGAGTGGAACATCAATCGGATCATTGGCTGTAATCTCAGCATCCTCCATTTGTTTTTTATTTTGAAAAAATGTGAAAACTGAAGCTTGAAGAACGATGTATTTATTAATACACTTCTTATTATGAATCATAATTGATATAATCTGATTTAAACTACAAAATAAATGCAACGTATTCTTCCAAAAGCATGCTAGTTTCGGCCATTTAAATTTCAGAAAAGTACTATTGGTTGAATTCTAGAATAAACGGCGGTGGTCAAAGGCAACTGACTTTGAATAAACAATTCACATCACAAAATGCTATGTTTGACTGTTAATAAATTACCACAATGTGTAAAGGCTTCGATGGTTATTTTTTGGCATGTTCAAGCACACTCATCTTTAACTTGCCGTTTTATTTTTAAGATCTATCAAGGATCTTTTTTAAACATCGTCGGTGTTACCTTTCCAGAGCCTATTATTATCCTATCTTTAAAATAAGCATTTGAATCAGATAAATGCTGATTTGTGTAAAATCTGACAGCTCAATTAAGATAATGAATTGTATTATTGTCGTTTAAATGTATTGTAGTATTTGTAATAAATAAATTAAGGAAAACACATTTTTGTTGTGGAGTTGCATTTTCAGAACAAAGTTCTGCGATATTTAATTTGTACATATTATAATTAAGAATAATGCGTTTATTAATATACTCACTCACACAACGCACCCTGTAACAGTGTATTTTTGAAACGAAACTTTTTTTGTCAGTCTTCAAGGCCATCGTCACACGGTATACGAAACGAAAACAAACATAGGTATCAGGAGAACATACAATTGAAAGGTAGTTGACATTTTACCCGATGTTCAGTTCGCAGTAATGTTAATGGGTTGGGAGCACATATTCTTATCAAATTTCAAAAACAATAAAAAAATATAACTCTACTTTACATTTCACTATGTCCTCACATAATAAAAATAATAAATTCCAATATACAATAGGTAACGGAATTTTTACAACACTTTACTTTCTTCAGACGCTAAACACCTTAAATTACTTCTCAACATAGTCGCCACCATTAAGGCAGTTGTCATAACGGTGCACCAATTTTTGTATACCATCGTCATAGAACGACGCCACCTGGGATGAAAACTATATCTGTACTCCGTCTTTGAGTTCATCATTGTACCGCTTCAGATGAAAGAAAAGATGTAAATCACTTGGCGCCAAATCAGGACAAAACAGGACACACTTGGCGACGAATGTCAGCGGGTTTCGTGTTTCGCGCATTTAAGAAACGAATCACTACTACGATCTACTGTCTTGAACATTTCAACCACTCACTGCAAGATGGCCACACAATGTGAATGTCTCTAACGTTGCATGTGGTGAGTCAACAGATGAAGGAAACCATTGCGCAACCGCAGCGCTACACCGGGAATATCCGGCAACGGTACTTAATTAAAAAACGCGCCTCGTGTATATATATTTACAATAAAATGATTGTTCTATTCTTTCATTGATAAACATTTCCCCTTTTCTCTGCTAAGTGCTCTAATAGTCACATAATTTAAATGGCTCGGTTGTCTGAAGATCATTATACATTCAATTTTTATTTTGTGTTAATGTCGCAATTGACCGCCAAATCTCCGAGACGCGAGAGCAAAGATCCATCCGCGTGTGTAAGTACGCGCATCACAAAAGCGTTCCACTTATCTGCCGAACTCTATATGTCCGTGCATTCCTTGTTCTAGTATTGTTTACAGTTTATTATTATTAGTCTCATAAAATAATGTCATTCTTGTAAAAATAAATCTGAGTGGGATTTCAGTGCGCGCGTTCTGAGTGAAAAAAATTTTGCGCCTTCTGATTTTCATCTCAAAATATAACAACATTTTTATGAAGTCAAAATTTAAAGACTATACATTTGAGGTGGGAAGAGAACCAAACAATGATGCAGATGATGTTATAACTTTCGCGATATAATTTCATTTCCACTAACGAATTTTAGCCTTACGAGAATTTAATGTTAAGATAAGATAATATATATTTTTTATACATAAGTTTTCTCTCAAAAATTCGACTCGATTGCGCATAAAAAGCGATCTGTGAATCATCACCGCGTGTATTTTGATCACGGATTAGAATATTTTCTTTTACCGCCTCTCAAAGATCAAAGTCTTATTGATAAATCATTGTAGACAAGTGGCACTAGTGTTATGCACCCCCAAATAAGAAAGATCTTGAATTATGGGGTGGTTTAGACATATATATATAAAAAAGGTGATCAAAATGTATAATAGTAACTAAATTAAATATATAAGTTTTTTTAGCTGTTGGTAATACAGTTTAGGAGCAATGTATGATGCATGACTCTTGTCTCATTCCTATATTAGACCCCCCCCTCCCTATGTAGTCGATAGTCTAGTTTAAGCTTTAGTTTATTATTGAAGATGACGCGGTAAGCGTCGAAAACGTTTTAATTTTTAATTAAAGTATAGTGTAAAGTAAACAACGTTGTGTTTTATTTGAATAATCAATTAATTTTTTTAAATGTTAAGAATTTTACAATTACAATTATTTTTATTATGATATTTTGAATTATATAATACTTATAAGTTAGAAATGTTTGAGCCCGCACTTATTTTTCCGTATTGTAATGTTGACTCAGCCAATGTATGGCGTATCATTTTAAGAGATGTCGTATAGTCTAAGAACGTAATAGAATAGAAATTTATTAATGTGATTGAAAAAGAAGTTGAATATTAAAAGCTATTCGATTATGCTTGTTATCGTAATAACAAATTATATTTAAATATCACCAAAGTGAAAACGTGTGACTTAAATCCGTCTTAATACTCGTATGTCCGTCCTCGTCCACGCGTGTCACGTAGCAACGAAATTGTACAACTACAATATTTCAATAAACAATTTTAAACAAAAGTTGACTTTGAATCTGTCATAAATATCTTGAATGTACAAACGTTGATCGACATCTGTGTAAATCGGCAGTATTCGCATTATTTGTATTAATTATTAAATTAAGTTAATAAAAATTATTAAATTATCCGCCACAGGTTGCTTATAATTTCAAAATATTTTTTTTAATACAAATTAAATTAATCAAGTTGAAAGATCAATTTATGGAAAACATATTTAGTTACAAACAAGATTCGAAGAATATAAGTTCTAAAATTTGTCGTATACCTACTTAGCTTATATGACAAAACTGGATAACGCATTTCCCCGGATAGGGATAGGAAAAGGTCCAGGTTCGAATCCTGTTAGCAACTAAAATATATTTTTTAAATGACTACTTTTCAGCGAATAACTTTGACGTGTTTGATCACATTTCAACTGAATGCATTCATATTTTTATTTTTTATCTTTGTTTTATTAACCACTAAAATGAGTTTAAATACATCTACCGGTTTCGAAAAATTTTATTTTTTTTTTTTAGTACCTAACTCAAATCATTACTTAATACAAATTTACTCTGATAATAGATTCTGTCAAAGAAACAATATATGTTTTAGTTAGTTATGACATCCTGAAGAAGAAAATGGTATTTTTCGAAACCGGTAGATGTATTTAAACTCATTTTAGTGGTTAATAAAACGAAGATAAAAAATAAAAATATGAATCTTAACCACAAAGATAACATTGCTGATTTTAAAAGTATGAATGCATTCAGTCTGCGCATCTTTAGAAATCTCAGCGCTCTGGATAATATTATCGTTTTCAACGCTACAGATGTGAATGAGACGCATTTTTGAGATTTCTGGGCCAACGCGGATGAGAGTGAGGAGTTGGCAGCCGGCAGGCGGACCCACCTTGACCAATATAATTAGTCTACCAGAATACCGAACTATTGTGTTTTCGCTGACGCTTTGAAGACGTTGGCAATAAAATTAGCGTCTAGATAAAAGTAAATGCGTAATTAAGATGGATGGCCTGCATTATAAAGATATTTTCTTTGATTTTTACGTCTACTTATCTCGTACTTTATTGCCATATAAAATCACAATTACCGTAATGTCTGTAATGTGGGGTGACTACATTTTTCTCAGTGGTTTAGTGTACAACTGAACAAATTTTGATGGCATTCAATATAATACACATTTATATCAGAGGGGAGAGTCAACAAAGGGTAGAGGGTGCCTATGGTTTGTGCAGGGACCTAAAGAGTAGGTGACCATGCAAAATTTGGTTTATATCGGTTATTAATGAACAGATTGACTAAATTGCAATTAACTAACTAGATATGCATTTGTTTTTATTATTTTTAACTAGAAGATTCAGGGAAGTGGTTAACGGAAGGGGATGTCTATTTTTGCGCAGGCCCTAAAAAGTAATGACGTACACAAAATTCAGTCCAGGTAGGGGTGTCTGGGGACTGGGGGGAGGGGTGACTTTTTTTTAGTTCTGAGAGAGTGAATCCTAGAGTGCAACTGACCAAAATTCGAAACGAATGGAATTTAGTGTAATCTAAGGCCGAAAAAGCATAAACGTTCTCCAGGCATCCCGATCTCGCGCTAATTTCTTCAGTACAAAATCTGCAATCCATCTGTATCTTTCGAAGATGTAGAATTCTCGCCCCTCACGACGCGGCCATCCCGTCTCAGTATCTTCGATCAATTGTCACCATTTCAGACTATTTGAAGATCTCGTAAAGCTCTGAGTTGGCGAGAATACGTCAAAGGTTACTGGTCATAGCTGGCCTAAGTTAAATTCAGTTTTCATATATTTGGATGAGATAAAATGCCGTAACGAGCGCTTTTTACTCTGCATGAAGGTTATCTGCAGCCATAAGCTTAGCCTAAAGCTTCGAATGCGAATAGTCCTATGTTCTTAATTCCATTTTACCGAATGGACGCGTGAAACGTGGACGCTTAGTTAAGAGGCATTTTAAATGTAGGTCTACATATTAGGTTGGTAGATAGAATAAGAAACGAAAATGTTTTAAATCGGATGAATAAAGACAATGATGTTACCGAAACAATTAAAATAGGAAAACTGTAATATCTCAGACGTATAAGAAACATCTAGAAATTCAAGCGAAGATTGCTGGATTCCTGAAGAATCGTTGACAATGGTACGCTGAACAGATAACGGTGCAGATTTTCCGGTCGGCTGTCAACAAGATAATTATAGCCAGCACCCAGTTAGACGATAGCTGGATGGTATGTTCTTCATCGTATGGATTCTTCGTCCTGATTCCTCGACGGGAATAGCTATCTGATGGTTTCTAACTTCTTATTAATCTATTTTTGTTGTGAAGTTGCATTTTTCAGAATATAAGTATACGGTATTTAATACAAATTAAATTAATCAACCTACCTCTACCGGGATATAATATATACAGCTACTAAATATTTTTTTCGATAGATACATTTTTTTCTGTTTATCTTTCTAGTTGATTCATTTAATTTGTATTAATCTATTTTATGTTTTTTGTTTCTGGTGTCTGTCCAATAACTTGAATATTCTTGTATTTTGTTATTTGTATATTATATCAAAACTAAAACGACTCAAAAAATTATCGTTCAGTAGACAATAAAATAAAAACATTTTTCTACATTTTTTGTTACTAAAGTTATGAAACTAAATAACATTTTAGTCATAAATGTATCCTCAAATGGCACTATTCGAGAACCGGGGCTAAGTTAGTTGCGTGTATGACAGAGTATCCGAATACAGTAATAACTCAAAATTCTTGTTTTTTGAGTTGTCTTAGTTTTGATCTAGGTGTGCGATATATTCTTACTTTGTATATTAATTTATATAGACAGAATAAGTACTAAAAGGACCGTGAATTGCTTTTTGCTGATAGCCATGTTGCATTGCTACAATACCGCAATGCTGCACTGCAGCACGGATGGTTGCCTTGTATAGTAAAAACGCCAACCTGGCAGCGAATAAGTAGGACTGATATGGGAACTGCAGCACATCGAACGGACTTGGGCAAGCGGAGGGTGATCATTCAATGATTCTCTGTAAGACCAGAGGTTTCGCAGCCGTACAGCACTATCGGCTTCAGGGATACTTTGCAGACCTGGAATTTGATCTATTTGGATTGCCACTTGGACCTGAAAAGGTTCTGTAGCGCAAAATAGAAGTGATTTACACTTCTAATCCTCAAGGCGAATTCCAAAGAAAGGTTTTCACATATATTTTATAATTATATTCCACACAATCTGCAGGTGATTAAATTGTCTTTAAAATATGGACCTCTTTGATATAATTTATTGATTTACTTTCGTACGTGTTCATCGATTGAAGGGTTCCAAGGGTAGTCGTCGAACGTCGCACATATGGAGTCGGTGGAATGATTAATGTTTACCACGAAGCGCAGCACACGCTAACAGATTGCTTAAACATCATCACGCCATCTCACACAGTGGCGTAACTAAAGTAATTGGGCCGCAAGCCCCAAATACAGAATAGTATCATATATACGATATAAAAATATTATTACTATGCTGTTGAGCTTATTAAGATAATGACAGAAAGAACAAAAATGTATCCCTCGTTTTCTACAATATTCACAATCTCAACCATGTCAGAGATATACGCATTTTTAAAAATTCGTAGTTACGAGATTGTTTAGATTAATTGAAGTGTTTTATAAATTACATATTGAATACAAAAAGTAAAAGGTCGCCTATCTTGAGCGACCAGACTATTTTTTGTTAGATGATTTAGGGCCTAAAGCAAAGATAAAGAATAATAATGTGTGTTAAGTAATATATCAAAATTACTTGTACTTTGTATTAAACTTTAGCTTAATATGATTTTGTAAAAATTTCATGTAATTAAATTTATGTACCGTTACAGAATTTGCACACACTGTTGTAAATATATTTATGTATGCATACTAAACTAATTTTGTACATATTGTATCAATGTTAAATAAATAAATAAATATCACACAGTTAATGCTGTGAGCATTAAAAAAAGTCACGCTAATCATCAAGTCCTCGGTGCCTGAGAGGACCTCAAGCTGCCAGCCATGTAGGTACGTCGACGACACATGCAACAATAATAATTGCTGCTGATATCCGTAAACAATTGATTATATCTGACCCACGAGGTCAAATGAGGCGTGATCCGCCAATGCCGACGTCACTCTATTATGACATGTTATCATGAAAGCCTGATTTCAATATCGGTATCGGGTTCAGATTTGTGATAAAAACGAAATAATTAGGCAACTATAATATCTGCAGCTGAATGCGCAGTATTTCACATGAAAGGTGCAAACTAAAAAAATATTTATCGTATTTCGAAAACATAACATGCAACAGTGTAAATAATTCTGTCGGTATAATTCACAAAATCTGCCTCGAGATCACCTAGTAGGGCGGGCATGGGCTTAGCTGTATTTTATGTAATATCAACATTAAAATTGTACAAAAATTTTGTGTTTAAGCATGTGAATTATCTTCCATTCCAATCCGAAACCATTCCACCATCCGGGTAATCAAAATTATACCTAAACATCGAATATTGTCTTGTGGGAAAATTGACCTTATTGGTACAGACACATAACAAAATTATATTATTTTTAAACTTTTGTGGTATGATTTAATCCTTCCCCTCAATATTAATAAATAAAAAAATAAACACTCACTTTCCTAATTTTCCATCGATGATAATATTGACGCAAAATTTCGGATATAAAAAAGAGAGAAACCTATAATTATGACTTGGATTACAGATCGCATCCCACACGCCAGTTAATCTCGACCTTGTTGAACGTACATCATCGCAGTCATACTTCCACAGCCAGTGGCGTAACCATGCCAATGCAGGCAACGCGGTGAGATATACTAGCGATACTTTTCCCAGTTAGTATGGACCGATAATTTTTTAAATCCCAACAACCGGAGTAACAGTGGTGGATAGTTTAAAAATAATTCCACTGGTTGGTTCTGTATTGTTTGGTGCTATTCTCACGAAATATGTTTATTTCCTTTTGATACGTTTATTATTCACACTTAAGTTTATTTTAATATGCATCATCAAGCAATATTGTGTATTCCCGTGAGCAGTAAGCAGTGATTCCCAACCTTTTTGGTGCCATGACATACTATTCAAATTGTTAAATTTTGGCGGCACTCTAAAAAATTTAATAGCTATCATCTTTCTCGAACTCTTAAATGACATGACGTATTTCATCTGAAATAATAACCAAATATGATTCACAGTAGTAAAAATTGTTTGTAATAGCATAATATGTATATAAAATTCAATGTTGTCTGCCTGTCCTCTCTACAACCCAACACCCTTTAACCGATCTAAGCCAAATTTTGAACAGTTACTCTACAGGTTCCTACACAAAATTAGGCTCCATTCTCCCCCTCCCTTGCTGCCCCACCCCTTCACCAAGATAGGAATATGTTATTTTAATTGAATGCCGTCCATTTTAAATTTTGCATAGTATTCTTATTACAGGGACCTGTGTAAAACATAGACAACCTCCCATCACCCTCAGGCCACCCTACCCCTTCCCTAAATATAAATAAGTATTATTGTATATTAAATACCATCCAAATTTTGTGCAGTTACATTCCAGAATCCTGAGGAAAAAATATTCATCCTACCTCACCCCCCGGACATATCACCCTGTCTGGACAAACGTTATTAAATTATTTAGGGCTTGCTCAAAACAATGCCACCTCTCTGCCCCAAAATATTTATTTTAAATTACAACAATTATATATCTGTATAGTATCTAGCATAAAAGAAAATAAAAACATAATATGTTCAAAAATTACATTTCGACAAGCATGCTCCATAACTATTAATAGTATTATGGTGATAATACGGTTTCTATGTTTTGCGTATGGTCCTTATGGAATTATGCAAAATTTGGTTTAAATCGGTCAAAGGGTGTATGATTGTATAGAGAACAGATTTATTCAATTTTATATATATAATTGTATATAAATTAATGATCATTATCCACTATGGTTCATCATGACTGAGGATCGTGATCTTCATGAACTCCCGCCCTCTTATCTATGATCCTCCATTTTTCTCAATATCCTGCAAATCTTAAAAATTAAGTACCTATTGCCTTTGCAACTTGGTAGTTTAACATGTGAGGCATTTCTCTCTTCCTCTCCGTCCCTCGACGTTACACCACAACTAACTTCTCCAAGCTACCTTCTCTGTTCGCAGGATGCCCAAAAATTGAAGAATTCGTCTTAGGAAAATGGTTGAGATGTCGTCCTAGACGTTCACCTTCTGCAGAATGGAAACGTTCGTGCGTCTCCGTATGCGCAGCATGTGTCTCCAGCACCACACCTCAGAGGCATCAATTCGTTTTGTCTCCTCTGCCTTCAGGGTCCATGATTCCACAAACATATAAACATAGAATGCACCAAACACTGTACAAGCCCTGACCTTTGTTGTTTCGGAATTAAAGATAATGTATAATATTAAAATAAATATTTCAGATATTCCTACTTTTCATCTTTATCAAGAGATAAGCACCATTGAAAAACATATTTTGGCATACCATGTACCTACATACTATCTAAAAATTTAATTGCGTATAATTATGCAATAGTAGTACAGGAATTGGTCAATGGATAGAATTGAAAATGTAACTGATACTTTTTATCTCAGTGTTAATGAAACACATACATTTTGTCTCAATTAAACTTCATTAAATTGTTGGCAAACCCACTGTTCCATAGTGACCGTGAAAACCGATTCCGGTTATAATAACAAGAATATAATATATTCATATTATGAAGTAATTTGATATAACTTGTATGTTCTCTTAATTTTTTACGTCAAATTTAAACTCAAGTGTTAGCTATATTTTATATATTCTGTAAAAATTGCCGACATTCTACGAAAGTAAATATGAATGTGTTGTTTTATAGTTAAATGCTACTAGGTAGAAGCTTGTCTTATATTTTTATATGTTTAACTCAATAAAAGCTATTTATTTAGATTCACTGTGATTTTCAATAATCGCGGATCGGTACTCGAAATCGAAATATCGAATAAATATATGAAAGTCTTCTAGCCAGGTAATAAAACCTTTTGTAGTCATTACAAAAAGCAACTTAATAAATTATATAAAATAATAAATCGCAACTAAACAATGATATATCATAATAAAGGTAATGATTTAATCTGGGTTAATATAATAAATGTATTTTATAAACAGTTAAAACATTAGAGGTCACATCGTCAACATTCAAACAGAGCGGTTAAAAAGCCATATATTGTAACATTTTAGTAAATAAGTAAAAATATTAGAAAGGCCCTACCTGTCATCGCCTGATTTCCCGCCAACGGGTATTTTAGATCGGGTAGATTTTTTTTTTTTTCCAATTCCTTAGAGTCTACGATACTCTGAGTACTCTACATGCGGCTAGACCGCTAAATCTACTACTAAAAGTGCATCAGCGCTAATCGCTTTGACACTTTTTCTAACTACCTTATTATAATAAACATCATATGTGTTTTATATTAATACATGAATTGGAAGGGTAAAAAATTCTGATAAAAAACCCTCCAAACAATTTACTGGAAGTTAAGTAAGATCGGGTAGATATTTCCGCTCGATCTATATATAGCACATTCTTTCCAAATACGTGCGACTTGCGGCCGATGCCTTATAACCTATTTTCCCGCATCGGAAAATTCAGGGTTAACGGCTGAAAGTAGGACAGAATTTTGGCCCTTACGAGACCGGTGTCAAGGGGGATATTATCCTGACAGTAGTCCAGGGAGCGAACGGCGTACAGCGCTCCCACAATTCGCTTCCTGCGGCAATCAAACGCGTCCTGCCCGCAGTGGCGCCACGTCTTGGTCGATTTGAAAAGCTTTCCGAATTTGAGTGTGAAAAGTTTTAAATTGAAATTTAAATACGTATCATTTAATCCGGTACCAGTCAACAATGACGGAAAATTATTAGAAAATTAAAAATGCACGTAACCGTAAATCGTAATTAAAAAATATAATAGGAAAATATTTTACTTTGATGCGATAACCGAACACAATAATATTATATAACAGATCTTGTTAATGCTTAATATTAATATTTTTCGCTAAACACGTATATAAGCATTTTTTATCAATTTCTCCGCCAATGTATTTTAATAGTTAAAAAGTACGAAAGTACCTACTTATTTAATGTGAAGTCAATCAACAAACGATGTTCCGCATTCAAAATTATGTTGACAGATTCGAAGTTTGCTTTTGTTTGAAATGATTAATAAAAATATTCTGATTTGTTTGTTTCATAATTACGTAGATTTTGTTATTTTTAAAATACAACGATACTTAACTGACAGCAGATATTGTTTTATTTATGCGACACGGATTAACAGGCGGACCGGACATAAGGAAATAATTCATTAATGACGAATGACTAATCAAAGTAAAAATGTTTTCTAGTTGTGATATGTAATCCACTTTTATATGAAATACATTCTGACATTCCGACTCTGAATAATAAAACTATCAGCTTTATAAGGAACCTTTGAGTTGTCAATAGAATGACCAGAATTACCTTAATATCAGATTATTATTTTTTACAAAAAATATTTTTCTGTTTTTTTTTGTTTATAGAAAAATTACGAATGGATGTTGTAGCAGTTCATGTTATATATTTAGGTTCGAGAGTTTCGGCTAATGTGTATTGACAAGTCGAAAAACATTGAAAAATCAAATAAACGCAGTTTTATATTAATTTTATTATTGAAATAATATTATTTTCTTACATAAAAGTCATTTGATTTTGATTTTTTGGAAAACCGAATTTTCTATTCAGAATGCTAAAAATACAAGTTATGAATAAAGAAGACCATTAGATTTATTTCAAAACAATTGAAAGGTGACTTTCGAAAATTGTAGATATTTTATTGTAATAATACAGTTTATTCGCATTGTAAAACTCTATATTACCTTGTTTTATTTAGCTATCAAAATTACGACAAATCAATAGATTTTAAGACTAGTTTTTTAAAATATTATTTCAATCCCTGTTTGAAGTCTATAATATTATATTACACCAAATATATAATTTCCTTTTTATGCAAAACTTGTTGGCTTTTTTACAGTGTGCCACTTCAATTGAATGTTCATGTCTAATAATCGTAAAACTGTACAAAACGCAGTTGCGAATACAAATTCTCACATAAATTACTGTAGTCAAGATGTCACCATGAAATGTTCCGATGTAATGTATTATAGAATGCAAACGCCAGTCAAGCAGTGGCGTGCACGCAAGAGCCGTGCATAACTAGAATTTATGAAAATAAAAATAGTAATTCCTAAAGTAAAAACTATCGTATTTTTTATGATAATCATAATAATGTACGGAGACTAAATCTAATGATGAATTCCGTAATGGAGTTTGAAACGTCGACCAATACGTGACGTAATAATCTAGTGAACCTCTTCATACGAAGCGAGTGTTGAAGGCAATAGGAACAGAGGAGGTTTGAGAAAGGCCTGATAAGATCAGGAATGGCTCCAACAATCGACGACCGTGCACGAGAAAAGTGTGTGAGACAAGAACAAATGGAAACAAGGATTTAATCAATAACTAAGATATAAACTTACGAGTAGTAATTACAAACTTAGTTAATACCTATCCAATGTAAAAATTAATTCGAATTTAAATAATGATTATTTATATTTTTTATTTTATCATCGACCCTTGTAAACGTATTTTAATGCGTCTATGGTCAATGACACTAATACTGCCAATGATGAAATAACAAGACTGATTCCCGCATAAAAATAAAACACTTGTTTTTTTATTCTATTTGATAAATTTATTTGATATGCGTTTTGCACTGTGAGAGCATTATCAATCTCTCTCAAAAAACTATATATATATATATATATGATTATGGAGTTCTACAAACGTACCACGGAAAGATTAAAGATGGATTCTGTAAAACATCCTTCCGTTTACATAAAACCGAAGTGCATTTGTACAAAACCCTCATTAGACTAGAATTGATATATGCAACAGAAACTTGGACTCTGTCGACTCTCTGAAAATCCTGAGAAAGATCTTTGGTCCGATTTGCGAAAATAATATTTGACGTCACAGCTACAACCTCGACGTTTACGATGAGCGCCTGACGTCGTCAAATTTATAAAAATCCAAGGTTTTCGAAGAACAGGGTGACTGGATGATCAAGACAGAATCCACCACCAAGAGCAGAGAAGAAAAGTCCACCCCAGGCTGTTATACCATGATAATGAAGATTTTTTCAGATCATTTTCATTTCGTACCATTTAAAATTCAACGATTGTGGGTACATTATTTGGCAGAATATAATTGCTAACGCCCAGTTACCAGTTAAAGAATCAACGCATTAAATATACAGTTAATGAGATGAAGATGGATCTTTGGAAGATGAATTCTGAAAAGACTTCATATTGAATGAATAAAATATCCCCATTAAATACTCTTCATATATTATTAAAAAATTTTACAAAGATATTTTAAGAACGATTTTTGTTGAAATAAAAATCTCTTATTCAGAATTATTTTCGTCTTCCTAATTGCCATCAATTATTTTATTTGAAGTCTCTTCCTCTCGACATCTGCCATAAAACTCTCTTTTTTTCTGGCACCCTTTGTCAACACCTAATTGCCCCACCAACCATTAATCAATTACCATCTTCTGAAATTATCTGATCTGTAAAATCAATTAATTTTATATTTTTTAAATTAGATCACGCTTCATACTGTCTTTTATTAATTTTTCATGTCACCAGGGCCACCCCAAGCCTAACGAGAGCCCTCTTCCAACTATTATACATATATCCCCCTCAAGTTGTAAGAGTGAAATCTCGTTGAGATATATTGCGAAATTTAAAATAATTATATCATCTATACGCTCTCTTAACGCATTAAAACTTTTAATAGGATTAAGCCACGAAAATATAAAAAACTTCTCCAAAGGAGCAGAAGCATCCCTGGGCGATACCTCCTGTACCTGATTGACGATGCGGCCATGTCTGTCACTAACACTTAGGTACCAGAAGTGTTCCCTAAAATTCTGGAAAACTTTGCTATTGAGTTTACATTACATTATTACTAATCAACGAAAAGAATTGCAATCATTATTTATTTATTTGTTTATTTGTATAGCTAATTTCCGCCTTCATTGCTTTTGAACGACGTCATTGTTTATCTTTGTGGTTGCTAATATATGACTTATCATTTACAATGGATTTTAGGAATGAAAAATCATTTTTATATTTTAAAGAATGTACAGGGTGCGCCGTTAAAATCCGGACAAAAAAACGTTATTGCTAAAAGTTGTTTATTTAAGCCAATATACAAAGATAACAAAAAATGCTATTATATTTCATTTAAAGGATCCTCGCTGGAAACTTTCATTCTATATAGCCACCCTGCGCCTCTATCACCTCTTCGATCCTCGCCCTAAAGCGCGAGCACGCTATTTTCAACTGATCGCGCTTCATGGCCGTAAACTCTGCCTCGACAGCGGCCCGGAGGGAGTTGATGTTAGGGTGCCTAGACTTGTTGGTTTGTCTCTCGACTACGCCCCACACTCAGTAGTCTAAAGGGTTTAGGTCGGGACTGTCAGGAGGCCAAAAGTCCTTCGACCAAAACATGTCAACATTGTCAAAGAGCCAATTTTGCACTAAATGGCTCGTGTGAGCGGGTGCTCCATCTTGTTGATAAATATACGGTCTTCCAGAGGCCACAGTCTCCATCCACGGCTTTACCACTGTCCTCAGGACCTCTAAATAAAACTCCTTCGTGACCGTTTCGCCCTTCTGGAAGAAGTGCGGCGGCATGACATCAGCCTCACTTGAGACGACGCTTAGGACGTGGATATTAACCAGAAATTGGTATTGCCCACCACAGGGACGTCCTTGGGATTGTGGGCGTCTCGTACAGTCATATACAGTCGATATTGGGTACCTGAAGAATTTGAAATTTCGGTGGCAGTTCTTCCAGCACGAAGGCTCGCTATAATCGCCGCTCTTCTATCGTACTCCATACAAGGGTTGACAGACTCGGCCATTTTGAGGTTATGACAGTCTTACTGACATATTTAGCTAACTTTAGCGCCAACTAGCGCCTACCCCTGAAATCAAATATGGCGGAAACTTCAAATACAATTTTGTCTGGATTCTAACGGCGCACCCTGTACTTGTTTTCTGCCCTCTATATTTTTAAACACGTCCTTTTGCACCCATGGGAGACTAGTGAAGTTTTCATTCTTGCATGCTATACTCGATTTTGCTCTACCGTTTAAGTGACTAAAATCTAATATGTTGTTAGTACCGACGTGTTAAGCCATACAACGCTCTATGCTTACTGTCATTAGTAACTCTACCGAATCAACGTTAGTGACTGAAGTAGCAGAAGCGATATTGAAGACTAGATGGCTACGATGTAAGCATTTCTGTCTCGCATTTTCGTCACATATCAGTGTTTACTTCAATACGAAATCGATATTAGGTGCCATCATTAATATTTTCACTTCAATCATAACTCAAATTCACTCCGATCTGAGAACAAAGTGGGTTATTATTTTATTTGTCCGATCCAAAGCTATTTGCGGATAAAAGAAAAATGTATGCCGGGCACAAGGTAAACGCCACTGTCATTGGGAACGTGAACTTCTCGAGAGAGCGTCTACAAGCCCATAATGTCATCTCGGTAAGCACTGTGGGTGCACAAAGCAATCCGCCGTGACCTACACGCGATCGTGGTGCACTCCTGACATTGAATACATCACACCGAGCCTGGTGATCGAGCTGTGCACCAGATGCACTTCTCGTATCGCGTAACAGCCGGCTTCAAGGTCTGGCGTTTTGTGCAATCACAAAGCTATGTAAATCAATTACCTACGTTTAAATCGTTAGGAAATTCAAATGACTAAATTAAAATAACATTAGTGTTATTACTATAAATTTCTATTTTTGTCCTCGTCTTCTTTTTGTGCCTCTTCCATTGTGACTTTATTTACTGCGGCCCGGTTAGACTGGCCAAACCGTTGCCATGATGTTCTCCTTCTTCCAGGGCCCCGACATATAGCAATCTTTCCTTGCATTATGAGGTGTAAGATCTCATACTTCTCCGGATGTCTCATTACATGTCCGAGATATTGAATTTTTTCGGATTTATATTGTCTTAATTCATTATTTTCTTTATCCGTCCATCTTATTTTAAGCATTCTTCTGTAGATTCACATCTCAAATGCTTCAAGTCGCTTTTATAACTTTGATTTATTTTTAAAAATCTACGAATATTTGATATCAGTGGACACGCGACATTAGGGAACGAATTTCAATCATGAAGTTAATCGTAACTGTTAATTTTTAAACATATATTTTTTTAATTCTTAAGGATCGCCTTATCTATATGGCATATATATATATAATAAATTATTTTCTGGGGGAATCCGCGTCAAATAATCCTGAGAATATATATAATTGTAGTCGGACTGTGGCCGTCTCACGAGAAAGATCCGCGTTGAACCAACCATATTAAAACGTTGTCTATTTCATTTCACATGGAAAAAAGATTGAAAAAACCAAAATGCATCGAGCTCTGTCGCCTCTCTGGAAAGATAAACTTGTCCATAGATACGCGCCTTAAAGTGCAAATTAAATTAGATAATTAATTTGCACTTTTTAACATAAATAATCTCTTTTTGGTTGTCCTTTCCGGTTGATTCATTTAATTTGTATTAAAATACTACAATGTTCTGAAAATGCAACTTCACAACAAAAATGTGTTCTTGTTTCGGTAACATTGCAAAATGAATATATCTCCTCGTGTAGTTAGTTCCCGCGTTGCGAACTCTTAATGCAACACATTGAGAACATGTTAATAATTCATTCGGCCATTTGCAAAGCCGGGATCCTGTAATGAAATTATGCAAATGGCGCGTACACTCGAATGGCAAGATTATAGGTTAAGATCACCCAAGGTCGTCTTCTGCTGATACTCACGATGATCTTCAAACGACTTTTTATATATTTTTTATAATCAAAACTAAAGATGGAACTAAGAATCTGGCACATGTTATAATGTCAAGGGAAAATAAATGTTTTAAACAAATTTTAAAGAATCCCTCATCAGATTGCCCACGTGAAGAGATTTTTATGAAATTGTCAACAATCTCCGATGTCAGGATTATTCTCCCATGGGACAATTCTCCGCTTTCGTAATCCAGTTCACCTGTTGTGTGAATTTGAATCTCCACTGCAGCAGTTAACCTTTACCATGCCATGCTAAAAATACCATACGCAGCCATGCTGTCAACTCGTGTTACTGCAAGAAATTTGAGTTTTTTAAACACTTTAAAATGAGAAAAAAATGCTTTTACACGCTTATATGACTTTAAAATAATTAATGTTATAGTTACTATAAATATAATAAGGAATGATAAATATAATAATTCAATTCGTTCATTTTATTCTCAAATGTTATTCTTATAACGCATTCGTCAAAAGACCCATCTATCATGATCTTTATCTATATCTCTCATCATTAAAATTAATGTGTGATCTTTTTCACGTGGTACAAGTGGTATTTTTAAGGCAGATAGCATGCAACGCATCAATTATATATAGCATTGAATTCAAAAATTATTATTTTTATTATGTTTCGCTTTACATAATTAGTTTTCCACTACTCATTTCTAAGTGCAAATGATATTTTTAGGACTAGGTAAAATGTAAGTTTTACATTGTGTATATTTATAGAAATACAATTTAATTGGCTCGGTAGACTTATGTTACTGCATGGCTAGGGAAGGGTTAAAACAGAAAAAATGTTAATAGTTTCATGTCTTCTGTTTGTTTCAACATTTCATAATAAATAGTTTGTATTTATGATTATAGGTAACGTTTGAGAGCACGTATCGAATCTCGTTATCAAATCGATCGTCGCATATATGGATTTTAGTTTTAATTTCTGTGTATCAATCGTAAGTTGATCTCCGAGTACACGGCACTGACATTTATCTCAACTAAATCTCTGGGATTACTTCATCGTGTCTCATTCCATAGACATGAACCATAATATATGAGTATAGTCCTAGGTATAGGTCCACGCGCGTGCAGTCAGTACATTAAAATAAGATGTATGTTTTGAGAAATAAACCGAAAATAAATATTAATATGACAGAATATTACGATATATTAACAAATTAATAATATGGTAATAATAATCAGGCCTATTTTCAAAATTGCAATATTGAAATGAAGGTGATTGTTACACCAACCCTCAAAAAGTGTTAGTATGCTAGTGTTATATTTGAATGAGAGAGAGGGAGAGAGAGTGAGGGAGTGAGGGAGATAAACGTACCATAATCTGTCAAAACTATCTGTCTATTTTTGAGGGTTGGTGTAACAATTACCTTCATTTCAATATTGCAATTTTGAGAATAGGCCTGAATATTACGAGATAAGTATTTTATTTCACAGAAATTCTAGTTAATTACAGCTTGATTCAAATACTGACTGCACGCCACTGATATATGGATACCAATCAAAATGTTGCGATATATTTTTTTAAACATGTTGACACAGGCTGTAATAAATTAGTGTAGTCCAGCGTTCTATTCGAGATTTAATAATATTAAAAAAATAATTATTAATAATTGATAAAGTAGCGGAAACTTATTTGCGGTTTGAGCGTGCTAACATTATATTTATATACTATTACTCACAGATAATGACACTCGGTATTAATAAATAATTTAATAAATACTTGAATATATCGAGACACAATATAGTTAACCAGCTAAGTCCTGGAAGTCAATTGTCTTGGCGGTGGCGAGACCCCGGGGCCCGGCCCCTCGAAGTCCAGTTTAGAATTTGTGGATAAATAATGAACCCTTTTTTGTTTCCATAAGATATAACGTATAACGGCTAAATAAAAGTCCACGTGAATTTAATATATTCTACTAAAAGTAGATCCAACTGCTAAAATGTGTTGGTATTTTTTTAAAACTTTAAAATTTTTTACGAAACGCTTAAATATATGAATTGCCAGTTGCATAATTTTGTCAATAGGCTAGTTTTAGTTCGTAGATTAAATGAATTCTAAACCTATAAATCAATTTCATTTGTAATTGAGGACCCGAAATTTTATCTTGTTCCAGGGTCCGAGTGTGACTTGCTACGCCACTGGCTCTTGTCCAGGTGTCCTTAACTGTGATCACCTGCAGATAAAAACTGTCTATATTTATGTACAACAACATTCACATTATCAAACCTGGAACCGTTTATCTGCTACGGCAATTCATCAACCAATGCTAATAAAATAAATTATATTAAAACAAATAAATATATTTTAAACGTCTCATATAAATTGCCTAGAAAAATAAATTAGTTTTAAATATTAATTAAATATATTAATTAGAAAGATATACATATAAAATCAATTTTATCGAAAAATATTGTTGTTGCGCCACCGGGATTCGAACCTGGATCTCTTTCCTAACCGGGGAAGGTGCATTATCCAACTATGCTACAGCGACAATATTTTTAGCGACAATTTTCGAACCTATATGTTACCTTTTTGATATTAATACATTTAATCGTTCCATTATTTGAAAGAGCCATCTACCTTATTTGTACAGAATCTCAAATACCTTTGAGTAATCTGATAGCAGACGCCAGAATTATCAATTCTATTCAGAATTATCACAGACCTATGCTCTGAATAATTACAACTTCACAATAAGAATGTGTTCTCCTAATAAATTAGTTTCATAATGAAAAATAATATACTTCAATTTATTTGTAGAACTCGAAAAACGATAAGTTATCGATGTTGCTTTAAAACGCGTTTATATTATATTATTCATCAGTCATATAAAAATTTAAAAACATTTTAAACATAAAAAATATTTCTTCAATATTAGCAAAATTACTTTGTGGCAACATACTTTGTTTCGACCATCGCTTATTGGTAATTCAACATGTTTCGATATCTAAGGAATCTCCTTCGTGTTGATTTATCAATGAATAGCGGTTTATGCAGTGTTTTTTTCTATAAGAGGTGATTAAAATAATGTACATGTTAAAACGTCACCGATTGTACCATGAAAATAATAATTCTTATCAGTCTCTATTGGATCGTGACTTATTTGTTGTTTAAGCACATTGCTGCCAACGCTAGAAATAGACAATATCTGTATAATATATAGACAAATGAAATTAAGTATAACTACAGCTCAAGCGGGCAGTTGTATTCAACTTTATTCAATTAAAATATGTTTAAAACAAATTAGATATATTACTTAGAAAGATACGCAAAAATGTATTATTTGTAACAAATATATTTTTGAACAGTGTTTCTAATTTTTCACTCACAAAAGTTGTACTCTGTATCATGTTGTTCCTCTAATTTTCTAATCACATTTTTATATTGTACTTAAATATCATTTTAGGAGTATCTATCAGGCTCATTAACGGCTCGTTGATAATCTGTATATTAAAAAATAAAAAATAAAAGCTACAGTGACAATGTACAATGTAGTCATATTCTATTTACATACATTACCGTAATAGTGAGACATGTATTTTTTCCCATCGAAAGCGACCATATTTTTAATTGCAACGTTTCTCAAAAACCTGCAAGGTTAAATTGATTTTTTCTGCCTGTCTTTCTAACTGATTCACTTTATTTGTTGTTTTTTTTTAAATCGTAACTTCACAAATAAAATGTGATTTCAATATAATAAATTCGGAATATCACAGTTAGTATTTCAATGCCTAATAATTATAATTAATGATCTAATATTGTACAATGTAATTTGTTCAATAGCATGACTGTATTTGATGTTCGAAGTCTTTAAAGTTGTCCATATTAATTATTTTGAATAATTCATAGGATTTGTGGTAATTTCAACATTGCATTATGTATCGTTCTTAGAAATCCTTCGAACTGTGTCAATTTTCTATTCCATGATCAACTGCGTATATTTTCAATTTAATATTTAACACGAAGTGCCGAGAGAGTACTAGAAACAATTTGTGAAAAAACTTGGTCCATTCGTTGGATGCTAGTCTGACTACTGCTGAATTATTCCCGGTGCAGCTTTAAGCAAGACAAAGCGTTATCGTGTGCAGTCCGAACATCGCGTACCTGACACAAAATGGGATCATGACAACGTTCGCAGGGTTGAAATCTTTGATCGCACCTATCTTCACAAACTGTCAATTGTATAATTGTTGAGCTCATGTCTGATCGTTGTGTTCTCAAATCGAACGCCGTCTCCATTCCTCTCGGTCAAGTTCTCTGCTGGTGATCGACGTTTTGCTGTTTGTCGTTCCATATTCGCAATAACCGCCAACTTCTACATGTCTTCACTTCGAGTATAACTACACTATCGCCATCTATGAACTAAATTTGATATTCAATTTTCCACATAGTAACATATATACAACTTTTAAAAAATTGATAGATATGGAGATTGATTAATGGGTGATAATGGTGAACGTTATATTTGTATAAAGTGATCCCTTAAGTCAGCCGAAGACAGGTCCTGTAATTACCCATACTTCCATTAAATATAATTAAAAAAATAACTTTGTCTCTATGAGATATCTATTATTTGTTTGAAAATATTATTATTTTAATGATTTATTTTAGTTGAGTAAGAACAGACTAAATAAAACTTATTTAGTGTTGTTTGACGATTGTGGTTTTCGAACATCTATTATTCACAACGTGCGGGTGCCGTAAACAGGGCAAAAAAAAGCACAAACCATTACGAACTCACACCCGCTGATGCAAAAGGTATATCGATGGAAACGGGTTAATTGACTTAACAAATATACTTTTCCTCACATCTAAGAGCAAATATATTTAATGCATTTCACTATGGTCTAAATATTACGTAAAATACAATATAAAAATAGTTCTCAGTGACTCATTATTTTACGACGACTTATTTTTGTGGTCTTAGGGTAAATGTGGTGATACATACATAAAGATAACTATTTATAAATATAATTAGTAATCTACTAATATAAATTGATTTGCAATAATATAATTCTCGCCAAGTGTACGTCGGTCGCAGTGCAAAAAAACATAGAAACCAAAACGTTAATAAAATAATTACATATAAAATCACTAGTGTTTTATATACTAATAATAAAACAATCGGTGCGAACTAAGAACTGGAAAACATTTTTAGTTAGCGTGTTTTTATTACGAATTTTTATAATATATTTTTTTAATTTTAAATAATTAATTGTATAATAGAAAGTCAAATAATCCTCAAATCCCGATAAATGACCCGAGTTCGCTGAATTCCTGCGAAAGTCACGAACGAGAATATTTAACAAAGCTGTCTGTCAATATATAATACGAAGTCCGTGCAAATTCTGGAAGGTTCGCCTTTGAGGGCTCCACAAGTTGTTTCTGGCAAAATTCTACAGATTTTTCCCTCAAGGCAATATTCGAGTTGGAAGTGCGCAATCTGTCCCAAGTTCAACTTTCTCTAGAACAGGGCCAACAAATGTTGGTAAATAATGAATGCTACATATGTGTTTAACAGACCTAGTCCACAATATTGTAAGGGTGAATATCTGACTAAATTACCCTTTTGCGTGAACTATATTCCTGTTTCCCAGAAAGAGTTGTATATAAATTGTGCTGGTTGATATACAACATGGTTGGCATATAACATGGCGCTCTGCTTGAACGATAGACGTCAACTTGAATGATAGACGATAAACTCTCAGGTCAGTTTCTACTTCAGCCGCGGGAAGGGTTGTAGAACCGACCAGTCAGTCGTTGCCAGAAGTCTACGTTCGATGAACGGGCATTTGCGGTGGCAGCTCCAAAAGCGTGGAACATATCGATAACTTCAAATAACAATTTTTAATTATTAATGCTGGTGTAGGACTAAACAAAGCGCCATTGAGTTAAAAATTTTAATGAAAATAGCGCTATAAAAAAATCCAATGTTATTATTATTATAAATTAAATTACGAGTACCTATATTTCATATATTATTTAAATATTTCCAATAATCTAAATAAAATCGCTTTACCCAATTTTTTTTAAATACTTATATCTATGACACACCTAATTACGATTATTCATCTTGACGATTGATGATTCGTTCTTCAATCCGGTGAATTTGACAGCTGTCATCTAAAAGGGATTGCGAATTTAAAAACTCTGTTTATCTAACTTTTCATAATAGATAGTTATAGGTGTTTACGGTTTTGTGTGAAGTTTGAACGCGTGTCGAATCTCGTAGTCAAATCGAAAGTCGTAAACTATTTCTATCAAACCCAGACCCAGTGACGTAACTATGCAAATTCAGTGCATTGGGGCCCACGTTAAGTAGAGCCCCCAAAAAGTTCGCGTCCTACTCTCCATTGGGCACTGATATTTTGCAAGTGTCCATACCATTCCTAGCGTTAATAGTAATCCAAAGCAAGAAGCAGAATTATTAACATTAAAAAATTGGTTTTCACGGATATTATGAAAACATTATCGATCTATGTTAGGGACCAGACCATCGATATAAAGTATTTTTTAAATTGCAAGTGCATTCAAATGCCTAAGAACACTTTTTCTTGATATTTAATAGGTAATCTACGGAGTACTAATATTCGCATATCTTACACACAATATTTATTTAGGGAGGTCTTTTTTTCGTTTTGCATCGGGGCCCAATTTTTGTAGTTACGCCACTGTCCAGATTAAAATATCAACAATATCAAATTGTAAGTATTAAAAAATATTTAATTTTGTATTTAACCGCAGGTGTTCCTTACCGGTTTTAACACTAACCGGTTTTCGAACCTGTGTATAAAACTCTTGTTTAAATTTTATGGTTTTTAAATCTCGTTTATAGACTTACACATCTGCTTATTATTATGTGTAAAATATTGATAAAGATGAGTATTTTTTATTCATAACTAAATTGTCCACCAACTTCAAGCAGGGGTATGATTTATTACTTCAGTTGGAAATGATCCAAGGTGATTCCAATAAATCTTAGAAATCGGATATAACATATCTATGTACGGGTGTACATACGCAATTGATATATTGCAAGGGTCATAACATATTATCATCTACTAGGTACTAGGTTCAGCTTTGGAGAAATTTCAAGGAGACGTCAGCCACGCCGAGAGATAAATTTAAGATCTATTTACAAGAATATTTATGTACTTATTATAATACCTCATAATTAGAATATGTGTACCAGTTCACAGAATCATTACTTCTCTCAAATTTTATTAAGTAATATTAATTCTTCATCTTCCGTCTTACTTGAGAGAGTGGTTGTGATGAAGGAACTGCGGCTGGATATCACGGATCGTGCGTGAATACGGATGTAGCCACCTGTTACTATTTGTGATATATCTTGTGTAGTCCAGGAGCTCGCTCTGCATCCAAGTTTTAACTAAGGAAAGGCCATCATGTTGGCGGCATAATTCCTCACCTCCTTCCTTTGTCGCTTTATTTTTCGACGGTGTCATGTTTGTAACCAATATTTCCTCTAAGCTGTGCGCACGCACACGATTTGTTAAATTATCGCATACAAAAAATATAGCGTGCACAAAATTTTTAACTAGACACTATATTCTAAATACTAATTAAATGTATTAATTAGAAAGATATACATATAAAATCAATTTTATCGAAAAATATTGTTGTTGCGCAACCGAGATTCGAACCTGGATTTCTTTCCAAACCGGGGAAGGTGCATTATCCAACTATCCTACAGCGACATTATTTTTGACGACAAATTTTCGAACCTATATGCACCTTCCCCGATTTGGAAAGAGAACCAGGCTCGAATCCCGGTGGCGCAACAACAATATTTTTCGATAAAATTGATTTTATATGTATACCTTTCTAATTAATACTTTTAATTAGTAATTAAAATATCACAGACCTATGTTTTGAATAATTACAACTTTACAATAAGAATGTGTTCTTCTAATACTATATTTTAATAAGTAATACATTGTATACATACAAACTCAAATAAATAGTGTTATACTAGTAAGGTGGTGACATAATTTAAATTAATTTCCTTTAGTGCACAAATTATAGCAGTTGACATTAAAAAACATATAGATCCAAAAATTAGACGGAACATTGCAAGTGGAATATGGCCAAAATATCTTAGAATTCGGAGCCTTATACTTGATAAAAGACGTTGCTTGATTTTTAATTGACCCAAGTTGTCCAGGTATGCGGAGCATATGTCGCCAACACCACATTTCCAAAGGATCTATCTACTTTCGGTGTTCATGTCTCAGCACCATAGAGAAAGATCGGGAAGATAAAGGTTCTGACCATGCTCTCTTGTGTTCAGTTGTGTTTCACGATTGAGCGGCGCGCGCATTGTTTTGTATTCAATAAAAAATATTAAGAAGTCTAAATGTCTAAGACGTGCTTGTTGGTCTAGTGGTTAAGACACTCGTCTAGTGATCTAGTCGTGGAGCCTTGTTCCATGTGACCAGCAAGTTAGTCCAGTCCTATTTTCACAAGCATTTAGCTTAGTTTGAAAACAGTATTGTATTGAATATTGATGTGACTCGTATTCCATGTACATATCTCTATTTAAAAAAAAATTAAATAATAAATACCGAAAATAATCTCTCTAGTTGTCCCTGTGTCTCATCCAGAGCACCCTGTATTGGATGAAGACAAGGCGATACAGCCGAGGGTTTAGAATTTCATCCCCAGCAGTGTAACGCGAACCTTTCCGCATAAGGCTTCGTAGCCTCGGGGATTGGGAAGGAAACGAAATTAAAGAAACAAAAGAAAGGAAGCGAATATACTACCCTGTATAGACAGCCTCCAGCGCGAAGTGTCCGGAATCATAAGAAATTAATGGAATATAATTCACAAATTGGAAAATCTAATTTCTTTCCGTTTGTTAATAATTATTATTACCGAAAATCAGTCAATTTTGCAAAATTTCTTAAAGAAATACGTACCTTAACAATACTATTATGCATGTGCTTACAATGGAAAGCGATATAATATTTAAAAGTAAAAAACAGTTAGAAATGTAATAATTAAATTATATATGAAGAATCTACGTTTTCAGTTGAAACAAGGTCTTAGTTATAGACATGATTGTAAAGTTATTATTAATGTATACAGGTACAAGTTTCGAGTTTTAGGAAATTCAAATATTACTCAAAATATTTCATTAGTTATAAATATTTTTTTGAATGCGTATACCTATACGTGAATGTATACGTGTGCACTTGCTTTATGTGAAGTCAATGGTCACCATTTAAAAAAATATATTGTTACAATTTTTTTCACTATTTTTAAAATACTTGGGCCACAAAGCGTCTTACTAGTAAGCGTCTAAACGCTTGTCTGCATATTCACTGTTACAATTAATTTAGATATAATGTTTGTAAGAAAGACTGTAAAGATGACAGTCAAATAATACGCCACTAAAACATCAACCATACTTAAATATTTATTCGAAGCTCAACACACAGGTGGCGCTAGTTGCCGCGCACCTATGATGTGTTAAACCGTGGTAGACATTTTATTATATATTCTTAGAAAAAAAATATTTAACTTAAAAATTGTTAATCTCTTCAGTAAAGGTTTTCATGTTAAACCGGTTGTCGGTTAGTTACGAGTGTTTCAAATATTTTTTTTACTTTTTACTGGCGAAGAAGTATGCTCCACGCCTGGCGATGTTCTGGTCGCCGCCACGCCGCTGACAGAACAGTAAGAAGAGCAATGTATGTGAAGCCCTTGTAAATTATACCGTAAAAATAGTGCTAAAGTAAATACAAAAAAAATTTCAAATAAGATTAGATTTATATAAATGTCGAATCAGTCGAACGCTATGTGACAAACAATGAACCGCATCGATGACGTATGCACACGGGGTATATTCATAGTTATCATCAAATGTTTCCATTAATCTCACTTTCATCTCCGTATCATAATTATTCTCACTGTCCGAAAGATATTTATCTTAAAATGATTACAATAATATTATGTCAACCTTTATGTAAACAATTTTGATAGAAAATATCCACCATGTCACATTTCTAGATTCGACTGAGTGATAGCGGCTGATGTACCGTTGCTCACGAACGTGCGAATGGCGCGCTTCGATTCAAAATCTTCGATCAGTATCGATCATCGTCGAAATATTGCCTTTTTCATTATGTATGTGTTTAAAAATTGTTCTCGCTTTTTCCATCATAATTGATCGACTTAATGGCGTACTGCGTTCACCTTCATTGTCAATCCAGATGGAAAGTCGTTTTTCCATTTCCTCAATAACATAGCTTCTGGAACGGATAATTTTGGTTGCTGAAGTCCTTGTGGTTGTAGTTGCTGATGAAACGATATTTTCTTTATTTTTTTAGAATTGTTCGTATTGTTAATGTAGACAAATTTAAATTTAACCTACTCGCATTTTAGTTTCCAGTGAAATGCTTTTTATTGTCGCTTTAATTTCTTTTTTTTTGCAATCACCCATTTTAGGAACTAAAAATTGACATATTTATCACAATAAAATAATGTACATGTTACGGTTATATCTTTATACGTACACAATAACGTCGATGACCAATATTAAATTAACTATGATGCAGCAAACGAGCGTTCGCATTGAAACACACCGCGAGACCGCATGCGAGTGTCAAAGCAACGAAATCGTGCACAATTTCGGGGAATCCCAATTTTACCGCGTACTACTGAAACAGCGTTATGCGGGGCCTTACTGTAGTTTAAGAGATAACAAACAAACAAAACTATATTTTATACAAATAAAATTTTGAGTTACATACAACGTTCCCGAGATCCGGAATCAGAAATCAAAACACTAATGTTCTAAGTTATATAGAAACATTTTTGTGAAAATTTCACTTCACGGACGGTGAATCAAAATATTGAAAACTTGAAAGCACAATTTCTCTGCTTGTAAATGTCAGATTATAACATTAATATTATATGAAGCTCGTACAGATTTTTCAGTAAAAATATCATTGCAACCTGAATGAGGATGAGGGCGATATCGCTTATACAGACGTAATATATTACTGGTAGGAAGGATAGGGTACAAGTCAACAACTATTTGTAGACAATTAGAAGCCAGATTGGTTGTTCAATGGATCTTACGTCATCTGACAGGAGGTCGTAAATTTATTAAATGGTATTATTTACTAAATGATTTATTTTAGCAATAAATAGGACAGGTAGTCGTGAGGTGTATAGAAATAGTAATATTTACGTGCTTGGAAAAACTTTTTCATTAGCGTATTAAAATTCAAACGACGTACACGGTGTTCCTAAAAATAAAATCTGAATTTCGCGTGTATAAATTGTTCCGAAAATGATGACCAATTTTTTTGTAAGAAAATTTTCATTAATTTGTTTTTCTTAGACAGTTAAGAATCTGCTATATTTATATTTCAGGATTAACTGTTTTAGTATAGGTATTTTTCATTTTTTTTATCCTTGAGAAAGGAAGAATTGCGTGTAATTTGTTTGCAGTAATTTTAATTTGGGCATCGTACATTTCAAACTGAACGCAATGTTAATCAAGCATCGGATGAACCCACTTCTGAAAAGTTTATATATGAAGAAGAATATCAAACAGGCAAACGAAAATCCTCTCAAAATAATATATGTGTATGTACTTTCATTAGTTTTTTTAAAACTTTAAATCATACTAATAGCTGATAATGCATTGTGAAAATAACATCATGGAAGAAATAAATAAAAACAAATTGCGTACGTCACTTAGAACGGTGCAGTCTTTAAAAAAATATATAGTTGCTACCGGGACATGAACCTGGAAGTTGGCAAACTATGGAAAGTTCACAATTAATTTAATTATAATAAATAAAAATATTATTTTAACAAATATAAAATATTAAACTTTTCAAACACTCTGTATTTCTTCTTGCATAATATACTATTAAAGAACCTTGAACTTAAACGTGCCAGCCGCGGGCAAGCGCTAAACTTAACGGCTGACCAGTCGAGACAGATATGTATACTTATTTTAGAATAACTTGATAGGAATATCAATGTGTTATCTCATGTAAATATTTATATACAGGGTGATGTAATAAGAAGTACGTGATTTCACATAAAAATTGAAACGAGATGGCGAATCTGAAATATGTACACGTATACAAAAAAAAACGTGAAATATTTGATAGGCACGTGACAGGCGAGAGAGGAGACAAAATTGACAGTTCACAAAAGGTGCATCGGATGTTAATTTTGAAAAATAATTGTGTTTTGTTGTCTGACGTGACGTTAACAGTTTCAAATATTGTTGATTTTATATGTAGTTAAAAATTATTTATACATGCATAAACCAGATTTCATAGGGACAAAATCGGTACATTTTAAGGGACCAAAATTTTGCGTTTTATTACCACTCATAAAAAGCTCCTCGACTTATAAGAGCTATATTTTATTAAGAAGAGCTATATTTTTTATATAACATATATTTTTAAGCACTCTTTTATGTTGTACGACAATCTTACTCCAAATGCAATAAAATACCACAGATTAGCAACTATTTTCTCTCTTCAGGTATCTCAAGACATCAGGTACAAGAAGCAGCTCAGCTCTAACACAACTATTCTACCAACACGCTGTGTCCTTGCTGGTGAAGGTAAGCAGATAAGGTTTTCGGGTATCCGCCAGAAAAATGATTTAAATATGATGGATACAAGGAAACAGCCATTTTTTCAAACATTTGTATTTATTTTTCTTATGATCAGTACTACATTCAAAACAAATTTTAAAGCGGTGTACAGTTTTCAAAATCAGTACGTCTAGTCTTTAGTCACTTGAATTATGCACCTTGTTCATAAAAACACAACAATACCTATATGTATATTAGATAGGTACCTACATAAAAAGTAAATTTTTCTCTGTCAATTTGTATTCGCATGCTTTATTTTTGATTTTCTTGGCGACTTTATCAACCTATTTCCTAGTAAAAAATGAACAATTTTTTGTTTATTTATTCTTAATCTAATGGATACATAAGTATATATACATGTGTGCTCTTATATAAACACTAACAATATTTCCCTTTTTAATACAACTTATCTATACTTAATTTTATTTTGAATTTATAAAATTTCTCCTCCTTTCTTATATCATCTGGCATTTCATTGCAAATTTTCATCGCACTGTACATCACCGATTTCTGAGATTTAGCCTTCTTCCTGAACGGCAGTCTCAATATCTTCCTAGATATATATATTCTCGATGATTGTATAATTATATTTTATTACAAGCGCAATTATTTGTTTATATCGACAGGTGAATAAATTTTCCCTACCGTAGACAGAAAGCGAATTCCTTAAATAGAGAATTTCCTCATTCATATTCGTCATTTCTTCAAAAGCTTCTGACAATTTCTTGCTTCAGAAATTACGGCATTCGTGGCAGCTTGGTTCTTGCCATCCGCGCTAGTCTCACAAACACATCTGTCTAACCAAAAAATTAACGCTCTTTGCTTAAATATATTCATTCATTTGAACGATCTTACAGTCAAAGGTTTTATTATATATCGAATAGACACGAGTTCCTTCAAGGCAGAAACCGGTTCTCAATGCGCATTCTTACTAATACTTGGCAAAATTATTTAAACGCTGTGTGTAACTAGTTATACAACATATTATCTTATTTCATACATGATGACATTTTAGTGTCTCGATCAGTAAAGCATTAAAGGACTCGAGATGAAAATGTTCAAATGTTGAGTCAAAGGGGTAGAAAATATTAATTATCTTGGATGCTGGTTAAAGATGACTAGAACTACTTTGAAATTAAAATAAGATTTGAGATGTATTTGCATGTTAGTGAAAAGTGCCTGCGATAAGGCAATAAAACGTTATGTGGTACCCATGTTGGTTCATAGAGTCGAGAACTACTTAGCCGTTAAAAAAAGCTTCTGTGGAGGTCTATCTCTGGTGACGTACACAACATACACAGTACATTCCGCGACTATCAAACGGACACGAGAGTTATGAATGGAATAAGGGGCACCACTACTGTCACATTAATAACATCTCATGATTCAAAACATAACCTACAAAATCGCACGCAACACGCACACTCCATCATACATTCAAATGAATTCCTTATCATACCAGCGATCCTTTCACAACCTCATTACCCTATACCTCCATTAAAGGGAGAATGTATTCGTAGTTGTATCGACTCTGCTAATAATCTCCTTTATTAACTATACTAAAGAAGCAGTACTAAAATGGAGGTCTAGTCAAGAGAACTAATAAAAATTATCAAACGAAGAAAAGTTGAAAACTTTGGACAGTGAAAAATATGATTCTAATCGTTTAATTTACTTGAGACGCGTTCGCCTTGCAAGGGTATTATCAATCTACAATCGAAAAATATGATCTCTACAATTCATTCAGCAAGTAATGATAGTAAGCAGCAAAGACGTAGTAAGAAAGAAGTTATCGTGGATGCATAACCTCAAAATGCGGCGTAATATTCAAAATGTCTAATATGGATTGCACTATCGAAGACGTACACACAGAAGAAGACGTACCGGCCGTAGTTATTTATGAAACTATTTAAAGTAAAAAAATTATAATACACAAATGTACATATATTATATGAGCATCTATCAGATCACGACATGATTGGACTACTAATACAGGTACTAACGTATACATGTCAAAAGTGCAAGTAACTCGCACCACATTCGTCATACGTCAGTGTAATTATGTGACGATATATGTCGCTGACATTTACCATCACATTTGTTTTTGTAGCTTTTCTCAGCCATTAATAGCTCAATATTTAAATTTAAAAGTTCCGGTGATAGATAAACGTGTAACGCATATATATTTATATCTTTCACTCTTCTTCTTATTATTATTTTTCTATCAAAACAGTTTTAATGGTTTTATCAAAGTGAATTAGCGATTTTTTATTGACATTTCAACAAAAAAAATACATATACACAACAAAGCACACGACGAATGCCGTTTGAACGTTTTTACAAAACAAAAAACAATCCTACAGTCTGTGTAGAAAAGACGCTCAGTAAAGATATCAATCTGATTCCAGAATGGAAATTTTTGACATTTTATGTTATGTTTATTGTGATAATAAAACCACAATGCCTCGCCCAGATAGTAAACAACTACCGGGTGGTACACACAAACAAACAAATCTTGGACGTGTTACAAGCTACGTAATTTAAATAAAGTTAATAAATCTCTGCCAACTCTCAGCCAATGAAATTTGTCAGAACCTGCGCCAATATTTAAAATTCATTACATAAAAACTATTATTAATTTAATGGTGTCTGAGAATACATAAATAGTGCGAGTCGAACATGTAAGTATTCGGCACGACTTAGGTCCATCAAAACGAGCACAACCTCTTCGTTCAGTTACGTTCCTGGTAAGTATCTAAATTCATGTGTGGAATTTTCCACGCCAATCTTATACACTACGTTACATTTTATACGATAAAATGTTTTAAATATGAATTAAATATATTAATTATAAATATATACATATAAAATCAATTTTATCGAAAAATATTGTTGTTGCGCCACCGGGATTCGAACCTGGATCTCTTTCCTAACCGGGGAAGGTGCTTTATCCAACTAAGCTACAGCGACATTATTTTTAGCGACAATTTTTCGACCCTATATGTTACCTTTTTAATATTAATACATTTAATCGTTCCATCATTTGACAGAGCCATCTACCTTATTTTTACAGAATCTCAAATACCTTTGAGTAAATTGATAGCAGACGCCAGAATTATCAATTCATTTTTATTAAATTTTGGACACAATGATACAACTTTATTATTTAGGAGAACACATTCTTATTGTGAAGTTGTCACAATAAGAATGTGTTCTCCTAAATGATAAAACGTTTACACGCTTAGCATGTTATACGCCGTGCAATTGTACGACGGTCCGTCACATAATTAAATAAATTGGGCTCAATGCAAAATGCAAATGTAACTACGCCAATGCAGCCTATACGATGTATTGATATTTATCCTAGCACTAGACTGTAGATGCGGAATGGTCTATGGAATATGAGCTTTAATCAATGAATAAATTTTTAAATATGAATTTAATATATTAATTAGAAAGATATACATATAAAATCAATTTTATCGAAAAATATTATTGTTGCGCCACCGGGATTCGAACCTGGATCTCTTTCCTAACCGGGGAAGGTGCATTATCCAACTATGCTACAGCGACAATATTTTTCGAACCTATATGTTACCTTTTTGATATTAATACATTTAATCGTTCCATTATTTGACAGAGCCATCTACCTTATTTTTACAGAATCTCAAATACCTTTGAGTAAACTGATAGCAGACGCCAGAATTATCAATTCATTTTTATTAAAGTTTTGGACACATTGATACAACTTTAATATTTAGGAGAATAAAGAATAAATTTAATAAAATAATAAAAAATAATAAATAGAATAAAATTTTCTTAAAAAATAAATTTTTAACTTGCAGTAGATACATTATTAATATTATATATCGGATTTGGGATTAGACCATCACCGCAAACGAAAATCGTTGTAAAGCAAAGCGCTGTATTTTTTCAATTGTGACTGCATTCAATTTCCTATAAATTAATAATTTTCTTCATGAAAGTGTGTCATTTTTAATAGATTGTATTTATTATATATACAGGGGGTCCTTTTCTCCATTTTGCATTGGCGCCCGATGTTTTCAGTTACGCCACTGTATATAGTGTCCGGGAGAATGTAGAATGGAGCTTACGGTTAAGAGACATCACTAGCGATCCATTGAGCGTCAAACAAGGTTATTCGAAATTCTACCGTTTAGAAGTTATTTACTGTAGTACAAAATACAGTACAGTAAGTAAGCGGCGACTTGGGCCCGCATTAGACGGTGTGGCCCAAAACGTCCGTACCATACAAAACTTTTGGCTTCTATGCGGACTAATAATTTTCAAATTCGCCATAGCAGAAGTGGAATTATAAAATTTACAAAATCACTTCTCAGGTGTATTACGAAAGCACGTGAAAGTATTATCGATGTGTACAATAGTTGTACCCTCACACGTCGGAAGAAGAAGCAGGTCATCGTCGCAAAACGAAAATGAAAGGTACATATCAAAAACACATTTACGCTTATATATATTTTTTAAAAACTACTGATAAAATAAATTATTTTGATAATCAGCGAATGAACACTGCACTATTATACAAATAATAAAAACGTGTCTTTTTTTTTAAAAATTAAATTTAACGTATGTTTAATGCTGTGACATATAACAATGCTTACGCAAACTAGCAGAACTCAATAATAATATTTATTATAATTTGAGTTTTCAAATTTAATTAATAATTAACACGGAGGTCTACAAACTAAACACAATAAGAATAAAAAATTTAAAAAAACATCTCGTCATTTTTAAGGGGGACCAATTTTTCCATTTTGCATTAGGGCTCAGTTTTTGTAGTTACTGTTTTGAGTATGGTACAGTACAAAGTACAATACAAGAGTGTTTAGAAGTTACATATATACTCGTATTGTCGTACAAAGTATACCACCATATAAAAAGCACTGGACGTATAAATTTCCTCCTGTTTAAAAGTTTTGTTATATATGTGCACGCTGATATATAAGTTGACGTCAAAAAAATGTTAAAAATAATAAAAACATGACACCTTACGCTATTTGTTAAGATTTGACTAAAACGCAATCACTATTTTACAAAGCTGCTGGCGTATTGAATTTACTACCTGGACTATGTTAACTTTGTATAATATAATATAAGTGTTATGGAACAAATTGTAATACATGTATAGTCTTATTAGACGGTTTATATAGATGCCCTGCCAGGTATTGGAGCCTTCACCTTAAATTGTATATTATAGTAAAAAAATATTATTTAATATTATGACTTGTCTTACCTGAGAAGGTCCAAAAGGGTATCTGCCGTGAGCACGTCCCTCGGCGCCACTGACTTGGAGGTGGAGGTCGCGTGCCCTCCCACCCCCGGCCTGATGACGGTGACCAGGATGATGCCGAGGATGACAGCGCACACGGTCGTGGTCATGTAGAACACGATGGCCCTGGCGCCGATCTTCTTGCTCATGCCCAGGTCCAGCGATCCGATGGCGGACACCACGGACGACACGAGCAGAGGGATGATGAGACACTTCAACATCCTCAAGAACAGCTCTCCGGGGAACTGGAGGTACATCACCTCTCTCTGGGTCCACACCCCTTGGATCGAGCGGATGTAGCAGCCCGTGGCCGTCCCCAGGACGACCCCCATGATCGTCATGATTGTGAGGAGGTTGTTTCTGATGAAATTCGTGGCTCTGGGGATCCGGTTCCGTCTCGGCGATTCGGCCATGGTGCCGTCCGCCATTTTGCTGACTGGCGACGCCGCGCGAACTGGATGAGCTGGAATCATAACAATTGTGAGGAGTTTGAAAATAGTTAGAATATTGGTGTGACACGTATAAATCAAAAAATCAAGTAGTTGAAACAAACTAATCAATTAATGACTAATAATAAATTATTTCGACATATTATTGGCAGAGTTTGTATTACAAACCCAGATATTAAATACTTGTACCAATTTCTGTATTTTAATCTGAACATTTTATTGTCGGGTAAATTATATGATTCACTTGAACATAATACACTTACGTCATGCTCGATAAGAAAATATTAATATGCCATTAACATTATTTGCTTGAATAATAAAAAAAAACATAGTCTTCAAATATTTGTCCACGTCATATAGAAAGGACTCAAATCAGTTCGCAACTTTCTAAATATTGCCCGAAATGAAAACAAATATTATAAAATTTCGCAAATCTATAAACGAATGTCACCCCATGTCCATAACAATTTAAGTAATTCTAATTTCTAATATCAACAAGTCATATTATTTTTATTTTTATAAATAAAATAAGTCGCGCGCCTAATATAATAATATAAAATTGTATTAGGAGAACACATTCTCATTGTGAAGTTGTAATTATTCAAAAATATTTGACACGTCATATATAAATATCAATATCTTGAGACATTACTAAATTAGTTATTTAATTTAATATAAAATCTTTAAGAACAAAGTCAATTAGAAGTAGGTGTAATTTAATTGTTGCAGTATCAGAGAATGTACTTTTTATTTTATTGTATTATTATTTTACATCACAAAAGTGATTAAACAAATAAAAATATATATACATGTAATAGCCGTTCGAATTTGTAATAGGCGCCTACCATAAACCAACGCTTTAAACACCGAGGACTATCCGACCGACGTCAGTTGGCCTCAGAACCTACGCATGTGTGTACTTCTATGCGGTAATTTAAAATATATGATTAATTCTCTTCAACAATCAATTTGCAACATAACTTTTATTTTAATTTCTTAATCATTAAACACGTTCACACAGCACATTCTACCTTAATATCATACTAAGATTATTTGATTGGAACCACCTGTTAATAATCTGTAGATAAAAATAAAGTGATTATATATTACCTTGTACTTTACCGCAAAATACTTTTTTTTTTTAAAAAATATTCAAGAAAAATTGGCTTCCAACCATGGCTTTTTTAAATATTCATTAATGTTCTTCCTGAATTTTAATATCGCGCAGTTTTTCATCCTTTTCGTCATCACGCTTCTCCATCCTGAAAAATGTCTTTCCACGCCGTTTAACGATTTTAAAGGACCATTTAATACGCCAGGAAATAAAAATATTGTCAGCATTCAGAAAGCTAACACTAGTCGTTTGCGCTATCCGCTGTCATACCCGAGTGAAAGCGATACAATATTATTTGTAGTATGTAGCGAATAATATTATATGTAGGTACCATGCACCTACTGTTGTCGAATTCAAATTCGTTCAATCTTAAAAAAATTTGGTCTAAATTTCAACAGGAACAAAGTTTAAAAATGGTTGTAGAAAGCATGAGAGGTTTAGAGAAAGTAACGAGGATTCTTTTAATTAAAATAATACATAGTAATACATAGTAATAATAATTTAAAAAATAATCAAATAATATTTTAACATTAAAAATTTACATGTTTCTTCAGCAAATTTATCTCAAAAACTACGTTAAAAATAGCTTTTGTAAGATTGTTATTTTCACATTTTTTATTTCAATAAGATTTCAAAAGCCAGATATTAATCCCGGTACCTCTTGCTTAGTGAGAGCTCTGCAATGTTACCTATGAAACCCCCCTCTACTCCTCCTTATCCAGTAACACGTGTCAAATTATCTTGTGTATAAGAAAATTAATCTGATTTCAAGAATGAATAAAAAAACATGATAATAAAAATTTGTTTTTATTTTAACACATAATATTTTTTATCGGAGGCTCCCCCAGAACGTTAAAAACAAAACGATAAAAATAGCGCGAATGAAACAGAGTTAGAAAATGTCGAAACACTTTATAGAAAGTGCAAGGGTGGTCTGTAATGTATAAGAACGTTGTCACGGGTATTTAAAATAAAAAATCATTCAGTTTCACTGAAATTTATGTAATTTTGAACGGTTATGTTAGCAATTTCTATTACTCGTGTGAATAATCAACAGGTAAATCTTGTCAGTTAAAGGTAGCTATTAAGAAAAGTAATTGGGTTAAATGTATTATCTAAAAAGAAATTACTGAAATTTTTTCTGTATTTTCTCATTAATTATATAATATTACTGAAATATCTTAGACATATAACCTCATTATGTCTGTACGTTTGTCTGGCATAGCAATATAAAACAAACATATGTTGATGGCTATCCTCATGACAAATGAGAACCGCTGACAATTTCATCACGTAAAAGTGCGCAAAAGTCTAACAAAATAAATTTGCGTTTACTACTCAATCACTGCCAGTTATTGTGATTCAGAACATCAGTGATAGACTCACAGCTCGTGATTTTGAGTTAATAGTAGTTACAACTAAGAGAAGCAATAATGTTCTAAAGACTATTCATTATAACACAAATTAAAATGAATCAACTAGAAAGATATACAGAAAAAAATAATTTATCGAAAAAATACTTTAGTAGCTACCGACATACAAACCTGGACCTTTCCAATCCGGGGAAATGCATTTTCCAGTTCCTCCACACCAACTGAGTAGATTAACGACAAATTTTTGAACTTACATGCTGTAGCTCTTTCAAATTGATACATCTGTTATTTCATTTTTGCGACAAATTTAAAATACCTTTGACTAATATACGCTAGTAGACGCCAGAATTAAATCAATTCATTTTTATAAAATTCTAATAAACTTTGATACAACCTATATATTTTTAACTACAAATTATAATATACCGCAGAACAATGTTCTGAAAAACTGCAACTTCACAATAATAATGTGTTCTCTTTATGTTATGTTTCTATAAATCTCATTAAAATATGTTAGCCATGATTTTCCTTAACCACCCTCTCGCTTCCAGCTAGGGTGACCCTGGCGCCACCCCTCTCCGCGGACCTTCTGGTTACAGAAATGGCAATATTAGCCTGGGCACGAAACTTTCGAGCGCAAGATTTGTTTTAAAGTAAAATAATGTTAATGAAGTGGACGGATAAAATAATAACATCGTTAAATAATAACAAGCTTACAATACTCGTAATTACAAATTAATACAACTCTGAAAAACGCAGAAGCGAATATGCACGTGTAGACGAAGAAGGGAAGAAAGGAAGAAGGGAAAAAGGGAAAAAGGGAAGGAGATACTTTAGGGATTTAATTTTAAAAAACACGTTATCAACAGATTGTTAATGACCCTAATAGACAGTTCTACAAAGACATTAAAGCACAATTTAAAAACATTAAAATAAATAAAAAAACTTTTTTTGTAGTTGAAAAATTTAAAACATTGTTAACATAAAAAATACACATATATATAAATTTTACAAATTGACAATTGAGAAAAATAAAAAAAGGTACGGCATTCTAAAGCAAATAGTACGAACTTGGCGGTAAGGTACGAGTGTTTTATATGTTCAAACGATTATCAACAGTGTATAATATAATTTCGCTTTTAAACTGTGCCTGTGTGTCATAAATAATATATCCGGGTTAGCGTGGTAGATAAGAGGGGTAACTTGCAGCACCTTGTAGGACGTGAGGCAACTAAATACGAAGATAAAAACGTTCCCGATCATTTAGTCCATCTACTTTGATTAAAAACATAATGATATCTATATATTAAAAAATATTCGCAAATCACAACTCAATGTTCAAGCTTCGTTGCGTGTATAACTAGAACTATTGTAGCAATTAAAGAATCTAGGCAAGGAAAAGAATTATATTATGTATGAATATTATAAAACTTGGTATGAAACTTGTATCAAGTCTAAATCTTCATGGCCACTGACCTATAGAAAGGGTTTCGCGGGCAGCCAGCGCCGCTAATTGGGTTCCAGCTCTGGGGACTGTTTATTTTAAACCCGAAACAAAGTCTGGAAATAAACTGCACCAACGTCGCGAGTGTTGCGCTGGACACGCATTTCGCGATGCATTTTTGGCTGAGATAATCTTAGCGACGTCATTGAAAATGCAATCGCCACATCGCGCATCTTGCAGAAACCGTTCGAAATTTTGAAAACTATCATGGTGTTTAGTAACAGTGCCGAAAAAATGCTTTAAATATATTTTTTTAATTTTAGTCGTTAAGTTTACGAAAACTAAGATGTATTCTTCGCATCACAGGCTCAGGATAAAAGCGAAATTGTATTGAACTACATTATACACGCTTACTTATACAGTCAGGCTCGCTCTTCCGTGCAAACACTACACGATGTTCAGAATGTTGTGTACATCAAAAAAAAAATCGGTGTTCCCACGCAGTACATACAGAGCATTATAAACTTAGACCACAAAAATATTCAAGCTGTATGTGCAAAATCTTATCCGTTTTATAGATACGAATTTTATTAAAATGGAGTTTAAGTTTTTGGCTTGATTTCAAACGTGAAAGCAACAGAAGCTGAGGTTTTCCCATAAAATGCAGATTCTTATTAATGTATAATTAATTTAATTTGAATCTGAAAGATCTCAATTGAGGTGGCCTGGACATGTCTCGCGAACGGTGACGCCAGAAGAACTATTACCAAGACATATCTTGTTGGCAACTCCGTAGGGTGGATTGATCGAGACTAGGTTGGGATAAACAGGTTGGACTTTACAAGATCAGACTGGGATCGTCAAGAACTGAAATAATGTTAGACAAGGGTAGATGGAGGCGCCTTATCGAAAATTTAGATTCCCCACCGAATATCATTCATTTTCATCCTCTCATCTTAGGAAGATGAAATATAATTGAAGTTTTTCGTCAATTCTCGGACTTTTGTCAGACAATTCAATTATGTTTTAGTGGAATTGTATCACTATTAGATACTACACATGATATTACCCATGTTAGTCCAGTACTCCGTTAAAAAATTAAAAACTAATCTCTGTTTTCTCCGTAACGGCAAAGAATTTTCACCTACAGCTAAAACAACTTACCCTAGAGGGAATTTGAGTGACGTTTTCGACATATACATATATTTAATACCAATTAAACGTATCAATAAGAAAGATATACAGATAAAATCAATTTATCGAAAATATATTTTTGTTGCCACCCGAACTCGAACCAGGAACCCTTCCTATCGGGGGAAGTGAACACCTTTGAGTAAAATCCGAAAGAAGACATGTTTGAGATTTTTCGTCAATATAAAGTAAATTGATTACAAATAATCGAATACCAGATGTGTCAATTTGAAAGTGCTACATATAAGTTCGAAAATTTGTCATTAACTTACAATGTTAACGTGGTGTAATAGGTTAGGGCACTTCCCCGGATAGGAAACGTTCTTAGTTCGAGTCCGAGTCGATATCACACAACTATGTTCTGAAAAACAGCAACTCTACAATAATAATGTATCATCTTTAATAATATATATTTAATGTTGAATTATACATCATAATAATAATAATTGCCTGTAGATTATTTTATTTAATAGACCATAATGCATAAATAGGTAAAATGTTAATTTTATTTATGTTACAAACATTTACCGATAGGCCTATCATTTTTAAGTCGGTAAGAAACAAAGTCATAAAAGATTTCAAGTTTTCCCGGCAAACTCCAAGAAACTGTACTTATATCTGTGCCCGCAATATTATTATATCTCGATAAATATATCTCTTCATAAAATTTACATGTTTAACAATGTAGACCCAAAAAACATATTACTTTTAAAATTAGCCTTGTGGTTAAAATTCATATTTTTATTTATTATCTTTGTTTTATTAACCTATTAATTGAGTTTAAATACATCTACCGGTTTCGAAAAATACAATAAAAATAAATGTTTGAACAATAGTGGATTTTCAGAATTTTCTAATCATTTGATAGAAAATGGTCATAGTTTTGATAAAAAATTGGGATTGTCAATTTTGCATATAAACGGTGTTGGTCACAAATTAAATAATATGGAATCGTTGGAGATAAATAAAGCGTGTAAAACTCATCAAAATATTATAAACAACCAACTAAATTTAACTACGAGTCCCATTCTAAATTTTTTTTTTATAATTGTTTTTTTTAAAAAAAATTGATTCTGGTAAAGAAACAATAATACATGTTTTAGTTAGTAATGACATCCTGAAGAAGAAAATGGTATTTTTCGAAACCGGTAGATGTATTTAAACTCAATTAAGTGGTTAATAAAACAAAGATAATAAATAAAAATATAAACATATTAGTTGTAATGAAGACAGACATTCATTGGATATTTATTATTTTATTTATTGATTAGCTTTTAAATGACTAGTACGCTGACAGTACTATTTCAATGATATGAGCTTATTAGGTCACGAACGAGATTTTTCTCGGAGATTCGATCCGAGATTTGTCTCGCAGATTCGCGCATAAAACGATATATAAATCGTCACCCCGTGTTTTTCTCGCGGATTAGAATGACGCAACCAGTACGTACATACATTTAAGAACTCTATTTATATTGTTGCAGTGAGTTCCTTATTTATAAGAAACTTTTAAGTGTATATAAGAACGATTGCTCCTTGGATTGAATTGGTTCATCTCATTCGATGATTTAATACGTGACCGAGTGACGAATTCTCTCATATGCAGTGTTGGTGAACCTTCGAATCGCGAACTGATTGCATGTTGGTGTAATAAATAAATAAATTTAAAGTGTCAAATAGATGTGCATTGGGACCAATATATGTTCTGCCGAATATGCTTAATTGATTCCATGTACTGTAGTTGATGACGGTAAATCATAACAAGACCAGCGTCCTTATGCAGTCAACATCAATTCGCAACGAATTTTGTATCTGTGTCGTACATGCGTGCGATCGCTCTCTGATGTAAACGGATTTGCCGATATTGTTTTTCTTTTTTAAATATTGGAATTAGATCTTCATTAATTACAACTGATCCACATACAGTAGGTATCCGATCGAATTCTCTGATTTTGATCAAACATTTCAACTGTTATGTACTGGGACAAATATAGAATTGCCTAAAAAAAATTAACTGATTAAAATATTATTAATTAATAAATCAAAAACTATTAAATTAAACTGTTCTTAGGTTCAGAATTTTCTGTGTACAGTTTTCTGGGCTAATCTGACGTTTCAACAAATACCCAGTGAACATTAGTAGAGATGACGGCCTAAAATAAAAAAAAACCTCGTGATATAAGGCGCTTCAAAACCATAGGAGTCGAAGAGTCTACACAGATAGTGATCCGACAGTAGATGGAACTTGCACAACACAATACAACTCAATTTCACACAACACCTGTTTTCGACACGGTACTGCAAGCCAGTAATTATCACAACACCGACAGTCACACTCGCATCAGTTCCAATGATGGACCCCGAAATGGGATCCGAAAAAACTGTACACCGAAGACTCTGTTATTCTGAGATTCTGTAAAAATAAGGTAGATGGCTCTGTCAAATGATGGAACGATTAAATGTATTAATATCAAAAAGGTAACATATAGGGTCGAAAATTGTCGCTAAAAATAATGTCGCTGTAGCTTAGTTGGATAAAGTACCTTCCCCGGTTAAGAAAGAGATCCAGGTTCGAATCCCGGTGGCGCAACAACAATATTTTTCGATAAAATTGATTTTATATGTATATCTTTATAATTAATATATTTAATTCATATTTAGTTTGTTAATATACAAAAATCGAATGTTGCTTCAATTATACAGGCAATCGCATATCTGCACGGGGGAAGAAGTGCATGTGTATGAATTTATGGGCAATTCACGTCACGGTCCATCATTATAAAAGTTGTCAAATACGGCTGCATTACATCACCCCAGAAAGTAAACTTGAAAAAGAGCAAAATCGGAATCTAATAAGCTAATTTTCACATTTTATTTCTCTTAATTGCATTCTTCTAAATTACTCGATAAAAAAAGGTTCTCGATAACGACGCCAGTTAACCGCCGGTCACCAGATCAGGAGCTGTACCAAATGGTACTTCATTTAATATCTTGAGTCAGGCGGGACACTAACTCACGGCTAATGTGAAATTTTGCTTGGCACTTGACGCGGCCCACGCTCGGCCGAGGAGTGCTCCGACCTGATATATTCACTAAAACGAGCATCCAATATTTTGTTACTGTAATTAAAGAAACATTATTTATTTGCTCGGCAATACAAACCGTATACCAAATATTACAACTGCTAAAACGGATAAACTGACTCTTTGGATCAAAACAGGTGTTATTGATTCAACAAGCGCGTGCACACAGATGACACATTTTTAATTAGATTTATTTATTTTTTAAATTTTACGTATTGTATATAACAGTTCAATTATGGTATGTACATTGGAAACTATATTAATGATAGATATAATTATCAACGCATATCCTTTTTAAAAGATAAATTATTTCTGATGTTTAAAAAGGTAGCATTCATTATCATTAAAATATTACGGAGCAAAAAAAAATTAATTAAATATATTTATTTCAATAAAAATCAATTTTACAATTTAGTTTGGACTGTGTCTGTCACTAAAAAGGTCGCGTAAAAGATGGCACAGCATTGAGTCTGTTGTATTCTGTTCGCAAAGTAGAATGACCAACTGGTACACATCGACCTTTAGCGCCACATCTCCGTAACGAGAGATCAAAGTTTCATCAGTGTACATGCACCGGTCTTTAATTGCAGGTGGCCCCTGACCTTAGCGAAGTTACGGCTCTTTAGCGAATTTGCCGACATTTTCCTCAGGTGAAAACAGTAAAATAAATATCGTAAAAACAATCTATTGATTTTACGAATTTAAATCCTATAAATGAAACTAGGCAAAATTAAGAAAATATTATACAATACAAGAGAGTAAAATTATACAGTTCATATATTTTATATAGTCAAGTATGTGCTAGAATTATTTTAAAATTCATTTCATAATATCATTTAAAATTGAATTTTCGAAACACGAGACGTTTAAAGTATATATATCAAAAACTCACGTGGTTAAATACAAAGTTAGTGTATAGTCTTATTAAAATAGCTAACCACAATATTTTTTTTATTTATTTAACGCAAACTTTACGCTGTGGTTATTTGTTTGAGCATTAAATTATTTATTATTTATTATCTGTGTATAATTAACTCATAAAAGTGGTTAAAATAATTAATAAATAATACATTACAATATTATTTGCCTAAATATAATACATATAGGCACGCATTTTTGTACCATATTTAATTTTTTGGTCGATAAGATGTGTTTAAAAAAATGTAACGTGAACAGAGGTGTTGGTTAATTTTAATTGATATGTATTATTAATGAAATAATGAGAAAAAAAACTTTGTTTAAAACCACTATTTATTGATACATTAAGATGTTTCAAGACCTACGGTCCCTTCTTCAGAAAACAATGTATACTATACTAAAATTAAAAATGCAACCTAGACAAAAAAAAAACTATAAGTAGCGAGTAATTAACTAGAAACTACGGTAAAAACAAATATTAAAGGTGACTTTATCTAACTGTAAAAATTAAAAAATGTCTTAAAAGTACCTCCTATCGCGATTGCCAGTCGTGGTGATAGGTTTAATGTTTTTAATAATACGGAGGTATACCGTTTCCAAAATTCCAGGTTCTTTAATCTCCTCCGTTCTCCGGTTAGGTTATCACGTATTGGACCGTTCATCTTGCGCAAGACTTTGTTTTCGAAGACTTGCAATCTATTTTCTCGCACTAAAACAAAAGACCGAACCTCACACCCGCGTAGAACAATCGGTTGTATCAGTGTAATCTTTGAATTTTGCGGAAACTCGATGACGCAAAGCAAAGTAACGAGCGTTTTCTTCTAACACTTATTACTTCATCGAAATTCTTTACTTTTTAATACTTTTAACACTATTGACATTAGAGACAGTGAACTTAATCAATTTGGCAGTTACTTTGTAGTGTATAATTATTGTGAAGTCCTTGTGTGCGTGTGTGTGCGGGGATAAATAGGGGACGCGCGCAAGGAGCGGTCTCTTTTCTGCGTTAGTGTTGACTTCGATACGAGTCATATACCTTGTACCATCGTTGTATTATTCTTGTAATCAATATTTAATTGTCACATAAGAGTTTCTATTGGACAACCATCAATCCAACTGAAACGTACTAACTACGCAAATACGTAATAATTATAAAAAAATATATAATTTTTATTTTCTCTTTTACTTCACACACACACACACACACACACACACATACAAATAATAAAATGATAGAAATCCAGACAAATTTAAATTCGGGATAAACATGAATGAACAATATCACATTTTCAAATCCTTTGCCGCTATTATCAATGTTTCTTAGAAACAATACAGCTACCCCCACCCTTAGTGCCCCACCACTCCATAGCCGACTGTATTTAATTTTATTTCAACTTGCACTTGTAAATAGGAAGGACTGCTCTTTCCGAAACTAGATGTGATATTACTCAAAAAATTGTGTGTGTAGTACAAAGTGATTATGAAAATTATTATTATTTTTTAATTAATCGATTTTAGCCCATGGTATTACGTAAATAATTTGAAATTCGTAAGAACCTTTCGTCTTGGCAATAGATTGCAGGTATACTGAGAGATATATCACGGATTATTTCAATGTATTTTCAAGCCCCGGAGCCTCCGCCAACTTAGCCCCTTTAGTCATAAGTTAACTCCAACCCTGTATGTTTGCCCAGTGGTGCAGCATCCAAAATACGCTTATTACATCATTGATAAATTACTACGTTTGTCATTTTCTGTGAATCGTTTCGCCAAATTGGTCGAACATCTGTGAGCTGTGAGGATCCATTTAAATAATCACACATCTGACTTCTAACCTCTTCTGACTGGTTCACACGACTTCTTTAATCCACAACTCGCGAAGATACTCCGGACTTGCGAAATACTGTCTCAATTGATGAGGAGTGCAGCTGTTTGAATTTCAACTGCTGAACGTTTTTCGGGTTTAATTGGTCTTATATCTTAAGGTCATCAAGCACGCCGGAATAATTAAACAGATAACAATTTGGTCTTAATTAAACTAACTACATATCAAGCAATTATTATTTGTTTACGTCTAATTTAAATGCTTGGAATGATATTACAACAATTACTTTTGCGGTAGGCTATTTTTGCTTAATACGTTAGGCACCGGTTATTGTGTTCATATATTCTAGAATCAGCTGTGTATTGTGTTCAATTTTCAATAATGAAAACAAAAAACACGTAAATTTTTCGATGCTTTTTAGTCTCAGGTTATAGGTTATCAGAACCAGGATATTCATAAATAACTCACATTTTTAAGTATGTTTTGACATCATGCATGTGAGGTAAGAACGCAAGTTCATCTAGATTTGATCTTAATCAAACTAACTAAATATCAAGTGATTAATATTTTTTACGTAAATTATTCATGTTCTAATTTGAATTAATTTAATTTTATATAATCATTTAATTTTGCAGTGGGATATTTTTGCCTAATACAGTTGGTTATCGTAATCAATTGCTTCTAGAATCCACCATATATTGTGATCAATCTTTCAATAGACTGATACAAACATCAAAAATAGCATTTTAGAGCCAGGATATTAGAATCGATATAATCATAAATAACTAAGTATGTTTTGTAGTAATAGTATCACACAGTCTCACTACTTACCTAATTGCCAGTAATTACCCTATAAATCTCGGATTACAGACATCTGCTTACTCTGTGTTGGCCTGCCTTGGTCAAATGCAACGGATTGTCTTATCTTGTCTTATGTTACATAATATTATGGTGATCAATTTCAAAGCATAGTCTGATTTAAAAGCGAACGAATAAGATCGGATGCTGAAGATATGATTTTAATTTGGATTTTATAGAAGTTAAAATAATACCATTATCTACTTTTATATTGTAATATTTCTATCGAAATAACTCGCTTGAATATTAAATAAATGTTCTCAAAGATCTATTGTTATGATATTTATTTTAATAAATCTGTGGGAGAAACACTTTATGAAATCAATTAAATATTACATACGTAATGTAACAATATTATATACAAGTGGATTACACCTGTTTGATCTGTTCCAGACAGGTTTTGATTACACTCCTCGCCAATGGCATTTTTTTGTGATTTTATTTATTTTGTAAGTATCAGTCAGTTGGTGTGATTTATGGCAACACGTGATAAATATTTGGACTCATTCTGATGTCTGATAAGGACCTGTTATTAAGTAATAAAAATGAATTCATTAAAACTGTATAAAATGATAAACACTGCTGTTTGTAGACAACGACTTAAGAGGAATTACACAGTTAGCTGCAGTCTTGTACATACACACATCGGGCGCTGATCACGAACATAGGAGACTAGATAGGAATTTAAAGAAAACAAATTCAGCTAGCTAAAATTATTATGAACCAACTCACAAGAATATGGAAAGACATCAAATGACCAAACAAAATAATGTTATAAATAATAAGAAAAAACACTTAGTTTAAACTATTTATTGATAAATCAACATGTTTCAAAGGCAAGAAAGAACCACTTTCTTCAGAATACAATGTATACTAACATTAAAAATACAGCATAGACAAAAAACAAAACTATAAATATAAGTGATGGTTAACCAAAATTAAATAAAATCGGGTGTCTAAATAGCAATAACTATTCTGAATTTTCCAATCAGCTTTTGGAAACGAACCATTATTTTGACTATAATCAGGGTTTAGAAATTTTTCATACAAATATCAGGATTTAAGAATAAGAAAAAGTGTTAATAGTAAATTGAATATTATACATCACCAAATTCATTTTTCTAATAGTTACCCATCACATATAATTATTATTAAGGAGAACACATTTTTATTGTGAAGTTGTAATTATTCAGAACATAGGTCTGTGATATTTTAAATACTAATTAAATGTATTAATTAGAAAGATATACATATAAAATCAATTTTATTATTAATACATTTAATTAGTATTTAAAATAAGTATTTATAGTTTTGCTTGTATTTTTTATTTTAGTATACATTGTATCCTAAATAAGGAACCATCGGTCTTGAAAGATGTAGATTTATTAATAAATGGTGGTTTAAACAAAATGTTTTCTCTTGTTATTTATATAATATGTTGCAACAAAGTATTTTTGAAAATATTGAAGAAGAAGAAATAACAATATTGTCAGTTCACAATCTTATTTTTTTCAATATTCATGTATGCAGTGGAGACTTGGACAGTCCGCAATATCGACTAACAAAAAATAGACGCCTTTAAAATTTGACTCGACCCAGCAACAAATTCCATAACGACAAAATCTTCCTACGCTAGTGTAAAGGACTCTAACAATTTTTCGAATACATTATGACAGCCTCGAAAAGGAAATAATTCTGGACGTAACATTAGAAAACTTGGAAGATTGCTATTACGTTGGATGGATACGTTGCGTTTTGGAGTCAGGTGTGAACGGTGATCCAGGACTGAAGACTAGCTGTATTTCATCTGATTATGTATCAATCTTGACGTGAAAGAAAAGAGAATAAGAAGACATATATATATATATACTTTTTTTGAATGTACCCAGGAGTTGTCTTAGTCTTACAACAACAAGTGATCAGCTGAGGTGCAGTGTGAAATGGCACAGGTATATAAAAAATAATATAACCTGAAATCAAACCATGACCCGTCAGTTTAGATATTGAGTGACCCGAACTTTCAACAGTGTCATACAAAATGTCTTCCATTCGGGATAATGCATTGGTCGCACGCCCCGCTGACATAAACCGCCATATGACAGGTACTCAATTTCATACGACATTGAAATAATTCAGTCGCTAAATAATTAAAGTATTAAATACATCTTACCGTAATACCTAGACATAATATTATCCATCGTATTTTGGTACATACTCACAGTTTTTAAATAATTACATATTGCGAATGAACCGATTAGGAGTGAAGGTAGGAGTTACTTTTAGCATAGTCGATAGAATATTTTGGTTTGGTCTATGGTTTGGTATATAGTTTGGTCATATGTAACGTATGAACAAGAAAAGTATGGTAAAGAAGATATACGAGACGAGCGTTAACCCATCCTTTGCGGTGATGGGTCAGATCTAACCCGGGTGTTTGTAAAATATGAATTACGCGACAAATATTCGTTTAATGCTGTTTTATTTCTAACTAATATTTTATTAAACTGTTCCAAATAATTTGAGACACAAATAATTATTATCGGACGAGATTTAAATGAGTTATTGATAAAATTGTGAAAAAACGCACAAAAACTGACCTAAGACAGTCGCTTTTATGGGATTACCCCTCACTGCTCACGCTAAATTATATATTGTCAACCTTTAGAGCATATTTTTAATGCCTTTTTTAAATAAACTATAGGTTTTCCAATATTGTTGTAGCTTTTGAATTATAATTATAAATGTTCTTTAAAAATACATTATGGTTAAAAAATATTTTAATGACAAAAGGCGACTTGTTTCACCTACTTATTTTTTTAAATATGTCAATTGTTATTTATATTTTGAATAATTCTATTCTTACAATAACAATTTACTGACCGGAATTCACAGAACACAATCATAATTATATCTATTTTGAATTGTTGTCATATTTCTTCAAGTTTTGGATCTCTAAAAAAATTATTTTGTGCCAACATTTTACATTAATAATGAAAACACACTTTGTTTATACCGCTGTTTATTGATTACGAAACATGTTTCGGGACCAATGGTCCCTTCTTCAGGACACAATATATATTAAGAAGAGACCATTGGTCCCAAAACATGTCGAGTAAAATAAACAGTGGTATAAAAATGTGTTTTTATTATTAAAAAAATAATTTTTTTTAGAGATCCAAAATGACACAAATCAATCCAATATCACTAAATCAGGTAGTTATAAACGTGAATCGTTTGTGCTGTGTAGAGTTTTCTGGACTATTCTGCTGGTAACTGGACACGCTGGATAACCTCCAACCAACGTCCTTGAAAACTTGAGAACATTTTAAATGAATCCATAAATCTACGACATAATGAGAATGAGATCAAAAAAAAACTGAATTGTGGGAGAGTCGGTTAAAATGGGGCACAATTGGTGATTTTGACATAAATGTGTGGGCTCGTGGGTCCATCAGTCATCATGAGTCCAAAAAGACGCCGGCATCTTGTCACTTGTTCCAATTATCAATCAGTTGTGCAGATTAACTCCGTCTTTTCATTAGCTACGTATATATTGAATCACTCAAAATACGTTTGCTTTAAGGATGCGTGCATATTAATGAAAGTTTGCTCTTGTAGCTCAATGGAACACAGCGTAATTAGTGCCTTGTCAATTATCACATATCGTCTGAAATATTATACATATATATATATACGTAGACTTGTCTCGGAGACTCGTCTCGAAAGTACGTAAAGGACACTACAGAATAGTGTGTTGTATGTAGAATAACGTAACTGTTACATACATACATACATACCTTTATTCACAAATCTATGAGACAACTGATGAAAGTTTATCAGTGTACTTGCGCCGATTCGCGACGCATATTATATCACTGAGGGTTGCGTTCTCGGATGAAAAATTGCTCTCGCGTCGAAGAGATTTTGCGACAGGGGGTCGGTATTCAACACTCGGTCGTTCTGCTCTACCCTCTGGATGACCAAAATATTTATTAATTTATTGTCGATGTTTGTAGCGTTAACTTGGTGGTTAGACATAATTTACAATGGTATATATTTACATAATATTTAACATTACTTACACCACTGTGAATTATTTATACGTCAACCGGTTTCAATACTACTTGTTCAGTTGTGCGCCAGTCCTGAAGAAGATTCGTTAGTATCCAAACCGGTTGACGTATAAATAATTCACAGTGGTCTAAAGAAAGTGAAATATAGATAGAATTTTAATTTATTCATTTATTCACGTAATCAACAAAAATACAATAGAAAAATTAATTTAAATAGATATAATTATAATATACAGTTCATTAATTTTTCGATAAATTTCACATGTCTTCTTCATGTTGGTGCTTGTATTGCCTATATAATTATATTATGTATAACTATACAATATACTGTATAATTACTGTCTATATAATCAAGAAAAAAATTATGAACAGAAAATAGTGGAGAAAGCTACGAAAAAACATGTACTACGATTTCTAGAGACAAGTTTTACATAAAGAATTGTTTTTATTTTTCTTTATTCATATTATTTCATTATTCCCTACCCATCTCCGTATCGACGAAAGCAGTGTTTTTCTAAAAAAATAGAACACACTTAAAAACAGTGGCGTGCACCAGGCATGGACGAGGGAGTTATGCTGTTAATATTGATACTATAAAAATATGATGGGCTGTTTTATCACCAGAGATTGTGTTCTTACAAAAAATGATGTTTGGAGCTGGCAAAAGAGGAATGAAAGTAGACTGAATGCAGTGGAAATGATATCACTTAGGCGTATATGTGGCAAATCCATTTATGACAGAGTAAAGAATGAAGAAATAAGAAAAGAATGTTAAACTGATCATAGCATAGTGAATAAGATTAAAAATGGATCGCTTAGATAGTTTGGTCATATGGAACAGACGAATGAGGAGAAAATGGTAAGAATGACTTGGCGCGGACCAAATAAACCAGGTACTGCAAGATGATCATGTTAGAAGTCTCAATAATCAACGGGCTTGTATGAATGTGGATGAGGCGAGAATTGTGAGTCTCTCTCTCTGCCTACCCCCGCGAGGAAACAGCGTAATGATAAGTCGTTGTTGATTGAATTATCTTGCATATAATTGTACACACCGACGAAGTAACATAATGACTCTAGATACAAAATAATAATATATTATATATGATGAATCCAATTTGCATCGCTTTGTAGGCTAGACTCATGTTGTGATTGAATTTAGCCTCGCGATAAGATAAAATCGCGACTCCGCTATTAAAGTGACAAATCACAATATTGAAATGAGTATTATGTTAATCGGCATTCTGTATTTTATATTAATTTATTCAATGTCATGTATTTATGTGTATTCATTATTCCAACGTCGATATGATCGGACGGTGTTGACAGCGACGTGAAGGATTTCCTAGAAGCGTTCGCAAAACTGATTTCACTCTACATATATTAAATAATATTTATGAATAAAAAGTATTATTAATGAATTACTTTACTATTTTGTTTTCGTTCTATTGATCACATTGCCGTATTAACACATTTTTTTAATACTTATATTTTTATTTTAACATTAAGTTTAGCTTTATTGTTACAATTTCGAGATAGTTTTTTTGCTACGTAATGAATCGTGATTAAACACAATGTATTAAATACAAAAACTACCGATGCGTTTCGCGGGATACAAGCAGGCGGCGCTCGGTATTTTCCAGAATTCAAATATAATTATATCAGCCCATAAAAATTAACGATGTATGTACGCAATATTTGGTCCAGACAAGGGACGGGTGACATGTCCAGGGGGGTGACAATATTTTTATCAGGGTTCTAGAGTTCAACTGAGCAATATTTGGAACAGATGGTATTTAACATTATATAAACTTGTATTGGGGGGTGGGGGTAGGGTGGACAGGGGGACGGTGCGAATGGGATGTTTTGCGCAGGGTCCTAAAGAGTAACTACGCAAAATTTGCTTAAGATTGGTCAAATCAAAAATACACAATTAATATTGTATAGGTAGGTCTTTATATAGATAGATATACTTTAATGTATACGTTAATTATATTTCCAATACACTTTAATGATGGTATTATTTTATATTATCAAAAATTTCCCAAAAATAATAGTATTATCAACTACTACTATAAGGCAAAACGCGTCTCAAGTCAATTAAAAGAGTAGAATCCAAAAACAAGTGTTTTATTTTCACATATGTTATTATTGCGTTCTACAAACTTATCTCAGAAACAGTAAATAATATGAATATTTCATAATAATGTTTTTCCGAAAAAGTGTGTTTCTTTCATATGAATACAACCTCTAGTGACATTACAGCCAATAACCTTATCCATACCTAGTACGCGCCAATGCTGTCTCCGGATACTACACTTATCTATGGGGCCGTAAGTAAATTCTACTGAGAATTTTTCAAAAATATATAATTCTTTTGTCGTATACATAAATACACAAAACAGTGCAATTAATTACTAAAAATACAGTCCATCAAACTGCATTCGACGAAAAGACAATTGCTAACTACTACAATGTTTAATGTACTTTGTCGATAATGTAGAAGTTGTTCCCAATAAAGTGACCAAAAATGTTGGCAAGAAAAAAGAGACGATAAAACCCAGTACAGCAGGCCAAGATGCCGGGCAGCCACACCGCGTCCGATCCCACTCCTCGCACCGGAGACGCGCCGTGACGTCGATCAGGATATGTACCGACGCGCCGAGTGTCCACCCTCCCAGGAAGTACGGACCAATCAGCGAGCGGAAGTGATCAGCGACGATCCGCCGCAGCCGCACTGGCAGATGGCGCACGGCGGGCTGCCCAAACTTTACTGTCAGAGTCTAGACTGTAGACATCACATCAGATCCATCTCATGTAGGCTTTTTCCACGCAGGTTTTACTCACCGATAAGATCTACTGCAACGACAGTACAGACAGTTCTGAATGCATTAAGCTGTTGATGCAAATGGAAATTACCGAGTTATAAAAGTAGATTGAATGCAGTTATGAAATGAAACAATAATATAAGAGTAAAATGTGCGATTCGGTATCGATTCGAACATATAAAATGACATATGAAAAGATAGTCAAACAAATCCCTTTATTGAGAAATACAATAAATTAACGACACCCTTACGCACTTGTATGCAAACTCTAAATTTTATTGTTTTATAATATGCCTTACTTGTGAATATTAAATTGAATATTGTATTTTGACACCAGTGTGTTTTTTGTTAATTTAACGAAATGTATGTAGGTACCGTATTATAATATTGTTTTTAAATGAATTAAATGTAAGTATATTTAATAAAAATACAAATCTTTTCAGGTTCACGGACTTCTAGAAAGATGCATTATTTGGTCTCAACTATTTATTTTATTAATATATACGCGATATATTACATACGGAGTTGATAAAAAAAAATTGACAACTAGGTTAAAACAATTAGGTTAAAAATTTAAATTTATATTAAAAACGGGGCGGTTTAAATACCTCCATCAAAAACATTATATCTATCTTAAAGCGATACAATACAAGTGAAAATATCGACATGTCTAAATTCATTCCTAAGCCTGTGAAGTCTTTGTAATGGTGAGTTATGTGAAACATTTACATGAAATAGCTCCAACGATCTAGCACTTTAAGTAGGAACACGATTGAATTATGGAAAAAATAGTGTTAAGTAATAAAAATAATAAAAAGATAATATATAGGTCAAGGAAACACACGAGATCTGGCGTGATTAAGTACAATAAAATGAAGGATTTCACAACTGATGATCTTGGTAGATAGAGTTAAACGTGCTAGTAAATAGTTTATTTATATATATATATGACAGATACTTTCTTTGATTTGGTAGGCGAAACGCGTCTCAAGCAAATTAAACTAATGGAATTAAAAAACAAGTTTTATTTTCACATACATATGTACTTATTTTCTAAGATACTTCAAAATGTATATTTGTTTACTGAGCTATTCTTCCTTTCCGTGTGATAATCTGGACTGCCCCACTGGATCACAAAAAAAGTTTCATTCTATGACCTGAATATTTTTTTTGATTATACTATAATCATTAATACCCTTTTTTTCAGACGAGTGGATAAATTTTAATGCCAAAGATTTCTCCTTTTTTTGTCTAGGAGCACAGTTTAAGGATCCCCTCGCAATGAAAGCAATACTAATCGGTCGGTCCGGGCAACCCCATGCTACACGGCACGCATACAGCTTTCCACGCGGATACATTGCACGTATCGCTCTTGTCAATCTGACAGCGCTACAATAAAATTAACCGACTACAAATGATTCAATTATTTCACCATCATGATCCCGTCAGACCTGCTACTTTCTAATTAATCCAACTGCAATTCGTCAAGTGGAAAGGATCTAAAATCAGGCTCTTCGGGGAGATGAATTACTGACATCATTTTGTTAAAGCGTGTTGGATAATGGTGAACTTGAAAACCAGAAAAATGTAAGACGGTTTGTATTCTTGCGTTGGCTTAGATGATAATAATATTTCATTGAGGGATACGTCATTGAGTCATGATCAGCTAGCTGCCCGTGGCGGCAGTCTTAAGGAGTTCCTAAAGTGTGTATGATTCGTAGAATATTTTGTAAATTGAGTAGAAACTCTGTTTTATTCCACCACACTTTTCATTGTGTTAAAAGATATATAACGTTTTCGAGAACATATTCCCATTATTAATATTATAGATCAACTAAAATTAAAAGTGCTTTCAGACAGTAATATATGGTTAACAGAGGTGGGGGTGGGAGTGGGGTTAAAATGGATAAGAGAGGGGATGTAATGGGCGGTATTTTAATATTTATTATGTTTTTATTGTTATTTTTATTATTACGTATTTCTAAATTTTACAGAATGTCTAATTTTCGTCCTTTGGCGCAACTATGTATGAGTTATAAATTACTATTATCAAATGAATGGCCCTCCATTATTGCATGCTCAACCATTTCGGAGTTTAGACTGAAGTTTTTTTATGGCTTTCTTGTGTTCTTCCAATATTTTTCTTATTCTTCTTCCGCTCTGTCCAATGTAAAATACGTCACAATCCTCGCAACTCAACTTGTAGCCTCCGCTTTTTTCTTCTTGGGGTATTTTTGATTTATTATTCAAGATGTATAAGTGCTTTTAATTTTAGTTGATCTATAATGTTGATAATGGGAAGATGATTCCGAAAACGTTATATATCATTTAACACAATAAAAAGTGTAGTGGAATAAAACAGAGTTTTGACTCAATTTACAAAATAATGTAATTCCACAAAGTTTCACCAAAAACCTTTGAACAATTATCGTAGAATATGTTTTTTAGGAGGTTTCGTGGGTGAAATGTTTCACCAAAATACATTAAAAAAGTATTAAACATATCCATCCATCCACATCGGTCCCTCGTGATTGAGGATAGCGATTTCCATGAACTCACGCTCTCTTGACTATGCTCTTCCACTTTTCTCGGTATCCTGCCGATCTTAGGACTGTCACCAGAGAAATGCCTGTTGCTTTTTCTACTCTGTCGGTCCAATAAGTGGGGAATCATCCTCTCCCTCTTTATTCTTCGACGCGACCCACCACAACAAGCTTCTGCGAGCTATCTTCCCTTCTCGCAAAAAATTAAAAAAAAAAAATTTAAGGATTCGTCTCAGTCTGCAGGTTGAGAGACGCAGAATGGAGACATTCGTGCATCTCGCCGTCCACAGTATGCGCAACAGGTGTCCTTTGAGAACCATATTAAACCATCTTGAGACTAATCAAGAACCATAACCATAGTTTTTTTCTGACGCAACCCACTCCCCCGCCCCCCTGGGCCGCCTTCATTCCGAGTTGCCAAGTAGTTCTTCAACTTGTCTAAGCCATCTTTATTGAGATCTTTATAAACATTGAAGTAGAAGCTCCTTGCCGAGAGTCTTCGTTATCCAAGTACGACTCACTCGTGACAAAAATAGTCTAGTCTCTTAGATGCGACGTCTTAGGATCATAAGATATAAGCATTTCATGAAATTATTCTTATCTAGAAAGTTCGTTTTGAAATTTGCAATAATGCTGCTCAAAGTCATGCAGGGCAATCAACTCGAAAGTTCCTCTGCTGTGTAAAACAAGAGTGACAACGATATGGACAATATGCATATCTGGCACCAGTCCGAGATCAGATAATTATAGTGCGACCGCTGCAACAGTTAGCCGAGCCGGTGTCATTGAGACGGAAGCTGTGTCTTCTCTTCATACTAAAATAGCTACAATAAATACTGTTTTTCTTACATTCGCCTGGCCGACGATTGGCGCGGCGGCTATTGGCTGAATTTTTATTACAAATATTCGGAAATGATTTATATGTAATAAAAAAATTAGGTCAAATAAATTGTTAACCCACGACTACTCGCTTAGGATCAATATGACTTGAATAATTAGTTATTGATACACGTATGTGGTGGTTACGATACTTGCCTAGTGATCTAGCGGTCGGAGGTTCGAGCCTCGTTCCGGAAGGCCATCAAGTTAGTCCTATTTTAATAGTGCAAGCGTTTAGCTTAGTTTAAAAATAGTAAGAATATTGATGCGACACGTATTCCGTGTACGCATCTTAATTTACGCTCAACAAACGGGGGGGAAGACGTCCATTGGACAGTTTCTATGATAAAATATAATAATCAAAATAATTACCTACTTACAGGACAGCGACATTACAATATTCCGACATTTATATTTATGATAACGTAGATCAGGCTTATCTAGTGGAATCATCGATCCTGAAAGCAAGGGAGAGAACACGGATAGATGCCTTTGTAATGTGGTGCTGGAGACACGTGTTGCGCATACCATGGACGCACGAATGTCTCCGTTCTGCAGAAACTAAACATCAATGATAGACACTCAACCATTTTCCTGAAACGAATCTTTCAATTTTTTGGACATCTTGCGAGAAGAGAAGGTAGCTTGGAGAAGTTTGTTGTGGTGGAATGTCGAGGGGCGGAGAGGAACAGAGAAATGGAGGATTATAGATAAGAGGGCGGGAGTTCATGGAGATCACGATCCACAGTCATGATGAACCATAGTGGATGATGATCAACATAAAATTAGAGAGAGCTTAGAGAAACTTGTCGCGATGGGCCACGTCGAAGGTCGAAGAAGAAGAAGAAAGAGATCCCCCACACGGTGGATTAGCCAAGTGGAAAAGGCAACAGGCACTTTTCTGGTGACAGTCATAAGTCCTGCAAGATGCTGAGAAAAGTGAAGGAGCAAAATCAAGACGACCGACGTGGATGATGAAATGAACTTGTTTGTTTTCTATTTGACATTTGACCTTTATAACAAAAAATTCACATAGCCACCAAATTTGTACATTTCAAAGGAATTGTCGCTTTACTCCGATATAACGTATCCATTTGCATTCAAATTTCACTGCACGTGACGCACAAAAAAACGAAAGGAGCTTGAGATATCATGTATAAAATAAGTCAAATCTAGAACATAATATTTAATATGAATACCGAATTTCGAAAAAATATCTAATTATTCATATATTTAATAGATTTTAAATTTATGGAACCCTTTGATGATGCGATAATGTAAGATATATTTCGATAAATATAATAGTTAAAAATATTATTAATTTAAAATCTGTGCCATCTTGTTATATCGTCGATAATATAGCGTGTACAGCGAAAATATTTCAAAATTAAATTGTAATTGCTCGTAAACCGAGTGAGGTAAGTGGGAGGGATATTTTTCGACACGTGTGATTTGCCGAATGATCGACGAGTTTTTAGTACCGCAACTGCAGCTGTTTTCCGGGTTCAATAACAGAACACAATATCAGCAAGACGGGGCCACTCCACACACATCTAGAGTTTCAATCGAGAAGCTGAAGGGAATTTTTCCCAATAAATTAATCACCAAGTACGGAGACATACCCTGGGCACCTCGGTCACCACCGGACCTTACACCGTGCAATTTTTTTTGTGGGGATACCTTAAGTCGAGAGTTTACAGTAACAATGCTCGAACAACTCAGGCCCTACAAGAAAATATCTGCTGTGAAGTTGCTGCCATTGAACCGACGCTTTGCTCTCGCGAGTTTGCAAATTTTAGAGTCAGATTGCGAGAGTGTCTCGAGAGAAATGGACGGCATTTAGACGACATTGTTTATAAAACGTAAAATAAGCATCATTAAACTCCATTTTGTATAAATAAAATATGAGAATAACATTGTAGTTTTTTAATTTTATTTAATATGAAACTTTAAAATTTTCCGCTGGACACCCAATGTAACTATAGCATAACTATCTATGAAAAACGTCTAATTTAGACATGCTAAATATTTCTTAATAAACAATGATCATTTGGTTAAATATATAAAATTGCTCTTCTATTTATGAGTAGAGTTAAGAGTTGTTCACGTCCACTTCTGAGTTATTATGGTGCCTATAAAACAAACACGACCTTGAATCTCAAAGTTAATATTTAGTTTTAAGCGAACAGCTATTTTCAGCATTTTTCGGTGTTTACAAAAGCCGTTCACAAAAAACCTTTGTAAAATCAAAAGTCATTTTTGTTTATATTTTCGTTCTACGCATTCTGTTAGCTAACCCGTAATTTGATAATTTGAGCTGCGTAAAAGAATTAGATTGATGCATAATTATTCTCTGTTTTTTTAAATTATATTGTAACATAACCAAAAACGATAACAAACAAAAAACATATTAAGTACAATTATGTCACCGTAATTTTGGCCTGATCAATGTTGAAGTTTTCAGCCAGTGTCTTAGTGATGCAACTTTCGTCCTTTTCCACAATCGTCAGAAGGGCCTGGCCCTGGACTCTTTTCTGACTTGTCGTCTAAGGTGGTCAGCTGATCTCCAGCTTTGAAGCGAACAAACCACTCTCATTCCTTAGCTGAAAAGATCGTTGAGATCACGAAATGACTCGGCAGCTTTACACCCTGGTACAGCATCATGTGGCGTATATGTGTATGGTTTTCAAATCCCATTTTAATTTCCTAACCTTATTAAAGAATTATATTATGACAATTATCAATTAAATGTCAAATTCCAAAAAAGGCGCGAAAAAAATAGTGAATGCATCAACCTAATAGACTGCCAGAGACACCTACAACCTCGCAAGGTTTCAGTAACGCAAGCAGTTCAAACATCGCGTACTTATTACAGCAATACGTCAGCCAGGAATAGACCCTCGCCATATACAAATTAAAAGTCGTCCAAAGTGCAATGGAAATATCTCTGAGAGATCGAACGTATAAATTCGCCAGAGAACCTAGTATCGGCCATATAAGCCCAAAAAAAAATGATTTCTCAAGTATGGACGGTAGAGAAAGAAGACACCTGGTAGAAGTGTTGGCCATACATTGACGACATCAGAAGAGTGAGCCCTTCTCATCTATCTGAAAAGGGTTAAAGACAAAAAGAATTGACGATCCTTAAGGGAGGCCTATATCCGTCAGTCGATTGTCACAAGCTGATGATGAAGAATGACATTCAGTAGAAACACGCAATGTATGTAACTGGGCTAAGCGCTTGTGCTTAAAAACAGAACTGACTGTCTTCATAACCATGAATCGATCCCTCGACCACTCGAAAAGATTAACCAAATAAATTTAGTCATACTTATTATTAAATACGTAAAAAAAAATTAAATTAAAAAAATTGCAACTTTCCCAACAAATATGTATTCTTTTTTAATATTTAATATTGAATGCAATCTTTAAATTGCGGTCAATGATTTTAATATTGAAAAATTTGTTACTTTGTTTTTAAAAACTGTTATGAGTTCATTTAATACACCAAACCGGAATTACATATGGTTTTAGTTACATTATTTGGTATCCTAATGAAGGAAAGGGTGTATTAAAATAACGCATCCAAGTGTTTAAAAACAAAGTAATTAATAATTCAATATTAAAGATGTGTTAAGTAACGAACTAAATTTCTATTATATTATTTTAGATTGTTAACATTGTTTTATTAACCACTTAATTAATTAAATACATCTACCGGTTTAGATATCTTCGTCAGGATGTCATTAGCTAATCAAAATGTTATGTTGTTTCTTTAACAGAATCTGTTTAAAAAAAAACAATTATTATTATAATTTTTTTTAGAATGGGACTTGTCGTTAAATATAATTGGTTGATCATAATATTTTGCTTCGTTTATATATATTATTATACATAGACTTCATATATAGTTTTCGAAACCTGTAGATGTATTTAATTCATTAAGTGGTTAATAAAACAAAGTTAATTTTGCTAATTTAAAAAATATTTCTTTACATTGTTGGCAGAGAGGTTAGAAAAGTACCCCCTTCTCTATATATAACACTCTTCCCTCGTTCACTTTCACATATCTTCTTCTTATAGGTTCTCGTACATGGTCATGAATTTGACGCTTCTAACGGGGCCGTTCTCCAATTTCAATATGCACCTGATCGTTCCTGGTCTTTCGCAGACATCTTTCGTTCCTGTCATCTTCAACATCGTTTGCCTCATAAACTTGATCTACTGTACCTACTGTCTTCACTCATACGTTTCACGTGCCCAAACCATCTTGGCGACCCTAGTCTGGCAACTTCACCACATCGTACATATATTTAACATACATACGCCTGACCCACCGCATTCAGTCTACTTTTGTTCTTCTTTTCCCAATTCCAGACTTACGACTATAAATAGCCATCAACCAATGCTGGATTCGCCAGAAGCGACCACGCGTGGCTGCTGATATCTCGGGTTTGTGATGTAATCTTTACCTTATCTGAGTCACCTAGTTTATAAATGACGTGAGTCTTGAGTGATGAATAAAAAATGGTCACCTAAATATGAACGAGATCTCGGCTGACATCTTCAAATTTAAATAGACATGTTGGGTGCTGGTTCTACTACCGCGGGTACACTTCATCTCTATTGGATTGTTACACAATACGATAAGGTTTAAGAAAATATCTTTTAAGTACATAAAAAAGAAGAGATTACTTTTTGATTAAATTATAAGTAGACAATAGTATAAAAATAATTCAACTGCGCGGAATGATTCAAGAAAGCAATATTTGAATATGTCCAAGAACACACGATTACTGGATTTTCACCTACAGAGGCACTGTTGTTAAACAAATAATAGAGATATCTCATAGAGACGAAACTATTTTTTATTAAGGGAAAAATATACAAGGGCTTACGACCTGTCTTCGGCTGGCTTAAGTGACGTTCACCATTCCACCCAATCAACCTCCACATCTATCAAATTTGTATATATGTTAACACGTGGAATCACTTCGAATACCACTACACTATCGCCATCTATGGACTAAATTTGATATTCATTTTCCCTAAAACAGCATATATGTCACAATGAGAATGTAATTATAATATACTGGTATAAGAAAATATATTGATTTTTCAGGTGTATTCTAATATAATGTGTTAAAAACATTTTACCTGTAAAGAATATTGTTTTAAATGATTTCAAAAAAAAAAAAAATTGATTCTCATGTGACTCGTATTTTCTTAAACATACATTCACACATATTACCATTGTGTAGATTATAGTTTTAGGCAATATGTATATAGAATATTATATTGATATACGTATTACAATCAAAATTTATAATATATAATAACTGACGCTTACTACAAGTTATTATATAGCGTACGAAATATAGCAATAAATTTGTTATTTGAACCCAAATATTAATTAGAAATTTTACTAAACTCTGAAAAAAAAATTTCATATTTAGGAATTCAAAATTTAAGGTTCTATTTGATGATTATTTTGTGCAATAAAAAATTCGAGTGAATAAAAGTTTTATACAACTGCTAATAAAAATAATAATATTGCCAAACATTACTTGTTTATTGAATTCAGGATGGCCAAAAATTCAATTGACAGTGTGTCAATTTTTTTCACAAATCACATTACGTATTTTTAATACATAATTTTAATTTATTTTTAATATTTTTGGGCGCGCATTTGTGTGGTATTCTTATGTTTTATTGGACGATTGTGATTTTTATTTGTTTGACAATCTTCAAGGGAGGATTTTCATTATATTTTTTTAGCTCAAATACCTGTATACTTTTGTACTGTTCAGTTTCACTGCAAAATATAATCGTGGAATAAAAATATAAAAAAATAATAGAAGCACACATTTTTTCATTTTGACATATTAATATACAACTTTCAAAAATTTGATAAGTTTGTAGGTTGATTGGGTAGAATGGAAAACGTTAAATCGTGTAATGTGATCACTTAAGCCAGCCGAAGACAGGACGTAAGCCCTGTAATTACCCGTACTTACTTATTTTTCCATTTATAAAAAAAAGCTTCGTCTCGAAAGAAAATCTTATTTCTATATTAAAAATCTTAAGGTACCTGTTCAACTACAGCACAGCTGCTTCTAAAATAATCCACCAACGTCCTTTGATGAGAGATACAAGAAAGAAAAATAAAATCATATGTATTGCAATGTTGAAGATTGAATATAACATTTTTATTCTAATTTTTAACATGTTACTACTATACCAGAAAATCACTGTACAGTAAAATACTAGTGTAGCAGGCAGGGCACCGAATTACGTGTTCTTACTTTGCTGAAATATTTTATCCTTATTTTTATAACAATATAATAACACACTCTGTAGTCTGAATATTTAAAATAAATCATTATTATTATTATTAACTGGGCAAAATTGATAGAAAAAAAGAGATGCATTAAATAAAAATGACACAAGAAAATACGAGTACATAAAATATATCACGTGTCTATACATCACCTATAGGGAAATATGAAAGGAAACTGATACATTACATTGAAATCAATTTCTCTGAAATATACAGTAGATAAATGACTTTTTTGTTCTGAAGGTTTATTTTTCAATTTATATTGCCAGAAATTTTAAAATTGTATTTACTGATTAATTACATGCCCGTGTAATTTTAAACATCTTGTTTTAAATGTCAAACTTCTTGTTTGAACTAAACGACAATGGCAAAAGTTAAACAAGGTTGCTGCCCAATTACGATGCTCTATCGATGAAAAGATCTACATGTCATTATGGCATTTTTAAGGCATTATTAAACAATATATTTACAAAGAATTCCGCGCCCATCCTGTGACTACTTACAAATGTTTTAGAGGAGTATTTTTATAATAGATGTTAGTCACCATAACATTAATATTGTTATCGAAAGCAGACAAAACTGAGTCATGAGTCATGAGTCACTTTTATCAGAGAGCTAATTATTTCTGCATTGATGTGTAAACATTTATAAATCACAATTGTGTCACATTTCATTTTCTTGCGATATCCTTCAGGTACTGAGAAGCAGAAAAGAGACTTATCGTTTTTTATCTTCGGCTTAAGATCTTTCCAATCGAATTTACAAATTTTTACATCTCTTTTCGCAGAAAATAGCTTTGTGAGAGGAAAATGGATATCAATATTGGAGTGGTTATATATTTACCTTAATACTTGTATAAAAATCATTTCTGGCAGTTTTTTTACAATATATTTATCTATCAAAAGCCTCCATAATTCTAATACCTATGGTTTTCAAAAAAAAATTTTCGGAGAAATTGTTGAAATCTAAATAAGCGTTTATGACAATAATAAATTGTATATTAATGTATTCTATGAAAATATATTAGAATGCCCATAAATAATATATATATTTATATATCCGACTACGCATATCGTGACCTTGGAACAATAAGGTACCGACTATCTAACATTTTAGTAAAAAATGACTTTATTGCATCAAAATTGTGACAATAATTGAGACCATCCCTGCAACAACACTTTATATCGGTTTGGGCAGATCTGAGTTATAAATGCCACAACGTTGTATCTCAACACAGATTTGTCTAGCGAGACGGGCACAGTCCAAACACTATTATACATATAATTAAATAAATAAATAAAATAAAAATCTTCTCGGACATAAAATGGTATATTAAACAACCATATAAAATAAATAAAAATACAATTTCTAAGTAAGCTTCTCTGAAACAACACTGTATATCATCCAAGATAGCTGACACTCCGTCTATCTGTCAACATTTGTAAAAACCGATATATAGTGTTGTTGCAGGGGGTTCAAATTCTCTCTTTAAAACTGCGTTACCGCACATGTCAAACGTCTTAATAGTTAAAGAAATAACAAGAAACCTCAATTCTATTTTAGTGTAGCTGTTAATTTGATTACAAATAAAAATAGAACAACCCCAAAATCAGCAATTATCTTAATCTCTGTTACTAGTAGCGCTGCAAAAGTTTCAGCTTATGGGTAATGAATCAAACTCCGTCGAATAAATCGAAAAATTATCGATACATTGTTGTTCGTGATGCCTGGCGAGATGAAAGTTTTTAAGGGAAAGCTAAAGGACGGCGGATAACATGTCCCTATCAAAACAGAGAAATCTTAGCTAAAGTTTGAGATATATAGGGGTTTGCATACAAGTTCTGGATATTAGCGAAGATATGTCTAACAATATACAACCACTAGAGAACTTTGAAAAGTTTAGGAATTTCATTCCGAAAAGTAGCCAAAAAGGGAAAACTGCTTCTGACAAGCGTGCAGCATATCGGAAGCGGTTTATTGTTATATATGACAACAATTATTTTAGAATCAAGGCAAGGTGGTGTGAAGGTGGGGGGGATTATTAAAATAGATGGTTCTAGAAGTTTCTTGAAATCAATTTTATTTAAATTACCTAGTCTTATAAAAATATAGTCGAGACATAAGCAGTACATATTTTACATGGTACAATTTTCTAACCAAGCTCAATAATTTATAATGGTAGCTTGTTAAGCGAGGCAAGACTAGCGGTACACAATGGAGTCCTGATACCGACACTGTGGAAGTGAAGCCTGCAGCTGGCAGAAGAGAAATGATGTATCTCAACTAAATCTCTGAGATTGTCTCCATCCGTGGACATGGACCTTCAGTTTAATCTTCGGAGCATCGCAAAATAACCTGCGTGATTCACGACGAGTTCGGTCGGCGAGTGCGGAGCTCACAGAGACTAGTGCCGGAGTACAACAGAAGCATTCGGTACGCAAATATATATTAATCTGTAATGGGTGACATCCTGCAGGCGCGACTCTCATACCAGTTAGTGAGACGGATCTGGACCGACTGGCCCGTTTGCAAATATATATCACCGCCATAAAGGAGATTCGGAAAAAAATACGCTTCTTCAATTTGATGACGTCAATCCTGCCATGGACCGTTACATTGCATTACCTCAGGTTAACATTTCATATCTCTGGCTTCTTTTTTTTAATGAAAAACATACCTTTGTTGTGAAACGTATTTCTGTGATATCGTGAATACAAGTTAAATTATTAGGAGAACACATTCTTATTGTGAAGTTGTAATTATTCAGAACAGACGGTCTGTAATTTTTTAAATATGAATTAAATATATTAATTATAAAGATATACATATAAAATCAATTTTATCGAAAAATATTGTTTTTGCGCCACCGGGATTCGAACCTGGATCTCTTTCCTAACCGGGGAAGGTGCATTATCCAACTATGCTACAGCGACAATATTTTTAGTTCGATAGGAAAGAGATCCAGGTTCGAATCCCGGTGGCGCAACAACAATATTTTTCGATAAAATTGATTTTATATGTATATCTTTATAACTAATATATTTAATTCATATTTAAAATATCACAGACCTATGTTCTGAATAATTACAACTTCACAATAAGAATGTGTTCTCCTAAATAAATTATTATTGACTTTATCACAATTTACACTAGAACTACAAGCAAATATTATGATTATTTTTGATGAGTTTATTTATTGTTTCTGTTTATTTGACCAGTTAGTTGTGGTGTAATTTTCGCTCCTTGTTGAGTAAATAAGTTTTGAACGTCCGACCAGACAGACCCGCTCAAGGACACGGGTCTCGCTAGTCCGTTGCAACGCCACTTATCGTATGAAATAAATATGTCGATGTTATAATTTAATTTGCATTATATTTAGTGCAGAAACCATTAATGCAAAGTTCTTTTGCGCAGTTCATGTAATAATTACGTGTGTTTAATAATATACGAGCGCTGGTCGTCCACAAGAAGAAGGCCGCGATCAATGAAATTATTAAGAATTTAATTACGTAAACGTGCTCTAAATTAGTTCTTCTAAATATTAAAGCTGATTCCATTTTAACATAGTGATGTCTTCCGGTATTATCATCAACCGGTTTTACTTAACATTATTTTTGAAATATACATGGCACATTATTGTGTAAGGTATATTATCGACAAACGTTTTTTATCGATATACAGGGTGGCCCAAAAAAAGTGAGAACATTTCGTAAAATGTGATATATTACATCGAAATTAGTTTAACTATATCAACAATAGGTTAAATAGTTTACTAATTTACTTATATTACGTTTTATTTCGACAATTTTCGGTCGCCATCTTTGATTATTAATTATCTCATTGTTTATATTTGGTTTTTTCATTTTTTTTTGTCCAGGATGAAATAAATCACTACAGAAGACCGTATTCTGATCAAAAATTTGCGAAATGAAAAACGTCGGGGTACTAGGAAAATGATCACAGAGTTTCAAAACAAAGCCTGGAATATAGCTAGACATTACATCTGGACGGAGCTCCATCTCACATAGCCAGAAATACAGTCAACTTTCTTTGTCGTGAGAATGTTAATTTCATCGAGTCAGACATGTGGCCACCGAACAGCTCAGATTTAAACCTAATAGATTATGCAATGTGAGGTGTTTTGATGATTTCTGATTAGCTAAATATTGTACAAAAAAATTTACATTAAGAATTATAATTAATTATAATTATTATTTTCTGCATCTAAATATTTTAGTGGATTTTCATCATTAGTATCACATGTTAAATAGTTATTATGTTTATTACAAACACTCAAAATTCCTCAATAAAATAAAATTATATATTATGTTTTGAAATAACTCTTGTGTTACGAGATGTCTCACTTTTTTTGGACCACCTTGTACATTATACTGTTGTGATATACCTAGGTAAAAGCTGTTCAATAATGACAGAGTTTTTTTTAAATATACACAGAACAGTTAGTAGGTAGGTACCTACTTTTTGGTATCGACTTAAATTATTTTTGTTTATACACATGGTATCAAAATACCAAGACAATGAAGGTCAGGTTTGTACAGACACTGGTGCATTCTATATTTTAATATGGTGTGGAATCATGGACTCTGAAAGCAATGGAGAGAAGACGGATTGATGCCTTTGAGATATGGTGCTGGAGACAAATGTTGCGTATACCATGGATGGTGAGAACACGAATGTCTCCATTGTGCGGAAACAAAAAACAAGAACAGACTCTCAACCATTTGCCTGAGACGAATCCTTCAATTTTTGCGAGAAGGGAGGATAGTTTGGAGAAGCTTGTTGTGGTGGACCACGTCGAAGGACGAAGAGGAAGAGGAAAAGGAAAATCTCCCACCCGTTATAAATAAAAGACCGAAGACGAGACGAATCCTTAAAAAAAAATGTTTTAATTTCTTGCGAGAAGGGAAGATAGCTCGCAGAAACCTGTTGTGGTGGGTCGCGTCGAAGAATAAAGGAGGAGAGGATGATTCCACTTGTTGGACCGACAGAGTAGAAAAAGCAACAGGCAATTTCTCTGGTGACAGTCCTAAGATCGGCAGGATACCGAGAAAAGTGGAGAAGCACAGTCGAGAGAACGAGAGATTATGAATATCGCGATGAGGGACCGACATGGATGAACAACCATTTTATCCGTATCCAGTCAAATGATAGTGAGTCAGACGATTATAGAAAGTGTGACGTACAAACGGCGATAATTATATTTATGTAGATTATATACATTTGTGGATATAACATATTGGCGAAATCCGTATGGAACAAATTTTCCAAAAATATTTCATCATTGATCGATGTTTTTTATAAGCTTTAACATAAATAAAACATTTTCTAAGTGTATCATATACGATAACAAACACAACAGATAGTTGGCGTGTATTTATTAGTAAATATTAACTTAATATATCTACATCTCATCATACATATGGTGCAATAGTAAAGCGAATAACAATTAACTTAAATAATAATCATAATATTTGAATTATTGTTCCCAGCGAATTATTTCGAAAGGTTTGGATAAATGATGCTGATGATTACACATAAAGATCTCAAAGAATATTGTTGAATACAACATCAAAGTAAACAACTAACAACTCAAAGCAAACAACCGAAAGGATGCTTTAGTTTACATTAATTTTTCAAAAAGAAAATATTGGACACGGTTGGCAATTCAAATACCGGATCGGACATCACTGATGTATAGGATCCGAATTCGAATATTTTTAGAAAAAAACGTCGGCAATCTCGAGAATTTGTGACGCGACAAAGGTCCAGATTGGTCCAGACACTCTCAAAATGAAACCGACCATTTGCTAGGCCTTTTAGAGAATTAATTCAATCTGAGAAACGGATATCACCGATGCGTCCGCCATAACTCCCAAGCTCTTTCACATCAAAGCATCGCTTTATTGGTCTCAGATTAAAATAAATCTGTAGAATTCTTTTTCCTTTTAGGTAGATTTCGATAGAAATACTTTGTATTGCAAAAGGTCACGTGACTCAACTTCTGATCAATTCAAACGCACTTTCTTCAATCGCGATAGAGACCCCGTAACTATGACATTGAGGGGATGAGACTGATTTCTCATACCGGGGGCTCCGCGTTAGATTCCCGGTGAGAACACAATACATCTGTGTGATTTTTGTTGTTTTGTGATGTGTTTTGGACCTTCGTGGCCTGTTGCAGTGTGAAAAAGTAAAATTAAAAAAAAATAGCCTCCATTAAAAAGTTTATCTATATTATATAATATATGTATATGGAATATAACAAATTTTGAGAACACGATGACTCGCGTAATTCTTATAAAATTGCGACCAAACTTTTCTGAAAAATTGACCTAATTTATATCTGGGCTAAGTTCGTTAACCAGCCTGATTCGCCATCTTGTTTCAAAATGACGACTGTTTTTTTTTTATTTAAAAAAAAATATAATTCAATTATTGGTCCTAGACAAAAAAAAAGGATATATCCTTTCGTTTCACTCACACTTAGACGGAGTCTTCCTGATTTTTGCGGAAAATGCCGGAAGGGATTTCTCCATAGTGATGTAATTTCATTTTCTGGTGTAGTAAGGTTGAGTTTTACGAAATATCATTGAGAATAATTGTTATATTAGAGAATATAATAATTTAAAATGCTAATTAAATGTATTAATTAGTAAGATACACATAAAATCCATTTTATCGAAAATTATTGTCGTTGCGCCACCGGGATTCGAACCTGGATCTCTTTCCAAACTGGAGAAGGTGCATTATCCAACGATGCTACAGCGACATTATTTTTGACGACAAATTTTCGAACTTATATTTATTTATTGGTAAAAATGAGGTTGGACTGTGCCCGTCTCACTAGTGAAATTCTGTGTTGAGACGGGTATAGTTTACAAGCTATAACATAGTTTACAGCATAGGACACGTTCGAATCGAATACAAGCAAAACTAAATACTTATTTAAATACTAATTAAATGTATAATAATAAATTGATTATATATGTATATCTTTCTAATGAATACATTTAATTAGTATTTAAGATATCACAGAGCTATGTTCTGAATAATTACATCTTCACGTGTTCTCCTAGTAGTAATATAAGAATTATTCTCAATGGCATTTATGATAATACTAAGTTATATATATTTGACAGCGGTTTTATACTCATAAATGAAATATATATATTGGGCACCACACGAAGAGACAAAAAAAACATGTTGATAAGAGAACAGATAATGGTTGATATTATTAAATTCGTCAAGAAATTGAAATAGCAATGGGCAGGCAACATTGCTCGGAGGAAGCCTGCTGGACTAATAATATCAACAAATTCTGCAGCGATTAACAATGAACATGTGACATCTGAGGAGGCCTCCATCCAGCAATGTATAGAAAATGGCTGATAATTATGCTTACTATGATGACGCGCACCTACCGATTAATTTATGATTACTTTAATCATTGGCTTATTTGATCAATATTAATAATTGACATATGGTAGCCATGCCAATAGCCACATGCAGTAGGTACATTTTAACAGTTTAACAGTTTTTACTCTCTCCTGGATATTGTTACAACAGTTGACACAGACTATAAATATAAATGTATAGTATAATAAAGGCAATCTGGGTACATATATATTATATAGCGTATCAAATTGTATGTGGGCTACGTTAATCCGTCACTTATCGCCAAGAATAAAATGAATGATTGCAATTTTGATTGCAGCATTGCTAATAAAAATGAAGCTGCGTGTTTAGGATGTATAAACGAAGAAGTGAGAAAATATTAAGTAGAGGAATGCATCAGAAATAGACTACCAGACAGACCACGAGACCCCTCACGAAATCAGAATATTATAAGATTGTTCTGGAAAAGGGAAAAGGGACCTCAAGCAACGCGGCTAGCGTACATAATTATAATTAACAATAAACAATGTTGTAATTTTTTTTAAATACAATACATATCACATCATTATTCTTTCTATTTAAAAACTAAGCTAAGCGCTTGTGCTACGAAGACGTGATTAACTTGCTGAATATTACATCATTGGGCGAGTCTCTTATACACCAATAAGCATTTTATTAGATAGATGGCGAATTACTAGGTTTTTTATTTTAATCCGTGAAGAAAATGATTAGTTTATATTTTTTTAAATATTTTTATTGTTTTTATTGCGTTTCGTGGTAATGGGGATATAATTATTTTTTCGCTCATTATCGTATAGAATGAGATAGGTATAATTTATTTTGCTCTAGGTTGGTACCTGCCTACTTCTTACGTATCAATAATAATTTCATTTATGAAACAGTATTTTTTTTAAATATTTTTCCAAATATAGTTGTCAAAATTTTACAAATATCATTCATTATGTGACTTAACGTCGCCGCTTTTGAGCTATCGAAGGTTAGCCACCAAGTTGCAGTATGCTGATTTATACTGTGAGACATATAAGATCATTATTTTGGACATTTCATATCTCTTTCTATCTACGGCTCTGCTGTTTTCTATCTTCCCCTTCTTAAAATATCTTATGGTACGTATTCACAGACAAGTCTTTTCTTGGAGACTCATCTTGAAAGTCGCGACAGTACAGAGTTGAGCGCGAACTACGTGTATTTTGTGCGCAGAGTAGAATGACATAACTGATACATACCGATCTTTATGGCCCGTGTCCACGATGATCTCTCAATTTCGGTAAAAATCGTGTGTACTGAACGTGCGTTGATGATTCATAGATCGCTTCACGCTGAAATTTCCAAGAGAAATCTCATCCGTCCACACGGGCCATTATTGACAGATCTCGTGAGACGCGAGATCAAAGACTATTCCGTGTATTCACACCATTAAATTATAAAAACTCTCAAAATGGTAATTTAATAATCATAAATATTAATAATATTGTCGTGTAGATTTTAAAAACACAGTAGGCATGTTAGATAAATTGAATTGAAATCACACTCATAATCTAAAATAATTAATTTTTATTGCTAGAAATTTGCGCTACAATATTAAATTACTTGAATATCGTGTTCATTAGTCGTTACATGTTAACTTCTTGAATTATTTTCACACGCGAGATGTCATCTCGAGCCAGATACGCTGGCTACAATAAAGGAAGAGATGCTGTGTAAAATGGAATTTAGAAAATATTTAATCTAATTGTTTACTTGGAGCAATAGCAATGAATATTGAAGAATGGAAAAATTTTAAACCAGATTTTGGACAGATGTCATCTTCACTGCTGGATACGGATCTTCAGCCTTCTCATTCATCACCAGTCACCCACCGCTCTTCTGATGTCATCACACTATTGAGGATGGTCAACACTTCTTCTTCCAATGCGAAGTCTCCGCTCCGAGACTTTCTTTCCTCACTTTTCCTCATTTTTCATTTTAAATATTGTGTTTTTGCTAAGTTTATACGAGAACGTTTACATTGTTAATTACTGTTGATACTGCCAAGATGAATGGAAGGTTCCACTGAAAATCAAATAATAACACGAAAACGAAAATTCTGTTTACGATATATTTTTATATCGATTGAGTACAAATAGTATTCTCATGGGTTATGTGTGAGTTTTATGTGTACAGTGGGGAGGATTCACTTCATTTCATTCAAAATAATAAAATTACATTTTTATTGTTTAGTTGCAATTTCAGAACATAGTTCTGTAGTATATTAATACAAATTAAATTAATCAATCAAGAAGATAGGTATACAGAAAATATATATATATATATCGAAAAAATATTTGGCTACTACCGAGATTCGAACCTGGACCTCTTCTTATCTAGGGAAACGTGTTACCATTCCACTACAGGAATCGCTTGATTTAATTCTGGCGTCTCCTAGTGTGAATTTCAAAGGTATTTTGGAATCAATGCAATATGAAGTTAATTACTTTTAAAAATGGAATTATAGATGATGTACACCAAACACTATCAGATTTTTTTTATATGCTTAGGGATAAAAAACTTCAATAGCCTCCCTACACAAATTAAAGAGATAAAAGAGTTTAAAAAGAAATTAAATGAACACTTCAAAAACACATAATTAGATAATAAATAATATTATAGAACACTTCAGAAGGACACAATTAAATAATTATACATTACAAATTCGTAACTCTTTACATAAAATGAGAGTGTAATTCCCTCTCCATGCACAAATACATAATACGTGTCACTTAATTTCAAAATCCGCTATAACACATTTTTTTTAAATCGAGTTATAAATATATATCATTAGATTCGGAATTAATTTTTTATTTAAAAATGCATGTTTCATTTTAAAAATACGCTTTGCTAGCTAATAATATTAAGTATAAATGCTAGGGTGAGAAAAACTCTGCATAACGCGAAATGACTTTAAAAAGGTGTCGTGTGTTTTTTTATCATACTGAAATATATATTTGTGTTCAAATAAATACAATAATTAACGTAAATATGTAATAATTTTATTTTAAATTAAAGTAATTAATACATTTTCTAAAAGAGTAATAATGCCTGTGTGTGGCGGTTTTGCTTGATTTTCCCGATACTATGAAAACGTGCTGTAGCGGGTATTGAAAGTCGGCGACTCATATTAGGTAGGTAGGTAGGTAGGTAGGTAGGTAGGTACCCACCTACCGGGACGTGATGGGATATATATTAATTTTCCGTTGCGGCTTATTAAATACGTGAATTTATAAAAAAAAGTTTCAAAACGTAAATTTGACGTTCATGAGTACTGAATAAAATATGTTGTAACCGAGATTACTCTAGTACGCATTATTTGGGTGTTACGCGAGCTAAATGAATAAATGCACGTTGGCGTTATGAGACTCTTAGCATTGTCCTTCAAAAAATGTTCCACAATCACAACGGCAATGAAAACAAACCTTGAAACGGGTCTGCGATTATTTTAATAACGGTAGCTATAACGACTAACGTAATATTATATTAGATATCAATTAAACGCATTTGATTTGATAGTTGACTATAACAAGATCGTTTTCCCCTCTTTTGTTGGAACATTTATTTTGATCTTTCGTTTCAGAAATACAGACATCGTCTGCCATCTGTTAATATCGTTTATCGGACTTACGAAAAATGTTTGCGGTCATTGAATAATTAACTATTATCTCTTAAACCGGTTACCACAAGAATATTCAACTGCCATCATTTGCATCGTTTTAATTGACAAAATAACACCACAACTTATTTGTCCACTGTTTGTGTTGTTACCTAACAACGCGAAGGCCAAAATCCTCGACAAATGTAAACTTTTTTTATATCATTGTGCATATTTGTTTAGATTTTATACGCCATGTTGTTTTTTTTTTTTTTTTTGCTACCGACAAACTTGTTGTTTACTCTTGCAGACACGTCATCGTTGCGTGCTTTCATTTCAATTTAATTTACATGTGCGGTCAAGGAATGTTGTCAGGACTCGGAATTTTTTTAACCCAGCCCGAGATGAAACCGGATAGTATGTAGAAGTCAGATGGTATATTATTAAAAACAGCCGTTGGAGGACTTTCAAACATAATCCAATATCTCAGAAATGTATTACAGTTTTTTTAAGAATGGAGAAAGAACAACTAATGATGTTTATAAAAAGAAAAATCATAAAGAAATCAAAGCCTGCGTGCGATCCTACGTAAAATGTAGGATTTTTCATTTGAATAAATTGTTTAATAAATATCTCATTGTTGTAGACAACAATCAATAAAAAAAATGCGCGTTCATTCGCTAGTACCTTCATCGGTACTAGTTGTAAACTCAGCAAACTGTTTAACCAAATTACTTTATGGCCAAATATTATATAAATAACAAGACAAAACACTTTTTTTAATTTTTTAGGAGAACACATTCTTATTGTGAATTTGTAATTATTCAGAACATAAGTCTGTGATATTTTAAATATGAATTAAATATATTAATTATAAAGATATACATATAAAATCAATTTTATCGAAAAATATTGTTGTTGCGCCACCGGGATTCGAACCTGGATCTCTTTCCTAACCGGGGAAGGTGCTTTATCCAACTAAGCTACAGCGACATCATTTTTAGCGACAATTTTCGACCCTATATGTTACCTTTTTGATATTAAGACATTTAATCTTAATCATTTACTTTTTTTAAACCACTATTTTAGTACACGTTGTTTCCTGAAGAAGATACCATAGGTATCGAAACATGTTGATCCTGATATAAATGGCTGCAAGCAAAAGCAACTGATTTTGTAACTAAAACCAAATTTGAATGATACGTCAGAAAAAAAAATGATGTTAGCTGACTTCGCAACTAGTACCCTCGAATATATAAATAGCTGTCCATGTCGCATGGCAAAATAAATGAAAAACAAAATCTGCTGTCAATTTCGCGTCAAAACAAATTTATTACTTTATTTTCATTAATTTATTTCCCTTTATTATTGACGGGCTATTTTAGTAATATTATTTAATAATTTATAATAAGTAATTAAATTAAGATTTAAATTATTATTATCCGTCATCAATATGTAGGTATGTCGAAAATTAAATATTAGTTATCTATGACATAAATCGAAGAGTTATAAATACACTGCATTATCGGATGTCTATATTGGCGAAACACTTGAACACCGATAAGATTTTACATTTAATTTCCTTAACCTTCATATTTCCGCCAGTACCAACTAATAACGATAAAATAAAGTGTATTTTTTCAGAATAACGTAATAATAAGTCATCTTTATTTTGTTAATACATAATCTGAACTAGGTATCTAATTCTTCTCTTGTGAATCAGATGCACCTATATTTTTATTTCGTAATTCTTATCCCATCCTTATCCGCCATTCTCTTTCAAAATGGCGGTTGTTCTAAAGTTAATATAGGACTTAAAGCAATAAGTAAAAACCGCACAGACGATATCTACTAGATCCTTGTGGCCAGTGCCAGGAAGGATTTTTTCTTTTCAATTGATAGTTTACCTTCATTTTTAAAAGCTGTAAGATTACAGCAGATAAGAGCAAGATACTGAGCAGATTATATAATATTTTATCGTGGGAATATATGACTGGGCGATGGGTAATCTGAAGTGATAATCTTTACACATTCTATAAGTATTTTCACATCCTTTGTTTGTTCATCAAAAATGCATTATAATGTTATATATTACAAACCGACGTTGTCCAAGAAGTGTTGGAAGACCCAAGCTGCGGAGGTAGGACGAGGTTTCTCAGGATGCGCTGCAGACAGCGGACCACACATCGAAGTGACAAAAGTTGCATAATGATAATGCAAGTCACAATAAAACCCACAACGTGAAAGTGCATTCACCATATCATCGGGAGCAGAGTTATGATGCAAGAGCCCGCCTCACTGGACACTTTGATGGTATCTTGTCTTTAGGTATATAATAATATCACAATACACGGTTATCTACGAAAAGCAACACCGATATCGAGATGTGAAGGTCAACCGCCTGTACAATCATCATCACCGCGGCCGATCCCCGAACGCACCCTGCAGATACCTGGGTGTAGAACTTAAGTATCATCAACAGCAAAAGTACGTCCGCTACCGACACAAACAACACGTGCCAATACAATTTGCCCGCAGGCGCCCGGAGGCCCGCCTCTCGCGGCTGCCTTCCCGTCAAGATCTCTGACAAACGCTCCTCGGTGTAGACTTTTTACAGAAAATTCTTTTACTGCAACTGCCCTGAAGCCACAATAAACTTATGTTTACTGTAAATAGTTTCTCTTGTTCCACCTGCTTTGGCCACACACCCACACGCAATCCGCGATCATGTTCAAAAGAATACGTGAGCGCTGGATGGAATATATGGTGGCAGCAGGCGCTCACACACATACCCTTCCAATTCTTACAACATATGTACCGATCCATAACGTATCGAATAACTTGGACATTTTTCTTAATGGTTCTCATGGTAGTTTCGTTCGAGCCAAAATATTACCATACATGTTGAACCTTTTCCAGCTTCTAAACTGTCTAAAATTTAGATCTTTGTTTCCAAAGAGCTTATCTTCTTCTGTGCTCTCGAATTCTATGGCATTCGTGTTACAAAAATATCTAAATAATAATCAATAATTAATTACATATTACACACACAATCAATAATAACAGACCCGAAGCCTAGAGCTCCCGACCCGACAAAGACCGAGCGAACGCGAAGTCACGAATACCCCCCAACATGTCAGCCGAGCACAATCGGATCTGCCAGCATTTGTAGAGCTAAAATATTATTTCTAGAGTTTATTTATCTGATACAACTGGTGTTATTTTCCTTTTCCCGGTGATTTCTCGGAATCGCAACTTGCACGTCTCTAAATTCACCACTGCAGCAGAAAAATGGAAAGCGAAATTTTATTATACCATATTTAATTTGTATTTTTAAAAAATCCACTCGAATATGTCAATTTAAATCCGTTTCGCGGAACATAATTCTTAAATAAGAAAAATATTATAGATACTATAGATTCGCCATCTTTTTACTAAGCTGCGAGAAAGTTAAATATCCAAGTCTCGAGTTTAAGAAAGATGCGAGTAGAACGTAACATGCTATCCAATTTAAAATGTACTATTAAAGAAAATAGGATGTTATCTAATTACACACTCGTGTTGAAATTGCACGCTATATAAAATATAATATATTATATATACAAAATATGATTTAATTTAATCGTTTCAAGAAAAGGAAACATGATTGCCGGCAGAGGTTAAGTGCATACATTAACATTAACATTTTGCAAGCGTCGGAGAGAAAAAAAAAACTCACTTATGCAAAAATGATTAATATCTACGTTTTTTTTATTTGCTATAGAAACACTTCGCGCGCACTTGTGATGCAGATATCAAACGGAACCATATTTTTAGATGTATTTTTAAGCATCTATCTACAACGTACTCATTTTTATGTTAAATATTTATTATTCAACAAAAAAGTAAGATATTAGGTAAAGTTAAAGTAACACAAAAATCATCATCATTAGACATTATCAATACACCACTGGATGAAGGCCTCCCCACGACTCTTCGGTCTTTCGTCAATCTTTGCCACGCCACTCCCATGACATTAAATAAAGCATTCTCAACTATATTAGTAAGTTTTAGCCAATTGGTTTTGGCTAATTTTGACCGCGCTCAAGGTCTCGATAGAATATATTTTTCAATGATAGAGCTTTCCCCAAAGCAAACCACACGTAAATAAAACGAAGATGTAATTAAACTTTTTGTAAGTTAACTATCAAAACCAACAAAAATACCACTTACCATAGACAGCACAGATAAGAGTTTCGAATTGAATTTACGTACCTACTTGAATATATAAAAAAAAAATCATTTAAGTAACCTTAACCTAGAGATTTGTCTCACAAACCTGGCCGTTTAATCAAGCACTATACAGCCATACGGATCCAATACATCCTAGACGTCCAGAAAGTCATAGAAATAGATGGAGAAACGTATGATTCTGTAAATATGTCATGATATAACTCATTTATTAAAAATTATGTGTCGACCCGCACTAAGGCGGAAAACAGCGGTATTTTTTTGTTGTACGTGGGAACAATAACACGCCTAACAATACCGACAGGTTCTTTGTATTGTGAAGAATTCACATCACATATTGTCTGCCGATTTCTAAATCAAATTATAGTGATTGTGTATTCTTAAATTTTCTTTCTTTTCTCGTCTCGTCCCGGGTCGCCCTTACAGCTGACTCTCTAATCAGATGCAACGCATCTATCCAGATCAACTTCGGCCCAACGGTGTACCCAGGATAATCTCCTTTTTTGGGCTGACTTTGACGCGCATTGTGGCCAAATAATTGGAAGAATGTTTTGTTTACTGCTACCACGGGATGCGTAACTTCCTTCTCTAGCAATACATTTCTAAAGCATTTATTTTCTGCTTTTTAGCTATTGCGTACTATCCAAGTCTCCGATGTATACAGTCAATAAAATAATTTTGGTCGCTTTCTTGGTGTCACTCTCTTTACATATTTTATTAAGTTGTTTCATAACAACTTTAACTGGCTGTATGCGTCAAATAAATTGCCTATTGAAACACCTCACATGTTGCTATTTAGGAAGCGATATTCTAATAATATCACCGCGATATTCTAATATATGTGATTGTGAAAAAATACATCACATACAGTATATATTTATAAACATATTAAGGACATGTTTAAAAGTTATATAGACATTATGCAGATCGGAGCAGGTTGTGCGGATTACGAGACGAAGAGGCGCTGAAGGGTGGCGCTGTAGTGCAGTGCACACAGCATCCTGCTCCAGAGCCATCAGCCACCCTCCCCCCTTTCCCTCACACACACTCTGCTCACCACGCATAGGGTGGTCAAAGAGTTAATCTATATGATATTCGTTGAGAATATATGGTATTCGATACGAAAAGCGCATACAATTTTAAATAATAAAATTCATATTTTGCGAATTTCTCAACTGCATGCAAAACATTAAAAATAATCTTGTATATATACAATATCCCAATGAATTTCTGTCACGCGTAGAAAATTTTTTAAATCAAACTAATACATTACGATGGGGTGACGTGTCAATTTCCTTTTAAATATACTAATTAGATACATACGGGACTTTTTTTATTCTGAAAGTATATTTTTCAAATAAAAAATAAATAAGTCTATTTTTATGGTCGAAAATTTGAACACTACAAATTTTATTTATTCTTAATATAGTGCATACATAAGTAAATGTTCCTTTTACTACAACTCATCTTGCAAATATTTGCTTAATTTCATTGTGAATCTATGTAGTTTCTTCTCCTTTCTTATACCTTCTGGCATGTCATTAAAAATCTTCACCGCACAGTACATCACCGATTTCTGAGATTCAGCCTTCTCCCCGAATGGCAGTCTCGGTCCATCTCTTCCTCTTGTATGATATTCATGTTTATATTGATTTGCATCAACATTTTTTATAAATTCTGTCGATATTTTCTTAGTCTTCGATACTTAATGCTGATGTATTAAGGGTTGGTAATTATTAAAAACTTATATTTTTTCTTATAAACTGCGCATCATCCGCGACCGAGGACTTGTACATACATACATACATATATTTATATGTCAACATGACGTCGCTATTGTGACTAAATGATTATTAATTTATTTTTTAACGTAGGTATATCTTTGCCCAGATCAAAGTCCCGGACAATTATTTTTCATAAATTTCATTATTCAAAGATGTTCAAAATAGTTTATTTGATAAAAAAGATACGAGTCTAATGTTTGGCTAAGTAAAATATCAGAAGACCTTGAAATATTAAACAAGTCTGATAGAGTAGGCACTCGGATAAGGAAATGAAGGTTCCATGACGTGTTTGCTTATTTTCAATTTTATATGGGAGCCTGGGTAGGTTTCGAAGTAAGGCTTTGATTATTTTATCCTGTGAACAAGACTAAAGTTACTGATAATAACTGGTGAATGTATATTTACGTCTTTCAAAAATACTAACAAAGTATTTTATACATACTGTACATACATATATTTATATTTGGAATCATATTTTCAAATAATACTGTCACATATCTTGTTAGTCCCGTCGCCGGGCATTTGACGCATTTGACGGATTTGACGGAAAAGCAGTTTGTATTTCTGTTAAATATAGCACCGTTACTAATAATAATAGCTAATTATTCAAATTCAATTTTAAAATGATTTTGTAAAAAAAACTCGCAGCTGACAGGATTTGAATCTATACTTCCATAGAAAATGTGAAGTGTACAAATATTATCAGAAATTGTTGTGTAATAATTTTATATGTATATAGTAAATAGAAATGAAAATTAAACGAAAGTAATATAAGTGATATAACTTGTATGTTAAAATATATATATTTTTAATAGAAAATATTCGAAGAATGTCTTAATTTGTTTATATTTTGCAATCAATCAATCTGTATTTAGAAGCGTGGAGAATTGTAATCTGAAATATTTATCAACAGCATGCCTAACTTAGATGAAAAATACAGCCAAAGAACAATCTAGCACATCCGACAATTTTGCATAATATTTATAAAAGAGTAGCCAACTAAATGGAGCGAATATAATGAACGCTTGCAACAGTTTACCGAACATAATTCTTATTAGTATTTCTTCGTGGCACACATGTCATAAATCTACCGGGAAAATTTTAAAAAGATAAGTTCTATTATTGTTTGTATTACACTTTGTCGCGGTCTGGCCGTCTCGTGGCTCTCCCAGTAGCAACTGTGATAAGAATAAAAAACATGGCCAGAGCCAACGATAAACGACGTTCGTATTCAGCACCGGCAGAAAGCGATCGGGCTGTGGTCTGTTTGTTGCTGCGGCCATTGTTTCCAGAATTAATAGAACATAACATTTTATGTTGTGTCCGTTATCCCTTGTGTCACTTCGCCAACTTGTTCCGATTGGCTGACGCCGCGTGTTTGTTTATGTTTCAAACTTTTCAAATTTGATTAATTAAAGTCAAAGCCACCCCCATAATTCAAAGTGTGTTATTTCGTAAATGTATTATTTCGCCTTACTATTTAATTGTATCCTATTATATCACACACGAAAACCGTCGATTCGGTAGCAACGTGTTCAAAAATGCAATCATATACGTATAACAAATATACATTATAAAATTGTAATGCATTATATCATACACAATATTAAAAAATGGAAGTAAAAAAAAATTCTATAATTTAATAACAATCTGTAACTTGTTAACGATTGGCTGCGCTTCGCGCATATATGCGATGACGCTAATCAAAATCTTCAATAAGGATATGTTTTGATTTATATTTATTAATTACATAATATCCGTGTGCACCTTCAGATAATTGCATTTTTTCTGTACAAATGTCATTGCAATCTGACCGAGGATGAGGGTGATATCGATATGCGTATCAAAACCGAGCTGTCAAAAAGGCATCGTTTTAGATATCTAGAAATCGCGTTCGTACGTATCGGTACTATCATGTATTCAAAATGTGCAATGAATATTCTTCAATAATTTAATATGTCAAACATTAAAGATTGTTTACGATAGCACTGCGGTCTTACCTGTTGACTTGGCCGGCGGAGTCCTCGCTCACTAGCCTAGCTCACGACCGTAAAACTTCTCCCGCCGTTCGAACTTGGAACGAGCGTCGCGTTCTTTTGTTTATTTTTCGCTTTTCGCGGCGATTTTCCTGTTGCGCGGGAAACCGGAGTGCGCGCGTCGCTCACGGCGGCGGGTCGGATACTAGTGATGGCGCGAGTCGGCCGGCGGCAGCGCGAATCCTCCGGCCCCCCCCCCGCCCGGACCTTTTCCTCTCGCGCCCTTCCCCGCCCGCGCTCCGGGCACATTATATTATATGCAACATATTTTATTCCCGCTTAATCTGACGGGCCGGGTTTTTAAATGAGCGCCGTCACCTGAAACGTCACACATTCGAGGATGGTGTTGCAAAAAGTTCAATGAAATGTGACGAACATTATACTAAAAATATACAATTTCCTTCGTCCGAACATTATTTACACTTTCTGTAATGGCCCGCGATTATAAGCTATGTTTCGCACACCATATTTCGAATAAAACATTTTTATTGCGAGTATATATAATCGTATGTCAAAAATTATACATTAAGAAATCGAAAAGAAATATTTCAACATTTTCTTATATCGAAAATTAAATGAACATTTGTAATAAATCACGTTTTTTTATGTTTTGATGAAAATGGATACTAAAAACATTATTATAGAAAAGATACAACAAAATAAGTTCTGCAGTTGAAAATTAGGTTTAATGAGAAAACTTTGAAGGGAAATGAAGAAGATGGATAAGAAAATAATTTACGAATTTCAGAAGATGAATTTATATTTCGTAATAAGATTTTTTGAGGTTATCAAATTGTATCACGTAAATAAAATACTTTCATAAGAACTGGTGGTGCCAGCTGGGCTGAGTTTTGCGTATCTGACCTCCAAAATTTTCAATAATAATTTAATTTGATACAATTCTATTTTAATTTGAAAGTGTGATATTCCGTTATTATTGACGGGCTTTCAATTAATGTAAAATATATTTTGTTCCCGCTTAATCTGACGTACCGCGTTTGTAAAGGTGCGTTCAGCATCTGTGTCAGCGTATTTATGGGCGTGTTTTAAGGTCAAGGCTAGGCGAGTCGCTTGTGACGTTTCAGTCTGGATGTCGCGAAACATTAAAATGATATGATAGACTTGCACATGCCAAGAAAATAACTACCTACCAGTTTTTCAATGATTTATATATTTTTAGTTCCGAAAATATAAAATACACTATGCACTAATAATTGTAAAACGTTCAGCAAATTCATCAGTCAAAACAAAAATTCAAGAACTCCTTATCTAAATAACTTACAGAATTATGTATGAATAACAAATATATATAGTCACTTATCACAGTTATCTTAACTTCTTCTTTTAAATAGGCAATCCACCCTTCAAGAGTGATTTATGCCATTAATCAAGTTAAAACTTTATTTTATATAAAAAAGTACAATAATATTATAGAATAGAAAATATTATATTACATGTCGATACCATTGTCGTACTAAAAACTTGTCATTATATAGATTAAACGTGGCGAGTTAAGGTAAAAAATATGACACAAGGTAACCGGGAGTTGAAAATTACCATTGATGAGATTACTGTAAAAAAAAACCTGTGATCCGCAATGGACAGGCAACAAAGATATGGTCAAGGGTCTCCTCCTCGGCACCACACCACCACCAGCACACATCGGTTATTGATCTATTCAGTTCAATCTGTATAAATGTGAGGCTACCTGGCAATGCCCAATTCTCATTCTACAGATATTTAATATTGTTCTCTTGGAGACACTTATCTTAGCATGCAACTTGTATTAATATCAATAACAAAATATTTTATATAAAATAATCTCTCTCTATGACCTCACTAAGTTTGATGCGAAACATGTTGATTTTAACAAGCATAAATATTCAAATGAAAAACAATATAAAGTAGAGAATGAGAATTGAAAATGCAAAAGAATAAAATGACATTTAAAATTTAGTCTTCTGCGATACGAAATTCTTTAAATTGATGCAGCAACAAATGAAACTTGAAAATTTTAAAATGACGTTTTGTATATAATGGTGTATACATGATTCGTATTTATCGTAAGGGTACGTAATAATAAAACAAGTCTCAAAACTCATCTCGGAAGGACAGAATTGAGTGCGAAGCGAGCTGTTATTCGTTATTTACTGCATTTTGTACTTACCAGCAGATTTTTACAGCCATATCTCCGAAACGCGAGAGCGAAGTCTCATAAGTACAACCACATTTGCATTGTAGTTCATATTGCGTAACAATGAAAAATATAACCAAGTTTATAATATCGAAATCAATTTTTTAATCAATATTAGAAAAGTGACAATCTCGCAGTCGGTCTTCGGCGCCTCGGTTCTATCTTCACGTCGACGACAAAACTAGAATTGAGAATCCCGACAGAGCAAACTCGGCCAATCACAATACACTCGTTCCGAGCAGGAGGGGGTCCAGCGGATTAATCCGCGGATTACCAATCCTGTTGCCTGACGGTAGGTACTGGGCACTGGATTCCGTCGCAAACTTCACACCGCTGATAACCGCTGACGATGATTTGAAAAGAGAAAAACATGTTGAAAGACCACTATGAAGAGAAAAGCTCTATTTTTTCCTATTCATTCCGGATTATTAAATTAATTCATATTCAATTTAAAGCGACCCGTTCATTAGTACTAAATGTTCCACATAATGTTGACAAAATGAAGATTTACTCTTTATTTACAACAATCTGCGTGATACTAACAAGCATCATTGAGGACCTACAACTTTTGTTGAAACGAGTGTAAATTGTTAGAATTTAATATAACTAAAACTTATTATTCCCATTATCTCATTAGTAAACAGTCTACATTGCACTTACGAAGTAGGATCAACAATATAGAGTGTCGTATACCTGCGATGCAATATAAACGGACGATGGGATATTTTCGTTGAAATCAAATGAAGAAAAACGTACGACACAATGCAGAATTAAGCAAGTACCTTGAAAATCGATGAATAAAACAATAAATCATATTTAATAGCAATTTGGGCAAACAAAGCAACCAGAAATTATTAATTTACGTACAAATAAATTAAAGTTAATAAATTCAGCTTTAGATGTCGACCTGCGCAGTCAGAGTATGCAGTCCTAGCTATGAACTGTAATTAAACATCATTTACTACAGGTCATGTCAACAATTATTACGAAGCCCTCATTACGACACAACTATATAAAAATGAGAAACATAGACAATTTGTCAAGATAATAAATTGTAATTTATTTCATTAGGCATTGATATTTATTTTTAATGTTCGTAGATACAACTTCTTAACCTATTCTTGTGTATATATATATTGTATACAATTAAATGTGAAGGGCTATCTACAGGCGCTTCTACAATCTGCAATATATACTACCTGGGTGCAAACAATTACCTCTCATCAACCTTAAAAGCACACCTGGTACCGATCAACAAACTAGCGACAATACATCGCGGCGCAGCCGCCCAGGGACCCAGTCATAACCATTCACTTCTCTGGCCACCGACTTCCGTAACAGTTCATCAGCAGACGCTTTACGTCCTGACCTGCTATTGTTCATCTATCGGCAATAAACGCCTATCAATTGTAAGTTATTTATCTCATTTGTCCAACCTGTTCTAATCACATCCACGCACACATTTACACACACACCCTCCGCGATATCATCCTCATACGAACTCAGTGAAGAGCTGGGAGAAATAGGTCTCCAACTTCCACACATTCAAACATCTGATCGAGACACAAAACAATATAACGCATCCCATAAGAAATTTCCCTATATATGTCTATCTGTCTGTCTGTTCTCTATACAATTCTACAAACTTTGATCTATCTAAACTAAATTTTGCAAATTAACTCTTTTGGATACTGTGCTATCCCACCCCTTACCATAGACACAAATGAGTATTATATCGAATGCTATCCATTCTAAATTTTGCTCAGTGGCACTCTAGAATTCTGAGTAAAATCACCCTCCAGCACATCTTAACCTCCACCTGCCTGAACAAAATTTTGCATATATCGTTACTCTTTAGGACCTGCGCAAAACAAAAACACTCTACCCCTACCCCCTGACGCCATAAACCCCTGGCAGAGCCTCTCTCACTGCACAATTAGACAAAATGATAATATCACAACACAACATGTTATACAGAAGATGTTTTAGGTTAAAAGAACGATAATAATAGATCTGGAGCTTGAATCTACCGAGTCATAATACCCGACGGCATCCGAGCACAATCGATGATGCCAGTATTTTTGGAAAAAAAATAATTCTAGGTTTTTAAAATTCATTCTTTATTATTTTCTGCCACTGATCGCGAGAAACGCCGACCACGGATTGCTATTATCAATCGGAGGATAAAGCGACTTATTTTCACCATTAAATATAATTTAGCACCCTGTTAAACTTTCGTATGATTGCCTGCTCGTCCGCCGGGTATTATTTCGGCTGTCGGGTCCAGATCGGGACCGGAACGGGTCCGGGTTGCGGCCGGACCGTGATCGCCGGCATCAGTCTCACGGCCTTGACCGGAATTTTCGACGAACCGCTGAATTCCCATGTCACTAATTATTATCCTAGGCCGAGCAGCGGTGAACTCCGGTTAAAAGTAGAATGGCAAGCAGATTAGGTACTTATTTCTAAATTGATACGCCTTTACTCGTTACAACATTAATTACCATGTTGCACAACTCTTGGCCAGCGGCGTAACTAAACATATTGGACCCCTTGCAAAATGGAAGGGCAAATTGTAAATATATAAAATATAAGACTATTAAGTACTACCTATTTTCTCCATTCGCTGTATATAATGATGGACGTGTATCTACTCATTTTCAATTTTGTATATCTCATCTGTTATGTGTTGTAATAGTTTATTGTATTATATTAATAATAAAGATATTAAAAATTGTATCTATACTTTAACTTCGTATGAACCACTGTGAGTTATTTTTTACGTCAACCGGTTTTGATACTAACGTATCTTCGTCAGGACTGGCGAACTATTTCATATTAAAACGACATCGATTACGGGGCGGAGGCGGAATCTTGGTAGAAGTAGGGGAGGTAATTGAGAAGGAGACATTGAAATATAATGTTAAATAGTGGATTATTTGTTAAGTTCAATTGGTTATTAATTATAGTATATATTATGTAGTGTATCGCCGCCTTGTTGCCCATGTAGCATGGCAGCGGGACACGGTTACCTTTTAGCATTAAGAAAATGAAGTTGAGTAGAAAAAAATTCTATTCAAAACAGAGCATTAAGAAGTATTTTAAGATGTAATAGATATACAAGAATAAGTGACATGTTAAAACAACTAAAATTAATGACGGTTATCCAAAATATTATACAAAGTGTTCTAGTATTGATATACAAAATTAAAAATCGATCATTGCCATCATACATACAAGAGAAAAAGATAGACAGAGACCGCCACTCAGGAAGAAGGCTAAATCTCAGAAATCGATGGTGTACAGTGCGATGAAGATGTTTAATGAAATGCCAGAAGACATAAGAGAAGATGAGAAACAGCATGGATTCTAAGGGAAACTAAGCAGATATAAGTTCTAATAAAAATAAACTATTTTATTGTGTTTATATTAGTATATATAAATACTTTTTATATGCACTATGTTAAGAATAAATAAATACATGAATATAAATATAATTTTGAGGTCCAGACGTATCGTGCGAGAAATCGGTGGGATTTTAGACTTCCACAAATAAATCTGGTAGGAACACTAAATAGCATGTGATGTGATGTGAAGGAAGCAACTTGTATCGCTAATTTTCGTAGGTTAAGTGCAGAATATGCAGTAGCTATGCTTAATAACAAATCATTTTTCATGTGTTTATAATCTCTTTATCTAATGCTAATTGATATACAATGTAATTTAATATATTTTAGTATGTTTTCTAAAGTGTAGCATACTAGATTTAAGAATATTATTATATCATTTTTACAACTAAATAAAAAATATACACACATACATTAAAATAATGCCAACCTGGTGGCGAATGAGAAGTACCGATATGGGGGCATTAGCTCATAGAACGGTACTGGGTAAGTGGTGGGTAACCTCTCACCTCTCTCACTGTCTACGTTGTTGTATCCATTAAATAGTAAGAACTAAGTTTTTATTTTTAAACCCGTGTACGAGCCAACTGTAATATATTATTAATATGGACAGAGTGAGTTCAAAAATCAAGGCTGTCGTAATGTGTATAAAATCTTATGAGAGTAACATTGTTGGATCGAGTGATAAATGATCGAGTGAACAAAGACTGTATGAAGACAGGTTGTCTTGATTGGTCAGCAGGTAGGCACTTAAGTGGCTAAACAGAGGGGAATATAGAGGCGCCTTATCGACACTTTGAGCCTCCTAGATTATAAGGGAATGAAAAACATGTGTGTGTTTTGAGGCATTTGTGTGAACTTTACGACTATTCCTTGCTATATGGGTCTTGTCCCTAGCTCGACACATGATTTGTTTTAAATTTTTTATACATCAGAAGTGAACATACAATAATATAAATACTCTTATTAATTTACTGTGTGGGATGCAGGAGGTATCCACCTCTGATATATAAAGCATTGTCCTCGCTACTTTGCTAGACTACCGTCTGTGTTAAAGTAGACAGTTTTTTCCGCGTTATTGCTGTGTTATTTAATTACAATTAAAAAGAAAGAGTAAGTTTTGACGGAGATTAGCGGGGTATACATCGATAATGCTTTCAAGTATATTCGAAATACATGTGAGAAATAATTTTTTGTATAATTCCATTTATAATTACTGTGGTAGATTTAAAAAAAATATTATCTTATTTTTGGCTCCTACCTAACGCGGGTCCCGACGCACCGCATTGGCACAGGTACGCCACTGCTCTTGGCAGTCCAGCAGGCGTCATTAACTGCTATGAATATAATTGGGCAAAATATTTTCCCCTTCCGAATGTCATAAAAATCATTCGTTCGGAATGATGAAGTTCTCGCACAAATAACACGGAATGTATGACAGTACCCACGCGCGTTCATCTGAACTAGTAATTAAAATACGTCACGAAACAACAAGCTGTGGAAACTATACAGATGTTTTTCCTTCAAGTTTATGGTCCTCTATTAAAATTATATTATCATTAGATAAACTGTACGCATACATGGTTAATCTAAAATAAAAAATTAATTAACTAGCCGATCCAACACTCAAAAATAGACCGAGTACGCATACCTTTACATCCGTGAAACGTTTATCTATTTTGTAAAGCGCTAAAATGTAATTAATATTTTCTTACTTCCAGACACACGGCAGATTATTCATCTCACTGGGTGCAGGTATCCATGTGTGCACTAATCACTGTATGCAGTTGTCATGGAATCGTAACAAAATCGAAGAATGCGGATAACCAAAATGCGCCTAAACTTTTGTTCTCGGCAATTTTTTAACTCTCGTGATAATTTACAGTATTTTTGGTAAAATCGTTCTACCGCAGGCAGAGGCTCCGCGCGGACAGTTTCAGTTTATAAAAATTCTATCATTTTCTACTTTTCTGCCAATAAGTATTATATATACGAATACACTAGGCGCAGGCATTTACACATAATAAAATAATTTGTATATCTATACAGACTGACTATATTATTTGTTTGGATATCTGATCTCTGTATGTTCTTCCTTTTGTATTATATTGTCATTTCTAATATGTATATGTACCTTGTATCGCATCTCAGAGTAAATAAAGCCAGCACTTGACAGAGCGCAGGAAGAACTAAAATATAAATTTTAATTCTTCTTCTTACATTAGCTTTCGTTTTTTTATTAATTGTAGAATTCGTTTTACTTAAGCATGCAAGATCTACAACGATTCCGTGAAATGGTGGATCTCCACCCCCCCCCCTCCTCTCACCCCACACCATCTGGATATTTAGGATGAAACGAAAAAAATGTTTTTATAGGTATTAAAATTACACCTTCAAAATGTAAATTCTCAATGGCAATTTTTTTGACATTTCAGATGTCCGCGAACTTTGTTTTGACGTACATCAATTAAATTTAATAATACGAGCACCTTGTTGGTCCGGTGGTTAAAACACTAACGTAATATAAAATGGATTGCTTCTAAATATAGAATAGTAGATATATCAATTGGAAATATTACAGAATATAAGTTTAATATTGCCATAGCGAAATCGAAAAATCCGCTTTTCCGGATAGGAAAAGGTCAAGGTTCAAATCCCGGCAGCAATTAAATATTATATCGATAGATAGATTTTTTCTGTATATCTTTCTAGTTGATTAATTTAATTTGTATTAAAATACCACAGAACTATGTTCCGAAAATGCAACTTCACAAAAAAAATGTGTTCTTAATTAAGAAAATAATACAGTTTTCTATATAATCTATTCTGAAAGTCACACCTAATGTGCGGTATCTTAACAATCACGTTTTGATTACTATTATATCGATTATCACGTACACACATTTAATAGTTTTGGAACCAATCTGTCGGTCATATATAACAATAGAAATATATTAATGGGTTGTTTTACACGTCATCCATTGAAGAGTGATGTCATTTGTACTGCGAAATCAGTTTTCATGACCTCCAATGTTGCCATGTTTCGATTAAAAGTAAAGTCCTTACGTTAAGCGATGCATGTACTGAAACGCTTTGGTATTACAGGATTTATTTTTTAGTTTATTCATACCGGGGTTAATAGTATGTTCCTGGCCGATTTTGGTTCGGCAGACATTTGTCAATAGTTGATTACAAATTATCATGGAGCATCTAACTCCTCAACAACGTGTTGAAGTCATTAAAATATTTTATCTAAATAATAATGGCAATTCGAAAACATCTCGGTGGGCCGAATTGGGTCGATTGGGCCTTCAACACATCTGGTTTTAACAGGACGGTGCCGTTACACACAGCACGAAGCTACGCTTGAAATTTTACCAGTCCGCTTACGCTTATGTCAAAAAGTGGTGACATCGACTGGCCCCCTCGATCACCTGATTTGACGGCTCCCGACTATTTTCTGTGCAGTTCCAATGTTACAGGACAATATTCGAAATTAAATTGCTGAAATACGTGAAGTGTGCAAGAATGTTATGAAAAATATGGTTAAAAGAGCACGCATTTGTTCCGCTGTAGTGGCGGCTACTTAGCCAATGTCATATTCCATACATCAATGTAATAAATCAAATAATCTATAAATAGAAATAAAATTAAAAAATTATATTTCATTTTTTAGTTATTTAAAAACAACATCAGCCTGGAACATAATATTCACCCTGTATCTTGCCTCTCCTATCCTTACATCCGATTGGCTGTCACTGATAATAACTACAGTTACAAAAAGAGTGAAGACCATAGAACAACCCAACTAAACCAATTAACGCAAACATATACCCGATCAGAAATGATATAATTGTACCGTTTCGACGCTAACATGACATACGTGCTCCACCTTCCATGGCCAAAAGCTATCGAATAGCGAGCGTGTTCAGCAGAAGTTGTAGATTCTCAATGTCACTTGCTAGAAGTAACGTATCATCTGACTAATACAAGGTTATTAAAAAATTTCCCATTTGTAACAAACCCTCGTCTAGCTTCATGAAGAGTTTCATTGGCCATAATAGTTGTAACCAATTCATTTTAATAGCACCAAATAAAGGAATATTTCAATAGGCATCTAATAATATACATAAAAAAAAATTGTGTATTTTTCTCAAAAATTTTCTTACTTTTCTAGTACATTTTGTACGCAATGCAGAACACTGAAGTAATATAAAAAAATACATAATACTAGTATGCCACTCGGGGGATTAACGACGCCAGCTTGCATCGCTAAAAGTTGACATAATGGTCTATTTAACTAAAAACAGCTGTGAACCTGACACTGCAATATTGATAAGCGTGACATAATTTGGTATCAGTCAGCGAGGCTAATTAAAATTGACAGTTTAATAAATATTCTAATTTTAAAAACGTTTTCCACTATTTTTCTTTCGTCCAGATGTAGTCCTGAACAGCAGTATCCAACTGCTACTGTGTGACGTCAGTCGCACGCCGCAACGTACAGAACTGAACACAGCTGGCGCCACCGACCACCCTGCCGCCCCTTTCAATTCATATTATCGCAATGTGTCGCGCGGCACGTGACACCGCTTGCCACTTTCCTCTGCATACGAGAAAAATCTATCCCGGCACTGTCCGCAAGAATCGGATAGATTTCGTCTGTGCGTGGTGTTCTCAGGGAACAATATTAACAACATTTGTACATTTTTGAACAGCCACCATTTTGAAACAAGGTTGCGTATCAGGCTGGCTAACGAACTTAAACAGAAAAGTTTGATCGGAATCTGATTAGATCTACAGGAGATAATCGTGTTTCCGGGTTTACTGTCATGATACTTGTTCTTCTTGCTTACTTCATTTTGTCCACTTCTTCTTCTTCCATGGTAATATCTCGTGAAACTATTTCACCTTCTTCTTCTGTTGAATAAAGCTCCTGCTTAATTACCGCGATTATTTATCTGCGCTCCAGATTCCAGTGCGAATATATTAAATCATCTGTAAAACTGACTGTTGATTCTATTCTTCCCTACACACACACCACTATTAAACTATCCACTATTATTACCACAGCAATTAAAATGTTATATGACCGCTCCAGTGTCAGCCAGAGTCAAACCCAGGTATTAAAAATAATATTTACTTTAATACTTTAGTTTTGTCGTCTATTACATTAGAGAGTTGTTTATTGAAAACAATGATAATGACAGTAAATTTTTAAGCAACTTAAAAAACTTCAATAGCCTCTCTACACAAATTAAAGAAATAAAGGCTATAAAAGAGTTTAAAAAGAAACTAAATGAACACTTCAAAAACACATAATTGGACAATAAACAATATTACAGAATACTTCAGAAGCACACAAATGGACAATGAACAGAATATGTAAGGTATTATATAAAATTATTGTAGTGTAACTCCCTCTCCGAGCACAAGAGCTGGTCTCTTTTTTGGAGAGGTAAGCGAAAGAAAAACCATGTATGTATGTATGTAACCGTATATTTAAAAATTGAATTAATTTTGCCATTGTATTTTCGCTAAATTAAATCAATATTTGTATGAAATAATGTGCAGCTGAGGTGAGCTCAATCAATGTAATATGAAAGAGAACAAAGCGAGAGAGTTATGTCGAGATTAAAAGGCGTGGAGTCTTATTCTCTGTGCCAGCGGAGAATCGAGCTTAATTGTAAGTTAGTCAGTTGTTTATTCAATTGCAAAACAGATGCGATAATACGCTGAGTATTCAATTAAGTCGCATATCATATGGATTAGTACGAGCAATAGGCAAGCAAAAATTAAATCTACGCGTGTATTAAATCGTAACACCGTAGTATACCATCTACTGTAGTTTTTGCAAAATTGTGTTGTCGCATATTCGAAACATATTGATCATATTTATTTGTAGTAAATTCTAGTAACGCGACGACATTTTTGATTGTTTGCATCGCACAGCCCTGCGATGTGGAATGAATTTTAATTAAAAGTTAAAATTAATATGGCAGGATATGACATTCTATATTTTCTGCCCACCCGCGTGATATGTATACGCTATGATGTTGTTAAGGCTCGCGTCAACGGGAGCAGACACGATGAGATACACGTTTTAAATTTTCGTGAGATTGGTAGAAAGTTGGCGTAAGTCATTAACATTAGCAAGGCGTTAAAATATAAACATTTATTCGGTTCAAACTGCTGCTGTGGCTATTCTAAGTCACTCAACCGACGAACAACAATGACATTTGACGTTTAACGTGTGTGAAACAAGATGCGAGTCAGAGATCTGTGTGACATGATGTGCACGGAGACTATGAAAAGTAAGAGTTGTCTCCAGAGAATTTCATGGGAGCAAAATACGTATCTCAGAGATTGTCTCGAGTCAAAAATCCTTGTAAAATATCGTGCCATTGTTATACAAGATATTTATGTAAATAGCTCACCCATTCAATATTTTACCAGAGTCGAGAACGCGAATAAAGTGGTAAGTTTTTTCGAATGCTGTCCTGTTTGGCCCTGTCGCGATATTAGCATTCGGAGACAAATATGTCATGTGTTCACATTGCCACCGGTAATTAATTTAGAATTTTTGCGTCAATCATCTCGCGTTCTCAAGTTACGGCTATTTCCTTTTTTATGAATGAACCGGCCATTTGTAACGACGCGATGGCGTCATCCAATAAATTGATGATCAAAATGTAGATATTGTACTTTTAACGGTTTGTGTAGTGGGTAGGTGCATATATCGCAATTAAAGATTCCATTACCGGTAATGGCGGAAAATTATCCAAAATCATAGTTCGGTATCACAGGTAATAAAGGAATCAAATATCGATAATCTTAACCTTAACAAAGTATCATCCGACATTTTGGACAAAAGTGACTTTTTTTTATCAAAATTCCAAATAAATTTTTTTAACCACTTTTTTGTTTTTCTCTTCCTGATGATTAAATGTTATATAGAATATGTACTTTCCATGTATTGTATTTAAAATCTATTCTTGTATATAAGCTGCATCGCGGCATGAATTTATTTTTAAAACTGCGTTATAAATAAATAAGATTTAGTAGTTTAAGAGATAACGAGATAAAGTTATATTTACACAAAACTGTTGATTTGAATAGAAACAAAATATATTAATAGAATTATATAAAATACCGGAAATTAGAAATCAGTTTACTTTACTTTAAATTACATGAGCGATGAGCCAAACTCCGCCGATTTTTTTTCGCTCACTCTTGGAAGCTGCTCAATATCTCAGTTTGATGTTAATGTCAAAATAATAATCTCTAAAAGTTGCGGCTGAAGTAATGCTGGCTGGACTCTAGGCGCTGATGTGTATGAATAATCATTTTATTGAAATTAAACAATATTGGAAATAATAATTAACGAATTAGTCGCCATTATTAGAATTATTTTTGACATTTAAATGTATTTCAAAAATACGAAAAATTGTTGACTCAAAAAAGAGTATCACACAAAAAAATCGTTGCAATTAGATTAAGTCAATCTAATATATTATAAGTTATTATAAGCTAGATACGGCAATAAAAGATGAAGAAAATGCGGCGAAATTTTATCTATCACCCTTTATTTATTTTCTGAATCTCACAGAGACGCATAAAAACAAGAGACAGAAAAATTTTACAAATAATAATTATACATACATACGGCTATTATCCGTCATTTACCCAGTACAGCGTTACATAACATCCTCATTTCTGAACTTTTATTATATCAATAAAAACATAAAAATGTAACATTCTTGACCCTAATATGTCCCAGTTATTGTGTAAAATAGTACATTTAATGAATGAGGTAACTTATTTAATATCGTTATAAACTAGTTTTAATAAAAAAATATTTCGGTAATATCGGTAACTAGAAATGGCAATAGTTTTGAAATACCTAATCACAGTAATTCGTTTCGTCTCCAATAATAATAAATATGGTCTGATTCATCTATTTAAGTGTCAAGCAAACTCGAAGAATTAAGTTTGTCATATTATATTATACATAGATGAGAAATAATATTGGTAATAAACTTACCATCACGTCGACTTCCATAGGAACAGGCAGAGAAGATTGACCGTTTCAAAGCTGAGATCAATCCAAATCAACAGGTTGCAGATTAGGTAAGTTAAACTAAATTAAAATATTTCTTCAACGCTTCAGAATATGTAGATTGTTGAATAATTACGCGTCTATTTCTGAGCTGTCAAAAGTTTTACTTGAATTCAATAAATTAACCGACAATTTATGAACGAAGTAACACTAATTAGTAATGACAATTCACTGAATCGAGTTACGATGGGCAAAAAAACAAAGAGGGCATTATTTATTCCTGGTACGGTCATATCGAAATTTAATCTTCGAATAACGAGTAAATATTATCTTGCCGCATGAGAAACAAAATTACAGTAGTATTAATAATAAACATGATTTACATTGTTTGTGAACATGCCTATTTTATAAACATGTTTTAATTTACTTATTTCAATTACTTAACATATAACGGTTGATTTAATACTTACTCTACTAACTGTTATAACTATTATACTGCAATTTTGAGTCTTTGTTTTATATTTTAATTCCGATCCGTTTCGAAACAGCCCGCTTCCAAATACAAAGACAAAGTTTTTAACTAAGTAAACAAGTGATATATGAAAATGACAATATAACATAACAAAGCGCCCTTGAGGTGAAAGTTTTTACGAAAATGGCGCTATACAAATTATCCAATATTATTATTAAACTTTCTACTTTTATGATATTTTTATTATTTTTTTGCAAATATAACACAGAGAACTGTTACGTCGAACTTAATATTAGACTTCATATATATTCAAAAAATTGTGTGACGTGCTACCTCGCTATAAGAGAAAAATCTCGTGTTTAAAGAGGGAGATCTTTACATAATACACATTATTACACAGTACATGCAAATAAAAATACAAAATAAAATAAACGTACAACAATTTAATGTATAATATTATTAAAAAAGAATATTAAAATTTGACAAGTAGCCAATTATTATCATAAACACATAATAAAGATTAGTGTCTGCTGTATATAAAGCGGTATAAATTAGAGAAAAACTCACTATCATCACATGGCTACGATCCATTGGGGAACTTACCTTCTTATATAGTAATGTTTGCCACTGCTCTCTATCTTCAGAGGTAGTTCTCCAGTTGTGAACGCTAAGTTTTCTTTCATCTTTCTTAATATTGTTTTCCCATCTTCTTTAAGGTCATCCTCGTGATCGCTTGGAATTTCCGATGCATTGCCATAGATGTGAATCTTTTTTTGATAGCTCGGGCCCATAGCCTGAGCTAGCGTAGACAAGCAATGCTTAGTTTAGCCATGATATCCGCAAACAAAACTTTCAGTTCGTGGTTACACTTGAATGAAAACCAAAATTAATTCTTTACATTATAGTTGAACCCTGATTATCCGAGTCTCGAACCATCTGACCTGAACAAATTTTTAAAATTGCGGAATACTACATACAGCAGAGAACCAACAAACAATAATAATGAAATAAAAATATATAAATGACTTTTTAAGAAATAAAATATGATTGTTTCTTCTTAGTGTAACATGTATATTGGCATACTATTTGAAATAAAGTTATTTCTAATCTCATCAAAAGTAACCAGAGGTCCGTATTATCTAAGTTTTTGATTATCCAATGTAAATAAACGAGAATTCTAAATAAATAAATAAAGTAAAATTATCTAACTAACTTACCATCACGCCGTTTGGTAAGTTAGTTAGTTATTATATTTTAATAAAAACTAACACAAAAGACCCAATCCCGATTATTATTATGCCATTGGTCATCGGAAGCACACAATGCAGATTGGATTATTTAATATCCCAATATTTGCAGATTATATTTCAAAAGCATATTAAAATTAAAATAGGTACAGTTCAATCTCTCTTCGTTTTTCGTTTAATCTTAATATGAATACCTACATAATTATTTTAATAATCGCTTTACTATAGAATAACTTGTCGTAGCCCAACAAATTATTATTTTATAATTAGCACCCGGGACTCGGCGAATAAATTACCCCGGTTTCCTTCGCAGAGTACTTACTGCATCGATTAAACATCGTCTGTCCACCACACATCCCTAAAGTTATCGAACTGCAAGCGCGAACATTTCGAATTCATTCAAACTTCAAACAAGCTGTCAAAGTTACACAATAAGTAGTTCAAAATATGACATTTATGAATTTTTATTTTATTTTCAGATAAAATATAATCACTTAATTTTTAATATGTATCAGGTAAATTACATTCAATTAATTTTATAATTAGATTTATTTCCTATAGATCTATTAATCATGGATCTATTAATCTGTATCTTCATTATTGAAATTCATACACTTTGTATTTCATTATGGAACTACCTCTTATGTTAAATACTTATTACGTACCTGGTTTAAAATGTGGATGTAGAATCTTTTGTGTAGTCATCGAACTAAATAAATATATCACTTTAACTTCATTAAAATAGATTTTGGTTGAGAATCCTTTTAAATTTGAACCTTTAAATTTCAATCTCCTGTGACTGTTGACTGTAAATATATACTCAACATCTGCATCCACTGATGAGAGAGTGGCTGGTAAGATATTTTTCAGTTTTCTCTCAAATGTCAATTATACACAGTTTTGGTGAAAAATTTCTCTCTTAACTTAACCAGTTTTAACACAATTTTAGTGAGAAAGATTTTTACGTTCTATCTTTTATCCATTTTGGCAATTCTCCCCAGGGGTAGGTAGAGATGACAGAATGCCAAACAATTCTGTTGTGGCATATTATTACTCTTTTATACATGGTCTTCGATTGTTGAAATTTCTAGCAAAGCCATCCCCCAATATCTGATTTACTAGTCAGGTCTTTCGATATATTTTTATATTTTGTATATCATCCTTCTCTCACTCATATGTACTACATGCCCAAAACATCTTTGTTAACCTTCTTTTAACGGTGTTACAAACATTTCTTCTGTGCTACATTTGCTCTATTTTTTTTATTTATCTAATTTATTTTATTAATCTGTTATAATTACAATGAAACAAAACAATAATAAGTTTTTTTTTTCTAGTTCTACAACTTCTCTAAAAAGCATATGCTTGTGCAGAGAGGGGGATTACATATTAATAATTATTGTTTACAATAGCTAGCTTATAATAAAATTAAATAAATTACTAGCAATGTCATAAAAATATTATACATTTCGGGGTACATGTTTATTTTTAAAGTATTTTTTGATAGCATTTATTATTTCTTTGTTATCATTATTCTTCCTGATGTTTTGGGATAAGCTGTTAAAATTATTTTTTCCTATGTGCGTATAGTGGTGTTGTGCAAATGATGTGTTAATTTTTGAGCATCAAAATACAAATTTAAACCTAGTACGATTTTCAGTAATAAAATTATATTTTTCTTTTAAGTTGATCATAAAATGTAGGTACTTGGAATTCTTTGAAAAGTAATTTTGTTAGATAATCTTTTGGTTTTTTTAGTATTACTTTTATAAGTTTTTGTACATTTTTTACTGGAATCAGACTAGTATTATAAGCTGATCCCCAACTAATGATGGCATATTGTAATATGGATTGAATAAATGCATAGTATACTAAGCTCAATTTTTTTATATTCTAAAAAATATGTATATTTTACATTTAAGATTTTTATCGATGATTACTCCAAGATATTTTATTTTATTTGTTGTTTTTAAAAATGAGCAGTTAGAGTGACAATAATTTTAATTGTCAGTTGTATTTTGTGTGTTCATGTATTATTATGTCGTATTTTTTCAGAAAATCGTTTGATTTTATTGCAAATGGAATAACAGAGGTTTTTTCACTATTTAATGATAGTAAATTAATGTTGAAAAAGTTCTTAATTGTGTTTATATCTTTGGTGGCCTTTAATTTAACACTTTCCTAATTAATTTCACTTATTAGAACTGTGTCGTCAGCATATGATGTAATTTGACTGTGTATTGATTGAAAAAAAAAGTTGTTTATATATATAATAAACAGCACTGGTCTTAATACGGTCCCTTGGGGGATACCGAAATCTGACGTTTCTTGATCACTACAGGTATTATTTATTTTTACGAGTTGGGGGCGATTTTTTAGATAGTTTCTAATCTACAGTGTAACATTGTCTTTTTGATTTCCACACATGCATCTGAGTTGCCACATCTTCACTACATTCAATCTACTTTCAATTCAACTTTGTCAGTTTCAGGCATCGCTTCCGACATTAGGGTCGGTATTAGAACTTTGTTGTGTACCTTATCATCATCTTACCCCAAATTGCTAATTCCTTTTAGCTAATAATTGCATTCAGAACATCTTTTATTTTATTCCCCGTGTTTGCTTCCTTCTCAACCTTACTACCCTTAAAGAACCCACTTGTTTAAACCCATTTCTTGAACACACTTGTTCTAAGAATTTTTAATTTACCTTTGTATCATGTTTAGTCATGCTTTCATATTGTTTAAATACAGTCACTTCCCATCTGTATTTCTATCAGAAGCATTGGACACATTAAATTTTCTCAACAATTGAATACTTTTAAACTTTTGTGCCATGTTAAGCATTGCAGTACTGAGGCTGAGAATGCTTCGGAAAAATGTATCAACATTGCCACATCCTTACCCATATACAAAGTTTTAACATTTTGATCCCATCCAATGTTATCGCAGAGGTACTAGTTTCTAATTTTATTAGTTTACCCTCTTGCAAGGATAAATAAAATAAGAAATAAGCATATATATGTATTCCGGAACACATACACATAACAATGACGTGCTTATGGTCTAGTGGGTACGATGCTCGCCTAGTGTTCTAGTGGTCGAAGGTTTGAGCCTCGTTCCAGCAGGCCGTCAAGTTAGTCCTATTTTCATAACACAAGTATTTAGCTTAGTTTGAAAATAGTAAGAATATTTTGTATTCCATGTACGCATCTTTATTTTATTTATTTTTACAAATAAAAAATAAATTCATTACACTTATTAACTTTGGACGAGTTGTCTTCTTATTCTGCAGTTGTTGTATGACACCTACTGGGGTCTACTCCCGATCTCCACTTCTTGAAAATCAGTTCTTTTGAATTATGGTCCTCTTTAATCTCGATGGACTACTTATGCGGTATCAGTGTACAACCTAAATGTTGAAATCAAATAAAGAACCTTAAAAGATTGGATGACACTTCCATTGCTTGTTATTTCACACTGTGAACTGTAGCCAGCTGAAACATTAGTAGGCCAAAATATATGCTATTAAATGTTGTCCCACGGATTGTGTGTTTTACCATTTTATGTTTTATTTATTATTGATCACACAACTGATTCATATTTTACTAAAGGTGAAAGGTTGGCATAGGTAGAAATTGGTTTGTTGGACCTACCACTCGGAAGTACGTACTGCCATTTGAATTTAAGATGCCGTGTACAGTTCATGTAGCAAAATTCTCCGTGTTCAAAATTACTTGTAGATTTCAGAAAATTACAACTTAATGTTCTTTAATCTTCAAATATTCAGTTTCTCGATCTTGAACAGCTCGAGTACTGGTGATAGTTGAAACCATGACAGAGTAAAGTTGGTGTTCAGTGTTGTAGTATTCTCCTTTAGGTATTTTCTTCATCATTCACATTGTCTTTGCATGCAATACAGATCATACATCACACATGACTCTTGTATGCTGGTATTGTAGGTCAACTGTCTGTCCAGTCTGCTTTCCAATCCGAGGTTTTTGTAGTCCATCTGTTGTCCTTTTATCATACCAGATGTTGCGCCCACTACTATTTCATTTGTGCCCCCCGGTATCCTATGTCTTGGAATTTCATCCGCATAACAAAATACCCCACATGGATCTCTCCATGGCTCTTTGAGCCACTCGTACATCAGCGCAAGTAGTACGCATCGCTAAAGAGCGTTCTTCTTAAGGTGACAATAGCGTGTTTAATATTGAGGTATTTAAAAAATTAAAAGTACCCAATATTATGACACTACACAAAATGAAAGTGCGTCAGTGCAAAATTCAGCAGTCCCTTTTGGGCCAGAGCCTCTGAAGTTGACACACAATATGAACTTTTACATATTGCTTTAGGTCAGGGGTCGGCAGACTACAACTCACGAGCCGCATATGTCTCTTTCAAAAGTATTTGTGACTCTTCACCTCCACTCTGCAGCCTCATCAGAAGAGTATAATACACGGCCGCTGAACGAACTTATACGGCACAATCACAATACAATATTCTCTACGTCGCCTCGCCCATCGCCTCACACTCCTTCCCATTGTTTCTCCACTCGACTTACTCTACCGCCTTCGTACCGTACGTTCGGTCAAGTCGTCGGTGTCGTATTTGTTTAATCGCCATCTCGTCTGCGTGCGTGTCACTTTGTCGTTTTGCTACTATCTTGATGCTTCTGGCCACTAAATCTGCTAAACACGGAAACCATACAGCGATGGAGAATATCTGAATGAAGCATGGCTAAAATGCGCTCCCAATCTCTTTGAAGATTTTGAAAACAAAGAAAAAATTATATGCCTTTGGCTAGAAATACGGTGAAATATAGAATCATAAAAATGGCCAAAAATGTAACTCATCAGCAAAACATAGATATAAAATCTTCCGATTTAATTTCCCTTTGCCTTGATGAAAGTACTGATATAACTGGATCAGCTCGTTTAGCAATTTTTACTCGATACTGCAATGGAAATAATATCAAAGAAGAATTGATCAGTTTAATATCATTAGCAACAACAACAAAAGGAATAGATATTTGCAATGCAGTTGTAAAAGCACTCACTGAAAGAGAAATAGATCTTTCCAAAATTGTATCAGTAACAACAGATGGTGCTCGCAGTATGACTGGAGAGGAAAATCGTTTTATCAATTTATTTACTGAACGAATTGGGCATTCCATTCTGGGCTTTCATTGCATTATACACCAGCAAGTTTTATGTGCAAAGCACGGATTTAAGTCACTGGATGATGTTATGATTCTTGTAACAAAATTGGTCAATTTGATATCTGCACGCGGATTAAACAAACAAAATTTTTTAGAATTATTAAATGAGGTAAATTTAGTATATAAGGGTTTACTTATGTACAACAATGCGATGGTTAAGTCGTGGAAAAGTTCTTCGAAGATTCGTTGAGTGTTTGGATGAAGTTAAGCTTTTTTTAATTAATGAGAATCTCATTGAAAAATATAACGAGTTACTAGACGTCGAATGGCATTCAAAATTAGTGTTTTTTACTGATTTGTGCTTACATTTAAATGAATTAAATATTAAACTGCAAGGTGTTAACAAAACAATTATTGTTATGTTTGATTTAATCAAAGCATTTCAAGCTAAATTACAAATTTTCGATCGTGACGTTGTATCTAACACCTTCAAATATTTCCCAAATACAAAAAAAATTTTGCAGAAGAAAAGTTGGATCAAATCAAATTAATACAAGAATTTTCTGTAGTTATTCAATCGATAATCAACGAATTTTCTTTAAGATTTAAACAATTCAGGAGATTTGAAAAGACATCAAAAATTATTTTATATCCAGACACACTATCAGCAGATGACCTCAATTTGGAGATTTTCGAGTGGCTAAATCTGGAAGACATTGAAATGCAATTTATCGAATTCCAATCGAGTTCGATATCGAAACAAAAATTTGTTGATTTGAGAAATGATTTGGAAATAATTGAAAGCGATCTATTAACGAACATAATTAATAAAAATGCAGAAGAAGAAATAATGAGAGCTTGGAACGCCATTCCAGAAATCTTTAGCGATTTAAAAAAACTAGCGAGAGCAATATTATCAATTTTCTCTTCTACATATGCTTGTGAGTCATTATTTTCAGAAATGAATTTCATAAAATGTAATTCAAGAAAGAGAATGACTGATGAATCCAGTTGGTCGTGTGTATTACTAAAAGTGGCGAAATATGAACCAGATATTAAGAATTTGTCATCAAACATACATTAGCAAAAATCTCATTGATAAATAACTAATGTGTATTTTTATTGATTACGACTTTATTTTTAAGAAACTCTATTGTAATTTTTAAGCTTTAAATAAAATTCAGAAAAAAAAAAGAAAAAAATTCTATTTTAATAATGTTTTTTACTGCTCGGGCACGCCACACAATCGAGAAATAATATTTGATCATTTTTAGCACACGGACCCAAAACGGTTCGTTATCCCTGATCTATTAATTTCAAATTTACGACTATGCCCATCTGATAAGATAGCTTCAGATTCATCTAAAAAAAGGAAAAAAAACTGATGATGAAAATCGTAAGTTTAAGAAAGAATGGACCGAATCGTATGCGTTCATTTGAAATCTAGATGATCTTCCGAATTGTCTCATCTGTCATGAAAAGCTCGCAAATAAGAAATCAAACAGAGTCATTTCTCTACAAACCATGGTATATTCGCGAGCAAATATCTTACTACAAGTGAAGAAAGCTGTCGAAGAACTTCAGAGACAAAATCAGCAGTTGAGTTCCATGTTAAATAACTGGGCACAAAGTACAAATACCGTCAATTATGCGGTGTTTGCGGTCTCTCTGGAAATTGCTAAAAGAAGAAAACCATTCACAGACAGTGAATACATTGAAGATTGCTTTATGAAAACATCCAAAGAACTCTTTCGCAACTTTAAAAATAGGAGAGACCATGAAACAAGTAAAAGAAATACCTTTATCTGTGAAAACAGTGCAAGACAGAACTACCAAAACGTCTTTGAATGTAACAATGCAGCATGTCGAACATATTAAACTGACTTCTGCAATATTAATTGCAATCGATGAGTCATGTGACATAAGTGACACAGCACAAGTATCACTCTTCCCAAAGAAGAATTTCCAACTGATTTTTTTTCTAATTTTCTAATTGCGAATGCTGTAGAAAAACATCTGGAAAACAACAGAATGACTAATAAAATTTCCATTGCCACTGATGGAGCTAAAAATATAAGTGTTTCAATCCTGAAAAGAACAATAGACCATGAAATTCTCATGTTCCAATCAAGAAATGCTTTGCGCCCAAACATTTCCTGAAGAAATAGTTGAATTACAAGGTAACTAATAACACCTTGGCCAAACCATTTTATCATCGCCAATATAAGGAAAGAGTTCCGAGAACGAAATGGATAGCGAGTATGTACGTAGATTTACTTCTTCATAATAAATTGCTCGCAGGCTTTCCAGAGGAAACGTTCTGAAACATTTAGCTTCATGTTTGGAAGAAGACATACGGTTACAAAAATTATAATTCATGATCGACCTCACATCACAACTGAATGGCTTGAATGTAATGTTACAATGGGAATAAAATGTCGCATATACAATGCTAGAAAAGGTTTAGAAAATAAACTACAAGTTCCCACCGAAAATGTAAAAAAAAATTAATTACTTCACTTCAAGTATTCAAACAAGTATAATGAAGATAAAAATGCTCGTATTGACAGAATATTTCAACACAGTACATATTAATAAAAATTAAAAACAGTGTTGGTGAACGCATTCAAGATTTCAGGGCAAATAAGGCTATATTAGCTTTCATCTTACATCCTCTCAAAATAAATGTCCACCAACTTAACTTGGCGCCGTTTGACACAGATAGTGCTTCACTTCAAGCAAGGAACTGTGGAGCAGCAAATTCACAAATCTGACCAGCCACTTGGAAGAGCTCAAAAGAGAGAAATCTAATTTGATTTCTCTCTATAAGTTGACAGCTGCGATACAAATGCCTAAAATAGAAACAATCGTATTAGATACATGGAATAGTTTGCCTGCAACATATGGCACAATAAAAGAAGTAGAGTTTGCCCTTCTCACAATCATTGACTCTACCTATTAATGCGAACAAACATTCTCTTCCATGAATCATATAAAAAATAAGTTAATTAACCGATGACAATTTACAATCCTGCCTAAAATTGAAAACAAGTATGTAGTTAGTTGCCAGACATAGCATGCAAGGTCATCGTTCTAAATGGTAAACTTTACAAAGCCTAAAAAGTGTTTTATCATTTAGGTTTTCTTGTTTTATAAGTAATGATGAACTGAACCTTATAACTCCCATATATTATATTCTTCTAAGTAGCGTACAACTGTATTGTGAATTTGAGTTTTAAATAAATATCTGTATTTTATCTAGTTATTTTCTATCATTAAAATTAATATGTATTGCTACAGTGAACATTTATGTTTCAGCTCTATGAAAGATTCGAGAGAAATATGAGAGATTCTGTTTGCTTAATATATGGCTTTTCTCACTGGAAAGTCTGCTGACCCCTGCTCTAGGCAATATCTATATTAATTTAAAAAATTGTATTCAATTTATTTTATATGCATAGTCATTAACACCACTCCGAATGAATCAGATCACCGCTCTGGATTGTCATACAAGAATCTAATCATATTCTGTCTTGTTAGGTAACACATTTATAGAATTACAACGTGTCTTAAATATCTTAAGTTTTTTTTTAATAAATGAAATGTGGTACACTTATTTTATAGTTTGTTAAAGTTCATTTGGTGACTATTTGAAATTTCAAATAGTGTACACTCATAATAATTAATAATTTTTAAATTTTGAGTACGTAACAAATGCTTAATATTTTTAGTTCTGCCTCCTTGTGAATATTTCCTTTTGTACAGGAGTTAACAGTTATCCTTAACCTTTTAAATGCCATGAGCGTGTTGACACGCCAAACTTAGCATGTCATGCCAAGCTATAATCTTATAGACCCTTGCAGGGATTAAAGTCATATTTTTTAAATCAATTTGCCAACTGCAAATGACAGTTCCCGGCTTTTAATAGATATATACTGCAAATCATGACCCTTAAAGCCTAGACTTACTCTGTGTGGCATCTTCCATTTCAAATACGATTGGCAGTTAAAAGATTTAGGGTTGATGTAAGGGTTTTGGTTTACCAAAACTACTCAGTGGAACCTCGGCTTACAAACTTAATTCGTTCCGTAAGACTGTTACAACCCGAGTTGTTTGTAAACTGAAACAATTATTCTCATAAGAATCAATGTAAAATGGATTAATTCATTCTAATGGCCCTTTATTGTGTACTTTAACTTGAAATCCTATACAAAATATTGAAAATTCATAGTCTTAAGTAAAAAGGAATTGGAAGTAACAAATCACAAAGAATGAAGGTAAAAACAAACTTTATTTTAATTTATCATACAAATGAGAAAACAATTTATTTAAGTATTAATGAAATTTTAAAACAATAACAATATAAACATAAAAATATTAAAATACGCACTTTATGCTCAAAGTAAACGCGATACTGTGAAACTAACACCCTTTCATTTTCTACCCGCTGCAACGGTGCACCGAAATCACAGTCTGCGGAGCACGTGACTGCCTGTTCGGTTCGTAACCAGAGTTGTTTGTAACCCGAGGTTCCACTACATACTACATGATCTTAACATCAACTATCTATATATGAAAAAATTCTAATACAATTGTAAATTAAAAATTACATAGACCAGAATTGATGCAGAAAATTTTAATTGCCGTGTTTTTTATACACTCATTTTTCTGTATATTTCTGTTTTTATCATAAAAAAAGATTTCACGCGCCACTTAAAATGAGCATGATTTTTTCATAATTCCCTGTAAAAGTATAAAATAACTATTAATAATAATGAAATATATTAACAGGTTTTGTACATATTGTCGTCCATCTTTCAAAGATGCGTATCTCAAATTTGTTGATTTTACAGGAGACGACATATTAACAAATTGTTTGGAATTTCTCACTGTTGAAAAATGATAAAAAAAATAATCTTACCTATTTCTATAGATATTTTTTGATTTAAAGACAATGTAAAGTGTAAATATTACTTAATATTGTCATTTGTAAGAATGACACATGGAAATAAGAATGGTTACTTCAAAATGTTTTTATATAATATTACTTCACTCAAATAAAATTCAAATATGCCTGTGTGAATGAATGGATGATGGACATGTATTTGGATAATATAACCTCAGCCGTAGGTCAATTTTAACAAAAAATGAGATACCTCTTTTAGAAAGATGGACAACGAAATGAACCTAGCATAGTCAAATTTATTAAAATCCAATTGTTTCAACATGTCAGGTATTTGACTCGCTTTGGAAGAGTGCAACAAAGAACAAGTTTTCTCACCATGTGCATACTTAACATTTCATGAACTGGAGGTACGGGAAATTAAGTATCGGTAGACCATGACTCCCTTGGCAAAACAGGATCCAGTGGAACCTACATACTCTGGAGGTCAATGATGGGCAAGACAAGGTGCAGAGTAGGAAGGTATGGAAGGATCTCTCCTCGGCCAAGGACCACTACAAGTTCTGGTGCTATAATGATGATGATAGTTATGAAATGACAATTTTGAATGTCCGCAATATTTTATTGTTGGACTGCTTCAAAATTTTTGTTAAAAATATTTAAGATGTATGTGCAAAATCCACCCGTTTTCAAGATATATATATCAATTTTATATCTTAGTAGACTTAAACTTATTAATTACACAAAATTGAATACAAAAAGTAATAATAATAATTAATAAAAAGGAGGGAGGCGCCCATTAAATGCGGATTGTTAAAAATCTTAATTCATTTGGGATTTTTTAACAATCTTACATTATTTACAATATTATGTATTCTTAACAAAATATCCATATTATTCTGATTTTCATAGAAATCTTTATACTTTTCTGATAAAATATCGAGAATTATGTCTCGATTACCTCCATAACAGTGCGGGATTTTCACATACTGCTTGAATCTAATCGACCCATAATTTAGACAATTTTCCACCCATTAAATATTGAAAACAATATAAAAATTAAAATTTTCTTACTTTCAATTAATACAGTGCGTGTAAAAATATTCCCTTTCTGTTGGAAATGTGAATAAAAATAAACAAACTATTAATTCATTTCAAACAAATTGACCAGAAATGATAAGAAAAGTAGAAAATATAACCTTTTTGGTTGCAAGGTGACATGTTTGATTTCGGTTGACAGCTCCTTAATAATATTATTACAATCAGTTAACAATCCCCAACCTCAAGTGATTAGACATTGATTTAATCTCTTATCCACATTAATTTTTCAACTGTCATAACTATTTTTATTCAATTTTTGGTCAAGTTAGGTTAGAAAGATTTCATAAACTGTGTATTTTCATTAAATCATTTATCAGCCAAATTTAAAACTTGTAAACTCCTGTGTCACCAAGTTTGAAAAAATCTTGATAGTTTTGAAAATACAGAAAATACTAGAATAGCTTTTATTTTCACATAAAATATTTATCAATTTAATTCTTGTACATATATCTAATTGAAACGATTCAATAATATTTATGTTGTGTTAAAATGTTAGCTACTTTTTATTTAAAATATTCGTTATTTTGTAAATAACAAAACGTAAGCTAGATATAAAATGTTGGTAATAATAATTTTAATCGAGGTATGCAACTGCATTTCGTGACATAGGTAAGCATACGAGAATTTTCTAGAAACAGCCGAATGTGCATTCGCGATTGTTCGTGTAGTCGGCGTAGTCTATAAATAGGAGCCGGATTTCAAACACCCGCCATTACTCTCTCGCTGTCTTGACGGTTCGCGGCTCGTCACTGCTCGTATCGCAGCTCACTTCAAAGTCTACAAAAGTCCAAACATGTCTCGTCTTCCTTTCTGGTACGATTCCGATTATTGCCGCCCTCCCAGGCTGCTGGATCAGCACTTCGGCCTCGGTTTGACACCTGAAGATTTGCTCGCCGCGTCCATACCGGGGGATCTGCTTCCTCGGAGCGCTCTACGATCCAGGGACTATTACCGCCCCTGGAGCACCCTCGCTCGCGCCGCGTCTCAGCGGGACAGCGGGTCGACCATCACGGCCGACAAGGACAAGTTCCAGGTGTGCTTGGACGTCCAGCAGTTCGCCCCGAGCGAAATAAGCGTGAAGACTGTGGGGAATCAGATTGTAGTGGAGGGCAAGCACGAGGAAAAACAGGACGAGCATGGCTACATCTCGAGACACTTCGTGAGGAAGTACCAGCTGCCGAAGGATCACAACTCTGAAGACGTGGTGTCCAGCCTGTCGTCTGACGGCGTGCTGACCATCACGGCCCCTAAGAAGCCGGTGGAGACCGTGGAAGGCGAGAGGCTGGTGCCCATCCAGACCACGGGACCCGCTCATCAGTCCATACAGGGGGCCAAGAAGCAGGACGACCAAAAAATGCAGGAATAATTTTTTCTATTTTGTTTTCAAACCAGACTGATATTTTTAAGTTCCAAGTCATAATATGTATTTGAATAAACCTATTTACTTTTTTATATGCGTGAAGGTTGACAAAATTGGTTAATTTGTCAAATTTCGTTTTGTTTTATTTCATTCAAATTTTTTGGTGAATAAAGTAAAAAACTGCATTTGATTGCTCGTTATTTTCTTTACCTACCTATCCCAAACAGCAAAGAAAAGGTTGGCCCTATTTCAGGTAATCGATATTGCGGCGTACGGAGATGTCTCGGTCAAGCGAACTAGCCATATCTCGAGTAGAGCGAAAAGATGTGGTGGACCTATGCTATTGACGTAGGGCGATGTACCGATGTAGCAGTAATACCGTACTAGTCCGCTTCCATAAGCCCGTGGATAATAATTCTGTTTTTTTCCCAACCTTTGAAGACCAATCTAGTAATACATCGCTGCCCCGGTGCACCGCTATTGATGAGATTAAAATAAATGAGAATCAACCAAGAACAGGCAAAGCTATGCAGGCAGCGCCACCGTACCGATTCGCTTCAGCCGGGCAAGAATTTATTGACACTTTATTAAAAAAATTAAGAGAATATTTTCTTTAATAAAATTTGACAAGGTACAGGCTATGACTTTTTTACTTGTACGCGATTATTACCAGCCTTCAGCTGCTACTCAACGTGGAGCCGGCAGCCGGTGAAAAATCAAAACAAATGAGACATGCCGGCCGGCGCGAACGACGTCAACAATACTTGTTGAATCGGGTTATCTGACGAGATAATTGTTAACAAACGATAACAGTTGAAAACTAAATAAACAAGTCTCATTTCTTTTTTTTATTACTTCGATTGCATTTGATGTCAATTTAAGAGAGTCGAGACCCGCCCCGCCCATCGATAGACTTGGCAACAGCCGAATGTGAATTCGAATTTAGAAGAATGTAAACAAAACGGGCTTGTGTAGTGTTATCTATAAATAATTCACTTGTTATTATTTTACTTCTGCACGTATAACTCTGCACGTTTACCTTGTGCGTCTGAAAAATACGTAAACAAGCGTCATTGGAACAATAATCTGTTTGTATAAATAATGTTTACGTTTATTGGTTACCCGTTGCCGGCCGGCTCCTCGGTTTCGTAATACCTTTCGTGAATCCATATAAATAATTTTAATACCTACCAGGCAGCGGTTATTTTCAACACCATTTTTTCCTTTATAAATATTATTTATTAATGCAATAAAACAAACATAGGGCTTGTGATTGCGGGTAGGTATAATGTTCATCGAAAATCTATTTCTAGCAATCTGGCACACTTTAAAATAAAATAATGTTTTCTACCCACTCGCTCATAATAAAATATTCGAATCGAAAAATTATTGTCAATACTTATTATGTACGCAAAATTCACCATGATTGGAATAATGGATGACATACATATAATTTTTAAAGCAAATATCGCAGCAATGCGGCCAAACTGATATAAAACGCGTGCATTATTAAAAAGAACGTTAGTGCTTTTAATATAGTAAAACCAAAAACACACCGCGTCCACCTATGTGGACTACTACACACGCATACATAATAAGTTAATTCTAATGCATTATATGTGTGCATCGCTTAGAGTGCGAGCGCATGAGCTTGCGCCGTTTATCTATCCCGCTCCCTCGTTTCTAGACCGATCTAGACAGTCCTGAAAATTCGATAACATCTGACGGTGTTTATAAACAGCAGTACGACGGAGTGCGGCGTTGTAATATTGCTGCGTAGGTAGTAAATAGGTAGCCGGCCCGCCTCTTAGCCAGTTCGCTATCAGCTGTTTTCACGAGAGGTTGCTCGAATCTTCGTATAAGAATAGAATGTCTCATATTCACGTACCTTTTTACCTTCAGCGGTACGGGCGGCCCTCCACGATACTGGGACAAAATTTCGGCTTCGAGTTCAACCCGGAGGATCTTTGGGGACAAGAGTTTTGCGGGTCACGTCAGTTGGTGCGCTCCCCGTCGCAACAAACCGCAAAGGATCCGAATAAGTTTCAAATTTGCATCGATGTGCATCAGTTCGCTCCGAATGAAATAGTGGTGAAGACAATCGGGAGGCAGATCGTAGTCCAAGGAAAGCACGAGGAGAAAGAAGACGAGCACGGAACGATTTCTCGCCACTTTGTGAGGAAATACACCGTGCCGGAAGGACACGAGCCAAATGAGGTATTTTCGTCGCTTTCATCAGATGGCGTCCTCACGATCACCGCTCCCAGGGAACCCATCGTGCTGCCCGACAAAAACGAGAGGATCGTGCCGATAATGCAGACGGGGCCGGTCCACCGCGAGGTCAGAGAGCTCAACGTGGAACACTTGCCGGAATCGAAGAAGGCTCACCGCCACAAGAACAATGATAACTCTGTTATTCTAGCCATCAAATATTTGTAAAAAATATAGTATTAATGTTTGTATCCATTCTTCATTCATGCTCCATACCTAATATTAAATATAGATTGTAAGTTTATTCGACGTCGAATATTATTTCTAATGTAAACAATAAACGTGATCACACCTCAAAAATACTTTTATTTTCACATTGTATCTTATTTGTGACATTTCTATATCAGCAGAAATTAGGCTACAGAGGCATGACGTTGCGTGTATTCATCCGCCTTTTGAAGACAGCGCAATATCAATGAAGTTAGGGTTCATGTGAAAATGTCATTGAGTATTGCATCCAGAATACAGGTAATTTATTGAGGTTTTAATAAAAACTATTTTGTGTTTCATTCAATAAAATACTTCCAATGAATTTATAAGTTTTTTTTCCTTTCAATTAAGCAACGATAAACTCTGAATAATTATCTAAGAATTCATAATATTATTGTTTTCAAAATGCACGAACAGCTGTAATCGTGAGTCCGGGAGCTTTTCAAATATTCTCCAGATGGCAGTAGCGTATAAGCATGACCTTCCGCAACAGAGAGGAGTCATAGATAAAATATGGTATAGTGTAGAACCAACGTAAAAATAATGATTCAGAAATATTGCTCGAGTCGTTTTCGCTACTGACTACTTTGTATCTTTTTGTGAGGTGACATCGAGTAGCTTGTTTGTTGGTGCTTAGTTAAATAAGAAGGCAATTTCAGTCGAGTCCAGCGTTGCCGAATAGCTCCGCAGAATCTGTGCCAACGCTGGCTGTCGTGTTCGTGGAAGCGTTCACTGCTTGTTTATAAATATTTACGGTTTATGTTCAAAATGGCTAATAGTAATCCTTATTTTGAAATGCATCCGTACGACATAATGGCCCCGTGGGTGCCCGCGAATGGATATTCGAGACAGTATCACAGGCCGTGGCATTCTCTAACTCATTCTGTGATTCCTCGCGTAGATTCCATCCACGGCTCAGACATAACTATCGATAAAGACAAGCTACAAGTGTGTTTAGACGTCCACCAGTTTTCGCCGGAAGAACTCTCAGTCAAAACCGTGGACAGGCATGTCATCGTGGAGGCAAAGCACGAAGAGAAGGAGGACGAGCACGGGTCGGTCGCCAGACATTTCGTGAGGAAGTACCTGCTGCCGGAGGGACATAAATCCGAAGATGTGGTGTCGAGCCTGTCTGCCGACGGAGTCCTCTGTATCACGGCTCCCAAGAGGAAAACGGAGGAAGAGGAACCGGAGAGAATCGTCCCCATAACTGTCACATCATCCGTGAATGGGGTGATGAAGAGTTTTTCCGAAGACAGACCGAGCGCCGACAGCATGCAACAACAGTAACAATTAACTAGCATATTGGTCTAGTACATAGGTACTTAATGTTTTTACCACCGCCAATCGTAAATTACTCATTATCAAATTATTTGATCTATTACCAGTAGCACATTCCGTATTATTCTTTTAAGACTGATTTTCTTATCTTTTGTATTTTTCGGTTGAACATCTGGTTTTAATAAATAATATTTTTAATGAAAATTTGTTTTTTTTTTCAATATGTTTTGCCTTCACATTGTTTTAAAATTTAAACACATTCAGCTGCGAAATAAATATATTTAGTTGTGTACTCTGCGATAGAGTAATTATCAGTAAATTACTGGAATTGGTTAAAAAATGCTTTTGAAAAAATAATGCATTATTATTATTTTACATGTATGCCACGACATTTTGAAATGATTACTATAACCTAAAATATCAACGTTATTTATACTAGTCCACAGGTTATGCTATCTATATTTGTATAATATGATGTGAACTAGATCACATATTTTACATCGTGCCGAAATTTTAAGAACATATTTTTACAATATGCCCAAATGTCTCAACGAATGAGTAAACAAATAAGTGTAATAAACTGCCAAACTGTTTATAAACAAAAACATTTGTCATTTCAAAAATATTAACAGTATACAGTTACATACGGACTATGACAGTGATTTTTAAGAAAGGCCTTGAGTCTAAATTTAGAGACGTTTTGCCAATTAAAATACTTCCATCTTTTGATTGGGGAGATTCCGAAGATTTATATAATGTGTAATGATAATATAAAAATAACCTTTCCTTATTTCAAACACAGTGATGGTTTCACATTTCTTGTTTTAAAAAGTGTTTTTTCTTCAGCAATAAGCGGAATGAAATGACATGTTGACGATATTTTTGTTAGGAAATATTCCCTACAATCTCAGATCGTATAAAAAAATAATTTGCTCTTGAGTCTACATTGTGTCTTATGATAAAATGATGTGAAACGTTTGATAACGATTTTAGTTTTTAAAATTAGAATAAAATTATGTTTTACAACTTTTTAGTACGATCTCATGAAGCCTATTCTAATAGTTTTATTTTGGAAGACAGATTAAAATTGATTTTTTTATTTTCTTTTGGTACTTAAAAAATATTTACACAGAAAGAAACCAAAATGATATTCAACGTACATATATACAGCTAACCTATTCAAATAGTTTCTTTATTTTGACACATATACTACACATACATTACTCATTTATTGGTTAGATGGAAGGCAGAAATCACATCGTAGACCCCAAAATTGTGATTGATGGAGAAAGCTACAGTATCGGCGCTAATGACGAGTGAGTCACGCTCCGCAGCATTAAGAAGATGTGATACAACTCTGCGACATCTAATTATTTCTTTAAAATATATTTAGATTGTGCCTTGCAATCGGTAAAAGCAATGAAGTGTAAAAATGTTAAGTCTAATGTACCGAAAATGATGTAGTGATTGGAGGACGATGATGATGAGTGGATGATGATCTAAAATTATCATTTTACTTGGAAGCCTCCGAAAAAACATGTGACAGTAGATTTAATTGATTATTAAAAGTGTTGTGGCTACAACGGGTAATGGACACAGAATAAAATGATATTTTTTCTGTTTTATCAATTTCGGAAACAGTATTCGCGGCCACATAGTGACCACCAGTAGTTACGATGCGGCCAATAGAACCCTAATCATATACACTGTCATCATCTTCGCCCCCTTATCCTGGGAGGGTCGGGGGTCCAAAGACTCGACAAGGCACTTCCATATTCCCATGTCTCGCGCCGCTTCGGTACCAGTTGCTCAGTCAAGGCCCAATCTGTCTTCATACATTATTCTTTGCTGTGCAACCCAGCGTAGTCTGGGGTTACCCGCCGGCCGCCTTCCCTCTAGAGCTTCCGAGAAGATACATCTTGGTAGTCGTTCCTCTGACATCCGCAAGACGTGTCCAAACCACCTTAATTGCGATCTTTATATATGCAGAAGTAATTACATGTAAATACACATACAGGGTGGCACAAAAAAAGTGAGAACATTTCGTAAAATGTGACATAATTACATCAAAATTAGTTTAACTATATCAACAATAGCTTAAATAGTTTACTAATTTACTTACTTACCTATATTACGTTTTATTTCGACAATTTCCGGTCGCCATCTTTGATTATTAATTTTCCCATTGTTTATATTTGGTTTTTTCACATTGTAGCCCAGAATGACAAAAATCACTGCAGAAAACCGTATTCTGATCAAAAATTTGCGAATTGAAAAACGTCGGGGTGCTAGGAAAATGATCAAAGAGTTTCAAAACAAAGCCTGGAGTATAGCTAGACATTACAGCAGGACGGAACTCCATTTTACGCAGCCAGAAATACAATCAACTTTCTTCGTCGTGAGATCCATCGAGCTAGGCATGTGGACACTGAACAGCCCAGATTTAAACCCAATAGATTATGCAATATGGGGTTTTTTGATGGTTTCCGATTAGCTAAATATTGTGCAACAAAACTTACATTAAGAATTATAATTAATTATATTATGTTTTGAAATAACTCGTGTGTTACGAGATGTTCTCACTTATTTTGGGCCACCCTGTATATAATGCCTGTTTGTAAGCGAATAAAATGTCTTGTAAAAGGCAGTTTGAAATGTATGATGTTGTATTAACTTTTATTTTAGGTAATTTGGGTAGGGCGTGTCGATATGGCCATCTGTTTTAGTAAATATACCGAAACAAGGGGCCCCCAAAATATCCAATGAGACTGCTCGCAGGGCTTAGCAACACTAGATTATGATCTATGAGCGTTAATTATCTGCCTGACGACACATAAAAGTGATATTAATTGATTAATTATTTTTCCCATTGTTTTGAACTACACGGGGCGAGGCTTGTTAGATTGTGATGTGTGTTAGTCAAGCTACTATACACACAAGACCGCGGGTTCGATTTCCATCCGATAGCAACACAGCGGCCTTAAATATTACAATGATCCACCAAAATGTATGCTTGGACAATAATGGTAAATAAATTTGAAAATAGTTCGTTTTTTTTAAACATTTGAAACCTACTAAGTACCTACAGGTTTCGATTGAAAGATATTTTTTTATACTTAAACTTAATAAATACGCATTTAGCAGGTCGACGTCAAAAGTTTTTCCTGTTACAAGCTTCGACAATCGACGAACTTGCATGAGAAGAGAAGAATGAAAATGAATGAGGGAAGAGTGGTGGTGTCAGGTCAGAAGACCATGGCATTCTATCCTCTCTGCCTATCCTTGCAAGAGAACGATATGCTGGTAAGTAAATTAAGTATACACAATAAAAACATCAAAATGATGATATTTATTTCAGAATATGTGATTTTTTAAATTATTTTATGCCCATGTATGTACGTACTTGTAATCGGTGTGAACTTGCGTTAATTTAAATTTGTAATGCACCTAAATATCCAATTTAGCGGTCTGACATCGTAAATATGTATTTAAAAGTATCGTCTTTTCTTGTCTGTTTCGTTGTAAAACCATTAAAAATCAAAACTGTTAATCGTATTGAAAGTTTACTTTTCAAAAATAAATGCAAACAATTTTTTAAATATTTCAATAGATGGTGATGGTCGCTGCTTAGATCGAAGCAACACGCTGGTCCGGTTTGATCTACATCTACATTGGTATACCTATAAATAAGTAGAAGCCACAAAGTTAGCCGACAGAAATAACCAAATTAGTCCTATAGCTGTCCTGTCCCGCCAAATTCCTCGAAATTTATGTGACAAGAAAAAATATTTGAATTTGTTCGAATTTATTTTTTCTGAATTTCTCGAAACGGATTTTAAATCTTTCTAATTTAAAAGCTCTATTTGCAGATATTTTTTTTAATTGACTACCGCACTAATTTAAAAAAAAATCGATAGACGTTCATTTTTTATCATTAGGTATTATTAAAAATAAAGGTTTTATTCTATGTGATCAGATATTTATACATTTTTGAAAGATTTGCATAGAATTATTATATGCGCGTTTAAAAAAAAAAAATGTTGATAAATTAATAAATATATAATAACATCTCGAGATTAAATTCTTTGACGGTTTATTTGTTTGTACAATAGGTAAATTTAATATTTATTCTGAACATTTTTATGGATGAAAGATTCATACGTAACCATCTATTTCATACATACTTTTCTTCCTGCTGTTTGCAGGCTTGATTTCATACACTAACTCCTACGTGGCATTTCTTGTGGAGTCCAGGGACGAGCTCTGCATCCAAGACTACCATCGTGCTGGCGTTCCTTCAACCTCCCTTGGACCGCAAATTTTTCCATGATATCCTTATGTGTAGTATGTACTCGATATTCTATCATGATATACAATGTATATCATAATAGATAGATGTCTTCTTTGTTTTGTGGAAGTATTTTTTCCTCGTTGGTGTCTACAACGATGCTAAACAACGTTCTTGTAAATTACATCCCCACCCGCAAACCTCTTGTATCGGGAAGCCACCGAAAATACATTTATATGATTAAATAAGCAATCAAGAGAGAAGCAACAAAAAAGATACATGACAGATAGAATGACAAAATTTACCAACACATATCTGGCTTCCAAAACAATTTGTTTCGTGCAATTGACGTGACAGCCTACGCGAGCTTCCTATCCGAGAGCAGACTGTCAGTGTTCATCACGAAAACCGCACATTAATATTAAATAAATTGATAGAAGCTTTGATCTCCGACAGTGGTGTACTGATAATTATGTCGGAGTGTTCTTAATAAACATCTACACTGGCAACACTTCCGTTCAATAAAATTAAAATTAAATAAATATACGGAAGCGAATCTATAACTGTGATAGCCACATTGTGGATAGCCAATAGCCACGTATAAGTTTTCTGTGCCTCAGGAGGTGCATTACGTACGGCCCAAACATATTAGTACCTACCTATATACCGGGAGTTTTGGCATATACTTTTCTAGACGACAAAATTACAATAAGTGTAGTTTTGAATGTATACTTATAAGAAAATTCGTATCTTAAATAAAGACCGAGTCTTGGCTTCATCGAGAACAGAAGAGTCGTATAAAACTTTGATACGTTCTTTGCAATGAAAAAGACACCGAGCAATTTCTATTGCACATTTACGACTTAAAAAGATTACCTCTGTTTAGATTGCGAAGATTTTTTTTCTCTCGTTTAACATGGAATCACCAAATAACACATACGAACTAGTATTTGGTACTAAAATAAATAGTTTTTGCAGGGCATTGCTCGATTTATAATAACATTAATACATAGTTTAATATTCATTCATTTGGCAAATAGTTTCATCTTTAAAGGTTCTCAAATATTTATTATTGCCGATATTTAAGCAGTATTTATTTACATGAATATACATATTACTTAAATTTGCTCTTTGGGTTGCGCGATCCACAGTACCTATGTAAATACTTTACTACTTCGTATTGGTCGAGTCAGGTATTAAAATATTTATTTTACTTGGTGTTTTTGAGTACATTAATGAATATGATTATACATATTTTATTCAGCAAAATTATATAATAAACCTTTTTATTTTATTTCTAGTTTTGATACTGTTAATTCATGGTGTAATTCCATTTTAATGATTCATTAAAAAGTGTTTTAATAAATCAATAAATCTTTTTCTTTATATTAAATTATAAATCATCTTAGTGATACAGGTATAGTGAAAAGTTCTTCTCCACTCTTTGTTTACTTTGGGTTTCCACAATGAAAATAATAATATTTTAAATATTTTGTTAACATCTTTCGAATAAATTTATTAGAAACTGAAATAATATGTCGGTAAATTTATAGCATTAATGAAAGAAAAGTCAATTTTAATGTTTTTTATAAACGTTAATTAATTTTATAAAATTACAAACATCGCGAAATATGCTTAGATGAACAGTTTTATAATGATCAGTCTGCAATGATAAATGATTACATCACTTTTAATTAACGAATCCAGGTAGGTATTACTCATTCTTAACGCCGATCGATGTATCCAATTGAATAGGAACAGTGATTTCTTTACCGTCTCCTCCGTATAACCTCTCAGGTGCAACGATCTTCAGAACTGCGCCGTCCGAACTCAAGTAGGAAATGACGTCCATCGCGTCGTGGTCTTTCGGAAGTTTGTATTTCCTCACGAAGCTCCTGCTGGCGCAACAGTTGGCTTCTCTCCTTTCGCCGTGCTTCGCCTCCACGATAATCTCTCCGTCCTTCGTCTTCACGGAGATCTCGCTCTGTGCGAAGTGGTGGACGTCCACGAGTATTTCCAGCTTATCTTTGTCACTGCGAACCCAATCTTCTCTGTGAAACCAATCTTCCTCTCGACACGAGACCTCCCGATAATTTGGGCCGACCATTAGCATTGGACAAGGCCACGGGGCGAGTAACTCGCTGGGGAGATAATCGTGAAACAATGAAACTGGCATTTTATCACTAATTCAAAAAAACTCGAGATATCTTCGAACACTGAAGCAGAGTTACCGCGTCAGAAGCAAGTGTAACTAATTTTCCAAGGACTTGGCTCATTTTATATGCTTCAGGAAGAAGACTTTAGAATTTGGCCCGTTATCAAGTCCAATGAAAGATGATTAGGTACTGTTATTGTTTTCGATAAGAAGTTCTGGCTATTTGTTTTATATCCAAACTTGTCGAGCATATTTACTTAGGCAGATTTCGCTTTTGTTATAAATTGTGGCCTACCTATACAATGGGCATATTTCATTTTTGCCCTCCCACTTCCTACATCTTATTAACACACATCTTTTGATAAACACACAACGTGTCCTAGAGAAGTATACGAATGCAATTGGATAAATAAAATAAAATACTAATTAAATGTATTCATTATAAAGATACACATATAAAATCAATTCTATAGAAAAATATTGTTGTCGCACTACTGGGATTCGAATCTGATCTCTTTCCAATCCGGGGAAGGTGCATTACCAACAGCGACAGTATTTTTGACGAGAAATTTTCGAACCCATATTTATAAAAGAGATCCAGGTTCGAATCCCGATAGCGCAACAACAATATTTTTCGATAAAATTGATTTTATATGTATATCTTTGTAATTAATACATTTAAAATGTCACAGACCTGAATAATGTTCTAAATAATTACAACTTCACAATTAGAATGCGTTCTCCTTAATGAATAAAATATATATATATTTTTATTTATTATCTTTGTTTTATTAACTTCTAAATTGAGTTTAAATACATCTTTATTTTTTTTTTAAATAGATTCTGGCAAAGAAACAATAATATATGTTTTAGTTAGTTATGACATCCTGAAGAAGAAAATGGTATTTTTCGAAACCGGTAGATGTATTTAAACACAATTTAGTGGTTAATAAAACAAAGATAATAAATAAAAATATCAATTTTAACCACAAAGTTAATATTGCTAATTTTAAAAGTAGAATAAAATATAGTTTAGTTGGTACTCCTCTACTCGTGAAGTAACGATTTTAATAGACGAACTTGTCAAATCAGCACATCAGATTGAACATTTTTCGGTTATGTTTACATGGGTACAGTTACTTGCTTATGTACACCATTTTCAGTGTAGAATACTTTCTGATATAAATAAATAACGTGGAAATATATTTTTTTCTAAAATGAATGTTATTAATTTCTTTCAACATTGGCCTGGAGTCCAACTATTCGTTAGCGATTACGTCCTGTATTGAAATAGTCGTTGACAAATATTAGCAATTGCGCTATTACAAGATGCCAATCAGATATATCTATTATATAAATGCTGGTAAAATTTGGCATGGAATTTTATGACTTTACTGAAGCAATTTGGCAAATATTCGTTTGAAGCGACATTTTCGTCAATTCGTGCCGCTCCCAGTAACCAGTGGCGTAACTGTGCCAGCAGCCAATGCGAATCGTTGGTTAGATAGGGGCCCAAAAGGCCCACTCCCTATAATACTTTTGCGAGTATCGATATATTGATATTTTTTCCAGCGCTAATGTGTACTGATATATTTTAAAATTTTCTTCTCGTTCATCGCTTCGTTCACTGCGGCCCGGTGCAGCTCTAGAGCAAACTGGCCAAAACATTGCCTCAGCTTCTTCAGCCATCGTGTTCTCTTTCTTCCAGGGCCCCGACTTCCAGAAAATTTTCCCTGCATTATGAGGTGCAAGATCTCATACTTCTCTCGATGTCTCATCACGTCCGAGATATTGAAGGTTTCGGATATTTATTGTTATTTTCATGTATAAATAATGAAACTTCGACCCCTTAGAATAACAAGGTTTCAACTAACATTTTGGACTAATTTGAGTTATTGCATGAAAAGGGTTCCAAATGCATTATTCTTTATTTCTTCCATACACACCAACTCTATTTAACGGATATTAAAGGAAATAGCAAGAGCTGAAAGTTCCAACTGCACCAGTTATTTATTTCAATTTATGGATCATTATTGTTAATTTACAATGTTTTTTTTATTTTTAATATTGGAGAACGATCCTGTCAACAGTTCAACGACCGAAAAGCATGCGTGAGAAGGTGTATGAAAGTTGACGAGGCAAGAGTCATGTGTCAGAACAAAAGAGTAAAGAGTAACATATATGTATTCGTTGTAAAGTGTGTAGCAAGTGTGGGCTGGAGGAAGCTTGAGCGAGGAAAAAATATATTCTCAGATCAAACTAGTACAATTTCGACTGTCGGTCTTTTCAGAGTATTATGGAATGTAAATCTTATTTGCCTTTTTTAAATTACATTCTTGTTAGACACTTAATAAATATAATAAAAAAGCCCCTGCATTATTGTTTCTCAGCAAGCTTCTTCAGCAAGCTTTGTTTGTCACGGTTTTTTAAATTGAAAATTACATTTTTCCAGGAGGAACGCAACAACAGGCGACGCGGTTTGTTCTCTTTCATGCGGGTTAAAATGATCAAATTTTACTGTTAATTATTATTTTTTAAATTAAAAAGTGCATCATACATCATGGAAGAGCAGAGTGACATATATTATTTTCCGGGAAAATCTTCTTATATTTGGTCTAATTGATAACTTTACCTAGTCAGTCGTATGTCTGGAACTGCATCAAGTCGGTTTTAGTTCCAGAGTAATACAATCCAGTTTCGCACAACTAAGCGCGTTGCGCGTTTAATGGTATAGATCTAGATCTAGAGGATAATATAGAAATGTTTAAAAGGTCTGACGTTTGATATATTTAATATATTAGCATGACTTGGTGATGATCCCGTCAAAAGACTCAACAGTCGACGAACGTACATACTATGTGTGAATGTGGACGAGACATTGAAGATGTTGAATGTTTATACATATATGTTAATATAATAAGCCTATACATACTTGCGCGGTATCTATATCAACCTGAAGATATATGAAAGTTTTATTTTCTTTATCTAACGAAAGATTAAAAACATGCGCGCGGATTCACACTCTGGGTGGTCTCCAGATGCATACGTCACAAATTATGATGAACTAAAAAAATAAGAAATTAACAGGAATATAAAGCTTATTTTAGATAAAATAGAGGTAATTTGGTCAGGCGGAACAAATTAATGAAAAGAAGGTGGTAAGAAATTGGGTCCTAATGCAGAATAAAAAAAAGGTATTATATATTGTAAAGGTTATGCCTAAGAATATTAATACGTCCTGCGCGATTTATTCATTAAATAATAAGAACAAAATTAGTACCTTGTCTCATATTAATTTTCACACCTTGGAGTACATTTATATGTATGTGCACTTGCAATTTCAAAAATTCTTTAAGGAAATTTTCACTTTACGATGATAATCTGGTCCCTAACCCGACATATGATGGGGTACTGCCACTGTAATTAATTAATAATTCCCTCTCCCCTCTGTGGATTACTATTAACGCCGTGAAAAGTATCAATTCTCGCAAAAATATCGATTTCTAATGGTTTGTAGGGCGCGAACTTGTTAAGCCCATTTCTAACGCTAATTAGCATAGTATGGTAAGAATGAAAATGATGGCAACAGAAAAAGAGGACGTCCGCCGAAGATTTACCGTGACCAGGTAAGCCAGATACTGGAAGATAGTGTACACGTGTATAGTGTATGATTGTGGATGAGGCGAGAGTCGTGTCATGACTCACGATAGAAGAGTGTGACCCTCTGTCATCTCTGCCTACCCGGGCGTGGGTAAGTCACTCAGTCGAGGTGTGCTTGACATTATTTACAGTATTATGCTTTCATGCATGTATTTTATTTTTCATTTTGCCTTGCAATATGTAACATTTTATTTTTATGCATAAAGTTCATATTTCATTGTTAATGTATAATCCGAATCCACTATTGATAAGCACTTGTAAAATGTTTGATGTCCATATTTTTATTATTACTTATTTAATATGTACCTATGTTCTGTCATCAAATTGTTAATGCTCTTTACAATATAAAATTTAAAAAAAAAGCGTTGCACATTACACAATATTATCAATATAAATATAATAATGTGTACCTATTAGTCACCATTACTAAAAGCAAGCAAGTATGTGACGTGAAAAGAAAAAAGATATTGATAAAAAAAAAATGAAATGCAAAATTGTAAAGAAAATTTATTTATTGATCAAACCAATAGATGAAACTTAACACATTAAATATATAATATGTACATATTAGTTATGTAAACCTATCTATGCCATCAGCATCAAAATCAAGTGATACGTTAAAAATCAAATACATGCGCATATAATATGTAAGGAGAGTAAAGGCATTTATAAAAATGTAATGCAAAATCGTAAAGAAAAACTACTCATTAATTAAAACTACTTAAGCATTAGTTAAAAGTAATCAGTCCAATTGAAACAAAAAAAGTAATAAAGGAAAAATCGCGCCTTTATTCTTGCATTCCGGATTTCATTCATTCTTCTCAGCGACGGACTACTTCTTTGGCGCACTCTGGGCATGCGCAGGTCCCGTGGTTTGGATCGGCACCAGCCTCCCTCTTCTTGGGAGCCGTGATGGTCAGCACTCCGTCAGAAGACAAGCTGGATACCACGTCGACGGTATCGTGATTCTGCGGAAGGCGATACTTTCTCTCAAAATGACGGGAGATGAAGCCGTACTCGTCCTGCCTCTCTTCGTGCTTTCCTTCCACCACGATTTGGTCGCCGACTGTCTTGACCGTTATCTCGCCAGGAGCAAACTGTTGAACGTCCAGGCTCATCTGGAAACTGTCCTTGTCCGTGACGATCTTGGAACCGCGATCAAGATGCCGGCGAGCGCGCGACGTGGTTCGCGACGTGGTTCGCCACGGCCTGTCGTTAAGCGCAGTAAACATCGGCGACATGCGACGGAGGCCAAAAGAATCCTCAGGATCCATAGCGAGGAACGGAATGAGAGATATTTTCAGCTTTTCTTCTTGCTTCAACACTAAACTCGTTCAGTATGACTTGACTGATAGCTCGCTGAAATCTGGGCCCGGCGGCGGTGTTGCCATTTTTACAAAGCGGCGCACTCTATAATTCAGATTCGAAACTTCGTGAAGGTTCGAGAATTTTCTCAAATTTTCTACTCGTACAAAATGTTTATAGACGAAAATGCAATACACAAATTCATAGTTTGTTTGTATTGTCAGAAATAAATTATCTTTTATGAGCATTTTGCCATATTTTTTCCAAAGGTGTTTTGTATTCTAGAAAACTCTAGACTCTACCCACAAATAGATGTCAGTAACGGCACAGATGTAGTTTAAAACATGTGGGTAGGTAATCAATAATTGCACGTTGCGGACCTAACAACAAAAATGCATGCTCTGAATCATCACACCAAAGGATTAATTTAACCTAAATAATATCTAGACTAGATTAGATTCTAGATAATAACAATACGATTAAAGTATACATTCAAAAAATATTATGGAAATATAAATACTTATGTGAATTAATTAATTTAACATAGATTACGTTTTTTTCTCCGGGAAAAATACGTCACGAGACTGCGTTAAAAAAAGTTAATTAATAAAGTGCGTAACATTTTATAAAATATATAATTTACTATTAATATGTTTTTAAAATAAATGTATAATATTTTTATTTCCCACAAAAGTAACAAACAACTAGGGACAGACAGGGGAGCCAATTAGCAATGCAAACAATACACAGTTAGTTGCGTATTGTTTGTATTGCTTACATGTTTGCGTTGCTAGTTAGCAACGTTCGATAAGCAACAGGCAACTGGCCATAAGCAACTAACAACCGGCAACAAGTAATACTCGTAAAAGTGTCACGAAACTGTTTGGATAAAATACAGATAATTGTACTTTATGTTAACCTCTTAAAAAAATATTCTTTAAAATTGAATTTGTTTAAACTTGGTTTTGCAACAAATTTTACCCGGCAAGTCTCCGAAAAAATACATTCTATGTTTAAAAAAAATACTGTGGTGGAATGATTGAGTCTGAGACATATAACACGTTTTTTTCATGTCATAATCGCAACTCCATGATATATTGCAGTTAATAACATCTGTGTAGAGAATTGAGAATAGTATGCAATCTTTAAATCATTATACTTACTATACTTAATTTTATCATAATTTATGCTCCTTTTTTTAAAACCATTTATTTTCTAATATATATAATGTCACGAAAATAAACAGTGCATAATGAATTATTTCGACATTTTATTGTCTCCGAGCTTTTAGAATTGAAGCACGTAGAGTGAAACCATACCTACTATAGCTTAAGTCCGAATCACGAAACTCAACTTGCCATCAAGCACTGACTCAGTCTGACCGATAAAACTGAAAGAGTTCTCATTAGTAGTAAAGAAATAATTTTTATTTAAATGAGTAAATTCCCGTTGTGACGATGTAATAAAGAATCGAAAGTACAATATTATTTTGTTATAGAATTAAGGAGTACGTTTATTCAATTTTAGGACACGATTTACAAGATTCAATTTGGTAGTGCAGTCTCGTATTATAAATGTCGACATTAAAATAATATTAAACACAATTTTATGCTTTTTTATAATCCTGCTCATGGGAGTTTCACTTCGTACTTCGGGCCTGTGGATACTTCGCGAACGTTCTCATTCCACAAGTCCACATCTTCTTATAAAAGATAATGTTCCTCTGCTAAACGCAGAAGCAAACAGATATTTCATGTCGTACTTTTACTGACATTAAAAATACATTGAACATCATGTCAATGCTACCGCTGTTCACTGTAGATCCTCAGGAGCTGATTGGCCACTTTAGCGTTGCTTTGATGTGCCCCGACCACTGCCGCAGACCATGGCACGGTGTCTGGCCATGCGGCTTCCGGAACCTCAACCTCAGCTCCAAAATAATCACCGACAAAGACAAGTTCCAAGTGCTCCCGGAAGTTCGACAGTTCGCTGCTAATGAAATTACAGTTAAAGTTATCGGAGACCAGATCGTTGTAGAGGGGAAGCACAAAGAAAAGGAAGGCGAGCACGGTTACATCTTCCGTCATTTCGTTAGGAAGTATCACGTGCCCAAAGAACACCATGCTGAAGACGTAGTATCCACCTTGTCATCCGATGAAGTGCTCATCGTCACGGCTCCCAAGAGAACTGTAGTTGTCGACGGAGAGAGGTTGGTGCCCATTCTGGCCACCGAACCCGCACACCATGCTACCCAGTATCCACGATAAACCCAAGGATGCTCACCGCGCACTCCCGAAAGAAGAATGAATAAATAATACAAAATAATTTATTGTTCCTCATATTTATATTTATAACATTGATAAGTGTATTTTTAAAATTCTGGTCTCTCCACTAGAAATGAAATGTTTTGCTGTAAATTAATCGCTTACTTCTCTCAAATATATTTTTACTAATTTAATTACTAAGTTAATTTTTAGAGTGTTATCTTTTTTTTACGCCATTGGTGTGACGAGTCACGACGTTTATTCATTCAATTTCTTGCTTAGCTTAAATTTTTACAATTGCAAAATAGATGCAGTATTTACAAATGTGTAATCAAGAATATTAAAAAAAACGTATTTTAATTCATTTACCATCAAATAAGTTGACCGCATTCGAGAAACAGAAAAAATATTTTTATTCATAAAGATTTTGGTATGGATCCCGGATGTAATTACATAATATCAATAAATGAAAAAACTTCTACGTCCTTTACCGCAAACTTTTAATTAATTTAAAATACCTATAAAACAATTCACAATATTACTGACGCAGAAACATGCAACAACTGAAGCTTTCAGTGGCGTTCTAAGTAAACGTAGATTCATAAACTATTGGAATCACTCAAATAAAGTTAACTTTGAAAGGCATCTATAGATAATAAACTTAAGAATATAGCAAAAATTTTAATACATAGATATGTACGTTGGAAATTAAATAAAATAGCACAAGTACTTGGAATGCTACTCGTACATTTTATTAAATAGAAAGCGTACACAGCTTCATGTTATATGTTGTAGTATTCGTAACAGATATTTTTCAAATATGAATTAAATATATTAATTAGAAAGATATACATATAGAATCAATTTCAACGAAAAATATTGTTGTTGCGCCACCGGGATTCGAACCTGAATCTCTTTCCAAACCGGGGAAGGTGCATTATCCAACTACAGCGACGATATTTTTAGCAATAAATTTTCAAACCTATATGTTACCTTTTTGATATTAATACATTTAATCGTTCCATTATTTGAAAGACCCATCTACCGTATTTTCATATATTAGCATAAGATATTTTTTTATTATCTTCGATTTGTCATTTATCGCTAATCAAGTGTCATGTTGTACTGTGAGGCCATTTCTCTGTTGGTTAACATTTTAAGAAAGCGCATATTTGCAGATATTAATTTAAGTCAGATTTTTTCTGCGGATTCAGTTTCTGAAATGTTTGAAAAATTCACGAAATTTTGTACGTCGAATATTCTGGAAGTTTCTAAAATTTTTCTGAAATTTCGCGACTAGGCAACAGATGGCACGAGTACAAAGTTTGTACGGTCGCTGTCATAGGTTGAAATGTAGTCTTCATAAATTTTTATCTCGTATTTTTGTAGAGATGCATAATGCTATAAATAAGTTCTCAGGTATTTCACGGTAGCTATAGCCGTCTTTACATCACAAAAATTTATTTATCCGATTAATTTATCAAACTTTAAATTATATGAAATGTGGTACATTGGTAGCTTATAGCAGAATTTTTTTATCAGAATAGTTTGCATTAAAAGTCTTCACTTAATAAGCTTAGCCTAATATTAGAATAAAAAGATATATGTACTTGACATTTTGAATCCTCATTTCCCAACTTACAAATATAATTTATTTTTCAGAGATAGCACAAGGAGACATTAGCCAAGCTGAATTTTGTATTGACACTGAGTGAGTGTGGTGAGTACTAGTTCCCTTACCCCTGTGCACTCATAGACACCCTCGGTCGACCTGTTCATTATATCACAAGATTAATTATAATGACAAGTCACACAAGACTGATGTAATTAAATTTTATAGCATTATATTTTTGCTTCCTTTTTTTTTTTTTACTATGTTTAACAACACTTAGAAATCGTGTGTGCTTTGCGTTGTTTTTTAGAGGTGGAACCAGAATTAGTGGGCAGTGAGGGAGGCAGCGAGCGCTTGGTCCTGTTATTGTGTGCACTCCACCTGTTAGGAGCTGGGAGCCTGGCTGCCAAGCAGCACCTCCTCGCCAGGACCCTGCATTCTTCTAGTTAAGAATGGTAAGCCCATTTTGTCATGATTATTTTTCAGTCATATATGTTTGTTACTGTAATTCAAATAAATATTTGTTGCTATCCATAAGACAAGTATTTTATATGTCATTGAAAATATATTACGAACACTAAGTACGTAATTATATTTGTTTTCACTATTGTTCTTCATGAATAAGTACAGATCCAGAGCCTCTGTTCCAAAAAAGCCGTCCCCGCCACTGCTAACAAAATCCTCTACCATTGCGCTATTCGTATGGTAAACTCGATGTATTTAATTGCAGTTTATGTATTTAGCTACAACTTTCCCGGAGGCAGAAAAGAATTAACCAGTGTAAGGAACATGTCTTGAGTCAGAAGCAATGGGGAATCCAAGCGATTTACATATAAGCATATTGTTATATCCAACATCCAATTATTTTTCTCTAATACCTATTATCTAAAACAGATATTCATATTTTGCAGATTAAATCAAGAAGATGAAAGTCAGGTAGTCTTGTCGCCCAGATGTTAACCGATCAGTAAATGATGCAAAGGAGACTATGAGCCAATGTATTACTAAAGAAACAACTGTTTATACAACTAAAGTATGCAATGTAACTTAGACATGTACATTTTTTATAATTTCTTGTAAATCACTCATAATTTAATATCTATTATCCGCCCACTCCATTGCGATGAATTGTGAGGATGATGAGAGCGATGAATTAATGAATTGAGCATTGTTATTGAAGGAGACCGACAATATGTATTTATTGCTCTTCTTCAAGTTTCTAAAGTTGTGAAACATCCACCTTAAAGAATGCACCACCATCTGTTGTTGATGAAAGAAATAGGAAATTTTGAGGAATGTATAAAATATGTAAAAAAATTTCAAACATTTCTTTTGTTTTTGTACCTCAAATAACTTTTTTTAAATTTCCGGGAGTACAAAATTACAGTTTTATCAGATCGCCACATGCCTAATATATGTTATAAATTTAATATTGCTGCTCATCTTAATTATTAGTTTTAAATACAATAGAGATTCAGTAAATAATTTACAATAGATATTCAGTAAATAATTTGATTTTAAATTTAACATAAAAAATGAACATTTATACATGATGCAAAGACGTTAATCATATTTTAAATGTCGGTTAGGCTTAAATCCTTTTTCATACCCAGTCAAAAAATGGCACGTAAATTAGTTCTTAAAAATAATAAAAATAAAAATCGAGCAAGTTCATTCTTTCAGAGTAATAATTTATAATAAATTTAATGTATTCTAATGTAGAATATATTATTTTTATAGTGCAATTAAATTATCCAATCACTTTGGTACCACTTAACAAAATCTCACTTATTGTGCAGATATACTTGCTATGGAATTTGGCCATTTTTTATACATTTATGTAAAGTCATCAATAATATACTTCACATTTAAGTAATTGTTATGTTTTCAATAGGTTCGATGACAATAATTTATAATATAAGTGAATGTAATGTTTTCAGTATGGTCGGTGACTAAAATATATTATGAATAACACTGAATTTCAAATCTATCCACAAAGCGATAACCATTTTGTATTATATTAATAATTTAATATGATTATTATGCAAAGACAATTAACTATCATACGAAAAGCATTAACTATCATACAAAACCTATATAGTGTTGCAGGGATGGTCTCATATAATGTATTATTTTGTATAATCACTAAGTAAATCAATATTTTTCATTATCAATTTAATTTAACAATGTGTGCAGTACAAATTAATTGTCAGGATGATGAGATAAATATATTAATTAGCTCTTTAAGAACATTGTTAGCTAATAATATTGGTTATTGAAGAAAACTAACAATATGTATTTGTTGCTCTTCTTCAAGTTTCCAAATTTCAGAAACATCCACCTTAAATAATGCACCACCAGATATGTTGTTGATGAAAGAAATAGGAACGAACCCAGCTATATTGAAAAATGACGTATATTGAATAAAAATTCTAAATTCACTACAATCAATTTTTCATACAAAAATGAATTAATATAATTAAGTCTCCTTAATATGTATAACAAAATTATATAAATGTATCCATTGCGTTTAATATCACATTATTTTTAATTTTACCACTATTTTTTCTGATAAAAGCATTGGGTTTAGACAATTCTAAGCCAATTGCTTAATAAAAGTTTTACGGTGACTACGCTTGTTTGTTCTCCACTCTGGATATTTTTGGACCTAAAGAATATTAGCATTTAGAGCTGCAATATCGAATAATTCGAAAAGACCATCGTCTTGTAGCCACCACACAAATATTTCTTAGTCATTTTATCGCCCGTATCGTAATGTAGTCGCCGCTTTCGGTTACTGGTTTTGTGCCGAGTCGTTCAGTTTATTGTTGCCGGTCACCGGTCGTTTGTGCTGGAAATCAATTTAGTGTTCATTGTTAATTCGTAATTCGATTTCATAAACATCAATAAAAATGTCTCTTGTTCCCTTTTTTGGCTTGGAACCTGAGGAGTTAATTCCCCGCTGGCACGTCGCCCCGATGATGCACGAAGATCTGCGTAGACCTATTTGCCCCATGATGCGCGCCGCTCATCACCTAGATGCCGGCTCCAACGTCGCTGTCGACAAGGACAAGTATCAAATGTCCGTCGATGTCCATCAGTTCGCTCCCGAGGAAATCATTGTCAAGACGATCGGGGACCAAGTTGTAGTTGAAGGGAAGCACGAAGAGAAGCAGGACGAGCACGGATACGTGTCACGCCATTTTGTAAGGAAGTACAATCTCCCCCATGACCACAAGGCCGAGGATGTGGTGTCCAGCTTGTCTTCTGACGGAGTGCTGACCATCACGGCTCCCCGCAAGAAAGTGCATGTGGAAGGAGAGAGGCTGGTGCCCATCCAATCTACAGGGCACGCCCACAAGTCCATAAAACAGAAGCCCTCTTCTCACGCCCATTGAATATTTTCACCGAATCTCGTGCCAAATGGCATAGTATGTAATATTTGATTTGTACCTTCAAGCTATAAGACTGATTTTTCATTCCATTTTTTAAATACTTTTTCGCATTGATGTGTGAATAATAAATATTATTTTTTGCATAGACTTTATTTTTATTTTTTCATATAAATAACAATTTTTGAACATGAAACAGAAAATTTTCTCGCTATATATGAAAATTTGTTATGTAGTTATATGAAAGAGGTATAAATATACCTGAATGTACTCGTGTATTGAAGTGCATTTGTACACTTCATTTTTGTCGATTTCTCCACAACAATCATCAAAAGTGAACTATTTCAATCACACCTATCAAAGTACGTTCTGAAATGACAGGGTGGTTTAGTTATTTTAGTAACACTGGGGTGCAGGCTCGATGTGTTTACAAAATGTGTCATATTTTATCAAAAAAGAACTTGAAAGAGTTGCTGTTTAAAAATATGTAAATTACTGTTAAAAGAATTACTAATCTGCAATGATTATTATCAAATCTGAGAAATGGAGCCAATTTAGAAGTGGATTGTATAATTAAACAAATCAGATAGGTAAGAATAAAATTTAGTAATTTTCCACTAATTGACATGAAAATAGATTATAGTTCTTTCCCTTGAGCAATTCTCAGTCTCTCTGAGCGCTTCACCCTTTTAGCTTCCATAATCCTTACTTTGTTCAGGTTGTCATGAATGACTGCGATGCTCTCAGTTCTCGGTGGAACCTCCTCGTATATTGTCGCTCCACTTGCGGGGTCTATAAGATCCGTTTCTATAAATTCATTAACCAGTTTAACTCCTAACTCGATTCTCATTTTCTTCCGATCATATTGAAATACCAAACTAATATTTTGCTGATCAGATATTATCAAAGTAAAGAAGTTACTTATTTTCATAATTACAGGTTTAATAGGGATGATTTTAAAAATCTTTCTGTAATGACTTATTTCTTTTTTAATTTGTAAATCATGGAAAATCTTGCTTTCTTTTATTTCTAGAATTGGTTCAGGAGTTTTTTGAGTTTTAGGGGTATCTTTTTTTGGTGTATCCTTTTTAGGAGTATCTTTTTTTGATGTACCTCTTTTTTGTTTATCTTTTGGACTTTTTCCTCTGGCTGTGCTTTTACTTTGTTTGACTAAATTATCAATCTCTTCATCTGGTGGACATATTAAAGTATCATTGATAATGTTTTCATATTGTATTTCTTCATTGTGATCAATCCATTTCCAAGTTCTTGGTATTCCAGCAGTAGGGTCCATTAACACCGCATCCAGCTGGTTGTATTTTAATCTAAATAGAAAACATGTATTTGGGAAATATGCGTACTACAATTATATATCTACATTGAAATCTTTGAAAAAAAACTGAAAAAATATTGTTTTTTTTGTACAGCTTTATAAAAAAGAACCTAGTGTACCATAATTTTCCTGCCCGCACATTGTGTAAAATTTGCTGATTACTGTTAAATTATTTGAAACAACCCCGCCTTACAGCACTCACTCACTCCTAATCTTCATCATTATTTTCTAACAACTCCAATGATTTTTGCACGGGAACACATTCTCTGAAACATAATTTTTTGGGAAATGATATTGCAGTCCATTTCTTGAAGCTCTTCATTAGTGAATGGTTCTTTGTGGGATTCTAGCAAAGCCTGAACGTCATCTTCAATACCTTAGGATGACTGACCTCTTCGATGATAATTTAAACATCATCATAATTGATGCGATACTGTGTATTGAGGCCAGTTTTGTCATATGGTGAGAGTATATTTTGGAGCGGGAATGTACGCATGACACATACAGTGGAGAAAGGATAAAAAGCATACGGTAGTGCAATTTTTTCTTAAAAATAAATCTATCGCAATATAATGAATCTGCACTTGCGGGGGGTGTGATGAACGCGTATTATCTGTATAGTATTATTATATTATAGATATGTATTATTGTATTACAGATATATTCACCATTTGCACCGTTCAACATGCTGTGTGCTGATATGACATTTAAAAAGTAGTTTCCATATTATCCTGTGTATTTCATTCTGATAATGTGTAACTAACTTATTTTTATTGTCTAGGGAAATGATCATTTTTTACCAACTGATAATCTTAAATTTAAAAAAAGATATTGAGAAAACAAATACAAAATAGCCATCATATCACCTTATGTTAGCAGCATGATCATAGATGATTCCACGGCCTAAAGTATCTAAAATCCCTAAAGGTGCTTTACAGCCGTCTTCGCGGAGTACGAGTCTCAGCAACACAATATCTGTTTAAGATAAACAGAATATTTAAGTCATGGCCACAACGTACATAAAATATGACAATATATAGTAAGATTCTAAAGAAAATAAAAATACCTTTGAAAGGATAATATCTAATATTAATTGCTGTATGTCCACTTCTATAAAATATGTCTGTACAATCTTTACTAAATTGTGCAAGCAACAGTCCATTATCATACAATACTCGCCTTAAACATTCATTTCTGGCAAGCCAATCGTTTGCTGCTTTTTTTGTTGACAAGGCATAGTATATTTTTTCCTAAAAACATATATTACAAGTAATACATATGCTTTCCAAATATATATACATAAAAAAATCATAATGGGTATCTATCATCATCTAATTCAATACACTAAAACCAACTCAGTTTGATAATAAATGTTTACAATAAATAAAGTGGAACCTTGGGTTATTAATTTAATTTATTCCGTAAAACTGTTCATAATCTCAGTTTTTTATAGACCGAAACAATTGTTCCCATAAGAATCTATGTAAAATAGATTAATCTCTTCCAGATTCCTCGAAAATAGCCCTTTATTATCTACTTCACACTTGTAATCTTATACAAAACGATGAAAATTCATAGTCTAAACCAAAAAGCAATTAGAAGTAATAAAACACAAAGAATAAATGTAAAAACATACTTTATTTCAACTTATCTTATGTAGGAGAAAACAAATTAATTAAATTTTGAAACAATAACAGTACATACACAAAAATAATAAAATACGCACTTGAGCAGCAGTTTGATAATACAATGCATACGAGCAGTAGTCCAATAAATAACGTGCACTTGAACAGCAGTCCGCTCCGAGTGAATAAGCTAATCCCCTCTCATTTCCTATTCACAGTAGTAGCGCACCGAGATCTCAGTCCGAGGAGCATATGACTGCCTTTTCGTAAACCAAAGTTCTGTTCACTAACCGAGGTATTTTTTCAGTGGAAATTTTGTTTGTAACCCGATGTTCGACTCTATACCACTTCTTCCTTACCTGCTCTTAGAGTGCATTATGTATTAGGTTACATAAAATCTATGTATTAGTCATTTTCTTACCTCTCTCAAAATTTTGTGTTGCGGTAGAACAGTCCAACCCAAGTCAATGAATTCTCCATTTGATAAAGCATAGTGCAATCCTTTAGTAGAAATTTGTATTTCTGACTTTTCATCAATCTCTAAAATTAAACTGATATATTACTTCTAGCTCAATCACATGATGTTTAATGTACCTATTCATAAAGAAGACAAGGAATTTTGATGAATTAAATTTCAATACTCTTTTGTTAATCTGGTCTCCGTCCGTGATGTACGAGGGGCAGGGTTACGTTTCCTTTGGTTTGTTCTTATCCGGAAGAGCTTAAATAAAGTTGGAGAAGATTACCAAGAAAAAGGAACTGACTCCTGCCTTAGTGTACAATACTGATGAGACCTATCTCTTTTTCAAAATTCTTCCTTCATAAACCCAAAGTGACCACACTATAGGACTTTTTTACAATTATGTTTGCCTGTTTTTTTTTTTAAAAACTACATACAGTAAACTTGTAACACTGAATTTAATAAAGAATCAAACTAAAGTTTTTTATGGACTCTAAGTAATTTAGCACTCTGTGCAAGGAGTAGTGGATTTGCAAATCTACTGTATGTAATATTATATAATGTAATTAGTTATTAGTGTTAAAAATATTTTTTTATAATTATATTTTATTCTTTCGAAAATATCTAATAACACGTTTTAATTTAGTAATATAAAATATGGATAATACTCGTAATAGAATTTCTTCTGACTTATTTTGCATTTTAAACTACATGTCAGTCATCATCATCACATCACCACTGAAGATAGCCACTAAAATGTAACCTATGACAAAACTAACTCACGGCAGAATAGCCCAGAAGAAATTCTACTGTTATTAAGATTTAATTTATCACATTTAATCATTGAATCATTAATGCTGATGTAATGATGTATGGTTTGATCAATATGCTGATAAGGTGCAAAATTCTACAATACAATAAATTAAGATGACTTAATTTATTTTTATTTGCATGCTGCATGTCTTAAAATCTTGAATTAGATTAATGACATAACAGATCAAAAAACCACTGATGTATTATTTATTTTTAAGTATTTTCAAATAATGCCACGAAATAAGTAGGTGCCAGTTATTGTGGTCATATTGGTCCTTGAAAATTTTGATTCCAATATCCAACAATTCTATTATCTGAAAACTACCATCTACACAAAGTTAATTTATGTGCATATTTTTAACATCTATAAGTAAATTATTAATTTATTGTAAATACATAAATCAAATGTAAAATTAAACTCATTTTACATGCACCAGGAATTAGGCGCCAAAAAGAGTAACATTATTATTGCTTGTTACATATTTCATTTCCAATATCTGATTGAAAATCGAGTACAATATACAGCCAATTTTACACAATAACCAGCTCCTACTGTATATATTTGAATTATTCAACTTAGATTGACCTTTTTTAACATTTTTTTTATCTTTCATGGGCAAATATTCATATATATTTATTCAATTTGTGAATCTGTCAATGTCTCAATTTGTTCAAATGGCAATTCTTTTCTAATTTCAATTTTTTAGAACTCAAACATTTTAAATGAGTTAGTCTAATGGAATTTATTAGGTAATCACTTCATGAAATTAAATAAATCTCAGCAACATAATTAATTCATGATAATTTAAAATATTCTCAGGACGTAGTAAGCAACACTGAAGAGAATAATTGAAGAAGGAATAATAAACCCTAAACTGTTAAAAAAGTTATAATAAAAAATACCGTATTTAAAAAATCTGAGATATCTATACTCATCACTGTATGTAATAATACTCTTTCATATTTTTGTACAAACATTCTCGCAGCAAGATTACATTTTTACAGCAATCTTTTCAAAAATCAAAAACTTTTGCAATACAATATCTATTACTACATACTTACACTACTTTCTTACTAGCGAGCTATGGTTTATATATTTTGTGTACAGAGTAAAATAATGCAACTGATACATATTTTTTTATCTTACTTAATCTGCTTCGATGCCCAAAAAAATGCTAAGTAAAACAGCATCGTACTACCATATTGGTGCCAAAATTCTTAAAACTCAAATTTCACAGGCTAGCTTTTTCCGAAAAAACCATAATAACATTGGTATAACTTTAAAAAAACGTAAGTACTATTTCATCATAAGCATCCATCGACCGCAATTTCGTACAGTTTTGAGATGAAAAAAAGGAAAAAATAAAAGTTTATAGTGTTGTCAGGCCATAACATTTAGGAAATTATTATTTATTTTATATTTGTTTTTTGGAAGAATGGCATCAGATTTTATTAATATTATTGTGTTTAATGTGGTGCTTAAAACCAGGCGAGAATTATGTCAGGACAAAAGAGTGTGGTGTTCTATCGACTCTGCTCTCACAAGGAAACGACATGATGGTAAGTTTGTTAGTTAAATCAGACAAAGGTTATTTAAAATTCTCAAAATATTTATTATCATTATTTAAATGCACAGAATATTGTTTTAACAACATAAGTCCTATTATCAATTCCAATATTCAATTAATTTTGTACACATCAAATATAGGACACAGAAGGTTTTTACACATTAGACTAAATCACAGAATGCTCAAATTACGATTATTACATTTGGTTGACACGTGTGTACTTAAAGCACCATCGATACACCACGCAGACACGCACGATGAAACAAAAATATATTTAAATAAATTACTAACAATAACATGTTGTTTGCTTTATCAAACAAATTAATTATAACAATATTATTTGCCAACAAGCAAAGCAGTGTCGAAAAAAATGAGATCAATAATTTTGTACTAATATAAATTGGAATGTCAAATAGTTAGCAATGAAATTGGTCTGGTCCACGTCAACGGTAAATTTAAACTTGCAAAACTGTCAGTCAGAAACTTCATGAAATATAAAAAGGCCCACAAGTGTGTGTTTGGACGTTGGATGTTTCATATATCTATATTAACATACACTTTGGGTCTCGAAAACACTTTGATGCCCTCTTCGAGTTTTGACAATTCCTTGTCTAATTGCATTTTGCGGTTTTTCATTCTTAATGTGTCGGTGCGCACCGGCATTCTGTTCAGTTCATCTATTAAGCTCGTAAACTCTGAAAAATAATCATTATTTACAATTTTCTTTTACATTTTTAGAAAATGAAGCAATCATTTTGATAGTGTCTCAATATTAATACATTATTTCATTGTCCATACTCAATCTTAATCAGATTCAATTTTTTAAATTTATGTATTATTGTGTTCGGGATTCACACAAAAATTCAAGCTAATTGCAAGAAATGATTATTCAATAATTATTGTCTTATTTATTGACTGAAGTCAACAAGATGTTCTAACACAATTTAATCAATTAATTATTTAATTTTGTCATATTATCCCTTTTACATATCTATAGAAGTCAACGAGTACATCTACGTTGGACAAGCCATCACATTTAACAAAGACATGCAGTTGTTAGAAGTTAACACTTAAGTTTCAGAATTCTGAAAATTGTCTGAAGAAACCTTAATAAAAAGTTTTTCAGTAATGCGTACGACACTCATGGACTCCATGTCCGATGTGAAAAAATCGATGGAGACCCATGTTATGGATTTCGTTAGATGAACGAAACCAAAATGAGTAGGTGCATAGCTAAACCAAACTTGATGGCAAGGTGGGAAAGCTGAAATGAATAGGACATCTGATGAAATATGAGAATAGATGAGCAAAATAGGCGAATGGAAGGTGAAATGTAAGCAGACCCAAGGTAGACAGTGGACCTACGATACCAGCTTGAGAAGACATAAAAAAAATGGACGAAACAAGTCTGATACACCAGAAAAAAAAAGAAGAATATAGCATTTTATTTTCTCTCCCTACACCTGTAGTGAAATGGCATATTAACTCTAATAAGAGATTCCTTTTTAATTTTACATAATTTGAGATGAAAATAAAATAAACAATATTATTTTTGTAGAACTAACTTTCTTTCAATATCTTCAGTGTCTCGATTCTTTCACTCTCGGGGAGGGCCATGTGCCCCGGCGGGCACTGAGAGTCTATGTCGCTGAAGTTTAGGTTGTCCCCTTTCTGCTCATTTTGCTTCTCGCTCCTCTGCCCCCTTTTCTGCTTCATCTCCTTGATATACTTTGGCACGACTCCTTTCTGATAGGCTGAAATATTAATTTGACCGGGACATCACACTACTGGGAAGCAAGAGAGGGCTTACTAAATAAAGTAAGCCTGAAATCACAGCACAGTACACATTATGAAATTATTTATTTTTGAATTTGACTTACACAATAATATTTGCTAATAACAGTAATACAATAAACTTCAGATCGCTGATAATGTAATTGCCCTGGTAGAACTTACCACATTTCGGGTAACACTTTGTAACTATCAATGTCTCAGGCAAGAAGATGAATTAGGATGCCTTCTATTTAATATTGAATATGTAGTCAAATTAACAATGATGGTACCTGGCGAAGACACTATAATGCAAAACTCCACTCGATGTATGATGACATCAGCGAGGTCCAATCAATAAAAATTCTAAAGGCAAAGTTCTGCAGTATTTGAAATTCCAAAAATTGCATACAGAACTAAATTCCAAACACTGCTGACCTGTAGAGCGTTCATTTAATATTCCGTACCTGACCAATATTAAATGATCTTCTATGGGCTGATAAAAAATTTAACTGATACTTTTTACTAGGGCTGGGTGCAAATCTTGCCAATTATACATAACCCAGACGAGCGATGACAGACAATCACCCTGGCTTTTGTATGTCTCTTTATCTTTGTTAATATTGTTTTATTATTATTTTATTCATTGTATATTTTTACACAATAAAGATGGGATTTTTATATGGGATCATGGCAATGTTCCCTCTAATTTTGGATCACGGTGTGCGCAATAAAAATCTTTTGTGCAATTTTAAGAACCAATGCTATTTTATTTGTGCGTTGGGGGAGTAAATAAGATTATTTTACCATACCAGTATAAGGCTATTAAAAGGGTCTGAATTAAGCATATTACTAATAAAGATGTATTAAGACACATAAATAAATTAAGAGAACTAAAAACAACTTACTTAGGACACATCTCCGCAAAAAAATAAGATTTTTGCAACTCAATATGCAGAGGAAGATAAAAGGCAGCAGCGGCGTAGGTAGAAAGAGATTATCTTAGCTGCGTAACCTCGGTAAATGGTTCGATGTTCAAAATGTTAGTGATCTTATACAGGATAAATCAACATGGACACCAAACTTCGATAGAAGACGACACATGAAGAAGTCTTGTTAAAAATTGTGTTTGCGCTATGATGCCAAGTAGTGTGCGCGCGCACACTCGCACACCTTAGAGGGAACATTGGTCATAGGTGTAATGAGGGATGTTTCGGTTGGCGGCTGTGTGTCTTTGCTTGGATACTTATGCGCTAAAATGTGTTGCACGGTCGCCTGTTTAGCATAAAAAAATGCTAACCTGGCAGTGAGCCGGCGGTAGGACTGATATGGGAGTTTTAGCTCATAAAACGGTCCCGGGGGCGGTGGGTGGCCTCATTAATCGCCGATCGTAAATGAAGTATGAATAAATAAATAATGGACACAGGCACATATCGCAATTCTTCAACAAAACACAAAAAAAAAATTAAATAGTGAACTAACTTGCTGGAGGCAGTAGAGGATTGGCTTTATCTCCGGAAATATTAGGATCCACCTTCACAGGTGATTGCAAGCTAACTGTGCTGCGGTTAGTGTCTTCAGAATTTCCATTCAGATTGGTGTTGGATAAATATCTGCTCTGAACGATCTTCGAGTTACATGGTTCTTTCTTTTTATTTTCTAACCTTAAATCCTTCTCCGTATTGTTCTTTTCATATTTACTTGTATTGCCTACTTCCTGAGACTTTTCGTTGGTATTTTTCATTTCTAAAGTGTCCAATACTTTCTTGGAAGGATATATAATTCTGAGCTTAGTGCCATCAGCAAAGAAATGTGTCGCGTCAGGATCGGTGTACTGGCAACCAATATCTTTGTGACTTGAAAGATTATCTGTGGATTGCTTGTAATACTCCGTCACCAGTGTCGGAGGAGCTTTTGAATCGCGCAACATTTTCCTCCTAAGATATTCATTCATATCGGCTTTGCGGATTAACGGAGCCTCCGATGTTTTCGGGGCAGCGCGAACGTAGAGCCGATCTGAAGATTGCGGTCGTGGCGCACTGGCTTCAGATTTCTGATAGTTTTCAGATGATTTATTTGTTAACGTGGGTTTTGGTAGCGGCTTGGCCGGACTCTTAGCTTTTTTAACGCCAACTGATCGTGCTGGTTGTCGATTATTTTGCATATTTCGCAATTGCCTGACATTTTCTTTAATAAAGTTTTTCTTGCATTCTTTTTCTAAAACACATTAAAAATATTTTAGCTGAACAATTGAAGTAATTAGGTATTCATTACATAGCTGTAAAATTAAAAAATTATGTCGATGTAATATATAAATTAAAAATTGAGAAAATCAATGAAGATACTTACGCGGAGCTGGAAATATACCCCGAAGTGTAAACATAGTGAAATTTGATTTATTAAACTGTCTCTTCACTGATTAAGATATAAAGCTATGGGTGACATATTAATAAAAAAGCTATATTGATATAAAAAGACGTTGAAATAACCAAAGCTTATTTTGAAAATAATTTTGACAATTTACTAACAAAAACACAACACTGTGTTGCCACATGAATTTAAAAAATATTTATCTAAATAAATGCACATGCGCGTAATGGTTCAGGTCATAGATAAGCAGGTTCAGGTAACGGGGTAACCGAATTACTAGTCAAAAATATTAAATATATTTGTTTGATTATAAACCGAAATGTTATTTTCAAGTATTGTTGGTAGGAATGACGTTTATGCTATTAACTCAGAATTATAATGTAAAAAGAATATTAAATATTAAAAAAAGGCTTTTAAATCACATTATATTTCAGAGAATATTATTTAATGTACATAATAAATCTAAAAAAAAATTTACAAAATATATATACATATTATTTTCTCTCCCTCGGCTCTATTCTGCTTCATTCTGATATTCATCTCTAACTATTTGCCGATATTGGGCCTTATTTAGTGCGACGTGTAGCGAGGCTCCGGTCATTTCTCAAATTGGTCTTATTGGAATTCATTTTATTGGAGATTGACCTCTCGCTCTCCGTCTTTGTATGTTGGCTGTGATCATCAATTTCTCCAGCCTGTCTCCATCTCTTCTAGCAACATGCTCAATATATGAAAAAAAATTCTGCATGTTATAGAGACTCTTTCTTTAGTGCGGAGTTCTTGGGGAAAGGAAATATTCATTAATTTCACTCGTTTTAAATAGTTAATGCATAGTACGCGCAACATGCGATGTCAATACCGTATCTCGGAAGCATCGAGTATGTACCTTTTTTTCCTTCTCACGGCCCATGTTTTGACTCCGTACAGAGCTATGGAAAACACCAGGACTTTAACTAATCGCACTTTTAATATTCCTTTATTGCATAATTATTTAAGTAATCTAGTAGCCAGTACTCTTTCGACAAATCGCTTTGTTGCGTTCAGAACATCTCTGGATGATTTTCGATAATCGTTTCCCCTGTTCGGTTTAAATGTAAATATGCTCGGTAACGAATATTTAAAATGTGTACAAAAATAATAATTACCCGAGCCTGGTAATACATTAATGTGTTTTTGGTTAAGATTTTTTTTTTATTTACGACAGTTTTGGGGTGAATTTAAAATATTTGTTCCGGGCGGGCAACTGATTAGTGGGCAAAAATCATTTTAATAGTTTTATTTTTCCACTACAGCGATCGCGAAAACGTAAACGTATTATAATGTGTATCATACTGACCTTTACTATAGGTCCACTATATGATTTCTCAATTGGAAAACAATTCATACTGCCTAACGTTTCTGGTTACTAGAATATTTTAGTTCGGCAGAAATCTACATAGAAGGAATAATACATTTATTTCAGTTTCTTCACGTCACATAGGTTATGGGGCTCGGAAAATCTAAAAAACGACAATCCATCAGATCTTAAAAATATTAGTTTCCTATTTACGAGAAATCATCATAAGATTTTATTTCGAATGATATGTAATATATACTTTTCTAATATACGTATATTAAAAAAAAAAGTGATAATATGGAAAACATTGCATTGCACATTGTCTGTATGTTTTATTAGCATATATGGACATATTTGAATATGTCCAAGAACACACAATTACTGAATTTTCACCTACAAAGGCACTGTTATGAAATAAATAATACATATCTCATAGAAACGAAGCTATTTTTATTATATTTAATGGAAAGATATGGAAGTATGGATAATAATAATAACTTCCAAAAATTGGATAGATATGGAAATTTATTAATGGGTGAAAATGGTGAACGTTAGATTTATATGAAGTGATCACTTAAGCCAGCCTAAGACAGGTCGTAAGCCCTGTAATTACCCATACTTCCATATCTTTCCATTAAATATAATAAAAATAGCTTTGTCTCTACGAGATATCCAATATTTGTTTAAATTTTAATGTGATTATTATAGCAATTAACTATACATGTTCACACAGTTAGTATTGTGATTTTAAATGTATTGACTTACTTCTGTTGACTTTTTAGTATATTACTCCCATCCTCCAATGATCAAATTTTGACTTGAACCTAATATGACATCAAAAAAGTACTTATCCTGGCCTTAGCGAATCACGTGCTTGTATTTTATAAGTTTCTAGCCTGCCGTTTCGCGGGCTATGACCTTCCGACCTAAAAATTACTGTACCGTTAAAAATATTGACAGTACATACTGTTTACATTTGTTAAATAAAACAGACAATAGATTTGGCACTCAAACAATGTTTATTGCAACATGGAGATTGTAAGATTGAGTGATGTACGATTAACAATAATTAAAGTTAATTAGTTATACGATTCAGATACAGGATTTTTGTTCTTTTAAAAAATGGCGCCAAGTTATAAATACTCCGAATTTTATGTATATTTTTTATAATACCACTGAAGAATTGAAAAAATACATAAACAATGTATTAAAAGACTGAAATAATTCATGTCATGTAAACAGACTCGCATTGCGATCCGTTATTTTACCGAGTATACCGCATACCGCTCAGGTTAGTGCAGCGCGTCTGTAACATTCCTGTGCTTACATTTTTATCATAATATTCTAGCGAAGAGGTCAGCGAAATAATATCGCGGAATGTCAAACTTAACATTGATGCATCATTTAATAGTTTTGAATTACAGATAAGCGGTTGTGTGAGCAATAATAAATGTCATTCAAAAGTGCAACTTCATAAAATAACCAAAAATAATTAGTGTCTTGATTTGGTTACCAAAAAATGCTTCGACTTTGGATTATTTCAACACTGATTGTTTGTTTTGTTCACGTCTGTTCGGCGGACTCAGATAGTACAGAAAGGTGCGTGTTTTTAAAAGATTATTTCATGAATTAAAAAAAACTGATAGCAAAAAAGATTAACCAACTATTATCTAAAATAAATAAGACATCGAATTCTGCACATTGGTGCAAAAGTATGTAGTGCATGAACCAAAATATTTTAATTTTTTTAAAGTGTTAAGCATAGTATATCTTGACTTCCTTCTCCATGTTTCTTCTTTGTCAGATCATAAAAAGCTATTCAGCTATATTTGTAGTCCATCTCTTTGGTCAATTGATTCTTCGGCACCGCATGCACTTTAATCCAGAAAAAAATTCAATCTAATTTCACATTGTTTTTGTTAGAACATTATTGAATTAAAAGTAATTTAATTTGTATTTCAGGAATGAGCCGAAATACCTTCTTATCACCCCGTCACGGATAATATCGGGCACAACAAACAAGATTTGTGTGTCCCGCCTGGGTTTGGCTACATTCGGCCGGGCCAGTGCCCAGATTGAAATACTGACCACAGTGCCCGTGACGGCTAATCACACAGTGGAAAGACCTCGTCATGTTCACAAATACATTGCCCGTGCAAGGAAAATATTTTCTCAAGGTTCTTATTTTATTTATACATTAGGGAGCTATTAATCATTGCATACCTAATATGTATATATATGTTTAACTATAGCTAGTAATCAAGTTACAAGCAAGGGTGTGCTAGAGCTGGTTAGAACTGTCTCAATCACTTCTCAAATATGTGCCATTTCATTTGGAATTTTTTTTTAACTTCAACAAAAAAAAAAAATGTAATTCTAAAAGCTTCTACAATAATTGTGATACAATTTTGTAATACACAACACAAAAAAGTATGTACACATGTTTTAGAATAGTGTGCTTTAGAATAGCATTACATTTTTATTTTGGATATCTTGTTTAAAACATATACATATAAGCTTCACAAAAAATGTAAAATATGAAATATAAATATCATATTTCTAGAAAGAACCATACTTCTGAACGTCAGAACAACATCTGGCTCAAATAAATGATGTCACTTTGTCCTTTTAAAAGGTCATACATTTTTATCTGCTTTGAAATGTTTGTAATCACTTCCTTTGCCAAGGATTGTTTTCATTTATGGTGCAGATTATTGGCTGGTGTACTTGTTCATAAATTATGGGTATATGGTTTATAATTTATGGGTATAATACCCAGAAATATATGGGTATTATTTTATAAATCTTTTAAAAGGACTAAAAAGGTGTTTTGATTGGTGAATATGTTGAATTAGATTCCCTTTTCGAATGATAAAATTATAATCACCAAAAGCAATATGGCCATCACTAATTTTAATATTAAACGATAGGTAGATGGGCTAATGATGAGTCATTACGATGGCCCATTCTTAACTGCAGCAGATAGTATTCTTGGTAGGTAGTTTAACCATGATAGTCTTATAGATAACTGATATGGCTAAAAAACCCCGGATGATCCGCCATAATCTTTTTAAATTATACATTCTAGCGGACACAGCTATGTGACAAGAAACATAAAATTAATCATATAAAATATTATGTTTATTAGTTACCTACATCATAGAATACAATATATATATTTTTAAATTTACCACATAAATAAGTCACATGCGAAATACTAGAATGATTAAAAATGACATTTTTTATTTACAATAGTATATGTAGGAAGAGTCGAAAAGATATTTGTTATTGTGATATACATAAATGAAATCATAACGTTAATTGTTAACAAAAGGAAACTTGCTCATTTATGCTACAACTGGCATTTGATGTTGTAGCCGAACGTCGGCATGTTTAAGTTGTTAATAAATTTAACTCAAGTTAATTTTTTACAATATTACAAATTATATAATTATGCTAATATAAGTAGTTTGACCTTAGTTTTAAAACTACTGACTGATTTACTTCTTAGTTGAATTATATATTTTTTTGGATTTAGCGAATCTTGATAAATATACTTTAACTTAAAACTGATATTGTCCCATGTATAATTGTTTACATGTTACTGTTAAATATATACATATGTACAATATTTAGTTTTTGGCAAAAAATTTGTAAATACCATTTGCGACTATTTGCTGGGGCAAATACAGCATATTCAGCTGAGCTGACAATTTCTGGTTGAAAGCTAATTTTAGTACAATGTTTCCAAATTCAAAATACTACCGGACTTATCGAAACTAAGCTATTTTTAACCTTTAAGCGTTTTAGTCAGTAAAATGTGTATGCGCAGAGAAATAAATTTAGGCTATTCTAATTGTGACTATTTTATTTCAAAACATTATCTAATAAGTCATTCAGACAGGCATGTAATGTACGTGTTGAGGATAAATGCATATATCTGAAAATAAATTACAGTTCATCCATGTAAATGTGTTCTCTTTAAAGAAACAATTAAAAATGTCATTGTAAACTTGAAGATAAGACCACACTCCTTTTCTGCTCTGATCTCACTGCTGCGCTGCCAAGTAGTTAGTGTTTCATCATGTTATTTTAAAATTTTATTAATTAGATACGAAACACAAAATATAATTTTCAATACACAATGTGTAGAATGCTATCTGTGTGCCCTATCTCAGTGCACGCTTTGTTGAAAATTCTGATATTATATATATTCATTATGAATGGTGTATTTTTATAAGTTGGAACAAACATCATCTGAAATTCCTTTTGAAGGGTGATTGCATAAAGCAATCAGTTCATTGAATTGCTATCAGCTTTTCTGTTGACTCCAATGTTGGGTCATTCATCCTTGACTGACCACGTTATACTAAAACTGTGGGCAAACAATACAATTATTTGTTTTAAAATATATTGTAATATGTGGAAAAATATCACCTAGATAAGCCTAAACCTGTTTAAAAGCTTTAAAAATTTGCGACTCCGTTAATACCAGACTTAGAGAAAAAAGTAAAATGTACTCAATTACAATGTACATAAATTAAATATGGCTGATTGTTGCGGCCAGCGCCAGAAAATATTTTTTAAAGTGCATCTCATGTCCTGGTGATTACTAATTATTTTGACAGTTATCGAGGTAAAATGTTTAACTTTACTTATATACAGCGGTGTAGCTACCGCCCGGGCAGCCGCCCCCGTCTGGAATCGCAACAATTACAGAATGATTTAAAAATCTTAGTGACTGATGAATGAGTGTCTATTATATTATTCAAATATAAAATATCTTCATGGTATCATCGAGTAGTTTTAACATTTAACCAAATAATTTTACGACATCCAGTAGTAGTGACAGCTATTTGTACTTTACACAGATTACCAAATATATAGACATGAACTAATGAAAATTCTTTGTTTCAATATTTTCATTTTGGTGTTACCCACATGATCACTTTGGTCCCATTTACGCAATCAAATAGCTCCGCGACTTTTAAAAAATATATGACTCGATTGGAACACAAATTTAAATTCTGACAATATAATATGCATTAATGTAAAAAATATATCTTGCGTACACAAAGATTTAATTTTCGAAGAGTATATACTTTTACTGTTGCATAAATGTGTCGTAAACAATCAGATTTATGTTTCCACCAATAATGTGTGTAGAATGCCCCTCGTTTCGCAACTAATGTTCCAAGCCCCTCTTCTATATGTACACTTTATTTCATATCTATTCATTTACTGGTCTGTGGTACTTTACATTAAATATTCCTAATACAGTAAAACCGCGATATAACGAAACCCGATATAGCGAAAAATGACGTATATCGAAAAAAAAATCGAAATTTAGTCCCTAAAACCAATTTTTCATACAAAAATGCATTTATATAACGAAATCCCGTTAATATTTATAACAAAATCATTTTTGTCCTGTACAAAAAAATGCCAATACATTTACGTAAATTTATAACGAAATAAAAAAATGTTAAAAGATGAAAATATTATTTCGCACTTACAAAGCTGCGCCGCTGCATCTGCCGTATGCGAACGGTTTAATGGCCTTTTCGGCGGTGCGCGGCGATCTGCCGACAAGGTAGTAAAACAATTCAAACTTCTTCTTGGGTTCATAGTATCATATTTTGAAGTGGTTGCCGCCGTTACCGGTAAGTACCTTCGTAATTTATATACGACCCATTTTATAAAAATGCCGCGATTCAACTGTAAAAATTTTATTGTAGTAAATTTTTTAATATGAAAATTAAATAAACGTACGAACATATTTTTTGATTAATTACTCAATTTAAAATAAAAGTGAAACAAGGAGTTGTCTTGGGGGAGTGGAGAATTTTAGAGGCCCAGAAGTTTGTTGCCACACCACCGCTTATGTGGATATTATTTTGAGTGCAATTTCTCTTAAATTACATAAAAATGTCATGTCTTATCATGTTTATAAAAAAATTATAACAATCAATACTTTTTCTCTCGCTGTATTTACCAGCGATCTTTTTGATCTCAGGAATTATTGTGCATGTCTGTTCATGATAATAATACCTTGAAAGATGACAAGTTCTGCAGTGGACAGACGCGATTTACGTACATTATTGTAAGTGCAAAATCTAGTGCATTTTAAAATCATCTTCAGAATAATTTTCTCTTCCGTTCTGTTAATTCCAGGGTGATGTTGAGTTTTTATTATTATTTATATTTGAGAACCGCTGGTTCAGTAAAAATATAAATATTCTGGTGCAGTAAAATATTTTCATAATTCACTGTATACATAATCATGAATATTGATGAAGTATCTTATTGTACGTTAATTATTGAAATGAGGCCTACGCTATACTTTAGCAGGTCAGACATTGGTTTCTTCTACTGTCTTACCTCTCCAAGCATATCTATTGTTAATTCCAAGTAAATACATTGAACATGCAATTTATCTTATTATCAGATGAAACAATAGCATAGCAAAATATTACTTTAGTAATGATGAAGTCCTTGCATAACCAAATAGTGATAATAATAGCTCCATTTCAGTTATAAAGTTGTTTAATAATGTTTGTTAAAATATTGTTATTCATATTTTTCAGGAAATGGCGGGTGCTTTGATGTTCTGGTGCCCCGGACTCCTCATAGAAAAGTACTGTTGCATTTCAGAATGAGGTACAGTATTTAATACAAGGACTGGCTATTTATTAAATCAATTTGACATAGTTGGGTTTGAAAAATAAGATATAGCGTTACGGTGATTCCTAGCTCTGGAGAATCGAACGCCAGAAAGCACTGTCACCGGCTCGGCTCAGACTAAGTGCGGCGCCAGATACTTTTGTCGGACGGGTGGAAATGGACCAATAAATGCAAACACGTTAGATTATCAACGGAAGATATAATTTTAGTTAAACAAAAATTGTACAGAAATCCCGACAATAATATGACGAGGTAGGGTATTCCTCCCGACACGCTAACACTGAAATCCTACTCCAACGGTTTGCCTCCTTCAAAGTTCGATTCGGGGTCACTTGACATGATTCTAAAGTACTTTACTCTTCTATTGCTATGGTGGTGTAGGCCATCCTTCTGCTGATACGTGCCCGGGCAAAAATTCCATCTCTAGCCCCCAATGATGCGGTGGGGATGCCATCTTGTACCAAATTCGACACGGGCCCTAGACTTGTCCATGCTGCTAATGCCGGGAATCACCTTCCCATCCCAGCCAGGCGATGTCTCCATCGTGCGGGTGAATTGGTGCCCGAAATCTCCTGATTCACACATCCGAAGTGCCATTTGACGAGCCTTCAATCGCCGCTCCACACCCGCAATTGGCCCACTCGGAAGTGTGGTTTTTCACCTTCTCTGCTAGGGGACCACTACTTGCACTCTGATTAGCAGAGAGGATTCCAAAGCACCATCCACACAGTTACCGTATGCTTCAATTTGAAATGGAAAATAAGGCAGTGTCCACAGCAACGATTCTGTCACGTGATAATAGGTTATGTGAAATGAATGGTAAATTTATAATCAACATATTTTGTCAAAAAGATTTTTGGGCATCGATAATTTGTCTACTGTTTAAACAACAATCCAAAAAAGGAGTCTAATCTAAAGAGGCAGGTAAAAATAATTCATCTTGTTAAAATTAATAATTTTCTCACTGTGTGTTGTCACTTTTCTACTTCTATTTATAATAGAAAAATGCTGTCCTCAAAACATGTCCTCAGCACCTATACAGTTGAGAAATCATTTCTCCAAACTATTCTCATGTTCTCCAATGCAATACCCATCCCGCAGGTAACATCTGAATCAATTCACACGACATGAATGCACCTTTTCCTTGTATTTTAGATTTGACACATTGCCACAGTACAAGGTGGACGAGCGCAAAGAAATAACCTTGCAGCACGATGCCAACATCATCGTGATTCAGTTGAACAAGCCCTTGTACCGAGCTGGAGAGACAGTGAAGCTGAGGGTACTTCAACTGCGGCCCGACCTCACTCCTTTACAGTTACCCGTGAGTTGAATATTAATTGTATTCACATATTTATAAAAAAAATCCTTAAAACTAGTCAAATTAAGATGGATTGAGATTGAGGTCATAACCACTCTCCTCAGAGACATAAATAATGGTCATGCCCTTGTTTCTATTCATAGGGAGAATAGTCCATCCTGTCTAGCTTTCATATAACTATCAGATACTTACTGGTATGTGTGGATGATAACATTAATAGTATGTACATTTAAACTGTAATTCTGTACTAACATAAAATTAACATATCATTGTTGACAGTGCCGTTTTTCTAGAGAAGTCGGTTCTGGAACGTTTGTTTTATGGAATCTTCCCCCTCCCCCTCCATAGCAAAAATGTGGTTCCTATAGTTTGTTATTTTTTTGGCAAAACATATCTGCAGTATTGGGGATGAAATTATTTATAGTGAAGTTACAAAAATAAACATAATAGCATTCATAAGTAGTTTCAAATAAAAATGCCATAATATGTATACCTATTTTTTCATTATTAAAAAAATAAACAGAAAGAATTACAAAATTGACAAGTACAATTTTGATAGGAAAATGACAAAACATTGAATTTAGAAAAATAAGTGCTAATCATAGTGAACGCCACGCCACACCTTGAGCATATTTTCATCATGATATTTTTCCCTGCATCTCTCCATATTTTTCAGCTGAAGGACGTTCTGTCAACAACAGAATGTCGTCCATATGATAACCAAGATTCCACAGACAGTGGAAACCGCATTCCTAGCTCTAGTTTTGATTTCTGAATCCGGTGTCTTAGCCATCATCGGCTGTGAGCAATAATGCAAAATGTGTCAATATTATTTGTATTAATATGTATTATTGTATTCATAATAAATACAGACTACAACATTGTGACGCATAATGCTGGCACGTTATTATAATAATTTGTATAGGATAATATTAAACAATAAGTTAAACCTACCAGTTATAATACTTGGATGATATAAATATTATATATTAGATATTTTGTTCCATTAATGGAACAGATTAGTCTATTTGTTGTTTTTTAACGGGATAAAATGTGATATTTTGCAGGTGTACAGAATATCTATCGAAACACCTCCAAACATGTTCGGGGGTCCCGTGAAGGTAGTTCAGTGGTTCAACGTCAGCACACAGCTGGGCCTCGTGCAGAGGGAGTACTCTCTGGATAAATATGCACAGCAGGTGAACTGTTCTCTCTACTACATATTAAGGCTAATAAATATAATATCTCGCTAATAATAATTCTATTTAGGAGTAGAAGTTGGTGGTAACTCTCGGATCGTAGATTGATTATTTGCTATGGCTGTACAGATATTTTTAAAAATACACTAGATTCGAGGAATATTTTCTACATCTACAATATCACTTGTGCATTGTTGTTTATATTTTGCCATATGTTGTCATTACTGGTGATGTGAAACCTCTAGTCACGATGGATCACCACTGAGACGCATTGTGTACTTTCAGGGCCAGTGGCGTATTGTGGTCGACAGTCGAGACTCCGCAGTAGCTTCCACAGTGCAGATGTTTACAGTGACCGACTATATGTTACCCACGTTCTACCTCACTGTCAACCACGATAGGAATGTTCTGGCTACATTTAAACAGCTGGTGTATTCAATATGTGCGAGGTATGATGCTTTCAGAGGAGATTATTAATTCTATGTATTAGTATAGTATTATATTTTAAATTATCTAGAATTCTTCAGTGAGGTATTAATTTGTAAAAAATCGTTCTCCGGAACATTCTAATCAGATGTTTGAAATGCCATTGAAAGAGAAAAGGTTTAGATAGATTAACTATTTATGCATACATACAGATCCATTTATGATAGAGTAAAGAATGAAGAAATGAGAAAAAAATGTAAAGCTAATCTTAGTAAAGTGAGTCAGATTAAGAAAGGATTATTTAGATGGTTTGGTCATATGGAATGGATGAATGAGGAGAGAATGGTTAGAAAAACATATAACGCAAGTGTTGATGGCACCAGAAATAAAGGACGCCCGCGGAAGACTTGGCACTACCAGTTAAACCAGATACTGGAAGATGGTCCTGTTAGAAGCCATAATAATTGGCGAGCTTACATGAGAAGATGTATGAATGTGGATGAGGTGAGAATTGTGTGTTAGGACAGACGAGTGTGGCGCTCTATCCTCTCTGCCTACCCCTGCGGAGAAACAGCGTGCTGGTAAGGAAGTAAGCATACATACATTAATAATAATAATAGTCTGCTTATTTCGGTAATTTAGGCTATTAAGTGAACATATTCAATGATTTATCTTTTGATATGTGCATATAAACCAACATAGTACAGTAAAACCTCGTTATTGCGAAATCCAATGGACCAATAAATAAAATTTCGTAATAACGAATTCCCCACATATAGCGAATTTTTTTTTCCCTAATATATGAATATTCCACGCGCGCCGTATAAATAAATGTAGCGCGGCTTTAAAAAAGTTCATAAGTTCCGCAAACAAGACACCCATTGTCAGTTTAATATGGGATGTAACATAATAAAGTATTCTGTAAACAAAGGAGGATTTTCTGTATAAATAAAACTCTGAATAATCTGTTTAGTTTTGTTTCAACACATAAGCAAATGGATAATAATTAAGAAATTAAATTAAAAACATTTTACGAAACAATATAACATAATATTTTTGGAAATTCTAAAATGTCATACAAATATAAAACAACATTAAATTTTAACTGTGTTTAATTGTAGAGCCGCTACGAGCATTGAAAGTTTCGCATCGGTCAATCGATCTTCATATATCTTTAAATCGTAGAGAGACGATTCGGAATCATAGTTTTTTTGTTGAGGATTAAAATTTTGCAGGAATTATCATGACCTGAAGCCATTTTAGGGTTCCACAAAATATTTTAAAAATGTACTTTAAAGAATAAATTACGGAATCCTAGTACATATAAATGTCGGTAAACAAGCACGAAAACAATTGTCAAATAAACATATTAACGAAAATGTCGTTCGCAATATTACCGTTTATTGGAATCAATGTAAATGTTCAGTTATAATGTGACATAAGTTGATGATGATAATGAAGATTAAAGATGCTAATGCACAGAATTGTAGGCTCTCAAGCATTACGGGCGATGCCATACACAAAACTGACACGCTCGTGCCCTAAAGTGTGACATGCCGATCGCGATTTCGGGGGTTTTTATTTTCTCCAGCTGGTCTAGATAAGTACACGTGTACGCTTCAGAGCGTGGGAAGGGTGGTGCCATTCTAACCTATTTTGACATTGGGCAATAAATCCAACCTAGGACAAGTGGAGATTATAGTTTTATAGGGGCCTATTATGATCCCAAGGAGAAGTTTTACAAGGGCCCAGCGGGCCGCCCGCGCTGACCGGCCCGCTGCGCCAAAGCAATAAAACAATTGACAAACATGATCGTAAACGGCCAAAATATATTTATAAATTATTAATACTCATTAAGTGGTTAATGAAACAAAGTTAAAAATTAAAAATAATGAATTTTAACCACAACGTTAATTTTGCTAACTTTAAAAGTATTAAATATTTTCATTGTAAAAAAATTTTTTTTCGTTATATATTTACGTAAATGATCGGTATTTTTTCGTACGGGACAAAAATAATTTTGTTATACATATTAACGAAATTTCGTTATATAAATTCTTTTTTTTATGAAAAATTGATTGTAGGGTAATAATTTTGAAAAAAATTTCGATATACGTTGTTTTTTGGTATAGCAGGGTTCGTTTTAACAATGTTTTAGTGTACAAGAATGCATATTGATAAGAGATTTGTTATTGGTGAAATTAAAATGTTATCAAACTAATAAAAGGAAATAAATAGCTCTGAATTAAAGTAATTTCTGCAATGTCGGGAATGTAATTGTCAAATGTTTATTACGCATTTTTGTAAGGGTAATCAGTGAAGAGTAATCTTTTTTTTCCTATTGTTTTCCTGGTTTGATTGAGCAAAAGTTGTAATAAAAAATAAATGTACGCTTACACCATGTTGCAGATACATGTACGGAGAAGGAGTGAACGGCAAGCTGGCTATCACCGTTTCTTCGGACTCTTACGACTCGCAGAAAATTGGTTTCGCAACTCAACTCGATGACTCTCGCGGCTGTTACAACTACACAATAAGAACCAAGCTACTAGGATTTGAATCCCAAGAGGATCCCAAGATTGTAATTGCGGATATAGCTTTTCAGGTGAGATAAATTATTTAACTCATCTACTCACACCATGAATCTGGCACCTAAGTAATATTTTGTGATTTTTCTTCAAATCAGGTAATTTGTTGGTCTAATTTGGTACCTTAAAGGTGTTCATATTAATTATTAAGAACATATTATTATTGTGAAATTTCAGTTTTTTCAAAACATAGTTCTGTGGTATTATAATGCAAATTAAAAGTATCAATTATAAAGATATACAGAAAAATTCAATTTATCGAAAAAATATTTAAAAAAATAGAATAACAGATGTATCAATTTGAAAGAGCTGCTACATGTAAGTTCGAAAATTTATCGTCAATTTACTCTGTTGGCGAGGTGTAATCGGTAAACGCGTTTCCCCGGAAAGGAAAAGATTCAGGTTCGAATCCCAGTAGCAACAAAAATATTTTTTTGATAAATTGAATTTTTCTGTATATCTTTCTAATTGATACATTTAATTTGTATGGTATTAATATTTTTGTTAAATATATGTTAGTGTAAAGTTTGCGCAGCTGAATTTAAAGTAATAATTATGTTTGTTTACACTATTTCAACATCACACTGTACTTGTAGGAAGATGGAACTAAAGAATGGAAGAACACTTCGGCCGTGTCCCATGTGTCGAAGCAGGTTGTCCGAGTGAGCTACGTGAACAAGCACAATGTAAATTTCAAACCGGGGATTCCCTACAAAGTAAAGGTACGTTTTCAGCCTTGGTTGCGATAATACATTTTATTTATATAGTTTGTATTTCATACAACTAAGTAGTAAACATATATGTACATATACATATATCCTTAAACCGTATAAATAATTACATTATCATATGCCCTCTCCCTTGGAAGGACATCATTGTCACTGTTAAAAAGTGTAATTGACAGTGGGCAGGCAGTGATATCTGATAAAAAAAAATAATATTTGAATAGTATCTACAAGGCGAAAAATAACCTAAAGAATGCGGATGACCAAAGAAAGTGGCAGAGCCTTATAATAAGATCCTTATCATATAATTCAATAAAAAGAGCAAATTTAAAATTATTTTAACTTTAATATTTTCTAATAAATGAAACAAATAATTATATTATTTAAATTATTATTGCAAGGTTAGGGTGACAGACTGGGATGACAAACCGGTGGCTGATGCCAAAGTACAATTTTGCAAGATTCTCGATGAGCATACGGAGGAAATTGACAATCTGCAGCAGCCGCAGGTGTACTACGATTCGAGGACGCTCTCCCGGGCCAACGGCAGTCTGGGTGACGTGTTTGCAAAGTCCCTGACAGACTGGTGTGAGACGGGCATATCGGACGGTAAAGGACACGCTTCATTCGCTTTCTTGGTCGATGGAAATGAAGGCGCAGAATTTATTCAGCTCAAGGTTGGCATTATTTTATGTAAAATTACTTTCTACAGTTGTCATATTTTTTTTTTATGTATGTATGTGGAATTTCTGTGTATGTAATTGGAGAATTATGCCATGATTTTTATTTCCAGAATGGTCCTTTTTCTCGTAGTTAATCACGCCCATAGCTATGTTACTAGGTGCCGTCAACGCTCAAGGGTGGACCATTCCCATACATGTTTATTAGCATCAGTATGTCACCAGCATCCACCACAACTCGTTGTTTTTGTGACGGATGTGTGTTTGACTAATAATATATAATTAACATTTTTTAATGTTCCAGAAAAGAACTAGCAGTCAATGGGTTAATACAATCAATATAATGCCTATAAAATAATCACTAAGTATATCGATTCTTCTCCATCATATGAAGATTCATTTTGCTGTGCCAATTTGTGCGCTGAGAAATTCCCCTACTTTTCATCTACCAGTCTACGATACAAACTTAATATTTTATAACCTATTTAGAATGTTCTGTAATTTTAATGGACATCGTTATAAATATATTTTCTCACTTATCGTCTTTTAAAAAGGTTGTCACTGCACTTTGGTAACCAAGCTTAAGTTTAATTTATTTTTATTATATTATGTCAAGTCTTAGACATTTTACCAAAACTGAACGCGATGTAGCATTTATTTTTAATATGTGTTCTTATTCTTACTACAGTAGAACTGCATTAATTCGAACCTCTTTTATTTGAAATTCGAAATTTTCAAACACTTCAAGTACCAAATTGTCAGTTTCATACTTAATTAACTTCTTTAACAACTCGTAATACAAAATAATTTTCAGACTCTTACGTCATAAATCAATATATTTTTAAGTCACGTAATTCGAAAAGTTTTAGTAAGTTATAAAAAAATTAACAATGCATATGGTTTTTTACCGCGCACGCGCCCGTGTGAAGTGTTATTTATGTATTTTGCGATATCTACCGACACAACGTGCGCCTGAGCCTTCTCTGTGTGCAATCTCCTTTATGTATATTATGTCGCGATAAAATTGGGGAATTCCGGGTACACTTTCTTCAGTTGGCTGTTTGTGTATTATTTCACATATTTATGAATGATTGTATTTATTATATTATGTCAAGTCTTAGATATTTTACCGAAACTGGACGCGATGTATCATTTATTTTTAATATATGTTCTTATTCTGCAAATATGTTACTGTTTTTCTGAATGAAAGATATTTCTGTATTACTTTATGTTTTGCTTCTGTTTTTTTATAATAAATTTGGCGTATTGTACTGACCAGATATAAATATGTAGATAATAGTTTATCAGGCAAAATACTAATACGTGGTATTGTGTATTTATTTGAAATTTTAATAAAAAAAATATGTGACGAAACAATTGTATTTTTAGACAATTGTCCTGGACCACCCTCTCCGGAATTTGGAATCTGGTGCATCCAACGAGGGCTTTGCTTCCTCCTCGCAAACACTCTATTCATGGGGAAACCACTCACAGATGGCCATGGAGGTGGGAGCTCCGCTGGCCTCGGAGCTGCGGCTCGGTTCTCGGCACAGCTTTCCACTCTTTCTGACCATTCCTGAAGGAGAACAAATCAAGCCCATCACCGTCCATTATGTGGTAATACTTAACATAACATAATCATCAGTCTGGCCTTCTCCGTTAGTGAATATACTTGAAGATTGCCAGTTCTATATCTTTAGCCTCTCTTGATGTTGTCGCTCCATAAAGCTTAGGGATGGCCGACACTTATTCTATCAGTGCGAAGCCTCCAATTCAGGACCTTCTTTTCTTGATGCTTATATATAAAATTTCACATTGCGAACGTAGTGAAGCAGAAATAAATAAGGCATGTATAGATGGTGCAAGAAGAGTGTTGACCTTGTAAAATCTGACACAATTGAGTTTAATAAGTTCTGAAGTTAGGTAACATTGTGAACCTCAACAAATTACAATTACCTATGTGTTATATGAAAGAATAGAAATTTACTATGTTTTACTCTAATATTATTATTTCAGCTGGTCACACGTTCTGGTATCATATTCCGCTGGAGCACCTCAACGCAGTGCCCCAGCACCATACACGACGTGCAGAACATGCAGAGCATCACCACGGCAGATCCTCCAGAGTGCCCGGCGGCCGGCCGAGCGTTGAAGGGGATGGTGTACAAGATGGCGATACACGTGAAAATATCCCACCACATGTGTCCATACAGCCACCTTCTGGTATACCATGTGAGACCGAGTGGCGAGCTGATAGTGGCCAGTAAAAAATTCAAGGTGGACGAGTGCTTCTTCAATAAGGTTTGTGCATCATAAGACAATATAACAAGGTATATTTACCTTTTTACAAACTAAGAACGACACTTCTTTTATCATGGTAAATATATCGAAAATATTAAACTTTTCAGGAGAGACAAAAAACTACCCCATCTCACCGATGCTTTCGCAAATTTATTATCTTAATTGAATTTGCTCTCTGTCAATCACCATTTTGACATAAGTTGCGTATTGCGTCATGCCAGGTTGACAGTTTTTTGTCTCTCCTGAAAAGTTTGGTATTTTTGATATACAGTCTATTGCATTTACCGTGATGATTTATTTATTCAATACTTTTATTAATTCAATATTTTGTAAATCAAATTTGGTTAATAATATTTTGTCAATAACAATAAATAATATTTTGATTAGTATAAATAAGTATGCATAATCAGTATCAAATGGAATTTTTAGTCAATATAAATAATAAAATTAGTCATACTCTTTGTTTATTATAAATACTAACCAATTTAAAATACCGATAAATTACATGTTTAGAATTAATTTTATGTCAGAATTTTTATAGCATGCCATCACTCATTCATTTGTTGATAAGCTTTCTTTATTCTTTTATTTGAATCCAGGCCATCCTTAATTATCCCGCAAGCGACCTTCGAACCCTGGCGTCCCGACATAGTTGCTATCGACATGTCGCTAGTAATATCAAACAATGAAAGTATGAGCTAATGATGAGCACAACAAGAAATGAAGTCATCAAATTTTCTTAGAAATATTAAAAAACACTTAAATGACTTTTAAACAATAGCCCACCTCAACACATGATCATCCTAGTGAGGGAGCACTATTAATTAATAACCATTAAAATATTGTAAAAAGAGAAGAAAAAAAAATTAACGCTGTAAATTGGGATGACATAACTGGACTTGTTAATTAAATCTATAATGCAAAACAAATAACATTTTACTGCAATTCTAGGTTACCCAGCAGTGGATTCCGGACACAGTTCCGCCGTCTACTCCTGTCAAGCTGCAGCTGCGGTCCACCGGGCCTGCACTATGTGTCGTGGGCGTGTCTAACGTGGCACTGCATCATGTAGCAACCCACATTCGTCGCTCTGTCCACAGTCAGGTGGTGCAGAAGCTTACGAGCTTCATTGAGGGGCGGCATAGCCGGAATAGACAAGAGGCCAATGAGAATGTTTGCTTTTCAGGTATTTCATAGATATTTTGTTATCGGTTGTCATTGATGTTTCAATATGCTAAGCTTTGTATTGAAAGTCTAACTTCTGACCAGGCCACCATAATTTGGATCAACTTTATGACATTATAACAGAAAACCTTTTTCCATGATGATGTCAACAATGATTCACCGAGTTATTAATGAAATGAACATTGATCATTTTAAATATCGTGAAACTCTGATTAACCACTTGAAACTCAACGAGAAACAATAACAAAAAAATAAAAATACAATGAGTAGAACCTCGGTAATTTGTTGTAATTTTAAATTATTCTAAAATTTCACAATCCAAATTATCCATTTCGTACTAAAGTTACTTGTTAATTTGAAAACTTCTGTAAAAAATCATAAATCAGTTAAATGACAAATCAAAAATTTTGAGCAATTAAAAAAATTTAATAAATATCAAAATTTACAATGTCAGTTCTTGTTTCCCTAATTGATGAAAATGAGTAATACCTTTTGCAAACAAAGATGCGTGGTTGTTAATGGAGACCATCACTTTAGATTTGTACGTGAATTCTAGTTACTCCAGTGTTAATCCTCTCCATTCTCTTTTGAAATACAGTGCTGTATCTACGGCTTTTCATATTTCCATATTATTTAGTGCCGGCTACCTCAAATCATCTTATCATTTCCTAATTTATTCCTGACTTTTTAACAATAAATTTTTCTCATATCAATAAAATTATAATAATATAAAGTAAATATACAATGACTTTTAGGTTGATAATTGTTTTTCAGAACGGTCTTCCCAAATTCGGGACGAAATCACGAAACGATTCTATGATAATACTCTCAAGACATTCCTCAATGTGGGTTTGGAGCTGATGACCGACATGATACCCCAGAGAACCCACTGTCCTGAGCTCCAAACGATCATCGAACACGACTCGGACGAACTCGGCGAACTCTCGTCTCGTGAACGCTATCCGAAAGACAGGTCACATTTCCCGGAGACTTGGCTCTGGGACGTCCACATAATGGACTCCAAGGGGCTGCTGGAGATTTCAACAACCGTCCCGGACGAGATTACCGAGTGGGAGAATGAAGTGTACTGCGTGAGCAGGTCAGGCATAGCGACGCCGCCAGTCGACAGATCAGGAGTCCTTAAGGTTATGCAGCCATTCTTTGTAGACCTACACACTCCAAAAGTGATGAAGCGTGGGGAAGACACGCAAATGTATTATAAGATTTTTAACTACATGGATCAGGATATTCCAGTAAGTTATTATTTTTTTTATTTCCATTTATTTGTCTATTTCATGTTATAAGGTGTACTGCCTTTTTATCTTATATATAATATCCAAATTTTGTGTGTTACGCGTAGGGAAATTTGAAAGGATGATACATTACATCGGAGTGAAGTGTTGATTTCCTTTGATATATACATAGGTGGATAATTGTTTTTTTTTTTCTGAAGGTACTATACTGTCATTATTTTTCTTACCTACCAGCAGTGGCCATTATAATCATTTATTCAAACAGGTGTCCATTGAACTAGAAGTACTTCCCAGTGCAGCTGCCAGTGTGACATCGCACGAGGTCAAGAGTTCTCCCGGGCATGTTTCCTGCGTACCCAGAGGCAGGTCCGTGATCAGCCACTTTACGGTGAAGGCTCACCAGCTCAGGAATGTCATGGTAACTGTGGCGGTGCAGATACTGAACAACATGCAACATCGTTGCCACCAGAGGAATAATGGAACCATCACAACTTATGATATCAGGTAGGTACATAGCTTTTAAATTAATAAAAGCAATTAGATAAATATGATTATTTATTCACTTCATGAGATATTTTAAATTTATTATTATATGTAGAATAATAATAGCCCAATCTCTGTCATGTGATGCTGTATCCAGGCATAATCTCCCCAAAATAGAACAATTTAACGGATTTCAATAATATTAACAAAATATGTTTTGAAAAAGGAATTCTTACGCTTGGTAATTCATTTTATTAATTATATAATTATAAATTAAATATTTAAGAATGTTTTCTCAGCCATTCAAAATCTTCCATGTAGAATTTTCTGGGCTATTCTCTTGTGTATATCCTACCTCTCTGGCCGACGTTTCAGATTCCATAGAGCTCAAGAAAATAACGAATTGAGCCCAAGAAAATAATTAAGAAATAAAAATTATTTTCAAAAAATGTATTTTTTAATATTCAAATATTTACTAAATTTTCTTAGCCACGTAGTATGTATCATCATCATCATCAATAATAAAAGAACAGAAATATGTATCGGTTGTGTGACTATCCAAGTAAAATCACAATATGTATTAATATGTTACATTTTTTCTCACGGCTGTTTTTTATGCTTTTCTATATGAGATTCAAAATTCTGCTTATAGATAAAATTCCATCACATCTTCTATTGTATCCAATTACTTGCCTAACCACCACATCTCAAGTGCTATGTAGTTGTAAAATATTTTTTATACATTTTTTTAGGGACAAGATTGTAAAAGAAATAATAGTTCAACCAGAAGGATATCTGGTAGAAAAATACAAGTCCGCATTACTCTGCGCTGATGGTAAGACTGAATTAATTTATTGCATGGTTTAGAGTACAATGTAATGTGAAAATAATAAAAATACAAATAATTGTAATACAAATAAAATTAATAAATTAAAACATTAATTTATCTATCCAAAAAAATATTTATTTGCTACCGGGATAATTTTTTCGATACATAGATTTTTTCTGTACATCTTTCTAATTGATTAATTTTATTTATATTAAACTACCATGTTCTGAAAATACAACTTCACAGCAAATAATGTGTTCTCCTTAATAAATCATTTCTATTAGGTTAGCCCATAAATTTGTGCATATTTTTAAGAAATTTTGAAACAATGCAAATAAATGCAAAAAGTGTGGCTATTATAACAACATTTATTTGTGTAAAAATTAAATTTATGTTATTAAATAAGCTAGAAATAAATTAAATTCAATAGGGGCAATATCTGACGAGTAAGGGGAACGAAGTAGAAGTTCTTTTATTGTAGTTTTCTGTTCTGTATGTGGTCTAGCGTTATCGTGGTGGAAAAATACTTTTTTGATATTTGCTAATCGCGGTCATGTTTTAATCAATGCTGAATTTAAATATGAAAGCTGTTGACAATAGATACCTGCATTAATTGTTTGATTCGAAAGGTCATTGTTAAATTGAACAGGATGTCTTGACTCTTGACCGGTATCATTATTAATACTGCTTTGTCCATCTCTGAATCTTTGAAAAAGCATTCTCATATTCTTGATTTTTGCTTAAAAATAAAAAGTATAGAATGTGCCATTTGTATTGTTTATCGATATTCATTTTCTAAGGGCTCTTTTTACGTCCGATCTTCACAAATACCGACAACAAACTGATCACTTGAGTGTACAAATCGAAACAGGATACAACTTGTTTACAAGTGTGTTGTTCAACGAAATTAGCCATAGCAAAACATGCACGTGGTGCATATGCGCACAAACTTATGGGCTGACCAATTAAATATTTTAAACTGCACTTCTCATTTATGTATAATATAATTATGGGATAAATAAATTGGACTTATCCATTAATTATTTGTATCTTTCAGATTTAACCAACAAAACAGATATAACCTGGACCCTCGAGAGGACCAACTGTGTAGATCAGTCGGAGAACTGGTTTGTTTCCGTAGTCGGAGATGTGACGGGACCCATGTCCATGGTGTGTGGGTATTACGTATTTATGAAATGCAACAAATTAAATATATTTCAAACAAATATATCTAATTTCAGGCAAATATATTTCAAACAAATTTCTGTGGGAAAAATTTATAGATTGTATGTTTCAAATTTGAATGTGTTGAGAAAATTTAAGGATTTAACTGTTAGATCGATTAGATAGATATATTGCCAATGTTCCTTCTAAGGTGCGTACGTGTTTGGCATCATATACACAAATATTGCGTATATACAATTTTTATCAAGACTTTTTCTTCATGTGCCACTTTCTATCAAAACTTGGTGACCATGTTGCAGTATGTTGATCACTAACATTCTGAACATTGAACCACTTTCTGAGGTTACCCAGCTAAGATAATCTCTTTCTTCCCCTGCACGATGAGTTGTAAAAGATTACATTTTTCATTGCGAAGAATGTGAACGGAGTATGCAGTTTTCCTTGATAGATATTATTAGTTCTGTTGGTCTATTTATGCCTTTCAATACATCTTCATTAGTAATGTGGTCAACTCAACCCCTACCAGTAGCTTTATAGTAATGGCCCTTAAATTGCACACAAAAGATTTTTATGCACACACCATGTTCCAAAATTAGAGTAAACATAGTTTGTGGTGGGTAAAATCCGCCATGAGCGAGACTAATGCGCTGGTTCATATGTGGGGGGAACATTTAACTGACTGATATGAATCTTTATCTTTAGTCTCAGGTTGTATCAGGGTTCTGTGGATACGCACCTTAAGGACGGTTAAAAGTTAATATTAATTTGATCTTTTTCTAGAATCTGGATAATTTGATTTCATTACCAATGGGGTGTGGAGAGCAAAACTTGGCTCTTCTAGCGTATAACCTGATTGCTCTGGATTACGCCGCGGCTGGGAAGAGAGTTTCCGGAGAGATGAAGGAGAAGGCATTACAGCATCTGGAGATAGGTTGGTGCTTATTCTGGAATATACTGGGCATCAGCTTAAATTCTGCCGCTATTCTTAAATTCGCTAGTGTCTTGTTAGTGAAATCTTAATCTAAAAAGACTAATAATTATTATATTAAACTATCAAGAAAGTACCTTACAATAATAAAAATTAAATTTCATATTTTTTTAAATAAACCAAACTTTATGTTATACACACAACTTGATTTTTATCATGACTATAGTTTCGAGAGGTGCAGTCCCTCACATCAATGAGAGAAATTGCACCTCTTGAAAATATAGTCGTAATAAGAATAAAACTCAGTTGTGTGTATAGTGCAAAGTTTAGTTTATTAATTTTTTTAAATAAAAGTTGCGCTACATAGTAAATGGAATATCAAGTAATGATATTAAATGGATTATAAATATTATTTATTTGAATAATTTATGATTTATCAATTTGGCGTAGATTCATATTTCATCATCAGATTTCAATACATTCATTTAAATGGTTTAGATATGTAAAGTATAATCCCTGCAGGATACCAAAGACAGTTGCAGTTTCGCCATCCGTCTGGTGCCTTTTCCGCCTTTGGTCCTGCAGACCCCTCGGGTTCCACCTGGCTGACGACCTTCAGCGTACGTTGCATGCAGGCACTGCGGGCTCAATGGGGCATAGGCACCGGCACCGAGGAAGTCGTGGAAGGTGCCACCCGATGGCTGTTGGCCAGACAAATGGAAAACGGGTGCTTCAAGAGCGAAGGGCAGGTGTTTCACAGGGAGATGAAGGTAATTTATTATTTTTATAGAGAGGCTTGGCTTGTTCTTCTAAATAATTTAAAAAAATGTTTAGTTAAGTAAATTTTATAGCCTTCATTATTTTTCATAGTTTTATATAGTACTGCCTTAAATAAAAACTCATTTGTATAATATGAATACGCTGTATGTTTGACACAATATTGTGAACTAACACCAATCAACTTAAACAATGATTGGTAACTGAGATTTAGCTGTTGGTGGTATAGTTTTCAGTGTACCGGTGATCGCTTGAAGAATCACAAATAACAACAGACATTTTGGTGCCGGCGATTTTTTAACTGTTTCCAGGTAATTTTGGGGTGCAAAATCCAAAATACCTATTAGATTTGTTCTATCAGATCTAGTTTTTGAGATACGCTATATTGGCCTCATTTAGAATAAAATCGTTGTATTTTTAACTTATGTACATCTCACTTAACTACTATTACTATTTGCTCCAACTGTTATTTAAAAAACAAAAAATACAAAGTAAGGTATCTATTTCACTCAGTAGCTAAATATACTTTCATTACTTTTCACTTGAAATTATTCTTTTATACAACTTTTTAGAATGGAGTTTTATGGATTTTTGACTATTGGACATTTATGCTCACGTTACAACCGAGAATATTAAAGTTGGAAAGCGTATTTTCCACTAATCATATGTAACAAAAGAACACCAAGCGTTAGATTTAATCTCGCTCATTGACGCGGTCAATTGTGAATCTTTAATAAGCTGCCTTATCTGAGGGCCATTAAATATTCCGGCATTCAGTTTTTCTGTGCAAATCCCAGGAAGTTTTTGTGTCAAGTAGTCGAAACAAAGTTCATCTCGATTAAAAGCCTTCACAAATTGCTTCATAAGCCCCCAACTTGATATGCAAGGATGGAAATATGACTTTTCTATTTCGCAACCAAAAGTTTGTTGATTAAGTTTTGTTTTCCTTGAATTACGACTTTTCTTAACGATCAATTTCTGTTAACCCAGTGCTGATTCTTAGCTCTACTATCCCAAAGACATAAAAAACAAGGATATTTTGTATATCCACTTTGCTGTCCAAGGAGGAAGTTTACCATTTTTAAATTGACACAAATCACCTACTGATGTTCTTCATACTTGGTTTCTTGGTTCTCTCCAAACTTTAGACACTTCCGCTTTTCAATTCTCCACTGTCGCAAATGTTCAATTCATGTTTTACTTACGAAATGTAGAGCCCACGATTTATCCTGGTCTCCCAAGTGGACGCCAAAATAGGTCAGATAAGCCCTTTTCACAATGCCAGAAATAGGTTTTCTACTTTTTGTCAAAGTGTATTCACCACAGCTACGTCTGCTTGTGGATGCCATGGTTTTAATTCAATGTTTTATTAGTAAATAATGCCGAAACTTTAAATAAAATGATAGTAAACTGAATCGGGTTAGGCAGAGGTAATATGTTATGAGTTATTAATTAGTTCGTAGTGGGGGTTACCCAGATATGGGAATGTCGGGTTTTACGGTCATGGGTAATAACCAAGTTACTGAAACTGACTAATTAGATTTTAATTTTAGGTATAAAATTTCAATTTTGACCTCTAAAGATATCATTATTTCTTTATTTTTGCCAGAAGAACTAAAAGCAATTAGCATCTCAAAAACTAGAGCTGATATGAAAAAAAGCCAGGTATTTTTTGGAATCAGCACATCAAAAATATACAAAATCATTTCTTACTTTTCTGGCACTAAAAAATAATTATTTTGTTGCCCAGTGTTATCATTACAATTTAGCAACACAATCAGTTTAACCATCACTAAATGCAACACTTTGCCTCGCTTGTAGACTAAGAAATTTGGTGAACAAAACAAAATCAGAATGCTAAGGGGGTCATGTGTATGGCAAAGAAATCTGTACAGGAGATTCAAATAATCAAAAGTACCTGTTACATTTTTTGTGGCTGTTTATTTTTTAAAGTATTTTCATATTAGTACATCTGTGAATATTACATTAATAATATAATCTTGCTGGAAAACTGTGTGATAGCGATGACTTAAATGAATACTTTTACAGGGTGGCCTCCGTAGCGACTCGTCTAGCATAGCCTTAGCTGCTTACATCATCATTTCCTTAATCGATGCTAAGACTCCGCTCCTGAAGCCGTCTGCCATACAGAACACGGCATATTGCCTCGCTGCTCTTAAATACAACCACATTCAATTGGGACACACGCGGGAGAATTTACACAGCAGAAACCCTGATAAAATGTATGCATTTGCGCTGGCAACACTGGCGCAGATCAAGATCGAAGAGTATTTCAAAAGCAATGAACATAAAAATGAGGTTATGGCAGAAAAGAATAGTTATGTTAAGAGGCACGTAAATTACGAGGATTTTAATGATGATACGGTTTCTGGAAGTGACGTAAGGGAATACGTTCAAAACTTCAATGAAGAAGATGGTTATTTTAATATCACAAGTGATTTTGAAACTGCGCTTGTCAATCCGATCGCAGATATCAGAGATTCTGACCTCTTTAATATCAGAGAGAGTAAGGAGCCGGCAAAAGAAAGCGAGTTTTTAGCTGGCGGAGGAGCCAGCGCTCTGCAGATCCTCAGATCACTAGCCCACAGAGATGGTGACACCGTGTGGTGGGAAGCAGGTACAATTACATACTTAAAAAATATTCATGCCGTTTATATAGCTGATGAAGTAGATTTTTAAAAATGTTTTCCAGCAATGTGACAAAAAGGAAATATTAAACACAAATATAAAAAAACAAAAATTAGAGGGATACGGAATATGAATCTTAATGTTGACGTGATGGTCACATTAAAAAAATTTAAACGTCTAGAAAAAAATATTGTTTATACCTTAAATGTGTTTTCTAATATTATATAAAGAGTAGGAAAGTACATAGTACTATTTTTTGTGACTGAATTTAAAGGATTGCAAGCATTATAATTCTAAAATTAAATTAGATTATAATTATAAAATTTCTCCCTTTAGTAATGGATTAATAGTTCATTAGATCGAATGTGTTCTAGGATCCCTGTCAGTGTCCATAGAGACAACGGGATACGCCATGCTGGGCCTTCTGGCTGTGGGCGGAGAGGAGAATATCCTGGATGCTGTGGCTGCCGCCCGATGGTTATCTCAGCACCGCACCTCTCAAGGTGGCTTCCTATCCACGCAGGTCTCTACAATACCGTATTTATACTGATAATATTATTATGGACTAGTGTTTTGTAGTTAAGTTAAAGAATGATGAAATGTACAAGTTTTCAACATCTTGATTTATTAGCATCTCTGTTGATTTATTGAGAATTTGTTACAAATTGTCACATGAATATTATCTATTTCAGGATTCTTTAGTAGCTCTTCAAGCTCTCTGTGAACTTCGCCACTCCATGCCGGATGATCCCCCTTCTCTCAGTGTCACAGTCCGCGCGCCCGGTCGTGGTCGTCATTTCTCCGTCACCCCTCCCGAGAGACACAAGTTACACACAGTCATTATCAAGGCTGTGGACAGTATGCACATCTCTTCCACCAAGCTAAGCATCAACGCAGAAGGCAAAGGGTGTCTGCTGGTACAGGTTTGGTCTAGTTAATGTTGGCTGGATCGATTGAGATCAATTCTTTATATGCATAATTTACAGTTTGTCATATGATATTTTATGTATGCTTATTTGGATTGTCAATAAATAGCTGTTTCATAATAAATAACGGTTTCTCACTTTCCAGGCAACACAGAGGTACAATACCCTGGCTAAACCTGCACAGGATTCCCCCTTCAGACTGTTCTCTAAAGTCTCTACGGACGGCAGCTTTGCCTGCAAGGAGAATCAGACATGGTGTATGTGCGCGGCAGTGCTGGAGGTATTACATTTTACAGTAAATTCTTATTACAATATTAATTACCAATTATATAAGAAAAATGTGTGTAACTTGAGTAAATTTTGAGTTATTTGAAAAACATTACTGTTTTAATGTCGCAGGGCATATTTTCAAAATCATAAATCACTTTATTAATTAAGGATGTGAAGATTTTTATTGACAAACTATCCTGTTAAAGCTCTTCTAACTAAAGCTAAACTAGCTAAACATTCAAACATATGTCAACGAATGATGACACGGCAACATTTTGAAAATATATAAATATTAAAATATACAATAAAACTCTGTTAATTAGTAACTCACGGGACCAAAATTTAAAAAAAAATCCGAATTACGAATAATGAGAATAATTTTTTTGAAGGTAACATTAGAAATAAAATTTTAAAAACATGTTAACTGCATTTGCATTTTTACGCGCGCCACCGCTTGATGCAACAAAATCACAGATATTAATTTGATTAGCAGCCGAACTTACCCTTTCCATCAAAATTGGGCCAGAAATTGTAATATTAAAAAGCGCGTGAAAAATAATTAAACACTTTTTACACACTTGAAACACTTCTTTGGCCATAATTATTGAAGGTTATTATTTTTCAAGTTCGAATCCAGGGAGGTATTCGGAATTCGAATTTTTCTGCCAATTTTATCTTTGATATTAATTTTTTAAATAAGCTCATTTTTTCAAATGGTCAAAAATTTAGACGAATTACAAGACGTTAATGACATTTTAGAGAACTAAACATGAAAAAAATTAAGTATAAAATATGTTATGTATACAAAAGTTTCAGTCCTTTATCACATTAAACAAATCGCAACATTTCCAAACAAAAAAACCATATATAAAATAAATAGAACTGTTACACACAATTAATTTATAAATTACGAGATTCAATGTTTAAGTTATTTTAACAAGGGTGAATAGAAATACATAATTAGCTATGTGCCGACAGTCACTGTCGAAATAACAACAAATCTTTTAAAATGCACTGTGAAATTTGATATAACCAATTTCGGCTCCGGTACTGTGAGCTTTAAGTGCGCCGTTATTGCTGTAAGCATCAGTACCGTGCTTGGCTAGTGGGTGAAGCTAGCTACAGACATTCACGAAGGGATGATGAATGCGTAGTCACGCGAGTTTGGCTTTAAAAACACGTGAATAAATTATTCACTTCGAGTATGAAAAATGCATACAAACTACGAATAATCAGGTTTTACAAATTATCGGTAGAAATTAGTATGAAATGTTATTTTGGAGGCTAAAATTTTTGAAAAAAGTGTGAATTACGTGAATATACGAAATATGGACACAAATTAATGTAGTTTTACTGTACCTATTAATAATTTTTTCCAGGTTTGTGTGAGTTGGGACGCCCCATCAGGCATCACATTTCCCGAGATGGCCCTGCTGGAAGTTCAGATACCAACTGGCTACTCCACTGATCGCTCTCTTCTTTTCGGGCTCATCGCAAAGGACAATATATGTCAGTAATTTTGTTGTCTTATATTACATATATGAAAATTTTATAGTTTTATTTATTACTGATAGTATGTTTATAAATTTTTAGGAAAATCTTTTATTTATCATTACTAGTTATGTAATTTCTTCAAAAAATCACCGTAGACTTTCGATTTTTGAGGGTGATGGAGAAATATTAATTATTATCTTTTTTTTCTGCAATCTCGGTTAATCCGCATTCTGACAAATATGGTCTTGAATAATAAAGTGTAGTGCACTTAGATAGTAGTTAGCTTGAAAATAATGATAAAAAATTGGCTTGATTATATTAAATTCATTATATTCAAAGATCAAGCTGTGATTTGTAGAAAATTTAATTTTTTATTCATTTAAAAAAATGATGACTCGTGACAATTCTTGTATTCAGTGCTGCGACGGGTGGAAGAGTCACCCAACTACGACTCGGTGTACCTTTATCTGTCTCTACACAACCAGCTATCAGCCATGCGGCCCAGTGAGTGTTATGACCTCTACCTCGTAGGACCCAAGATGCACACGCTGCCGGCTGCCATCAGGGTCTATGACTATTACCACGCAGATACCGTTCAGACTATGGTAATTTTTTTTAATATAGTAAAATTTATAATGTTTTGAGTATATATGAAGCAACAAGAAACAAGAATATGTGGATGAAAATTTCATTGTTGTATAAAATAACATTCAAAACATCTGTAAATAAGTCAGAAAAATAATTCTTATATGACGCGTGTACATGGATGAGAGTCGTCTCGGACAGTACAGAGTTCATCGCTGCATGTATTTACATAGTCATCGTCATACGTGCAGGGTAAAATAACGCGCAGCTCCTGACTAAGACATTGAGCAAGGTCTTATACGTATATAAGCACCAAGCGTATCCTAGAGTATGTATATCGCAGTGCCAATAAAATAATTACACTTTTTTTTTACAAAATTACTCAACTCAATAGAGAAATCAATTCTCGTGTTTGAATTAGGGAGTACGGTCATTTTAGTTTTAAATAATATAAAGTCAGGTATAGAAATAAAATATCAATTATAGAATTAAATTACTAACTACACATATATAAGAGTTATGCCAAGTTCATTGGAAGAAATTAGAACTTGTAATTGCTGTCGTAGTTTTCTAATAATTATTTCAATTGTTTTTTATACGCAATTAATCTTTCAGACTTATTCCATTCCTGAGTCATGTCCCTATGACCGGGACCGCCGGCCTCACGAAGAACCCATGGACCTGGTCACACAGAGCCTGGAACGAGGCGGTGACTCGGATCCAGACTTCAAGGGCTTTGAATTTGGCACTGACTGGCACGTGATCGACACGGACTACGACCTGGAGACACCCAAGACTGTGGAAGGGGTGCCACCCATGTATGTGCTGCCTCCAGCAAATTTCAATAAGAGTACCGCCACTTAATCAATGCAACTCATTTCCGAACTTGATGAGCAGCTCGGCTTGTTTGTCCTGTTAAACGCACACAAATTATATCTAGTGATTTGTTTGTTGTATATTTAAGGTCAGATTTACCCAAATTTAAAATATAGTTTAATTTAAATATAACTTTCAAAATATACTTTTTTTTTTAAATTATCAAATGGCATTTTCCATTGAATGGTAAAATCCCATTGATTTCTGAGTTGGATGAATGGATAATTTTTCAGGTTTTCACTGCTATTGAGTAATTTCTGTGATACAACTGGGTTACGGTGCAAACATTTTAATACATTACCCAAATACAGATTAATTTTGATGTAATACAATTTACCAATTTACATTACAAACACATATTTACACACCACATCAGCCACCATAGATATTATATTATATATTTAGTCCCGAAGGTGGACCTTGCATGGGGTTCGAAGCAATGTTTTCTCTAAGTTTGGATAAAGTTAAAGTGTGCGCATAAAAAATCTTTTGTGCTATTTTAAGGACCAATGTTATTATTTGTGTACGGGGGGAGAAAATATGAAAAACATTACTATACCAGTACACGGCTGTTGGTAGGGCCTGGGTTGACCACATTACTACTGAAGATGCATTAATAAGTCAAGAGAACTAATAACTATCAAGGAAAGCTCCACACTTCTGACACATTCTCCCCAATGAAAAATATGACATTTTACAAGTCATTATGCAGGGAAAGATAGAAGGCAGCAAAGCAGCAAAATAGTGTAGGTAGAAAGAGATTGTCTTGGCTGTGTAACATCAGAAAGTGGTTCATTGTCCAAAATGTTGGTGATCTTATACAGGATAAATCAGCTGACTGCAACATGGTCGCCTACCTTCGATAAAAGACAGCAGAGAAGTCTAGTTAAAAATTGTGTGCGTATCCACACCCGTACACCTCAGAGGGAACATAATGGAAAAGGTTGTATCATGTGCGTCTTAATATGTATTTAACGGATAATGTTTTATTTCCCAAAATACAATCTGCATACAGATGTCATCATTCTACAGAAACAGGGATGATTTGAATCCTGTCACATTACAACACTTACAGACTCGGGGCATCTGGTCCTGCTCGCTCTTTTAGATATAAATTCTCTATTTGACACAGTCGATAATCAAATCTTGCTCGAGAGACTGCAAAAAAACAACTATACCAGATGGAAATACACACAATTAGTTTAAATCATATTTTTGTAATAGATTGCAATCGGTGCTATTTCAAAATTCAACTTTCCCTACATCTACTTCTAACATCAGGGATGAGTTCTCGGGCCACTATTGTATATTTTATATACGAAAGATATAGAATAATATTGTCAGGGTTATGGCCTCACTGTTATACAGATGATAAGCAAATTTATTTTTTCTGTAAGCCGGATGAGACAGAAGTATTAAAAGGTAAAATTGCAAGATGCGTTGAGAAAATAGGCAAGTGGATGGCACAAAACAGACTTATATTGAATCCATCCAAAACAGAACTACTATTATGGACAGTAACACTTAGAAGGCAAAACTTAATATAAATGCTAAATCTGCAGTTAACTTATGGGCGCATGCACATTGATTCAGATCTTTCAATGAATACACAAATCAGTAAAACTGTTAGAGCATGCTTTCTTCGTCAAATGAGACAGATTAAAAGTATTTGGAGACATCTTCCTCTTGAGGCAGCTCGTCTACTTATTAATGCATTTGTGGTGTCACGTGTGGACTATTGTAACAGCATTTATGCTGACCTGCCATGTTTCAGCTGGATAGATTACAATTCATTCTAAATACTGCATCACGGATAATATATAGCGTTTCTAAATTCTCTCATATAACATCCTTTTTACATGAGCTACATTGTCTCCGGTTTCCTGAAAGAGTTGAATTTAAATTGTGCTGGTTGATGTACTAGGCAACACATAACATGACACCTCTGTATCTTCAAGAGTTTTGTATCCTAGACAATTTGAATGGTAGACGTCAAACTCTCAGGTCAGCCTCTACTTCAGTCGCAGGAAGGGTTGTAGAATGTTGCCAGAAGTCTAAGTATAGTGAACGGGGATTTGCTGTGGCAGGCCCAAAAGCGTGGAACTCTTTGCCCTCCGTCATAAACATTGCATCAGAGACTTTATTTAAGACTAAAAACACACCTTCAATTTTTAATTTTCAATACAAAGATTGTAGTACATACCAACAGTTTATGTGTAAAGCACCCTTGAGGTGAATTTTTTTTATGAAAATGGCACTATCAAAATTATCCAATATTATTATTATTATTGGTGCAAAGATATGCAGCGTAATAACTCATTAAATTGATTAATTAACGTTAATAAATATGTAGTATAAAAATATTGTTAATATTTGGATACTTTGCATTTTGATCTAACAATGCTTACATGATTCACAATTTAATGCAAAATGCTTTAGCTAGTGAGGATGTTGAGATGTTGTATTCACCTAATTTCTAAATAAAGTGTTGTATTTTGTCCACTCAATTGCCATATTTCATATTTTCAAATTATCATTTACAAACCGATTTTTGGTTTGAACAAACTATGAATCTAAGTAAAACCTGTGAAAAATATCATTCTCGACCTGAGGAATACTTATGTATGTTTAATGTGAATTATTTTGTTTTAAAATATGTATTCTGATATGTTTTAGTTGTTTCTAGCTTTAATTTTTAAAAAGAGGCTCGCCGTTTTTTGTGAAAGTGGTGAAAGAGGAAACATGAAATTTCTTTGTTCCAAAAATGTTGTTTTTGAGGCTACTTTTAATAATTAAGAAAATACTCATTTTTATAAGAAGGCTATTAAAATTATTTATATATTTAAAATTCATTAGAAAATAAATTTAATATTGTGCACTTACTATTATAAATTTAATAAAAATAGTATTCTGGGTAAGGTTTGAAGTTCTAGTCGCAGGGATATCAAGTTGGTCCTATATTCATATATAAAAATTATGTACAACATGGCATTATTAATGCGTAAATATATTTTTATAACTAACAATTATTTTTTTAATATTAATCAAATAAAAATAAATAGTTTATTTGTACATAGAAACAATATAATTCATTGTTTTTGATCATTGCTATTGAGCTGGAGAGAAAGTACTGATTTATTTTTTGATGTCAGTCTTTTATTCTTGTATTAAATAAAAAATTCTCTAAAGCGTGTACAAATTTTATAAAGTATTTAAAATGAGTGATAATCATAAATCATATAGATTCTTCCAAGTCAATCACATTCAGTAACCCCTGTAAATGAGGCTGTATCAGTGGCGTAGCAACAAATTACCTATCCCTATCCTCCACAAGATCACCCCATCATTAATTTTTTTATACATATTAAAAGTTACTATTATGTCGGTACTTACCTTTAAAATTATTAATGTAAAGTACAAATAAGTGTCACTACTATTGGACATTCAAAAATGATTTTATCTTACTTATATACTTGTTAAAAGCTACTCGATGGTATTATTCTTTTTCCACCAACGCCATTTTTATACATATGGTGTGATTGTTACGATCGTAGTTACACCACTGGGCTGTATAATATTTATTTGATGCTGTTTGTGAAGTTCATTTTCATTGAAACATTGGTAATTAAATTTTATCTTAAAAATAGCCTCGTTTTTATTGTTCTCTTATATTTCCTTCCTAAAATTTATTTTTATAAATTACATAAATAGATTTTGTAATTTAATTTTCCTTCACATGTCGTCTGATGCTACATCAATATAAATCTACATTTCATTTTGAATTCTTGACAATTGATTCTGAATACTCTTCTCTTTATGGCACACATTTATTATAAATTTAGCATGGACAAATGTTGGAATGCTAAAAATGTAGGGAGATGAAAATGTTGCCATTTCTCTAACCTAGAAAATCCCTTGTTAAAGTAATATTAAATACTTTAAAAAGTCCTAAAATTTGAATGAATAGAATACTAAAATATTGTACAGGACTAAATGAAGTAGGGTGGGAGAGGGGAAGATTTCTAATAAACAATACCAAATGTGTACAACTCAGCAATAAATGTAAAAGTAATGATTTTGATGTGAAACTTTTATGCTAGCACCTGCATAAAATTTTCACACAATTATTTTGCTAATATATTCTTCCAATAGTATCAAAACAGTGTACATAAATATCTGAACTGTCAAAAAATTTCCATTAAGAATTTTGGTGTGACATTTTTAAAGTGAGTAATAAATCATTTATTTTCATTTCCTGCAAGGTCAATCTGTATGGATGTTAATATACAAAGCGGTTTATTACTAGTACAAATGGCCTGTGCCTACTGCTATTTGTATTTGCAATCTGTAGAACGAGTTGTTTTCCACAGGCTCTTTGTTAATTTCAATATGGTACATGGAAGCAGATTTATGATGGCGATGGATAGAATTATTTATTTATGATAGTGGGAACGCATTGTATACCATTGCATGACAATGAATCAATAGCTGGGGGATAGTTTTTCAGATTAGTCCGTTTCACTGTGAGGTTGCTGCCATTACAATTGTGTAGGTAATTATTTGATGTTTTTAAATCCTGTTCCATCGAGAATTATTACTGGAAACCTTGCATTTTTATTACATCAAATAGGATTTCAAAATTAAGATGCAAAATAAAAAATAATTACCAAAAGTTTGCATATATAAAAAATATAACATTTATGCATGCTATCCTATGCCAGGTCTGAAAATATAGACATCATATAAGTATATAGTATCCTAATTTCTTTCTGTCTCGGATAGGGAAATTTGAAAGGAAATTGATGTAAGTGAAGTATTAATTTCTTTTGAAATGTATGAATTTGTGAGAACATTTTTCAAATAGGAAATGGAAGAAATTTGAAACACTAACGCTGTATTGCAGGTAGGTAATTATTTAAATAATATTTTTTCACAGAAACCATCCTATGTACATCATTCTCGCTCATCCTACGACGGGTTTTAAATTTGATGCTACTAATTGATTGACAATTGATTCAATGAAGGATGATTTACAGTGTAGTTTGTCGAGAAGAATAATACAAAAGTGATGCTGATGATGACCATGCACATTGCACATTTGACCAGACATACAGGCTGCAGGCTGATGAATTATGTAGGATCAATTTTTGCTATGGCTGCTTCCAATAGATCCAAGCAAAATATTAAATTTATTTACAAAAGATAAAGCACTCGAGGAAAGTAATTGTAATCGCTTGAAAGAACGACTGACAAACAAAGCATGCCAAGAGAAAGGATGCTGAATGAGTATAAGTGTTGCGATGTACTTGTAAAGAGTTGAATACTGTCACAATTACCAATAATGAGTTTGGGTTTAGCTTATCTACAAGAGTCATGCTACGAAATACTTCTGAGAAGTTAATAAATTGATAGTATAATCTATAGTATATACACAGATTGTAATTCTATTTATAACGTTCCATTTCTAATCTACAATGAAAGACTTGGTTAACATTTTAATATAATTTATTAAAATGAAATTTCCCATACATATAATACTCTTGATTTCCAATGCAGATAAAAAAAAAAATATTCCACACTGGTTCAATATAAAAATAAGTAGAACATAATAAAAATTAAAGTCTCTGAGAGATAAGATGGGAAGGCCGGAGTTCCAAACACCAGGAGCTTGGTTAAATGTTAACATTTCCGATAGACTCAACTGGTTCCATCACCCCTCAAGCGGGACAGTCGATGTTCCTGACCTTTCTAGACCTTAAATGCGAGAAACGAGTCGATTGTGCTTTACGGTGGCCATAAGTGACGGGCCCTTCTCTTATGTCGCCAGTTTAATAATCCATTATTTTCATTAATTATATATCTATAATAAAAATACACTATTTCTGTTTTAAATTTGAACCCTCGAATCGACGAGGATTATTCAGCTAAGTTTATATTGGATACTACATACTTTTTATATAAAATAAAGCGAATAAAGAAATGGGCTAAATACTTTATCAGCATATTATATATAAATCGTGTCATCTCGCTGCAAGTTAATACGAAGGCTTCTTCACACGACATTGTTAGTCTAAATCTTAAATTAAAAAGCACTTCATCGTTTGCGCCATTTGAGAGCCTCGGGTGGAAATGTTGACAAAGTATTTTGACTACTTTTGTAGAAAACCAGAATTAACATTATACAAAGTACATTAATTTACAAATACTTCTCAACCGATAAAATAAAGTTTATGTTAAATCTGCTTCAAGAAGCGTGTCAATCTTTACAGAACTCAAAATGTTAAGAGAAAATCATAAAAGATCAATTTTACAGAGATTGATCTGAAGGCTTATCCATTTTGTTAACTGAACAGTTATCATTCAAATAATTCTGCAACCAACCTTAGCATTTATTAAATATTTGAACAAAATTCATACTTATATAATGATTATTTACATTTATAATAACACGCTCGGCAGTTCATGCGGGAGACACATGCCGGTACACACTCGGTAGACACTCTGCCGGACATCACTGCACTCGGGGGCTTCTCCTCGCACGACACTGTACACCACATCTCCGGTATGAACTGCGCTAAGCGAACACTATCATAAACAACATTCTGTACAATTTATTTGGCCGCGTGCGAGACGGCGCGAGACACGGAACACAGGCGGGGAGGGCGCTCGGAGACCATCATTGGCTCTTTAGTTCCTTGCCGATACTGTACGACACGATGCGGGTCCAATCTATCTTGGTGCGTGTTACGGGCAGCTGGCGACGGAGCGCCTTGAAGGTGGTGTCACTCATGGTCTTGTAGTTGTCGGAGATGGCGGCCTGGTACGCCGCTTCGGCATCTGACAGCAGCCTCACCACCTCCCGAGCAGCCGCAGCCTCGCCCCCGACCGGGCACGGAGCTAATGGTACGCGGACCTCTTTGCTGCTCACCAACTGCACATTCCCGTCCTCGTAATAGTGCACCTGCACCTTGAGTACGCCGCGGAGTTCTCCACCCGCGGGCCCAGTGGAGCATGACCACACGCTGCGCCACCGGCCGTTCCAGAAGTTCTTGGGCTGAAACTGGTGGTCCTCGATGCAGGCCACGAGCGACACCCCCGAGTCCAGCGCGCGCGCGAACACGCTGCTCACGCCGTGCTTGTAGTGTGCCGCGGTGTAGGCCGACACCTCCTCGTCCAGCGCTGAGCGCCAGGCTTCCGCGGCTGGGTCGGGCTCGTACAGCTCAAAATCCGAGCCTTCTTTGCGCAAGTGGTCATACCTGAAGGACAGCTTGGAGCGCGGGTCGAAGAAGCGACCCCCCCCGAGGTCATTGTGATCGGTGATGAGGGCTTGCAACTCGGAACCCTCCACCCTGACAGGGGTAAGCTGATCTTTGTTGTACTGCGCGAAAGCGCCACTAGCGCCCTCCTTCAGGAGGCTGTCGTTGTCCAATAACACTCTAACATCATTGAAAACTTCGTTAAACTCTCCGGGAGGCGAATGTAATATAAAATCCGACACGATTCTCACTTTTTCCCGATCACTGATTACTTCGTCACCGTCCGCCGCCATCTTTGATAGGTTGGGTTTTTGACACCGCACTGACAAGTGACTCAAGCGGCCAACATGACGTGCAATATTTCCGGATATTCGCAATACCAACATTAATGATGTAGAATGTTAATATTTTGAAATTCTGGTAACACCACGGTTGTGTAACATCTGTCAGTTGAATATTTTTCGTTTTCTGAGTGTGAATATCGTTGTTCGCAATGGAAGTGTTAAGATACAAATATTACGATACCCCAGATGGAGATGACCTGTTAAAAAAGCTTGTATTCACTACTAAGTACGCCGGAGCCATCGGACTCGTTGCTTCAACATACGATGTACTGCTCTATTCTCATCCAAAAGGTTATGGCCCTATTATAGGGAGGTACGTTTATCTCACATCTCCTTTGATTGGAATGGCCGCTGCCTTTACTGGTGCTAGTTTCGTGGCCTGCAATTTTAGAAAAAAAGACGACCTCCTCAATTATTTCATCGGAGGAGTGGCGGCAGGGTCAGTGTACGGAGCCTTTAGGAAAAGCATTTTTACTGGTTTCAAGGCGTCCATTCTGCTGGGAGTACTCGGGCTGTTCAAGAAGCACTCCTTGATGGAAGGTTACGAGATCTTCCCAGAGCCCAAGATGTCATATCAGGGAGGAGCCACATATGTCCGCAACCGGGACTATACCATTACTAAAGAGCGACCCAGAAATTGGACTACCGACCCTGCTGAAGCGTAGAAATGGTGAGAATGTTAAAATAAAATCTATTACCATAGATTATGTTACTTATTTAGTTTGTAAACATCTAAAGATATTTCTCAGTGACAAAAGTGTAGGTTATTGATTTAATTTTTTTGAGTTTAAAAATAACTTGCTTAAATTTAGGAAGATTGAAACCAAATTTTCTCAATTTATAGACTAATTAATCTGGGGCTGTTAGTGAGTATTGCCTTATTTGTTCAACTTTGAAATTAGTGCTAGTATAGTATTAATCTTATTATAAATTCAAAAATAGTAATGGTCTACAAAATTCTAATCTGTTCTATGAGATGGTGAACATTTGAATAAGATTTAACATGAGACCATCCATTTTACACATTTGAAGTGCAGACAAAAGAGTTTCATTCAATGTTATTTTTTTAAATGAATAGTTTTAACATTTCTTTATAGCCTTATAAAGAACACAAATTCAAATAATATCTATGACTATTTGTTCAGATCTTCTTTATAATGATTGATACTTACACTTAACTTAGTGATGTTCCTGACTAGTAAATCCAATCTCGGGATTCGATTTTGATGATCCCGGGATTAGAAAATATTAAATTGATTAAGCAAGAAAATAAGGTCACTCATGCAAAACTGACGTGTCTCATCAACATTCTTACTATTTTCAAACTAAGCTAAACGCTATGAAAATAGGACTAACTTGCTAGTTTCCTGGAACGAGGCGCAAACCCCCGACCACTAGATCACTAGGCCAGCGTCTTAACCACCAGACCAATAAACTACGCATTATATTCTAACAAGTGTTTATCATTTAGTCTTGATGGAATTTTGGACTGGATTCCCTATTCCTGACTAATTTATTTATTCTTAATATAGTGCATTCATAAGAACTAGGAGTGCGGAATCCAAATTCCTTGCCTATGATTTTTGCCAAGCCTTTTCAAATAATCTTTTACTGTCGACCAGTGATAGCTGATCTCTTCTGATAATTCTTTGATGGTTTTGCGCGGATCTGATTCTACCGGTGACTTTAACACATCATCATCGATTTTTTGAGATCTTCCTTATTTCGGTTTATCTTTTAGATTCCTATCATAAATTTTGAATTGTTGGCATTTCCAAATGTTTAAAATTATCTCTGTTGGATTTTAATCCCTTGTCAAATAAAAACAACAAAATACATCACAACTGCTTCTCCTCGATCTCTGGCATCTCTGGCGATCTCGACATTTGATTATGCGTGAAAATGAAAAAAATGAAGTGAACACAGTAAGAGTATGAACAGAGCTAAGAAATAACAATTTTAATGCATTTCTAAAATCCAGGAAAACTGCAATGATATATATTTACCCATATCAGAAACGTTTTTCCAATCCTCCAGGAAAAGATTGAGAGCCATTTCACATGACTGATTATTTCTAAAACCACATCGTTCTTCACATAGTATTTTCCATTTTTCTAAATATATATATATACATATACATATATATATTTAATCTAAATGATATAGTCATGTCTTTTATGATGTAATAACGAATTCCCACATATAACGAAATAAATAAAAAAAATCCTACTACTATATGTTACGCGCCGTCGCAAAAAATGTTGCGCGCCGTCGCAAAAAAATGTTGCGCGGCTTCAAAAAAGATCGCAAATTCTGCAAACAAAGGAGGAGGAAGGCCATAGGGAACTGAATACATACATATTTTTAGTTGTTTGGTTAAATATTTTAATTGTGTTTAAATGTAGAGCCGCTTCAAACATAGTTTTGGGCATGAAACATAAAAAATAATTCAAAAATAAAAATTTTACAGTTGAATCGTGGCATTTTTATAAAATGAGTCGTATATAAATTACGAAGGTACTTACCGGTAACGGCTGCAACCACTTCAAAATATAATCGATAAAATTGTTCACTTAAAAATGATCTTTAACATTGTTCACTTAAAATAATCGTTTATTTTCCCTTGTTTAGTTTTAACATTTCTTTCACTGTCTCGTATAATTATTTTAGCCAATGCATCGCAGTGGGAAAATGCATCCACCGGTAATTCTGGTCTTCCCGATACGTATCGTTGGAGAACATCTAAGGCATGAAAAACTTCGGAAGTTGACGGTAACGAAGCAAATGAGATTTCATTGCTTTCCTCATTCAATGTGTCATTTTTGTCCTCATCACTCGTCTCAGATACCGTAATGCGAGGCGCGGGAACATACAAAGCAGACGTTATCACTTCATGGTCGTAAGAAATAAAATCATCGTAACTTGTAGATCTCAACAAAATTCTTTCACCCGTTGTTAAACTCGCTTGAGGGGCGTCAATTTCATCTACGGGCAGCGAAGAAAACCCGCACTTTTTAAAACAATTCGCGATTGTTGTAGATGTTACCGATTGCCATGCTATACTCATAGCTCGACATGCATCCAATACCGTCCATTTTCTTAAGTTTTCTACAGAACAGCCATTGTTTACCTGTATAATACAGGAATGCAATAAACTTTTTCTGTAATGGCTTTTGAAGTTCTGTATTATTCCCTGATCTAGCGGTTGGAGAGCACTCGTAGTATTAGGAGGTAGGAACAGAAATTCTATATTTGGCGCAACAATTTCCGGTGCGTAATGTGCTGAACAATTATCCAAAATCATCAATATTTTACGATCTTGTGCTGCCATTTTTCTCTGCATCGTAATAGCAAAGCTCTTAAATATTTCCCGCGTCATCCACGCTTTTTTATTATGGCAATAAGTAACAGCGGGAAAACTGCTAAAAGTAAGGCCTCTAAAGCATCGTGGTTTTTTATATTTTCCGATGACTGTGATCTTTACTTTATCGGATCCGTCCATATTTGTACATAACGCGGCCGTCAGGCGTTCCTTACTACGTTTTCCTCCATGACATCTCTCTCCTTTAAGAGCTAGTGTCCGATCTGGCATCATGTTATAAAACACACCAGTTTCATCTATGTTATAAACATTTTTTGCGTCGTATTTCTCCCAAATATGCCGATTGTTTGTTATCCAGCTCGAAACTTCTTCTTCATCAACTTTTTGGGAATCGCCACAAACCGCGAGGCAAACAATGTTGTGTCGCTTTTTAAAGCGATCTAACCACCCATTAGATGCCTTAAAATCAATTCCCATCTGATGAGCCAACGACTTTGCTTTCTCAATAAGCATTAAACCAGAAGTAGATATATTCGCTGATCGGATTTGGGAGAAATACTCGAACAGTTTTTCTTCCAATTCTTCATATTTGGCAGGCCGTACACGCTGTTGGGAACCGCTCGCCTTACATCTATCAAACGCATCTTCAATCTTCTTCCGATTTTTTAAAATTGTGGAGAGAGACGAAACCGGAATACCATATTTTACGGCTATCTTGCCTTTACTGTCCACTTTGTTGTCGATGTCTTTCAATATCATTATTTTTTGTGCCATGGTTAAAGTTTTGCGGGAATTATCACGTACTGAAGCCATTTTAAGGTTTCACAAAATATTATGAAATGTACTTTAAATAATAAATTACACTACACTAGTATGCATAGCAGTAAACACACGAAAACAATAGTTAATAGAAACACAAAAAATAGTCCATAAAGTATTTTAAAGAATTATTTGTATTATTGACGAGTTCACACGAAAACAATTGTCAAACGAAAATGAATTTATGTAAATATTCAGTTCGGTCATGCAATAATCGCGTTAAAAACGGAACAAACTTAACTCTACAGACCTTACACTGAGACTGATATTCCCAATAAGTACATACTGCAACATTCTGCGTATTCCTGTTAATTTTTGTATTTTCCAGCTGTCTGGGTCTGGGATTGCAATACATATTAGAGGCGTATGCGTACGTAAAACATGTCCAAGTGAACGCCGCAAGAATTATGTCAAATGGTTTTATGGGACTATGAACCTACTATGAACCAAGAAA